>JAWNZC010000408.1:0-2400000 GCA_035771165.1 Paragorgia papillata
GATTTTTGAACCACCCAGGCCCTGCGACAAAAATTTTGAGATTTTTGAACCAACCCGGCCCTGTGACAAAATTTTGAGATTTTGGACCACCCCGCCCGTTGACAAAGTTTTGAGATTTTTGGATCACCCACGCCCTGCGACAAAATTTTGAGATTTTTGAACCACCCAGGCCCTGCAGGACAAAAATTTTTGAGATTTTTGAACCACCCCGACCCTGCGACAAAATTTTGAGATTTTTGAACCACTCCGGCCCTTTGACAAAATTTTGAGATTTTTGAACCAACCCGGCCCTGTGAGAAAATTTTGAGATTTTTGGACCATCCCGGCCCTGTGAGAAAATTTTGAGATTTTTGGTCCACCCTGGCCGTGCAACAAAATTTTGAGATTTTTGAACCACCCCGGCCCTGCAACAAAATTTTGAGATTTTTGAACCACCCCGGCCCTGCGACAAAATTTTGAGATTTTTGGTCCACCCCGGCCCTGCGACAAAATTTTGAGATTTTTGGACCACTCCGGCCCTTTGACAAAATTTTGAGATTTTTTAACCACCCCGGCCCTGTGACAAAATTTTGAGATTTTTGAACCACCCCGACCCTGCGACAAAATTTTGAGATTTTTGAACCACTCCGGCCCTTTGACAAAATTTTGAGATTTTTGAACCAACCTGGCCCTGTGAGAAAATTTTGAGATTTTTGGACCATCCCGGCCGTTGACAAAATTTTGAGATTTTTGGTCCACCCTGGCCCTGCAACAAAATTTTGAGATTTTTGAACCACCCCGGCCCTGCAACAAAATTTTGAGATTTTTGGTCCACCCCGGCCCTGCGACAAAATTTTGAGATTTTTGGACCACCCCGGCCCTGCGACAAAATTTTTGATATTTTTGAACCACTCCGGCCCTTTGACAAAATTTTGAGATTTTTGAACCACCCCGGCCCTGTGACAAAATTTTGAGATTTTTGAACCACCCCGACCCTGCGACAAAATTTTGAGATTTTTGAACCACTCCGGCCCTTTGACAAAATTTTGAGATTTTTGAACCACCCGGCCCTGTGACAAAATTTTGAGATTTTTGGACCACCCCCGGCCGTTGTAAAATTTTGAGATTTTTTGGTCCACCCTGGCCCTGCAACAAAATTTTCGAGATTTTTGAACCACCCCGGGCCCTGCGACAAAATTTTGAGATTTTTGGTCCACCCCGGCCCTGTGACAAAGTTTTGAGATTTTTGGATCACCCACGCCCTGCGACAAAATTTTGAGATTTTTGAACCACCCAGGCCCTGCGACAAAATTTTGAGATTTTTGAACCACCCCGGCCCTTTGACAAAATTTTGAGATTTTTGAACCAACCTGGCCCTTTGACAAAATTTTGAGATTTTTGAACCAACCTGGCCCTGTGAGAAAATTTTGAGATTTTTGGACCATCCCGGCCGTTGACAAAATTTTGAGATTTTTGGTCCACCCCGGCCCTGCAACAAAATTTTGAGATTTTTGAACCACCGCGGCCCTGCGACAAAATTTTGAGATTTTTGGTCCACCCCGGCCCTGTGACAAAATTTTGAGATTTTTGAACCACCCCGGCCCTTTGACAAAATTTTCAGATTTTTGAACCACCCCGGGCCTGTGACAAAATTTTGAGATTTTTGAACCACCCCGGCCCTTTGACAAAATTTTGAGATTTTTGAACCACTCCGGCCCTTTGACAAAATTTTGAGATTTTTGAACCACCCCGGCCCTGTGACAAAATTTTGAGATTTTTGAACCACCCAGGCCCTGCGAGAAAATTTTGAGATTTTTGAACCACCCCGACCTTGCGACAAAATTTTGAGATTTTTGAACCACTCCGGCCCTTTGACAAAATTTTGAGATTTTTGAACCAACCCGGCCATGTGAGAAAATTTTGAGATTTTTGGACCATCCCGGCCGTTGACAAAATTTTGAGATTTTTGGTCCACCCTGGCCGTGCAACAAAATTTTGAGATTTTTGAACCACCCCGGCCCTGCAACAAAATTTTGAGATTTTTGAACCACCCCGGCCCTGCGACAAAATTTTGAGATTTTTGGTCCACCCCGGCCCTGCGACAAAATTTTGAGATTTTGGACCACCCCGGCCCTGTGACAAAATTTTGAGATTTTTGAACCACTCCGGCCCTTTGACAAAATTTTGAGATTTTTGAACCACCCCGGCCCTGTGACAAAATTTTGAGATTTTTGGACCACCCCGGCCGTTGACAAAATTTTGAGATTTTTGGTCCACCCTGGCCCTGCAACAAAATTTTGAGATTTTTGAACCACCCCGGCCCTGCGACAAAATTTTGAGATTTTTGGTCCACCCCGGCCCTGTGACAAAGTTTTGAGATTTTTGGATCACCCACGCCCTGCGACAAAATTTTGAGATTTTTGAACCACCCAGGCCCTGCGACAAAATTTTGAGATTTTTGGTCCACCCCGGCCCTGTGACAAAGTTTTGAGATTTTTGGATCACCCACGCCCTGCGACAAAATTTTGAGATTTTTGGACCATCCTGGCCCTGTGAGAAAATTTTGAGATTTTTGAACCAACCCGGCCCTGTGACAAAATTTTCAGATTTTTGGACCACCCGCCCGTTGACAAAGTTTTGAGATTTTTGAATCACCCACGCCCTGCGACAAAATTTTGAGATTTTTGGTCCACCCCGGCCCTGCGACAAAATTTTGAGATTTTTGAACCACCCCGGCCCTTTGACAAAGTTTTGAGATTTTTTAACCACCCCGGCCCTGTGACAAAATTTTGAGATTTTTGAACCACCCCGACCCTGCGACAAAATTTTGAGATTTTTGAACCACTCCGGCCCTTTGACAAAATTTTGAGATTTTTGAACCAACCTGGCCCTGTGAGAAAATTTTGAGATTTTTGGACCATCCCGGCCGTTGACAAAATTTTGAGATTTTTGGTCCACCCTGGCCCTGCAACAAAATTTTGAGATTTTTGAACCACCCCGGCCCTGCAACAAAATTTTGAGATTTTTGGTCCACCCCGGCCCTGCGACAAAATTTTGAGATTTTTGGACCACCCCGGCCCTGCGACAAAATTTTGAGATTTTTGAACCACTCCGGCCCTTTGACAAAATTTTGAGATTTTTGAACCACCCCGGCCCTGTGACAAAATTTTGAGATTTTTGAACCACCCCGACCCTGCGACAAAATTTTGAGATTTTTGAACCCCGGCCCTTTGACAAAATTTTGAGATTTTTGAACCACCCGGCCCTGTGACAAAATTTTGAGATTTTTGGACCACCCCGGCCCTTGTAAAAATTTTGAGATTTTTGGTCCACCCTGGCCCTGCAACAAAATTTTGAGATTTTTGAACCTCCCCGGCCCTGCAACAAAATTTTGAGATTTTTGAACCACCCCGGCCCTGCGACAAAATTTTGAGATTTTTGGTCCACCCCGGCCCTGTGACAAAGTTTTGAGATTTTTGGATCACCCACGCCCTGCGACAAAATTTTGAGATTTTTGAACCACCCAGGCCCTGCGACAAAATTTTGAGATTTTTGAACCACCCCGGCCCTGTGACAAAGTTTTGAGATTTTTGGATCACCCACGCCCTGCGACAAAATTTTGAGATTTTTGAACCACCCAGGCCCTGCGACAAAATTTTGAGATTTTTGAACCAACCCGGCCCTGTGACAAAATTTTCAGATTTTTGGACCACCCGCCCGTTGACAAAGTTTTGAGATTTTTGAATCACCCACGCCCTGCGACAAAATTTTGAGATTTTTGAACCACCCAGGCCCTGCGACAAAATTTTGAGATTTTTGGACCATCCCGGCCCTGTGAGAAAATTTTGAGATTTTTGGTCCACCCTGGCCGTGCAACAAAATTTTGAGATTTTTGGACCACTCCGGCCCTTTGACAAAATTTTGAGATTTTTGAACCATCCCGGCCCTGTGAGAAAATTTTGAGATTTTTGAACCACCCCGACCCTGCGACAAAATTTTGAGATTTTTGAACCACTCCGGCCCTTTGACAAAATTTTGAGATTTTTGAACCACGGCCCTGTGACAAAATTTTGAGATTTTTGGACCATCCCGGCCGTTGACAAAAATTTGAGATTTTTGGACCACCCCTGCCCTGCGACAAAATTTTGAGATTTTTGAACCACCCCGGCCCTGCAACAAAATTTTGAGATTTTTGGTCCACCCCGGCCCTGCGACAAAATTTTGAGATTTTTGGACCACCCCGGCCCTGCGACAAAATTTTGAGATTTTGAACCACTCCGGCCCTTTGACAAAATTTTGAGATTTTTGAACCACCCCGGCCCTGTGACAAAATTTTGAGATTTTTGAACCACCCCGACCCTGCGACAAAATTTTGAGATTTTTGAACCACTCCGGCCCTTTGACAAAATTTTGAGATTTTTGAACCACCCCGGCCCTGTGACAAAATTTTGAGATTTTTGGACCACCCCGGCCGTTGTAAAATTTTGAGATTTTTGGTCCACCCTGGCCCTGCAACAAAATTTTGAGATTTTTGAACCTCCCCGGCCCTGCAACAAAATTTTGAGATTTTTGAACCACCCCGGCCCTGCGACAAAATTTTGAGATTTTTGGTCCACCCCGGCCCTGTGACAAAGTTTTGAGATTTTTGGATCACACCCCCGCCCTGCGACAAAATTTTGAGATTTTTGAACCACCCAGGCCCTGCGACAAAATTTTGAGATTTTTGAACCACCCCGGCCCTTTGACAAAATTTTGAGATTTTTGAACCAACCCGGCCCTTTGACAAAATTTTGAGATTTTTGGACCAACCCGGCCCTGTGACAAAATTTTGAGATTTTTGGACCATCCCGGCCGTTGACAAAATTTTGAGATTTTTGGTCCACCCTGGCCGTGCAACAAAATTTTGAGATTTTTGAACCACCCCGGCCCTGCAACAAAATTTTGAGATTTTTGAACCACCGTGGCCCTGCGACAAAATTTTGAGATTTTTGGTCCACCCCGGCCCTGTGACAAAATTTTGAGATTTTTGAACCACCCCGGCCCTGCAACAAAATTTTGAGATTTTTGAACCACCCCGGCCCTGCGACAAAATTTTGAGATTTTTGGTCCACCCCGGCCCTGCGACAAAATTTTGAGATTTTTGGAACCACCCCGGCCCTGCAACAAAATTTTGAGATTTTTGAACCACTCCGGCCCTTTGACAAAATTTTGAGATTTTTGAACCACCCCGGCCCTGTGACAAAATTTTGAGATTTTTGGACCACCCCGGCCATTGACAAAATTTTGAGATTTTTGAACCACCCCGGCCCTTTGACAAAATTTTGAGATTTTTGAACCACCCCGGGCCTTTGACAAAATTTTGAGATTTTTGAACCACCCCGGCCCTTTGACAAAATTTTGAGATTTTTGAACCACCCCGGGCCTGCGACAAAATTTTGAAATTTTTGGTCCACCCCGGCCCTGCGACAAAATTTTGAGATTTTTGGACCACTCCGGCCCTTTGACAAAATTTTGAGATTTTTGAACCATCCCGGCCCTGTGAGAAAATTTTGAGATTTTTGAACCACCCCGACCCTGCGACAAAATTTTGAGATTTTTGAACCACTCCGGCCCTTTGACAAAATTTTGAGATTTTTGAACCAACCTGGCCCTGTGAGAAAATTTTGAGATTTTTGGACCATCCCGGCCGTTGACAAAATTTTGAGATTTTTGGTCCACCCTGGCCCTGCAACAAAATTTTGAGATTTTTGAACCACCCCGGCCCTGCAACAAAATTTTGAGATTTTTGGTCCACCCCGGCCCTGCGACAAAATTTTGAGATTTTTGGACCACCCCGGCCCTGCGACAAAATTTTGAGATTTTTGAACCACTCCGGCCTTTGACAAAATTTTGAGATTTTTGAACGACCCCGGCCCTGTGACAAAATTTTGAGATTTTTGAACCACCCCGACCCTGCGACAAAATTTTGAGATTTTTGAACCACTCCGGCCCTTTGACAAAATTTTGAGATTTTTGAACCACCCCGGCCCTGTGACAAAATTTTGAGATTTTTGGACCACCCCGGCCATTGTAAAATTTTGAGATTTTTGGTCCACCCTGGCCCTGCAACAAAATTTTGAGATTTTTGAACCTCCCCGGCCCTGCAACAAAATTTTGAGATTTTTGAACCACCCCGGCCCTGCGACAAAATTTTGAGATTTTTGGTCCACCCCGGCCCTGTGACAAAGTTTTGAGATTTTTGGATCACCCACGCCCTGCGACAAAATTTTGAGATTTTTGAACCACCCAGGCCCTGCGACAAAATTTTGAGATTTTTGAACCACCCCGGCCCTTTGACAAAATTTTGAGATTTTTGAACCAACCTGGCCCTTTGACAAAATTTTGAGATTTTTGAACCAACCTGGCCCTGTGAGAAAATTTTGAGATTTTTGGACCATCCCGGCCGTTGACAAAATTTTGAGATTTTTGGTCCACCCTGGCCGTGCAACAAAATTTTGAGATTTTTGAACCACCCCGGCCCTTTGACAAAATTTTGAGATTTTTGAACCAACCTGGCCCTTTGACAAAATTTTGAGATTTTTGAACCAACCTGGCCCTGTGAGAAAATTTTGAGATTTTTGGACCATCCCGGCCGTTGACAAAATTTTGAGATTTTTGGTCCACCCTGGCCGTGCAACAAAATTTTGAGATTTTTGAACCACCCCGGCCCTGCAACAAAATTTTGAGATTTTTGAACCACCGTGGCCCTGCGACAAAATTTTGAGATTTTTGGTCCACCCCGGCCCTGTGACAAAATTTTGAGATTTTTGAACCAACCTGGCCCTTTGACAAAATTTTGAGATTTTTGAACCAACCTGGCCCTGTGAGAAAATTTTGAGATTTTTGGACCATCCCGGCCGTTGACAAAATTTTGAGATTTTTGGTCCACCCTGGCCGTGCAACAAAATTTTGAGATTTTTGAACCACCCCGGCCCTGCAACAAAATTTTGAGATTTTTGAACCACCGTGGCCCTGCGACAAAATTTTGAGATTTTTGGTCCACCCCGGCCCTGTGACAAAATTTTGAGATTTTTGAACCACCCCGGCCCTGCAACAAAATTTTGAGATTTTTGAACCACCCCGGCCCTGCGACAAAATTTTGAGATTTTTGGTCCACCCCGGCCCTGCGACAAAATTTTGAGATTTTTGGACCACCCCGGCCCTGCGACAAAATTTTGAGATTTTTGAACCACTCCGGCCCTTTGACAAAATTTTGAGATTTTTGAACCACCCCGGCCCTGTGACAAAATTTTGAGATTTTTGGACCACCCCGGCCATTGACAAAATTTTGAGATTTTTGAACCACCCCGGCCCTTTGACAAAATTTTGAGATTTTTGAACCACCCCGGGCCTTTGACAAAATTTTGAGATTTTTGAACCACCCCGGCCCTTTGACAAAATTTTGAGATTTTTGAACCACCCCGGGCCTGCGACAAAATTTTGAAATTTTTGGTCCACCCCGGCCCTGCGACAAAATTTTGAGATTTTTGGACCACTCCGGCCCTTTGACAAAATTTTGAGATTTTTGAACCATCCCGGCCCTGTGAGAAAATTTTGAGATTTTTGAACCACCCCGACCCTGCGACAAAATTTTGAGATTTTTGAACCACTCCGGCCCTTTGACAAAATTTTGAGATTTTTGAACCAACCTGGCCCTGTGAGAAAATTTTGAGATTTTTGGACCATCCCGGCCGTTGACAAAATTTTGAGATTTTTGGTCCACCCTGGCCCTGCAACAAAATTTTGAGATTTTTGAACCACCCCGGCCCTGCAACAAAATTTTGAGATTTTTGGACCACCCCGGCCCTGCGACAAAATTTTGAGATTTTTGGACCACCCCGGCCCTGCGACAAAATTTTGAGATTTTGAACCACTCCGGCCCTTTGACAAAATTTTGAGATTTTTGAACGACCCCGGCCCTGTGACAAAATTTTGAGATTTTTGAACCACCCCGACCCTGCGACAAAATTTTGAGATTTTTGAACCACTCCGGCCCTTTGACAAAATTTTGAGATTTTTGAACCACCCCGGCCCTGTGACAAAATTTTGAGATTTTTGGACCACCCCGGCCGTTGTAAAATTTTGAGATTTTTGGTCCACCCTGGCCCTGCAACAAAATTTTGAGATTTTTGAACCACCCCGGCCCTGCAACAAAATTTTGAGATTTTTGAACCACCCCGGCCCTGCGACAAAATTTTGAGATTTTTGGTCCACCCCGGCCCTGTGACAAAGTTTTGAGATTTTTGGATCACCCACGCCCTGCGACAAAATTTTGAGATTTTTGAACCACCCAGGCCCTGCGACAAAATTTTGAGATTTTTGAACCACCCCGGCCCTTTGACAAAATTTTGAGATTTTTGAACCAACCTGGCCCTTTGACAAAATTTTGAGATTTTTGAACCAACCTGGCCCTGTGAGAAAATTTTGAGATTTTTGGACCACCCGGCCGTTGACAAAATTTTGAGATTTTTGGTCCACCCTGGCCGTGCAACAAAATTTTGAGATTTTTGAACCACCCCGGCCCTTTGACAAAATTTTGAGATTTTTGAACCAACCTGGCCCTTTGACAAAATTTTGAGATTTTTGAACCAACCTGGCCCTGTGAGAAAATTTTGAGATTTTTGGACCATCCCGGCCGTTGACAAAATTTTGAGATTTTTGGTCCACCCTGGCCGTGCAACAAAATTTTGAGATTTTTGAACCACCCCGGCCCTGCAACAAAATTTTGAGATTTTTGAACCACCGTGGCCCTGCGACAAAATTTTGAGATTTTTGGTCCACCCCGGCCCTGTGACAAAATTTTGAGATTTTTGAACCACCCCGGCCCTGCAACAAAATTTTGAGATTTTTGAACCACCCCGGCCCTGCGACAAAATTTTGAGATTTTTGGTCCACCCCGGCCCTGCGACAAAATTTTGAGATTTTTGGACCACCCCGGCCCTGCGACAAAATTTTGAGATTTTTGAACCACCCCGGCCCTTTGACAAAATTTTGAGATTTTTGAACCACCCCGGCCCTGTGACAAAATTTTGAGATTTTTGGACCACCCCGGCCATTGACAAAATTTTGAGATTTTTGAACCACCCCGGCCCTTTGACAAAATTTTGAGATTTTTGAACCACCCCGGGCCTTTGACAAAATTTTGAGATTTTTGAACCACCCCGGCCCTTTGACAAAATTTTGAGATTTTTGAACCACCCCGGCCCTGCGACAAAATTTTGAGATTTTTGGACCACCCCGGCCCTGCGACAAAATTTTGAGATTTTTGAACCACTCCGGCCCTTTGACAAAATTTTGAGATTTTTGAACCACCCCGGCCCTGTGACAAAATTTTGAGATTTTTGGACCACCCCGGCCATTGACAAAATTTTGAGATTTTTGAACCACCCCGGCCCTTTGACAAAATTTTGAGATTTTTGAACCACCCCGGGCCTTTGACAAAATTTTGAGATTTTTGAACCACCCCGGCCCTTTGACAAAATTTTGAGATTTTTGAACCACCCCGGGCCTGCGACAAAATTTTGAGATTTTTGAACCACCCCGGGCCTGCGACAAAATTTTGAGATTTTTGAACCACCCCGGCCCTGCGACAAAATTTTGAGATTTTTGAACCACCCCGGCCCTTTGACAAAATTTTGAGATTTTTGAACCACCCCGGGCCTGCGACAAAATTTTGAGATTTTTGAACCACCCCGGCCCTGCGACAAAATTTTGAGATTTTTGAACCACCCCGGCCCTTTGACAAAATTTTGAGATTTTTGAACCACCCCGGCCCTGCGACAAAATTTTGAGATTTTTGAACCACCCCGGCCCTGTGACAAAATTTTGAGATTTTTGAACCACCCCGGCCCTGCAACAAAATTTTGAGATTTTTGAACCACCCCGGCCCTGCGACAAAATTTTGAGATTTTTGGACCACCCCGGCCCTGCGACAAAATTTTGAGATTTTTGGACCACCCCGGCCCTGCGACAAAATTTTGAGATTTTTGAACCACCCCGGCCCTTTGACAAAATTTTGAGATTTTTGAACCACCCCGGCCCTGTGACAAAATTTTGAGATTTTTGGACCACCCCGGCCATTGACAAAATTTTGAGATTTTTGAACCACCCCGGCCCTTTGACAAAATTTTGAGATTTTTGAACCACCCCGGCCCTTTGACAAAATTTTGAGATTTTTGAACCACCCCGGCCCTTTGACAAAATTTTGAGATTTTTGAACCACCCCGGGCCTGCGACAAAATTTTGAGATTTTTGAACCACCCCGGCCCTGCGACAAAATTTTGAGATTTTTGAACCACCCCGGCCCTGCGACAAAATTTTGAGATTTTTGAACCACCCCGGCCCTTTGACAAAATTTTGAGATTTTTGAACCACCCCGGCCCTGTGACAAAATTTTGAGATTTTTGAACCACCCCGGCCCTTTGCGACAAAATTTTGAGATTTTTGAACCACCCCGGCCCTTTGACAAAATTTTGAGATTTTTGAACCACCCCGGCCCCGACAAAATTTTGAGATTTTTGAACCACCCCGGGCCTGCGACAAAATTTTGAGATTTTTGAACCACCGCGGCCCTTTGACAAAATTTTGAGATTTTTGAACCACCCCGGGCCTGCGACAAAATTTTGAGATTTTTGAACCACCCCGGGCCTGCGACAAAATTTTGAGATTTTTGAACCACCCCGGCCCTTTGACAAAATTTTGAGATTTTTGAACCACCCCGGCCCTTTGACAAAATTTTGAGATTTTTGAACCACCCCGGCCTGCGACAAAATTTTGAGATTTTTGAACCACCCCGGCCCTTTGACAAAATTTTGAGATTTTTGAACCACCCCGGCCCTTTGACAAAATTTTGAGATTTTTGAAACCACCCCGGCCCTTTGACAAAATTTTGAGATTTTTGAACCACCACCCCGGCCCTGCTACAAAATTTTGAGATTTTTGAAACCACCCCGGCCCTTTGACAAAATTTTGAGATTTTTGAACCACCCCGGCCCTTTGACAAAATTTTGAGATTTTTGAACCACCCCGGCCTTGCGACAAAATTTTGAGATTTTTGAACCACCCGGCCCTTTGACAAAATTTTGAGATTTTTGAACCACCCCGGGCCTGCGACAAAATTTTGAGATTTTTGAACCACCCCGGGCCCTGCGACAAAATTTTGAGATTTTTGAACCACCCCGGCCCTGACAAAATTTTGAGATTTTTGAACCACCCCGGCCTGCGACAAAATTTTGAGATTTTTGAACCACCCCGGCCTTTTGACAAAAATTTTGAGATTTTTGAACCACCCCGGGCCTGCGACAAAATTTTGAGATTTTTGAACCACCCCGGCCCTGCGACAAAATTTTGAGATTTTTGAACCACCCCGGCCCTGCGACAAAATTTTGAGATTTTTGAACCACCCCGGGCCTGCGACAAAATTTTGAGATTTTTGAACCACCCCGGCCCTGCGACAAAATTTTGAGATTTTTGAACCACCCCGGCCCTGCGACAAAATTTTGAGATTTTTGAACCACCCCGGCCCTGCGACAAAATTTTGAGATTTTTGAACCACCCCGGCCCTGCAACAAAATTTTGAGATTTTTGAACCACCCCGGCCCTGCGACAAAATTTTGAGATTTTTGAACCACCCCGGCCCTGCGACAAAATTTTGAGATTTTTGAACCACCCCGGCCCTGTGACAAAATTTTGAGATTTTTGAACCACCCCGGCCCTTTGACAAAATTTTGAGATTTTTTGGACCACCCCGGCCCTGCAACAAAATTTTGAGATTTTTGGAACCACCCCCGCCCTGTGACAAAATTTTGAGATTTTTGAACCACCCCGGCCCTTTGACAAAATTTTGAGATTTTTGAACCACCCCGGCCCTGAGACAAAATTTTGAGATTTTTGAACCACCCCGGCCCTGCGACAAAAATTTTGAGATTTTTGACCACCCCGGCCCTGCGACAAAATTTTGAGATTTTTGAACCACCCCGGCCCTTTGACAAAATTTTGAGATTTTTGAACCACCCGGCCCTGCGACAAAATTTTGAGATTTTTGAACCACCCCGGCCTCTGCGACAAAATTTTGAGATTTTTGAACCACCCCGGCCCTGCGACAAAATTTTGAGATTTTTTGACCACCCCGGCCCTGCAACAAAATTTTGAGATTTTTGGAACCACCCCGGCCCTGTGACAAAATTTTGAGATTTTTGGACCACCCCGGCCCTTTGACAAAATTTTGAGATTTTTGAACCACCCCGGCCCTTTGACAAAATTTTGAGATTTTTGAACCACCCCGGCCCTGCGACAAAATTTTGAGATTTTTGGACCACCCGGCCCTGCAACAAAATTTTGAGATTTTTGGAACACCCCGGCCCTGTGACAAAATTTTGAGATTTTTGAACCAACCCCGGCCCGCGACAAAATTTTGAGATTTTTGAACCACCCCGGCCCTGACAAAATTTTGAGATTTTTGAACCACCCGGCCCTGCGACAAAATTTTGAGATTTTTGAACCACCCCGGCCCTGCGACAAAATTTTGAGATTTTTGGACCACATTTTTGAACCCACCCCGGCCCTGCGACAAAATTTTGAGATTTTTGAACCACCCGGGCCCTTTGACAAAATTTTGAGATTTTTGAACCACCCCGGCCCTTTGACAAAATTTTGAGATTTTTGGAACACCCCCGGCCCTGTGACAAAATTTTGAGATTTTTGGACCACCCCGGCCCTTTGACAAAATTTTGAGATTTTTGAACCACCCCGGCCCTGTGACAAAAATTTTGAGATTTTTGAACCACCCCGGCCCTGCGACAAAATTTTGAGATTTTTGAACCACACCGGCCCTGCGACAAAATTTTGAGATTTTTTGAACCACCCCGGCCCTGCGACAAAATTTTGAGATTTTTGAACCACCCCGGCCTGCGACAAAATTTTGAGATTTTTGGACCACCCCGGCCCTGCAACAAAATTTTGAGATTTTTGGAACACCCCCGCCCTGTGACAAAATTTTGAGATTTTTGGACCACTCCGGCCCTTTGACAAAATTTTGAGATTTTTGAACCACCCCGGCCCTTTGACAAAATTTTGAGATTTTTGAACCACCCCGGCCCTGCGACAAAATTTTGAGATTTTTGAACCACCCCGGCCCTGCAACAAAATTTTGAGATTTTTGGACCACCCCGGCCCTGTGACAAAATTTTGAGATTTTTGAACCACCCCGGCCCTGCGACAAAATTTTGAGATTTTTGAACCACCCCGGCCCTTTGACAAAATTTTGAGATTTTTGAACCACCCCGGCCCTTTGACAAAATTTTGAGATTTTTGAACCACCCCGGGCCTGCGACAAAAATTTTGAGATTTTTGGACCACACCGGCCCTGCAACAAAATTTTGAGATTTTTGGAACACCCCCGCCCTGTGACAAAATTTTGAGATTTTTGAACCACCCCGGCCCTGACAAAATTTTGAGATTTTTGAACCACCCCGGCCCTTTGACAAAATTTTGAGATTTTTGAACCACCCCGGGCCCTGCGACAAAATTTTGAGATTTTTGGACCACCCCGGCCCTGCAACAAAATTTTGAGATTTTTGGAACCACCCCGCCCTGCAACAAAATTTTGAGATTTTTGGACCACCCCGGCCCTGTGACAAAATTTTGAGATTTTTGAACCACCCCGGCCCTGCGACAAAATTTTGAGATTTTTGAACCACCCCGGCCTTGCAACAAAATTTTGAGATTTTTTGGACCACCCCGGCCCTGTGACAAAATTTTGAGATTTTTGAACCACCCCGGCCCTGCGACAAAATTTTGAGATTTTTGAACCACCCCCGGGCCCTGCGACAAAATTTTGAGATTTTTGGACCACACCGGCCCTGCAACAAAATTTTGAGATTTTTGAACCACCCCGGCCCTGTGACAAAATTTTGAGATTTTTGAACCACCCCGGCCCTGCGACAAAATTTTGAGATTTTTGAACCACCCCGGCCCTGCGACAAAATTTTGAGATTTTTGAACCACCCCGGCCCTGCGACAAAATTTTGAGATTTTTGGAACCACCCCCGGCCCTGCGACAAAATTTTGAGATTTTTGGACCACCCGGCCCTGGTACAAAATTTTGAGATTTTTGAACCACCCCGGCCCTGCGACAAAATTTTGAGATTTTTGAACCACCCCGGCCCTGCGACAAAATTTTGAGATTTTTGAACCACCCCGGCCCTGCGACAAAATTTTGAGATTTTTTGAACCACCCGGCCCTGCGACAAAATTTTGAGATTTTTGAACCACCCCGGCCCTGCGACAAAAATTTTGAGATTTTTTGACCACCCCGGCCCTGCAACAAAATTTTGAGATTTTTGGAACCACCCCGGCCCTGTGACAAAAATTTTGAGATTTTTGGACCACCCGGCCCTTTGACAAAATTTTGAGATTTTTGGAACCACCCCGGCCCTTTGACAAAATTTTGAGATTTTTGAACCACCCCGGCCTGCGACAAAATTTTGAGATTTTTGGACCACACCGGCCCTGCAACAAAATTTTGAGATTTTTGGAACACCCCCCGCCCTGTGACAAAATTTTGAGATTTTTGAACCACCCCGGCCCTTCGACAAAATTTTGAGATTTTTGAACCACCCCGGCCCTGCGACAAAATTTTGAGATTTTTGGACCACCCGGCCCTGCAACAAAATTTTGAGATTTTTGAACACCCCCCCGCCCTGCGACAAAATTTTGAGATTTTTGAACCACCCCGGCCCTGCAACAAAATTTTGAGATTTTTGAACCACCCCGGCCCTGCGACAAAATTTTGAGATTTTTGAACCACCCCGGCCCTGTGACAAAATTTTGAGATTTTTGAACCACCCCGGGCCCTGCGACAAAATTTTGAGATTTTTGGACCACACCGGCCCTGCAACAAAATTTTGAGATTTTTGGAACCACCCCCGCCCTGCGACAAAATTTTGAGATTTTTGAACCACCCCGGCCCTTTGACAAAATTTTGAGATTTTTGAACCACCCCGGGCCTGAGACAAAATTTTTGAGATTTTTGAACCACCCAGGCCCTGCGACAAAATTTTGAGATTTTTGAACCACCCCGGCCCTGCGACAAAATTTTGAGATTTTTGAACCACCCCGGCCCTGTGACAAAATTTTGAGATTTTTGAACCACCCCGGGCCTGAGACAAAATTTTGAGATTTTTGAACCACCCCGGCCCTGCAACAAAATTTTGAGATTTTTGAACCACCCCGGCCCTGCGACAAAATTTTGAGATTTTTGAACCACCCGGCCCTGCGACAAAATTTTGAGATTTTTGAACCACCCCGGCCCTGCGACAAAATTTTGAGATTTTTGACCACCCGGCCCTGCACAAAATTTTGAGATTTTTGGAACACCCCCGCCCTGTGACAAAATTTTGAGATTTTTGGACCACTCCGGCCCTTTGACAAAATTTTGAGATTTTTGAACCACCCTGGCCCTTTGACAAAATTTTGAGATTTTTGAACCACCCCGGGCCTGAGACAAAATTTTGAGATTTTTGGACCACACCGGCCCTGCAACAAAATTTTGAGATTTTTGGAACACCCCCGCCCTGTGACAAAATTTTGAGATTTTTGAACCACCCCGGCCCTTTGACAAAATTTTGAGATTTTTGAACCACCCCGGGCCTGAGACAAAATTTTGAGATTTTTGGACCACCCCGGCCCTGTGACAAAATTTTGAGATTTTTGGAACACCCCCGCCCTGTGACAAAATTTTGAGATTTTTGGACCACTCCGGCCCTTTGACAAAATTTTGAGATTTTTGAACCACCCTGGCCCTTTGACAAAATTTTGAGATTTTTGAACCACCCCGGGCCTGCGACAAAATTTTGAGATTTTTGGACCACACTGGCCCTGCAACAAAATTTTGAGATTTTTGGAACACCCCCGCCCTGTGACAAAATTTTGAGATTTTTGAACCACCCCGGCCCTTCGACAAAATTTTGAGATTTTTGAACCACCCCGGCCCTTTGACAAAATTTTGAGATTTTTGAACCACCCCGGGCCTGAGACAAAATTTTGAGATTTTTGGACCACACCGGCCCTGCAACAAAATTTTGAGATTTTTGGAACACCCCCGCCCTGTGACAAAATTTTGAGATTTTTGGACCACTCCGGCCCTTTGACAAAATTTTGAGATTTTTGAACCACCCCGGCCCTGCGACAAAATTTTGAGATTTTTGAACCACCCCGGCCCTGAGACAAAATTTTGAGATTTTTGGACCACACCGGCCCTGCAACAATATTTTGAGATTTTTGGAACACCCCCGCCCTGTGACAAAATTTTGAGATTTTTGAACCACCCCGGCCCTTTGACAAAATTTTGAGATTTTTGAACCACCCCGGGCCTGAGACAAAATTTTGAGATTTTTGAACCACCCCGGCCCTGCGACAAAATTTTGAGATTTTTAAACCACCCCGGCCCTGCGACAAAATTTTGAGATTTTTGAACCACCCCGGCCCTTTGACAAAATTTTGAGATTTTTGAACCACCCAGGCCCTGCGAGAAAATTTTGAGATTTTTTGACCACACCGGCCCTGCAACAAAATTTTGAGATTTTTGGAACACCCCCGCCCTGTGACAAAATTTTGAGATTTTTGGACCACTCCGGCCCTTTGACAAAATTTTGAGATTTTTGAACCACCCTGGCCCTTTGACAAAATTTTGAGATTTTTGAACCACCCCGGGCCTGCGACAAAATTTTGAGATTTTTGGACCACACCGGCCCTGCAACAAAATTTTGAGATTTTTGGAACACCCCCGCCCTGTGACAAAATTTTGAGATTTTTGGACCAACCCGGCCCTGCGACAAAATTTTGAGATTTTTGAACCACCCCGGCCCTTTGACAAAATTTTGAGATTTTTGAACCACCCCGGCCCTGCGACAAAATTTTGAGATTTTTGAACCACCCCGGCCCTGCGACAAAATTTTGAGATTTTTGAACCACCCCGGCCCTGCGACAAAATTTTGAGATTTTTGAACCACCCCGGCCCGTTGACAAAATTTTGAGATTTTTGGAACACCCCCGCCCTGTGACAAAATTTTGAGATTTTTGGACCACTCCGGCCCTTTGACAAAATTTTGAGATTTTTTGAACCACCCTGGCCCTTTGACAAAATTTTGAGATTTTTGAACCACCCCGGGCCTGCGACAAAATTTTGAGATTTTTGGACCACCCCGGCCCTGCAACAAAATTTTGAGATTTTTGGAACACCCCCGCCCTGTGACAAAATTTTGAGATTTTTGAACCACTCCGGCCCTTTGACAAAATTTTGAGATTTTTGAACCACCCTGGCCCTTTGACAAAATTTTGAGATTTTTGAACCACCCCGGCCCTGCGACAAAATTTTGAGATTTTTGGACCACACCGGCCCTGCAACAAAATTTTGAGATTTTTGGAACACCCCCGCCCTGTGACAAAATTTTGAGATTTTTGAACCACCCCGGCCCTGACAAAATTTTGAGATTTTTGAACCACCCCGGCCCTTTGACAAAATTTTGAGATTTTTGAACCACCCCGGCCCTTTGACAAAATTTTGAGATTTTTGAACCACCCCGGGCCCTGCGACAAAATTTTGAGATTTTTGGACCACCCCGGCCCTGCAACAAAATTTTGAGATTTTTGGAACCACCCCCGCCCTGTGACAAAATTTTGAGATTTTTGAACCACCCGGCCCTGCAACAAAATTTTGAGATTTTTGAACCACCCCGGCCCTTTGACAAAATTTTGAGATTTTTGAACCACCCCGGCCTGCGACAAAATTTTGAGATTTTTGACCACACCGGCCCTGCAACAAAATTTTGAGATTTTTGGAACCACCCCGGCCCTGCGACAAAATTTTGAGATTTTTGGACCACTCCGGCCCTGTACAAAATTTTGAGATTTTTGAACCACGCGGCCCTGCGACAAAATTTTGAGATTTTTTTCACCCACCCCGGCCTTGCGACAAAATTTTGAGATTTTTGAACCACTCCGGCCCTGTACAAAATTTTGAGATTTTTTCACCACCCGGCCCTGCGACAAAATTTTGAGATTTTTGAACCACCCCGGCCCTGCGACAAAATTTTGAGATTTTTTGACCACACCGGCCCTGCAACAAAATTTTGAGATTTTTGGAACACCCCCGCCCTGTGACAAAATTTTGAGATTTTTGGACCACACCGGCCCTGGGACAAAATTTTGAGATTTTTGAACCACCCGGCCCTTTGACAAAATTTTGAGATTTTTGAACCACCCCGGGCCTGCGACAAAATTTTGAGATTTTTGGACCACACCGGCCCTGCAACAAAATTTTGAGATTTTTGGAACACCCCCGCCCTGTGACAAAATTTTGAGATTTTTGGACCAACCCGGCCCTGCGACAAAATTTTGAGATTTTTGAACCACCCCGGCCCTTTGACAAAATTTTGAGATTTTTGAACCACCCAGGCCCTGCGACAAAATTTTGAGATTTTTGAACCACCCCGGCCCTGCGACAAAATTTTGAGATTTTTGAACCACCCCGGCCCTTTGACAAAATTTTGAGATTTTTGAACCACCCCGGCCCTTTGACAAAATTTTGAGATTTTTGGAACACCCCCGCCCTGTGACAAAATTTTGAGATTTTTGGACCACTCCGGCCCTTTGACAAAATTTTGAGATTTTTGAACCACCCTGGCCCTTTGACAAAATTTTGAGATTTTTGAACCACCCCGGGCCTGAGACAAAATTTTGAGATTTTTGGACCACACCGGCCCTGCAACAAAATTTTGAGATTTTTGGAACACCCCCGCCCTGTGACAAAATTTTGAGATTTTTGGACCACCCCGGCCCTTTGACAAAATTTTGAGATTTTTGAACCACCCCGGCCCTTTGACAAAATTTTGAGATTTTTGAACCACCCCGGCCTGCGACAAAATTTTGAGATTTTTGGACCACCCCGGCCCTGCAACAAAATTTTGAGATTTTTGGAACCACCCCGGCCCTGTGACAAAATTTTGAGATTTTTGAACCACCCCGGCCCTTCGACAAAATTTTGAGATTTTTGAACCACCCCGGCCCTGTGACAAAATTTTGAGATTTTTGAACCACCCCGGCCCTTTGACAAAATTTTGAGATTTTTGAACCACCCCGGGCCTGCGACAAAATTTTGAGATTTTTGGACCACACCGGCCCTGCAACAAAATTTTGAGATTTTTGGAACACCCCCGCCCTGTGACAAAATTTTGAGATTTTTGAACCACCCCGGCCCTTCGACAAAATTTTGAGATTTTTGAACCACCCCGGCCCTTTGACAAAATTTTGAGATTTTTGAACCACCCCGGGCCTGCGACAAAATTTTGAGATTTTTGGACCACCCCTGCCCTGCAACAAAATTTTGAGATTTTTGGAACACCCCCCGGCCCTGCGACAAAATTTTGAGATTTTTGGACCACTCCGGCCCTGTACAAAATTTTGAGATTTTTGAACCACCCCGGCCCTGCGACAAAATTTTGAGATTTTTTCACCACCCCGGCCTTGCGACAAAATTTTGAGATTTTTGAACCACCCCGGCCCTGTACAAAATTTTGAGATTTTTGAACCACCCCGGCCCTGCGACAAAATTTTGAGATTTTTGAACCACCCCGGCCCTGCGACAAAATTTTGAGATTTTTTGACCACCCCGGCCCTGCAACAAAATTTTGAGATTTTTGGAACACCCCCGCCCTGTGACAAAATTTTGAGATTTTTGGACCACCCCGGCCCTTTGACAAAATTTTGAGATTTTTGAACCACCCTGGCCCTTTGACAAAATTTTGAGATTTTTGAACCACCCCGGGCCTGCGACAAAATTTTGAGATTTTTGGACCACACCGGCCCTGCAACAAAATTTTGAGATTTTTGGAACACCCCCGCCCTGTGACAAAATTTTGAGATTTTTGAACCACCCCGGCCCTTCGACAAAATTTTGAGATTTTTGAACCACCCCGGCCCTTTGACAAAATTTTGAGATTTTTGAACCACCCCGGCCCTTTGACAAAATTTTGAGATTTTTGAACCACCCCGGGCCTGCGACAAAATTTTGAGATTTTTGGACCACACCGGCCCTGCACAAAAATTTTGAGATTTTTGGAACACCCCCGCCCTGTGACAAAATTTTGAGATTTTTGAACCACCCCGGCCCTTCGACAAAATTTTGAGATTTTTGAACCACCCCGGCCCTTTGACAAAATTTTGAGATTTTTGAACCACCCCGGCCCTTTGACAAAATTTTGAGATTTTTGAACCACCCCGGGCCTGCGACAAAATTTTGAGATTTTTGGACCACACCGGCCCTGCAACAAAATTTTGAGATTTTTGGAACACCCCCGCCCTGTGACAAAATTTTGAGATTTTTGAACCACCCCGGCCCTTTGACAAAATTTTGAGATTTTTGAACCACCCCGGGCCTGCGACAAAATTTTGAGATTTTTGAACCACCCAGGCCCTGCGACAAAATTTTGAGATTTTTGAACCACCCCGGCCCTGCGACAAAATTTTGAGATTTTTGAACCACCCCGGCCCTTTGACAAAATTTTGAGATTTTTGAACCACCCCGGCCCTGCGACAAAATTTTGAGATTTTTGAACCACCCCGGCCCTGCGACAAAATTTTGAGATTTTTGAACCACCCCGGCCCTGCGACAAAATTTTGAGATTTTTTGACCACACCGGCCCTGCAACAAAATTTTGAGATTTTTGGAACACCCCCGCCCTGTGACAAAATTTTGAGATTTTTGGACCACTCCGGCCCTTTGACAAAATTTTGAGATTTTTGAACCACCCTGGCCCTTTGACAAAATTTTGAGATTTTTGAACCACCCCGGCCCTGCGACAAAATTTTGAGATTTTTGGACCACCCCGGCCCTGCAACAAAATTTTGAGATTTTTGGAACCACCCCCGGCCCTGTGACAAAATTTTGAGATTTTTGGACCAACCCGGCCCTGCGACAAAATTTTGAGATTTTTGAACCACCCCGGCCCTTTGACAAAATTTTGAGATTTTTGAACCACCCAGGCCCTGCGACAAAATTTTGAGATTTTTGAACCACCCCGGCCCTGCGACAAAATTTTGAGATTTTTGAACCACCCCGGCCCTGCAACAAAATTTTGAGATTTTTGAACCACCCCGGCCCTGCGACAAAATTTTGAGATTTTTGAACCACCCCGGGCCTGAGACAAAATTTTGAGATTTTTGGACCACACCGGCCCTGCAACAAAATTTTGAGATTTTTGGAACACCCCCGCCCTGTGACAAAATTTTGAGATTTTTGGACCACTCCGGCCCTTTGACAAAATTTTGAGATTTTTGAACCACCCCGGCCCTTTGACAAAATTTTGAGATTTTTGAACCACCCCGGGCCCTGAGACAAAATTTTGAGATTTTTGGACCACACGGCCCTGCAACAAAATTTTGAGATTTTTGGAACACCCCCCCGGCCCTGTGACAAAATTTTGAGATTTTTGAACCACCCCGGCCCTTTGACAAAATTTTGAGATTTTTGAACCACCCCGGCCTGAGACAAAATTTTGAGATTTTTGGACCACACCCGCCCTGTGACAAAATTTTGAGATTTTTGGAACACCCCCGCCCTGTGACAAAATTTTGAGATTTTTGGACCACCCGGCCCTTTGACAAAATTTTGAGATTTTTGAACCACCCTGGCCCTTTGACAAAATTTTGAGATTTTTGAACCACCCCGGCCTGCGACAAAATTTTGAGATTTTTGGACCACACCGGCCCTGCAACAAAATTTTGAGATTTTTGGAACCACCCCGCCCTGTGACAAAATTTTGAGATTTTTGAACCACCCCGGCCCTTCGACAAAATTTTGAGATTTTTGAACCACCCCGGCCCTTTGACAAAATTTTGAGATTTTTGAACCACCCCGGCCCTGCGACAAAATTTTGAGATTTTTGGACCACACCGGCCCTGCGACAAAATTTTGAGATTTTTGGAACAACCCCGGCCCTGCGACAAAATTTTGAGATTTTTGGACCACCCCGGCCCTGCAACAAAATTTTGAGATTTTTGGAACACCCCCCCTGTGACAAAATTTTGAGATTTTTGAACCACCCCGGCCCTTTGACAAAATTTTGAGATTTTTGAACCACCCCGGGCCTGAGACAAAATTTTGAGATTTTTGAACCACCCAGGCCCTGCGACAAAATTTTGAGATTTTTGAACCACCCCGGCCCTGCGACAAAATTTTGAGATTTTTGAACCACCCCGGCCCTTTGACAAAATTTTGAGATTTTTGAACCACCCAGGCCCTGCGACAAAATTTTGAGATTTTTGAACCACCCCGGCTCTGCGACAAAATTTTGAGATTTTTTCACCACCCCGGCCCTGCGACAAAATTTTGAGATTTTTTGACCACACCGGCCCTGCAACAAAATTTTGAGATTTTTGGAACACCCCCGCCCTGTGACAAAATTTTGAGATTTTTGGACCACTCCGGCCCTTTGACAAAATTTTGAGATTTTTGAACCACCCCGGGCCTGCGACAAAATTTTGAGATTTTTGGACCACACCGGCCCTGCAACAAAATTTTGAGATTTTTGGAACACCCCCGCCCTGTGACAAAATTTTGAGATTTTTGGACCACCCCGGCCCTGCGACAAAATTTTGAGATTTTTGAACCACCCCGGCCCTTTGACAAAATTTTGAGATTTTTGAACCACCCAGGCCCTGCGACAAAATTTTGAGATTTTTGAACCACCCCGGCCCTGCGACAAAATTTTGAGATTTTTGGACCACACCGGCCCTGCAACAAAATTTTGAGATTTTTGGAACACCCCCACCCTGCGACAAAATTTTGAGATTTTTGAACCACCCCGGCCCTTTGACAAAATTTTGAGATTTTTGAACCACCCCAGGCCTGAGACAAAATTTTGAGATTTTTGGACCACACCGGCCCTGCAACAAAATTTTGAGATTTTTGGAACACCCCCGCCCTGTGACAAAATTTTGAGATTTTTGGACCACTCCGGCCCTTTGACAAAATTTTGAGATTTTTGAACCACCCTGGCCCTTTGACAAAATTTTGAGATTTTTGAACCACCCCGGGCCTGAGACAAAATTTTGAGATTTTTGGACCACACCGGCCCTGCAACAAAATTTTGAGATTTTTGGAACACCCCCGCCCTGTGACAAAATTTTGAGATTTTTGAACCACCCCGGCCCTTTGACAAAATTTTGAGATTTTTGAACCACCCCGGGCCTGAGACAAAATTTTGAGATTTTTGGACCACACCCGCCCTGTGACAAAATTTTGAGATTTTTGGAACACCCCCGCCCTGTGACAAAATTTTGAGATTTTTGAACCACCCCGGCCCTTTGACAAAATTTTGAGATTTTTGAACCACCCCGGGCCTGAGACAAAATTTTGAGATTTTTGGACCACCCCCGCCCTGTGACAAAATTTTGAGATTTTTGGAACACCCCCGCCCTGTGACAAAATTTTGAGATTTTTGGACCACTCCGGCCCTTTGACAAAATTTTGAGATTTTTGAACCACCCTGGCCCTTTGACAAAATTTTGAGATTTTTGAACCACCCCGGGCCTGCGACAAAATTTTGAGATTTTTGGACCACACCGGCCCTGCAACAAAATTTTGAGATTTTTGGAACACACCCCGCCCTGTGACAAAATTTTGAGATTTTTGAACCACCCCGGCCCTTCGACAAAATTTTGAGATTTTTGAACCACCCCGGCCCTTTGACAAAATTTTGAGATTTTTGAACCACCCCGGCCCTGCGACAAAATTTTGAGATTTTTGAACCACCCCGGGCCTGCGACAAAATTTTGAGATTTTTGGACCACACCGGCCCTGCAACAAAATTTTGAGATTTTTGGAACACCCCCGCCCTGCGACAAAATTTTGAGATTTTTGGACCACTCCGGCCCTGCAACAAAATTTTGAGATTTTTGGAACACCCCCGCCCTGTGACAAAATTTTGAGATTTTTGAACCACCCCGGCCCTTTGACAAAATTTTGAGATTTTTGAACCACCCCGGGCCTGAGACAAAATTTTGAGATTTTTGAACCACCCAGGCCCTGCGACAAAATTTTGAGATTTTTGAACCACCCCGGCCCTGCGACAAAATTTTGAGATTTTTGAACCACCCCGGCCCTTTGACAAAATTTTGAGATTTTTGAACCACCCAGGCCCTGCGACAAAATTTTGAGATTTTTGAACCACCCCGGCTCTGCGACAAAATTTTGAGATTTTTTCACCACCCCGGCCCTGCGACAAAATTTTGAGATTTTTTGACCACACCGGCCCTGCAACAAAATTTTGAGATTTTTGAACACCCCCGCCCTGTGACAAAATTTTGAGATTTTTGGACCACCCCGGCCCTTTGACAAAATTTTGAGATTTTTGAACCACCCCGGGCCTGCGACAAAATTTTGAGATTTTTGGACCACACCGGCCCTGCAACAAAATTTTGAGATTTTTGGAACCACCCCGGCCCTGTGACAAAATTTTGAGATTTTTGGACCAACCCGGCCCTGCGACAAAATTTTGAGATTTTTGAACCACCCCGGCCCTTTGACAAAATTTTGAGATTTTTGAACCACCCAGGCCCTGCGACAAAATTTTGAGATTTTTGAACCACCCCGGGCCTGAGACAAAATTTTGAGATTTTTGGACCACACCGGCCCTGCAACAAAATTTTGAGATTTTTGGAACACCCCCGCCCTGTGACAAAATTTTGAGATTTTTGAACCACCCCGGCCCTTTGACAAAATTTTGAGATTTTTGAACCACCCCGGGCCTGAGACAAAATTTTGAGATTTTTGGACCACACCGGCCCTGCAACAAAATTTTGAGATTTTTGGAACACCCCCGCCCTGTGACAAAATTTTGAGATTTTTGGACCACTCCGGCCCTTTGACAAAATTTTGAGATTTTTGAACCACCCTGGCCCTTTGACAAAATTTTGAGATTTTTGAACCACCCCGGGCCTGAGAGAAAATTTTGAGATTTTTGGACCACACCGGCCCTGCAACAAAATTTTGAGATTTTTGGAACACCCCCGCCCTGTGACAAAATTTTGAGATTTTTGAACCACCCCGGGCCTGAGACAAAATTTTGAGATTTTTGGACCACACCGGCCCTGTGACAAAATTTTGAGATTTTTGGAACACCCCCGCCCTGTGACAAAATTTTGAGATTTTTGGACCACTCCGGCCCTTTGACAAAATTTTGAGATTTTTGAACCACCCTGGCCCTTTGACAAAATTTTGAGATTTTTGAACCACCCCGGGCCTGCGACAAAATTTTGAGATTTTTGGACCACACCGGCCCTGCAACAAAATTTTGAGATTTTTGGAACACCCCCGCCCTGTGACAAAATTTTGAGATTTTTGAACCACCCCGGCCCTTCGACAAAATTTTGAGATTTTTGAACCACCCCGGCCCTTTGACAAAATTTTGAGATTTTTGAACCACCCCGGCCCTTTGACAAAATTTTGAGATTTTTGGACCACTCCGGCCCTTTGACAAAATTTTGAGATTTTTGAACCACCCTGGCCCTTTGACAAAATTTTGAGATTTTTGAACCACCCCGGGCCTGAGACAAAATTTTGAGATTTTTGGACCACACCGGCCCTGCAACAAAATTTTGAGATTTTTGGAACACCCCCGCCCTGTGACAAAATTTTGAGATTTTTGAACCACCCCGGCCCTTTGACAAAATTTTGAGATTTTTGAACCACCCCGGGCCTGAGACAAAATTTTGAGATTTTTGGACCACACCCGCCCTGTGACAAAATTTTGAGATTTTTGGAACACCCCCGCCCTGTGACAAAATTTTGAGATTTTTGGACCACTCCGGCCCTTTGACAAAATTTTGAGATTTTTGAACCACCCCGGGCCTGCGACAAAATTTTGAGATTTTTGGACCACACCGGCCCTGCAACAAAATTTTGAGATTTTTGGAACACCCCGCCCTGTGACAAAATTTTGAGATTTTTGAACCACCCCGGCCCTTCGACAAAATTTTGAGATTTTTGAACCACCCCGGCCCTTTGACAAAATTTTGAGATTTTTGAACCACCCCGGCCCTTTGACAAAATTTTGAGATTTTTGAACCACCCCGGGCCCTGCGACAAAATTTTGAGATTTTTGGACCACCGGCCCTGCAACAAAATTTTGAGATTTTTGAACCACCCCGGCCCTGCGACAAAATTTTGAGATTTTTGGACCACTCCGGCCCTGCAACAAAATTTTGAGATTTTTGGAACACCCGGCCCTGTGACAAAATTTTGAGATTTTTGAACCACCCGGCCCTTTGACAAAATTTTGAGATTTTTGAACCACCCCGGGCCTGAGACAAAATTTTGAGATTTTTGAACCACCCCGGCCCTGCGACAAAATTTTGAGATTTTTGAACCACCCGGCCCTGCGACAAAAATTTTGAGATTTTTGAACCACCCCGGCCCTTTGACAAAATTTTGAGATTTTTGAACCACCCGGCCCTGCGACAAAATTTTGAGATTTTTGAACCACCCGGCCCTGCGACAAAATTTTGAGATTTTTGAACCACCACCCGGCCCTGCGACAAAATTTTGAGATTTTTTGGACCACACCGGCCCTGCAACAAAATTTTGAGATTTTTGGAACACCCCCCGCCCTGTGACAAAATTTTGAGATTTTTGGACCACCCCGGCCCTTTGACAAAATTTTGAGATTTTTGAACCACCCTGGCCCTTTGACAAAATTTTGAGATTTTTGAACCACCCCGGGCCTGCGACAAAATTTTGAGATTTTTGGACCACACGGCCCTGCAACAAAATTTTGAGATTTTTGGAACACCCCCCGGCCCTGTGACAAAATTTTGAGATTTTTGGACCAACCCCGGCCCTGCGACAAAATTTTGAGATTTTTGAACCACCCCGGCCCTGCGACAAAATTTTGAGATTTTTGAACCACCCCGGCCCTGCGACAAAATTTTGAGATTTTTGAACCACCCCGGCCCTGCGACAAAATTTTGAGATTTTTGGACCACCCCGGCCCTGCAACAAAATTTTGAGATTTTTGGAACACCCCCACCCTGCGACAAAATTTTGAGATTTTTGAACCACCCCGGCCCTTTGACAAAATTTTGAGATTTTTGAACCACCCCGGGCCTGCGACAAAATTTTGAGATTTTTGAACCACCCCGGCCCTTTGACAAAATTTTGAGATTTTTGAACCACCCAGGCCCTGCGACAAAATTTTGAGATTTTTGAACCACCCCGGCTCTGCGACAAAATTTTGAGATTTTTTCACCACCCCGGCCCTGCAACAAAATTTTGAGATTTTTGGAACACCCCCGCCCTGTGACAAAATTTTGAGATTTTTGGACCACTCCGGCCCTTTGACAAAATTTTGAGATTTTTGAACCACCCAGGCCCTTTGACAAAATTTTGAGATTTTTGAACCACCCCGGGCCTGCGACAAAATTTTGAGATTTTTGGACCACACCGGCCCTGCAACAAAATTTTGAGATTTTTGGAACACCCCCGCCCTGTGACAAAATTTTGAGATTTTTGGACCAACCCGGCCCTGCGACAAAATTTTGAGATTTTTGAACCACCCCGGCCCTTTGACAAAATTTTGAGATTTTTGAACCACCCCGGCCCTGCGACAAAATTTTGAGATTTTTGAACCACCCCGGCCCTGCGACAAAATTTTGAGATTTTTGGACCACACCGGCCCTGCAACAAAATTTTGAGATTTTTGGAACACCCCCACCCTGCGACAAAATTTTGAGATTTTTGAACCACCCCGGCCCTTTGACAAAATTTTGAGATTTTTGAACCACCCCGGGCCTGCGACAAAATTTTGAGATTTTTGGACCACCCCGGCCCTGCAACAAAATTTTGAGATTTTTGGAACACCCCCGCCCTGTGACAAAATTTTGAGATTTTTGGACCACCCCGGCCCTTTGACAAAATTTTGAGATTTTTGAACCACCCTGGCCCTTTGACAAAATTTTGAGATTTTTGAACCACCCCGGGCCTGAGACAAAATTTTGAGATTTTTGGACCACACCGGCCCTGCGACAAAATTTTGAGATTTTTGGACCACCCCGGCCCTGCGACAAAATTTTGAGATTTTTGAACCACCCCGGCCCTTGACAAAATTTTGAGATTTTTGAACCACCCCGGGCCTGAGACAAAATTTTGAGATTTTTTGGAACCACCCCGCCCCTGTGACAAAATTTTGAGATTTTTGGAACACCCCCGCCCTGTGACAAAATTTTGAGATTTTTGGACCACTCCGGCCCTTTGACAAAATTTTGAGATTTTTGAACCACCCTGGCCCTTTGACAAAATTTTGAGATTTTTGGACCAACCCGGCCCTGCGACAAAATTTTGAGATTTTTGAACCACCCCGGCCCTTTGACAAAATTTTGAGATTTTTGAACCACCCAGGCCCTGCGACAAAATTTTGAGATTTTTGAACCACCCCGGCCCTGCGACAAAATTTTGAGATTTTTGGACCACACCGGCCCTGCAACAAAATTTTGAGATTTTTGGAACACCCCCACCCTGCGACAAAATTTTGAGATTTTTGAACCACCCCGGCCCTTTGACAAAATTTTGAGATTTTTGAACCACCCCGGGCCTGAGACAAAATTTTGAGATTTTTGGACCACACCTGCCCTGTGACAAAATTTTGAGATTTTTGGAACACCCCCGCCCTGTGACAAAATTTTGAGATTTTTGGACCACTCCGGCCCTTTGACAAAATTTTGAGATTTTTGAACCACCCCGGCCCTTTGACAAAATTTTGAGATTTTTGAACCACCCCGGGCCTGCGACAAAATTTTGAGATTTTTGGACCACACCGGCCCTGCAACAAAATTTTGAGATTTTTGGAACACCCCCGCCCTGTGACAAAATTTTGAGATTTTTGAACCACCCCGGCCCTTCGACAAAATTTTGAGATTTTTGAACCACCCCGGCCCTTTGACAAAATTTTGAGATTTTTGAACCACCCCGGCCCTTGACAAAATTTTGAGATTTTTGAACCACCCCGGGCCTGCGACAAAATTTTGAGATTTTTGGACCACACCGCCCCTGCAACAAAATTTTGAGATTTTTGGAACACCCCCGCCCTGCGACAAAATTTTGAGATTTTTGGACCACTCCGGCCCTGTACAAAATTTTGAGATTTTTGAACCACCCCGGCCCTGCGACAAAATTTTGAGATTTTTTCACCACCCCGGCCCTGCGACAAAATTTTGAGATTTTTTGACCACTCCGGCCCTGTACAAAATCTTGAGATTTTTTCACCACGCCGGCTCTGCGACAAAATTTTGAGATTTTTTCACCACCCCGGCCCTGCGACAAAATTTTGAGTTTTTTGACCACACCGGCCCTGCAACAAAATTTTGAGATTTTTGGAACACCCCCGCCCTGTGACAAAATTTTGAGATTTTTGGACCACTCCGGCCCTTTGACAAAATTTTGAGATTTTTGAACCACCCTGGCCCTTTGACAAAATTTTGAGATTTTTGAACCACCCCGGCCCTGCGACAAAATTTTGAGATTTTTGGACCACACCGGCCCTGCAACAAAATTTTGAGATTTTTGGAACACCCCCGCCCTGTGACAAAATTTTGAGATTTTTGAACCACCCCGGCCCTTCGACAAAATTTTGAGATTTTTGAACCACCCCGGCCCTTTGACAAAATTTTGAGATTTTTGAACCACCCCGGCCCTTTGACAAAATTTTGAGATTTTTGAACCACCCCGGGCCTGCGACAAAATTTTGAGATTTTTGGACCACACCGGCCCTGCAACAAAATTTTGAGATTTTTGGAACACCCCCTACCTGTGACAAAATTTTGAGATTTTTGGAACACGCCCGCCCTGTGACAAAATTTTGAGATTTTTGAACCACTCCGGGCCTGAGACAAAATTTTGAGATTTTTGAACCACCCTGGCCCTTTGACAAAATTTTGACATTTTTGAACCACCCCGGGCCTGCGACAAAATTTTGAGATTTTTGGACCACACCGGCCCTGCAACAAAATTTTGAGATTTTTGGAACACCCCCGCCCTGTGACAAAATTTTGAGATTTTTGGACCAACCCGGCCCTTTGACAAAATTTTGAGATTTTTGAACCACCCAGGCCCTGCGACAAAATTTTGAGATTTTTGAACCACCCCGGCCCTGCGACAAAATTTTGAGATTTTTGGACCACACCGGCCCTGCAACAAAATTTTGAGATTTTTGGAACACCCCCACCCTGCGACAAAATTTTGAGATTTTTGAACCACTCCGGCCCTTTGACAAAATTTTGAGATTTTTGAACCACCCCGGGCCTTCGACAAAATTTTGTGATTTTTGAACCACCCTGGCCCTGCGACAAAATTTTGAGATTTTTGGACCAACCCGGCCCTGCGAGAAAATTTTGAGATTTTTGAACCACTCCGGGCCTGAGACAAAATTTTGAGATTTTTGAACCACCCTGGCCCTTTGACAAAATTTTGACATTTTTGAACCACCCCGGGCCTGCGACAAAATTTTGAGATTTTTGGACCACACCGGCCCTGCAACAAAATTTTGAGATTTTTGGAACACCCCCGCCCTGTGACAAAATTTTGAGATTTTTGGACCAACCCGGCCCTTTGACAAAATTTTGAGATTTTTGAACCACCCAGGCCCTGCGACAAAATTTTGAGATTTTTGAACCACCCCGGCCCTGCGACAAAATTTTGAGATTTTTGGACCACACCAGCCCTGCAACAAAATTTTGAGATTTTTGGAACACCCCCACCCTGCGAGAAAATTTTGAGATTTTTGAACCACTCCGGCCCTTTGACAAAATTTTGAGATTTTTGAACCACCCCGGGCCTTCGACAAAATTTTGTGATTTTTGAACCACCCCGGCCCTGCGACAAAATTTTGAGATTTTTGGACCAACCCGGCCCTGCGAGAAAATTTTGAGATTTTTGAACCACTCCGGCCCTTTGACAAAATTTTGAGATTTTTGAATCACCCAGGCCCTGCGACAAAATTTTGAGATTTTTGGACCACCCCGGCCCTGCGACAAAATTTTGAGATTTTTGGACCAACCCGGCCCTGCGACAAAATTTTGAGATTTTTGAACCACCCCGGCCCTTTCACAAAACTTTGAGATTTTTGAACCACCCCGGCCCTTTGACAAAATTTTGAGATTTTTGAACCACCGCGGGCCTGAGACAAAATTTTGAGATTTTTGGACCACACCGGCCCTGCAACAAAATTTTGAGATTTTTGGAACACCCCCGCCCTGTGACAAAATTTTGAGATTTTTGGACCACTCCGGCCCTTTGACAAAATTTTGAGATTTTTGAACCACCCCGGGCCTGAGACAAAATTTTGAGATTTTTGAACCACCCAGGCCCTGCGACAAAATTTTGAGATTTTTGAACCACCCCGGCCCTGCGACAAAATTTTGAGATTTTTGAACCACCCCGGCCCTTTGACAAAATTTTGAGATTTTTGAACCACCCAGGCCCTGCGACAAAATTTTGAGATTTTTGAACCACCCCGGCCCTTCGACAAAATTTTGAGATTTTTGGACCACACCGGCCCTGCAACAAAATTTTGAGATTTTTGGACCAACCTGGCCCTGCGAGAAAATTTTGAGATTTTTGAACCACTCCGGCCCTTTGACAAAATTTTGAGATTTTTGAACCACCCTGGCCCTATGACAAAATTTTGAGATTTTTGGACCACCCCGGCCCTGCGACAAAATTTTGAGTTTTTGGACCAACCCAGCCCTGCGACAAAATTTTGAGATTTTTGAACCACCCCGGCCCTTTCACAAAACTTTGAGATTTTTGAACCACCCCGGCCCTTTGACAAAATTTTGAGATTTTTGAACCACCCCGGGCCTGAGACAAAATTTTGAGATTTTTGGACCACCCCGGGCCTGAGACAAAATTTTGAGATTTTTGAACCACCCAGGCCCTGCGACAAAATTTTGAGATTTTTGAACCACCCCGGCCCTGCGACAAAATTTTGAGATTTTTGAACCACCCCGGCCCTTTGACAAAATTTTGAGATTTTTGAACCACCCCGGGCCTGAGACAAAATTTTGAGATTTTTGAACCACCCAGGCCCTGCGACAAAATTTTGAGATTTTTGAACCACCCAGGCCCTGCGACAAAATTTTGAGATTTTTGAACCACCCCGGCCCTTCGACAAAATTTTGAGATTTTTGGACCACACCGGCCCTGCAACAAAATTTTGAGATTTTTGGACCAACCCGGCCCTGCGAGAAAATTTTGAGATTTTTGAACCACTCCGGCCCTTTGACAAAATTTTGAGATTTTTGAACCACCCTGGCCCTGCGACAAAATTTTGAGATTTTTGGACCACCCCGGCCCTGCGACAAAATTTTGAGTTTTTGGACCAACCCAGCCCTGCGACAAAATTTTGAGATTTTTGAACCACCCCGGCTCTTTCACAAAACTTTGAGATTTTTGAACCACCCCGGCCCTTTGACAAAATTTTGAGATTTTTGAACCACCCCGGGCCTGAGACAAAATTTTGAGATTTTTGGACCACCCCGGGCCTGAGACAAAATTTTGAGATTTTTGAACCACCCAGGCCCTGCGACAAAATTTTGAGATTTTTGAACCACCCCGGCCCTTTGACAAAATTTTGAGATTTTTGAACCACCCAGGCCCTGCGACAAAATTTTGAGATTTTTGAACCACCCCGGCCCTTTGACAAAATTTTGAGATTTTTGAACCACCCCGGGCCTGCGACAAAATTTTGAGATTTTTGGACCACACCGGCCCTGCAACAAAATTTTGAGATTTTTGGAACACCCCCGCCCTGTGACAAAATTTTGAGATTTTTGAACCACCCCGGCCCTTCGACAAAATTTTGAGATTTTTGAACCACCCCGGCCCTTTGACAAAATTTTGAGATTTTTGAACCACCCCGGCCCTTTGACAAAATTTTGAGATTTTTGAACCACCCCGGGCCTGCGACAAAATTTTGAGATTTTTGGACCACACCGGCCCTGCAACAAAATTTTGAGATTTTTGGAACACCCCCGCCCTGCGACAAAATTTTGAGATTTTTGGACCACTCCGGCCCTGTACAAAATCTTGAGATTTTTTCACCACGCCGGCTCTGCGACAAAATTTTGAGATTTTTTCACCACCCCGGCCCTGCGACAAAATTTTGAGATTTTTTGACCACTCCGGGCCTGCGACAAAATTTTGAGATTTTTGGACCACACCGGCCCTGCAACAAAATTTTGAGATTTTTGGAACACCCCCGCCCTGTGACAAAATTTTGAGATTTTTGAACCACCCCGGCCCTTCGACAAAATTTTGAGATTTTTGAACCACCCCGGCCCTTTGACAAAATTTTGAGATTTTTGAACCACCCCGGCCCTTTGACAAAATTTTGAGATTTTTGAACCACCCCGGCCCTGCGACAAAATTTTGAGATTTTTGGACCACACCGGCCCTGCAACAAAATTTTGAGATTTTTGGAACACCCCCGCCCTGTGACAAAATTTTGAGATTTTTGAACCACCCCGGCCCTTCGACAAAATTTTGAGATTTTTGAACCACCCCGGCCCTTTGACAAAATTTTGAGATTTTTGAACCACCCCGGCCCTTTGACAAAATTTTGAGATTTTTGGAACACCCCCGCCCTGTGACAAAATTTTGAGATTTTTGGACCACTCCGGCCCTTTGACAAAATTTTGAGATTTTTGAACCACCCTGGCCCTTTGACAAAATTTTGAGATTTTTGAACCACCCCGGGCCTGAGACAAAATTTTGAGATTTTTGGACCACACCGGCCCTGCAACAAAATTTTGAGATTTTTGGAACACCCCCGCCCTGTGACAAAATTTTGAGATTTTTGAACCACCCCGGCCCTTTGACAAAATTTTGAGATTTTTGAACCACCCCGGGCCTGAGACAAAATTTTGAGATTTTTGGACCACACCGGCCCTGCAACAAAATTTTGAGATTTTTGGAACACCCCCGCCCTGTGACAAAATTTTGAGATTTTTGGACCACTCCGGCCCTTTGACAAAATTTTGAGATTTTTGAACCACCCTGGCCCTTTGACAAAATTTTGAGATTTTTGAACCACCCCGGCCCTGCGACAAAATTTTGAGATTTTTGGACCACACCGGCCCTGCAACAAAATTTTGAGATTTTTGGAACACCCCCGCCCTGTGACAAAATTTTGAGATTTTTGAACCACCCGGCCCTTCGACAAAATTTTGAGATTTTTGAACCACCCCGGCCCTTTGACAAAATTTTGAGATTTTTGAACCACCCCGGCCCTTTGCGACAAAATTTTGAGATTTTTGAACCACCCGGCCCTGCGACAAAATTTTGAGATTTTTGGACCACACCGGCCCTGCAACAAAATTTTGAGATTTTTGGAACACCCCCGCCCTGCGACAAAATTTTGAGATTTTTGGACCACTCCGGCCCTGTACAAAATTTTGAGATTTTTTCACCACCCGGCTCTGCGACAAAATTTTGAGATTTTTTCACCACCCCGGCCCTGCGACAAAATTTTGAGATTTTTGACCACTCCGGCCCTGTACAAAATTTTGAGATTTTTGAACCACGCCAGCCCTGCGACAAAATTTGGAGATTTTTGAACCACCCCGGCCCTGCGACAAAATTTTGAGATTTTTGAACCACCCCGGCCCTGCGACAAAATTTTGAGATTTTTGGAACACCCCCCCGCCCTGTGACAAAATTTTGAGATTTTTGGACCACTCCGGCCCTTTGACAAAATTTTGAGATTTTTGAACCACCCTGGCCCTTTGACAAAATTTTGAGATTTTTGAACCACCCCGGGCCTGCGACAAAATTTTGAGATTTTTGGACCACACCGGCCCTGCAACAAAATTTTGAGATTTTTGGAACACCCCCGCCCTGTGACAAAATTTTGAGATTTTTGAACCACCCCGGCCCTTTGACAAAATTTTGAGATTTTTGAACCACCCCGGCCCTTTGACAAAATTTTGAGATTTTTGAACCACCCCGGGCCTGCGACAAAATTTTGAGATTTTTGGACCACACCGCCCCTGCAACAAAATTTTGAGATTTTTGGAACACCCCCGCCCTGCGACAAAATTTTGAGATTTTTGGACCACTCCGGCCCTGTACAAAATCTTGAGATTTTTTCACCACGCCGGCTCTGCGACAAAATTTTGAGATTTTTTCACCACCCCGGCCCTGCGACAAAATTTTGAGATATTTTGACCACTCCGGCCCTGTACAAAATCTTGAGATTTTTTCACCACGCCGGCTCTGCGACAAAATTTTGAGATTTTTTCACCACCCCGGCCCTGCGACAAAATTTTGAGATTTTTTGACCACACCGGCCCTGCAACAAAATTTTGAGATTTTTGGAACACCCCCGCCCTGTGACAAAATTTTGAGATTTTTGGACCACTCCGGCCTTTTGACAAAATTTTGAGATTTTTGAACCACCCTGGCCCTTTGACAAAATTTTGAGATTTTTGAACCACCCCGGGCCTGCGACAAAATTTTGAGATTTTTGGACCACACCGGCCCTGCAACAAAATTTTGAGATTTTTGGAACACCCCCGCCCTGTGACAAAATTTTGAGATTTTTGAACCACCCCGGCCCTTCGACAAAATTTTGAGATTTTTGAACCACCCCGGCCCTTTGACAAAATTTTGAGATTTTTGAACCACCCCGGCCCTTTGACAAAATTTTGAGATTTTTGGACCACCCCGGCCCTGCAACAAAATTTTGAGATTTTTGGAACACCCCCGCCCTGCGACAAAATTTTGAGATTTTTGGACCACTCCGGCCCTGTACAAAATCTTGAGATTTTTTCACCACGCCGGCTCTGCGACAAAATTTTGAGATTTTTTCACCACCCCGGCCCTGCGACAAAATTTTGAGATTTTTTGACCACTCCGGCCCTGTACAAAATCTTGAGATTTTTTCACCACGCCGGCTCTGCGACAAAATTTTGAGATTTTTTCACCACCCCGGCCCTGCGACAAAATTTTGAGATTTTTTGACCACACCGGCCCTGCAACAAAATTTTGAGATTTTTGGAACACCCCCGCCCTGTGACAAAATTTTGAGATTTTTGGACCACTCCGGCCCTTTGACAAAATTTTGAGATTTTTGAACCACCCTGGCCCTTTGACAAAATTTTGAGATTTTTGAACCACCCCGGGCCTGCGACAAAATTTTGAGATTTTTGGACCACACCGGCCCTGCAACAAAATTTTGAGATTTTTGGAACACCCCCGCCCTGTGACAAAATTTTGAGATTTTTGAACCACCCCGGCCCTTCGACAAAATTTTGAGATTTTTGAACCACCCCGGCCCTTTGACAAAATTTTGAGATTTTTGAACCACCCCGGCCCTTTGACAAAATTTTGAGATTTTTGAACCACCCCGGGCCTGCGACAAAATTTTGAGATTTTTGGACCACACCGGCCCTGCAACAAAATTTTGAGATTTTTGGAACACCCCCGCCCTGTGACAAAATTTTGAGATTTTTGAACCACCCCGGCCCTGCAACAAAATTTTGAGATTTTTGGAACACCACGCCGGCTCTGCGACAAAATTTTGAGATTTTTTCACCACCCCGGCCCTGCGACAAAATTTTGAGATTTTTTGACCACACCGGCCCTGCAACAAAATTTTGAGATTTTTGGAACACCCCCGCCCTGTGACAAAATTTTGAGATTTTTGGACCACTCCGGCCCTTTGACAAAATTTTGAGATTTTTGAACCACCCTGGCCCTTTGACAAAATTTTGAGATTTTTGAACCACCCCGGGCCTGCGACAAAATTTTGAGATTTTTGGACCACACCGGCCCTGCAACAAAATTTTGAGATTTTTGGAACACCCCGCCCTGTGACAAAATTTTGAGATTTTTGAACCACCCCGGCCCTTCGACAAAATTTTGAGATTTTTGAACCACCCCGGCCCTTTGACAAAATTTTGAGATTTTTGAACCACCCCGGCCCTTTGACAAAATTTTGAGATTTTTGAACCACCCCGGGCCTGCGACAAAATTTTGAGATTTTTGGACCACACCGGCCCTGCAACAAAATTTTGAGATTTTTGGAACACCCCCGCCCTGCGACGAAATTTTGAGATTTTTGGACCACTCCGGCCCTGTACAAAATCTTGAGATTTTTTCACCACGCCGGCTCTGCGACAAAATTTTGAGATTTTTTCACCACCCCGGCCCTGCGACAAAATTTTGAGATTTTTTGACCACTCCGGCCCTGTACAAAATCTTGAGATTTTTTCACCACGCCGGGCCTGCGACAAAATTTTGAGATTTTTGGACCACACCGGCCCTGCAACAAAATTTTGAGATTTTTGGAACACCCCCGCCCTGTGACAAAATTTTGAGATTTTTGAACCACCCCGGCCCTGCGACAAAATTTTGAGATTTTTGAACCACCCCGGCCCTTTGACAAAATTTTGAGATTTTTGAACCACCCCGGCCCTTTGACAAAATTTTGAGATTTTTGAACCACCCCGGGCCTGCGACAAAATTTTGAGATTTTTGGACCACACCGGCCCTGCAACAAAATTTTGAGATTTTTGGAACACCCCCGCCCTGTGACAAAATTTTGAGATTTTTGAACCACCCCGGCCCTTTGACAAAATTTTGAGATTTTTGAACCACCCCGGGCCTGAGACAAAATTTTGAGATTTTTGAACCACCCAGGCCCTGCGACAAAATTTTGAGATTTTTGAACCACCCCGGCCCTGCGACAAAATTTTGAGATTTTTGAACCACCCCGGCCCTTTGACAAAATTTTGAGATTTTTGAACCACCCAGGCTCTGCGACAAAATTTTGAGATTTTTTGACCACACCGGCCCTGCAACAAAATTTTGAGATTTTTGAAACACCCCCGCCCTGTGACAAAATTTTGAGATTTTTGGACCACTCCGGCCCTTTGACAAAATTTTGAGATTTTTGAACCACCCTGGCCCTTTGACAAAATTTTGAGATTTTTGAACCACCCCGGGCCTGCGACAAAATTTTGAGATTTTTGGACCACACCGGCCCTGCAACAAAATTTTGAGATTTTTGGAACACCCCCGCCCTGTGACAAAATTTTGAGATTTTTGGACCAACCCGGCCCTGCGACAAAATTTTGAGATTTTTGAACCACCCCGGCCCTTTGACAAAATTTTGAGATTTTTGAACCACCCAGGCCCTGCGACAAAATTTTGAGATTTTTGAACCACCCCGGCCCTGCGACAAAATTTTGAGATTTTTGGACCACACCGGCCCTGCAACAAAATTTTGAGATTTTTGAACCACCCCGGCCCTTTGACAAAATTTTGAGATTTTTGAACCACCCCGGGCCTTCAACAAAATTTTGTGATTTTTGAACCACCCCGGCCCTGCGACAAAATTTTGAGATTTTTGGACCAACCCGGCCCTGCGAGAAAATTTTGAGATTTTTGAACCACTCCGGCCCTTTGACAAAATTTTGAGATTTTTGAACCACCCAGGCCCTGCGACAAAATTTTCAGATTTTTGGACCACCCCGGCCCTGCGACAAAATTTTGAGATTTTTGGACCAACCCGGCCCTGCGACAAAATTTTGAGATTTTTGAACCACCCCGGCCCTTTCACAAAACTTTGAGATTTTTGAACCACCCCGGCCCTTTGACAAAATTTTGAGATTTTTGAACCACCCCGGGCCTGAGACAAAATTTTGAGATTTTTGGACCACACCGGCCCTGCAACAAAATTTTGAGATTTTTGGAACACCCCCGCCCTGTGACAAAATTTTGAGATTTTTGGACCACTCCGGCCCTTTGACAAAATTTTGAGATTTTTGGAACACCCCCGCCCTGTGACAAAATTTTGAGATTTTTGAACCACCCCGGCCCTTTGACAAAATTTTGAGATTTTTGAACCACCCCGGGCCTGAGACAAAATTTTGTGATTTTTGAACCACCCCGGCCCTGCGACAAAATTTTGAGATTTTTGGACCAACCCGGCCCTGCGAGAAAATTTTGAGATTTTTGAACCACTCCGGCCCTTTGACAAAATTTTGAGATTTTTGAACCACCCAGGCCCTGCGACAAAATTTTCAGATTTTTGGACCACCCCGGCCCTGCGACAAAATTTTGAGATTTTTGGACCAACCCGGCCCTGCGACAAAATTTTGAGATTTTTGAACCACCCCGGCCCTTTCACAAAACTTTGAGATTTTTGAACCACCCCGGCCCTTTGACAAAATTTTGAGATTTTTGAACCACCCCGGGCCTGAGACAAAATTTTGAGATTTTTGTACCACCCCGGCCCTGCAACAAAATTTTGAGATTTTTGGAACACCCCCGCCCTGTGACAAAATTTTGAGATTTTTGGACCACTCCGGCCCTTTGACAAAATTTTGAGATTTTTGGAACACCCCCGCCCTGTGACAAAATTTTGAGATTTTTGAACCACCCCGGCCCTTTGACAAAATTTTGAGATTTTTGAACCACCCCGGGCCTGAGACAAAATTTTGAGATTTTTGAACCACCCAGGCCCTGCGACAAAATTTTGAGATTTTTGAACCACCCCGGCCCTGCGACAAAATTTTGAGATTTTTGAACCACCCCGGCCCTTTGACAAAATTTTGAGATTTTTGAACCACCCAGGCCCTGCGACAAAATTTTGAGATTTTTGAACCACCCCGGCCCTTCGACAAAATTTTGAGATTTTTGGACCACACCGGCCCTGCAACAAAATTTTGAGATTTTTGGACCAACCCGGCCCTGCGAGAAAATTTTGAGATTTTTGAACCACTCCGGCCCTTTGACAAAATTTTGAGATTTTTGAACCACCCTGGCCCTGCGACAAAATTTTGAGATTTTTGGACCACCCCGGCCCTGCGAGAAAATTTTGAGATTTTTGGACCAACCCAGCCCTGCGAGAAAATTTTGAGATTTTTGAACCACTCCGGCCCTTTGACAAAATTTTGAGATTTTTGAACCACCCAGGCCCTGCGACAAAATTTTGAGATTTTTGGACCACCCCGGCCCTGCGACAAAATTTTGAGATTTTTGGACCAACCCAGCCCTGCGACAAAATTTTGAGATTTTTGAACCACCCCGGCCCTTTCACAAAACTTTGAGATTTTTGAACCACCCCGGCCCTTTGACAAAATTTTGAGATTTTTGAACCACCCCGGGCCTGAGACAAAATTTTGAGATTTTTGGACCACACCGGCCCTGCAACAAAATTTTGAGATTTTTGGAACACCCCCGCCCTGTGACAAAATTTTGAGATTTTTGGACCACTCCGGCCCTTTGACAAAATTTTGAGATTTTTGAACCACCCCGGGCCTGAGACAAAATTTTGAGATTTTTGGACCACACCGGCCCTGCAACAAAATTTTGAGATTTTTGGAACACCCCCGCCCTGCGACAAAATTTTGAGATTTTTGGACCACACCGGCCCTGCAACAAAATTTTGAGATTTTTGGAACACCCCCGCCCTGTGACAAAATTTTGAGATTTTTGAACCACCCTGGCCCTTTGACAAAATTTTGAGATTTTTGAACCACCCCGGGCCTGCGACAAAATTTTGAGATTTTTGGACCACACCGGCCCTGCAACAAAATTTTGAGATTTTTGGAACACCCCCGCCCTGTGACAAAATTTTGAGATTTTTGAACCACCCCGGCCCTTCGACAAAATTTTGAGATTTTTGAACCACCCCGGCCCTTTGACAAAATTTTGAGATTTTTGAACCACCCCGGCCCTTTGACAAAATTTTGAGATTTTTGGAACACCCCCGCCCTGTGACAAAATTTTGAGATTTTTGGACCACTCCGGCCCTTTGACAAAATTTTGAGATTTTTGAACCACCCTGGCCCTTTGACAAAATCTTGAGATTTTTTCACCACGCCGGCTCTGCGACAAAATTTTGAGATTTTTTCACCACCCCGGCCCTGCGACAAAATTTTGAGATTTTTTGACCACTCCGGCCCTGTACAAAATCTTGAGATTTTTTCACCACGCCGGCTCTGCGACAAAATTTTGAGATTTTTGAACCACCCCGGCCCTGCGACAAAATTTTGAGATTTTTTGACCACACCGGCCCTGCAACAAAATTTTGAGATTTTTGGAACACCCCCGCCCTGTGACAAAATTTTGAGATTTTTGGACCACTCCGGCCCTTTGACAAAATTTTGAGATTTTTGAACCACCCCGGCCCTTTGACAAAATTTTGAGATTTTTGAACCACCCCGGCCCTTTGACAAAATTTTGAGATTTTTGAACCACCCCGGGCCTGCGACAAAATTTTGAGATTTTTGGACCACACCGGCCCTGAAACAAAATTTTGAGATTTTTGGAACACCCCCGCCCTGTGACAAAATTTTGAGATTTTTGAACCACCCCGGCCCTTTGACAAAATTTTGAGATTTTTGAACCACCCCGGGCCTAAGACAAAATTTTGAGATTTTTGAACCACCCAGGCCCTGCGACAAAATTTTGAGATTTTTGAACCACCCCGGCCCTTTCACAAAACTTTGAGATTTTTGAACCACCCCGGCCCTTTGACAAAATTTTGAGATTTTTGAACCACCCCGGGCCTGAGACAAAATTTTGAGATTTTTGGACCACACCGGCCCTGCAACAAAATTTTGAGATTTTTGGAACACCCCCGCCCTGTGACAAAATTTTGAGATTTTTGGACCACTCCGGCCCTTTGACAAAATTTTGAGATTTTTGAACCACCCTGGCCCTTTGACAAAATTTTGAGATTTTTGAACCACCCCGGGCCTGCGACAAAATTTTGAGATTTTTGGACCACACCGGCCCTGCAACAAAATTTTGAGATTTTTGGAACACCCCCGCCCTGTGACAAAATTTTGAGATTTTTGAACCACCCCGGCCCTTCGACAAAATTTTGAGATTTTTGAACCACCCCGGCCCTTTGACAAAATTTTGAGATTTTTGAACCACCCCGGCCCTTTGACAAAATTTTGAGATTTTTGAACCACCCCGGGCCTGCGACAAAATTTTGAGATTTTTGGACCACACCGGCCCTGCAACAAAATTTTGAGATTTTTGGAACACCCCCGCCCTGTGACAAAATTTTGAGATTTTTGAACCACCCCGGCCCTTTGACAAAATTTTGAGATTTTTGAACCACCCCGGGCCTAAGACAAAATTTTGAGATTTTTGAACCACCCAGGCCCTGCGACAAAATTTTGAGATTTTTGAACCACCCCGGCCCTTTCACAAAACTTTGAGATTTTTGAACCACCCCGGCCCTTTGACAAAATTTTGAGATTTTTGAACCACCCCGGGCCTGAGACAAAATTTTGAGATTTTTGGACCACACCGGCCCTGCAACAAAATTTTGAGATTTTTGGAACACCCCCGCCCTGTGACAAAATTTTGAGATTTTTGAACCACCCCGGCCCTTCGACAAAATTTTGAGATTTTTGAACCACCCCGGCCCTTTGACAAAATTTTGAGATTTTTGAACCACCCCGGCCCTTTGACAAAATTTTGAGATTTTTGGAACACCCCCGCCCTGTGACAAAATTTTGAGATTTTTGGACCACTCCGGCCCTTTGACAAAATTTTGAGATTTTTGAACCACCCTGGCCCTTTGACAAAATCTTGAGATTTTTTCACCACGCCGGCTCTGCGACAAAATTTTGAGATTTTTTCACCACCCCGGCCCTGCGACAAAATTTTGAGATTTTTTGACCACTCCGGCCCTGTACAAAATCTTGAGATTTTTTCACCACGCCGGCTCTGCGACAAAATTTTGAGATTTTTTCACCACCCCGGCCCTGCGACAAAATTTTGAGATTTTTTGACCACACCGGCCCTGCAACAAAATTTTGAGATTTTTGGAACACCCCCGCCCTGTGACAAAATTTTCAGATTTTTGGACCACTCCGGCCCTTTGACAAAATTTTGAGATTTTTGAACCACCCTGGCCCTTTGACAAAATTTTGAGATTTTTGAACCACCCCGGGCCTGCGACAAAATTTTGAGATTTTTGGACCACACCGGCCCTGCAACAAAATTTTGAGATTTTTGGAACACCCCCGCCCTGTGACAAAATTTTGAGATTTTTGAACCACCCCGGCCCTTCGACAAAATTTTGAGATTTTTGAACCACCCCGGCCCTTTGACAAAATTTTGAGATTTTTGAACCACCCCGGCCCTTTGACAAAATTTTGAGATTTTTGAACCACCCCGGGCCTGCGACAAAATTTTGAGATTTTTGGACCACACCGGCCCTGCAACAAAATTTTGAGATTTTTGGAACACCCCCGCCCTGTGACAAAATTTTGAGATTTTTGAACCACCCCGGCCCTTTGACAAAATTTTGAGATTTTTGAACCACCCCGGGCCTGAGACAAAATTTTGAGATTTTTGAACCACCCAGGCCCTGCGACAAAATTTTGAGATTTTTGAACCACCCCGGCCCTTTGACAAAATTTTGAGATTTTTGAACCACCCAGGCTCTGCGACAAAATTTTGAGATTTTTTCACCACCCCGGCCCTGCGACAAAATTTTGAGATTTTTTGACCACACCGGCCCTGCAACAAAATTTTGAGATTTTTGGAACACCCCCGCCCTGTGACAAAATTTTGAGATTTTTGGACCACTCCGGCCCTTTGACAAAATTTTGAGATTTTTGAACCACCCTGGCCCTTTGACAAAATTTTGAGATTTTTGAACCACCCCGGGCCTGAGACAAAATTTTGAGATTTTTGGACCACACCGGCCCTGCGACAAAATTTTGAGATTTTTGGACCACCCCGGCCCTGCGACAAAATTTTGAGATTTTTGGACCAACCCGGCCCTGCGACAAAATTTTGAGATTTTTGAACCACCCCGGCCCTTTCACAAAACTTTGAGATTTTTGAACCACCCCGGCCCTTTGACAAAATTTTGAGATTTTTGGACCACACCGGCCCTGCAACAAAATTTTGAGATTTTTGGAACACCCCCGCCCTGTGACAAAATTTTGAGATTTTTGAACCACCCCGGCCCTTTGACCACCAAAATTTTGTGTGTGTCTGTCTGTCTGTCTGTCCCATATCTGGTTGTCTGTCCTGTATCTGTCTGTCTGTCTGTCTGTCTGTCTGTCTAGATTAACCAGAATTATTTCTGTTTTTAGTTAACAAAGATAAACCAGAAGGTTGTATCCCAGCATTGACATCTGTTTCTTGAACTGAACTGAATGGTATCGCATTCGTAAGGAACACTTTTCAGATGGAATTAATGAAGATTCATTGGAAGTCATTGAGAAGGCTGTGTTTGTTGTAAGTAGTTCTCTATTGCTCACACTGCTTCTGTATACAACAACAACAATAATAATAACAACAACAACAACAGTTCAGTAACAACAACAACAACAACAACAACAACAGTTCAGCAACAACAGCAACAACAATCAGTCCTGTATCTGTCTGTCTGTCTGTCCTGTATCTGTCTGTCTGTCTGTCTACCTGCTTTCCTGTCTGTCTGTCTGCCTGGCTGTCCTGTCTGTCTGTCCTGTATCTGTCTGTCTGTCCTGTATCTGCCTGTCTGCCCTCCTGCCTGCCTGCCTGTATCTGTCTGCCGGTGGAAAAAGGTGTAAAAAGCCTTTACCCAATCCAAAACATTATTTTTTCACCAAATACCCAAAGTTCAAAAAAATGGCCAAAATCAGGCAAAATCAATACGGTCACATCTTTACATTTTTTCGGATTTTTCAACTTTTGAAATAAGGCTAAACTATGGCTATTTAGCACGAATAAGTCTCTCTCGTTGCAACAGAAATTGGAATAAGCCTTTACCCGATCCAAAACATTTTTTTTGAACTAGGTGCCCGGGCACGGGCACTAATGTGAACACGACTTTTTCGCGGTGCCCAACTCAAACTAATCAAAACTACTGGGCAGCGTGCCCGGGTGCGTGCACTAATGTGAACACGTCTTCAGTGCTCAAAGTGGTGCCCACGCTTCTTACTCAATATTCTTTGTAATTCCGAGGTTTAAAGCGACAAAATAGCTGCAAAAGCCATGAAAAACTTTCTGTGGAACGCTTATCAGATCCAGGCACCGTGAATGTGAACAAGTGTCCCGTGCCCGAGAACCGTATATACCCAAGCACCGTAGTCTGAACAGAGGGTAGCAAGTCTGTTTCCCATTGCTTACTTTGTGGGGAGCCCGCCAAGAGCCTGCCAAGTCCTTTGCAAAATGATGTGTGCGCAATCCCTGAAATTCGCCTATTACATCAAAAACAATGGGTCCAAGATTTTCCTCAATCTTATTTGCTATGCTCAGTAATGATGCATGAAACACACACAATATAGCGTACTACACATTTCAAGACAAAAACACCCCCTTTAATTTTTACAAAATGTTTTGCATACTATTTTGAGTTACAGTATGTATTACTTGTTACCCCTATTCCAATAAATCAGTTCATTAGTTATATATCCATTACTTATTTTAATAATTCTATTATGATATTTTGTTTTCATGTAGTTTATACTGTAGTATGTTCAGTTTAACTCAAAGTATTGATTGTGATTTACAGTTTTGTTGTAATTTTCCTGAATTGGTACAGTAGTTATTCAGTGCCTCAATGGACAAGTTGTTTGCTCCCTGTGAGACAACTGTCACAAACTATGGACACACAGCCAATTTCTAAAACAGAAAACAAAAACAAAACATCAGGGGAATCTATGGAGCAAAAAAAGTGTTAATCGTGGCAGGACCATTCACTGAGAGTTTAATTTTTATTCTATTTTTGAAGAAATCGTTCGCTTGGTTGAGTGCTTAATTGCACATCTAATAAATATACACAGTGTACTATTTTGATGCATAATGCAACAATGGATTTGCTGTGGACTTCTGAGTAAATGAATCAGGGTATCCCTTCCATATTTTGAAACGATAAACTGTTTTGTCTGTAACTGTCGGACCTAAACGCCTCTAACTTGAGAACAAAATGACTTTGAGTTGAGATTAAAACAACTGCAAATATATATATTTCCTTTCAAACAACTCTTATTATATTGATTCATATATACAACCTAAAAATGTATTTCACATGGTGTTTCCACAAGTTCTATATAGATTAACGTTGATGTGACACAATATAAGTCATGATTAGTTCCTCACCTTGCATGATAAAATATTCCCGAAGTGGAAAGAAACAACTCGTTTTCAATTAATCAATCGTTCGTAGACAATATGGACGAAGCACAGAAGTAGAAAGCATATTGACGCCATATCAATTAATTAGATCACATTACCCTGACACCATGGCTGCCTCCTCCGCAGGCCCTCGTTGCATCATGGACAGGTCACACTTTTGAGAGAGATCCTGTAAAATGCAAGATCCTGTAAAAAAATTGGCAAAACGTGGCATGGAAACATTTGCATAATTAACTACCATTGTTAATAACCATGGCTATATCCGAAGATTTTGAAGGACATTGAAGACTTATGACATACGAATCTTAGCTTTAAAATGAAAGAATTGTTGAAAAAAGCAATTACGGTTGAACTTTGTCAATTTTCGGCAGGAATAATCAACGAAAATGCATTTAGTCTACCTGGAGACTCTTGAGTTCATACTTTTTTGGTTTCCACAACAGTTAAAACTTGAATTACACTACACTGTAGCCTACAGTTTAACAAAATTAATATTGATCTCATTAACAGCTGACAGTCTTCGATAGCTCTGTAAAACAAAAAAACAACAAGAAAACCTGTACTTTCCTGACCGTCGAATTTGCTTTTGTTCGGCAGATATTTTTTCCTACAATTCATTTTTGTCGCTAAAAATACTGTGGGCAGAAGGTCGGTAATTCTAAAAGCGGTTTTCCACTAGGCGACATTTGTCGACCGACTCGACATTTTTATTTTTTATTGGCTAATTAGTTCCACTCGAGAGCTTGCGAAACAGAAGAAAATGTCGCTTCGCGCGACATTTTTCGCCTAGCGGAAAACCGCCTTAAGACATACTGGTTTCTTCATTGTCATCTGTGAGAAATAAAGTTTAGATCGGATTTCCTGGTTTGTCACAGAAGAACTCGTACGTACGTTTGTCGAACAGCGGCCGGAAACCATTTTGTTACAAGATCTTGCAGGCCCTCTCAAAACTGTGCCTTCTAGGGCCTAATCTTGCTGTGCATAATGGGATCGGTCGCCATTTTGTTTACAGGATCTTGCAGGCCATCCATGGCCAGAAAACGTGTGTGACCTGTCCATGATGCAACGAGGGCTTGCGGAGGAGGCAGACGCTATCAGTCGACACCATGGATTATAAAAGGACTGGATAGGAAACTAATAGTCATGTGGGGTGATTTGAGCCCTTTGATTGGTTAAATCCCATTTACTCAGTTTGCAAAATGGTTGAAAGTAAACCTAGTTGAAAATTGTGATGTCACGGATGGCATGAGTATGCTTGTTTTACTGAGGTTTTTAAATGAACTTCAAATTGGGAACAAGGTTGGTACTATGTAAAAACGTGATATCCAGTAATCTAAGCAGTATATCACTACTTGTAAAATCGATAGTAATTTGAATTGTAAAATGTTGTAAGTTGATTGCAAATTAAGTTGATTGTAAACAGAAATGTAAATTGTTGTGATTAATATTATCAAGTTCTATTTTATGAAAGTTATATCCAGTTAGACTAGAAACTACTTCATCGGCTAATACATTTTCAGATTAGGTACTGAGGAATTCTAGGCTGGATTTTCTTGCTTTAATTTGGATTTAGTTTTAACGCCTCGGCTTCTTCTGATGTTTTGGCCTCGTAGAGCACACTCGAAATGGCTGTTGGGGCAACCTGTGCATAATGAAATATATATATATATTAATGAGGCAAAGAAATATTTTATTATCATTGCTGTAACTTTCTTACAATAAGCGGTTTGCAATCCTGAAACTGGTTGCAGCAATTCGCGATCGCAATCGGCACAGAAGGTAGAATCAGAAAATCTCACCGTGCTTATTTTGAGCGATAGAGAATTTAAAACAAGTACGACTACAGGCCCTGTTACACGGTGCAATTTTTCATGAACCATTACACCGTGTAACATGCTGTGCAATGGTCAAAATCGTTGCACAAAGTAGAATCAGGTTCTACTTTCTGCAACGATTGCAGCAATTTGTTTCAGTGTAACACCCCTTCAGCAACTTGTCTCGAAATATTTTGCTATGATTTGGCACTCAATCGAGTCTCTCCCCAGTCTACCCGCTTTTATCGAAATCCAAATCATTGGAAAATTGCATAAACATGTTGCAGCGTGTAAACAGTAGGTGTTGAGATTACTCTTGGGACTAAAAATTATTAATTCTCTTTGTTTTGAAAAAAAATTTATTTTGTTTAAGGACTTCGTCGTTAAGGTTCACGTCGCAGATCTTAAAGTCCCTATTAAGTGCCAAAGTTGCATTCCTGACGTTACAAATTGGGAAAGACTGGGAACGAATACATCGTGAGATGACGTATGCCGTTGGATTATTAATATTAAAACCATTGTTGTTATGCATGGTTGTCTTACTGCAGTGCATACGTTATCAAGCACTCTAATCGAGCAATTAATTTCTTCCAAAATGGATAAGCCATAGCAAATTTGTAGGGCGCAAAGCCTATGCAGCAGATTTGCTTGGAATTTTCAGTGAATGCTCCTGTCATGCTGGTCTGTTCAAAACCGCTAAATGGTTTTTCGCTTCATAGACACTTTAATAGAATCCAGGGAAAACGTGAAATGAACTCTAATTATTAAAACGTGTTTGCTACTAATGTACTTATCCAATTGACATTTGCATGGTATTGTGGTAACTGTAAATTGTTGTAGTTTTAGCACTTTATCAAAACATTTTTAGTTGCTATGCATGACACAGACTACTGTACGGGTGATGGGTTGTTTCCTGATAGGTTGGCCTTTCAATCACACGAAACGCATCACATCAGTTACATTACTCTTACGTAAAAATCTGGAATGACTTACTTGAGTACAAATGAGTACAAATGTGTATTAAAAATCGTGGCAGTTTACCGCTGTTTCACTTTGCTCAAACAAAAACACTGCCTATGTCGCAGTCTACGTTTTTACACTCTCGTTTGTTCTACGATGCATTTCTTAAATGTTTCCCTGTTGACTAAGGAGATAACTGTCTGTCTGTCTCTCTCTGATCCCTCTCTCCTTGCAAATTAAAAATGGTAAATTATATTTACTCAAAGTCTAAACTGGTAGAAAATGACAGTCAAACAAAGACATGAACGTTTAAAATTTAGTGCCACAACATTATACTAATGACTGTAATAATACTACCTGGAAATTGTTAATAGTATACAAGTCTGCAACGTGGCATCACAACATGCCATAGCCTAATACTGTTAAAAATATATGTTTGCACCTACCTCCCAATAATCTTCGTCGTCGAACAACTGTTCAGGGGTTGGAGGGTCAAATACACCCAGTTTCACAATAAAACCTTGGGATAATATTAAACATGTCTTAGAAGAGCGTTTTGTAATTTGTTTCTCGCGAACAAAGTTTTAAATATTTATTTAATACAAAAAGAGTAATTCACATGAGAAAACGAGAATAGAAAGTCAGGCTCCAGAGAGTTTTTTGTTTGAATCTCTATAACTCTTTACATAATCCAGATCTTAACGTACGTGTTAACTCCTAACCATAAATACACTCACATTAAACAAATGATAACAATAGATATTAACAAAAACTTAAGATAGTAACGGCGTTTGCCGCCACGTTGTATATATATGCTAACGTCACTCACTAGACGTACAGTGTTTACTCGAGGGTGGTGAAAGGAAAGGGGGTATGGATCATGTTTTACAAGCAATAAATTAATGGTTTTGTATGTTATTAGTGTTTTCAGCTTGATGTTGTTAATTTTTTCCGTTTGTTTTTGGTGTACAAGCATGTCGTAAGTTAAACTCAGAGAAAAACTCTGAGCTCCAAACCCACAACCTTCCGAATGCGCCAGCCGGACTATCTCACCATTGGGCCACTGTAACTCAGATGGTAGACTGTGGTTGTTTTCGAAATTTATACCTGGGAACTACTCAAACCGTACGTGTGTCACAAGTACTTGTTGGGCTACAAGTCGCATTGTGTCAGTCTATTTTCAGTAAATGTTTTGCTATGTTATTAGTATTTTCAGCTTGAACTAGTTGGTAAAGTTTTTTGTTTTTGCTGTACAAGCTGTCGCAAGTTAGACCCAGAAAAACTCTAATAACATTAATAACATACAAAAACGTTTACTGACAAAAAAACCCTGACAAAATGCGACTTGTAGCCCAACAAGTATACTTATGACACACGTACGGTTTGACTAGTTCCCAGTGTAATATAAATCATATGTTGACAATTAATAGGTAATCCAGTAATAAAAGACAACTCATCGGCATAATCATAGTTAATAGAACATATACATGGTTTGGAAACTCATCCAAAGTGATTGTTCTATGTTTTTGTTCAAGTTTATGGAAATTTGTGCAATTTTACGGTATTGTATTTTCTGTATAATGAAGCAGTCCTCCAATAGCAACGATCGGGTTTAATTAGTGAGTTGCTTCATCGTCACGTGTTGTGGTGCTTCATCGTCACGTGTCCATAGAATTTACTTACATATAAGGAACTCCATTGTCAGTTCAACATGACCATGCTTCATGTTGAAAGACAATAGAGCTTCCAAACCATGTATATGTTCCATATATTAACTATGGCATGATTAATTAGTAATCAGGAGATGGCGTGTGTGGGTTATTGTGAGAGTCGAAGAGAGAACGCACGCCAGTGTATAATAAAAGAGACGAGTTCTACGGTAATCTTCTGTGTTTTGGGCTTATACTACACCAGGTATAAATATCGAAAACAACCTCGGTCTACCATCTGAGTTCCAGTGGCACAATGGTGAGACCGTCCGGCTGGCATTGGAAAGTTGTGGGTTCGAGTCCCGTCTGGAGCTCAGAGATTTTCTCTGAGTTTAACCTACAACAGCTACACTGCAAAAACAAACGAAAAAAATAATGGTTATTTCAAATTTCACACGTGATAAAATGGCTATTTCACTTTTCACAAAAAAAATGGTGAAATATAAGATATAAACTAGAAAGATAGAATACAAGAGTTGATTGTGCAATATTAAATAAAATAGATACGTTGAGATAAGCTGGTCGAGATCAAGAGTATACAAAAAGACGCCTGGGTCAGGCGTTCACTCGGGCTACCGGTTACGTACTGGCAACTCACGTTCACCTGTGTGAAGTATGCACCAGATTCACCTTCGTTCAAGCTCGGTGCACTTGTCGCAAATGCGCGAAAGTGAATGTGGTTCATATTTCACACATGCAAGTGAACATATTTACGATCAAGAAAGGATCAAGAGAGTTCTCAGCCACATCACTGTTAACTAAAGTACAAAGTCAGTCAGTCAGTTTCGAAATCTACGAACAACGTGCAAGAACACCTTGATCAAAAGGCAAAGCTGTTCAACTTTTCGTCCAACTCCAAAAGCGAAAGGAGCAAAGAATTTACAACATGCCTTGCTGCCTCACTCAGGGGCGGACTGGCTAGTCGGGCTTACCGGGCAAACGCCCGGTGGGCCCCTTGCCTGTTGGGCCCCCTTTGGGTCCTTAAATTTTTTTGACTTTGCAAAAGTAAAAAAAGGCTATGTATCAATCAGGAAATACATGCTTAGGATAAAATAAATCTTCCGACATTTCGAGTTCCGGAATTATGAAGAAAGCCATTAAATGTGGTGCACAGAATAGGCATAAGAAAAAGGTGAACGACTTGCAATTGCAAGAAGAAGCTCCTCTGAAAAGAGAACAATGTTTAGGGTCCGCGGAGTTGGAGGGAAGTGGACCAATCTTCCCTTTTTTTTCTCCTAATATAGAGTCGTTCTTTACAATTGGTTGAGTTACTCAAAAAGAAAATGTGGATCTAAAAAGTTTGAAACGCTTCAAACATCTGATCTACAAATCATATTAAAATATATGTTGTATAGTCGATAAGTGGTTAGCGCATGGGAAAGAATGCGTACGGAAATTATGCTTCGTCCTTTGTTTTTATTGGTAACCTTCAGGCCTTAACAGGCTTTTACCTTACAATCCATGCATATTTTTACATTCAGCGTTAATGTATGTTTTCACAAACTAATATACTATTTAAAGCCTAATTTGGACAAAATCTTTGTAAAAAATGACGAAATGTGCCATTACAAACATGTTTTAAAACTATTAAAAGTTTGCTCAAAACTGATGTCAGAATGCGGGAAATGCCATTTCAGAGACCCAAATTTCAAAATTTTCCGGGGGAGCATCTCCCCCCTACACATGCCATAACAACTTGGTTTGGAAACCGGCCTGGCCCTCTTTTACAGCAAATCGCCCGGGCCCATCTGACGTAGCCAGTCCGCCGGCCCCTGGCCTCACTCATGCAGTCCACTCCAAACAGCTCACCGGAAGTATGAGTAGTAGCAGATGTGAAATGTGCAAAATGCAAAATCGCGAGGAAAAAAAGCCTACCATAGGTAGCCCGAGTAATAATTAAAAAGTCAAATAGAACGAATATTTTAACAACTCAATTATAATTGATATTCTGCTGGAATATACCATTCTTCAAGTCCACTTTGATCTGAGATTTTGTAAGTTTTATTGATTGTTCATTAATCAAATTCCAAGTCTTTGGACATTTATTATCGACAATTACAGCTAACGACTGTGATGTTTCACGTTTCACGACTAGCATTTTCCACAAGAAAAAAAAAGAAAGGCAATTCACTTTACCACCCTCATTTATGGATAACCTAACCCCAGCAAAAATCCTCCGGAATGTAAAAGTAAATGTGTCCGCTAAATAGGGATTTGAATGTAGTAGTATTCGTGATAGCTTGTATACACTGTCCGTAACTGCAGTGTTGTTGAAATATAGAACACCGTATTCAATAAGCTAAGTGACTGGTGTGCACATTCAGTTATGTACCTCGATGCATTCAGCTAGGTCAGGAACAACCCGCCTAATTCCGCAGATCACCAGCATGTATATTATAATATATATATATATATATATATATATATATATATATATATATATATATATATATATATATATATATATATACTCACCAGTTATTGCGCCAGACACCAGAGAAATGGCGAGAGTCACAAAAATGGCAGCGGCTTGGTAACCAGCTTGTTTTGAAGAAGAACGACTATGAATTTTTTCCCCAAATACACTCTCCAAGCTGTGTGGAACAACAACATTGACAAACTTATAAGATCTTAAGACTTAAACCTAACATCAAATGCAAGCGACCGCGAGAGATGTGTAGAGTAGTGTAGTGTTGATTGGAGTGGAGTGATGTGGAGTGGAGTGGAGTGGAGTGGAGTGGAGTAGAGTAGAGTAGAGTAGAGTAGAGTAGAGTAGAGTAGAGTAGAGTAGAGTAGAGTAGAGTAGAGTAGAGTAGAGTAGAGTAGAGTAGAGTAAAGTGCAGTGCAGTGCACTAGTACAGTGCAGCGCAGTTCAACTTCATGCTGAAATACGTTATATACATAATAAGTACGCTGTTTGTAAATGAATGACATTCAAGATGAAATTCTTTTCAGGCCTCTTCTTTCTAATTGCAGAGAAAGGGTTAAAACCAGAAATGAGTAATCCGTGCTTATTTTATTTAACCTCCAATCTGCAATTAATGGGCTTGTTTCACCCCCACGTGACCATGACCTCTGCTTTATGCGATTGGTCGGTTAGCGTTTGAGGGCAAAATATTTTGCCCTCAAAAGCTATAACTGACCAATCGCAGTGAAGGAAGAGGTCAAGGTCACGTGGGGGTGATACAATTCCATTACCCGATTAAGGGCCTGTTTACAAGGAGCTAGGGTTACCTTAGCACCCGGGTCAAAGTTAGCATGTGTCTACAAGCAACATTTTAAAGGTAGGGTCACCCTGCTGCCCGGGTCAACTTTATTAGACCTGGTTACCAAGCACTAATAACCAGAAGGCGGGTAGGCGTGTTATCCCTACCAAACGCGTTTACAAGGACAAAACATAACCGGCTACTATAGGGTAACCCTTGTGGCGTGATAGGGTTACCCTAGCACCCAGGTTACCCTAGCGTCCTTGTAAACACGACAAACAAAATAACAAAACAAATGTACGAAAGCTAGGGTAATCCGGGTGCTAGAGTGACCCTACCTCCTTATAAACAGGCCCTATGGTTTCTCTTCTAATACTATAGTTTTGTAATCTTCGTGTGATTATACTCACCTGCCCTTATACTTGTCTGCATCAGCAAGCTGTGCGGCAACTGCTCCAGAAACGCCAGCCAAAAGTGCTGGCATCCCATGCAGATTATTCACTCCACAAGTGTCGTGAAGATGAAGTTTGTCGTTCAGGAACGGCTGTTTTAAGGGAAAGCATTAGGATTTAAACACTTGCCTCGAATAGACCGTGCAGCGTACATTTGTGGAACGTTATTTTTACAACGGCGTGGGTAACTTACACCATGTATAAGCTTATACATTAATCTGGATTAGGCCGTATTAATGTATTTCTTTATATTCCCAACGAATTACTCAAACGCAGATCAAGTTTAGCAAGGCTGGAAAGACCTATATAAGCCCGCTGATTCGACTGTGTCGGAGGTCTTTCCAGCAGGGGGGTACTCCATATATTGCCACTGAATATTTTTTTTGTCTGAAAGAAGGTATATATAAAGCGCTCTTTTACGACGCCAGTTATTTATTCTGGCACAGAATAGGTTTTTTCTTTCTTCTAATTTGGAACAGAATACCATTGGTTGCCAATTTGTTTGAAACAGGGTCAGAGTTTGAAAGGTTCAGTGGCACACCCCTACCGTACAATCGTCATGGAAGATATATATATATATATAGCGAAACGTACTGTGACGTAGGTGTATCCTGCAGTGCTGATAATACCAGCTAGAAATCCAATAAGAATCGCGCCCCACGGTTCGATTAGCATGTTAGCACATGTACCAACAGCAACTCCCCCGGCAAGAGTGGCATTTTGTACGTGAACCTACATAAAAAGAGCCAAAATAGGAATATTTATTTTTTTGCGGTCCGGGATCCATCTGATTCGCGCGCTCTGATTGGCTAGTATTCCCACGATACGGACCCCGATACGGACCGCTGTGGATTTAAAAACAAAAACGTTTTACACTCTGTCATTTAAAATTGATCGATTGTTTATAACTATTTCGCTTGCCACAGAACAAATATATTTAGCAGAGAGCTACGAGGATGCAAATGAGTTTTATTATCCAAATGGGTTTTGACAACTGCATGTGAAAACAGCGAATTTTAAAAGAAACGCTGGGAAAACTATGACAAAGCAAAATATACGAGCGACATTTATTAAGTTTTAAAGTATTATTGCTCAACGACGTATGAAAACAGTTTAAAACGGTAGGCAAAACATACATAAACTTGTGAACACAGTATTTTGAATCACTAAATGAAACTATATAGAAGTATATATAAAAAAACATACCACGAGAAGACAGAAAAGCTGAAACCTTTTACTAAACTGTCATTCTTCTGTTGTCCAACTATACTCAACAAAACCGCTACAAGTCACTTTACCCTTTAGTCAAATATTTTCCACATGCCAACCTCATCGTGTCATGTCTTTGAAAAAAGTTACAAATGGCTTACTACAAGAACGACCCACTTTCAATTTCCATGCAGTCGGCCGAGTATTGAAAGCGATTTCGGATTTCCCAAGCGAACAGCGAAAAACGAGCAAGCGACGAAGAAGAACGACGAAGAATCTTTATCAACTAAACTTTAAAAACACTAGGACTGTATTCTGACTTCCCTTCGTAACTAGATCTTCAAGTTTTAACTGGGTTTTTTTATCACAAAAGAAATTCCAAGCTTCCCTGTCAGACTGCATGTCGGCAGTTGTTTACTGTCGATCGAACGATAGACTTTGGACTTTTGAATATCACGTGTATGTCATCTCGATTACGCAATTCAATTATGTTAAATTAACATAATTATGTAAATTATAAATCGTACGATTAATAAAAAAAATAAATATTTTATTTACCGTTTTGGTCGGTCCGTATAGAGAAATATTTCCCTCGGTCTCAAAACCGACCCTCGGCCTGCAGCCTCGGGCAGTTTTTGAGACCTCCGGAGATATTTCTCTATACGGACCTCCCAACCGGTAAATAACACACATATATATATATATATATATTTAATTAATTAAGGAATATTAAATAATATTTCTTATCATAAGTGAAGAAAAAAATTACCATGGTCAATTTTCTATCTTTGTCGAGCAGCCCTGATACCGCAAACGTAGTGACACAGGCAGCAACGAGTGAAAGATAGGTATTGATAACAGATCGTTCTTGATCCGGACCTGGTGTAACTAACGCACTGTTGAAACTTGGCCAGTACATCCACAAGAATAGGGTTCCTATAATAAAGATTAACACAAATTTTCGTAACAGGAACGCCCAGGGTAAATAGTGAAGTCGCTGTTTTACGTCGCCTAAAGTCGCGTCACGTCAGCACTTGGCCGCATTTGTATAGATAACTCCTTAATTACATCTACAGATTATACACTGCGGGGCCAAAAAGAACTGCACAAGTTCAATTTGCTTAGCCATGTACAGTTAGAAATTTGTAATTGCTTGAAATTACAAAATTGATGAACTTTGCTTAATCATTTACCTAAAAATTAAATTTCAATAAATTGGAAGGCTTGTGCCACAATTTTTGATGGTGTTTTAGTCATTTATCACTAGGTTTTAGGAAAAACTCTAATTGTAATCAAGTTTAACGAAGGATTACATGGGGTCGCAAGCCAAGAAAGAGGCCACGCCTAACTGTTAGACAGAAGAAGGTTCGTTTGGAGTTTGCACAGGCCCACAAGGATTGGACAGTTGAACAGTTGTGCAGAATGATTTTCATGATGAGTCCCGGTTCCTTCTGCACAGGAGTGATGGCAGGGTCTATGTCAGACGGATGGCAGGGGAAGAATTTAATGAAAAATGCGTCCAGTCAACTGTGAAACATGGAGATGGCGGGATCATGGTGCAGGGATGCATTAGTGCAAGAGGTGTTGGCTTTCTTACCAAGGTATAGAGGGACGGCTGAATAGAGAAGGTTACATATCGTTATTCTTGAAAATGTGCTCATCCCAACCACTCGCATGCTGGCAATCCCTATATAGTGACTGGATATTTCAGCAGGACAATGAACATACCACACATCCACGCCAGTTAGAGAAATTCAATGGTTTAATAAAGAGAAAATCATCGTTATGGATTGGCCTGTACAGTCACCTGATCTCAATCCAATTGAGAATCTTAGTAATCAGATTAAGACAATAGTCCAAGCACAAAATCCCACAAATCTTAAAGAACTATAGACTGTTGTAAATACTGCTTGCATGGGGGGGGGGGGGGGGGGGGGTCCCCATTAGCTAGACTAACTACTTTAATAGACAGCATCGCCAGCAGGTGTGCAGCTGTAATTACCAAGTATTAAAACTTTATTTGCTGGGTTTTTTTGTCTTGTTTTTGTTTTTGCTTTTCTATTATAATACTAGTTTATATTGTCGTTACGACTGAGCAGTTCTTTTACCGGCAGTGTATTTTTAGAATTTTCAGATATTACATGATAGCATTGTGGGTTCAGAATTTTGACAATCACAGCGGTAAATACGACTAAAAGTGGTGAAATGGAGAATTTCTGACCAATTATAAAACTGCATATATTATTAGTACTATATATAGTACTAACTATAGTTGTAGTATATAAACATTGCATTGGGCAGTAATTAGACTGATTCATTTACCATTAGCAGTAGCGGTAGCAACACCATCAAACGTACACGTTTTTTTTAAAAGCTATACTTACTATATTATTTATTTAACATAAAGTTAACTCCGGCTTTCACTGCTAGATTTCTCCCCTTAACGAGTAAAATCGTGTGGCGTTAGCCAAAGTAAAATAACGCATGCCTGTAGCAGTAAAAGGGCTAATTGAGATGTTACGAGTCACACTCACAAAGACCAGACTCGAACAGGTTATTATGAAAAACTACACCTCCTTTAGTACCATCAGACGTTAGTTATTAATTAACACAACAGTGACGTAATACAACTTATTACATCTTCCTTCCTTAGTTTGATTAGTTCATAATAGCATATTAGAAATCATTGCTGTTCGATTAGCAAGTCATTGCAGTTCGATTTAACTGTCTAACAATGTATTTAATAATAGTATGATGGTGGTTTCACAACTCGTCCATATCTAGTCGTATATATGCGTTAGTGTTGACAGGCATATCTGTGTCTGTGTCTTCTACATAATTGCTTGGGTTTTCTTGTGTGTTTTGTACGTCGTCGCATTCTAGTATTTCATCTATTGGTGTTTGTTGTTCGGTAAAATGTTCTTTTGTTGGCATTATTGCACGTCGGTTGCGTTTTCGTGTTTGGCCTCCTTGCGTCCGGACGATATACGAGCGTGGTGTGTGGTGATTCCCTACTATTTTTCCTTTTGTTGACCAGTTTGCTTTGGTAGACGGAGTAGGATGCTGGTAGATACGTACTGTAGATCCTTGGTCTAAGGTGGGCAGCTCTTTTGCATGTTGATCATGATAAAAGGCTTGTTTCTGTTTCTTCTCCATGTTTCGTAGCGCGATGCGAGTGTCCTGATCTTGTGGTGGTCTGACCACAGGTAGCCGTGTACGTAGTTTCCTTCACTTGGATCTGGACATGACCAGATTCTCCACTCGTTTTATCAGATTTAGCCGTTGGCAGGTCTCCAAACATATTATTGGCGATGAATTGCAATAGGCCATCAGCTTTTCTTTGGCTTTGCATAGTCGAGGTTTCTTCGGAAGAGTATGATATACGTTTTGTGGGAGGATGTTTACTTGAGAGCCAGTGTCAAGCTTGTATGTGACATTAATACCGGATGTGAGAATTGGCATGGTCCATTCTGCTGTATCTTCATTAATGTTTCCTTCGATTGTTCCCACGAAGAACTCGCTTCTTTCTTTGCCTAGTACGTTTTCTGTCTCGACGTTGTTGATTGCTTTCGATTTGCAAACTGTGGCAAAGTGATTCCACTTTCTACAGCTGTGACACATTTTCCCGTCAACTCTTCTCGAAGGGCTAGAAAATTTCCAGGCTGGGCATTTTCCTCTTTCATGCGTGTATCCACAATATTGACAAGTTTTCGATTGCTCGTGCATTCTTGACGTTCCAGGACCATTTGCTTTTGGTTTTTGCGAAGTTGGATTGCTCGTGTCTCGACGACGAAAATTTACAGCATCAACGTTGTCAATAGGAGGACTTGTTTGCATCTCTTCCGCTTGTTTCTTTGTCGCTTCAGCTGCCCGACAGATTGCCATTGCTTTCTCTAGCGTTAGATCAGTCTCTCTTAGCAATCTTTCTCTGACTTTGACGTCTTGAATCCCAGCGCCAATCCTATCTCTGACCAGACTGTCTCTCAAAGTGCCAAATTCACAATGACGACTTCTTGACTTAAGCTCTGTGACATATTCATCATCGTTTGTCCGCTGGTTTGATTGTATGTAAAAAAAATTGAATCGAATATAAGGCAGGTTCTTCTTGGGGGTAAAATACTCGTCAAATTTGGCCATCACCGGTGTTAGTTTCATGTCGTCACCTTCCTCTGCAAACGTGAACGTATAGTAAATGTCTCGAGCTTTCTCGCCGATTGTTGTTAGAAGTCTAGACGTCTTTACGTCCTCACCTTTCTCATTTGACTCTGTCGCTGTTAAATAGAACTTGAATTATTTCTTCCATCTTTCCCAGTTTTCGCTTAGGTTACCTTCAAAGCTTAGCTCTTTCGGTGGGTTAAATTTACTCATTGTTAAATCCCACTCCTGACACCATGTCGTTGCGAGAGCTGTTCGCTTACTACGAGAGTGGTCGTAAGGAGAGCTTCATAGTTCATCTGTTTAGACTGTATTACTATTATTACTGTATAATAATGGTACAAATAAAGATCGAGTCTAACTTTAAAGGTTAACTAAACCTTTTGAAGTTATATTTTCTTCTGAAAGGGTTATCATCTAACTTAGAAAAAGTAAAGAAAAATATGAATTTCGAGGTAAACCAAAGAATTTATCAACGAAGCCTTCTTAGGTCCTCTTGAAGCATGAACGCATTTCTAGGAGAATGGGTACTCCATTGTCTTTGACGTCATACCGCGGTAAAACCCACCAATCACCATGTTGGTTGTAGTCTTTATTTCGAAACTTCGATGCGGTCGTCGTTCAGCGCGAGTTCAGCAAAAGGAGCAAAAACTCAAAAGACAGTTCATAAAAGTGGAACCGAGTGACTGATTTCAATTATTTCTTCGGTTTTCAGATTGAACTTTCCCGATTTTAACGCATAGTAAGCTAACGCATAGTAACCTAGAAACGTATAGTTGCCCTTTAAGTGTATATAAATTTGAGCTACAAGCACGCGCTACAAGAAAGCACTCACCAATCATTGCAAAGATATCGGAATGATACACGGAGCCTTCCTTGCGGTTATTATCTGTATCTGCTGGTCTCCTCATTACCAAACTCAATGCCATACCAAAGTAACACCCAAAGCAATGGATAACCAAGGAACCACCTGCGTCAGCAATATGAAGTTCTTCTAAGAGGATAAATTCGTTCACAGAAAACATAACGATCTCGATAATGGCGATGATCAAAAGTTGAAGACGATTGACTTTTCCCAAGACAACACCATATGTTATGAGAACAGCAGCGGCAGAAAAATCTGCTGTTACGAGGCTAAGAAAAAAACACACGCGATATCATTACCGACAGTGTGTGGAACAAAATGGTGAGCATAAAAGTTACATATTCAATTAGTGGAATGCTCCCTCTTCTAGTTTCACGGCAGTCACGCAATAATAATACAGTGAACACACGCGTGTTGATCGTGTGTGAATTTGATTATGAATTTGATAAAGGTTTTTCATCACCTTCAATTCTAAACAGTCATCCAACACGGCGAAAATGTTTGTCCCTCGAATCTCAAGGGATTGCTTGTACACCAAGAACCTGGTGCATGATTAACAACTTTTAGTATAAATACACAGGTGATTACAGAAAATCACGCGCGCTGATTGGTCGAGCTACTTCGGATTAATTCTCGATAATCCCCTACAGCGTTTATTCAAAATGACCGCCAGCCAAGTTGTCAATGTGACAGACGAGGAAATTAACAATTTTAAAGAAAATGTTGTTCCTAAAAGTACGAAAATGTGTATTTATACTAAAACAATTATTCGCCTCAGGCTCAGTGAATAACGGTGAATAATAACCTCGACTTCGTCTCGGTTATTATACACCGATATTCACCTCGCCTTCGGCGAATTAAGTAATCTAACATTTTATAGTATTTAAGGTAATTCTTCCAGAAGTAAAAAGTTACTGAAACTCCCCAATGTTAAAGTTTATGATATGCATTACTAATATAGTAAAATAACAAAAAAAAAAGGTCACCGAACTCGTTTAGAAAATATAGCTGCCTGTAAACCATGTTTTTTCCAATTTGTAGCCATTTTGGATAACTTTTGACTTCGTCTTGCTATCTTGAAAAACTCCATAAAAGCACTTTGTTTATACTGACTGGAAAAATATTTATTATTTAGATGCACTTATATATTAACTATTTAGTGGCAACAAATAATGTAAGAAAATTTGATGAAAATGGCAACTGACAAAGATTTTTGTGATATAAGAATGTCCACATTCTTTCTTGTTACATTTTTTTTGAAGCCGCAAGAACGAAAAACGTACGATATTTCAAATTCTCGAAGTGATTTTTTCTCCATTCTTTCATATATGCTATAGAGCTGATGGAGGAAATTAATAATTGAAAAAAGTGGAGGTCACCGAGTGTCTTCGTGAGCTACAGAAAGTTAAAGCTTTAACATGGGGGCTTTTCCCTATTAGTTCCATCTATATACGAAACCACGCAACAAATTTTTAATTTTTTTCAAAAACCCAAAATTAAGTTAGTATCTTCTTGTCAAAGTTATTAGTAGCTGATTGAGTCTCCTTAGTTACATTTTTTATGATTGTGTTTTCGTCACTAACACTTGCATGTTACATCTTACGAATTGGTATTGCAGAATTATGCGCAATACTGGGAATACTGCGCAATGCGAAACTAAGGAATTACCTTACTGACGTTTCGACGGCCTCAGCGGCGGTGAGGCCTTCAAAACGTCAGTCACTAGCACCGCAAACAGTCTTTCTCAAGACTACGCTAACCTAGACGAACAACTTTCTCAAACATGTTATATGCAGACGGCCATTTCCTATTTCTTAAATGTTAAAATGGCGTTGTTTTCTGCACCTGTCGATATTAATGTTAATATCAAAACCAGATTCTCCACGATTTTGCAAGCATCCTGAAACAATGAGGTACCACTGTATGGCAAGAGCAGAGATGAAGAAGTTGTAGCCAACGGAACCATAACCATACTTTCTTAAGAAAGTCATCAGGAAGCCAAAACCAACGAAGATCATTACGTGAACATCTTGGAACACTAAATAAATAAATAAATAAATAAATAAATAAATAAATAAATAAATAAATAAATAAATAGATAAATAAATGAGTGGAGAGGCTCCAGCTTAGCTAAACGGCAAGAAATTGACATGATTAGCCAAATGACAAATCCTGACAAAAACACATGAATACTCTATTTCAATTTTTCTACTGATTTTGTTGTAAGATTTGATTTATTAGCTAAAACTCTAATCCACCAAATTACAAAATCAAGCTTCATGCACAGGTCGAGATTAAAATTAACACTGATAGTTGAAAAAAGGATGACTCAAAAGGGCCAGCGTCCAGCCATTTCGCGACTTTTCCAAAGTATGCCGTCAAATATGTTTTTCCAAATGGATTAGGCGGTAAATGAATTTCCGACAGGGGTTAAGGTTTTTGTTGCGGTTAGGTTATTCAGAAGATTGCTAAAATCTTGAGACAAGTCTAGTTAGGATGAGCTAATCTGATGCGTATATAGATATAGGCGCGCAGACTGATATGTTTTTCCTAAAAGTGTTTACAGTTCAAGATTATGATGGAACATAATCCTGAACTGCGCACTGCATGTGGTTGATCGGGTTGGTTTCTAATTTGGATGCGTGTCAAAACATAAGAAGAGTAAAAGGAGAAAGAAAATTCAATGAGGTCAATATCAATTGGGTGATCGTTCTTATTCTTGTCATTTATCTATAGTTGGAGGTTGGTCTAAGATGGGTCTCCGTGTCCCGTTTGTGCCTTCTCCCAATTGGGTACATTATTTTCCTTTTATTTAATTTCTTTTAATAATTTCTGAAACGTTGTCTTCTTATACAAACTATAATCACTTATGTTAATGGTTACCCAATAAAGTTGTTAAACTAAATTTATATCTTTTGAGTGTTTTCATATTGATTTTTCGGAATAAAATTCTGCACCACACTAAAGTTTATGAAATAGCAAAAATTATCTTTTGTTTTTAGTTTACATGCAGTACTAGATGTGCACACCTTTACACGTGCATGGGTCCACTTGATAGCTTAGCTGGTATACATGCCTGCCGGCCCATCTGTAGCAATATTCAAACCAATAACTAATATTATGTATTCAATCTAATCCCTAGATACTATTTGATTCAATCAAAAATAGCAAATTTTGTCATTCAATTCAAACAATATTCCAATCCAATCTAAAATATATACATTCAATCCAATCTAAATATATCCATTCACTGATATACATAATTGGCGAAACATGCTCGTCAGAAAAGTGTGATAAATCATGCAAGCGACTTAGTTTGGCGTATAAAAAATTCATGAATTATTTCTTTATTGCTTTTTTTTTCGAAAGGAATTTCAGTTTTGTTCATCACATTTTATTAACGCTTAATTTTCAACCGATCTAATTAGGTTCTTTTAGCAAAACAATTAAGAAGTTATGGGTCAACCAGATACAGCTGGTCTGGTATGATGTTCGTTTCCAATTATGATCATTGCTCGTGCTATACTACGCATTTTGTTCATGACGAAGTTTTCGAAAACATCGCTACGACCAAAAAACTAGCCAAAACATACAAAAAATACGAAGAATTATAGGAAATATACTTCCTTACCTTTATAAAGTTTTGTTTTTAGTATTATGCTCTTTTGTTTGTCTCAAAAACTACAGACCCCCAAAAAAGCAACAGTTCAATGAATCAACAAATTCTAAAATCTCATGCTTCAAAATGACAACTCTGAGGGGGAGACTGAAAAAGAAACTCCTGCGATCGATAGCGAATGAAATTCAAGGATTTATGATAGAAACTTGTAAATGTATATTGTCTCTTATATATCCATTTCTGTTGTCTGTGTGTAAAAAAAATCTAAAAAAATAAAACATAATAAAAAAGAAAATCCGGGGAAGGTTACATGGGTGCTTTCATTAGATCGAGATTGATGTATATAATACAGCATTCAGCAACCTGGTCATGAGAGTTACTGAGTTAGACACCGACGCCGTGGATGATATAAACTGGAAGTTGAATGGATGAGGCTTCTTAACGAGATAGGTTTTAACACTTTGAGGCCTGGCGTTAGCCAGAATAAAATACTAAAGACTCGTCTTCACGCTTCAAAGTGTCAAGGAAGAATGGAAAAGACGTGATGCGCCACCACGAGGTTTGTCTGAGGAAGGAAAAAGAGTTGGCAACTGGGACTACGCGCTTGTCTACTCTAACACGTGTGTGCTGTTAGCGCGCTGCCTCTAATCAACAAGTTAAGCCCGGTAAGATGGGGTAGAGTACTTGGATGGGTGGAACTCATGTGAGTAGAGTTGTACTAGTTGATCTCTCCTGTCCTTCGAGTTTTTTTTGCTGGGTTCTCCGGTTTTCCTCCCTCCATATAAAATCAACACCTAACATAGCTGTGATCCGTGGTCTGAACTGTGTCGAATGACGGCTGCCTAAGAGCGCCTTTGATATGCCTCGACACGTCCACGTTGATCCACGCGTCAAGATGGACAACTCCACGCTCCAGAAACAGACAAAACAGAGTCCACGCTGTTTATGGAAGTTGGCTTCACAAAAATGTATCCGAAGAAAATCAAACAGACGGCTTCGAATCGAAAAAGTCGCGGGTATACACAGACAAGAATCAGTTATGGAAAATAATTAGGGAAAGATCGAAATTCAAACGGTGGATTCGCGACCGCTACTAGAGTAAAGAATAGATGTGCATTATAACTCTCGTTCCCAGATCCCGCGTTTCTAGATCATAGCACCCCGAGAAAACCTAGCCTGCGTAGCAGGCGTTACTGGATGAGGGGAATGGGGAGAGGGCTTAGAAGTAACACCTGCAGTGGAGCTCTTTGGTTTTGAAAAAACCGTTCGCTAACGAACGGGATTTTAATTATTGTTTACGCCGAATGTGATTCGCTTAGCGCCCATAATCTGTCAATCAAGAAGGTTTAGTAAGTAAAATTAATAATTTCAATTCTAATTTTCAAACAAAGCTGATTATCAAAGGAAATATCTAAACAGCATCTTGCAGTACTTTTGCGATTTGATCAAATGAAAATGCTGAGTGTCAGCCTCCTCGACTCCCATACCATTCAACTTAGACTTGCTCCAAGTCTGCCTCTTGTGGAGCAAGTCTACATTCAACTAAGTTTTATATTTAAAACCTCCATGCAAGAGTTTGGAATATATCTTAATAATAGGAACTTCCTGAATTTGATTTTGAAAGCGAACACCGTGAGACGCTTTGCTTTCACATGTCTCTGTCGCTTTCATCTTTCTAAGTTTTTTGTTTTTTTAATTTTTTTAATTTCCATAGTAATCTAAGTAGCTGACACTAGAGTAGAAGACACAAGTAAAAACATGTGTAGTGCGTACCATTCCACGTGCATTATATGATAATACCTTTGATGAACTTTAATCATCGGTCAAGTCAACTCCGGTGATATATTTTGTTACCATCTGATCAATCGAAAGGATCTTAGATCCAATTGTCTTATCTAACCTTTCATCGGATATAAGCAATCAGTTGTTTTCTTTATATAACTTAAGTGCATGCTTTTCTAAAGATATGCATGCGTGTCTGGTATCACTGGTATGACTTAAGGCCTGGCCAAATGCTTTCAACATTTCATGCAACATCGTTCCACATTGTTGAACGAAAATTTGAACATGTTCAAATTTCGTTCAACACCATTCAACAACGTTCAACATCATTCAACAACGTTCAACATCATTCAACAGGGTGGCCAAACGCTTTCAACATGTTGAATCACGGTTGAATTCAACAATGTTGAACGATGTTGAATGAAATGTTGAAAGCGTTTGGCCAGGCCTTAATTAAACTAACTATTTAAAATGAGAAAGGAAGTGAGAAAAGTCAAAACGTATCCACAAAAAATGTTTTAGAACAGATTATACGGGAAATTTTCAGTTAATACAAAAGGAACAGATCTATGGAATAAAATATCATTACATATAAAAGATTTATGTTCAAAAAACGAGCAATGAAATCATATAAATTATCTCAAGACAAGTAATTAATGATAATATTGCCGAAAACCAGATCTATTATAATTTATTGTATGATATGCATAGCGTACTTTATATTATTATGGAAATGTAATTTTATTAAAAATTTTGATAAATTTAATAATTTTCATATAACTAATTAATATACTCTTTATAATATATACATCAGTTGAACTCATAGTTTGATTACCTGATATTTAAATAAAAAAATTATACTGAGATATATAATGCTAATAAGGGGAACTACTCGCAAAAGCCCTTTGGGTTTCTTTAGTTTTCCATCCAATATGTACTTGTTATAATTCTATATATCTAATAATATTCAAAAATTTATTGTAAACATATTGGAAAAATAAATGAATTGAATTGAAAAAAAAGTAGACTACTAGACGGCCCGCCATTTCTGGCATTTGTTTTTCACACAAAAATAATTAGTATAATACTGGCCATGAACGTTCTTTGCGGTGAAAATTGACGTTCACATATTTCACTTCTTCTTTAAGGTCAAGAGTGACCTCTAAATAGCTCTTCAGCTTATAACGAACAAAGTTTGCTTGACCAGAACAATGTATAAGAAGTTAATAACATGTTTGTGCTGCACACACTAATAACATAATTGGGCTTATTTGGACCGATTGGCAGACTATTGTGTTTATGTTAGTGCTATCATGATATATGGCCTTTGCAACACGAGATTTGCTCTAGTATATCTAATCAAAACGTTGAGAATTGTCGGATATGAAACGTTTATATACTGCGCTCACTGGGGAGGGTCATCTTCAAAATGTGCTAAATTTCCGAACAGAATTCAGTAGTACTCTCCTAACACAAGTACTAGGAACTGAAATAAGATTTAGCGCACGGGTTTGCGGATTTAATACTAACTAATCCCATCAATCCAAGTTCTCTTTGAAGGGACTAGGAAAACGAAGAACACAAGAGTCAGAGACCATACTCTCTACTTACTTGGATACTTGGTTCCAGCGAATTTTTCGGCAGTACTCCCTCCGTCTAAAGGTCCAGCCTCCTTCGGATCATATTCTGCTAATGCTGCAAACAATATAATTAGCACTATCTGGAACGAGATTGCGGCGATTGAGAACTTCATCTTTTGATCGGTGTGTCGACGAAGCAGCCCTCTTCTTTATGCGATGCGCACCGGTCCACCCAATACTACAGGAGGGAAGGCCACAAAGTCGGGAAGGCCACAAAGTCGGGTTATATTATATTTTATCTCTAAGATAGGCGTGTATTTCTTTGCGATTGGATGATCCATGGGAAGACCACAGGGAGCGAGATTGATTGGATGGTTGACAGTAAATTTATACATTCTCGAATGTCAACATCTTGGCAACCAGCATGACGTAGGCACGTAACATGGTCACCTGAATGCATAAAGAGTGTTTGATCCGACCAGCGCGCGAGATGTCCTAGGGAAGAAATGATTTACTTTTTAGAAAAATCTAAACTAGTGGTGAGGTCGTCAACATTTCATTTTTCTTCGCGATCCACTGACACATGTACATATCCTCTCCCATCCCCATCAGATAGACAAATGGACAATATATTCTACGAAACAATAGTGGTACTAACTACGTACTGAAGCAGAACAGTTAAATTTACAATACAAATATGAGACAAAGATCATATTATGATTGTTATACTATTAGCATTATATGTGAATATCATGATCATATAGCTACAAACAAGCTATAATATTTAAAATCAATTTTAACGCGCTAAGTAACAATGACCTATATTTGCCTTATTTTAGATACGCAGTCTCATATTTTTAAAGTCATTTATCATATGTAAAGTTGGTGAACTTGCTCGGAATACTGAGCCGTCGGCTACTTCGACGGGGGGTCCCACGTGTTCTCAACGCAAAGTTTTCGGACAAACAAACTCGGACAACATGCATAGTAGCCTGCGTAGCTGGCGGTTTAAGGCCAACCCCTTATTAAAAACCGCCAGCTACGCAGGCTACATGCAGCATAGACACGGAAGAGATGGGGCTATAAAAATGGTTGAAAGATGCGCTTGGGTAGTTGTAAGAGCAATTCTTGATACCCAGAACGATCAAAGATGTTAGACGAGACTGATGTGAGACGGTTGAGTCATTTCACTTTAGGTTGATTGACGTTTCCGCTTGTTATACACATTACGTCGGATCAATTACAAAAACAGCACGCCGCCTCTAAGCATTTCAGTCATTTCACAATCAGATGAGTCAATTCATAGCTAGTCGGATCATTTTACGCGCATTTATTGAATCATTTCTCAACTGATTGAGTCATTTCACGTATATTGGTCGAATCATTTCACAACTGCTTGAATTTTTTTACAACTAGTTGAGTCATTTCACTTATATTCATTGAACCATTTGTATTTTGGTTACGTCAGTTCGTAAAACGTTAGTTGGTTTCACCACCGAGGTATTTTTTGTGGTAACGGCCGCCCATAGAAAACACTGTCCGCTTAATACAGGGATTTGGTATCGTTTTACACTGATTTAGGTGTCCGCGTCCGCTTAATAGAGGTGTCCGCTTAATCGCGGCTTAATAGAGGTGACCTTTGTATGGCCACGGGATTCAATTCGGGACTTTGGGAACTGTCCGCTTAATACAGGGTGTCCGCTTAATGGAGGACCGCTTAATACAGGTTTGACTGTATTTGAAGAAGGTAAATAATAATGGTTGTATACACGGCACTTTCAGTTTGCGCATCCCATTTTGTTATGAAAGTATAATATGAGACGATGAGTCTACCATATTACCTTCCAACGCAAAATTAAACATCACCTCCAGGCGCAATTGCGCTTAACATTGGCGACATGTTGTTTCGTTCGGTTTGGTCACTACTCACTATATTTGGTTCAGATTTGTCACAGTTTATTATTAAAACTTATAATATAAATATATATATATATATATATTTATATTTATTTTATTTTTTTATCTCTCTTGACTTCTTTGTCTCGACTCTCGACACTCGACTTTTGGTTACACTCTGTTGAATCGGTATTCTGTTCATACTGTGACTCATATTATCACACTTCTTGTGTCAACATCAATCAGCCAATTACAACTGATGATGAATTTCTAGACTGGATTTGCGATGAATGTGCTTTATCGTCATCAGATTACAGCTTGAGTTCCGCAACCGACAACGTAAGCTTTGAGTCTGTTAGCTCTGAAACTACAGCTGAAGATCCGCATATTTTAACCAGTGATCAACCAAGCTCTATCAATTATACCTATTTCAAAATACCTTTACCCAATAAAGGACTTTGGTTTGGTCAGTGGAATGTCAACCAAATTAAACTACTCTTGGCAAGTAATGCAAACATTATCGATATTCTGTTTCTTACGGAAACATTTCTAAAGCCAACAAACTGTGATTCTCTTTATGATATACCAGGTTTCACCTTACTGCGGACAGGGCCGTCCTCAGAAAATTCTGCAAATTCTGCAGGGGGGGTGGGGGGTGGTACGCTCAATTTTGCCGACTGCCTCATAATCGTCACTCGTCAGGACTAGTATTCGCAGAGACTGACCGCTGGCGGGTGCCGACTGCAATCTCTTGTCTGCCGACTATAGAACAAATAAAGCAATTCTTGGGGGGGGTGTCACCCCCCCCCAAACCCCCCCATAGCTCCGGCCCTGACTGCGGAAAGATCGTCTAGAGCAGCCCGGAGGGGGGATAGCTGTGTATTGTAATAACACATTAACCTTTAATCGTCGGTTTGACCTTGAATGTGATTCTGTTGAGATTTTATGGCTAGAAATCTGCCCCTACAAATCCAAACGTTCACTGTTGATGTCTGGTTGTTATCGTCCACCATCATACACCAGAAATGATGACAAATCATTTGACCAGTGTATTGAAACAGCATATTTGACTAACAAAGAAATTATATTGCTGCGGAATTCAAGAAACACTATTTATCTAAAAGCTTAAAGGTCAACTAAACCTTTTGAAGTTATATTTTCTTCTGAAAGGGTTATCATCTAACTTAGCAAAAGTTAAAGAAAAATATGAATTTCGGGGTAAAGAAAATAATTTATCAGCGAAGCCTTCTTAGGTCCTCTTGAAGCATGACCGCGTTTCTAGGAGAATGGGTACTCCATTGTCTTGGACGTCATACCGGTAAAACCCACCAATCACCTTGTTGCTTGTTACCGGTATGACATCACAAGGTTCTAGTGCCAGTCTTTATTTCGACGCGGTCGTCGTTCACACGAGTTCAGCAAAAGGAGCAAAAACTCAAACTTAGACAGCTCATAAAAGTGGAACAGAGTGACTGGTTTAAATTATTTCTTCGGTTTTAGATTGAACTTTTCCGACTTTAACGGAAAATAGAATAACCTGGAAACGTATAGTTGCCCTTTAACGAATATGCACTTCTCTCAATTGGTCTCTGACGTAACTATAGACCAGTCAGTGGCACTTGTTTAGATCATATTTACACTAACAAGAGTCAGCATATCACTGCTGTATTAGTGAAAAACTATGCTCTCTCTGATCACCTACCAACATTTGCTATTCGTAAATATTTCAAACAATCAAAAGCAGGTAACTCGCATGACTCAATAATTTACAGAGATCTAAAGATTAAGATCAACGAGACTGCATTCAACAATACGTTAGCAAACTCCCCTTGGGACACGGCCTTTACACAGTAATTTTAGAAGAGCCAATTTGGCCCCAAAATAAGGGCCGAAATTGTCACCATCAGCCGGCCCCCTTTCAATGGGGCCGTTTTGGCTCTGTTGGGGCTGTTTTGGTCCTTCTTAAGGGGCTATTTTTAACTCTGCAAGAGCCCCTTTTTAATAGAGCTGTTTTGGCCCCAATATAATAGTGCCATTTTGGACACTTTTGGGAAAGTTTTATTCCTTTTCAGGGTCTGTTTTTACAAGGCTGTTCTGGTCATGAAAAAATAGGAATAATTTAGACTATTCTAATCGTTGAGGACCATCCATTGTAACAACTGATACTCTAATTAGCAGCATAACTCAATTTGTATTTCAAATATTATAAAATATACAAATAATAGTAACAACTATAGAGTGCACGACTGCATAACCTCCACCAGCAAGTTATTTAATAACATAATCTAAGTTTAAGCAAAACATAATGGGTTGCATGGTCCTTGGTCTATGATAACATTTTTGCATAGACAACAAGTCTATTGTTTTGTTTTATTTTTATAAATATTTTGTCTATGACATATCAACCACTTGTATAAGATATGGAGAAATGAGTGCAATCAAGCATTCATGGAGAAGCTTACGGACAGAGTTTTATGCAACTTTCAACCAAATTCAACTACAGTATGAAAAAGGTGAATACAGAGGCGACACACGTATCAACAGCTCTCTCACCTTCGTAAGTAAACGTTAGTACGGTATATATACCACAATGAAGGTTTCAGAACTAAGGAAGAAGCTCTCTGAGCTAGGTTTACCTACTACAGGCTCTAAGAGCGACCTAAAAAACCGTTTGAGTGATTTTTCACTCAACATTGGGATTGCTCAGTTGTCTGTCGTCGATGGCGCTGAATGTGACTCAGAAAGCGAGGACGACAACATGGACTCTACAACCAACAGCCCGAAACCAACCAACGAAGAAAGTTGTACTTGTCTTGGCGAATTAATTGTGAATTTAAACAATTTAAGCGAGATATGTTAGAATTCAAGGCGAAGTTTGTCTCCTCTGAGACCATCGAAGGCGAAGCAGATTTCCGTGGGACCTCTAAAGCACAACTAATAGCTGAAATCTCTAGCCTTCGGGAGGCGAATCAAGTTCTTGAATCTAACGTTCAAAAACTAGAAGAAGAACGAAATTCTCTTCTACTTGCCTTAAGATTAGTCTCAGCCTCAGAATCCAGAGAAATGTCCTTGCCCTTGGTCAATCAGTCAAGACTACAAGACAACGCCAACGGCAACGGCGGTCTAAACACAAATTCTAGAAAGAAGAGCGCTCGTAAATCGAAGCAAGACAAGCAAGGCCATGAGCAGGACAATAGTCAGGGTCAGAACATTGTTATCAAAAAGCCTGTTACGGTTATAGCCGGTGATTCTATGGTTCAACTGAAATGTGCGTGGCTGGGACCTCTCATGCCCGGCTGAGAAAGTTATTGTGAAATCTTTCTCTGGAGCTACAACAGAGGATATGGAAGACTACCTGAAGCCTGTATTGAGAAAGGAGCCTGAGAATCTGATTCTTCATGTAGGAACGAATGACCTAAAAGCTATGGAGCCTACACAACTAGCCAAATCCATTCAGTCGTTGGCAAAATTAATATTGAAGAGAACACTCCGCGAATACCTCTGTTTCTATCTCAGCGATTCTTCCTGAAGAAAGGAGTCACAGCTAAGTAAAAACATTACTCTTGTTAATAACCTTCTCAAGTCGACTTGTTGCCAACACCATTGGAATTTCATTGAACATAGGAACATCAAACAAAATCTTTTGAATCGGGGGTATACATTTATCTAAAGCTGGTAGTGATATATTCTCGCAAACAATTTCAAAATACATATTAATAACGAATAGGTATCTGCCCTGCCTTGTGAATCCACAAATGAATCTACTAATAACATGCAGCACTTTGCCTTTGAGTTCATCTAACGCAAAGGAATCTTTATCTTTTTTACCAACTAAACGCGATTTTAAATTAGCAAGTTTGAACGTTACAATGCACACATCAAGGTTTTTTGTACGATTGCCTCCTGACTGGGAATCGTACAAAATTTCAAGGTTTTTTGTACGCGGATTGCCTCCTGACTGGGAATCGTACAAAATTTCAAGGTTTTTTGTACGATTGCCTCCTGACTGGGAATCGTACAAAATTTCAAGGTTTTTTGTACGATTGCCTCCTGAACTTCGTCAAAATGCCGGACTAACGTTATTTCCTGCTGTTTTTGGATACTAAAATTTACTTTTATGTTCATCGTCATTTATTTCATTTATCTTCATTGTTTTACGGCAATAAAAGTTTCTTCAAGCTGCTTTTCAGGATTTTTTGTTTGTTTCCGATCGTAGGGCAGTAATACTTTTCATAATTCCCGCGGCATTACGGAGAAATCGCATCACATCAGCAACCAATCACAGCGCGCGATTTAACCGGAAGTAACTCGTCAAGTTACTTCCGGTAAAACTACGGACTCTGGTTGGTTGAAACGTGTCACGCGGTGCTCGATTATTTTCCGTGAACCGATCGGGATGACGGATTTGTCCGCCATTTTGTTTAGGAGAGAACAACGATTCACCGAAAGAAGTACAAAGAAATCTTTGAAATTCCAAATAAATTCAATGAAAACAGTATCCTAAGAACTAAATCGTGTACGAGTCGGACGATGAGCCATCTGAAAGTGAGTTTTATGATCCTGAAAGCAATTACAACCGAAGAACAACAACATTGAAAATGACGAGTCTGGGATAGTCTTCAACCTGTAATAATTCTGTTTATCAGAATGCAAAGTTTACAGCAGACAAAAACTAACTATATATTCCTTACGCGAAGAATACTTTTCTTCTTCCCATCCCAAATATAAGAAAATTCAAACATGGCATTGGTCTATTTTCAGCATGGATTGCGATTAACCAATAGAACATCGACAAGAGCTCGCTTTGCATCAAGTCTGACAATCCAAGTTCTTCTAAAGGTTTATAGCCAGTATGACTGTATATGAGGACCATAATGGTGATGTAAGGTGAGTGAGACAGTAGAATATCTGAGACAGTCAGACAGAGGGGCGTGCTTCTTGGTGAGTAAAATCGTCGCGGGTGGGTTGCCTCTGCCAACTGCCGAGCGTACAAAGATGAAATAAAGTTTTAAGTAAGTGTTAAAGGTGTCGTCAAATTTTATGATTTTTAATCCCTTTTTGTTGCGAGAATCAGAGCTATGATTGTTTGAGTTTTTGGTTTGTTTTCTTGTCTGTCTGTCTGTCTGTTTTTGTTTGTTTGCGTTTGTTTGTCTGTGTTTGTTTGTGTTTGTTTGTTTGCGTTTGTTTGTTTGTTTCTTGGTTTGCGTTTGTTTGTTTGCGTTTGTTTGTTTGTTTGTTTGTTTGCGTTGTTTTTTTTGCGGCATGGCTATATGGTTATCTGCCTACCCGGAGACGGCATGCACATCACCACGAGATGGTTATCTGCCTACCGGGAGACGGCATGCACATTACCCCGAGATGGTTATCTGCCTACCGGGAGACGGCATGCACATTACCCCGAGATGGTTATCTGCCTACCGGGAGACGGCATGCACATCACCACGAAATGCGGGTTATATGCCTGCTGGGAGACGGCATGCACATCACCACGAGATGGTTATCTGCCTACCGGGAGACGGCATGCACATTACCACGAGATGGTTATCTGCCTACCTGGAGACGGCATGCACATCACCACGAGATGCTTATCTGCCTACCGGGAGACGGCATGCACATCACCACGAGATGGTTATCTGCCTACCGGTAGACGGCATGCACATCACCACGAGATGGTTATCTGCCTACCAGGAGACGGCATGCACATCACCACGAGATGGTTATCTGCCTAACAGGAGACGGCATGCACATCACCACGAGATGGTTATCTGCCTACCGGGAGACGGCATGCACATCACCACGAGATGGTTATCTGCCTACCGGGAGACGGCATGCACATCACCACGAGATGGTTATCTGCCTACCGGGAGACGGCATGCACATCACCACGAGATGGTTATCTGCCTACGGGGAGACGACATGCACATCACCACGAGATGGTTATCTGCCTACCGGTAGACGGCATGCACATAACCACGAGATGGTTATCTGCCTACCCAATAGACGGCATGCACATCACCACGGGATGGTTATCTGCCTACCGGGAGACGGCATGCACATAACCACGAGATGGTTATCTGCCTACCCACAGACGGCATGCACATCACCAGGGGATGGTTATCTGCCTACCGGGAGACGGCATGCACATAACCACGAGATGGTTATCTGCCTACTGAGAGACGGCATGCACATCACCACGAGATGGTTATCTGCCTACCTGGAGACGGCATGCACATCACCACGAGATGGTTATTTGCCTACCGGTAGACGGCATGCACATCACCACGAGATGGTTATTTGCCTACCGGTAGACGGCATGCACATCACCACGGGATGGTTATCTGCCTACCGGGAAACGGCATGCATATAACCACGAGATGGTTATCTGCCTACCGGGAGACGGCATGGCATGTACATCACCACGAGATGGTTATCTGCCTACCGGGAGACGGCATCCACATCACCACGAGATGGTTATCTGCCTACCGGGAGACGGCATGCACATCACCACGAGATGGTTATCTGCCTACGGGGAGACGGCATGCACATCACCACGAGATGGTTATCTGCCTACCCAATAGACGGCATGCACATCACCACGGGATGGTTATCTGCCTACCCGGAGACGGCATGCACAAAACCACGAGATGGTTATCTGCCTACCCAGAGACGGCATGCACATCACCACGGGATGGTTATCTGCCTTCGTATTTAGAGAAGTTCAAAATAAAATTAAAGTTTCTACTATAACGAAATTAATGAAAGTCAATATAAACAGTTTATTCAGGATCAACTTCTACTTCCAAGTTGTCCTCAGTTAAGCCAAGGTGTTCACGGTAAATGTTTGTTGAGCCTTGAATTGCGTCCGTGCAACAAAGTTTCCTGAACAAGGAGCGATATCTTTTCGACATTCCAAGGTGCCGTAAGACATTTTCATTTGCCGGATGCCAAGAGCCAAGAGCACCAACCACAAAACCAAAGACATCGCATTGCTTTCCTTGCCCAATGAAAAATTGCTTCAGCCCTTCGTATTTAGTGATTTTACGATGTTCAGCATCACGAAGGGCTTCGACGTTATTGTCAAAGGGGCAACAAACATCAATAATCAGAACTTTATTGCCCTCCTCAACAATGATGTCAGGACGTAAACGAGAGTTGGCAGCCCGAACTTGTTTGTCAGTAATAATGGTACCATGTTGAACGGCGTTGGTGATACGGTCCACTATGGTGTTGTGTCTGCGAAGAATACTAGGCATGTTAGGAAGGCAGTGACACAAGACATGAGGAAGGGTCTCATCTGAAGTACAACGGCGACATTTTGGGCTGGCATTAGACCACCGACTCTTGACATTATTAAGTGGAAGACAATTGAGTCGAGCACGATGGATAAAACGCCAGTCTCTAAAACGGATGTTGAGGCCATTGTATTGCCAAGTAGATCCATTGGCGAAGGTGTCGGTAGTAAGCGCACGAGCAACTTTTCTTTGATCAGGAAGAGCAAATAGTGTAGAAGCGGATCGATCTTGGACATGAAAATGCAGGAAACAACTGGCTTCTTTAGCAAGAACAGTACCGGAGTTTTGGGATGAAAGGACAGGAAGACCATTGTCATTGAATTTAATTTCAATACCAAGGTTACGAGTGGATTTGCGGACTCGGATCCACAACGATTGAATGCGGTAATGTATGTTGTTTAAACGATCGTAAGGAAGGCTGGACAGATAGTTGGATTTCAGAGCAGAGGTAGGATTAGATCGGGAGGCATGTCGGACGGTTTCGTTTAATTCAGCATTAGCAATGTGAATTACAGTCGGGTCGGAGGAAGATAGAATCTTAACCGAATGAATTATTGCTTGAACATCAGCTTCAAGGATTGGATCAAGGAGGCCAAGACCACCAGCGCGTTTATGAGCGAAGATGTAGGAAGCAGAAGCTCGAGATGGTAGAGAACATATTCTACGAATGGTGGAAACGAGTGTTGAACGATATTTTCGAAGATGTTCTTTTTTAGGGTAAACAGCACGAAGGGCGAATGTTAAGGAAGGTTGAAGAAAGGTACGGATCATGTCTAATTTTTGCCAAGGAGCTAAAAGGGATTTCTCAATGTTGTCCAAATCACGTGAAAGGTTTTGAACCAAGTCAGAAATGTTATCTGGGTCATGGATTAAGCCAATAGGAACACCAAGGTATTTGTAAGGATGTTCACGATCAAGTGGAGGAATGGAATTATTCTGGACGATGAATTCATTAAGTTCAAAAGAAGATTCAGAATGATTAGATCTGGAACAGGTGAGGCTGATAGAGGCGCATTTATCAGGTCTGAAGGATAAACCAAGGGTTGTCGCAGTCGAAGAAGCAGCATCTAAGAGTTTCTGGAGTCGGTCTTTATTTCTGGAGATTATGACAAGATCATCAGCATAAGCAAAGACAGAGACAGGTATACCATGAAGTTTAGCAGGACCAATGTCTGAAGCTTTTTGTTTAATCGCTCGTAAAATGATGTCGATGGTTAAATTGAAAATTATTGGGCTTAACGGACAACCTTGCTTGACACCTGATAAAACTGATATATCAGAGGTCAAACTGGTGGGGGTACGTATTTTGGTGGTGGCTCCAGAATAAGAATTGGTGATCATTTCAATTAGTGGTTGTGGTACTCCAATATGGGAAGGGGTAGTGGTAATAGCAGAATGAGGGATACTTCCAAAAGCATTGCGAAGATCAAGCCAAGCGACAAAAACATTTTTCCGATTACGTCGGGCATCACCTACGACGGACTGGAGGAGAAAGGTATGTTCATAACAACCTTCACTGGGACGAGCACTCTTCTGTTCTTTGGATAAAAGATCGTGATCAATGGCCCATGATGTTAGTCGTTTGGCGATAACTCCCATAACTAACTTGTAGAGACACGACATTAAGGCGATGGGTCTAAAGTTAGAAGGATCATCTGTGCTACCTTTCTTATAGATGAGCACCGTAGTCGCAGACTTCCAGGCTGGAGGAACATCACGTTGCTTGAAACAGTGTTGGAAAAGGAGAGAAAGGATAGAGCACGATGGTTCAATGCTTTTCAAGTGACGATATTCGACACGATCAGGCCCAGGAGAGGTATTGGCGGCAGAGAAGAGTTTTCGACGGATTTCATCAGAGGAAGGAGGTGAAAAGAGGAAGTCGTCGCTCGGAGCAGGTGTAACGAGGTCATTTAATTTGTCTTGAAGGGATGTAGTGTCACATTGACGAAAGGAAAATGTATTTCTAAAGAATGATTCTGCTTTATCTTGTTGATCCAGTGAAGAAAGGACTGTTAGGAGAGAGGATTTTCCGAGCAGCTCTTTTCTTAGAGTGACGATATAACGTTTGAATGCGTTGTGCTTCGGCGGGATTAGATAAAAGCGGTCGATGACGGAAAGCAGGACGGCGGCCAGATGGACGATCACGACGAGGAAGAGGTTTTGGGCGACGAAAAGAAGATGAAGATTCTGCAGCGATTTCTAAAGCGAGAGATCGAGATTCAACGGCAAATTCATCGCAGAGGGTGCAAAAGTCCGACCACGGAATGTCCCCGGAAAAGGCAGTTGTCCATTTTTCACGAAAAGCAATTCTCTTCAAGCGTGATTCTGAAGGAATGGACGATGGTGAATTTTGAGATTGTGTTAAATCATCATCATGCATGTTAGGAGAAGAAGAATCATTAACAGGAGAAGATCGCGACTCAGAAGTTGAACAGGTATTTGTCGAAGGATTTCCATCGTTGTCAGAAGTAAAGGAAGATGGCGGAGTGGGGTGCGATGATGAGGAAGGAGGAGTAGGTATCTCAGGAGAAGAATGTAAAGTCGGATTAATTAGGTCATCGACATCTGGTTGGGCAACGTTGGGTGAACGACGAGGAGGGTGTGGAGATGACCAGGGAGAAAATAATCCAGCAGTTGTTGGTCTTTGGTAACGTCTAGGAGAAGGACTAGGTGCAGGAGGCGAGGATCGGGATGAATCGTTAACAACAGTCGTTAAAGAGACTTCTGATGAAGAAATAGGCGAAGAAGGTAAACCAACTGTTTTGGGAGCTCGTTGAGGAACAGAAGGAAGAATATTATTGCATTCACGAATGAAACGCGATAAGGAGTTTGAGGCTTGTTCAGTTCGGGGTGATGAAAAAGGTTTGTTAATACCATGCAAAGAACTGAGACAATCCAATGTTTGTTGAGAATTGGCGGAGGAAGTCTGATGCTGAATGATGGTGGGAGGAGAGCATTCAATTGATTTATTGAGGAAAGTGGTAAGCGGAGTAGTTGATGAAAGGGCAGGATCCGACTCAGGATCGGGTGATGTTGGTTGTTGTGTGGAAGGAGAGGAGACCAAATTGGAGACATGAGGTATATGATGGGTTGAATCTATAACGGGATTGATAGGAGAATGGAATAAGTGGCGAGAACACGAATCACGGAGTTCTGGTGATGAAGATGACTGGTTTGGGACCAAGATAGGATCAACAAGTGGATTTGACGGTTGTTGGACAGAGGATGGCAAGGATTGATCTGAACAGATCGAAGATCGTTGTTTGGAAGAACGTTTTTTACGAACAGGTCTGGTTGAATGGCGGGGAGCAACACCAGATGTAACATTATGGTCAGCGGTAATCTGAGACATTATTGGAGTCGGACTTTGAGGATATTGAACATGTGGATTATTTTTTGAAATACCGTGTGAACGTTGGCAATGAACACTAACAGCTTGTTTGTTAACACTAACACTACACTACACTACACTACACTACACTACACTGCACTGCACTGCACTGCACTGCACTGCACTGCACTGCACTGCACTGCACTGCACTGCACTGCACTGCACTGCACTGCACTGCACTGCACTGCACTACACTGCACAGTATTGCACTGCACTACACTGCACTGTATTGTACTCTACTGCGCTGCACTGCACTGCATTGTACTGCATTGTACTGCACTACACTGTACTTCACTACACTGTATTTTATTTGTACTGTACTGTACTGTACTGTACTGTACTGTACTGTACTGTACTGTACTGTACTGTACTGTACTGTACTGTACTGTACTGCATTGTTTTTTTATTGTTATGGCATTGTTATGGAGTGTTATAAAGCTTTGTATTGTATAGTTTTGCAGTGTATTGACATTTATTGCATTGTAACGAGGACTGTGTCACATTGCATTGTATTGCGTTGTTTTGTATTACATTGCATTGCATTGCATTGCATTGCATTGCATTGCATTGCATTGCATTGCATTGCATTGCATTGCATTGCATTGCATGCATTGTATTGGAGTGCATGCATTGAAATACATTATTTTGAAAATATTACTGTAACTTTGCAGGTCTCTCTATTTCAAAATCTTAAATTTTCATGTATTTTTTTAGGTTAGAGTATAATCTAGGAAACCAAACAAACAAAAAGATAGAAAGATATAATTTGATTCTAACTATTTAACAAGTAAGTAGAAAAATATGTTTATTTTTTATGTGACTTATTTATAAATTATAGAAGATGATTTTTATATGTTGTTCTATAGTATAAGTATTGTAAAGTTTTTAGAGATGTGCCAGATCCGGGCATATAAATTGGTGCCCAGTGGGCAGTATCCAGTAAAATTCTGCTATCTGGCAGAGTCTGGTATTTGGTAAAACAGTTTATAGTTTTAAAGGACTGCCTTCCTTCCCTTGCCTTAATTGTTTTGTCTTGCCTCACTTTGCCTTGGCACTTGCCTTGCAGGTTACCTCACTTTGCCTAATTTACTTCTCAGGTATTGTTATGCATTTGCATTGTAATTTGTTTTGATTCGAAATAATGCATCGTAACTTTGCAAGTATATTTATTTTGTATCATAACTTTTCATGTGTTATTTCTAGACCAGAGTTTAATTATAAACCACCAAGCATAGAGACAGAAAGATATTTACAAGTATAGACAAGTACAGTAAGTAGAAAAGAACAATTTATATCTATTTTATGCACTACTATATACTATACCTATTTTTCATAGATGATGACTATTGTTTTGTCTTGTCTTGTCTTGTCTTGTCTTGCATCTTGTTTTGTTTTGTTTTGTCTTGCATCATGCATCTTGTCTTGCATCTTGTTTTTCATCTTAAATTGTCTTCCATCTTGTCGTCTTGCATCTTGCCTTGCATCTTGTCTCTTGCATCTTGCCTTGCATCTTGCCTTGCATCTTCTCTTGCATCTTCTCTTGCATCTTCTCTTGCATCTTCTCTTGCATCTTCTCTTGCATCTTCTCTTGCATCTTCTCTTGCATCTTCTCTTGCATCTTCTCTTGCATCTTTTCTTGCATCTTCTCTTGCATCTTCTCTTGCATCTTCTCTTGCATCTTGTCTTGCATCTTGTCTTGCATCTTCTCTTGCATCTTCTCTTGCATCTTCTCTTGCATCTTCTTTTGTATCTTCTCTTGCATCTTCTCTTGTCTTGCATTTTGTCTTCTCTTGTCTTGTCTTGCATCTTGTCTTGTATCTTGTCTTGTATCTTGTCTTACAGCTTGTCTTACAACTTGTCTTGCGTCTTGTCTTTCATCTTCTCTTGCATCTTGTCTTGCATATTGTCTTGCAGAAACTTGTCTTACATCTTGTTTAAAAATAAAAGAGTGGCTAAAGTCAATGTCAACGAACCAATACAGTTCAATAACCTGTAAAGTTGTTACAAAGTTTTGTGTTGTAAAGCTTTCGGTGACCAGGATTCGAACCTGCGTTATTGCGGCCACAACGCAATGTACTAACCACTATACGATCACGGCCAACGTTGAAGTCTAGTTAAATTTGTGAACACCTAACTTTTTTGCAGAAAACGTTTATAAATTTTACCATAACATAGTATACTATAAGTTGTTAATCATCCAGCTTTGCGGGCAATTTTTGTTTCATAGAAAAAGAATATTCTTATATATGCAAAATCATGGAAAATCATCCAACGAGCGGAAAAGAATGTTAAGCTAATACTGAGAAAAGTTAATATAGTAAAATGTTGCAATGCCTTCGACGAAGATGGGACTCGAACCAACGCGTGCAGAGCACAATGGATTAGCAGTCCATCGCCTTAACCACTCGGCCACTTCGTCTGGACATTTCTCTCACATTTTCAGAGGATATTGTATTTGCAGTGAATAGAAACCAACGAATAATTTTAAAGAAAAAGGAAACGCCAGCCAGCTTATCTGATACTAAACGTTCGGTGTGAAAGCTATATTCAGTCAAAACGCTCAATTATGACGTAGCAGAGAATGCACTTCATAATTTCACAGAACTGTTCAATTAATGTTTGATTTACTACGCAACTGAGAATTGGGTTCTTAAAGTCTGTTTTTTGTGTTGGTTAATTTAATTTCAAATTAAGGAGGATGTCTTACATTTTCCAAAATTTTTGTAAACATTGATGTTGTGTATCATTTAGCACCAAATGTGTAATGAGGTATACGTGATAATTGTTTGTTTACCAAATGTGTAATGAGGTACGTGATAATTTTATGTTTACCAAATGTGTAATGAAGTACATGATAATTGTATGTTTACCAAATTTGTAATGAGGTACGTGATAATTGTATGTTTACCAAATGATATATGAGGTACGTGATAATTGTTTGTTTTCCAAATGTGTAATGAGGTATGTGATAATTGTATGCTTTCAAAAAAATGTGGGAGTGAGCCATCATTCTTTGTTGACAGTAGTTGAAGCCACAATTTTCATCTCCTTTGTTGATAATTTTTGGCCTTACAGGGCACAATTTGCATAAAGGTTTTCGTAAACAGGTATTTCAATTACTATAGTATAATTTGGATGAAAAAAAGCAAGGAACCTGTTTAAAAAAAATGTTTGTTACAAAGTTTTGTGTTGTAATGCTTGCCGTGACCAGGATTCGAACCTGGGTTATTGCGGCCACAACGCAATGTACTAACCACTATACGATCACGGCCAACGTTGGAAGCTAGTTAAATTTGTGAAAACCTAACTTTTTTGCAGAAAACGTTAATAAATTTTACCATAATATAGTGTAATATGAGTTCCGGTAGATTATAAGTTATTCTGTAACATGCAAATTAGTTGAGCTAGATGTTATATAAGAAGTCGTGTTAGTGTAAGGAGGCAGAGTCCAGATTGAATAAAGCTTAATCACACATGGTGGCAGCGCGGTGGTTGGAATCCTGTATATGTGATTACATGTGTCGAGATGGCCGAAGGATTTGCCAAACCAAGCCTATTGAGCTTCGAAGGGAACGTTGCTGAGAATTGGCGACGTTTCAAGCAAAAGTTTCAAATCTATATCGTGGCATCGGGGTATGATAGGTAAAACAAGAAAGAGAAAACATGTATTCTGTTGAACCTGGCCGGGGAACAGGCAATAGAGATCTACAGTACGTTTACCTACATCCAGGGAGAAAGCAAAGAAGATATCGATGTCGTGGTCAACAAGTTCGAAGAACATTGTAATCCGAAGCGAAATGTTACGTATGAGCGACACGTATTTAATACCCGAAGTCAAGGTTCAGCGGAGACAATTGATGCTTTTGTAACCGAACTTCGCTTACAAGCAAACAACTGTGAATTTGGAGCGCTAAGAGAAGAGTTGATACGAGACAGGTTAGTCGTCGGAATTCGAAGCGATTCAGTAAGAAGCAGACTTTTAAGAGAAGCTGAGTTAACCCTACACAAAGCTATTGACATTTGTCGGGCCGCTGAAGTCACTGATTCGAGAATGGCATCTATGAAGAACGGCGGAGACAATCAAATTAATGCACTTGGGAAAGACAAAAGACGTTCAAGAAACTCTCAAAGGGATACGAAAACAAACCGAGACGAAGAAAGCAAAGTGAGAACAAAGCGAGACAACGAAGCAAGACCACAAGGACAGAAAATGCAATGCAAATACTGTGGTTTCAAGCATATTCAAAACAAAAACAAATGTCCTGCTTATGGAAAGGCGTGCAACGAATGTGGTAAACAAAATCATTTTGCGAAGATGTGTATGAGCAAGAGAAAAACAGTTCATGACACGGAAAGCAGCGAACTTTTCGTTGGTACTTTGGCAGATGTGAATGGAGTCGCAGCGAGTAATGACGAGTGGCATACGACGCTGACCATCGAAAGCAAAGCTGTGAAATTAAAGTTAGACACAGGAGCAAAGTGCAACGTCTTGCCCAAGACAGTTTACAAAGCCTTGCAACTAAACAACGAGCTCATTCGGACAAACACCAAACTTATAGCCTACAGCGGAGACACAATCGAAGTCATTGGAGAAGTCTTTGTTGATGCCGTTTATAAGTCGAAGAGTTACAAGGTGGCATTCTACGTGGTAGACCGTCCGACGCAAGCGATTCTTGGATTAAAAGACTGTGAAAGACTTAACCTGATTCAGCGCGTTCAAGATGTGGGGAAGAAGTACAGCATAGGAAAAGACTTCCTAAAGAAATACAGCGACGTATTCACATCATCCGAGATTGGTTGCTTGCTTGGCTATCATCACATCGAAGTTGATAAGAATGTCAAACCTGTAGTCCATAGCCCAAGAAGAGTTCCAGCAACACTACGCCCAAGAATTAAAGCGGAACTTGATCGAATGGAGAAGATTGGTGTAGTTAGCCCAGTTACAGAGCCAACAGAGTGGGTCTCATCGATGGTAACAGTTGTTAAACCAGGAAAGTTGAGGATTTGCATCGACCCGCATAATTTGAACCAAGCAATAAAACGCGAGCATCATCCTATGAAGACCGTCGAGGAAGTTGTCTCAAGATTGCCTGGTGCAAAGGTGTTCTCAACCTTGGATGCAGCCAGTGGATTTTGGCAAATACAGTTAGACGAAGAATCAGCAAACCTAACGTGCTTCAATACACCATTTGGTCGTTACAAGTTCCATCGATTACCATTTGGTATTACATCAGCCCCGGAGGTTTTCCAACGAACAATGGAAACGCTATTTGAAGGTATCGAAGGTTGTGAAATCATCGCGGATGATATCTTGGTCTGGGGAAAAGATGAAGGTGAACATGATAGAAGATTGGTACAAGTCCTAGAAAGAGCCCGGAAAGTTAATTTAAAGCTGCGTCAAGAGAAATGTAAGATCAAAACCAACAAGCTCTTGTATATTGGTCATCAACTTACAGAAGAAGGTCTGCAGCCAGATGCTGAGAAAGTGGCCGCCATAACCGGAATGCCCGAGCCAACGTGCAAGAAAGACCTACAACGCTTCATGGGAATGATTCAGTATTTGGCAAAATTTATACCAAGTTTATCAGAGAAAGCTGGTCCCTTAAGAAGTTTATTGAAGAAAGATACGTCGTGGCAGTGGAATCATGAGCAACAAACCGCATTTCGACAACTACAAGAGACATGCTGTGAGCCGCCGGTTCTCAAGTATTATGATGTCGAAAAGCCTGTAACACTCTCTGCTGACAGTAGCCAGTCAGGAATGGGAGCAGTTTGCATGCAGGAAGGAAAACCTGTAGCATATGCCTCGAGGGCATTAACCACCACCCAGCAAGCATATGCGCAAATCGAAAAAGAAATGCTGGCCATAGTGTTTGCGTGTGAGAAGTTTCACAGCTACATATATGGAAAGAAGATCGTGGTGGAGACGGATCACAAGCCCTTGATATACATATTCAAGAAACCGCTTCATGATTGCCCAGCACGACTACAACGAATGCTCCTGAAGCTTCAACAGTACCAACTGGAAGTTTGCTACAAAAGAGGAAAAGAACTGCATATTGCCGATACTCTCAGCCGAGCCTACTTGCCTTTAGAATCTAGTGGTACCTTAGATGAAGAGCTAGACGTTCATGTTGTTTTGCCAATGTCGACATCGAGATTGGAAGAACTGCGGATCGAGACCCAGAAAGATTCTACGCTGCAAACGCTGAAGTTGAAGATCCAAGAAGGCTGGCCTGAACGTAAGTCCCAAGTGATGCAGTGTCTGCAGCATTATTGGGATTTTAAAGAAGAACTGGCAGTTGATGATGATGTCATATTCAGGACTGACAAGGTGGTGATTCCTACGACACTGCGTGCGTTTATGATGACGGCAGTGCATCAGCCACATTTAGGAGTGGAAGCAAGCAAACGTAGAGCTCGCGAGTTGTTGTATTGGCCAGGAATCAATGGTGACATCGAACAGATGGTGAAATAATGTGGTATATGTAACAGTAATAAGAAGCAACAACAGAGAGAACCACTCAAACCTCATCCCGTACCAGGCAGACCATTTCAAATAATAGGAGTAGATCTATTCGAGTTTGAACAGAAACAGTATTTGATAACTGCTGACTTTTATTCTGGTTGGTTCGAAGTAGATTTACTACCAAGTCAGAACACTGGCACAGTGGTTCACAAATTGAAGGCTCATATGGCCCGTTATTGAATTCCAGATGTCTTGGTTACGGACAATGGCCCACAATTTGACAGTAACGAGTTTAAACAGTTTGAGCAGAAATGGGGTTTTCAACACGTCACCAGTTCGCCGTGTTATCCACAAAGTAATGGTGGAATTGAACGTGCTGTTCAAACCGCGAAGACGTTGATGAAGAAAGCCAAAGAAGATGGAGAAGACTGTTATCTTTCTCTACTGAATCAGCGTAATACGCCAAGAGACGAAGTTTTAGGAAGTCCAGCTCAACGACTGATGTCTAGACGCACCAAGACGCTACTACCAGTTACCGAAGAACAATTACAACCGCAGCCATTAGAAACAAGAGAAGTCCAAAGGCGTTTACAGCATTACCGAGAGCAACGAACAAAGTACTACAATCGGACAGCAAAGCCGCTAGAGCCATTGAAAACAGGAGATGGGTCAGACTACAAAGCAAAGATGGGTTCAAGAAGAAAGGCGTTGTCGTTCGTGAGACTGAATATCCGCGATCCTATGTAGTAGAATCTGGTGGTAGAGAGTACAGAAGAAATCGAAGACACATTCTCAAGGTGGATGAGCCGCATGAGTCTGTAGTCGAAGAAATGGAAGAACCGGAAGTGAAACAGGAAGCACAACAGAAAACAAGTCCAAGTGATGGAATGGAGAAGGAGCAAGATGAAAAGGGCGAAAGTTGTGAACGAACAGAACCGAGCATGAAGAAAACTAGATTTGGTAGAGTTGTAAGACCACCAAAGAAACTAGATCTATAGAAACTTTATATTAGACTTTACAAACTTTATTAGCATTTGGAACTTTATTATTCTGGCGTAATCAAATTCAAAATTAGTCAAGGTACTTTAAATTAGATTTATAAAAAATTGTTTTAATTTGAGAAAATCTTATTATTTAGAAAAAAGGAGATGTAATATGAGTTCCGGTAGATTATAAGTTATTCTGTAACATGCAAATTAGTTGAGCTAGATGTTATATAAGAAGTCGTGTTAGTGTAAGGAGGCAGAGTCCAGATTGAATAAAGCTTAATCACACATTTAGTATAGTAAACTATAAGTTGTTAATCATCTAGATTTGCGCGCAATTTTTGTTTCATAGAAAAAGAATATTGTTACATGCAATATCATTGAAAATTATCTAACGAGCTGAAAAGAATGTTAAGCTAAAGCTGAGAAAAGTTAATATAGCAAAATGTTGCAATGCCTTCGACGAAGATGGGATTCGAACCCACGCGTGCAGAGCACAATGGATTAGCAGTCCATCGCCTTAACCACTCGGCCACTTCGTCTGGAGATTTCTCTCTCATTTTCAGAGAATATTGTATTTGCAGTGAATTGAAACCAACGAATAATTTTAAAGAAAAAGGAAACGCCAGCTCATCTGATACTAAACGCTGGGAGTGCAAGCTATACTCAGTCAGTACGCTCAATTATGACGTAACAGAGAATGCGCTTCATAATTTCACAGAATTCAATTAATGTTTGATTTACTACGCAACTGAGAATTGGGTTCTTAAAGTCTGTAGTTTGTGCTGGTTAATTTAATTTCAAATTAAGGAGGATGTCTTACGTTCTCCAAAATTGTTCTAACCATTGATGTTGTGTATCATTTAGCACCAAATGTGTAATAAGGTACGTGATAATTGTATGTTTACCAAATGTGTAATAAGGTACGTGATAATTGTATGTTTACCAAATGTGTAATGAGGTACGTGATAACTGTATGTTTACCAAATGTGTAATGAGGTACGTGATAATTGTATGTTTACCAAATGTGTAATGAGGTACGTGATAATTGTTTGTCTACCAAATGTGTAATGAGGTACGTGATAATTTTATGTTTACCAAATGTGTAATGAAGTACATGATAATTGTATGTTTACCAAATTTGTAATGGGGTACGTGATAATTGTATGTTTACCAAATGTGTTATGAGGTACGTGATAATTGTTTGTTTTCCAAATGAGTAATGAGGTATGTGATAATTGTATGCTTTCAAAAAAATGTGGGAGTGAGCCATCATTCTTTGTTGACAGTAGTTGTAGCCACAATTTTCATCTCCTTTGTTGATAATTTTTGGCCTTACAGGCCACAATTTGCATAAAGGTTTTCGTAAACAGGTATTTCAATTACTATAGTATAATTTGGATGAAAAAAAGCAAGGACCTGTTTAAAAAAATGTTTGTTACAAAGTTTTGTGTTGTAAAGCTTGCCGTGACAAGGATTCGAACCTGGGTTATTGCGGCCACAACGCAATGTACTAACCACTATACGATCACGGCGAACGTTGGAAGTTAGTTAAATTTGTGAAAACCTAACTTTTTTGCAGAAAACGTTAATAAACTTTACCATAATATAGTAAACTATAAGTTGTAAATCATCCAGGTTTTTTGCGCAATTTTTGTTTCATAGAAAAAGAATATTGTTTTATGCAAAATCATGGAAAATCATCCAACGAGCTGAAAAGAATATTTAGCTAATACTGAGAAAAGTTAATATAGTTAAATGTTGCAATGTCTTCGACGAAGATGGGATTCGAACCCACGCGTGCAGAGCACAATGGATTAGCAGTCCATCGCCTTAACCACTCGGCCACTTCGTCAGGACATTTCTCTCACATTTTCATAGGATATTGTATTTGCAGTGAATAGAAACCAACGAATAATTTTAAAGAAAAAGGAAACGCCAGCCAGCTTATCTGATACTAAACGCTCGGTGTGAAAGCTATATTCAGTCAAAACGCTCAATTATGACGTAGCAGAGAATGCACTTCATAATTTCACAGAACTGTTCAATTAATGTTTTATTTACTACGCAACTGAGAATTGGGTTCTTAAAGTCTGTTGTTTGTGTTGCTTAATTTAATTTCAAATTAAGGAGGATGTCTTACATTTTCCAAAATGTTTGTAAGCATTGATGTTGTGTATCATTTAGCACCAAATGTGTAATAAGGTACGTGATAATTGTATGTTTACCAAATGTGTAATGAGGTACGTGATAATTGTATGTTTATCAAATGTGTAATGAGGTACGTGATAATTGTATATTTACCAAATGTGTAATGAGGTACGTGATAATTGTATGTTTACCAATTGTGTAATGACGTACATGATAATTGTATGTTTACCAAATGTGTAATGAGGTACGTGATAACTGTATGTTTACCAAATGTGTAATGAGGTAAGTGATAATTGTATGTTTACCAAATGTGTAATGAGGTACGTGATAATGCTATGTTTACTAATTGTGAAATGAGGGACGTGATAATTGTATGTTTGCAAACAAATGTGGGAGTGAACCATCATTCTTTGTTGACATAGCTGTAGACACAATTTTCATCTCCTTCGTTGATAATTTTTGGCCTTAAGGGGCACAATTTTCATAAAGATTTTCGTAAACAGGTATTTCAATTACTATATTGTAATTTGGAGGGGAAAAAAGCAAAGACTTTTTAAAGAAAATGTTGTTACAAAGTTCTGTGTTGTAAAGCTTGCCGTGACCAGGATTCGAACCTGGGTTGTTGCGGCCACAACGCAATGTACTAACCACTATACGATCACGGCCCACGTTGGAAGTTAGTTAAATTTGTGAACACCTAACTTTTTTGCAGAAAACGTTAATAAATTTTACCATAATATACTAAACTATAAGTTGTTAATCATCTAGGTTTGCGCGCAATTTTTGTTTCATAGAAAAAGAATATTGTTATATGCAATATCATTGAAAATTATCTAACGAGCTGAAAAGAATGTTGAGCTAATGCTGAGAGAAGTTAATATAGTAAAATGTTGCAATGCCTTCGACGAAGATGGGATTCGAACCCACGCGTGCAGAGCACAATGGATTAGCAGTCCATCGCCTTAACCACTCGGCCACTTCGTCTGGACATTTCTCTCTTATTTTCAGATAATATTGTATCTGCAGTGAATTGAAACCAACGAGTAATTTTAAAGAAAAAGGAAACGCCAGCTCATCTGATACTAAACGCTGGGAGTGCAAGCTATACTCAGTCAGTACGCTCAATTATGACGTAACAGAGAATGCGCTTCATAATTTCACAGAATTCAATTAATGTTTGATTTACTACCCAAATGAGAATTGGGTTCTTAAAGTCTGTAGTTTGTGTTGGTTAATTTAATTTCAAATTAAGGATGTCTTCCGTTCTCCAAAATTTTTGTAAACATACAATTATCACGTACCTTATTACACATTTGGTGCTAAATGATACACAACATCAATGGTTACAAAAATTTTGGAGAACGGAAGACATCCTCCTTAATTTGAAATTAAATTAACCAACACAAACTACAGACTTTAAGAACCCAATTCTCAGTTGCGTAGTAAATCAAACATTAATTGAATTCTGCGAAATTATGAAGCGCATTCTCTGTTACGTCATAATTGAGCGTACTGACTGAGTATAGCTTGCACTCCCAGCGTTTAGTATCAGATGAGCTGGCGTTTCCTTCTTCTCTAAAATTACTCGTTGCTTTCAATTCACTGCAAATACAATATTCTCTGAAAATGAGAGAGAAATGTTCAGACGAAGTGGCCGAGTGGTTAAGGCGATGGACTGCTAATCCATTGTGCTCTGCACGCGTGGGTTCGAATCCCATCTTCGTCGAAGGCATTGCAACATTTTACTATATTAACTTTTCTCAGCAATTAGCTTAACATTCTTTTCAGCTCGTTAGATAATTTTCAATGATATTGCATATAACAATATTCTTTTTCTATGAAACAAAAATTGCGCGCAAACTTAGATGATTAACAACTTATAGATAGGAATATTATGGTAAAATTTATTAACATTTTCTGCAAAAAAGTTAGGTGTTCACAAATTTAACTAACTTCCAACGTTGGCCGTCATCGTATAGTGGTTAGTACATTGCGTTGTGGCCGCAATAACCCAGGTTCGAATCCTGGTCACGGCAAGCTTTACAACACAGAACTTTGTAACAACATTTTTTTAAAAAGGTCTTTGCTTTTTTTCCATCCGAATTACAATATAGTAATTGAAATACCTGTTTACGAAAATCTTTATGAAAATTGTGCCCTGTAAGGCCAAACATTATCAACACAGGAGATGAAAATTGTGTCTACAGCTACTGTCAACAAAGAATGATGGTTCACTCCCACATTTGTTTGCAAACATACAATTATCACGTACCTCATTTCACAATTAGTAAACATACAATTATCACGTACCTCATTACACAATTGGTAAACATACTATTATCACGTACCTCATTACACATTTGGTAAACATACAATTATCACGTACCTCATTACACATTTGGTAAACATACAACTATCACGTACCTCATTACACATTTGGTAAACATACAGTTATCACGTACCTCATTACACATTTGGTAAACATACAATAATCACGTACCTCATTACACATTTGGTAAACATACAATTATCACGTACCTTATTACACATTTGGTGCTAAATTTCCAACATTTTTGTAAACATTGATGTTGTGTGTCATTGAGCAGCAAATGTGTAATGAGGTATACGTGATAATTATATGTTTACCAAATGTGTAATGAGGTACGTGATAATTGTATGTTTACCAAATGTGTAATGAGGTACGTGATAATTGTATGTTTACCAATTGTAAAGAGGTACGTGATAATTGTATGTTTTCCAAATTTGTAATGAGGTACGTGATAATTGTATGTTTACCAAATGTGTAATGAGGTACGTGATAACTGTATGTTTGCAAAAAAATTTAGCAGTGAACCATCATTCTTTGTTGACCGTAGCTGTAGACGCAATTTTCATCTCCTTTGTTGATAATTTTTGGCCTTACATAGCACAATTTGCATAAAGGTTTTCGTAAACAGGTGTTTCAATTACTATATTATAATTTGGATGAAAAAAAGCAAAGACCCTTTTAAAAAAAATGTTGTTACATAGTTTTGTGTTGTAAAGCTTGCCGTGACCAGGATTCGAACCTGGGTTATTGCGGCCACAACGCAATGTACTAACCACTATACGATCACGGCCAACGTTGAAATCTAGTTAAATTTGTGAACACCTAACTTTTTTCCAGAAAACGTTTATAAACTTTACCATAATATAGTATACTATAAGTTGTTAATCATCCAGGTTTGGGCGCAATTTTTGTTTCATAGAAAAAGAATATTGTTATATGCAAAATCATGGAAATTATCTAGCGAGCTGAAAAGAATGTTAAGCTAATACTGAGAAAAGTTAAAAAAGAAAAAGGTTGCAATGCCATCGACGAAGATGGGATTCGAACCCACGCGTGCAGAGCACAATGGATTAGCAGTCCATCGCCTTAACCACTCGGCCACTTCGTCTGGACATTTCTCTCTCATTTTCAGAGAATATTGTATTTGCAGTGAATAGAAACTAACGAATAATTTAAAAGAAAAAGGAAACGCTAGCTCAATTGGTACGTGATAGTTGTATGTTTACCAATTGTGTAATGAGGTACGTGATAATTGTATGTTTACCAATTGTGTAATGAGGTGCGTGATAATTGTATGTTTACCAATTGTGTAATGAGGTGCGTGATAATTGTATGTTTACCAATTGTGTAATGAGGTGCGTGATAATTGTATGTTTACCAATTGTGTAATGAGGTACGTGATAATTGTATGTTTACCAATTGTGTAATGAGGTACGTGATAATTGTATGTTTACCAATTGTGTAATGAGGTGCGTGATAATTGTATGTTTACCAATTGTGTAATGATGTACGTGATAAGTGTATGTTTTCCAAATGTGTAATGAGGTACGTGATAATTGTATGTTTGCAAACAAATGTGGGAGTGAACCATCATTCTTTGTTGACAGTAGTTGTATACAAAATTTTCATCTCCTTTGTTGATAATTTTTGGCCTTACAGGGCACAATTTGCATAAATGTTTTTGTAAACAGGTATTTCAATTACTATATTATAATTTGGATGAAAAAATGCAAAGACTTTTTTAAAAAAATGTTGTTACAAAGTTTTGTGTTGTAAAGCTTGCCGTGACGAGGATTCGAACCTGGGTTATTGCGGCCACAACGAAATGTACTTAACGAAATGTCTTTTTTGCAGAAAACGTTTATGAATTTTACCATAATATAGTAAACTATAAGTTGTTAATCATCCAGGTTTGCGCGCAATTTTTGTTTCATAGAAAAAGAATATTGTTATGTGCAAAATCATGGAAAATTATTTAACGAGCTGAAAAGAATGTTAAGCTAATACTGAGAAAAGTTAATATAGTAAAATATTTGCAACGCCTTCGAAGAAGATGCGATTCGAACCCACGCGTGCAGAGCACAATGGATTAGCAGTCCATCGCCTTAACCACTCGGCCACTTCGTCTGGACATTTCACTCTTATTTTCAGAGAATGTTGTATTTCCAGTGAATTGAAACCAACGAATAATTTTTAAGAAAAAGGAAACGCCAGCTCATCTGATACTAAACGCTCGGCGTGAAAGCCATACTCTGTCAATACGCTAAATTATGACGTAACAGAGAATACGCTTCATAATTTCAACGAATTCAATTAGTGTTTGATTTACTACGCAACTGAGAATTGGGTTCTTAAAGTTTGTTGTTTGTGTTGGTTAATTTAATTTCAAATTAAGGAGGGTGTCTTCCATTTTTCCAAAATTTTTGTAAGCATTGATGTTGTGTATCATTTAGCACCAAATGTGTAATGAGGTATACGTGATAATTGTATGTTTTCCAAATGTGTAATGAGGTACGTGATAATTGTATGTTTACCAAATTTGTAATGAGGTACGTGATAATTGTATGTTTTCCAAATGTGTAATGAGGTACGTGATAATTGTATGTTTACCAAATGTGTTATGAGGTACGTGATAATTGTATGTTTTCCAAATGTGTAATGAGGTACGTGATATTTGTATGTTTGCAATCAAATGTGGGAGTGAACCATCATTCGTTGTTGACAGTAGCTGTATAGACACAATTTTCATCTCCTTTGTTGATAATTTTTGGCCTTACAGGGCACAATTTGCATAAAGGTTTTGTAAACAGGTATTTCAATTACTATAATATAATTTGGATGAAAAAATGCAAAGACCTTTTTAAAAAAATGTTGTTACAAAGTTTTGTGTTGTAAAGCTTGCCGTGACCAGGATTCGAACCTGGGTTATTGCGGCCACAACGCAATGTACTAACCACTAACCTAACAGTGAATGCGATCACAGAATTCAATTAATGTTTGATTTACTACGCAACTGCGAATTGGGTTCTTAAAGTCTGTTGTTTGTATTGGTTAATTTAATTTCAAACAAGACGCCTGCTCAGGCGTTTACTCGGGCTACTGCCTACTGATTAATTTGCAAAATTGCGGTTAGCGGCTGAGCGCATAGGCGTAGGAAGCGGGGGAGTCTACAGGGGCTTGCCCGCCCCCAAGCTTTTCAATGGGACGGCTGAGCAACCCCAAAAATATCAGGCTAAACGTTGTTAAATTTCAGAATGCAGGAAATGGCATTTCCAGGACTCTAGATTTCAAAATTTCCCTGACACTTTCTTGATCATCATGAAATAGCAGGCTTGTGGTAGTTTAGTGGCTACTAAATCTCATTTTATACCGGCACTTTCAGGGTCTACCTAAAAGAATGTGTGTGCAGGGTGCCTGCAGGGATAATGTAAATAAAAATGCAAAATCTTAGGGCAGGGGTGTAAAAGATGTCCCAGGTGCTTGCCAAGTTCCCAGCATTTTATTTTACTGGGGCACCATATCAACGTGGATGTCTGTACAGTTTGCTCTAAGGGTCTGTAAGGGGCAGCTGGGGCACTGAAGATTGTTGTGCAACATATCTCAAGGGCACTGAAGTTTTTAATGAAACATATCTCAGGTGCCCGGGGTGCCCCATTGCCTAACTCTGTACACTGGCCTGAGTGCTGGGCATCATTGCCAAGTGCTGGGCACTGCCACACTACCACCCACAATGAGCAGAACCTAGCATCCTCTGCAGGCAACTCTCTGGCTGCAATGTTTTAGTCAAGATCACAACTGTGGCTTTTCAACTGTACAGGCAATTCTATCAACGCAATGTGATTACTAGGTTACATATTAGTTATTATTATATGGAGAAGAGTATTTTACTGGCAACTAAAACACTCGTAGAATCCATATTTCACTACATCCGGGAACCGAGTGGCGTATTTCTCGTATGTAACGCTCGCGAGTGACATATCGACAATCAAAATGTTTGCGTTTTGCCGTAAGTTTCGAATCAAGTAAATTTGAGCCAGTAACTTCTCTTAATTCAGTTTTTCACGTAAAATGACGTATTCGAAGAAGCTGTTGTATTTTTAATTTGTGTTTTCTAATAGTTTTTGGTCAAGTGGTTGTAGTTTTTGCATTAAACTCAGTTTATGAACATCACTTCCACGCATAATTTCATTGTCCATATAATAAATAGAACATTACACGGTTGCTCAAAGATATGGATTTTATGTTCTCGTGGCAAGAGCAATATCTCACTCGTTCGCTGCGCTCACTCGTGAGATATTGTCCTCACCACTCGAACATAAAATCCATATCTTCTCGCCACCGTGTAATATCCCCTTTTTATTATATAGCATGCTATCGGATATGAGCTTTTGCGTAATCTGATTGGTTCCCTACTACCAGGCTATCAGCTCATATCCTACTAGTAGAGGAAAAACAAGATGGCGGCATGTTTTTTTAAACTGCCGAAAAGAGTTAAAATTGACGGATTTTTATACAGAAAAACATCAACACCCTCAAACCAATGTATAAAAAACAAACATTGTGTAAAAATACATTAACAGATACACAATTTAGCATCTTAAATAGTAAAATTCACCTAAAAATTACGTCTTTTTACTTCAAAAACCCGACTAAATTAACGGGTTGATATTAATTTGTTGCCAAACAAAGAAACTCACTGTTAAAATCAAGCTTACAACACACATTTCGTAGGACATTACCAGTAATGGGACTTTTTATTTACATAAGCATTTGGAGTAGTAAAAAGCATGTTCTTTTTCAAAAACAACCAAATAAGTAATTTAGTTTCACTGCCAAAGGTGTTTCAGTTTCATTTTTGCATGAAATCAAAACCTTTTTCACGACAGCAACGCTAATATAAACAACTGACCCACCTTTTGACTTCATAAAGTTACCTTTTAATCTTTTTTGTTGATCTGCTTAACACATTTTTTGCCTCTCGAGCAACATTTATACAACATTTCGAATCTGTTTAGCGAACAGCTCAGCGAGAAACTCTATGTGAATGCATCATTACGCATGGCGGAAGTATTAGTTGCCTATGCCGGAAGTTTGTCGTTTCAAACATTTCGCTGTAATTTTGTCTCTTGTACAGTGCTTGGCTATATAATAAAACAGTTATACCATTCGCTCTCGTCGTATACGAACTAATAGCCAACTCGGCGATGCGCCTCGTTGGCTATGAGCTCATATACGACTCGAGCTCATGGTATAACTGTTAATTATCCACCTCCTGGGATGTGTTAGCTAAAAGGGCAGGCTTGAATTTGACTAATACATTTATTGAAAAAAAATCCCAGTAGATAACCAATAATCAATTATGAGCGAGATTTAGCATTTGATAGAGCAATTTGGAAATACGGTGAAGTAAAAATACGATTAATATAAGTTACAAAGGGCTTTACAGGGGCGGCGTGGCTCTCAAATAGGGCCCGGGAAATGATATGCTAGGGGCCCACTTTTACGGGGGGGTGTAAAATTGGGGTGTGGAAACAGCTACCAATAAAAAAGGATAAATTGTAAATGAGAATGCAGAAACTTTATCTTCATTAAGCTAAAAACCTAGAAGAAACTGTATTTAGTGTGATTACATAATGGCATGTGCGTCTCTAATATTTACTCTAATATTTACTCTGATGGTGGAAATAGTTTGTTCGGGTTGATTTGAGCTAGAGAACACTTCGTTGACTTTCGATACTGCATCGCCATCAATTTCCTCAAGTTTATCATTTGAAGTTGGCAGAATTCCTAACGTGTTAGCTGTTGTTAGCTCGTCACCTGGGTCAAGCGGAGGTGGGATTTCTACACAAAATGTCACTAGGTCAGACTTATTTATTTCGTCATTGCGCATTTTCAACGAGCACGTAAACAAGACTCGTCATTTAATATATTTCGATAATCTGTCATTCTTTCTTAACTTCCAATAACGTAATATTGTAATAGCGCACGAGGTGAAATTCACACATATGTCAGATGATTGAAATTTGAAATTCTACCCGGCATTTGGGCGGAAACTACCGAAGAGTGTTGCGCCCGCAGCACAACTTCGCTCAGGTTTCATACAAATTATATACCGTAATAACCGTATAGCGCTATATAGAAACTTAGAAATTTAAAAACGAATGAAACAATAATATATTTGCGGTTCCTATCAAGTTTTTGAGTGAATGCGCAAAAGAAAAGAATGCACAAAACTGACAAAAGTTTTCTATTTGCGCGAGCGCAGGTGGCGGTCGGTCCGAACTTAAGTGCCTAACAAAGCTTAACTCAAGCGCTTCAACATTAAATTACCCAAATTGAAAAATCAATTTAATAATTATATCAGTATATCACTAAACATACTTTAAGTCTTTAACCAATATGTAGTAATAAAGATACAAATAAATAAGTTGCCGAGCTGTTGTAAGGTAAGCCTTTAGCCATGGGCACAATTTATTATAAATTACCTGTTGAGACTGTTGTTTCATTGGCTTTGAAGAAGGACGTTAGCGGTTTCCGGCACATTCTTCGAGCTTTCAAATAAGAGCTTTTTATCTTGTTCTCGTCGCTTTTGAGACCCACTTTTATGTTTTTTCTTGGGAAGAACATTCCCAGAATCACGCGTACTATGCGCTCTTTTGTCAGCCATTTACAGTCAATGACTACGGCATATTTATGGCTTCAATACGCGCAAATGCGCAATGAAATAATGTGAACTCTGTTACTCAGACCGGAAGTATATGCTTGACGGGTACCGCAGAGCTCGGGGTCCTAGCTGGCCAATAATTGGAGCCATGACTTAGCATCGTTACTCGTCAGTGAAATATAATTGGCAACCTGCAGGGCCTCCAGCACTGAGCACACAGCAGTTTTAAATTTCACAACTATACACGTTTACGCGCAAACGCGCCTTTCGCACACGACCGAACGCTTTACTCCAGTGCCGTTTTACACATCGGGGCCCATCCTTCTTCAAATTTTTAGGGCCCATCAGCTAGAATTCTAGGGGCAAATGGGGCCCACCAGGTTAGAAATCCTTGGGGCCCACCAGGAAATTTCCCGGTCTCCCGGTGGGCCACGCCGCCCCTGGGGCTTTACATCACTTTATTATATAAAATAGAGTGTTTTATTGATTTTTCCGCCACTAATAAAAGTGATAATCTCATATGTACGATTATTTATGATAATCGCACATGTGAGGATTATCGCTGAACCAGCATTATAGTTTAATGCAATTTTTGCAAGGCAATAGGACAATTTTTTTATATAATAAACAGAACAATACATGGATGCTTGGAAATATGAAATTTATTTCTCGTGTTGAACAGGATATGTCACTCGTTCGCTTCGCTCACTCGTGAGATATCCTAGTCAACACTCGAAATAAATTTCATATTTCCGCACATCCATGTATTATTCTCTCTATATTATTAATATAGATTTTCTCACCCATAGACTTGGTAGTGATTTTCTGTATTTTGCCTCAACGGACGACATACTTGCAGGAGTCAATCAATGACGGACAAATTATGTCTCAATGGACGAGTTGAATGAGAATTGATGAGCAACAGTATTGATAAATAAAATACGAGGAAACCTGAACCGATTGACGAAATAAAATAATTACAAACGCTATATGACCGACAATATCGAAGAATACATGTAGATCGACTGTACTCACTGTACTCAGTAAGCTTGCTCAGCTATAAATGAGCACAGAATAGTGCTAAAAAATGAATATACTGCACTGTTTTAATATAAGTCCAGCCAAACTATTGTACTGTTTCTTGTCCTCTGTCTTTGCAAGTTGAGAGTTGTCCGTCTCAGATTCTTGTTCCAAAATTGCGTTAAACCTCGGCGTCTGTGCATTTATATTAATGTAGATGCATGTGAGCGTATTTTCGATCAAAACAGAACTTCTAGGCAATTTAAAATGAAAATGAATGAGTTATCACTCAAAATTGTTGCAAAATTCTTGCAAAGCCTGACGGGAGGTATGAGTCATAATCGCAAAATCATGACCAACAAATTAAGACTCGTCCTACCACAGGTAGCCCGAATAATTAAGAAGGATGTCTTACATTTTCCAAAATTCTTGTAAACATTGATGTTGTGTATCATTTAGCTCCAAATGTGTAATGAGGTATACGTGATAATTGTTTGTTTACCAAATGTGTAATGAGGTACGTGATAATTGTTTGTTTACCAAATGTGTAATGAGGTACGTGATAATTGTATGTTTACCAAATGTGTAATGAGGTACGTGATAATTGTATGTTTACCAATTGTGTAATGAGGTGCGTGATAATTGTATGTTTACCAATTGTGTATAATGAGGTACGTGATAATTGTATGTTTGCCTAATGTGTAATGAGGTACGTGATAATTGTATGTTTGCAAAAAAATGTGGGAGTGAACCATCATTCTTTGTTGACAGTAGTTGTAGCCACAATTTTCATCTCCTTTGTTGATAATTTTTGGCCTTACCGGGCATAATTTGCATAAAGGTTTTCGTAAACAGGTATTTCAATTAGTATAGTATAATTTGGATGAAAAAAAGCAAGGACCTGTTTAAAAAAAATGTTTGTTACAAAGTTTTGTGTTGTAAAGCTTGCCGTGACCAGATTCGAACCTGGGTTATTGCGGCCACAACGCAATGTACTAGCCACTATACGATCACGGCCAACGTTGGAAGCTAGTTAAATTTGTGAAAACCTAACTTTTTTGCAGAAAACGTTAATAAATTTTACCATAATATAGTAAACTATAAGTTGTTAATCATCCAGGTTTTCTGCGCAATTTTTGTTTCATAGAAATAGAATATTGTTTTATGCAAAATCATGGAAAATCATCCAACGAGCTGAAAAGAATGTTTAGCTAATACTGAGAAAAGTTAATATAGTAAAATGTTGCAATGCCTTCGACGAAGATGGGATTCGAACCCACGCATGCAGAGCACAATGGATTAGCAGTCCATCGAATTAACCACTCGGCCACTTCGTCTGGACATTTCTCTCACATTTTCAGAGGATATTGCATTTGCAGTGAATAGAAACCAACGAATAATTTTAAAGAAAAAGGAAACGCCAGCTCATTTGATACTAAACGCTCGGTGTGAAAGCTATATTCAGTCAAAACGCTCAATTATGACGTAACAGAGAATGCGCTTCATAATTTCACAGAACTGTTCAATTAATGTTTTATTTACTACGCAACTGACAATTGCGTTCTTAAAGTCTGTTGTTTGTGTCGGTTAATTTAATTTCAAATTAAGGAGGGTGTCTTCCATTTTTCCAAAATTTTTGTAAGCATTGATGTTGTGTATCGTTTAGCACCAAATGTGTAATGAGGTATACGTGATAATTGTTTGTTTACCAAATGTGGAATGAGGTACGTGATAATTTTATGTTTACCAAATGTTTAATGAAGTACAGGATAATTGTATGTTTACCAAATGTGTAAGGAGGTACGTGATAATTGTATGTTTTCCAAATGTGTAATGAGGTACGTGATAATTGTATGTTTACCAAATGTGTAATGAGGTACGTGATAATTGTATGTTTACCAATTGTGTAATGAGGTGCGTGATAATTGTATGTTTACCAATTGTGTAATGAGGTACGTGATAATTGTATGTTTGCCAAATCTGTAATGAGGTACGTGATAATTGTATGTTTGCAAAAAAATGTGGGAGTGAACCATCATTCTTTGTTGACAGTAGTTGTAGCCACAATTTTCATCTCCTTTGTTGATAATTTTTGGCCTTACCGGGCACAATTTGCATAAAGGTTTTCGTAAACAGGTATTTCAATTACTATAGTATAATTTGGATGAAAAAAAAGCAAGGACCTGTTTAAAAAAAATGTTTGTTACAAAGTTTTGTGTTGTAAAGCTTGCCGTGACCAGGATTCGAACCTGGGTTATTGCGGCCACAACGCAATGTACTAGCCACTATACGATCACGGCCAACGTTGGAAGCTAGTTAAATTTGTGAAAACCTAGCTTTTTTGCAGAAAACGTTAATAAATTTTACCATAATATAGTAAACTATAAGTTAATCATCCAGGTTTTCTGCGCAATTTTTGTTTCATAGAAATAGAATATTGTTTTATGCAAAATCATGGAAAATCATCCAACGAGCTGAAAAGAATGTTTAGCTAATACTGAGAAAAGTTAATATAGTAAAATGTTGCAATTGCCTTCGACGAAGATGGGATTCGAACCCGCGCGTGCAGAGCACAATGGATTAGCAGTCCATCGAATTAACCACTCGGCCACTTCGTCTGGACATTTCTCTCACATTTTCAGAGGATATTGCATTTGCAGTGAATAGAAACCAACGAATAATTTTAAAGAAAAAGGAAACGCCAGCTCATCTGATACTAAACGCTCGGTGTGAAAGCTATATTCAGTCAAAACGCTCAATTATGACGTAACACAGAATGCGCTTCATAATTTCACAGAACTGTTCAATTAATGTTTTATTTACTACGCAACTGAGAATTGGGTTCTTAAAGTCTGTTGTTTGCGTCGGTTAATTTAATTTCAAATAAAGGAGGATGTCTTCCATTTTTCCAAAATTTTTGTAAGCATTGATGTTGTGTATCGTTTAGCACCAAATGTGTAATGAGGTATACGTGATAATTGTTTGTTTACCAAATGTGGAATGAGGTACGTGATAATTTTATGTTTACCAAATGTTTAATGAAGTACAGGATAATTGTATGTTTACCAAATGTGTAATGAGGTACGTGATAATTTTATGTTTACCAAATCTGTAATGAAGTACGTGATAATTGTATGTTTACCAAATTTGTAATGAGGTACGTGATAATTGTATGTTTACCAAATGTGTTATGAGGTACGTGATAATTGTATGTTTTCCAAATGTATAATGAGGTACGTGATATTTGTTTGTTTGCAAACAAATGTGGGAGTGAACCATCATTCGTTGTTGACAGTAGCTGTAGACACAATTTTCATCTCCTTTGTTGATAATTATTGGCCTTACAGGGTACAATTTGCATAAAAGCTTTTGTAAACAGGTATTTCAATTACTATAATATAATTTGGATGAAAAAATGCAAAGACCTTTTTAAAAAAATGTTGTTACAACGTTTTGTGATGTAAAGCTTGCCGTGACCAGGATTCGAACCTGGGTTATTGCGGCCACAACGCAATGTACTAACCACTATACGATCACGCCCATCGTTGAAGTCTAGTAAAATTTGTGAACAACTAACTTTTTTGCAGAAAACATTTATAAATTTTACCATAATATAGTATGCTATAAGTTGTTAATCATCCAGGTTTGCGCGCAAATTTTCTTTCATAGAAAAAGAATATTGTTATATGCAAAATAATGGAAAATTATCCAACGAGCTGAAAAGAATATTTAGCTAATACTGAGAAAGGTTAATATAGTAAAATGTTGCAATGCCTTCGACGAAGATGGGAATCGAACCCACGCGTGCAGAGCACAATGGATTAGCAGTCCATCGCCTTAACCACTCGGCCACTTCGTCTGGATATTTCTCTCTCATTTTCAGAGGATATTGTATTTGCAGTGAATTGAAACCAACGAATAATTTAAAAGAAAAAGGAAACGCCAGCTCATCTGATTCTGAACGATCGACGTGCAAGCTATACTCAGTCAATACGCTCAATTATGACGTAACAGAGAATGCGCTTCATAATTTCACAGAATTCAATCAATGTTTGATTTACTACGCAACTGACAATTGGGTTCTTAAAGTCTGTTGTTTGTGTTTGTGTTGGTTAATTTAATTTCAGATAAAGGAGGATGTCTTACATTTTCAAAATTTTTGTAAACATTGATGTTGTGTATCATTTAGCACCAAATGTGTAATGAGGTATACGTTATAATTGTATGTTTACCAAATGTGTAGTGAGGTACGTGATAATAGTTTGTTTTCCAAATGTGTAATGAGGTACGTGATAATTGTATGTTTTCCAAATGTGTAATGAGGTACGTGATAATTGTATGTTTACCAAATGTGTAATGAGGTACATGATAATTTTATGTTTACCAAATGTGTAATGAGGTACGTGATAATTGTATGTTTACCAAATGTGTAATGAGGTACGTGATAATTGTATGTTTACCAAATGTGTAATGAGGTACGTGATAATTGTATGTTTACCAAATGTGTAATGAGGTACGTGATAATTGTATGTTTACCAATTGTGTAATGAGGTGCGTGATAATTTTATGTTTACCAAATGTGTAATGAGGTACGTGATAATTGTATGTTTACCAAATGTGTAATGAGGTACGTGATAATTGTATGTTTACCAAATGTGTAATGAGGTACGTGATAATTGTATGTTTCCCAAATGTGTAATGAGGTACGTGATAATTGTATGTTTACCAATTGTGTAATGAGGTGCGTGATAATTGTATGTTTACCAATTGTGTAATGAGGTACGTGATAATTGTATGTTTACCAAATGTGTAATGAGGTACGTGATAATTGTATGTTTGGAAAAAAATGTGGGAGTGAACCATCATTCTTTGTTGACAGTAGTTGTAGCCACAATTTTCATCTCCTTTGTTGATAATGTTTGGCCTTACAGGGCACAATTTGCATAAAGGTTTTCGTAAACAGGTATTTCAATTACTATAGTATAATTTGGATTAAAAAAAGCAAGGACCTGTTTAAAAAAAATGTTTGTTACAAAGTTTTGTGTTGTAAAGCTTGCCGTGACCAGGATTCGAACCTGGGTTATTGCGGCCACAACGCACTGTACTAAACACTATACGATCACGGCCAACGTTGGAAGCTACTTAAATTTGTGAAAACCTAACTTTTTTGCTGAAAACCTTAATAAATTTTACCATAATATAGTAAACTATAAGTTGTTAATCATCCAGGTTTTCTGCGCAATTTTTGTTTCATAGAAAACGAATATTGTTTTATGCAAAATCATGGAAAATCATCCAACGAGCTGAAAAGAATGTTTAGCTAATACTGAGAAAAGTTAATATAGTAAAATGTTGCAATGCCTTCGACGAAGATGGGATTCGAACCCACGCGTGCAGAGCACAATGGATTAGCAGTCCATCGCCTTAACCACTCGGCCACTTCGTCTGGACATTTCTCTCACATTTTCAGAGCATATTCTATTTGCAGTGAATAGAAACCAACGAATAATTTTAAAGAAGAAGGAAACACCAGCTCATCTGAAACTAAACGCTCGGTGTGAAAGCTATATACAGTCAAAACGCTCAATTATGACGTAACAGAGAATGCGCTTCATAATTTCACAGAATTCAATTAATGTTTGATTTACTACGCAGCTGAGAATTGGGTTCGCAAATTCTGTTGTTTGTTTGTGTTAGTTAATTTAATTTCAAATTAAGGAGGATGTCTTACATTTTCAAAATTTTTGTAAACATTGATCTTGTGTATCATTTAGCACCAAATGTGTAATGAGGTATACGTTATATTGTATGTTTACCAAATGTGTAGTGTGCTACGTGATAATTGTATGTTTACCAAAGGTGTAATGAGTTCGTGATAATTGTATGTTTTCCAAATGTGTAATGAGGTACGTGATAATTGTATGTTTACCAAATGTGTAATGAGGTATGTGATAATTGTAAGTTTACCAATTGTGTAATGAGGTACGTGATAATTGTATGTTTACCAATTCTGTAACGAGGTACGTGATAATTGTATGTTTACCAATTGTGTAATGAGGTACGTGATAATCGTATGTTTACCAAATGTGTAAAGAGGTACGTGATAATTGTATGTTTACCAAATGTGTAATGAGGTACGTGATAATTCTATGTTTACCAAACGTGTAATGAGGTACGTGATAATAGTATGTTTTCCAAATGTGTAATGAGGTACGTGATAATAGTATGTTTTCCAAATGTGTTATGAGGTGCGTGATAATTGTATGTTTACCAATTGTGTAATGAGGTACGTGATAATTGTATGTTTACCAAATGTATAATGAGGTACGTGATAATTGTATGTTTGGAAAAAAGTGTGGGAGTGAACCATCATTCTTTGTTGACAGTAGTTATAGCCACAATTTTCATCTCCTTTGTTGATAATTTTTGGCTTTACAGAGAGCAATTTGCATAAAGGTTTTCGTAAACAGGTATTTCAATTATTATAGTATAATTTGGATGAAAAAAAGCAAGGACCTGTTTAAAAAAAATGTTTGTTACAAAGTTTTGTGTTGTAAAGCTTGCCGTGACCAGGATTCGAACCTGGGTTATTGCGGCCACAACGCAATGTACTAACCACTATACGATCACGGCCAACGTTGGAAGCTAGTTAAATTTGTGAAAACCTAACTTTTTTGCAGAAAACGTTAATAAATTTTTACCATAATATAGTAAACTATAAGTTGTTTATCATTCAGGTTTTCTGCGCAATTTTTGTTTCATAGAAAAAGAATATTGTTTTAAGCAAAATCATGGAAAATCATCCAACGAGCTGAAAAGAATGTTTAGCTAATACTGAGAAAAGTTAATATAGTAAAATGTTGCAATGCCCTCGACGAAGATGGGATTCGAACCCCACGCGTGCAGAGCACAATGGATTAGCAGTCCATCGCCTTAACCACTCGGCCACTTCGTCTGGACATTTCTCTCACATTTTCAGAGGATATTGTATTTGCAGTGAATAGAAACCAACGAATAATTTTAAAGAAAAAGGAAACGCCAGCACATCTGATACTAAACGCTCGATGTCAAAGCTATATTCAGTCAAAACGCTCAATTATGACGTAACAGAGAATGCGCTTCATAATTTCACAGAATTCAATTAATGTTTGATTTACTACGCAGCTGAGAATTGGGTTCTTAAATTCTGTTGTTTGTTTGTGTTAGTTAATTTAATTTCAAATTAAGGAGGATGTCTTACATTTTCAAAATTTTTGTAAACATTGATGTTGTGTATCATTTAGCACCAAATGTGTAATGAGGTATACGTTATAATTGTATGTCTACCAAATGTGTAGTGAGGTACGTGATAATAGTATGTTTTCCAAATGTGTAATGAGGTACGTGATAATTGTATGTTTTCCAAATGTGTAATGAGGTACGTGATAATTGTATGTTTACCAAATGTGTAATGAGGTACATGATAATTTTATGTTTACCAAATGTGTAATGAGGTACGTGATAATTGTATGTTTACCAAATGTGTAATGAGGTACGTGATAATTGTATGTTTACCAAATGTGTAATGAGGTACGTGATAATTGTATGTTTACCAAATGTGTAATGAGGTACGTGATAATTGTATGTTTACCAATTGTGTAATGAGGTGCGTGATAATTTTATGTTTACCAAATGTGTAATGAGGTACGTGATAATTGTATGTTTACCAAATGTGTAATGAGGTACGTGATAATTGTATGTTTACCAAATGTGTAATGAGGTACGTGATAATTGTATGTTTCCCAAATGTGTAATGAGGTACGTGATAATTGTATGTTTACCAATTGTGTAATGAGGTGGGTGATAATTGTATGTTTACCAATTGTGTAATGAGTTACGTGATAATTGTATGTTTACCAAATGTGTAATGAGGTACGTGATAATTGTATGTTTGGAAAAAAATGTGGGAGTGAACCATCATTCTTTGTTGACAGTAGTTGTAGCCACAATTTTCATCTCCTTTGTTGATAATGTTTGGCCTTACAGGGCACAATTTGCATAAAGGTTTTCGTAAACAGGTATTTCAATTACTATAGTATAATTTGGATTAAAAAAAGCAAGGACCTGTTTAAAAAAAATGTTTGTTACAAAGTTTTGTGTTGTAAAGCTTGCCGTGACCAGGATTCGAACCTGGGTTATTGCGGCCACAACGCACTGTACTAAACACTATACGATCACGGCCAACGTTGGAAGCTACTTAAATTTGTGAAAACCTAACTTTTTTGCTGAAAACCTTAATAAATTTTACCATAATATAGTAAACTATAAGTTGTTAATCATCCAGGTTTTCTGCGCAATTTTTGTTTCATAGAAAACGAATATTGTTTTATGCAAAATCATGGAAAATCATCCAACGAGCTGAAAAGAATGTTTAGCTAATACTGAGAAAAGTTAATATAGTAAAATGTTGCAATGCCTTCGACGAAGATGGGATTCGAACCCACGCGTGCAGAGCACAATGGATTAGCAGTCCATCGCCTTAACCACTCGGCCACTTCGTCTGGACATTTCTCTCACATTTTCAGAGCATATTCTATTTGCAGTGAATAGAAACCAACGAATAATTTTAAAGAAGAAGGAAACGCCAGCTCATCTGAAACTAAACGCTCGGTGTGAAAGCTATATACAGTCAAAACGCTCAATTATGACGTAACAGAGAATGCGCTTCATAATTTCACAGAATTCAATTAATGTTTGATTTACTACGCTCTTAAATTCTGTTGTTTGTTTGTGTTAGTTAATTTAATTTCGAATTAAAGAGGATGTCTTACATTTTCAAAATTTTTGTAAACATTGATCTTGTGTATCATTTAGCACCAAATGTGTAATGAGGTATACGTTATAATTGTATGTTTACCAAATGTGTAATGTTGTAATGAGGTACGTGATAATTGTATGTTTTCCAAATGTGTAATGAGGTACGTGATAATTGTATGTTTACGAAATGTGTAATGAGGTACGTGATAATTGTATGTTTACCAAATGTGTAATGAGGTACGTGATAATTGTATGTTTTCCAAATGTGAAATGAGGTACGTGATAATTGTATGTTTACCAAATGTGTAATGAGGTATTGAGGTACGTGATAATTGTATATATTTTTACCAAATGTGTAATGAGGTACGTGATAATTGTATGTTTACCAATTGTGTAATGAGGTGCGTGATAATTGTATGTTTACCAATTGTGTAATGAGGTACGTGATAATTGTATGTTTAGCAAATGTGTAATGAGGTACGTGATAATTGTTTGTTTGCAAAAAAATGTGGGAGTGAACCATCATTCTTTGTTGACAGTAGTTATAGCCACAATTTTCATCTCCTTTGTTGATAATTTTTGGCTTAACAGGGCACAATTTGCATAAAGGTTTTCGTAAACAGGTATTTCAATTACTATAGTATAATTTGGATGAAAAAAAGCAACGACCTGTTTAAAAAAAATGTTTGTTACAAAGTTTTGTGTTGTAAAGCTTGCCGTGACCAGGATTCGAACCTGGGTTATTGCGGCCACAACGCAATGTACTAACCACTATACGATCACGGCCAACGTTGGAAGCTAGTTAAATTTGTGAAAACCTAACTTTTTTGCAGAAAACGTTAATAAATTTTTACCATAATATAGTAAACTATAAGTTGTTTATCATTCAGGTTTTCTGCGCAATTTTTGTTTCATAGAAAAAGAATATTGTTTTAAGCAAAATCATGGAAAATCATCCAACGAGCTGAAAAGAATGTTTAGCTAATACTGAGAAAAGTTAATATAGTAAAGTGTTGCAATGCCCTCGACGAAGATGGGATTCGAACCCCACGCGTGCAGAGCACAATGGATTAGCAGTCCATCGCCTTAACCACTCGGCCACTTCGTCTGGACATTTCTCTCACATTTTCAGAGGATATTGTATTTGCAGTGAATAGAAACCAACGAATAATTTTAAAGAAAAAGGAAACGCCAGCACATCTGATACTAAACGCTCGATGTCAAAGCTATATTCAGTCAAAACGCTCAATTATGACGTAACAGAGAATGCGCTTCATAATTTCACAGAATTCAATTAATGTTTGATTTACTACGCAGCTGAGAATTGGGTTCTTAAATTCTGTTGTTTGTTTGTGTTAGTTAATTTAATTTCAAATTAAGGAGGATGTCTTACATTTTCAAAATTTTTGTAAACATTGATCTTGTGTATCATTTAGCACCAAATGTGTAATGAGGTATACGTTATAATTGTATGTTTATCAAATGTGTAGTGTGCTACGTGATAATTGTATGTTTACCAAAGGTGTAATGAGTTCGTGATAATTGTATGTTTTCCAAATGTGTAATGAGGTACGTGATAATTGTATGTTTACCAAATGTGTAATGAGGTATGTGATAATTGTAAGTTTACCAATTGTGTAATGAGGTACGTGATAATTGTATGTTTACCAATTCTGTAACGAGGTACGTGATAATTGTATGTTTACCAATTGTGCAATGAGGTACGTGATAATCGTATGTTTACCAAATGTATAATGAGGTTCGTGATAATTGTATGTTTTCCAAATGTGTAATGAGGTACGTGATAATTGTATGTTTACCAAATGTGTAATGATGTACGTGATAATTTTATGTTTACCAACTGTGTAATGAGGTACGTGATAATTGTATGTTTACCAAACGTGTAATGAGGTACGTGATAATAGTATGTTTTCCAAATGTGTAATGAGGTACGTGATAATAGTATGTTTTCCAAATGTGTAATGAGGTGCGTGATAATTGTATGTTTACCAATTGTGTAATGAGGTACGTGATAATTGTATGTTTACCAAATGTATAATGAGGTACGTGATAATTGTATGTTTGCAAAAAAATGTGGGAGTGAACCATCATTCTTTGTTGACAGTAGTTATAGCCACAATTTTCATCTCCTTTGTTGATAATTTTTGGCTTAACAGGGCACAATTTGCATAAAGGTTTTCGTAAACAGGTATTTCAATTACTATAGTATAATTTGCTTGAAAAAAAGCAAGGACCTGTTTAAAAAAAATGTTTGTTACAAATGTTTTATGTTGTAAAGCTTGCCGTGACCAGGATTCGAACCTGGGTTATTGCGGCCACAACGCAATGTACTAACCACTATACGATCACGGCCAACGTTGGAAGCTAGTTAAATTTGTGAAAACCTAACTTTTTTGCAGAAAACGTTAATAAATTTTACCATAATATAGTAAACTATAAGTTGTTAATCATCCAGGTTTTCTGCGCAATTTTTGTTTCATAGAAAAAGAATATTGTTTTATGCAAAATCATGGAAAATCATCCAACGAGCTGAAAAGAATGTCTAGCTAATACTGAGAAAAGTTAATTTAGTAAAATGTTGCAATGGCTTCGACGAAGATGGGATTCGAACCCACGCGTGCAGAGCACAATGGATTAGCAGTCCATCGCCTTAACCACTCGGCCACTTCGTCTGGACATTTCTCTCACATTTTCAGAGCATATTCTATTTGCAGTGAATAGAAACCAACGAATAATTTTAAAGAAGAAGGAAACGCCAGCTCATCTGAAACTAAACGCTCGGTGTGAAAGCTATATACAGTCAAAACGCTCAATTATGACGTAACAGAGAATGCGCTTCATAATTTCACAGAATTCAATTAATGTTTGATTTACTACGCTCTTAAATTCTGTTGTTTGTTTGTGTTAGTTAATTTAATTTCGAATTAAAGAGGATGTCTTACATTTTCAAAATTTTTGTAAACATTGATCTTGTGTATCATTTAGCACCAAATGTGTAATGAGGTATACGTTATAATTGTATGTTTACCAAATGTGTAATGTTGTAATGAGGTACGTGATAATTGTATGTTTTCCAAATGTGTAATGAGGTACGTGATAATTGTATGTTTACGAAATGTGTAATGAGGTACGTGATAATTGTATGTTTACCAAATGTGTAATGAGGTACGTGATAATTGTATGTTTTCCAAATGTGAAATGAGGTACGTGATAATTGTATGTTTACCAAATGTGTAATGAGGTATTGAGGTACGTGATAATTGTATATATTTTTACCAAATGTGTAATGAGGTACGTGATAATTGTATGTTTACCAATTGTGTAATGAGGTGCGTGATAATTGTATGTTTACCAATTGTGTAATGAGGTACGTGATAATTGTATGTTTAGCAAATGTGTAATGAGGTACGTGATAATTGTTTGTTTGCAAAAAAATGTGGGAGTGAACCATCATTCTTTGTTGACAGTAGTTATAGCCACAATTTTCATCTCCTTTGTTGATAATTTTTGGCTTAACAGGGCACAATTTGCATAAAGGTTTTCGTAAACAGGTATTTCAATTACTATAGTATAATTTGGATGAAAAAAAGCAACGACCTGTTTAAAAAAAATGTTTGTTACAAAGTTTTGTGTTGTAAAGCTTGCCGTGACCAGGATTCGAACCTGGGTTATTGCGGCCACAACGCAATGTACTAACCACTATACGATCACGGCCAACGTTGGAAGCTAGTTAAATTTGTGAAAACCTAACTTTTTTGCAGAAAACGTTAATAAATTTTTACCATAATATAGTAAACTATAAGTTGTTTATCATTCAGGTTTTCTGCGCAATTTTTGTTTCATAGAAAAAGAATATTGTTTTAAGCAAAATCATGGAAAATCATCCAACGAGCTGAAAAGAATGTTTAGCTAATACTGAGAAAAGTTAATATAGTAAAGTGTTGCAATGCCCTCGACGAAGATGGGATTCGAACCCCACGCGTGCAGAGCACAATGGATTAGCAGTCCATCGCCTTAACCACTCGGCCACTTCGTCTGGACATTTCTCTCACATTTTCAGAGGATATTGTATTTGCAGTGAATAGAAACCAACGAATAATTTTAAAGAAAAAGGAAACGCCAGCACATCTGATACTAAACGCTCGATGTCAAAGCTATATTCAGTCAAAACGCTCAATTATGACGTAACAGAGAATGCGCTTCATAATTTCACAGAATTCAATTAATGTTTGATTTACTACGCAGCTGAGAATTGGGTTCTTAAATTCTGTTGTTTGTTTGTGTTAGTTAATTTAATTTCAAATTAAGGAGGATGTCTTACATTTTCAAAATTTTTGTAAACATTGATCTTGTGTATCATTTAGCACCAAATGTGTAATGAGGTATACGTTATAATTGTATGTTTATCAAATGTGTAGTGTGCTACGTGATAATTGTATGTTTACCAAAGGTGTAATGAGTTCGTGATAATTGTATGTTTTCCAAATGTGTAATGAGGTACGTGATAATTGTATGTTTACCAAATGTGTAATGAGGTATGTGATAATTGTAAGTTTACCAATTGTGTAATGAGGTACGTGATAATTGTATGTTTACCAATTCTGTAACGAGGTACGTGATAATTGTATGTTTACCAATTGTGCAATGAGGTACGTGATAATCGTATGTTTACCAAATGTATAATGAGGTTCGTGATAATTGTATGTTTTCCAAATGTGTAATGAGGTACGTGATAATTGTATGTTTACCAAATGTGTAATGATGTACGTGATAATTTTATGTTTACCAACTGTGTAATGAGGTACGTGATAATTGTATGTTTACCAAACGTGTAATGAGGTACGTGATAATAGTATGTTTTCCAAATGTGTAATGAGGTACGTGATAATAGTATGTTTTCCAAATGTGTAATGAGGTGCGTGATAATTGTATGTTTACCAATTGTGTAATGAGGTACGTGATAATTGTATGTTTACCAAATGTATAATGAGGTACGTGATAATTGTATGTTTGCAAAAAAATGTGGGAGTGAACCATCATTCTTTGTTGACAGTAGTTATAGCCACAATTTTCATCTCCTTTGTTGATAATTTTTGGCTTAACAGGGCACAATTTGCATAAAGGTTTTCGTAAACAGGTATTTCAATTACTATAGTATAATTTGCTTGAAAAAAAGCAAGGACCTGTTTAAAAAAAATGTTTGTTACAAATGTTTTATGTTGTAAAGCTTGCCGTGACCAGGATTCGAACCTGGGTTATTGCGGCCACAACGCAATGTACTAACCACTATACGATCACGGCCAACGTTGGAAGCTAGTTAAATTTGTGAAAACCTAACTTTTTTGCAGAAAACGTTAATAAATTTTACCATAATATAGTAAACTATAAGTTGTTAATCATCCAGGTTTTCTGCGCAATTTTTGTTTCATAGAAAAAGAATATTGTTTTATGCAAAATCATGGAAAATCATCCAACGAGCTGAAAAGAATGTCTAGCTAATACTGAGAAAAGTTAATTTAGTAAAATGTTGCAATGGCTTCGACGAAGATGGGATTCGAACCCACGCGTGCAGAGCACAATGGATTAGCAGTCCATCGCCTTAACCACTCGGCCACTTCGTCTGGACATTTCTCTCACATTTTCGGTGGATATTGTATTTGCAGTGAATAGAAACCAACGAATAATTTAAAAGAAAAAGGAAAAGCCGGCTATACTCAGTCAATACGCTCAATTATGACGTAACAGAGAATGCGCTTCATAATTTCACAGAATTCAATTAATGTTTGATTTACTACGCAACTGACAATTGCGTTCTTAAAGTCTGTTGTTTGTGTTGGTTAATTTAATTTCAAATAAAGGAGGATTTCTTACATTTTCAAAATTTTTGTAAACATTGATGTTGTGTATCATTTAGCACCAAATGTGTAATGAGGTATACGTGATAATCGTATGTTTACCAAATGTGTAATGAGGTACGTGATAATTGTATGTTTTCCAAATGTGTAATGAGGTACGTGGTAATTGTATGTTTATCAAATGTGTAATGAGGTACGTGATAATTTTATGTTTACCAAATGTGTAATGAGGTACGTGATAATTGTATGTTTACCAAATGTGTAATGAGGTTCGTGATAATTGTATGTTAACCAAATGTGTAATGAGGTATTGAGGTACGTGATAATTGTATATATGTTTACCAAATGTGTAATGAGGTACGTGATAATTGTATGTTTACCAATTGTGTAATGAGGTGCGTGATAATTTTATGTTTACCAATTGTGTAATGAGGTACGTGATAATTGTATGTTTACCAAATGTGTAATGAGGTACGTGATAATTGTATGTTTGCAAAAAAATGTGGGAGTGAACCATCATTCTTTGTTGACAGTAGTTATAGCCACAATTTTCATCTCCTTTGTTGATAATTTTTGGCTTAACAGGGCACAATTTGCATAAAGGTTTTCGTAAACAGGTATTTCAATTACTATAGTATAATTTGGATGAAAAAAAGCAAAGACCTGTTTAAAAAAAATGTTTGTTACAAAGTTTTGTGTTGTAAAGCTTGCCGTGACCAGGATTCGAACCTGGGTTATTGCGGCCACAACGCAATGTACTAACCACTATACGATCACGGCCAACGTTGGAAGCTAGTTAAATTTGTGAAAACCTAACTTTTTTGCAGAAAACGTTAATAAATTTTACCATAATATAGTAAACTATAAGTTGTTAATCATCCAGGTTTTCTGCGCAATTTTTGTTTCATAGAAAAAGAATATTGTTTTATGCAAAATCATGGAAAATCATCCAACGAGCTGAAAAGAATGTCTAGCTAATACTGAGAAAAGTTAATTTAGTAAAATGTTGCAATGGCTTCGACGAAGATGGGATTCGAACCCACGCGTGCAGAGCACAATGGATTAGCAGTCCATCGCCTTAACCACTCGGCCACTTCGTCTGGACATTTCTCTCACATTTTCGGTGGATATTGTATTTGCAGTGAATAGAAACCAACGAATAATTTAAAAGAAAAAGGAAACGCCGGCTATACTCAGTCAATACGCTCAATTATGACGTAACAGAGAATGCGCTTCATAATTTCACAGAATTCAATTAATGTTTGATTTACTACGCAACTGACAATTGCGTTCTTAAAGTCTGTTGTTTGTGTTGGTTAATTTAATTTCAAATAAAGGAGGATTTCTTACATTTTCAAAATTTTTGTAAACATTGATGTTGTGTATCATTTAGCACCAAATGTGTAATGAGGTATACGTTATAATTGTATGTTTACCAAATGTGTACTGAGGTACGTGATAATTGTATGTTTTCCAAATGTGTAATGAGGTACGTGATAATCGTATGTTTACCAAATGTGTAATGAGGTACGTGATAATTGTATGTTTTCCAAATGTGTAATGAGGTACGTGGTAATTGTATGTTTATCAAATGTGTAATGAGGTACGTGATAATTTTATGTTTACCAAATGTGTAATGAGGTACGTGATAATTGTATGTTTACCAAATGTGTAATGAGGTTCGTGATAATTGTATGTTAACCAAATGTGTAATGAGGTATTGAGGTACGTGATAATTGTATATATGTTTACCAAATGTGTAATGAGGTACGTGATAATTGTATGTTTACCAATTGTGTAATGAGGTGCGTGATAATTTTATGTTTACCAATTGTGTAATGAGGTACGTGATAATTGTATGTTTACCAAATGTGTAATGAGGTACGTGATAATTGTATGTTTGCAAAAAAATGTGGGAGTGAACCATCATTCTTTGTTGACAGTAGTTATAGCCACAATTTTCATCTCCTTTGTTGATAATTTTTGGCTTAACAGGGCACAATTTGCATAAAGGTTTTCGTAAACAGGTATTTCAATTACTATAGTATAATTTGGATGAAAAAAAGCAAAGACCTGTTTAAAAAAAATGTTTGTTACAAAGTTTTGTGTTGTAAAGCTTGCCGTGACCAGGATTCGAACCTGGGTTATTGCGGCCACAACGCAATGTACTAACCACTATACGATCACGGCCAACGTTGGAAGCTAGTTAAATTTGTGAAAACCTAACTTTTTTGCAGAAAACGTTAATAAATTTTACCATAATATAGTAAACTATAAGTTGTTAATCATCCAGGTTTTCTGCGCAATTTTTGTTTCATAGAAAAAGAATATTGTTTTATGCAAAATCATGGAAAATCATCCAACGAGCTGAAAAGAATGTCTAGCTAATACTGAGAAAAGTTAATTTAGTAAAATGTTGCAATGGCTTCGACGAAGATGGGATTCGAACCCACGCGTGCAGAGCACAATGGATTAGCAGTCCATCGCCTTAACCACTCGGCCACTTCGTCTGGACATTTCTCTCACATTTTCGGTGGATATTGTATTTGCAGTGAATAGAAACCAACGAATAATTTAAAAGAAAAAGGAAACGCCGGCTATACTCAGTCAATACGCTCAATTATGACGTAACAGAGAATGCGCTTCATAATTTCACAGAATTCAATTAATGTTTGATTTACTACGCAACTGACAATTGCGTTCTTAAAGTCTGTTGTTTGTGTTGGTTAATTTAATTTCAAATAAAGGAGGATTTCTTACATTTTCAAAATTTTTGTAAACATTGATGTTGTGTATCATTTAGCACCAAATGTGTAATGAGGTATACGTTATAATTGTATGTTTACCAAATGTGTACTGAGGTACGTGATAATTGTATGTTTTCCAAATGTGTAATGAGGTACGTGATAATCGTATGTTTACCAAATGTGTAATGAGGTACGTGATAATTGTATGTTTTCCAAATGTGTAATGAGGTACGTGATAATTGTATGTTTACGAAATGTGTAATGAGGTACGTGATAATTGTATGTTTACCAAATGTGTAATGAGGTACGTGATAATTGTATGTTTTCCAAATGTGAAATGAGGTACGTGATAATTGTATGTTTACCAAATGTGTAATGAGGTATTGAGGTACGTGATAATTGTATATATTTTTACCAAATGTGTAATGAGGTACGTGATAATTGTATGTTTACCAATTGTGTAATGAGGTGCGTGATAATTGTATGTTTACCAATTGTGTAATGAGGTACGTGATAATTGTATGTTTAGCAAATGTGTAATGAGGTACGTGATAATTGTTTGTTTGCAAAAAAATGTGGGAGTGAACCATCATTCTTTGTTGACAGTAGTTATAGCCACAATTTTCATCTCCTTTGTTGATAATTTTTGGCTTAACAGGGCACAATTTGCAAAAAGGTTTTCGTAAACAGGTATTTCAATTACTATAGTATAATTTGGATGAAAAAAAGCAACGACCTGTTTAAAAAAAATGTTTGTTACAAAGTTTTGTGTTGTAAAGCTTGCTGTGACCAGGATTCGAACCTGGGTTATTGCGGCCACAACGCAATGTACTAACCACTATACGATCACGGCCAACGTTGGAAGCTAGTTAAATTTGTGAAAACCTAACTTTTTTGCAGAAAACGTTAATAAATTTTTACCATAATATAGTAAACTATAAGTTGTTTATCATTCAGGTTTTCTGCGCAATTTTAGTTTCATAGAAAAAGAATATTGTTTTAAGCAAAATCATGGAAAATCATCCAACGAGCTGAAAAGAATGTTTAGCTAATACTGAGAAAAGTTAATATAGTAAAATGTTGCAATGCCCTCGACGAAGATGGGATTCGAACCCCACGCGTGCAGAGCACAATGGATTAGCAGTCCATCGCCTTAACCACTCGGCCACTTCGTCTGGACATTTCTCTCACATTTTCAGAGGATATTGTATTTGCAGTGAATAGAAACCAACGAATAATTTTAAAGAAAAAGGAAACGCCAGCACATCTGATACTAAACGCTCGATGTCAAAGCTATATTCAGTCAAAACGCTCAATTATGACGTAACAGAGAATGCGCTTCATAATTTCACAGAATTCAATTAATGTTTGATTTACTACGCAGCTGAGAATTGGGTTCTTAAATTCTGTTGTTTGTTTGTGTTAGTTAATTTAATTTCAAATTAAGGAGGATGTCTTACATTTTCAAAATTTTTGTAAACATTGATCTTGTGTATCATTTAGCACCAAATGTGTAATGAGGTATACGTTATAATTGTATGTTTATCAAATGTGTAGTGTGCTACGTGATATTTGTATGTTTACCAAAGGTGTAATGAGTTCGTGATAATTGTATGTTTTCCAAATGTGTAATGAGGTACGTGATAATTGTATGTTTACCAAATGTGTAATGAGGTATGTGATAATTGTAAGTTTACCAATTGTGTAATGAGGTACGTGATAATTGTATGTTTACCAATTCTGTAACGAGGTACGTGATAATTGTATGTTTACCAATTGTGCAATGAGGTACGTGATAATCGTATGTTTACCAAATGTATAATGAGGTTCGTGATAATTGTATGTTTTCCAAATGTGTAATGAGGTACGTGATAATTGTATGTTTACCAAATGTGTAATGATGTACGTGATAATTTTATGTTTACCAACTGTGTAATGAGGTACGTGATAATTGTATGTTTACCAAACGTGTAATGAGGTACGTGATAATAGTATGTTTTCCAAATGTGTAATGAGGTACGTGATAATAGTATGTTTTCCAAATGTGTAATGAGGTGCGTGATAATTGTATGTTTACCAATTGTGTAATGAGGTACGTGATAATTGTATGTTTACCAAATGTATAATGAGGTACGTGATAATTGTATGTTTGCAAAAAAATGTGGGAGTGAACCATCATTCTTTGTTGACAGTAGTTATAGCCACAATTTTCATCTCCTTTGTTGATAATTTTTGGCTTAACAGGGCACAATTTGCATAAAGGTTTTCGTAAACAGGTATTTCAATTACTATAGTATAATTTGGATGAAAAAAAGCAAGGACCTGTTTAAAAAAAATGTTTGTTACAAATGTTTTATGTTGTAAAGCTTGCCGTGACCAGGATTCGAACCTGGGTTATTGCGGCCACAACGCAATGTACTAACCACTATACGATCACGGCCAACGTTGGAAGCTAGTTAAATTTGTGAAAACCTAACTTTTTTGCAGAAAACGTTAATAAATTTTACCATAATATAGTAAACTATAAGTTGTTAATCATCCAGGTTTTCTGCGCAATTTTTGTTTCATAGAAAAAGAATATTCTTTTATGCAAAATCATGGAAAATCATCCAACGAGCTGAAAAGAATGTCTAGCTAATACTGAGAAAAGTTAATTTAGTAAAATGTTGCAATGGCTTCGACGAAGATGGGATTCGAACCCACGCGTGCAGAGCACAATGGATTAGCAGTCCATCGCCTTAACCACTCGGCCACTTCGTCTGGACATTTCTCTCACATTTTCGGTGGATATTGTATTTGCAGTGAATAGAAACCAACGAATAATTTAAAAGAAAAAGGAAACGCCGGCTATACTCAGTCAATACTCTCAATTATGACGTAACAGAGAATGCGCTTCATAATTTCACAGAATTCAATTAATGTTTGATTTACTACGCAACTGACAATTGCGTTCTTAAAGTCTGTTGTTTGTGTTGGTTAATTTAATTTCAAATAAAGGAGGATTTCTTACATTTTCAAAATTTTTGTAAACATTGATGTTGTGTATCATTTAGCACCAAATGTGTAATGAGGTATACGTTATAATTGTATGTTTACCAAATGTGTACTGAGGTACGTGATAATTGTATGTTTTCCAAATGTGTAATGAGGTACGTGATAATCGTATGTTTACCAAATGTGTAATGAGGTACGTGATAATTGTATGTTTTCCAAATGTGTAATGAGGTACGTGGTAATTGTATGTTTATCAAATGTGTAATGAGGTACGTGATAATTTTATGTTTACCAAATGTGTAATGAGGTACGTGATAATTGTATGTTTACCAAATGTGTAATGAGGTTCGTGATAATTGTATGTTAACCAAATGTGTAATGAGGTATTGAGGTACGTGATAATTGTATATATGTTTACCAAATGTGTAATGAGGTACGTGATAATTGTATGTTTACCAATTGTGTAATGAGGTGCGTGATAATTTTATGTTTACCAATTGTGTAATGAGGTACGTGATAATTGTATGTTTACCAAATGTGTAATGAGGTACGTGATAATTGTATGTTTGCAAAAAAATGTGGGAGTGAACCATCATTCTTTGTTGACAGTAGTTATAGCCACAATTTTCATCTCCTTTGTTGATAATTTTTGGCTTAACAGGGCACAATTTGCATAAAGGTTTTCGTAAACAGGTATTTCAATTACTATAGTATAATTTGGATGAAAAAAAGCAAAGACCTGTTTAAAAAAAATGTTTGTTACAAAGTTTTGTGTTGTAAAGCTTGCCGTGACCAGGATTCGAACCTGGGTTATTGCGGCCACAACGCAATGTACTAACCACTATACGATCACGGCCAACGTTGGAAGCTAGTTAAATTTGTGAAAACCTAACTTTTTTGCAGAAAACGTTAATAAATTTTACCATAATATAGTAAACTATAAGTTGTTAATCATCCAGGTTTTCTGCGCAATTTTTGTTTCATAGAAAAAGAATATTGTTTTAAGCAAAATCATGGAAAATCATCCAACGAGCTGAAAAGAATGTTTAGCTAATACTGAGAAAAGTTAATATAGTAAAATGTTGCAATGCCCTCGACGAAGATGGGATTCGAACCCACGCGTGCAGAGCACAATGGATTAGCAGTCCATCGCCTTAACCACTCGGCCACTTCGTCTGGACATTTCTCTCACATTTTCAGAGGATATTGTATTTGCAGTGAATAGAAACCAACGAATAATTTTAAAGAAAAAGGAAACGCCAGCACATCTGATACTAAACGCTCGATGTCAAAGCTATATTCAGTCAAAACGCTCAATTATGACGTAACAGAGAATGCGCTTCATAATTTCACAGAATTCAATTAATGTTTGATTTACTACGCAGCTGAGAATTGGGTTCTTAAATTCTGTTGTTTGTTTGTGTTAGTTAATTTAATTTCAAATTAAGGAGGATGTCTTACATTTTCAAAATTTTTGTAAACATTGATCTTGTGTATCATTTAGCACCAAATGTGTAATGAGGTATACGTTATAATTGTATGTTTACCAAATGTGTAGTGTGCTACGTGATAATTGTATGTTTACCAAAGGTGTAATGAGTTCGTGATAATTGTATGTTTTCCAAATGTGTAATGAGGTACGTGATAATTGTATGTTTACCAAATGTGTAATGAGGTATGTGATAATTGTAAGTTTACCAATTGTGTAATGAGGTACGTGATAATTGTATGTTTACCAATTCTGTAACGAGGTACGTGATAATTGTATGTTTACCAATTGTGCAATGAGGTACGTGATAATCGTATGTTTACCAAATGTATAATGAGGTTCGTGATAATTGTATGTTTTCCAAATGTGTAATGAGGTACGTGATAATTGTATGTTTACCAAATGTGTAATGATGTACGTGATAATTTTATGTTTACCAACTGTGTAATGAGGTACGTGATAATTGTATGTTTACCAAACGTGTAATGAGGTACGTGATAATAGTATGTTTTCCAAATGTGTAATGAGGTGCGTGATAATTGTATGTTTACCAATTGTGTAATGAGGTACGTGATAATTGTATGTTTACCAAATGTATAATGAGGTACGTGATAATTGTATGTTTGCAAAAAAATGTGGGAGTGAACCATCATTCTTTGTTGACAGTAGTTATAGCCACAATTTTCATCTCCTTTGTTGATAATTTTTGGCTTAACAGGGCACAATTTGCATAAAGGTTTTCGTAAACAGGTATTTCAATTACTATAGTATAATTTGGATGAAGAAAAGCAAGGACCTGTTTAAAAAAAATGTTTGTTACAAATGTTTTATGTTGTAAAGCTTGCCGTGACCAGGATTCGAACCTGGGTTATTGCGGCCACAACGCAATGTACTAACCACTATACGATCACGGCCAACGTTGGAAGCTAGTTAAATTTGTGAAAACCTAACTTTTTTGCAGAAAACGTTAATAAATTTTACCATAATATAGTAAACTATAAGTTGTTAATCATCCAGGTTTTCTGCGCAATTTTTGTTTCATAGAAAAAGAATATTGTTTTATGCAAAATCATGGAAAATCATCCAACGAGCTGAAAAGAATGTCTAGCTAATACTGAGAAAAGTTAATTTAGTAAGATGTTGCAATGCCTTCGACGAAGATGGGATTCGAACCCACGCGTGCAGAGCACAATGGATTAGCAGTCCATCGCCTTAACCACTCGGCCACTTCGTCTGGACATTTCTCTCACATTTTCAATGGATATTGTATTTGCAGTGAATAGAAACCAACAAATAATTTAAAAGAAAAAGGAAACGCCGGCTATACTCAGTCAATACGCTCAATTATGACGTAACAGAGAATGCCCTTCATAATTTCACAGAATTCAATTAATGTTTGATTTACTACGCAACTGACAATTGCGTTCTTAAAGTCTGTTGTTTGTGTTGGTTAATTTAATTTCAAATAAAGGAGGATTTCTTACATTTTCAAAATTTTTGTAAACATTGATGTTGTGTATCATTTAGCACCAAATGTGTAATGAGGTATACGTTATAATTGTATGTTTACCAAATGTGTACTGAGGTACGTGATAATTGTATGTTTTCCAAATGTGTAATGAGGTACGTGATAATCGTATGTTTACCAAATGTGTAATGAGGTACGTGATAATTGTATGTTTTCCAAATGTGTAATGAGGTACGTGGTAATTGTATGTTTATCAAATGTGTAATGAGGTACGTGATAATTTTATGTTTACCAAATGTGTAATGAGGTACGTGATAATTGTATGTTTACCAAATGTGTAATGAGGTTCGTGATAATTGTATGTTAACCAAATGTGTAATGAGGTATTGAGGTACGTGATAATTGTATATATGTTTACCAAATGTGTAATGAGGTACGTGATAATTGTATGTTTACCAATTGTGTAATGAGGTGCGTGATAATTTTATGTTTACCAATTGTGTAATGAGGTACGTGATAATTGTATTTTTACCAAATGTGTAATGAGGTACGTGATAATTTTATGTTTACCAAATGTGTAATGAGGTACGTGATAATTGTATGTTTACCAAATGTGTAATGAGGTACGTGATAATTGTATGTTAACCAAATGTGTAATGAGGTATTGAGGTACGTGATAATTGTATATATGTTTACCAAATGTGTAATGAGGTACATGATAATTGTATGTTTACCAATTGTGTAATGAGGTACGTGATAATTGTATGTTTACCAAGTGTGTAATGAGGTACATGATAATTGTATGTTTACCAATTGTGTAATGAGGTACGTGATAATTGTATGTTTACCAAATGTGTAATGAAGTACGTGATACTTGTATGTTTGCAAAAAAATGTGGGAGTGAACCATCATTCTTTGTTGACAGTAGTTATAGCCACAATTTTCATCTCCTTTGTTGATAATTTTTGGCTTAACAGGGCACAATTTGCATAAAGGTTTTCGTAAACAGGTATTTCAATTACTATAGTATAATTTGGATGAAAAAAAGCAACGACCTGTTTAAAAAAAATGTTTGTTACAAAGTTTTGTGTTGTAAAGCTTGCCGTGACCAGGATTCGAACCTGGGTTATTGCGGCCACAACGCAATGTACTAAACAATATACGATCACGACCAACGTTGGAAGCTAGTTAAATTTGTGAAAACCTAACTTTTTTGCAGAAAACGTTAATAAATTTTACCATAATATAGTAAACTATAAGTTGTTAATCATCCAGGTTTTCTGCGCAATTTTTGTTTCATAGAAAAAGAATATTGTTTTATGCAAAATCATGGAAAATCATGCAACGAGCTGAAAAGAGTCTTTAGCTAATACTGAGAAAAGTTAATATAGTAAAATGTTGCAATGCCTTCGACGAAGATGGGATTCGAACCCACGCGTGCAGAGCACAATGGATTAGCAGTCCATCGCCTTAACCACTCGGCCACTTCGTCTGGACATTTCTCGCACATTTTCAGAGGATATTGTATTTGCAGTGAATAGAAACCGACGAATAATTTTAAAGAAAAAGGAAACGCCAGCTCATCTGATACTAAACGCTAGGTGTGAAAGCTATATTCAGTCAAAACGCTCAATTATGACGTAACAGAGAATGCGCTTCATTATTTCACAGAATTCAATTAATGTTTGATTTACTACGCTCTTAAATTCTGTTGTTTGTTTGTGTTAGTTAATTTAATTTCGAATTAAGGAGGATGTCTTACATTTTCAAAATTTTTGTAAACATTGATCTTGTGTATCATTTAGCACCAAATGTGTAATGAGGTATACGTTATAATTGTATGTTTACCAAATGTGTAATGTTGTAATGAGGTACGTGATAATTGTATGTTTTCCAAATGTGTAATGAGGTACGTGATAATTGTATGTTTACGAAATGTGTAATGAGGTACGTGATAATTGTATGTTTACCAAATGTGTAATGAGGTACGTAATAATTGTATGTTTTCCAAATGTGAAATGAGGTACGTGATAATTGTATGTTTACCAAATGTGTAATGAGGTATTGAGGTACGTGATAATTGTATATATTTTTACCAAATGTGTAATGAGGTACGTGATAATTGTATGTTTACCAATTGTGTAATGAGGTGCGTGATAATTGTATGTTTACCAATTGTGTAATGAGGTACGTGATAATTGTATGTTTAGCAAATGTGTAATGAGGTACGTGATAATTGTTTGTTTGCAAAAAAATGTGGGAGTGAACCATCATTCTTTGTTGACAGTAGTTATAGCCACAATTTTCATCTCCTTTGTTGATAATTTTTGGCTTAACAGGGCACAATTTGCATAAAGGTTTTCGTAAACAGGTATTTCAATAACTATAGTATAATTTGGATGAAAAAAAGCAACGACCTGTTTAAAAAAAATGTTTGTTACAAAGTTTTGTGTTGTAAAGCTTGCCGTGACCAGGATTCGAACCTGGGTTATTGCGGCCACAACGCAATGTACTAACCACTATACGATCACGACCAACGTTGGAAGCTACAATCTTGGACAATAATAGTTGTAACAGTCAACCCCTCCCCCCGATTCAATGTTGTTATATGAAACTCCAGTCCAACATTGTCTCATTTCGGTCAACATTGAATCGGGGGGAGGGGGTGTTACAACATTATTGTCCAAGATTGTCCTTAACTGATTTTTGTTAATATTGTATAAAATATAGCTAAAATATGATTTCAATTTGTAAATTAAAGTCAATAAACAAATTGTAAAATTTGAGACTATTTCGTGCAATTAGTAGAGAGATATTTGCATTTAAAAATGTATAGATTGCGCTCTACTACGAGGCCCTTTCTTTGTTACTCAATAATATCTACGTCACTAGAACAGTATTGCGAGAGAAAGTGCATTCTGTCGATGGAAAAAAATGTAGGTTTTGATACTTGGATAACTGTTGAAAGAGAGATGTATTTATAATATTACTATTGTTTAGATATGACGCTCATATTTCAGCCGTTGGTTGATATCTGAGCCCGCTTTAACTGAATCTATATCTGACATTATGACGATTAGGGAAAAACAAGCACGGTGTATTTCATTTCATAATAGAACATTTTATTTAAGTTTAAAAATTATTTCCCCAGCTAATACCATCGATGAATTGTTAATGGGAGCATAATTGTTTTTATATTAAGATTAATAACTTCAAAAACTACAGAAGACCCGCTACCTTGTCGTTGGAAATTTGAGAAATTAACATATTGCGGCACGCGTTTTAGACGAAGCGAAATCTGGAAGAGGTTGAAATCATGCAATAAATAAATGTAAAGGTTAAGCCTCTTTTATAGAATGTTTGTAAAGCCACATTTATTCATATGTAGTTGGTTTAATTTCCCCTACGCAGTTATATACCGCCTTATGCAACGGTCTACCACGGTCTACCACGGTCTACCACTACAATATAACAAAATTAATATACATGTAATTCCCTTTGAAACCCATGGTAGACCGTGGTAGACCGTGGTAGACCGTTGGATAAGGCGGTATAATTGCGCAGGGGAAATTAAACCAACTGCATATGAATAAATGTGGCTTTACAAGCATTCTATAAAAGAGGCTTAAGCTTTACATTTATTTATTCAATTATTTCAACCTCTTCCAGATTTCGCTTCGTCTAAGACGCGTGCCGCAATACGTTAATTTCTCAAATTTCCAACGACAAGGTAGCGGGTCTTCTGTAATTTTTGAAGCTATTAATCTTAATATAAAAATAATTATGCTCCCATTGACAATTCATTGATAGTATTAGCTCGGGAAATAATTTGTAAACTTAAATAAAATGTTCTATTATGAAATGAAATACACCGTGCTTGTTTTTCCCCAATCATCATAATGTCAGATATAGATTCAGTTAAAGCGGGCTCAGATATCAATCACCCAACGGGAAATATGAACGTCATATCTAAACTATAGTAATATTATAAATACATCTCTCTTTCAACAGTTATCCAAGTATCGAAACCTACATTTTTTCCACGGACAGAATGCACTTTCTCTCGTAATACTGTTCTAGTGATGTAGATATTATTGAGTAACAAAGAAAGGGCCTCGTAGTAGAGCGCAATCTATACATTTTTAAACGCAAATATCTCTCTACTAATTGCACGAAACAGTCTCAAATTTCACAATTTCTTTATTGACTTTAACTTACAAATTGAAATCATATTTTAGCTGTATTTTATACAATATTAAGAAAAATCAGTCAAGGACAATCTTGGACAATAATAGTTGTAACAGTCAACCCCTCCCCCCGATTCAATGTTGTTATATGAAACTCCAGTTCATCTCCTTTGTTGATAATTTTTGGCTTAACAGGGCACAATTTGCATAAAGGTTTTCGTAAACAGGTATTTCAATAACTATAGTATAATTTGGATGAAAAATAGCAACGACCTGTTTAAAAAAAATGTTTGTTACAAAGTTTTGTGTTGTAAAGCTTGCCGTGACCAGGATTCGAACCTGGGTTATTGCGGCCACAACGCAATGTACTAACCACTATACGATCACGACCAACGTTGGAAGCTAGTTAAATTTGTGAAAACCTAACTTTTTTGCAGAAAACGTTAATAAATTTTACCATAATATAGTAAACTATAAGTTGTTAATCATCCAGGTTTTTTGCGCAATTTTTGTTTCATAGAAAAAGAATATTGTTTTATGCAAAATCATCGAAAATCATCCAATGAGCTGAAAAGAATATTTAGCTAATACTGAGGAAAGTTAATATAGTATAATGTTGCAATGCCTTCGACGAAGATGGGATTCGAACCCACGCGTGCAGAGCACAATGGATTAGCAGTCCATCGCCTTAACCACTCGGCCACTTCGTCTGGACATTTCTCGCACATTTTCAGAGGATATTGTATTTGCAGTGAATAGAAACCGACGAATAATTTTAAAGAAAAAGGAAACGCCAGATCATCTGATACTAAACGCTAGGTGTGAAAGCTATATTCAGTCAAAACGCTCAATTATGACGTAACAGAGAATGCGCTTCATTATTTCACAGAATTCAATTAATGTTTGATTTACTACGCTCTTAAATTCTGTTGTATGTTTGTGTTAGTTAATTTAATTTCGAATTAAGGAGGATGTCTTACATTTTCAAAATTTTTGTAAACATTGATCTTGTGTATCATTTAGCACCAAATGTGTAATGAGGTATACGTTATAATTGTATGTTTACCAAATGTGTAATGTTGTAATGAGGTACGTGATAATTGTATGTTTTCCAAATGTGTAATGAGGTACGTGATAATTGTATGTTTACGAAATGTGTAATGAGGTACGTGATAATTGTATGTTTACCAAATGTGTAATGAGGTACGTGATAATTGTATGTTATCCAAATGTGTAATGAGGTACGTGATAATTGTATGTGTACCAAATGTGTAATGAGGTATTGAGGTACGTGATAATTGTATATATGTTTACCAAATGTGTAATGAGGTACGTGATAATTGTATGTTTACCAATTGTGTAATGAGGTGCGTGATAATTGTATGTTTACCAATTGTGTAATGAGGTACGTGATAATTGTATGTTTGCAAAAAAATGTGGGAGTGAACCATCATTCTTGGTTGACAGTAGTTGTAGCCACAATTTTCATCTCCTTTGTTGATAATTTTTGGCCTTACAGGGCACAATTTGCATAAAGGTTTTCGTAAACAGGTATTTCAATTACTATAGTATAATTTGGATGAAAAAAAGCAAGGACCTGTCAAAAAAAAATGTTTGTTACAAATGTTTTATGTTGTAAAGCTTGCCGTGACCAGGATTCGAACCTGGGTTATTGCGGCCACAACGCAATGTACTAACCACTATACGATCACGGCCAACGTTGGAAGATAGTTAAATTTGTGAAAACCTAACTTTTTTGCAGAAAACGTTAATAAATTTTACCATAATATAGTAAACTATAAGTTGTTAATCATCCAGGTTTTTTGCGCAATTTTTGTTTCATAGAAAAAGAATATTGCTTTATGCAAAATCATGGAAAATCATCCAACGAGCTGAAAAGAATGTTTAGCTAATACTGAGAAAAGTTAATATAGTAAAATGTTGCAATGCCTTCGACGAAGATGGGATTCGAACCCACGCGTGCAGAGCACAATGGATTAGCAGTCCATCGCCTTAACCACTCGGCCACTTTGTCTGGGCATTTCTCGCACATTTTCAGAGGTTATTGTATTTGCAGTGAATAGAAACCAACGAATAATTTTAAAGAAGAAGGAAACGCCAGCTCATCTGATACTAAACGCTAGGTGTGAAAGCTATATTCAGTCAAAACGCTCAATTATGACGTAACAGAGAATGCGCTTCATAATTTCAGAGAATTCAATTAATGTTTGATTTACTACGCAGCTGCGAATTGGGTTCTTAAATTCTGTTGTTTGTTTGTTTGTTTGTGAATTTAATTTCAAATTAAGGAGGATGTCTTACATTTTCAAAATTTTTGTAAACATTGACCTTGTGTATCATTTAGCACCAAATGTGTAATGAGGTATACGTTATAATTGTATGTTTACCAAATGTGTAATGTGGTACGTGATAATTGTATGTTTACCAAAGGTGTAATGAGGTACGTGATAATTGTATGTTTACCAATTGTGTAATGAGGTGCGTGATAATTGTATGTTTACCAATTGTGTAATGAGGTACGTGATAATCGTATGTTTACCAATTGTGTAATGAGGTACGTGATAATTGTATGTTTACCAATTGTGTAATGAGGTACCTGATAATCGTATGTTTACCAAATGTGTAATGAGGTACGTGATAATTGTATGTTAGTAGTGTTAAAAAGCCGATTCTGGGCCAAAGCTTAATGGCCGCCATTTGTTTACTAAAATTTTGTTTGCCGATTCTGGGACATGTTTGAATTTTTTTTGCAACCCCCTCCTGGATTTTTTTTAAAGATGGCTGCCAAGTTTTTGGGACTTTTTGGGATTTGGGGTTTTTGACTTCCGGTTTCCAAAAATGGTTGCCAAGTTTTTGGGACTTTTTGGGGATTGGGGTTTGCCAAGATTTTTTCAAATAAATGAACAACAAAAGGAGTAACTTATGTCCAGACAGAGAGAAATGTATGTGGGTTGGATTTACAACATATCCAGGCAAACCACCAAATATTATATATTTTAACAAGAGTACACATCCAAAAACAGTTTGCAACTATATACACCCAGGCGAAACAAAGACCCAAATGTTGGTTAGAACAGGAGTATATGACACAGTTTTTTGAATCGAACTATTTTTTTTGGAAAAAATTAAAAAGAATAAGAATGAACTCAAATGAAAATACCAATTGTTTGGAAGAACTTAAGAACCAGTACAAAACATTAACTAAAACTAAAACCCTAAACACAACAAACATTGCCGAAATGAAAAAAGTTTCAGACAAAATAATTTCTTTAATGTTTCAAGAAATTATGGATGGGTATGTTAGACCAGCAAGACTGCAAGAAATGATTAGTGTACTGAATGATGTGTCCTATGTAACCCCTACTGGTATGGGTGAGGGACAGACAATTTCTGATTCCGATATACAGGTTTTAATAGATATAGACTTGAAAATCAACATGGACACAATAGACACACTTGTTGACCTAATAGATGGAAGAACCAAAAGAGAGGCAGAAGAATTCGCAAATGGTAACAGTATGCGACTACCAAATCCCGGTGATGATGGTGTTGACATTGAAGATGATTCTGACTCTGAAAATGAAGATGACGAAGGTTTTGAAGAAGTTTTTGATGAACTTGGACCAATTGAAAATGATGATCGCCAGTTGCCAGAAGATGAGAACAACAATGAACTTTAAAAATATTTTTAAACATAAACAAAAACAAAACTTATAACAAAAAATGTTATAATTTTTTTAAAATAAATAATGAAAACAAAACAAAGTTATTTCCACCACACCTCTTCCTTTTTGTAAACTTTTTCAATAGGGCCATAGGTTTCAAATTTTAACTGTTTAATATCTAATCTTAATTTTTCAGCATCATCTTCGTAAATAACTAGTCTTCTACTTTTGATTTTGGTAGTAGTAATGATTTTTTCTTGTAATTCTTTAAGTTTTTGTTCTAACTTAATAATTTTATGGTTTTCCATTATTTATTTTACTGTTTTGAAAAATCTTTACCAAGATAAATAATGAGTTATTACTATGGTTATGGAAGACCAAGACGATCATTGGGTGAAGGTGGTACTGATTATGGAGACAAAATTAAAGAAATTGAAAAAAAATTACAAGACCTTGAAAAACCCAAAAATTACAAAACTGTTTTTGATATTAACTTAACAAAAGCAGTCAAAACATTTGAAACTGTTGCTGGAGTAAAAAGAATAACCCAAGCACGACAAGGAAACTCTGTTTTATGGCAAGATGACAAAACCAAGGCGCCAACATTTGGTTCTGATCCCACTGGTCCGGGCACAGACTACATTGAAAACAAGGGTGGGAACTTTATGTGTTTTGTTTGTCCAGAATTTGCTTGGGGAGATGTTTCTGTGTTTGTTGTTTGTGCGGTGGTTGACACATCTGTTTCTAGTGGTTGGTGTTTCCTTATTGGAAATGATAATGGTGATTACGACAAATATCTTGCCTTTAAATCATACTCATACTCCAAATTAATAGTTGGTGGTAACGAATATATTGCTTATAAAACCATAGATATTACTGGCCCACACAGCATTCTTAGCAAACACATAGTTTCATGTCATTGGTTGGGAACTGGATCCTGTGCGTATATAAACGGAAAAAAGGAGCCAGGGTCAGAATTTCAAACAGATTTACAGTATTTAGGTTATCCATTTGGATCTGTGTTTTTAAACAAAAGAGTTGGTGCAAGGTCTCCTTCAACCAGTACGGAACTAAAAGGAAAAATTTATGGAATTAAAATTGTCCATGGACCATTATTGCCAGCTGAGATTGTAAAAATTAACAAGGATATGATGAAGGAATACGGAAACTTCATATAAAAATTTCAAAAAACATAAATAAACAATGAGTTATTACTATGGATATGATGACCCAGATTATTCTTATGGAGGGGGTGGTGGTGCTGACGGTGAGCCTGGTCCACAAGGTGACACAGGTGTCAAAGGCGACAAGGGTGACAGAGGTTTGACTGGTGCTACTGGTGCGACTGGTCCAAAAGGAACAAAGGGTGACCAAGGTTTGACTGGTAACACTGGTCCAACAGGATCCACAGGACCAACAGGCAACACTGGTAACACTGGTAACACAGGTGCTAAAGGTGACAAGGGTTTGACTGGTGCTACTGGTGCGACAGGACCAAAAGGGTCAAAGGGTGACCAAGGTTTGACTGGATCCACAGGACCAACAGGAGCTACTGGTGCGACTGGTCCAACTGGAACAGCTGCACAAAAAGGTGACCCAGGACCCAAGGGTGACAAGGGTGACACTGGTGCAAGGGGTCCCAGAGGTTTGACAGGCATGGCTGGTACAGATGCTCATAAAGTAGGTCCAACTGGAGCCAAAGGTAACACTGGACCCACAGGACCAAAAGGTGACAAAGGCGATCGAGGTTTGACTGGTTCTAAAGGTGACAAAGGGGATGCTGGTATTAGAGGACCACAAGGTACAAAGGGTGACAGGGGTACTTTTGGAACAGCAGGTGCAACAGGACCACAAGGTCAAAAAGGAGACAAGGGTGACCATGGTACCAGTGGTGCGACTGGTCCAAAAGGTGACAAGGGTGACAAAGGTGACAAAGGTATGGCTGGCACAGCATCTCAAAAAGGAGACAAGGGTGACCCTGGTGACGATGGTGCAAAGGGTAACAAAGGTAACACCGGATCCACTGGCCCACAAGGCCCACAAGGTGCCCAAGGTCCACAAGGATCTCAGGGTCCACAAGGTGCCAAAGGAACCACCGGTAACACCGGTTCTCAAGGGCCAAAAGGACCACAAGGTGTTAAAGGAGACAAGGGAGACAAGGGTGACGAAGGTTTAGAAGGACAAAGAGGATTAACAGGTGACAAAGGTAACATGGGTGACAGAGGTGGTATTGGACCACAAGGAGTTAAAGGTGACAAGGGTGACAGAGGTCTCCAAGGACTCCCAGGTGGCAAAGGATCAACTGGTTTGAGAGGTCTCAGGGGCCTAAGAGGTGTTACAGGAGTCACTGGACCTGCTGGAACTTTTAACTCCTTAGTAAAATACAAAAAAGATTCTGGAAAAACAAACCATAAAGGAGGAGCATGGGATAACACAAATAACGTTAGCACCCTGCTTTCATTTACAGCAACCCATGATACTGGAAAATATTTAGTTTCATATTGGTTTACACTACAACCTGATGGTCTCAAAATTGATCAACAATCTAAGCAAACTGGTTGGTATGCTTCTTCCTACAGAGCTTATTTTGATCTAAAAACAAATCTTTACCATGGAAGTGTTACAGACAGATCAAACAAACTTTCAGGTTTGGAAACCATAACAATGGGAAAAACATACAATGAAAGGGACCCTCACCATATTTTTTGTCAAGGGATTGCCACTATTAAAAAAGGAACCCAACTGGCTTTGCACTCTTATTCTGGTTCTATTGGTGATGACTATACCTTCCTGTTTTTTAATGTTTGGGATGTTGAAATCAACCTTCTTAAATTGGGTTGAAAAAAATAAAAGAAAGAATGGCTATGTTTAAAAATCAAAACACATTTTCAGCTCTGTTGTACAAAAGTTTCAGCAAAGAAAACATTACCCATATGGACATTTTCAACAAGAGATCATATTCTGTAAAAGATGAGGAGGATCTCCTAAACAAATACGCAAAGTCATACAAATATTTGACAAGTCTTGGAAAGTTTAACAAATATATTTTGGAAAGGACAACAGACATTGGTCCTGTCATTGTTGACATTGATCTTAGCAAAAAACTTAAGGAACCCAAACCATTGTATTCTGAAAAGAAAGTCCTAAAATTGGCAAGACTATTTCAAAAAATATTGAAAGAACTTCTTGTTGATAAAACAAACTTGGACTGTTTTGTTTTGGAAAAGCCAGGATATTTTAAAGATGACAAAACTTACAAAAATGGTTTCCATCTTCATTTTCCACATGTTTGGTTAACACAAAGGGAGAGACTTTACATAAATGAACTTGTGCAAGAAAAAACAAAGATCCAACTTGACAATGCTGTCATCGCTGGCAACTGGTTTCTGTATGGTTCCAAAAAGAGTCCCGAGTCAGACCCATATCTTTTGAGTTACATCATTGAGGAGGAAAGGAACAGAGTACCAAACCAATATTCTGACCATGAGTTAATATTTTTACTTTCTGTTAGAGAAAAACCATACACAAAAGTTAACAAACTATCTTTTTTACCAGAAACCAAAAAGACAGAAAAACCCAAAACCACTATTAACTTTAATGACCACAAACAAAAAGATGAGGAAGAGTTAGAAAAATATATTGAACAGATTCCAAAAGACATTGCTGAAGACTACACAAAGTGGAGGTCGGTTGGGTTTGCACTATACAATGAAACCCATGGAAAAGAATATGGGAAAGAACTTTGGCACCTCTTTTCTCAAAAATGTCTAGAAAAATATGATGAAAGTGAGTGCGACAAATTTTGGGAAAACCCTGTTGAGACATCTTTTTCAATTGGGACACTAATCCATTATGCGAGTCTAATTTCCAAAGAAAAAAGGAAAAAGCAAACAGTAACTTTGAAAAAATATTTATAAAAAAATTGAAAAGGAATAAAACCTTTTAAAAATAAAATAAAAATGTTGTCAATGATTAAATATGAAACCACTGAAACCCCTGTTTTTACTCCCCATTTCAAGTCTGTTCAATGGACAACTCCAGAAAAATTTGCATGCAGATGTGGTAAAGTTTTTGCAGATCAAAACAAGCTCATTAACCACACATTCTTCCCAAAACAAACAAGAGTTACTTTTTCATTGACTGTAACAACAATCCTTCCAAATGGACATTGGTTGAAAGCAACTTCCAGACAAATTCCAGCTAGCTGTTTTGAACAAATTTTAACTAGTTGTTGAACAAATTTTAACAAATTAATAAATGGAACCAGAACAAAAACCAGAACCAGAACAAAAACAGGAGATCAAACAGGAACAAACAATTACAAAAACTCCTCCACCTATTCGTGTCAAAAATCCCAAAAGAGTTGCCCAAGGTAAAAAACTTGCTGCAATAAGTAAGGAAGCAAAATTAAGAAAAAAAGCCAGAATTGAAAAAGAAAAACAAACAGAAGAAACTGAATCTTTTCAAACCCCAAACATTTCCACGACTTGTGCAATTCTTGGTACAATAGCTGCCATACTTACGACTTACATTACCTACTCCAAATGGAAAAAAGAGCCGGAAGAAAGCAAAGACAAACCCCAAAAGTCAAAAACGGTTTTTAAGGATCTTTCGAAATATGATTTGTAGGGGTGGTAAATAACCCCAAATGTTGTCCAGAAAGATTGGACTGTTGGAGGGGTCATCTGTGTAACCAAAAAATGAAATTCTTTCCACAACTGGAAAGAAATTCAATAAATGATTGTCAACTCTTATGCAACAGAATGTGTCTTTGGTAGTAAAAATTGGCTTAGCATTGGAAAACTTATTTTTTTAATTTCAAAAGGAAGTTATGAAGGATACAAACTTTGGTTGCTGTATAGTAAATATGATTCCAAAAACTATAATGAAAACCATTGTTATCATTTATGGGCAGATTTTGATCTTTTGATGCCAGATGATTTTGAATCCGAAGATGAATTTTTAAATAATTATTGAAACTTTTGAAACTTATAACAAAAATGTTATAATTTTTTACTGTTTGGTGTTACCAAGTTTTACGAAGTTTTCGGGATTGGGGTTGCCAAAACCTTACAAAATATAATTTTTTTCCATATATTAATAAATGAATACAGAGAGAGAAGTTGAATTAGAACCCGGTTTTAACCGGTTACACAGAAGTTCAATAACTGGGGAACGAGCCCGGAATGTAATTACTTTCAATCCCAATTCTGCCAATGCAGGGGAAGTTATTTACATCCACATTCCAAAACTCAAACCGGGGACAACATTAGTTCCTGACAAGATGTTCCTCCTGTTTGACTTTAAGAACAAGAACACAAAATCTTGGTTTAATAACAATCTTGCAAGACAACTCCAAGAACGTTTAGAAGTAAGATTTGCAGGAGAAAAAGTCTATGACAACACAGGAGAGAGTCTTTTGGGGACTTACAAAGATTTGTGGTTGGACAAGCATGAGAGAGCCAACATGATCGAAGATGGTATCGCGACAGAAAATCAGCGAAAACTTATTTCGAAATCTGATGATGCTTCTTCTGACACATATGCTGCTGTATATGGAACAAAACAAAGGATCAAGTTGGACATGATTTTAAAGGATCATGGGTTATATGCGCCCCACAGTATGGCGAATGATTTACAATATATCATCACTCTTCCAAAAGCCACCGATATCATGAAGGCACAAAGTAGTCAATCTGTGGCTGGGTATGTTCTGGAAAATATCGAGTTGGAATATGAAACCATAACCAACTTTGCCTTGGTCCAGGAGATTGAAACCTCTTACCAAGCTGGTCGTGCACTTTCCTTTGAACATGTAACCCTAATGAAAACCACACCATGGGCTGCTGCCACAACATTAATTAATGAGACCATCAATCTGCCAAGAAAGAGTATGAAAGCAGTTGTAATGTTGTTTACAAAAGCAACAAGAGGAGGGTCAGAAGAATTTGTGTACCCAAACATTGAAAGAGTCAAAATTACCATTGAAGGAGTCCCGAACAGCATTTACTCCCAAGGCATCCCAAAACGAAGATTGTTTGAAGAGGCTGAGCGACTTTTCAGACATACTAATTACCCAACAATCCAAGCTGATGAATTCTTTACAGAAAACCAGTTTGCACTTGTTGTGGATCTTCGGTCGATTAATGACAATGCTGTCTATGGAGATGGTACAAAACTTATGACCACACAATCTGGGATTATGTTGGAAATTAAGAAGAAAGCAACAGCAACAGATCTCAGATGCCATGTTTTCATTCTTTCAGATGGCTTATTGAAAGTCCAGGGAGGCGCATTCCAAAGTGTCAACTATTAAAAACTTTTGATAAAATATAGGGGGAACAGTATTAAATTCTATAAAGTGTTCAGTAGTTCGGTAAAAATATTGGCAAGACTTGGTAAATTTCCTAAAATAAATGGAAACTGAAGACCCAAAACCATTCAATATAATCATTGTTGGAATGACGAGTTGTGGAAAGACTCATTATCTTTTAAAAAATTTAGAAGAAAATTATAAAAAAAAATTTGAAAACATAGTTCTAATTTGTCCAACTTTTGTATGGAACAAAACATATTTGGATTGGGAACACTTACATGACCCAAGATTTTTTGTCATCCCGTGCGACCAAGATGAGTCTGAAGATTTCTTAAAATATGTTGTGGATTATTGTAAAGGAACCCCAAGTCTTATTATCCTGGATGACTGTGCTTCTGGACAGAGTGTCAAAAATAGAACCAGCGAACTTGTCAAACTTGGTTTTGGAGCCAGACATATGAATATTAGTACAATAGTTGTAACCCAACAGTTGACAAGTATTGCAAAACCATATCGGGAAAATATTTCAAAACTGGTTACCTTTTACAACCCAAACAGAAAAGACATGCAAGTTATTTTGGATGATTATTTAGATATACCAAAAGAAGAAGAGAAAAAAATAAAAGAAACATTGAAATCAAAAAAATATTCAAAATTGGAGATCAATTTAATCCATCCCTATGACCATAAAATTGTCGAACCATTTGGAAAAAATTTGATAAACTTTTGAAACTTTAAGATAAATGAGGAACCTAAGAATATTGTTGAAAAACGGAGAAACAACAGTAAAATTTGAAGATCCTTTGATCATTGAGGATACAAAATTAATGGTTAAAGATGCAACAGTTTTTTGGGATTACAATAATTTAACGAGTCCAACTTTTGTTATGCATGGAACCAAAAAAATTAGCTTTTACAATGGTTATTGGACTGTTGGCATGATTATGAGGGTTTTAAAGGAAAATGAAATAAAGTCGGAACTACTTCCTTACAGCTGCAAAATCAGATTATTTCCAACAAGAAATCTTTCCCTGCTTAAACTTGGTCCTTTGCTAGGATATCCAGAGACAACAGTAATTAGGGGAGGAGCAAATCTTGTCAGTCCAGAGACAGTCAACATAAATCTTGGGATGAGATTTGTTTGCATATCTTGTGAGATGATCGATGGGACTCGGACATCATTTTCAGGAAAACGGGACAGAACAGCTGCAGTGCTTCCAATTACAACAAGACAATTGTTGAAGGGGTCAGTGGAAAAATTTGCAAACATTAATTCCGAGGCAATGTTGGACAATGGTGTCTACAACGAACTCAAATTTAAAGTTGACCACAATGTTGGCGACATCCTTCTCGAGATTTTCTTATGTCCACAGAATTATGAGACTCCATAAATAAAAGATGGTTATTAATATTGATAAATATAATTCTAGCAGAGATTTGTTAAATTATTTGGTAAGATTGGAATTAATTCTCAAAAACGACAAAGACCAAAATTTGACAAACTTGAAGGTAGTTGTAAAAAATTTGATAGCTGCTTTAAAGAATTATGTAAAAGTAATTGAAATTCTGAAAATATTCTAAAACTTTTCTTTAAAACTTATAACAAAAAATGTTATAATTTTTTTTTTTCCCTAATATAATAAATGAATAAGAACGAGGTTGTAAATGAACTGTACGAAGCAGCTTTGATAACAGTTTCAGCAGTTGGAGTTAGTATGGTTGTCAAAAAATTAACAGGACAATCTTTAGCAGCTCCAGCAAGTATTAAAGAAACAGCAAAACTTGGTCTTGCAGTTGCTGGAGGATTGTTTGTGGTAAAAATGGCACAGGACAAGGGATACATTCCGAAAAATGTTGATCCAAAGAAATTATAAAAATTGGGAGTCCTAACAAACCCAAAAACTTGGTAAAATAAAATTTGAACTGCAAAAGTCAAGAATAAATGGCATCAATGATAGTAGGAGGGTTGTTTAATGCGGTTGCCTTTGCAGGTGCTGGTTATTTGTTCCAGTCATTTAACAAACATGGTTATGCTGACGAAGCAAAAAGACATAATCTGGCGACAGAAAGACTTCAAAAAGATAAAGAAAAATTTTTTGAGAATGAAATTAAAAGAAAGGACAAAGTTAGAGAACTCCAAGATGAGATCCGGAATGCAAATTACGACATGGAAGTAACATCAAAAGCTTTCCAACAAATCCATGAGATCCAAGAAGAAAAACCAGTTGAACCAAGACTTGAAGATTATTACCAACCAAGTGATGAGATGCAAAAATATATGACCATTACTGTAACACTTTTGGGAGCTGGTGCTGGTTGGTTGTTGGCGGTTGTTGTTTAAATATTTGGTAAAAAATTAAAAAAAATTATAACAAAATTTTGTTATAAGTTTTCAAAAAATTTTGTTATAAGTTTTAAAGGAAAGTTTTCAAAAGATTTTCTCAAAGTTTCTTAAAGATTTTTTCCTTCTTCAATAATTTTTGTATACTCTTTGCACTTTCTGATACCACTCATCTCCTCTATTTTCAAAACATTTTCAACACTGAGAGCATTCCCAAACATTTTGAATCCTACTTGGTAAGGGATGTAAGCATTATCTTTTGGAGAAAAATTTAAAATGTATCTAATCTCATCAAATGTTCTTAATTCTGCTGCAGTCGGTTTTTTTATTTTTTTTAAAAGATCATCTCTTTGGCAAATTCCAATAATGATGAACATAATGAATTTTCCACTAAAAGTTTTTTCTGAAACCAAACCCAAACCTTTAAGACGACCTTTTGTTTCTAAAAAAAATTTCATAATTTCATACCCAACTATTTCCTCTTCCTTTGGGAACAGTTTCCAAAACATTTTTTTATAATTTTTAAGGAGGAGCGGTAAGTTTTTTTCTCTATGGTTGTAAGCATGTAACTTTTCCAACTCCAAACCACATTTTCCACAAATTATGAACCCTTCAATCCCTTCCATTTTTGCCATACAACATCTGCTTTTGTTTTTGTAAGTTTCGAGTTCTAAAAGGCTTTTGTTGAAATCTTTTGGTTTTTCTTCTTCGGGGGTTTCGATGATTGGAAATTTTGAAATATTGATTTTTCGAAATGCCATTTCTTTTATTTAAATTAATCTTGCTATCCCTTTAAATAGTATGAAAACAGTTCCGATTGAAGCCCCAAAAACTTCTGGCAATCTAATGTCATCACTTTTCGTAGATGTTACAGATGGTGTAAGGATTCCTGGTTTATATTTTGAAGGTTTTGTGGAAGGTTTTACAAAAGTTTCGCCAACCGGTTTTGGGGATTTGCCAATATTGAGATTCCTGTTAAGTCCAAGAGTCATTCTTGTTGTGGCCAGTGTTAAAACATTGTTGAAACCACTAATTGGGTTGACGAGAATTCTCATGTCAGATGGGATCAAAATTAAACCCGGACTTATGGCAAAATTTAAAACAACATTTGTGGACTTAATGGCTTGTCTCATATTTGAAATGGAAACAGTAATATCATCCTGGGCTATTGTGTCCTCCATTAACTTTTTAAACACTTCTTGTGTTTGCAAACTTTTAGCACCTTCTCCAACAATAACCCACCTCGTCTTTGCCTGGGCTCCCAAAACACAGTACACAAAAGATTCTAAAGATTGTTGAAATAATTTTTGTCCCAGCGGTGTTAAACCATTGGAATCTTTGGGAACAAAATGTTTAAAATCGTCGGGATACCTGGAACCAGCTGAAACCAATTCTTCATATGTGTTGACTTTTCCATAACTTTCTTTTTCCAATTTTACATACCTAACTTCATAACCAAGGTCTTTCATGTCTTGTGTAAATTCTTTCGCATTTTGTGTTGAGTTACTTATTTTTTTAACCCAAACATCATTGGGATTGTGTTGTAAAATTTTTATGACATCTTCTGTCAAAAACCTCCTTAATTTGTTTGGATGTTTTAAAAACCTCCTTACTTGGAAAACATAATGATAATGGACAATGCTTGTTAAAAAAGAAGACCGAAATCTTGCAAAACCATTCTTGAAATGGTAGTCAGAAATACCGCACAAGTAGCTTGCAACATAACTGGCAGCAATAGCTGTAAAATATGGAATAGTAAGGAAATCATTTATGTTTGGATTTCTTGTTTTCATTGGCTGCTGAAAAGTTAAATCAATGGGAATCAAATTTACAATAAAATTCTCTTTTTCATTTACAAAAATTGTAATGGTGTTGATGTTTACAAATGCTTTTGGTTGTTTGGAAAAGTTTTGAACTGTTCCAGAAACATCCCACTCTTCTGGCCATTTGTTGAGTTCTGTCATTGTTTATTTTGGGGACTTTTGGCAAAAAATATTGGCAAATGTTGGCAAATGTTGGCAAAACTTTTTGAAAATAAATGGAAGATGAACTTTTACTCATTGATCTTGAGTTACGAGACATTTACTACAATCCTGTAACAGGTTACCAATCTATGGAAAAACTTTACAAAGCTGCTGTAAAAGAAAACCCTTCAATAACTCGAAAACTGGTTAAAGAATGGTTACACAGCCAAAAAGTTTTTACATTACACAAACCTATCAAAAAACCAAAAAAATACCAGAAAACATTTGTTAAAAATCTTGCCGACCAGATGCAAATGGACTTGGTAGATATGGCAAAATTTGGTTCTGAAAATAATGACCAAAAGTGGATATTGACAGGTATTGAAATTTTGTCAAGATTTGGTTTCGCTGTTCCTGTTAAAAGGAAAAGTACTGTTGCTATGGTGCCAGGTGTTTCAAAAATGTTGGAAGAATTTAAGAAAAGATTTGGCAAATATCCAGAAACAGTACAGTTTGACGAGGGGAAGGAGTTTTACAATGTTGGGGTAAAAACTCTTTTGAAATCTTTAAACATAGAATATTTTTCGTCCAGATCCCATAGAAAGGCTGCACTTGTGGAAAGGTTTAACAGGACTTTGAAAACCAGAATGTGGAAATTTTTTACTTTCAAAGGAGACAAGAAGTGGTCAAATAATCTTGAAAAATTTGTGGGAAGTTACAACAACACGATCCACAGCACTATTAAAATGAAACCAAAAGATGTCAATGATACCAACCAATCCAAAGTATTTTTTACACTGTATGGGATTCCACCAATGGAATCTCAAATAAAACCAAAATTCAAAATTGGGGACCATGTCAGAATCCAAAAATACAGAAAAAACTTTGCAAAAGGATATGATCCAAATTTTACAAATGAAATTTTTACTGTGTCAGCGGTTTTCAGGGGAGTTCCTGTCATGTACAGAATTCGGGATAAGGAGGAAGACATTATGGGAAAATTTTATGGTGAGGAGTTGGTTAAAGTTATTGGAGAACAGACATAAATAAATAAACAATGGCTGATAACATTCCTATGGATGACCTGGGTGGTAAAATGCCTGACATCCCAGATGAAGCTGGAATAGGCAAAACAAATTTTGGTGGATCATTTGAAGATTCTTTTGGCGATCCATATTTTAGGGAGCTTGATGATCTTTTTGAAGAGTTTGAAAATGTTCATGGTGAAGACCCCCGACTAGTTGACCGAGACGAAAGAGAAAAAATTATTGAAAGACTTACTAAAAGACCTGTACAATTTAAAGAAGAGTCGGATGAATTATTTCGGAAAAGAATGAAGGACTTTTTAGGAAATGTAAGCAGGCGCCAAAGTTTAGATGTTACAAAGCAAAAGAAAGAATTTTTTTACGAAGAGTTAAGTCAAACAGTAGTTGGGAGTGATGGCAAAGCAAGCAAAAAATTATTAAAAGATAGTGCATTTTCTTTTGATCCAAAAACATTTAAGGTTGATGGACTTAAGTTTGAAAATGTACTAGTTCTTGTTAGAGATGCTAATAGCGGCGAATTTGAATATTCAAAAGGAAAAGGGCAAAAAGTTCTTAACAAAATTAAAAAATTTAAGGATCTGTTAAAGGAAGTAAGTGTCGAACATTCGAAAACTGGAGTTGGAAAAATAGAAGAGGATCTTAACATATCCCCACAAGCAGCCGAAGCAGTCCAAAGAGAAGTTGCCAGAGATTTAGGTGACCAAGCGACAATATTAATGGATGCCTTGTTTGCAAATGCAAAAGAAAATGAATTTGACAGCAATCTTAGTAATCTTTTTGGCATAGTAAAAGACAAAACCGCACAAATTAATCAGCTATCAGGGCAAGACAGGTGGGAGTTCATAGAAGGTAACAAAGTTGCTGCCGAAGCCAACCAAGAACTTTACACTGACAAAGCTGCCACAGAACAAAACCCAACTGTAAAAGAATATTACAAAGGTATGTCAAATGTGTGCAAGGTAAAAGCTGATGAAATGAGACTGTTTAACAATGAAAAAGCAAAGGAAAAAGCAACAGAACAAATGATGGAAGATCATGTTATAACCAGATTCGAAAAATTTAAAGAATGGGCCAAACAAAACATGGGTGTCTCAGCTGCAATTGCCATTTCCATTGCTGGGATTATTACAACTGTTGCACTAGCTGGAAAAGCTGCTGTTGTAACAGCTGCAAAGGCAACAGGAGCACTTGGTAAAGCATTGGCAAAAATTGCGAAAGCTGCTTGGCCCATATTGGCACCAATTCTTAGCATATTGGCAACTGCATTGTCATGGGGTGCGAAAGGATTAGCATGGTTGGCAAAGAATTTGTGGTTACTTGCAATAGCTTTGACATATTTTGTTTACACAGAATACAAAAATTATAAGAAAAAATAAACATATATAAATAAATGAACACAGAATATGCAAAAATGGGAGAACCAGAAGAACCGCAAGATTTAAATCTTAGGGAGGACTTGATCCGCTTATCCTTTGCAAAGGAGATCAAATATTCGGAAGCATATCTTAAAAAAGCTTCAATGGGTCAGTTAGAGAAAATTAAGTTAAATTATGATAGGGTCCAACTTGAAAAAACAACATCCCTGTTGACTGAGACTCTTGTTACAAAATTTTCAGAGTTATTGGAACAGTTGGAATTGGTGCAAGATGACGAGAAATTGGATGCTGAATTATCATCAAACAAACTTTTCTGTGATGATGTTAGGTCATTGGTTCTAAAAATCTCGCCATATATTCCGATGATTGGTTTGCTGACTGGTGGCATCATTATTGCCAAACATGTGTGGAATAAGGGGGCAGGTTTTAATAAAGATGTTTCAGTACAAAATGATGAAAATATTGATGAAAACAGCAATGGTGGCAGTTCTGTTGATCCCAGTGACAGTTGAGTTAATATTGCTTAAAATTTTGTTCTTTCATAACTTTGTTAGGTTATGAAAAAATTGAATTTAAAAGAATGGTTTCTAAAAGAATAATAAATGAGTATTAAAGAAATCATGAACTTTGAAGTCAAAAGTTTGACAGATAAGTTACATAAAAAATTAATGGAACTTTATACCCCAAATTTGGACCCACATTATTTATCATTGGCAGAATTACAAATTTTGGCTTTTGAAAATGGTATCAAAAATGCAAAAAACTTAACACGCAAAACAATTTTAGAAATGCTTGAAATTCCATACCAGTCACCCCCAAAACAAGGTCGTCCGGATTACTACAAATGGGTTCCTGTCAAAATAATATTCAAAGAGGTTGATGGAACTGATGAAATAACTTTTCCAAGTATGGTTGACGCTGCTGCTGCTATTAAAAAAGGTGGCAAAGTTATTGATTACCATATCAACAACAAAAAGTCAGTTAATTATAAAGGAAAGCTTTGGAACATTAGTCGCTCGCTACCTATACAAAGCAGACACCATGATGAAGTGTTAGAAAATGAAGTTGAAATTTTACAGGAACAACTTTTTGGTTTAAACCTAAAAATGTCTGAACACACACTAAACAAACCAATCCCAAATCCAAAGTTGCTTAAAATTGCCACCGAATTCGGAATCCCCAATCCAACAGATCTTGACAACAAAACACTTTGCTACAAACTTGGTTTACCTTTTGTACCATTTAAACCATGGCCAACAAATGATAAAATACCTGTCAAAGTTTTGTTTACAGCGGTGGTACCTTTTGAAAGTGAGACAATTGAATTCCAAAGTTTGGGACAGGCAGCTTTGGCAATAGGATACAAAACCTTTGGCGGTATAAATTATTGCATCAATAATAAAATAATTGTGTGGTACAATGGCAAATATTGGTCTATAAAACGCAAATAAAAAATGGGTAACTCAAATTCGAAACCAAAAGAAAAACTTAACAAAAATCATATTAGTAAAAAAGGATTCCAGCTGGGGCTAAGTTTTGGCAGGGATGATTTGGTTATGGAAGGCAACTTACAAATAGGGTGGACAAACAAAACGGTTAAAAATTATACAAAAATTCCAAGTTGTAAAAAATCGGCTTCTTTAGAATCTTTAAAAACAAATGAAATAAATGATAATATTGACAAGAATTCAAAATTGGTACCGACAAATTCGGAAACAGCGGAGGACAAGGCGGAACACACTTCTCAGGGAAAAATGGGTACAAAATGAAAAGGATCGTTGGGTGCACAATGATGTTAGACAGGAACATTATTATTAAAATTTAAAAAAAAATCTCTTATTTTAAAAAAAAATAAGAAATTTAAAAAGAAAACACTATAATAAATGTCAACATTAACACCTGAAAACATTAACAATTATTTACAAAATGAAGAAATTGAACTTGAAGCTGGTCGTCAAAAAAAACTTATGGAACTCAAAAAACTTTTTCAAATTCGTATGCAACTTAGAGAAAGTGTTACCAAAAGACTTAAAACAATACGGGAAGAAAATTTTCCACCAACATCTCTCAAAGAACTTAGACAAATAGGTTCAAAACTTGGTATCAAAGGATCTCATGGTTTAAATTTAGAAACCATTTGCGAAAAATTGGAAATACCATTAGTCAAAAATGAAGTTTATGACAAGCACCACAGAAATGTCATTAGGACACCTGTCAAAATAACTTTGACTTCATTTGATGGCATCCACAAAATAATTTTCCCAAGTATTTACAGAGCTGGCATAACTTTAAACAAAAATCCTAGTTACATCCCATACTGTATCAAAAATAACAAGTTTGTCATATTTGAAGGTAAAAATTGGTCAGTTAGTCGTTAATTTTCAAAAATCCACACTAATAAACAGTAGCCGACTGTTTTCTAAGTTTTAAATTTCTTATTGAAATGTTGGGTCATTCGTAAATTTGGTCATGCTATTTTTAAAATTACTATCCATTGTTGGGTAGTAATTTTTTTATGAAGTTTTTTTTAAAATGTAAGCCACCATAATACCAACACAACATTCAAAATAATGACCCCAATCATAAAAACACCAAAAAATGAAACTCTGTTTACTTGTTTAACAATATGATTCTCAAAATAATCAAAAGCAGCTTCAATATCAACATTATCATCCATTTTTATTTTATAAAAAAATTCATATAGTAATAAATAGTATCATGACAAAACAAACTAATGATCCTAAACTTCTCAAAATTCGGGAAGCTGCCAGACTTAGAAAACAAAAGCAGCTGCAAAGGGACAAGGATTTAAATCCCTTCAAACCCGAAAGACTCCAAAAACTTCTGGAAAAACAGAAGGAAAAGGAGTTAAAGAAGGAGCAAAAACTTGTCAACCAACAAGACAGGTTACAAGATGATCTGAAAAAATTCCAACAAAAAACAGAGAGAAAATTACAAACAAAAGAACGAGAAAAATGGGGCAGAGAGATCAGACAAGAGGAAGCAAGACAGGACAAGTTCAAATGGGACAAGAAGTGGAAAGGAACTAGTAAAAAACTTAAGAAAACCCGTCAGGTTCTTGGTAACAAACTTTCAAAAGTTTTCAAGAGAAAAACTAAAATTAACAAAAAACTTCGTCAAACGGAGCCCATTATGATCAAAAATTTTGCAAATGGGAAAGCAGCTCTGTATGAGATCTCGGGTCAAAATTACAAAGACCCAATAGTCTTTCTGGAACAAACAACAGCCGGGGTTGAAAAACTTATCAATAGTGTTGAAAATTCCAAAAAAGTCAAGACAACATTAGTTTGCAAGTTGGTCCACTATGACTATGTGGATGGGATTGAAAGTGTTGACCTTTTCTACTTTACCTCCCACATGAAAGCCATGACAACCGAGGAGGATGTTACAGAACTTTACAAATTATCAAAAAGAGAGATGCTTGAAAATTTGGCAGCACATCAGAAAAAGGGTTCGGGATGGTCCATACGATCTGTCGAATCCTTACACATATCCATAACAAAATACAAACCTTTAAATGGTAAAAAATACCAAGACCTACCAAAACCTGTCAAAAACAAAAAGGCCATCATCAACCCAAAAAACCTGAAAGATGACTATTGTTTTCTGTACGCAGTTGCCATTGGGGAGACTTTGTTAAAAGAACCAGAAGCCAAAAAACTTGGGGGAATTCCAGTGTCAATCCAACTTATGGTGGAAGAGTATGATGTGGCTGGTTTAACATTTCCTGTAAAAATTATGGACATCTCAAAGTTTGAAAAGTTAAACAAAATAGGTGTCAATGTTTTAAGCTGGGATGACGAGATTAAAAAAGTTTTCCAAATGCGAATTTCAAAATCCGAGTACAAAAAGAGGGTCAACCTATTTTGGTGGAATGACCATTTCAGCACTATCAAAGACAAAAGCAGACTTTTAACAAAACAGAATAACAAACACCAACACAAAAAATTCTTCTGCGACTTTTGTTTGAACCCTTTCGAAACAGAGGCAGCATTGTCAGAACATGAAAGTCATCTTATTTGCCAATCCCATGTTGCACAGATTCAAGAATATCCAGAAAAAGGTTCTGCCATGGGTTGGGGATTAAAAGATTTCAGAAAAACCCAAGATGTGCCTTTCATCATTGTGGCTGACTTCGAGTGTATGTTGGAAACTTTAAAATATCAAAATAATGACGAGTCCAAAAGTTACACCCAAAAATATCAAGAGCACATTCCGATCAGTTTTGGTTTCAATATCATTTGTTCGGATCCATCTGTTTTTCCTGGTAAATATGTCAGTCATACAAAAAAATATGATTTTGAAGATATTGGTCAAATGTTTGTCGAAAGTCTGGAAACAGAAGCAAAAAAGATTTGGCACACTTATCTTAAAGAACCAAAGAAAATTATTATGACAGCTGAAGATGAGCAAAATTTCCAAAATGCGCCATCATGTTATGTTTGTGGTGGAATGTTTGTTAACAAAAAACTTAAAGAACTGGACCCAAAAAGTCTTTGGAAAGCCAACAAAAACACACCAAAATCTAAAGTTAGAGACCATGACCATTTAAATGGAAGGTATAGAGGTGCAGCCCACAACGACTGTAATTACTCGATGGCAAGTGCCAGACATATCCCAGTCCTCTTCCATAATTTCAGTGGTTATGACAGCCATCTATTAGTAAAATATTTGGGAATCTCAAGTGGTACCCTTGGTTGTATCGCCAAAACCGATGAAGAGTACATAAGTGTAAATAAGAAACTATGGATGGATGGCGGAATGAAAAAGGATCCAAAAACAGGAGAGTTAAAAAAGAAGTGGGTGCCATTGGAGTTACGATTCTTGGACTCGTTAAAATTTATGTCAAGTTCTTTGGCTACACTGACATCAAACCTACCAAATAACGAGTTCCATTACACCGAAATTGGTTTCAAAAACCACCCCAAAGAAGATGTGGATCTGTTAAAAAGAAAAGGGATTTTCCCATATGAGTTTCTAAACAACCGAAAAAAGTTGGAGGTAAAAGAATTTCCACCACACAAGGAGTTCCATTCCAGACTGACAGGCAAAAATGTCAGTGCCGAAGATTATGAACATGGTCAAAAAGTTTGGAACAAGTTTGGTTGCAAAAGTTTGAGAGATTACATGGAACTGTACTTGAAAACGGATGTGTTGGGACTCTCAGATGTCATACAAAGTTTTCGAAAGATGTGCAAATCCACTTACAAACTCGATCCAATGTGGTACTACACAGCTCCAGGACTGGCTTGGGATGCCTTGTTAAAAATATCAGAACAACAGTTGGAACTTTTAACAGAACCTGACATGTTCCTTATGATCGAAAAAGGAATCCGTGGTGGGATCTCAACCATTACCCACAGATATTCAAAAGCCAACAATGAGTATATGGAGGAGTACAATCCAGAAAAAGAAAGTGTTTTCATAACAGATTTGGATATGAACAACCTTTACGGAGTTCCAATGACATCACCACTACCTGTCAATGGGTTTAAGTGGATCCCAGAAGGGGAGTTAACAAATTGGCAAAAATATTTGGAAACAAAAGGTGAGGGTTGCTTTTTGGAAGTCGATTTAAAATATCCAGAAGAACTTCATGATCTACACAATGATATGCCTTTTGCAGCCGAAAGATTAATGGTTGACAAGGTTGAAAAGTTGGTACCAAATTTGAATAATAAGGAAAATTATGTGGTACACTATGAGGCATTGAAACAGATATTGGATCATGGTTTGAAAGTTTCAAAAATCCATCGAGGAATTTCATTCAATGAAAAAGCATGGATGAAAGATTACATAATGTTAAACACCCTTCTGAGAACAGCAGCCAAGAATGACTTTGAGAAAGATTTCTTTAAACTAATGAACAACAGTGTCTTTGGAAAGACTATGGAAAATGTCAGAAACAGGGATGACTTCCGATTGGTATCATTTGATGACCAACTTGAAAAATTGGCAAAAAAACCTACTTACAAAGCTTTCAGTTATTTTACAGAAAACTTGGGGGCTGTGCATATGAGAAAGTCAAGAGTCAAACTAAACAAGCCCATATATGTGGGGGCTTCGATATTGGATAAGAGTAAAATTTGTATGTATGACTTCCACTACAATTATGTAAAGCCAAAATATGGGGATCGATCAAAGCTGTTGTTTACAGACACAGACTCCCTATGCTATGAAATTAAAACCAATGACTTCTTCAAAGACATTTTGCCAGATGTTGCAGAAAAGTTTGACACATCTAACTTTCCAGAAAACCATCCAAGTGGTATCAAAAGAATGAACAAAAAAGTCTTGGGAATGATGAAGTCAGAAACAGGTGCTGACCAGATCTCAGAGTTTGTTGGATTGAGACCAAAATCATATGCCATCAAAATGACAAAGAAAAAGAATTTGGAAACTGGATCATGGGATGAAACAGAAACAAAAAGGTGTAAAGGAGTTGCAAAGCCTGTCATCAACAACGATATCAAATTTGATGATTATGTGGAATGTTTGTTTTCTAGCAAAAACTTGTTAAAAGGAATGAACACTTTTAGAAGTACCAAACATACCATCCATACCATCCATGTAAATAAGATAGCACTAAATTCCGAAGATGACAAAAGAATTATACTGGATGACAAAATATCAACTTTGGCCATTGGTCATTACAAAACCAAGTAAATTATTATGTTAAAGATTTGTATTCAAAAAGAATACAAAATTTTGAAAATATTTATGGTTATTTAAAATATATTTTTTTGTTACCTTTAACTCTTATCTCATGGGATTTGGAATGGATTTCTTCTTCTTTTTTATTTTTAAAAGTTTTGGAACATTTAAAACATCTAAAAATGGCAGACACTGCCTTCTCATTCTTATGGACAAACTTATAATGCAATCTTAGTGCTGTTTCTGTGTTTGTTTCAAATTTGCAAATTTTGCAAGTACAATGAGGATTTGCAGTGGTATACTGGATGCATTGGTGTTTCCCGTTTTTTCTGTATGGCATTTTATTTTATTTTTTTTAAAAAACAAACATACCAATTTAAAAATCTTGGCAAACCCCAATCCCCAAAAAGTCCCAAAAACTTGGCAACCATTTTTGGAAAACGGAAGTCAAAAACCCCAAATCCCAAAAAGTCCCAAAAACTTGGCAACCATCTTTAAAAATCTTGGCAACCTCCAAACCCCCAAAAACTTGGCAGCCATCTTTAAAAAAAATCCAGGAGGGGGTTGCAAAAAAAATTCAAACATGTCCCAGAATCGGCAAACAAAATTTTAGTAAACAAATGGCGGCCATTAAGCTTTGGCCCAGAATCGGCTTTTTAACACTACTTATGTTTACCAATTGTGTAATGAGGTACGTTATAATTGTATGTTTACCAAATGTGTGCTGAGGTACGTGATAATTGCATGTTTACCAAATGTGTACTGAGGTATAAGCGATAATTGTATGTTTACTAAATGTGTAATGAGGTATACGTGATAATTGTATGTTTACCAAATGTGTAATGAGGTACGTTTTAATTTTATGTTTACCAAATGTGTAATGAGGTACGTGATAATTTTATGTTTACCAAATGTGTAATGAGGTACGTGATAATTGTATGTTTACCAAATGTGTAATGAGGTACGTGATAATTGTATGTTTACCAAATGTGTAATGAGGTATTGAGGTACGTGATAATTGTATATATGTTTACCAAATGTGTAATGAGGTACGTGATAATTGTATGTTTACCAATTGTGTAATGAGGTGAGTGATAATTGTATGTTTACCAATTGTGTAATGAGGTACGTGATAATTGTATGTTTGCAAAAAAATGTGGGAGTGAACCATCATTCTTGGTTGACAGTAGTTGTAGCCACAATTTTCATCTCCTTTGTTGATAATTTTTGGCCTTACAGGGCACAATTTGCATAAAGGTTTTCGTAAACAGGTATTTCAATTACTATAGTATAATTTGGATGAAAAAAAGCAAGGACCTGTCAAAAAAAAATGTTTGTTACAAATGTTTTATGTTGTAAAGCTTGCCGTGACCAGGATTCGAACCTGGGTTATTGCGGCCACAACGCAATGTACTAACCACTATACGATCACGGCCAACGTTGGAAGATAGTTAAATTTGTGAAAACCTAACTTTTTTGCAGAAAACGTTAATAAATTTTACCATAATATAGTAAACTATAAGTTGTTAATCATCCAGGTTTTTTGCGCAATTTTTGTTTCATAGAAAAAGAATATTGCTTTATGCAAAATCATGGAAAATCATCCAACGAGCTGAAAAGAATGTTTAGCTAATACTGAGAAAAGTTAATATAGTAAAATGTTGCAATGCCTTCGACGAAGATGGGATTCGAACCCACGCGTGCAGAGCACAATGGATTAGCAGTCCATCGCCTTAAACACTCGGCCACTTTGTCTGGGCATTTCTCGCACATTTTCAGAGGTTATTGTATTTGCAGTGAATAGAAACCAACGAATAATTTTAAAGAAGAAGGAAACGCCAGCTCATCTGATACTAAACGCTAGGTGTGAAAGCTATATTCAGTCAAAACGCTCAATTATGACGTAACAGAGAATGCGCTTCATAATTTCAGAGAATTCAATTAATGTTTGATTTACTACGCAGCTGCGAATTGGGTTCTTAAATTCTGTTGTTTGTTTGTTTGTTTGTGAATTTAATTTCAAATTAAGGAGGATGTCTTACATTTTCAAAATTTTTGTAAACATTGACCTTGTGTATCATTTAGCACCAAATGTGTAATGAGGTATACGTTATAATTGTATGTTTACCAAATGTGTAATGTGGTACGTGATAATTGTATGTTTACCAAAGGTGTAATGAGGTACGTGATAATTGTATGTTTACCAATTGTGTAATGAGGTGCGTGATAATTGTATGTTTACCAATTGTGTAATGAGGTACGTGATAATCGTATGTTTACCAATTGTGTAATGAGGTACGTGATAATTGTATGTTTACCAATTGTGTAATGAGGTACCTGATAATCGTATGTTTACCAAATGTGTAATGAGGTACGTGATAATTGTATGTTTACCAATTGTGTAATGAGGTACGTTATAATTGTATGTTTACCAAATGTGTGCTGAGGTACGTGATAATTGCATGTTTACCAAATGTGTACTGAGGTATAAGCGATAATTGTATGTTTACTAAATGTGTAATGAGGTATACGTGATAATTGTATGTTTACCAAATGTGTAATGAGGTACGTTTTAATTTTATGTTTACCAAATGTGTAATGAGGTACGTGATAATTTTATGTTTACCAAATGTGTAATGAGGTACGTGATAATTGTATGTTTACCAAATGTGTAATGAGGTACGTGATAATTGTATGTTTACCAAATGTGTAATGAGGTACGTGATAATTGTATGTTTACCAAATGTGTAATGAGGTACGTGATAATTGTATGTTTACCAAATGTGTAATGAGGCACGTGATAATTGTATGTTTACCAATTGTGTAATGAGGTGCGTGATAATTGTATGTTTACCAAATGTGTAATGAGGTATTGAGGTACGTGATAATTGTATATATGTTTACCAAATGTGTAATGAGGTACGTGATAATTGTATGTTTACCAAATTTGTAATGAGGTGCGTGATAATTGTATGTTTACCAAATGTGTTATGAGGTACGTGATAATGGTATGTTTTCCAAATGTGTAATGAGGTACGTGATAATTGTATGTTTGCAAAAAAATGTGGGAGTGAACCATCATTCTTTGTTGACAGTAGTTGTAGCCACAATTTTCATCTCCTTTCTTGATAATTTTTGGCCTTACCGGGCACAATTTGCATAAAGGTTTTCGTAAACAGGTATTTCAATTACTATAGTCAGGGGCGCAACTAGGGGGGGGTTGGGGGGGTTGCAACCCCTGCCCTTTTTGTGAGACCTCTAATACTAGTTAGACTTTAGATAAACAGATAATTAATCGTCTGTTGTAGTACGCAATACAATAGTAGATATCTATAGTATCCCAAATCAGTGCCGTATCAAAATTTTCGAAGATAAAGTTCTTTGCCTGTACAAAATAAGGCTAAGACTAAATGTCGAACTTTTCATGTGTGCGAGGGCAGAGGCATCTTAGACGAATTAGAAGCTATTCAGTAATGTATGACTCAAAATCTCAAACGGAGCAACGCAACCCCCAAAATATGTTCACTTTTGTGAAGTGTCGTCTGTCGAGGCTTCAATTCCCTGAACCAATCATAAAGATAGAGCTGGATTTTAGTGTGATAATTTCTTCGTTTTTACAGTAAAATTTGAACTATACTCGCTGTAGAATTAGATGAAAAAGTTCGCTCAAATTGCTGCAAATGGTGTTTTGCGAGGTTCTAGATTTCAAAAATTTCCGGGGGAGGACCCCCGGACCCCCCTACAAATGCGGTCAATAATTGCCACTACTGCCCTCCACACTTTTTGACACCTTGCTACGGCACTGCAAATTGTTTAGAATACTGAACGACTTTGCCCTTTTTTTGCGTTCAACCCCTGCCCTCGAAATTTTCTAGTTGCGCCCCTGATAGTATAATTTGGATGAAAAAAAGCAAGGACCTGTTTAAAAAAAATGTTGTTACAAAGTTTTCTGTTGTAAAGCTTGCCGTGACCAGGATTCGAACCTGGGTTATTGCGGCCACAACGCAATGTACTAGCCACTATACGATCACGGCCAACGTTGGAAGCTAGTTAAATTTGTGAAAACCTAACTTTTTTGCAGAAAACGTTAATAAATTTTACCATAATATAGTAAACTATAAGTTGTTAATCATCAAGGTTTTCTGCGCAATTTTTGTTTCATAGAAAAAGAATATTGTTTTATGCAAAATCATGGAAAATCATCCAACGAGCTGAAAAGAATGTTTAGCTAATAATGAGAAAAGTTAATATAGTAAACTGTTGGAATGCCTTCGACGAAGATGGGATTCGAACCCACGCGTGCAGAGCACAATGGATTAGCAGTCCATCGCCTTAACCACTCGGCCACTTCGTCTGGACATTTCTCTCACATTTTCAGAGGATATTGTATTTGCAGTGAATAGAAACCAACGAATAATTTTAAAGAAAAAGGAAATGGCAGCTCATCTGATACTACACGCTCGGTGTGAAAGCTATATTCAGTCAAAACGCTCAATTATGACGTAACAGAGAGTGCGCTTCATAATTTCACAGAACTGTTCAATTAATGTTTTATTTACTACGCAACTGAGAATTGGGCTCTTAAAGTCTGTTGTTTGTGTTGCTTAATTTAATTTTAAATTAAGGAGGATGTCTTACATTTTCCAAACTTTTTGTGAACATTGATGTTTTGTATCATTTAGCACCAAATGTGTAATGAGGTATACGTGATAATTGTTTGTTTACCAAATGTGTAATGAGGTACGTGATAATTTTATGTCAGTTACCAAATGTGTAATGAGGTATGTGATAATTGTATGTTTGCAAAAAAATGTGGGAGTGAACCATCATTCTTTGTTGACAGTAGCCGTAGACACAATTTTCATCTCCTTTGTTGATAATTTTTGGCCTTACAGGGCACAATTTGCATAAAGGTTTTTGTAAACAGGTATTTCAATTACTATATTATAATTTGGAGGGAAAAAGCAAAGACCCGTTTAAAAAAAAGTTGTTACAAAGTTTTGTGTTGTAAAGCGTGCCGTGACCAGGATTCGAACCTGGGTTATTGCGGCCACAACGCAATGTACTAACCACTATACGATCACGGCCAACGTTGGAAGTTAGTTAAATTTGTGAACACCTAACTTTTTTCCAGAAAACGTTTATAAACTTTACCATAATATAGTAAACTATAAGTTGTTCATCATCCAGGTTTGCGCGCAATTTTTGTTTCATAGAAAAAGAATATTGTTATATGCAAAATCATTGAAAATTATCTAACGAGCTGAAAAGAATGTTAAGCTAATACTGAGAAAAGGTAATATAGTAAAATGTTGCAACGCCTTCGACGGAGATGGGATTGGAACGCACGCGTGCAGAAAACAATGGATTAGCAGTCATTCGCGTTAACCACTCGGCCACTTCGTCTGGAGATTTTTCGCTGATTTTCAGAGAATATTGTATTTGCAGTGAATAGAAACCAACGAGTAATTTTAAAGAAAAAGGAAACGCCATCTCATCTGATTCTGAACGCTCGGCGTGAAAGCTATACTCAGTCAATACGCTCAATTATGACGTAACAGAGAATGCGCTTCATAATTTCACAGAATTCAATTAATGTTTGATTTACTACGCAACCGAGAATTGGGTTCTTAAAGTCTGTTGTTTGTGTTGGTTAATTTAATTTCAAATTAAGGAGGGTGTCTTCCATTTTTCCAAATTTTTTGTAAACATTGATCTTGTGTATCATTTAGCACCAACTATGTGTAATGAGGTATACGTTATAATTGTATGTTTACCAAATGTGTTATGAGGTATGTGATAATTGTATGTTTACCAATTGCGTAATGAGGTACGTGATAATTGTATGTTTACCAAATGTGTAATCAGGTACGTGATAATTGTATGTTTACCAAATGTGTAATGAGGTACGTTATAATTGAATGTTTACCAAATGTGTAATGAGGTACGTGATAATTGTATGTTTACCAATTGCGTAATGAGGTACGTGATAATTGTATGTTTACCAAATGTGTAATCAGGTACGTGATAATTGTATGTTTACCAAATGTGTAATGAGGTACGTTATAATTGAATGTTTACCAAATGTGTAATGAGGTACGTGATAATTGTATGTTTACCAAATGTGTAATGAGGTCGTGATAATTGTATGTTTACCAATTGTATAATGAGGTGCGTTATAATTGAATGTTTACCAAATGTGTAATGAGGTACGTGATAATTGTATGTTTACCAAATGTGTAATGAGGTACGTGATAATTGTATGTTTGCAAAAAAATGTGGGAGTGAACCATCATTCTTTGTTGACAGTAGTTGTAGCCACAATTTTCATCTCCTTTGTTGATAATTTTTGGCCTTACAGGGCACAATTTGCATAAAGGTTTTCGTAAACAGGTATTTCAATTACTATAGTATAATTTGGATGAAAAAAAGCAAAAAAAAAGTTTTGTGTTTTAAAGCTTGCCGTGACCAGGATTCGAACCTGGGTTATTGCGGCCACAACGCAATGTACTAACCACTATACGATCACGGCCAACGTTGGAAGGTAGTTAAATTTGTGAAAACCTAACTTTTTTGCAGAAAACGTTAATAAATTTTACCATAATATAGTAAACTATAAGTTGTTAATCATCCAGGTTTTCTGCGCAATTTTTGTTTCATAGAAAAAGAATATTGTTTTATGCAAAATCATCCAACGAGCTGAAAAGAATGTTTAATAGCTAATACTGAGAAAAGTTAATATAGTAAAATGTTGCAATGCCTTCGACGAAGATGGGATTCGAACCCACGCGTGCAGAGCACACTGGATTAGCAGTCCATCGCCTTAACCTCGGCCACTTCGTCTGGACATTTCTCTCACATTTTCAGAGGATATTGTATTTGCAGTGAATAGAAACCAACGAGTAATTTTAAAGAAAAATGAAACGCCAGTTCTTCTGATACTAAACGCTCGGCGTGAAAGCTATACTCAGTCAATACGGTCAATTATATGTCTTACATTTTCCAAAATTTTTGTAAACATTGATGCTGTGTATCATTTAGCACCAAATGTGTAATGAGGTATACGTGTAATTGTATGTTTGCAAAAAAATGTGGGAGTGAATTCTTTGTTGACAGTATCTGTAGACACAATTTTCATCTCCTTTGTTGATAATTTCTGGCCTGACAGGGCACAATTTGCATTAAGGTTTCGTAAACAGGTATTTCAATTACTATATTATAATTTGGATGAAAAAAGCAAAGACCTGTTTAAAGAAAAATTTTGTTACAAAGTTTTGTTACAAAGGCAAAAATGCCCTGGGTACCAGGCTGGGATGGTACCACTCAACCTCGCACATGGCCAGGTAACTACTAATTACAATATTGCGTCATTCAGGGCTAAATCCACTTCTACGTTTGCGCATGCCTTGAATGCGCAAAAGTTTCAACCAATAGGAAAGCAGAAATCTTTAGTGGTAATATGGACCAGGTATTAACCACAAATTTCATTCTCGCGTCATCAGGGCTAAATCCCCTGATCTTTACTCATACCCAATAAAAACGCGCGAAAATTTTAACAAATAGGAAAGCAGAAGTCTTTAGCGGTTGCCAGGCTATATCAATTCAACCACAGGTGCCCATCTTTACAATTCGAATCTTGGCGGGGAGGCATGGGAGGCTGCCGGTGAAAACAGTCAGCGGTTGTCAGCCAGTAAAAAAGTAACAAAACTTGATCAAATTCGAAATGGAGATTGGAATTAGGCTGTGTCAACGCACAAATTCATTTATTAAAGCGTCTTCTAAACTTTCTTTATTGCGAGAGATTGTTTCTTGTCAGAGGACAACTGTTTCTTGTATCCTTTTTTATTTTAAATATCAGTTCATGTTATTTTAAAGTTCTTTTATACATAAATTTGTTACGCGTTTGTTGACGTTTATATGTCGCAGCAAGAGCATTCGTCAGAGAGAACTGTTTATATGGAAACATTAAGCCTTTTTTTATGAGTATTTTTGCAGTACACTAACCTTTCAAGATGTTTTATTTGTTGAAGTTTTGTCAAATGGCAAGTTCAAGTTGAAGTTCAATTTAGTGCACACTATTTTTTATCTATTACATCCTGAAGATTAATTATAAATAAACGGAGTATATATTGTACAGGGAAAATTTTGAAATATTTTGAGAATGTGTACAGTGGCCAAAGTAGCATAGGCTTTCGAGTTGACCACCGTCTACATTTGAATAAATCAGCTAAATAATTGAGCTAGCTAATAGAACGTAAAGTCAATCAATAGAGCTCTTGGACAAAAGAAAAGAGAGTAAAAAAAATTATCATAATCAAATATGCATATATATATATATATATATATATAGTATAGTTTAAGTGGTCTTACCTCAAAATGTTGAGTGTTACAACTGTCAGTTTCACGTGGGGTGATCTTCAGGTGACAAGATCGCCTGAAGATCGCCCTGTGTGAAACTGACAGTTGCGACACTCAACATTTTGAGGTAAGTCCACTTAAACTATACTGTATTCGCTCTACCTTTATGGTATTGAGCACTTTCCGACATTCCATGAACAAAATCACACATGCTCATTATATATAGCGTGTCAGTAGTGATACCCCCCATCTGGCAACCAAAGGGATGCTGCCTCATTAAATATTCAACTTATTATTTATTCATTCTCAGGCTCCTTGGGGACCTCCTAACCCTAATCTCATTAGTATACATTTTATATAGTGGCGTGTTACGTGACTTACGTCATTAGCACCAAACCCTTAGCTGTTACTCAACCCCCCTGGTTTTCACTACATCATAACCGACTTATTATTTATGTATACGTCATTATTTCTCAGGTTCTTAACCCTAACTTCCCCCCCCCCCCCCTAACCCTAGCATGATCGGAAATGGCGGCTGTCGAGGCTCATGAAATACGGGCTGACCCATATTAGCTACGTATGCATGCGTAGAACGAATATCTTGAGTGTAAATGTCATCAATACACGGCCAACAGGCTGCATACTTCAACGGGGACACCCCAAGCTCAAAGTCAAACATCTCTGCTCAAAATCGTCGCTCGACCATAATTCTTCCACGAGCGCATAGCACGAATGTTGGGCTTGCCATAGAAGTTGGGTTTGTTGACAACTCGTGAAATTTTCGCGATATACGAAGCAATTACAGTACCCTTCTCAAATTCATCAGTTTCAAATGTCCTCAGAACTCACTTGAGCCAGCACGCACATGGACTGTGAACTGCCCCATGAAAGTGGCCGATTTTCTATGTGATTTCCGATCGTGCTGTACTGCTTAATATAAAATGTATACTAATGAGATTAGGGTTAGGAGGTCCCCAAGGAGCCTGAGAATGAATAAATAATAAGTTGAATATTTAATGAGGTGGCATCCCTTTGGTTGCCAGATGGGGTGGGGGGGGGGGGGGGTATCACTACTCATGTCCAGTAAATGGTTAAATTGAATTGGAGGTGTGTTGAAGGCATGTCACTGGTAAACTGTTTGTCAAATTCATTCTCCTTGATTACATGAAACAGATTGCACAAAGCCAAAATATGGTAGGTGACTTTGAAACAAAGTGCTTTTTTAGATTTATAACTTCTTCAGTGCCACAATAGGGCCGTTTAAATGGGAGACCAAATATACAAGTTTATAAATACAGACTTGCTCCGGGCTCTGATTAGTTGCAACAAAATAAGATCTTAGTCGTGGTTAAAAGCAAAAGGTGAGAGTTTAGCTAGTATTCAAAGTTATATAGATGTAAATATTCTTCAACTAGAATAATATTAGTGAATGTTCTGTTAAATACAGACTTATATGGTAAGTTTACCATAATATGAATAAGAATCTTACCATTTTGCTGTTGTCTATTCTTATAACAATAAAAATAATCCCAAAAATTGCAGTGATTCGAAGGAAAAAGGGGAACTGTATGTATACGTAGTCGTAATAAGATTGAGCATTGAGCGAGATCGTTTGTTTACAAGTGTGTTCGTGAGGACCCATCATACCATGGCCGTGTGAAGATTTCATTGTTTTGGAGCAACCAATCAGAGCCTGGAGCAAGTCTGTATTTATCAACTTGTGCCTGGGGTTTGCTGCGAGGGGATGTCACACCTTAAAATTGATTGATGCATTATTTTGGACTAGTTTTCAACCTCTGTTTTTATTTTTAGTCTTAAATTACTTTGGTCTCAAACAAATTGACTATAATTATTTATACAAGTCTGTTCATGACTTAAATAAGACACATCTTAACAGGGCTGTATCCAGAGATAATTTGGGGATACCGGTTGCACAATCAGTGAATGTACCATCTTGGGGGGTCTGGGGGACATGCTCCTACAGAAAATTTTGAAAACTAGAGTCTCGGAAATGGCATTTCCTGCATTCTGAGGGGCGAATTTCAACATTCTTATGGGTGATTTTTAATGCAGCTTTTCACTAGTCTACACAGCTTTAAAACTTTTGAATTTTTTTATACAATAGCAAGAATATACTAGAGTAGCAGACATTACGACGTTTTATTACGTTTTCTTTTTCTACTGGCATTGGCAAGTGCCTAATTTAGCTGCTTTAAATGACTGGAAAGAGAACTCAGTTTGTAGTGCACAGTTTATAATGATTGTAGTTAGTTTTATGTTAATTTCATTTTCATGTTCTTTTGAATTAATGTCATTTATGATTTTGGGGGATCCCAAACTGGGGTACCGGCGTCTAAACCCTTCTGGATACGGCCCTGCTTAAAGGGCAACTATACATTTCCAGGTTATTCTATCTTCCGTTAGAGTCGAAAAAGTTCAATCTAAAACCGAAGATATAACTGAAACCAGTCACTCGGTTCCACTTTTATGAACTGTCTAAGTTTGTGATTTTGCTCCTTTTGCTGAACTCGTGTGAACGACGACCACGTCGGAATAAAGACTGGCACTAGTACCTTGTGATGTCATACTGGTAACAAACAACAAGGTGATTGGTGGGTTTTACCGGTATGACGTCAAAGACAATAGAGTACCCATTCTCCTAGAAACGCGGTCATGCTTCAAAAGGACCTAAGAAGGCTTCGCTGATAAGTTCTTTCCTTTACCTCGAAATTCATATTTTTCTTTACTTTTGCTAAGTTAGATGATAACCCTTTCAGAAGAAAATATAACTTCAAAAGGTTTAGTTGACCTTTAACCCTTTCCCTCCTAGGGGTTCTCACTTGACAAATAAAATTGTCTGGAGGAGTTAGACAGAGTGAAATATTAACAAAGTGGCCAGTTTTGGGCAACCTACTGTAGTACGGTACTCTAGTAGGGATTTTGGGTGACCTAATACTCTAGTATTCGATTGTAAATAGGCAAATTTCAGGATATTGCGCATGCATCATTTTGCAAAAAGAAAAGCCTGAATGGCAAACAGACTTGCTAGTGAGCCAACAACAGCAAAATAACAGTGTTAAAGGGTATTGGCAATAAAAATTAAGTTTATCTCATTTGAAAGAACTCATCAAATGGTATAAGAAGACCTTTTACAATTTTTCCGTATCTGTTTTGGTTTTGGAAATATTTCGACCAAACTCAGCGTGCTGTCCGCCATCTTGGAATTATTTTCGATATGCAAAATTATGCATGTGACGACATAAGCAGGGTAAAGTGAAATTTTTATCTTGCCAACCTTATGACATTATGAGCTAGAAACTCGATTTTTTGTTGCGCTATTTCCATTTTAAATTGACCCACAACATTTAAAAAGCCTTCCGTGGAAATTTGGGCACCCACGGAGTATTTTCATCAGGTTTACTCTGCTTGTGACGTCACCAATTTCCTAGTTAATTAGACCCAATATTACAACAAGATGGCGGACAGCACGCTGTCTTTGGTCGAAATATTTCAAAACACAAGAAAGATACAGAAAAATTACAAAAGGTCTTCTTATACCATTTGGGGAGTGCTTTCAAATGAGACAAACTTACATGTAATTTGTATTGCCAATACCCTTTAAACATCCAAAAACTGTATCTATACTTCGTTTATTTTAAACAGTTAACAGTATGTTTACTTTGAGTGGAGTTTGCCAGTTGTTTTTTTTGAAAAATGATGCACGCACAACACAGAAAAAAACTGAAGTAAACGCACGAGAATGGCCATCAATGTAAAAGCTTTTGGTGTTGTTGACGTATATTATCTATTGAAAAGGGAAATCGAAGAAATTTCCTTTTGTAGCGAAGTTTACATTTTGAGTAAACGGCACTTGAAAGAAAATTATACTTCAAATTTTCTTTTCGGTCAAAAACATTACACCGTCATTTCTCCGTCACTATTTACTTGTTTTTCTTAATGATTTCTTATATGAAAGTTTAGCACGAAGCTTTAACGTTGGTTCAAAAAATAATTATCACGTTTATATAGTACTTGACAAATAAAATTAATAGATTAATACTGTTTTTGTTTTATCATAGCTAAGTTTGACTACCAAGACCCTTTAAATTTTGACAGTTGTTTAAAAGATGAAGAAAAAATAGTAAGGTAACGGAGAGGTTATAATTATTGTAGAGCTTTTTATTTGTCTAAGGCCTGCGCTTAACGTCGCACAATATAGAATAGAATTTGAATTTTATTCGACGAAACTGCGGCGTATAACTCGATTAAATTCGACACATGATTTAAATCCGTCTCGGGAATTAAATTCGTCTGAGTCAGACGGATAATGCGACGATAATGCGTGTTCAAGTTACACGACGAATTATCGTCGCGTCGAATTAAATGTTTCTCTTCTGTCTGTGACAATTCGGTGCCATGTTTTCAAGGAATTGTTTTCAGGCTTCACGAGTCCAAGTAATAACAATTAAATTCGACTGAAATTCGACGTTTAACTCGACGTCGCGTTACCAACGAAGTTAATTAGAATTAAATGTGTCTGAATTAAATTCGTCTATTGTGCGACGTTTAGCGCAGGCCTTACATCAATTACATCGCCCAATTAAGGGTGCGTTTGTTTTGGACTAGTGGTGTGCGTTGGATCGGATTGACCCCTTGTAATCCGAGGGTTTGCCAAAACTGTCAATCCGAATCCGATCCGAACCGAAGCCAAAAAATCGTAGTCCGATCCGATCCGATCCGAAAACAGCTGCTCAAATCCGATCCGATCCGATCCGGTCCGAAAAAATTAAAATACCGGATATATGTTGCAATAGTTGCGCAAACTTTCCGAAAAGAAAACCAATGAACAAATAAGTTTAAGAAAACTACTATACAATAATAATCTTATGTAATAATAACCTTCATATATTGTGCAACGTGCATACAACTAGTGAATTTGTTAATTCTGTGACAAAATTTACAAAAACAATGACAAAAGTGAACCTGATGCGGGTAAAAAAGTGCAAAATCCGATTCGATCCGATCTGGGGAAAAAAGAACAAAATCCGATCCGAGAAAAAAAGAACAAAATCCGGTCCGATCCGAACGATAAAAGTTTAGTCCGAATCCGATCCGAATCGGATCGGGTTCGGATTCGGATCGGATTCGCACACCTCTATTTGGGACCATTCCGGAGTAGGGGGCCGTTCATATATGAGGCGGGCTAGCCCGTTCTCCAACTTCTTATTTTACATTAACTTTTCCTCTTCTCTTTCTGTTTCCGGTTGCCGGGTTGATTTTATATCACGGAAATCTTTCTGTGATCGCAAAAAATAATTAGAATACTGCGTGTTATGCTTACAGAAAAACGGAGCCAATTTTGCTTTGTTATATCTTTCTGCCTTTCTCAAATAGTCGTGACATAAAATCAGCCCGGTAACTACAATCCTGGTCAAAATCACTCGGACACCTTGCCTTAAATCACATCTGATATCAAATTTCCTTCTAAAAATCATACGCCCCGCTCCCCCCATTCAATGTTGATAAAAATTTGCGCTGAACATACTTTGCATTTCATTTTCTAACCAACATTGAACGGGGGCAGTGGGGGGCGATGTTATTTGAACATAATCTTAGGAATTGATGCGCTTAAATTCGTTTTACGCGACTGTCCGAGTTAATTTTGGCCAGGATTGTAGGCTTGCCCGCCTCATGAACAGCCCCTAGGAATATAGCCAGAATAACGTATATATATATAATAGGAGCTCTTATTACGGAATACTACCAGTTAAACTCTCTCGATTAACCAGAATAACTTATCGTTTGCAGAACGAAAGATCAAGCTATTATGGAATATTTTAGAAATTATTCTAATTATTGCGGAATACCCCAAGCGAACGCACCCTAAAATGTAAAATTAGCTCCGAGATGGGTCAAACATATTTATGCCCAAGAACATCAACTGTATTACTATTATTATTAATAAATAATAATTTTAGAGGGCATTTAGAAAAATAATCAAAGATAGTAAGCAATGTCTCGAACAGTGTCCGCTTCTTGTCGGTATTTACAGTATTTTATTTTAATAAATAATATTTACATAAACTCATAACTTATATACAATGTCATGTAGTGGTCATAACAATATTCCCAAGGGCTAATGTTTGAAGCATGACATTGTAAACCTACACCAATAAGCCATTTGCACGATGGCGTTGGGTAACTACAACTACCAGAATGCTTTGCCAGTATTCTAGGGTTTCAGCTAAAAGGGATCACTCAAAGGGAGCCGTCTAGTCCTTTCGCGGCTTTTCTAAAATATGTCGTCAAATATGTTTCTCCAAAAAGCTAGGGTGTATACCAGATTTCTGATTAGGGTTAGGGTTTGTGGTTAAAGGGTATTGGCATTAAAAATTAAGTTTGTCTCATTTGAAAGAACTCCCCAAATGGTATAAGAAGACCTTTTGTAATTTTTCTGTATCTTTCTTGTGTTTTGAAATATTTCGACCAAAGACAGCGTGCTGTCCGCCATCTTGTTGTAATATTGGGTCTAATTAACTGGGAAATTGGTGACGTCACAAGCAGGGTAAACCTGATGAAACTATACTCCGTGGGTGCCCAAATTTCCACGGAAGGCTTTTTAAATGTTGTGGATCAATTTAAAATGGAAATAGCGCAACAAAAAAATCAAGTTTCTAGCTCATAATGTCATAAGGTTGGCAAGATAAAAATTTCACTTTACCCTGCTTATGTCGTCACATGCATAATTTTGCATATCGAAAATAATTCCAAGATGGCGGACAGCACGCTGAGTTTGGTCGAAATATTTCCAAAACCAAAACAGATACGGAAAAATTGTAAAAGGTCTTCTTATACCATTTGACGAGTTCTTTCAAATGAAATAAACTTCATTTTTATTGCCAATACCCTTTAAGGTGTCGAAAAGATTGCAAAAATCGTGAGACTCACTGAAACTTCACGACAAATTTGGAAAAAATAAATTTGGCGACATATTTTGGAAAAGCCGCGAAAGGACTGGACGGGTCCTTTTTAGTCATCCCTTTTAAGCGAAGCCCTAGAATACTGGCAAAGCATTCTGGTAGTTGTAGTCACCCAACGCCATCTCACGTCATCGTGCAAATGGTCTATTATTATACACATAGCTTTACTTTCTGTTCCAAAAAAAATGCCCCCCATCCATTTATGAGGTGCACCTTTTTTAATTATGATACAAGAAGTAAAATTTTATATCATGCCGAAAGCCCATCCCTCCTTCTTTGTTGTCTGAAATTTTCCGAGCTAAGTAGTTATCTACTCGCTTCCTGTAGTAATTTAAAGAAGCAACATCAAAATTTGAACTTGTCCAAATTATGCGAATTATCTATGCTACCTACAGATTTGGAAAAATACAGGGTGTCCCAAACGAATGTCGCCCATCCCGTTTTTGACCACAGCTTTGTTTGAGTGCGGAATACAAGTTTGAATACATATGCATGTGAACACTGACCACAGGGGAATAAAGTTTGATTCCAAATGAAGCAATGCGGCATCAAATCATGTGGGGTTCCTTGGGGTAATAACAATGCTCATGAGAGTTCCATGCACATGTTTGCCATGTAGGCAGAAGTGCACTTACTTTATCCGTCTTAAGATGGTTGGACAACAATTCACTCCCGAAGAAAGAGCATTCATGGTACTTTCTTATCATGAAACAAGAAGCCCAACAAGGACAAGGGAAGCCTTTAGGAGAAGATTTCCAAATCTTGACGTAGCATACATAATTTGGACAAGTTCAAATTTTGATGTTGCCTCTTTAAATGACTACAGGAAGCGAGTAGATAACTACTTAGCTCTGAAAATTTCAGACATCAAAGAAGGAGGGATGGGCTTTCGGCGTGATATAAAAATTTACTTCTTGTACCATAATTAAAGAAGGTGCACCTCATAAATGGATGGGGGCATTTTTTTGGGGACACCCTGTAGTTGCTCCAAAGTTACAGTACGTGTATACATAGTCAGTCGAGGTATGTTCTGGAAACCCGGCAGACTTCAAAGCGCCTATAGTGAGCTGTGATTTTATGTTGAACCGTACCTTAAGGCCTGGCCAAACGCTTTCAACATTTCATTCAACATCGTTCAACATTGTTGAATTCAACATGTTGAAAGCGTTTGGCCACCCCTGTTGAATGATGTTGAACGTTGTTGAATGGTGTTGAATGATGTTGAACGCAATTTGAACATGTTCAAATTTTCGTTCAACACGCGTTCAACATTTCTGTTGTTCTCAAAATGTTGAAAGGTGTTGAACGCATTTGGCCACATTTCATTCAACTTTGTTGAACAGAGACATGCGCCATGCGGGTTGAACAGAGACATGGTAGCCCGCGTTCAATTAATTGTCATTCATGAATGTTGAACGATGTTGAGTTCATTTGGCCACTCGTGCTTTCAACATTATTCAACATCGTTCAACAATGTTGAATGCGATGTTGAAAGCGTTTGGCCAGGCCTTTAGACCGTGCACATCCTTTGTTTTTGGTTTATTAATATTTAAATAGCACGGCTGAGTGATTGAACTGAAACGCTGCTATTGGATAATTCGTTCATTATACTAAAATACAATGGGTTCAGTGACCGTGCACAAATATGCATAAAGGCGAACAAAAAGATAGCAAAAAGACTTTAGCTGAGTTTCCAGACCCTAGTTTGAATGACTATGGTTTACTCGTTAGTATATATAGAATTATTTTGTTTATTTAGCATTATTTATTATATAAAATAGAGTGTTTTATTGATTTTCCGCTACTAACAACAGTGATAATCTCACATGTGCGAGTATTTATGATAATCGCACACGTGACGATTATCGCTGAATCAGCATTATAGTTTAATGCAGTTTTTGCAAGGCAATAGGACATTTTTTTTATATAATAAACAGAACAATACATGGATGCTTGCATGAAATATGAAATTTATTTCTTGTGTTGAACAGGATATGTCACTCGTTCGCTTCGCTCACTCGTGAGATATCCTGGTCAACACTCGAAATAAATTTCATATTTCCGCACATCCATGTATTATTCTCTATTTATTTCAGAGATCAAGTCCGAGCTTACTGCCAGGAAAAATTAATGCCCCGAGTGTTAATGGCAAACAGACATGAACGTATGTACGAGTAACTTTGTTGCTTTTAGTTTATGCTAATGTTTAAAACATGAAACCTCCGCTCGGTTCTGTATGTGACTTTTATTTATTGCAATATATAAGTGGCAGGGGCGGCGTGGCCCACCGGGACACTGGGAGATTTCCCTGTGGGCCCCAATGATATGTATACCTTGTGGGCCCCAACAATTTGTGACTGGTGGGCCCAAATATTTTGTAGATGCTAATTTTTAACCACTGCAGCATAAAACTTGAAGTACAGTTTAGATTATGGAATACTGCAGTTCTGTTCTATAGCGTTTCAAGCTAAGGCCTTTTATGAGAGAAACGTACAGTTCAATTCATTTCATAAAACCTTAAGTATTTCGAAATTGTTTTCCAATTCAACGTTGCCTATGCAGCACATTTATTTTATAGTATTTTATGATATTAATCCGTGCATTGAAAATAACAAGACTGCATGCAACTACTGTACACGTTAGACTATAAATATTGTATCGTTGTTTTTCTGTTTTTAAACTTTTAAAATTTTGCTAATAGGTACGGAACGCAGGAAATTTCAATTCAGTCACCCAAATTTCAAAAATGTTCTGGGGGAGGATGTCGGCAGTTCTAAATTCTTCCTATGATGACCCCTGAAAGTGGGCCCTGGAATGTGATTTCCCGGCCCCTATTTCAGAGCCACGCCGCCACTGATAAGTGGATTGCATGCTGCACCATTAGAAGTAAACATTTTGAAGCCACTGGCGGCTATATTTGTACTCCAGGTCCGGCATACTTTGCAGGTTAAGGGGGCAAGATACCTTCAATTTGGCGTAATATTCGTCATTGTGTAATATTCGCTCTCATTTGGTGAAAATAAAAGCTAAGCCAATAGGTCTTAAGCCAATGTGCATCTAAATGAGTCTTTTTGGCCTCGTTGTGAAGCAAAGATTCATTGTATTGCAGAGACACAAACGAGGCCAGAAAGGCTTATTAATATGCACGTAAAAGAATATTTAAAGTTAAGACCTATTGGCTTAGCTTTTATTTTCACCAAATGAGAGCGAATATTACACAATGACGAATATTACGCCAAATTGAAGGTATCTTTCCCCCTTAAACCTGCAAAGTATGCTGGACCTGGAGTACAAATATAGCTGCCAGTGGCTTCAAAATGTTTACTCCTAATGGTGCAGCATCGCTATTATGAAAGTGGTGTATTACAAGCTATTTATTGAGGGTTGCCGAATTCACATACAAAATCTTTTTTCCAACGCATTCTTATCCATACGCTATATCTTCTCTATATACGTCTCTCTTTCTTCCTTTCCTCAAATTTACCACTTGTTAAGAATAGTTGCTTCCTAAAACTCTAGAACTCTATATCCTATCTTCACGCCTTACTAATATAATCAAAATCACACATCTTCAATATATACTACATATATATATACGTTTCTCTCTGACGAAAGGCCTTCGCTCGAAACGTTATAAATCTACGTTCAATAATTTTGGCAGTACTCAAACCTTACCGTATATTTTGACTTGTACTCCAAATAAGTTTGTTTCAATAATCCTCCAATGTCATGGTTCAGCTCAATCTCGTACCCAGAGACTTTGCGCGCGGGCGAAGGCTCTGGGTACGAGATTGGGTTCAGCTCAAAGTGGTTCTCTAATGAAAATATTGTTGGCAATGTTTTTGCATAATCTTAAAGATGTTATGGTAGTTAGTAATGGTGCAAAGCTTCATTTCAAAATTCGATGAAGAAAAGGTGATATGTTACGTGTGAAGTTCGTATTTTGGAGTGCCGCCATTAAAGTGGCCGAGCTTGAGAAGAATGAGCCGAGGAAGCTTTAGACTCAACAACAACAATGACCCTTTTGTTGACAACGACAATGATCTTTTGTTTTTGTTGAGTCTATGACGTCATAAGTTCTCCTCAACTCATTCTTCTCAAACAGGGCCAATTTAATGGCGGCGCAAAATACAAACTTCACGCGTAAAATACAACTTTGTTTTTGAGAATTTCGAAATGAAACTTTGAACAATTACCAAGTACGATAATATCTTTAAGATTATGCAGAAACATTACCAACAATATTTTCATAGACACTTTAGACATTGTGTGTAAAACATGGTATCACACAATACATTATATATTAAGAGCTTAAAGTGGTTCTCTGATGAAGTGAAAAATTTGTTGGCATTTTTATTGTTTCAATAAACAGAAGAGCATGGCAGGAGCACTCACGAAAAATTTCAAGAGAATTTGGTGTGTAGTCTTCACGCTATTAACTTTCAAAGTTTGTCGTGGAAAGTTCGTTTTGGGGGAAATTTAGGCTTCTTGATAACAGTGATGACATACATTGGCTTTGATGACGTACACAAATGATCATTAATGCTGAAATTCATTGTTCTTATGCATATAGTTGTTCAATATGCGTACGTCATAAGGCATTGTTATAGAGAACCAAAATTTCCCCCAAAACGAACTATAGCCATGGCAAAATTTGATAGTTAATCCCACGAGAACTATACATAAATTGTCTTAAAATTTTCAGTGACTGATGCATGCCTCTATAAAAAGCAATAAAAATGCCAACCAATTTTTCACTTCACGGGCACTTTAACGCCAGTGTAGATCCAATTACCTATCTATCAAAGAAAATCACCATTTCATTCATATATTTTAATACAGATAATAAACAATTATTGGATGAGACTTTTTTCATATCAAGAATTATCAAGGTCGAAGTCTGTGTTATCTGCCGAAGGCTGAGGCTGATAATGCGGTCTAAGACCCTGATAATTCTTGATATCAAAAAAGTCGAATTCAATAATTGTTTTATTATACTTTTCAGTTGAAAATATAAAGAGAATCACTCCCTCAGAACCAAAAAATGCAGTTCAAAGACAGTTGCTTTTTTTTCCCGCGCTTTTCTTCGGTTTGTCAGCTCGTCAGTCGCGTCACGTCAGCACATACATGATAAGTCCTTTTTCCTACAGATAATACCTCCAGAAACTACAGATAATAGTACTGTGGGCTCAGAATCAAATAATTACAGCGACAACTAAAAGTGCAGATATCAAGAATTCTTACCAAGTTTCTGACCAATTATAATCAAGGATTCAAAAAAAAATGTATAATAATACGTATTAAATGAATACAGCCTTTATATCCAAGAGGCATGTTTTCAGATGATTGCACTTGACTTCCAATGTCATCAAATGAAGAAGCATACGTAATAGACCACTGTAATGGCGACTAATTTGAGTATTCTTTTATGCGTACCTTCTTGCCTCGTTTGTGTGTCTGCAATTCAACTGAGAGTATTTGCTTTAGAACGAGGCTAAAAAGGCTGATTTCGATGCACATAAAAGAAAGTTTAAAGCGGTGGCAAAATGTTTAAATGTTTAAAGTTGTCTATAAAGGTGAGGTAATACGGGCAACATTTTTCTTTAACTTCCAACGCAACTTTGTTGAAAAGCGTTGTTGCACGTATTACCACCCAGCTTAAACATGATTTTGTTGCATTTTGAAATAATTTTTTGAAAAAAGTAGACTCCAGTTCTACTTGCTAAAACATGCTGATTCAACTTCCAACAAAATCATTGTTGCGTGACAATGTTTAAGTTGGTTGGTAATACGTGCAACAACGCTATTCAACTTGCAACGCAACAATGTTGCAGTAATTTGTTGCTCGTATTACTTCACTTTAATAGTAACTTATTGGGGTTTTCAAGCGATTACTGAAGTTTACAGTCCTATACGAACTACATGGTGTAATGCGACGATCAAGACGATCGTCATCTGGACTCATAATGTGTCCAATGCCTGTCTTTACACGAGATGAAATTGGAGACGCAAAACAAGACACATTAATAGAATTCGCCCAAGTACATCCAGACGCATAATGTGCGTTTGTATATGTAGTGTCAAAACGACCAATATCAATATTTTTTTGCTTTGATTAAATGTAGATTTCCACAAGGAAATTTTTCAAGAAATGGGTGAATTGGGTATTCTTGGAGCTACAATCGATGGTGAAATACTGACTTTTGACTTATAATATTAACTTCTTTTTTTTAATTCTATGCTACTGCATGTCCTACTGATTAAGCATACAAAATATCGAATAAACAGATTGTTGTGTGATATGTGTGTTATAGGATATGGATGTGCTGGAGTTTCAAGCGTAGCTTATGGACTTATTGCAAGAGAAGTAGAGAGGTTTGTGAGTGCGTTCAGCGCCTGGCGCGCTCACCATTGAGTACCCTGGCCCAATTTCAAAATAAATATTAATCTCATTCTCGCGTCATCAGGGCTAAATCCCCTTATGACGATTGCAATTTCACTCATAGCCAATAAAAACGCGCGAAAATTCAACCAATAGAAAAGCAGAAGTCTTTAGTGGTTACCTGACCCATATTCTTTGATTGGACCAGGGTACCAGGCTAGTCCCCCTCGCGTACCCCTCAGCTCAATGCGGGCAAGCGACTGGGGACGAGGCAGGTTCAGCGCACTGACTTATATATAACTGGACTGCAGGTCCCGTCCTCAATGGTGACCTGTCCTCCGTGGTTCCGTCCAAAAAATGACCGAACAAAGATAGCGGAAATACGAGTCTTTTCTTTCATGGTAGCAACCGCTGACCGTATTCTGCAATGTTTACTTAGGGCAAATTTGCGCCGTGTTTCTTGTTTGTTTATAATTGTGAGCTTTGCGAATTAGAATATCAGAACTTCAGGCACGCTGATTGGATAGCATTCTGAATTTGTAATTCAAATAATACACAAACGTAAATACGCATCGCTTTACAGTTATCCCATCCATCGCATTGTGCTTTCAAAAAGCTCGAAATTTTAGTATGTAAATCAATAATAACGACTGCCAACACCCCTCACCTTCAAAGTATACACTATCCGATATGATTTAGCATGGTTGCCTGCTTGTAACAAAAAATGCCATCAAAAGTAATATTTTGAAGCCTTGGACGGCCCTCTACATGTAAACGCAAACAAATTTTTACAAGGAATTACGCTGAGATGCGGGATCTCGGCAAAGAGGGCTAGCCCTCCTCCATATAAACACCCCCTTAGGGTCGTACGCTCATGCACTTCCTCCCGTACGACCCACAGGGAGCCCAACTCTGACGCCTCTTTTTTTGTTTTATTATATTGAGCTTGACAGAAAACCGAGGCCGTTAACAGTTGTGTAAGCTGGGATCGCGGCGCTTCTCTTAACAGTTGGTAATATATGCATGCAAATTACAGCGCGCGGTAATTTGAAACTCGAAACAGCTGTGGGCTTCTGTGCCACGTGAATGGCGCGTGACGCTCACTGAAAGCTGAGACGACTAAACACGCAGTCAGTGACGTAGTGCTGGAAAACACGCGAAAACTTCTCCTTCGCGTGTTTTATCACACCGCGGGTGTTCCGCCAACGTCAATTTGTTCGAGCTCAAATTACACGACACAGAACGCAGCACTGCATCACTGACTGCGTGTTTAGTCGTCTCAGCTTTCAGTGAGCGTCACGCGCCATTCACGTGGCACAAAAGCCCACAGCTGTTTCGAGTTTCAAATTACCGCGCGCTGTAATTTGCATATATATGCATATATTACCAACTGTTAAGAGAAGCGCCGCGATCCCAGCTTACACAACTGTTAAGCGGCCTCGGTTTTCTGTCAAGCTCAATATAAGAAAACAAAAAAAGAGGCGTCAGAGTTGGGCTCCCTGTGTACGACCCTGAGAACGTCTGCGAAGGAGGTTAGGGCAAGGGACCACACACATTTTGATTAATTAGTTTTTTGACCAGCAACAAGCCCCTTTCCCCCTTAAAAATATAAGAACCTGAATACTAGGATGACTTGAGAAAATGGTGGTTCTTGCACATTTTTTTTACTGTATTCAAATGGTTGGAATAAATTCCTCTTGAATTTATAAATGTGGGAGCTATATAAATTGGGGGAGAAAATATCAGTAAATAATAAGAACAGTCCGTCGTCTTCCGGTTCTCTTTAAGACGTTCTTTTAGCCGTGTATGATTGACATGGTTTGATTATTAAATGGTGAAATTTATTTTTGAATTGTATATAGGGTCGACAGTGGCTACCGCTCTGCTATGAGCGTTCAATCGTCGTTGGTAATGCATCCAATTTACCTTTTTGGCTCTGAAGAACAGAAAGACAAGTATTTACCTAGGCTTGGTAAGCTATTGTTAGTTAACAAATAAAACATAAAGCTCCATGCATATGTACTCTTATAAAGGTTCGTGTGACGTCATTTGAATACGAAAGAAGTTGAGTATTTTTTTATACGTTAAAGTGTAGTTAATGGGAACCACAAAGGAGTTTTAGTTGTGTAATGTTGTAAACCGAGGGAGAGATTAGAAGGGAATTTGAATAAGCGCAATTAGCCTCTGGCTATTTTCAACTCCACTCCTGAAAACGACACAATATAACCCCTACCACTACACTAACCTTGGTCAATTGTCCAAATTCTCTGTGACCAGTCTACCACTACAATATGAACCGGTACCACCCAATGTGGAACGTACAATCTAACCTTGCCCAAGCTACTGTCTTCAAGTCTCTCAAGGACAACTATATCCAACCTCCCATCAACATCAGAGGAAATGAGACATGGATCACCTACGAGTCACTATGTAGAACATAAACCACTATTCTCAAACACCCTGAAAGAAATATTTACAAAATTAATAACCTGCAAGAACTATTTAATAGCATCCTGGAAGAACTAATCATTACAAACAGCCTGGAAGAACTATCTACATATACTCTGGAAAGGGTCACTATCAGTCTTATATTTCGCTCAAACAGACACATTATGATGGACAGTAACTTCAACCATTTCATTCAATTTTAATTTTAATTCAGTTAATAATATAAGTCACCAATACTTGGTTTTAATGCTACCTATATCCACTCTTCGTTGTAAATATAATGGTTACTTAATTAATTTTGCACCTTCTTGTTACCTCAGTCGATTTCAATTATATACCAAAATACAATCTACTTGCAACACTTACCTCTTAGGACGTCCTTACTCTCATGTCAAATTTACCTTCATAAACACTCCATCAACCATTAATCCTTTCACTACACATGGTTATCCCTACATGACCCTACGATTACCCTTTATCCCCACTACCCTCTAAACTCCCACGTAAACACGCGCGCCTTTAGCTACAACCTGGTAACGAATGACGCAACACACTTAACTCTCTTAACCTTACAATTACATACGTACGCCCTCATTGCGCATCCAAAGACTTACGACAGAGGAGCACAATTTTTTCTTGGATACGCTAATCCACTGCGACAAGGACATCTTTTACATTTCTGCCAAACCCGTGATGCTGAGACGCGTTGGCTTCCATAAGAAAGCAAGCAACAAGTTCGGTAAGCACTCACTTTATCTCTATTATGGTTATTATGTTATTATTCTTGTCTAACTATTTACCTAATCACATCGACTTCCAACCCCAAATCCCTGCTGATGAGACCAATTCAGAAGGTCGAAACGTGCGTCCAGGGTTGTGTCCCAAGATCCTGATTGCACTTTACTTATACGTTACAAATCTTTTATCGTTACTCTTTTTTCACATGATTCTTAAGCATGATATATACACTGCATGTCCAACAGCGGTTCCGCGTCACTTTTTCATACGCAAAATAGCCAGAGGCTAATTGCGCTTATTCAAATTCCCTTCTAATCTCTCCCTCGGTTTACAACATTACACAACTAAAACTCCTTTGTGGTTCCCATTAACTACACTTTAACGTATAAAAAAATTCAAATGACGTCAGACGAACCTTTATAAGAGTACATATGCACAGGAGCGATATGTTTTATAAAATAAGAAGTGGGGGGGGGGAAACAAGCTAAAAGTTGGACAGTTTGAAATTTGATCCAAACACGCGGGAAATTTCGAAACTGGAGAAAAGCGTAACAAAACACGAGCCGTAGGCGAGTGTTTTTAGCTTTTCGAAAGTCGAGCAATTTCCCAAGTGTTTGGATAAGAGTCTCCAAACACGGAAAAAAACATTTGGTATTTCTTTTATAAAATAATCACAAGTGAATATGATATACTGTCCGACATTTTCAAAAAATCGTTTTGGCGGGAATTTTCCGAATAATCCAAACACGGCAATTGACCAATCAGGGCTCGCGTAGTACACATGTTATTTTATAAAGCTATTTACCGGATATACCGGATAGTACTAATAGTAGCAGGTTTAAAGTGCTTATAAACCGAAATATGATATTACTGCATATGGATTCTATTTAATGTGTATAGTTGAATGCCAAAATATTTTTTTGATTTGAACTTTTATTTGTTGTTATATTGAGGTTTGTATTTCCATAATGTTAATGAGGATGACGTCAATGTAGGCATTTGTGTGTGGGGTTTTTCTTTTCTTATGATAAACCGCTTGACGATTTTAATGAAAAAATGATAAAATACAGAATATACTATTCAAGTATGCCATTAACATGTGAATTGGATAATATTTTTGCTGAACACTGCGTATGCAAATTATGCCTACATAGACGTCATTCTCATTACCATTTTGAAAATACAAACCTCAATATAACAACAAATAAAAGTTCAAATCCAAAAATGTTTTGGCATTCAGCTATACACATTAAATAAAATCCATATGCAGAAAATAAAATCTATATTACGTCTAGTGTCGGTTTAAAAATGTACATGTATGTACTACTATGCAGGAAAAGAATGAGACTTTCTTTTTGGCTTTTTCGAAGAGGGTTTTCTGAAAATGTTCGTTTTATCCGCTTATAGGCAAAGGAGAACTTATTGGCTGCTTTGGTTTAACTGAACCAAATCATGGCAGCGATCCTGGAGGTATAGAAACGAAGGCCAGATATGAAGCATCCAGCAAAACCTACATTTTAAATGGATCAAAAACTTGGTAAAATAACACTATATACGTATATAACGGGAGCTGCATGTCTAGAATATATATATATATATTTAATTTATTATTGAGTCGGTTTTCTTTGTTCTTCCGAGGTCTTTATATCGCATAAAGACCTTGAATAATAATTAGATACGAAATGAAGAAAAAAACAAGGAAAATCTTTGTCCAAGGTGGAAAAAAAAGACAAAACTTTGTTGGAAAACCTCGAACGTCGGGATGTATGCTATATAAAGACCCGAGGACGCGCAGCGTCCGAGGGCTTTATATCGCATACATCCCTCGTTCTCGGGATTTATCTATTACATATATATGTAATATTTATAAACCGCGCAGGAGGGCTTTATCGGATATAAAACACGAGGCGATAGCCGAGTGTTTTAGAGCCGATAAAGCCCGTACTGCAAGGTTTTTAAATGGCTTCTAAAAAGAATCACTTCCCTACGTTCATTGGCGTAGTAATTTTGAAAATTAAGCTTATCTCAGCCGTTAAAAACCAGCGAGAAACTTAGAGCGAGTCTATATCACATATATAGATCCGATACGCTCATGATTTTTCTTTGTGTTTTCCTCATGAATTATTAATGAATTTTAGAAATATATTTCATGATTGAGTCGGTTTTCTTTGATGTACCGCGGGCTTTATTTCTCTTACATCCTCAAAAGCCGGGGAGGGTTTGATATTCAGCAGGGAATTTCGGGGGAAATGAACTCAATCGAATTGGTTATATGCATGATTTGACAACGATTTAATAAAGATGAGGGATGTATCTGTATACATCCCTACAAAGGGGGGATGTATATGTATACATCCCTCGTCCGCTTTGCGATGAGTATATGGACTCATCCCTGAATAACATTTTATTTTAATCAGATTGAAAAACACATGTTAATCACAATATTAAAGACTGAAATAATGAAACAGTCCCTCTTTAAGCTAAACTACAATATACGGATTTTTTTTGTACAAAACCTCCACAATCATGAAATAAGTTAGTTAAATCCCTCGAATGTCAGTATTAATCCAGATACATACCTCGGGCCTACGGCCCTCGGGACCGGTATCTGGCTAACACCTCCGTTCTCGGGATTTAACTCTTACATATATATATATATATATATATAAGTGAGTTTTGGTTCACGAAATGTTAGAGAGTGCTCAATACCATATATAGATAGAGCAAAATACAAAGCATGAAGTATAGTTTACCTTAAAGTCTTCGCTACCAGAGGTTTCACCCTAAACGGGATCATCAGGCGACTGATGATCCCGTTTAGGGTGAAACCTCTGGTAGCGAAAACTTTAAGGTAAACTATATACTTCATGCTTTGTATATATATATATATATATATATATATATATATATACTGTATATATATATGTGTGTGTGTGTGTGTGTGAAACTGACAGTTGCGACACTCAACATTTTGAGGTAAGCCCACTTAAACTATACTATATTCGCTCTACCTTTATGGTATTGAGCACTTTCCGACATTCCGTGAACAAAATCACACGTGCTCGTTTGTATATATATATATATATATATATATATATATATATATATATATATATAAGCATACTTGTGTCTTTACCAAGGTGATAACAGGGGGTGGTAAAAACGATAGGATAATTGCCCTCCAAGCAGCCGCCACACGACACAGTTCAGACCACGAATCACAGCTAAGATGTAGGTGTTGATTTTATGGACGAAAGAAAACCAGAGAACTCGGCGAAAAACCCTCGAAGCACAGGAGAGATCAACTACAACTCTACTCACATAAGTTAAAAGCTCGACAACGGGGTCATTCCCTAATTGGGCTTAACTTTTTGGTGACAGGCAGCGCGCTGAATTATGAAGGACGCAGATCAACGTGGTCGTGTCGAGGCATATCAAAGACGCTCCATGCATCAGCCATACGACACAGTTCAGGCCACGGATCACAGCTAAGATGTAGATGTTGATTTTACGGAGGGAGACAGGACATATATCACTAGCAGGACATATCATTTTTATCACCCATAAGTATTATATATGTTCGTGACTCTGTGATATCAGTTTTATCACTTGCATGGGGGGGGGGGGGGGGGGGGCGATATCATTATTATTTGCCCCTCGTTCGCTGCGTTACTCATGATAAGTAAGAGTTAATTACCGAGAACCGAGGCTTTTAGCCAAATTTATTTAATCAGTTGAGGAGGTTTTAACATATAATTACTATAGTATTGCCCTGTTGACCAGGCAATATCTAGATATTGCCCTGTTGACCAGGGCAATATCTATAAATGTACAGTTCTTGAATTTTTAATTATCGGTTCTCTTGGAATATATCGTAGATACAGTACATCTCTAGATAGAACAAAGAAAACCGACTCAACTATTAAGGTGGCTCCACACAGTTTCTTGAAAAATGGAAAATACAAGTTTGAGAGTCCAAAACACGTGCATAAACAATTCGGAAAAAGAATAAAACTAAATGTTATGCATAGTTAAACAGTCTGACAATCAAAAACTGTTACCAAATAAATAGCAACAGTTGTTGCTATGGCAACAATGACGTTTCAAAATGGCTGCCAATTACCGTCAAACTAATTTAATTCGAAAAATTTCGTTAGAAGTGCTTTGGAACATTGTTATCATGTGACTTTTAACCTCATTTTCATGCAGGCGCGTACATTAATTATGATAATTTATACAAATTGTAAATAAATTTATTTTTTATTGTTCTGTTTTGTTATATGCTAAAACAATTATTCACCTCAGTGTCGGTGATACTTTATAATGTATAATTATAATGATTACCTCATTTTTTCAGGATAACAAATTCCCCCGTGGCTGATGTGTTTATTGTTTGGGCGAAATGCGATGATGATAAAATACGCGGGTTTATTCTTGAAAAGGTAAGGCATATTACCAGTGAGGCAAGTGAAATATTCGTACAGGTAGCTTTTACTCTTTATCTTTATGCAAATCATGCACCTATATAATTATGGCAGGATTTCGAATTAAGTTTGTTATCAAATTTCGTTAGCAAATGATTAACATTAATTATCAGTTTGTTTATGCCCCGAGCATTTGATTGGCTACTTATAACTGTTTTTATAACTGTCACTGTTTTGGCATATATAAGCTCTGTTTTGGATTTTTTTATAATCACGTTTTATTTACTGCTCGAAACGCCAGTGTTTCATTCCCAAAAATTTCTGCAGTTCACCACATTTCCGCTTTGCTATATGCAAAACACTGCCTATATACGCAATAATCTTTTCTCTACACTCTTATAGATTATTATAAATTATAAATGTTTAGTGTAGCGGTGGCTAACCTTTTTGAATCAAGGGCCATATTGTAAATTTCAAAAGTTGGCAGGCCGCACGTGCAGTGACGATTTAGGATATTAACGGGCTGTTTACATGGGAGGCGGGACGGACGGGACGTTTGCCGGGACGGGACGTTTTTCATCCCGGGTTTACACGAGAATGTTCCTACCGGCCGCTATTATGATTTGGACATGTTCGGTATTTCGCTTTTTTTAGGGAAACTAAGCTATTTGGTCGGATAAACTGTACGTATGTTGTAGCAAGGTGAATTATCTTTCTGCCAATATATTTTATAACTTCTACAGTGGATTATTTCTTGAGAAAACGTTCGGACTAGGCACTCCTCTTCTCTGTGGAAGCCATTTTTGTTTTTGCATCACATGACAAATGTTGCAAAGTCAGCATAATATTAATATCGTCCCGGCAAAGCGGGACGGAGTGTTTACATGAGAAAAATTGTCTTGGATTTGCCGGGATCCCGCTTTGCCGGGACGGGATGAAAAACGCCCCGGCAAACATCTTTCCATATAAACGGAACGGGATAAATAAGAGAGATATACATGCATGGTGAGATCTCGGCAAACGTCCCGTCCCGCCTCCCATGTAAACAGCCCCTAAATTAGCGGCGGAACCCAAATGGGCACCACCTGAAGGGGAGGGGGCCGGGAGGTCAGGTGCATGTTCCCTCAGAAATTTTGTAAATTTTAGGATTTCGCGGAAATGGTATTTCGTGCGTTTTGAAAGCACTATTTTTTGTGAACAAAGTTTAAAACTCTAGCTTAGCCATTTAGATTTAAAAGAAAATAGATACATTAGATACATCAAGATTTATTGCTATACTATAACAATTTCGATCCGGTGCCGTGTGAACGCAACGGGGTTTTGTGACTTTTCAGCGCCGTTTTCAACTCGCTTCGGACTCGTGTGAACGGGGTCTTAGTACAGATTTTTACTACAATCAAAACGTCATAAATTCATGTACTGTAGGAAATGAAAGGACTGACAGCTCCGAAGATTGAAGGAAAATTCTCTTTACGAGCATCCGCAACAGGAATGATTATTATGGAAGATGTTGAAGTGCCCGAGGAAAATCTTTTGCCGAAGGTTGAGGGCATCAAAGTAAGTGTAGAAAATTTTTTTGTAATGGATCTGATTTTCACCTGAATATATAAACATTTTGTTTTATTGCATGCGAAACAATAACGCAACAACCGTCCGACGTCAAATTTTAACATGCGTGTTGTTGTTGTTGTTGTTGTTGTTGTTGTTATTGTTGTTATTGAATTGAATGTTAATGAGTTTTTGAATCACGAGAAATGGTTTGTTCAATCTCAGGGTGCATTTAGTTGTCTGGACAGTGCTCGGTTTGGCATCGCATTTGGAAGTCTGGGAGCTGCTGAGTTTTGCTACGAGGCTGCGAGGCAGTACACTTTGGACAGGTAAACCTTCTAAGGAGTATTGCTGGTGCAATTACTTGCGTCGCACGAACAAACAGACTTTAAATTGCACGTGAGATAAAAGTAGCGTGCTGCGTAGGCAGTGTTAAAACAACAATCGAAATATAGTAAGGTTTGATATACTGTCGAAACAGAGAACGTAGGAGTCTAATGTTTCGAGCGAAGGCCCTTCGTCAGAGAGAAACGTTTCTCTCTGACAAAGGGCCTTCGCTACTTTTCTCTCCCACGAAGGGCCTTCGCTCGAAACGTTAGATTCCTACGTTCTCGGTTTCGGTAGTATATATCAAACCTTACTATATTTCGATTTAAATTGCACGATTGTTTTTGCGTCTCCAATCTATTGCTATCGTAGACTTGTGGTTACATGTTGTGGGAACGGCAATCGTCTGAGAGTACAGGCGCGCCAATTTCAAGGTGTGGCAGCTCGCAGTGTGGGTGTTTTAACGGCATATAAGACTTTATATAGGCCTGTAAACAAACGAACGGATTGTTTTAAATATCAACATTTTGTGAATAAAGTCTATACTTATACCTTGTCAATATAAATTAGCTGTAATATATAGCTAAATACATAAAGTTATATGATGTTTCGTCTTATGTTTTATTTCCTGTTGAGTCGATTTGTGGTGAGTTCTTCAAAAGCGCTGTTCCGATCCCTTTTACTACTATAATAGCGCTTCTGAAGAACTTGCCGCTAATCGCTTCAAATTAACTTAACAAGAAATAAAACCTAAGTCAAGACACCATATTGACAAGGTAAGTAGATTTTATTTACATGTCTTTAAAGTTTTATATATATATTTTCAGATGTTGCTGTTAAATACCGCGCTGCGGGCTACCACACCTAAAAATCTGGGCGCTGTGCTTAGAGATGAACAAGTTATGGAAGGTAAACGAAAGTTGCCTTGTGTTAGTATAGCAACATTTCTGCACAAAAACATCTCTCATCGCCTCGCTTAATACTGGATCTTGTACGGCTAGAGAGTAAAAGTCTATATTTCCCCGCTTCTATAGCGTGTTAACCTTCCACTTCTGTTAAACAGAGAATGGAAAGCGCTTTTTTTTCGACTTCGGCTGATGTCGCTCAACGTAGGAAAGAACGTTTCTAAGATTGTTTTAGACTTTGGTGTTATTTTTTTGGAGTGAGGAAAACCCACTGATCTATATAAGAGACTGGATAGAGCATCCGTTGTCTGAAATTGAAGTCGGAAGTTGGCAACAGCCGCCATGTTGGATGGTCCCACTTTCGCTATATTTTACTATTGCACAATTATAGTTTTCGCATATTAAGGCATTTTTTCCGTTCGGGTTCGGACAAACTTTTTTATCACGAGGAAGAAAGGACACGTGAAGCATTTAGAGAGAAAAATTGTAGTTATTTAGCCCCAAAATGTGGGGGGAAACGGAATTTGCGAGTTCGATGGAGCGAACTCCCAAGTGTCATTGATGACAACTTTGAACAGACGAAGGCCGTTCTCATTCAGAATTTACTCACAATATGGAAATACTGCTAAAGGACCGAATGAATTCGGGAAATTTGATCAACTGAACAAGCTACACTACGAACAACTGCTGTGGTATTATTATATCATAAGCCAAAAGACCGGAATCAAACAATTAATTTAAGATTGCGATGTGCCCAACTGTATAGATTAGTGGATGTGCCTATAGTTGAACAATATATTTTCACTCACAGAAAACTCGGGGTAATGATTCAAATAAGTTATCCTGGCATTCACAGGATTAATCAGAATGAGTTTATTATTTTCTATGAGATAGGGTTATCTAATTTGGGCAATTGGGCCTACATTTGCCTACAACTAAAAATCTTGTATTAATTTTACAATATAATTAGTTTTGTGACTATACCTTTGCCAAGATGCTTTTTTTTAGCCAGTTTACAAATGTTATCCGCCACATCGTTGTGAAGTTTAACATATATATTAGCTTGATTTGTTTTGACTTTATATAAACATCAAACACTGGCCTTGCTGATCTACTTGTATAGTACACACTGATAGTACGGTATTAGTTCTGCCACAATTTTCATAACATACAGAAGTCAGAGAACAGATTAAAAATTTATCATTATATAGTACATTTATACAGAATCAAACTACACAAGACAAAATACACTCATGAATTGTAAACATTTTCTTTAATCAAATCATTGACAAAGTTTGAAAACTATAAATGACACCGTTCAATTATATTCTGTATTAAGTTGTCATGTTGCTTCACCTTTATTGTTCTTCATTCATTGTTGTTTTAAACTACCTACAACATAACATACAAATATCACATTCAATTTTACAGATACTCGCAAACAATTTTTTCATCAAAATGATAGGGAGTAAAATAGCTCAGCTGTTTATAATAAGAAACAATGTTGACAACTTAATTTCTTAAATACATGACTTGAACACTGGGCACGGAGTTTAATAAAACAAACTGGCTCGTTCTTGTTATGATGCATGCTACAGTTTACTTCTATGGAAGCACCAAACATTGTAAGTATTACAAACTTATAGAGTATTAACATGCTCCTATGTTGCCAAAGAAATATGCTGCTTGTCGAAATCTACTCACAACTCTACAAGCCAATCTATCTTCTGTGCCATAATTTTACACGTCCTTCGGCTTTTTAAAAATGATCTACTCGATTGTGAACATTCCACAATTACAGTATTATCTCACATTTGTATCCTACAAATCAGTTTATTAACCACCGGCCGTTTACAATGTTGGGTTTCCCGTTTCCTTGGTAAATAACCCTTCGGTAGCTCTCCGTCCCCTTCGAAATTTCGTCAAAATATCAAGTTATTTACTTACGATTCAGTTTCCCTTCACGTTCTTAGGTCCCCCATAGTTCCATGATGTGTCCCGTTGCTTGAAATACCAAAATGGATTTGTGTTGTTCGTCTATTTCGTGATTATATGCGAAAACAACGAATTCACAACAGTAAAATATAGCAACTCACTCCTCATGGTGGGACCATCCAATATGGCGTCGCTTACAAATTAGGGCGTAACTTCAACCTCGTACCCAGGGCCATTTGTAGGGAACTGGGCCAAGATGGCGGGAACAAATGGCCCTGGTGGAGGCTAGGCTATCTCAGCCTCTGATTGGTCAAGAGCTTATGGCGTAAATCAGACGGTTTGATTTTGTTTTGTTTTTTTTAAATTTTATTTTGACCTTGTCGGTTGTTCCTGCCCACGGCACGGGAAATTATATTTCAAACCATGCAATAATTAGCTGTAATTAGGTATAATTACCCTGTAAAGGACTGAGTTCTAGTTATCAAAATGCGCAATATACTGCGCATTTTGAGCTAGCCTCCACCAGGGCCATTTGTTCCCGCCATTTTGTTTTTGGCCGCCATCTTGGCCCAGCCCCTACAAATGGCCCTGGGGACGAGGTTGGGCGTAACTTCCGGCTTCAATTTCTGAAGGCGCTCAGATAATAGATGCTCTATCCAGTCTCTTATATAGATCAGTGGGAAAACCGGATAATTAACCGGGATACAAATTCTTTGAAGCATGAGAGAAAATCAACATATCTACTCACAATTCACATGAGTATCAAAATTCGCAAATTAACACGAGGTTTACCAAAAACTGGAGTTCAGTCCCCCCACTTCCCGCACGAAACACCCTGTATGCATGTGGCAACCGATACACATCTGCCAGGTGTAACAAAGCCTTCAATGGTTATTCGCAAACTATTGTGAATTTTGAACTTACAGTAACCTTCAGTACACCTACCTTGATATAGGATTCAGTTTGGAAGACCTCTGGCTGCTAACCAGCTCATACAAAAGAAACTGGCTGATATGGTAACAGAGGTATGCATTATATTAAAGTGATTCTATTATGAAAACATTGTTGGTAATGTTACTGCATAATTTTAAAGATATTGTGTTACTTGGTAATTGTGCAAAGTTTCATTTCGAAATTCTCAAAAACAAAGTTGTATTTTACGTGCGAATTTTTATTCTGGAGCGCCGCCATTAAATTGGCCGAGCTTGAGAAGAATGAGTCGAGGAAGCTTATGACGTCAACAAAAACAAAAGATCATTGTTGTTGTCAACAAAAGGGTCATTGTTGTTATTGAGTCTATGACGTCATAAGCTTCCTCGACTCATTCTTCTCAAGCTCGGCCACTTTAATGGCGTTGCTCCAAAATACAAACTTCGCACGTAAAATATCACCTTTTCTTCAACGAATTTTGAAATTTAACTTTGCAATTTTACCAACTACCATATCCTCTTTAAGATTATGCAAAAACATTGCCCACAATAATTTTATCAGAGAACCACTTTAAAATATAGAGTATATGCATACATATACAGTAAGTATAAAGCTATTTTTTGTATACATGTGAAAAATATTTTTCGTGTTCTTGTTATATTATTTTGGTAACCGAGTTTTTTATATTTATGGTTTGCAAAATTAGATCTCCATTGCTCTTCAAGCAGTTATCCATGTTGGTAGATTGAAAGATGAAGGACGGTATGAAAAGATTTGCGTTGGTTTAACTAGAAAATATAAGATCAAAATAAGACCAAGTATAGCTGCTGTGTTCGAAATCTTTATTGGTTTAATAGGCCATTTGCACGATGACGTGAGATGGCGTTGGATGACTACAACTACCAGAATGCTTTGCCAGTATTCTAGGGTTTCGACTAAAACGGATGGTTCAAAGGGACCCGTCCAGTCCTTTTGCGGCTTTTCCAAAATATGTCGACAAATATGAGTAAAACCAGGTTCTGATTAGGACTTGAGTTTATGTTGTGGTTAGGGCATCGAAAAGATTGCTAAAATCTTGAGACTTACTGAAACTTAATTGACGACAAATTTGGAGGGAAAAAATGCGCCAATTTATATTAACTAGATAAATTGGGATTAATGAGAAGCTACATCTTAATATTCTCACGCAATAGCGCAGTTATAACATTTTCTGCGTTATGTCACTTTTATTGCTCTTAGCAATTTGGCAAAAACAAGGTATTAAAAAAGAAGCGCATGCACAAGTTATCTAATACGATTTAATCAAACCGGACATCCCAAGCTTATAAGCACTAAAAGCATGTCAAAAAACAAGATAGCTCACTCTGGTTTTGATCGCCTTCGTCAAAACATCTAGTCGAAGTTACCCCACCCACCGCACCCTTTGAGAATAAATACAGAACATTTAGAGTTGTTGAAATATCATTTAGTTTTTGTGTAATACGAAAAGCGAGGTAAAGAACAAACCCAAAATTGTATATATATATATATATCTTTTTAAATTCTACTAATAAAAAATCGGGGCGGAAAGTGGTGTCCCCTCGGCCACACATCGCCCACGGTGAAGCACACACCGGCGACGGAGAGCAAGGTCCATAACGGTGAGGGCCCTTACCTTCAGGCCCTGATCTTCGCTTCTCTCGGTAACTTCACCACGGAGAAGCCCGGCTGGGACATGAGAGCAAGGTCCATAACAGTGAGGACCCTTACTCTCACTCTGACTTTCGCTTCTCCAGCTTTTTCTTGGGGCCCTTACCTCCAGAAAACCGCACTTTCCATCACCCAAAAATTATCCACAAAGATTTGCGTGACTTATTAATTGACGACATATTTGGAAAAGCCGCGAAAGGACCGGATGGGTTCTTTTGAGTCATCCCTTTTAGCCGAAGCCCTAGAATACTGGCAAAGCATACTGGTGGTACAGTCACCCAACGCCATCGTACGTCAACGTGCAAATGGTCTATTGGGTTTAATAGAGGGAAATAATCCTTATTATTATATGGCTGGGTTTGATTTCCGGTCCGTAGGCAAAACGATGCACGCTGATTGGTTCCCGAGAGGTCGGGATTTTACGATATTGACCTCCGGTCTGTGTCCGGGTCAATACGCTTTTTTCTCGGCCCTGCAAGTTTTGGCGAGAACATTTCTCAGTTGATTTGAATACAAATAAAAGAGAACTGGTTATCTTTATTCAAATATTCTGAACAATAAAATGTGTTGGAACATTACTGCTGGTTTTCTTTAAAGCTGTTTATCTAAAAACATGACAAATCAAAGCCGAACTGGTGTAAACAAGAAGGCCAAGAGCGACATGAAAAAGTTAACAGGTAAGGTAAACAGCATACTCCCAAGACAAAAACAACGCTCGAAGCTTAAAAATAAAGTGAACCAATAGCCATATAATAAATTCCTTATTAACCTCGTTTGCTCGGTCTGTACGCGAAAGTATTTGCCCTTGGTTTTATCGCACAAACCTCAGGCAAATACTTTCCCGTACAGACCTCGCACTCGGTTAATAGTCCTTAATATGTACCTTGGGCGTTTGCAAAGAAAAATAGGGTGCGAGAGGCCCAGGTTGGCCCCACTTACTACCGCCTTGCGTGATCTCCGCGTGCCCCGGCTCCTTATCCCTACGAGCGTAGAAGAACCTCTGGCATCCAAGAAACCAATATGCTACAAAGTAAAACTGTAATGGTTTTCATTATCTTCTATAGGTTCTGAAATCGTGTTTGAAAACAAATAAACAGATTTAGTTTTAACTGAGTTAATGGTTTATGCACATAAGAACATTTGTGACTTACTGTAACATGTACTTAAAGTGGTTCTCTGATGAAAATATTGTGGGCAATGCTTTTGCATAATCTTAAAGAGGATGTTGGTAGTTGGTAAAATTGCAAAGTTTAATTTCAAAATTCGTTGAAGAAAAGGTGATATTTTACGTGTGAAGTTTGTATTTTGGGGCGCCGCCATTAAAGTAGCCGAGCTTGAGGAGAATGAGTCGAGGAAGCTTATGACGTCATAGACTCAATAACAACAATGACCCTTTTGTTGACAACAACAGTGATCTTCTGTTTTTGTTGAGTCTATGACGTCATAAGCTCCTCGACTCATTCTTCTCAAGCTCGGCCAATTTAATGGTGGCGCTCCAAAATACAAATTTCGCACGTAAAATACAACTTTGTTTTTGGGGTTTCGAAATGAAAATTTGCACAATTACCAACTACCATAATATCTTTAAGATTATGCAGTAACATTACCAACAATACTTTCATAAGAGAATCACTTTAAGAGTGAACTTACAGTATAATTGTATATCAGAACTTTTCTTCTTACTAGTCATTGCCCGGAAATGGTTTCTTTGCTGAAAAGAAATAGCTGTGGGAAATCACTGGAAATTGCCAGAAATGCAAGAGATATGTTGGGAGGTATAGAAAAAATATAGATTTGAAACATAAGCATTTGACGCTCGTACTTCTGTAATTTCTTTTATTTATTTTCTTGTTTGTTTGTTTGTTTGTTTGTTTGTTTGTTTGTTTGTTTGTTTGTTTGTTTGTTTGTTTGCTTGTTTGTTTGCTTGTTTGTTTGTTTGCTTGCTTGCTTGTTTGTTTGTTTGCTTGTTTGCTTGTTTGTTTGTTTGCTTGTTTGCTTGTTTGTTTGTTTGTTTGCTTGTTTGTTTGTTTGTTTGTTTGTTTGCTTGTTTGTTTGTTTGTTTGTTTGTTTGTTTGTTTGTTTGTTTGCTTGTTTGTTTGTTTGCTTGCTTGCTTGCTTGCTTGTTTGTTTGTTTGTTTGTTTGTTTGTTTGCTTGTTTGTTTGTTTGTTTGTTTGCTTGTTTGTTTGCTTGTTTGTTTGTTTGCTTGCTTGCTTGCTTGTTTGCTTGTTTGTTTGTTTGTTTGCTTGTTTGTTTGTTTGTTTGTTTGTTTGCTTGTTTGTTTGTTTGCTTGCTTGCTTGTTTGCTTGTTTGCTTGTTTGTTTGTTTGCTTGTTTGTTTGCTTGTTTGTTTGTTTGTTTGTTTGCTTGTTTGCTTGTTTGTTTGTTTGCTTGTTTGTTTTGTTTGCTTGTTTGTTTGTTTGTTTGTTTGCTTGTTTGTTTGTTTGTTTGCTTGTTTGTTTGTTTGCTTGTTTGTTTGTTTGTTTGTTTGTTTGTTTGTTTGTTTGTTGTTGTTTTTTGTTTGCTTGCTTTTTTGTTTGTTTGTTTGTTTGTTTGTTTGTTTGTTTGTTTGTTTATTAATATAACAATAGAGTTGATGTCCGCGGGCATAAATATGTTTTTGGTCCGACTCAGGTTCGTTTTAGCCCGAGCCGAAGGCGAGGGTTAAAATTAGCTCTGAGAAGGGCAAAAACGTATTTATGCCCAAGAACATCAACTGTATTACTATTATAATCATCTTAGTGGGCATTGGGAAGAAAATCAAAGACAATATACGGTAAACAGTCTTTTGAACAGTGCTACCTTCGCGTCGGCGTGTATTTCATTGCAACAATTATTTACATAACTCATAACTCATAACTTACATGTAACTTGGCAGAAAAACGCAAGATTTGTCATCAAAACAATCTTTGCTTCAAAGTATTGATAAGAAAAGTATATAATTCTGTAAACAACAAACCAATAGTGATTTAGAACTGTTAAAGTGCTTATATCACTTGTGGGGTTTTAATGTATTTGAATAGAGCAAAAAAAGTTAGTTAATAAGTTATTTTGCCGTTTTTGATTTAGTCAAATAGTTCCTGACATATTGGCTTCTGAACATGCCAATTTTCAAAAATTTCCGTCGTTCATTTTAACACCTTGGGGGCCTGGGACTCAGGAACGAGTCAATTTAAAACAACTACGTTTCGGCTTATTGATTCACAAAAACACATATATTTGACTGAAAAATCGAAATGGCGAGCTCACACCCGTTTTCCAGTACGCATATTGATTCCAACTAAGAAGACGGTCGTCTTAGGTTCCTGAATCCCAGGCCCCCGTGCTTAAAAATGATCAACGACGGAAATGTTTGACGAAAGGCCCAAATTGGCATGTTTAAAGGCCTATATCTCAGAAACTATTAAACTAAATCAAAAACGGCAAAATAATTGTTAAACTTTTGCAACGATTATGTTCAGTGCAATTGCATTCATTTTTGTTTTCTGTAAGGGAATGGTATATGTGATGAATATCATGTGATCCGCCATGTGATGAATTTAGAGGCTGTCAATACTTATGAAGGTAGGATTTTTTGTTTTGTAAAAAACGTATATATAGATCCTTATAATAAGTGCAGAGTACGTCTATTTCCGCCTTTTGTATTCTACTGAAAATATGCAAAAGCTAAGACAATAAACGAAAAGAATTCAAAAGAAAAATTGAAAAGCAATTGACGTCAAAGGGTGAAAATTACGTATTCTATACTTATTAAAAGGGTCTATAAAATAAACATTAAATGTCTATGCATGTCTATGTTTATGCTTATGTTTATGTCTGTGTCTGTGTGTATATCTATGCTCTAAAAAAGATGTGTTAAATTAACACACTTTTTTGTCCAAATTTTAAGACAACTTAAAGGGGATTGGCATTAAATATTAAGTTTGTCTAATTTGAAAGAACTCATAAAATTGCAACAGAAGATCCTTTACAACTTTTTCGTATCTTTCTGCGTTTTCAAGATATTTCAATTTGTAAATGAGATGGTCTCTGACGTCAGGAGTGGGGTAAAATATTTTCATTCAGAGCAAAATCACTTACATATCTAACATGAAATGTTCAGCGTCGCAAGGAGTTTTTATGTGTGCACAGTTTCAAATGATTTCGCTGAACAAACTTAGAGATATAACTGGTTTTGCTACATGTAAAAATATTTTACCCCACACCTGACGTCAGAGACCATCTAATTTACATATCAAACAAATTGAAATATCTTGAAAACGAAGAGAGATACGAAAAAGTTGTAAAGGATGTTCTATTACAATTTTATGAGTTCTTTCAAATTAGACAGACTTAATTTTTAGTGCTATTGCCCTTTAAGTTGTGTTTTTTAACATCTTAAGGTGTATTTGACACGCCTTAATGCGTGTTAAGCACACAGTAAGGTGTGTTAAGCACACCTTAAAGTGTGTTTTTTGGCTTGTCCAAATTTTGACACACCTTAAGTTGTGTTCTGTGAAAAAGTGTGTTATTTCACACACCTGGTATGTTTTGTAAGAGTTAATTACCGAGAACCGAGGCATGTTAACTAATTTAGTTCAAATTTCACAAGGTTTTGTCTTTATCTGTATACTTCCCTGTAAATACAGATAAAGACCGTGCATTTATAATGAACAATTCAATTCAATACCGCTGACGTCACTATTTAAGTTTGTCTGCTTTTACCCATAATTCTTGCAGTCCGAACAAAAAATAATGGCTCATTTGCAATCGTTTGGTAGTCAATTTTGTTTGTCCGCATTTTGTGCTATAAATAGCAGCTCGATGGTACGCTATTGAATTAAGTTTGTATCGGAGATAAAGAAAACCGCTTGAAATTCGAACTTGATGTGTTATTGTGTATATATATATATATATATATATAGTTCAATCTACAGACACGGTGTTTCGCTGTACAACAGCTCATCAGTGTAGCTTGGAACAATCTGAATGAATTTCACCAATTACTTATACACATGCGATCGTCGGTGACAACCGCATGTGGGACGGCATCGGTGAAGTACATTCAGATAGCGTGAAGTGCGCATGGGCCCAGAGTGCTCAAACTTCCACAAGGGTAGTGAGCGTTGCATTATCGCTAATAGGTACCCACGGCAACTTCACAGAGTGCTCAACAACACCGAAGTGAAGGAGCGTACATAGTTCAATCTACAGACACGGTGTTTCGCTGTACAACAGCTCATCAGTGTAGCTTGGAACAATCTGAATGAATTTCACCAATTACTTATACACATGCGATCGTCGGTGACAACCGCATGTGGGACGGCATCGGTGAAGTACATTCAGATAGCGTGAAGTGCGCATGGGCCCAGAGTGCTCAAACTTCCACAAGGGTAGTGAGCGTTGCATTATCGCTAATAGGTACCCACGGCAACTTTACAGAGTGCTCAACAACACCGAAGTGAAGGAGCGTACATAGTTCAATCTACAGACACGGTGTTTCGCTGTACAACAGCTCATCAGTGTAGCTTATATATATATATATATATATATACCGAGAACGAGGTCTGTACGGGAAAATATCAGACCGAGGTCTTGACAGTACGGACCGAGCCGCAGGCGAGGTTCGTACAAAAAAGACCGAGGTCTGATATTTTCCCGTACAGACCGAGTAAACGAGGTTAATAAAGCGTCTATTATATGGCTATTTCAAGTTTTTCGATAATTATTGTATCAAACTTAGTGTGAAAACCTTAGAAATTCACGCGAGCAAATCAACATCCGGGACAGCGGTCCGGATGCGGAAAAAGACGGACCGTGGTCCGGATACACATTTTTATAGACCGTGCGTTGACCAATCAGAACTCAGGATATTACAAAGCCATATAATAAATATATATATATATATATATGTGTGTGTGTGTGTGTGTGTGTGTTACTAAAAAAAGTGTGTTATTGTATATGTGCATGTGTTACGAAAAAAGTGTATTATGCAATATGCCCTGATGTGTGTTATCTTACCACATGATAACACACCTTGAAGCATGTCATTCAACACATCATATGTCTGTCTATGTCTGTGTCTTCGTCAATGTTACTGTCTAGATGTGTGTATGTCATCAAACATTTCCAGAAATTTTCGAGGGGGAGGATTTGCGTTCTGCCACCACTTAACCCACGCAACCAAACAATTCTAAATCGAAACCTGACTCTAAGTGAGATAACTTTTTTTCTTCTCTTGAATGTCGTGTTTCAGGAACCCACGATATCCATGCATTGATACTGGGACGAGCAATTACTGGATTGCAATCATTCTTTTCGAAGTAAAGGAATCGTGTAATGAGATAATATTATTACACACGCGGATCGAAAATTTTATATTAATTAAACCATTTACTGGGCAAAGTTGCTATCGAGCAACTCTAGAATAATTTATAGTTGGTATAGGATTTTCAGCTTAAAGTTGCATGGTTATCTTAATTCTTGCTGTACTCGTTAGTTGTTTAAACTCGGAAAACTTTGAGCTCTAGACAAGGCTCGAACCCGCAACCAGTCAGACGCTCGAACCATTGAGTCGTCAGAATTCATATGGAAGAACTAGGTTGTTAACAGTATTTATACCTAGAAACGAGCCATAAGAATATGGCTACAGGCACTGCCATCAACCTAGTTCTTCCAATGAGTTCTAGTGGTTTAAGTAATAGATAAATCCCGAGAACGAGGGATGTATGCTATATAAAGACCCTCGGACGCTGCGCGTCCTCGGGTCTTTATATCGCATACATCCCGACGTTCTAGGGATTTATCTGACTTAATTTATTATTGGGGAGGTTTTCCAACAAGTGTTTCCACCTTGGACAAAGATTTTCCTTGTTTTTTTCTTCATTTCGTATCTAATTATTATTCAAGGTCTTTATGCGATATAAAGACCTCGGAAGAACAAAGAAAACCGACTCGATAATAAATTAATTTATGCTACAGCCTCTGGCTAGCATTCGGAATCTTGCGAGTTTGAGCGCCGTCTAGATCTCAGAGTTTTTCCAAGTATAAATATGCAAGTTACGAGAGCTTGTACAGCAAGAACTGTATTCCGTCTGGTATTTCAATTACAACTACTCTTTATTCATAAATGGCCTTCATTTAAATAAGTCTTTTATATTGCCTTTTCGTTGTGTAAAACGCCTTTGAATTTTAAACACAAGAACGAGGCTAGAAAGATAAATGCGCATAAAAGAATATAAAATTGGCGGCTATTTGTGAAAAGAGTCTATAGATCGTTTTCATCTGACGTCACGGCAGCCATATTGGTGTACCGAAACAATGAAATGGCGGTCATATTGTTGTACCACTTTATCTTATTGAAATTTAGCTTTATTCTAGTCATTCGAACATTTCGTATTGTTTCACCACCTCTATGGGGCTACTGATCGCATGAATGAAAACGACCACAATACTCGTAATTAAAGTCGTCGGTTTTCTACTACGCGATTTTTTTCCCGCGCGAATCGACTTTCTATTTTTATATTTCTAATTAGTTCCGGTCCAGAGTTCAAAAGACAAAGGAAAAAGTCGCTTTGCGCGAAAAAATCGTCAAACTAGCATTTTCCATTCTATTAGCTTCTCCCGCACGACTCCGAGCAGAGCGTTTATTGTTCAATTTGTTTTGGAAGTTTTGAAAATCCTTCTGATGCATTCGGCCGAATGGATTGACTTACAAATGCATTGGACTATTTTTGTAAGACTGTACGGTTCAATACTGTACGGTTCAATACTTCCGCGAGAAATCCCCTCGATCGCATGCGTTAGGATGAAATAAATAGGCCATTTGCACGATGACGTGAGATGGCGTTGGGTAACTACAACTATACCAGAATGCTTTGCCAGTATTCTAGGGTTGCGGCTAAAACGGATGACCCGTCCAGTCCTTTCGCGGCTTTTCCAAAATATGTCGACAAATATGTTTTCCCAAAAAGCTAGGGGGTAAACCAGATTTCTGATTAGGGTTAGAGTTTATGTTGTGGTTAAGGTGTCGAAAAGATTGCTAAAATCTTGAGACTCAATGAAACTTGACGACAAATTTGGAAAAGATAAATTTGACAACATATTTTGGAAAAGCTACGAAATGTCTGGACGGGCCTTTTGAGTCATTCCTTTTAGTCGAAACCCTAGAATACTGGCAAAGCATTCTGGTAGTTGTAGTCACCCAACCGCATCTCACGTCATCGTGCAAATGGCTTATCGCAAGATCACTTGTGTGAACGGGCCTTCCTGGCAGGTAAAAGGAACATCGCGCTGCCAAACGTTTGCGCACGCATGAGCTTGCAAGCCGTGGCAAGAACCAAAACATTTTGCAATGTTAACAACATCGTTGAGTGCCTACCGTAACATTTCAGTTCTACCTCTAGTCTTGTGGAGTGACGAGTAACTGCTGATCATAATCGATTACATTATCTATTCACTAATTGACCCTATCAACCTCGTATTTTGACCTTGTCAGGTTGGCGTGGGAAATTATATTTTAAACCATGCAGTAAATTAGGTGTAATTAGGTATAATTATTGTGTAAAGGACTGAGTTCTAGTTAATAAAATGCGCAATATACTGCGCATTTTGAGCTAGCCTCCACCAGGGCCATTTGTTCCCGCCATTTTGTTTTTATTCGCCATCTTGGCCCAGTTCCCTACAAATGGCCCTGGGTATCTGAAGTTAGCCAAAAATATTTAGAAAGAAAAGCAAAATTTGTAGCTTAAAACATATGATACTGAAAATGTCTACAATAAAACTTAGTCTGAGAAAAACATTTGAAGTTGGTATGCATTAGCGTGACTAATTTGTATGTTTCAATTCTGACCTACTACCCAAACCAGTAGAGTGAGACATGGACGATATTTTTCATCGCTTCCGAAGCGACAGTTTCGTTAACTGCAGATCAATTCCAAAGCAATTGCGTGGTGTATTCTTATGTACCACGTGGCGTGGTAGTTTGTTACGCACTTGACTGACAATTGGATGTTTTTATCACGTGGTACATAAGAATAAACCACGTGATTGCTTTGAAATTGTCTGCGGTTAAAGGTCAACTAAAGCTTTTGAAGTTGTATTTTCTTCTGAAAGGGTTATCATCTAACTTAGCAAAAGTTCTTAGGTCCTCTTGAAGCATGACCGCGTTTCTAGGAGAATGGGGCCATTGTTTTTGACGTCATACCGGTAAAACCCACCAATCATCTTGTTGTTTGTTACCGGTATGACATCACCAGTCTTTATTTCGACGCGGTCGTCGTCACACAAGTTCAGCAAAAGGAGCAAAAACTCGAACTTAGACAGTTCATAAAAGTGGAACCGAGTGACTGGTTTCAAAGAGTTAACCGACTCTATAGTGTAAACGTGCATAACGCGTGTGTATTCATGTACATTCATAATTGTTACAAGTGTCTCACTGATCTCAATAAAACTGGATAGGACATGGGGCCGAATTTAGCGTGCCAGCTGTATGATGACGTGACCACTACCTAAGATGGGCGCCACTAAAGTTCATAAGCTTTCTTAAAAACAGACAAAAAGAGTTAGTTTAAGAAAATTTAAACGAATATAAGGACACAAGAAGTACTCAATAAGGTTTAAGACGCTAATTTCTTGCATTTGTTTCTATTACTGAGCTGTAAAACCTTTAAATTTCGTTGTTTTTCTTCAGTGCCGACAAAGAAACTTCACGATAATATAAACTGAAAAACAGACTATTAAATCTACGAAGAATTCAATTCCAAGTCTTAAATTGTACCTTTTATAGTAATCTCAATGCCTTAACAATATCTCGTGTTGTGTACTTGCCATCTTTTGACTGTATTTGTTGTTAAACAGTGAAAACTAAACGAACTGGCATCTGTTGTTTGCTTTTCCGACTGCCCCGGCACAGAGTTGTTACTATTCCTTCCCCCGGATAATCTGACCGTGCTGACGTCAAGATTGCTTATGCCAGTCAACTTTGGGATTGGGAACAAGTTCTAAGGCCGCAATGTGTCATATGTTCCACTATACGTAAGATGGCGGCGACTGGCACGAAATCGACTGCTGGCCATAGGGAATGCCCTATCAGGCCAGTTTATATAGAGAAAAGTGGTTGCGACCATACTATGGTTGCGAGCCACAAGTTACGAAAACGACTGGCTTAACTGAATTATAATTAACTAACCGTTCGTTTGGAAAAAACTGGAGATTAGAATAGAGCTATTGCGAAGTATTTCAGATATTCTTTATATTCCGGAATAACTCAAACGAACCAACCCTTAGCTTGAGAGGGCCCCTCTTTCTCTTCTTAATTAAATAATTTTTTGTTGTATATATGCATACAGCTTTCTATTAAGCCTTTTGAGTTTTTACAACTTGGCATATTTCTGTGATACTTTCAATTCGCAAAGACGGTTTAACACATTTCCCACACCGAGAAAAAAAGGAAAGATTTGTTTTTTGGGCAGAGAGTTTGGAAACTATAATGTATATTTTTCACCCACATAAAGTTTGAGGCAGTTGAGAGTGTGTCTGATTTATATTATAATACGATTTCCTCGTCTGTTGAGGACGGGATATTAGCGAGACTTTAAAAGAAAACACAGCGACGACGACTTCGGCAACGTGTGTCAAACAATAGAATTTTATGTCAGCCGGATAAGAGCTTTTTCAAATGACTGTTCCAAGAGGAATTTTTACACCGTCGTGACTGTTGACAACGCAGGAAAAGCATTTTTAATATGTTGTTAAGACAACGTGGAGCCTGAGTCACTGCAGAACCTTATAGGGAAGCTTAAAGGTGCTGTTACACGATGCGATTTTTCTTGCAACTTGCAACACATTTACCCATGGGGAAAAACTCGCAAGTTGCAGGAAGGGTGCATGTTACACGTTAGCAACTTGCGAACTTTGTTGCAAGTTGCAGCAAAAAGTAGAACCCATCCAACTTTTCTCGCACTTGCAACACGGCAAAAATAACAAAATCGCAAGTTGCTACGGGGTGTTACACAGGCAGTGCGATTCTTTTTGCAATCTGCAACATTCAGGCTATTTGTTGCAAGTTGCAAGAAAAATCGCATGGTATAACAAAAATTAAATAGAAGAAATTGTAATAGAAGATCTTTTACAATTTTTCCGTATCTTTCTTCGTTTTCAATATATTTCAATTTGTTTAATATGTAATATGAGATGGTCTCTGACGTCAGGAGCAGGGTAGAGTATTTTCACACGTAGCAAAATCAGTTATATCTCTAAATTTGTTTAACGAAATCACTTGAAACTGTGCACATAAAAACGCCTTGTGACACCGAACATTTCATAACTGATGAAATACTGTACCCTGCTCCTGATGTCAGAGCCCATCTCATTTACATATCAAACAAACTGAAATATCTAGCTAACGAAGAAAGACATGAAAAAGTTGTAAAAGATCTTCTATTATAATTTCACGAGTTCTTTCAAATTAAACAAACTTAAATTTTATTGCCAATACCTTTTAACCTTATTCTAGTGACTAATATTGATTGAGCTAGCAAGTCTTTTTCTTCGAGAACTTCGCAAAACAACGAGTCCATGCGATTGTCTATTTTGAAATTTGAATGTATAAATACAGGACTATTTTCTACCACTGTTAAACTTTTTACCGTAGTAGTAGTAGTCCGTTGCCTAAATCTTAAAAGTCCCTAATTGACACTCTTCTCCGCAGCTGGCATTAGTCCTGAGCGCAAGGAAGCCTATTAACTCGATCTGCGGAGGAGATCGAGTGCGTCTTCGTTCCAAACTTCAAATACAATCATAAAAATGTGTTTTTTCCAAATTCACATTTTTCCACACTCTAAGACGACTGAGAAATTGCTTGCAAAATTTCCTGAATGTGACGTCATCGACGCAGGAATGATTAAATCTAAAAATCAGAGTGTTTGCGTAGTTTTCTGTTTTCGATAAATATTCTTCTTTATAAGTCAGACTGCTTGCCATAACAGCCCTGCTCTTCTTTGGTTTGACGCCATTAATTCGTGCCATACATTTTGCCACTCGTTAGCCATTGCATTCGAACTTGAAAGTTCAATCAGTTCAATGACATCATCGTAATTCATTATTTCAAAATATCTACCTTTGCCGAACGTTGACCAAGATGGAGTAATTGTAATTATTGCTCGAAGCATGGGCCGTCGTTTTACCAATAGCAAGAGAGCTTTGTAAACATGTTCTTTTAAGAGTTTCGTTTTTGATCTCAACAAAAGCACTAAGCAAACATCTCCTGTACCTTGTCGTCGTTCGTGAGGCAATAAGTCCAAAACCTCTTGTTCTTTTAGCTTTTTCATCATTCTGTTGTTGAACATACGTTGCAGAAACTTATAGATGAGAAATATGCTAATTACTATACACCGAAATACTTTGCATGAATACCGGAAATGTCCGGAATACGGATGAATGCACACCACACACGCAGTTTCAAAGAAGCCAAAAGTTCTTTCTTCCACAAATTAATGCTTTGGAGAACCTCTTGAGATCTTTGTGCATGATATGGGAGAATAATCGTCGGTGACGCGGGTCGCGATGAGGCATAAAGCCGGTTTTCCACTAGGCGATTTTTTCGCGCGAAGCGACTTTCTTTTGTTCGAATTCAATAGATTTCTGATTAGTTCCAGCTCAGAGCTCATGAGACAAAAGAAAAAGTCGCTTCGCGCGAAAAAAGTCGCCTAGTGGAAAACCAGCTTAAGGGAGGGGAATAAGGACGCGACGGGCCGTACTGAATTTCTTTCGCGCGTTCAAATGACGTCAAACGTACCTTTAATTTGTAAGCTAATAAGACTACGTTTACACTAGAGCAAAAGTTTCCGGATTCGTAAATGTTTCCGAATTTACTTCGTACCGAGTATTCGGATTCGCTAAGCGTTTACACTACAACAGTATATGAATTTGGCCGTTTACTCTACACTCGGATTTTCTTATATTCACCATGTTGGTTCCATCGCAAACTCATATGACTGCGGGCGGCATAAAAGTATCTGGATTCATCGGAATAACCGTTCACACTATTGTTTCGGATTTAAAAACATTCGCATTCAAAGTTTCTTCTTTTTTTCCGAATTTTAAATCTCAAATGAATTTGATATGAATTTGTGTGTATTCCATAACCAGCCGACAATTTAAAAAAATAAAGAATAAAACAATCCGTAACCTAAAATACGTAACCTAATAACCTAATAAAAAAAAATTCGGCGAAACCTAAAAGTTGATGTCAATTTCGCTGTAATTTACCAAACCAAAAAAACTGCCTTCTTCATTTCAAATAAACATAAAATACCAGACCTTTCTAAAAACAATGTAATTTACGAGATTTCGTGTCCCTGTTGCAACCACAAATACATCGGAAAAACTGAACGCCGTGTTTAAACTCGCCTTTCTGAACACTCTAACATCAACACTAGGGCTGTAGCACAGTACCTAATTGAATGTCCTCATGCTGAACACCTTGCCAACCTCAACATTCTTTATGACAACCTTAATAACACCTCTGATTGCCCTTTTCTTGGACCTAGTTTATTAAACCAAATATTTAATAACTTTAAAATAATTCATTCCTGTAAATTTGGTAATACAAATCAATTACTTATTTTAGAAGCTCTTTTAATCAAATTTAGAAAGCCTGAACTGAACAATGGCCTAAAGGCCACTAGCAAAGAACTCTCTTTTTTCCTTAGCTTTATTTTTAGAACTTGTAATATTTATAGATCCTTTCACCACTGTCAACTTTTATTTTTATCTTCATTTGCTTGAAGCAATTTAGCTGGCATATCTATCCTGATTTGTCAACCTGATGACATTTCCAAGTGACTAAGCGATGACATCATTCTTGTGATTATTGTATATATTTATAGGTCTCAGTAAGCTTGTAAATTATTGGTTTGATAATGACTTTGAAATAGAGTCGAAATATTACCTCTCATTTTGTCTTTTCTTGTTTTTAACTTGAATATCAAGTCACAAGATGACGATTTTCGGATTATGTTTTATTCTTTATTGTGTGTATTCTCTTGTGTGTATTCTCTGGTATACTACGGTTCTGGATTCGTCACGAATCTAGTGTAAATCTAGATTAATTTTCATTTCAAAAAAAAAATTCATTCCCATGAGGATGAAAAACAATGTGAATCCGGATACTTTTGCTCTATTGTAAACGGAGCCTAAGTGCATATACGGAGACAGCCTTATGTTTTGTTTTGTTTTGTTTTGTTTTGTTTGGTAAATAAATTATATTATTTCATAGTAGAAATCCACAAAACCCCTCCAAATTAACAAATAAAATTTTAGAAAGAAGACAATATTAAATTTTAATAGCGTATTTTGCTCACCTTTCAGGTGTTGATAATTTTTGCTCATCCGAACGAGGGATTACTAAAGAGAGGCCTAGGGGCTCATATAATTTTTCAAGTCAGAGTAAGATAAAATATAAACTGAAAGCTATATATAAAACCAACTGTAACCAATTTTCTGTTTCATCAGTGACGTCACATATTGCTGTACCAAAACAATGAAAACAGCCATATTGGTGTACGTTCTAAGGATTTTGGGTGAAGGAAAATTCGAGTGTAGAATATATACATTTTAAGACCAAACCGGGACCAGTTGCGAAAAATGCAACTACACAGGCCTTCCGGCAGGAATTGAACCCACGACCTTGCGATTCTAGTGCAATGCTCTGACCATTGAGCCACGGAGGGCGTTGCCGAGAGCTTGATCGCGAGTTCTGTATATATAATAAGGTGGTAATGCCAGGAGAGAATTGGGTATATTATAAGTGATATTGGTGTACCATCTTTATCCTATGGGAATTTAGCTCTATTTTATTCAAAACATTTCGTATTGTTTCACCATGGATGGATAGGAAACTAATAGTCATGTGGGGTGTTTTGAGCCTTTTGATTGGTTAAATCGCATTCACTCAGTTTGCAAAATGGTTGAAACCTAGTTGAAAATTGTGATGTCACGAATGGCGCGAGTATGCTTGTTTTACTGAGGTTTTAAGTGAACTTTTCTTCAAGTTCTTTATGTTCTCACCTTCGGATGACTATGTTGACGTTTCAAATGATTTTATCGTCTTACAAACCTGCCTAAGCCACAAACGAGTGTTCGAAGTAAACGTTGTTGATCTTTGTTTTGATGTTTTCTGTGTTGTTTCAAAGAAACTGGCGTCGCAAAATAGTACTTTGTTTTGCTTGGAATTTGCGATGCATATTTTAACTAGTAAACATTGACATTTTCTTTTAAAATGAGTAAGAATAGACGGGAATTTTATCGTATTGTGGCTTTGTCGTATTTACAGGCAGTTCGGTTTTCATTTTAAGTTGTATTAATCCTAAACTTTGAATATACAAGGGGTTTTTAAGCCGTCAATTCATCCAGTCTTTTTACTATCCATGGTTTCACCACCCCAGTGGGCCCACCGATCACGTGATATCTCGGGCGCTCGATCCGAACCAGGGCTAGCTTTAAGTCTTATTTGAAAAATACTTAAAATGACAGGGTAACAACATTTGCAGTTTTTCGTGTCTTTGCTTCATTGTTGAGATATTTCAGGTTGTCATTTTGACGTCACATGCGCATAATAATAACTTATCGAAGAAGATCAGTATATATCTTTGCTATTATCAAACATAATCACTTGAAAATTAATCTACATGACATGTTTAATTTGGTGTTGAATTGTGGGGGAAACACACTATCCACCCAGCCACGTGCTTAAATCGTTGAATAATCTAGCTCCAAGTTATTTAAAATAATTATTTTCTAGAACTAACCGACCGACCGACCTACCTACCTACCTAACGACCTACCTACCTACCTACCTACCTATCTACCTATGTATCTATCTATCTATCTATCTATCTATCTATCTATCTATCTATCTATCTATCTATCTATCTATCTATCTATCTATCTATCTATCTATCTATCTATCTATCTATCTATCTATCTATCTATCTATCTATCTATCTATCTATCTATCTATCTATCTATCTATCTATCTATCTATCTCTGTCTGTCTGTCTGTCTGTCTGTCTGTCTGTCTGTCTATCTATCTATCTATCTATCTATCCATCTTCAGAATTAATTTCAAGACGGACAGACTGACCGACGGACAGACTGACCGACGGACAGACAGACAGACGGACAGACAGACAGACGGACAGACAGACAGACAGACAGGACAGGACAGGACAGGACAGAACAGAACAAAACAGAACAGAACAGACATCTGTATTTATTAATTGTCAGAATGTCTTCAGTTGTCAAACTGCTTTACAAGACAGACACACATACACACATATCTTTTCGTATCATAGGCACTTTAAATATATAAAAAAGGGGAAAAGATTTAATTTTGTTTTTCACTTAATGGGGGTTTAATTTATAAACAGTTGATTTCAATTTTGAATTTTATGTGGAGAAAATTCTTGACACTTAAAAAACCCAATTAACTTGACTACGCAACCCAAATTGATTAAAAAAAAAACAATCGAAATATAGTAAGGTTAGATATACTGCCGAAACAGAGAACGTAGGAGTCTAACGTTTCGAGCGAAGGCCTTTCGCGTATGTATATCTAACCTTACTATATTTCGATTGTTGTTTCAACACTGCCTACTTTTGATTCAAAAAAGTCGTACTAGTAAAAAAGCTTTCATTGATTGATAATTATGATAAACCAAGATATACGATTGAAAATTCGCGAATACTTTTGGCCGAAACGGGGCGCTTATATACGTAGTACGTAGTATGTGGATTTTATGTGGAAATTTTTATTTTACCGGCGGAAATACGGTAATTAAAATAAGTATAATTTGTGATCACGTGACTGATATGCGCAAACGTGGCAACTCTTGGTGTGATGCATGATGCATGGTGGACCTTTCAAAGTTTTCAACTTTTGTTGCTGTGTAAACTTTGGTATGTATTACATCATTAGATTTTGTGCTGACAAATCAGTTTATATGTCGCGGTATAACGTTTATTAGATTGTAATATTGTAGTCCCACAAATTTAAATTTTATTGCATGCATATATGACAACGGACAAAAGTGTTTTAAAAAGTTATTTAATGCTGATGAAACACGAGTACTGATACAAACTACATACTGCATAAGCCGATTATTGATAGGTTTATGAAGACGTTCAACAAACAAGATATTAAAGTCATTAAAAAGTTTTAAAAAAAGTTTTAACGAAGCTGCAGAAATTAATTTAACACGAATTCTGCTATATCAAATAGGTACTCGGTACAGTGTTACGTATCTGAGACTCATTTATGGACAACTAGGGTCTTTCTTGCATGCTGGTCCACACAGCCATTTCCCATATTGACAACACTTGCACAAACCATCGTGAGCCAAACAAACATCGCTGGCAAATAAGCAGCAACCACCATAGTTGCCACAACATCCCCAGTCACTACCGAACAGATTCCATCCAGCAGTATATTTCCAACTGCTGCACGCGCTTCGAGGACCACCAGTGCGTCTCCAAGCAAGTGATCTGCCCGCGAAACTTCGCCGTTCAACGTGATGGTCCAAACCCCAACAGCACACCACAAGGCTTAAAATAATCAATGCTCGCGTAATGTTCATCTCGAGTTGTCTTCAATCTTCTGTTAAAAATAGAAAGAACAGGCTAGGTCATTTTATTCAACCACTCACCCAACCAATCTATTAATCAACCAACCAATCAATCAGTCAATTAATCAACCAACCAACCAACCATCATGTGATCTGGTTGTATTTACAACAGATAAATGTATGCCCAAGCTTGCCTAAAATGGTAAATAAAAATGGTAACCTAAAGTAATGGTAAATAAGTGATATCTATGTGGTAAATCAAAGTGTTAACATGAAATTTTAGGTTGGGTAAATTATTTTTGTTGATACATGGAGATTGTGTGCAAAAAAAATTTCACGTTTTAATGGTTGGGTTATCAATGCTTCACTTGAAAAACATTTCTCTTCGGTGATAACCCCCGTCATAAATAATGACAGGTCTCGATATGAAGTTTAGTTGTATTCTTACATTCAGCTTTGTATAGAAGACATCAGGTTCGTATAAATTTGTTTGTACAGTTGTACTGTAGTTAAGTAGTTTGTCACATGTTATATTCAACTAAAACTAATTTAGTAATTTCCCAGATAAGTTATTATGTGGTTGTGTGAATTAACAGACTAAACTGGCCCATTCTGGGACAGTTTGATGCCATACTTCAACAAATACAGTATTAATTTTATCTACAGATTAAGTTTAAGGTTCACAGAGCGAAAGTTCTCTCTAGTAGAACTATTAGATCAGGGCGCAGTAGGCATAATTACCACCACGGAACACGTCCTAGGATTGTTTAATGCTCTTTAGTTCTAAATTTACTAAACGCGAGGTTTTGCCGTAGTCCTAAGTACACTCTAACATTCTGTGATTCTGGCAACCCAGCGATTTGACAGGAAAATCATTGAAGTGAGATTTCGCGTGCATGTGAACATTTGAGCAAAACTTCATTGTCAATGAGATATATATATACATAGCACACACTTGGAATTTATGCAAACAGGTTTCCACAATTAATTATCCGTAGATAAACTACGCTGTTCTCCAATAACTTTTTGACTGTCTAAAAAACGAAAGGGAAAAACTAAAAGAAACTTTAGCACAAACCTTGCAATTAATAACAGTTATTCTTTGTCCACTTTAGTCTTCAAAACTTCGATATAGACTGTCTTGCTCCCTCGTCGACACAGATCTGTTTATGATCGAGCACGATTATTCCGCTCTTTTATAATAGTCCATACACCATTTTTAGGTATCACCTGACCGACATTTTTCTATAAGAACAACAACAAGTGCATGGAATTAAAATTCAGTAAGTTGCTGAAACCAGTTCACTGGAAATTCAATTTCCGCTATTAGATTCTTATTTTGTTCAGAAAACCACCAATGAAATTACGAGTTGATCTGCAGGAAGCGTTAATCCTGTCCGTGGTATTTGTGCGTGATTCAAGCGCCGTCCGGTATACTTGTCGTTTTTGAAAGCTGTATATTTTACACCAAAAGGCCAATCGAAAGCCTTGACTCCTTGGTCACTGGGGGGTTCTCTCTGTATAAACGAGTAAAGTTGTCTGGTTAGCCGGGATGGGCGATTTTATCCGACATTTCGGTAGCTATATTAAATAGCAGCCGCTGCAGGTTGTTAGTAGATAACCCCCCCCCCCCCCCATATATACCGACGGAAGTAGTTAATATTCAGCGTGACTCACGCACCGTGACTCACGCATGACTCACGCCTGTGACATGATTTACCCCCCCCCCCCCCATCCACCGTCCAAAGGGATGCCGCCTCATCAAATATTCAGTGTGACGCACGGTGTGACACACGGTGTGATGCACGGTGTGACTCACGAATGACTCACGCCTGGGACATGATTGGGCAAGATAGGATTATATTTTTAGGACCTAGATATTCAAACAGAGTAAGTCATCCTAGAATTAATGCTAACTAAACCCTAGTTCATGAGCGAGGAAATTGTAGGAAGATAGAATGGGGAATCACTTCGAGAAGTCGTGAAAAGAACGATTTTAAGTGTCGAAATATGAACTAAAGGCAAAGCGATTTATTACTTTGAAAGCGTTGCTAGGTTAACTGGAGTACAAACAGAGTAAGTCATCCTAGTGATTACTGCTAACTAAACCCTTGTTTATAAGCGAGTAAATCGTAGGAAGATAGAAAGAAGAATCACTTTAAGAAGTCATGAAAAGAACGATTTTAAATGTCGAAATATAAAGGCAAAGCGATTTATTACTTTGAAAGCGTTGCTACGCTTTCTGTTACTAAGTGTGATATTTGCATATTTATCCTGAGTGCACGTGCAGGAGACAAAAGAGAAACTCATTAGAGTCATTAAGGAGATTAAGCGCTTGGGCAAGTCTAGTCAAGAGAGTCATTAGCAACACGCGTACATGTAATACAGAATTTAAAATATTTTATTGAGAAATATATCTTTACACAAAAAACTCTTGATTATTTAGTGATCTATCGGTAACACTAGCATATGGGCATACAGTACATCTTATAATCCGAAGGCATGGATTATGAGCCTTGAATTCTGTACCACAAACATTACATATCAGATTTCGATTAACGCATTTGTTAAAATATTTCCACAAACACTTAGGACACTCAATTACATGTGTAAAATTAACAGGATTCTGACAACGTTCGCAATCAACAGGTTCGTCAATTATAGAATTTTCTGATTCTATTTCGGTGTAGTCCTTATCGTTTTCTGAATCTTCTTCGCAGGAAGTTTCTTCGGTTTCGCTCTCTGATTCTGTTTCTTCTTCTGCCTGCGCCAACATTGTTAGCACTCGAACATTTTCGATAAGGTTTTTGTCAATGTTAATGTCGGCGAGTCCTTTTACAAATACGTTTAAACCAGCTGGTTCGGGAATTCCTGAGAAGTAAGGTGATACACAGTATTCTACCAATTCGGCTATTTTTGTGTTTGGTATAGTTCTTCCTTGATACACAATTTCTCCTTTGGGATTCCATGTTAAGTTGACATAGGAGGCGAGTAAACTATTCAACAAAGAGGACGCGTTCGCTTCATCGACTCCGTAGTCAAAATGTGACAGTATTTCTTTAACACGAAAATCGTCATGTAACCTTTCTCCCATAGTGTTCAGGGTTCGAATGATGGTCTTTTAAAAAATATCGTTGTTTTTATATTAGTTCTGCGAGTCCTTCTAAAACTGGACCAAGTAGGACATCAAGAAATCCTTCACCTTTTTGAACCAGTATCTCTTTTTTTCTCATAAAACTACTTCGGGGACTAGCCAAAGTTGATATGTCGTCGCTATAAGGCCTAACGACTTCAAGCAAAGCAGGTGATAATTGATATTGCGTTGACCAAAAGTTCAACATACAATCACAAATGCATCTAATTTGCTCAGGGCTAGCAGTCTCCAACAAACCTCGCTGTTGAATAGGTTCACTTGTACATAAAAGTTCAAGAAACGGTTTGTGCTTTTTGATCAACATCTCTATTTGACAGTCAGTGTCTAAATGAGGAAAACGCTACCAAAACACATATTTTAAGAGGGGGGAGGAGGAGGAGAAGGAGGAGGAGGAGAAGGAGGAGGAGGAGGAGAAGGAGGAGGAGGAGAAGGAGGAATATTTTAAGAGGGGGGAGGAGGAGGAGAAGGAGGAGGAGGAGAAAGAGGAGGAGGAGGAGGAGGAGGAGCAAATAGACACACACACATACAAAAGCATTTAGCTTAAAATATTTATTTCGGTTTTCGCTCAAACATATACATATCAAAAGTTTTAGTAAGGTCTGCTTCTTAGATTATATTTAGGCGTTTTTATTTTAAAAGTAGCGTGATAGTCTTTATTGTCTTCTGGTGATAATTGTGATACATCTTCTTTTGTCATGGGTAAATATTTTGATCGAGTCATCAATAGATGATGTTCATACTCTTCTCTATCATCTGGGGTCATCTTTGCCAAGTCGCTTTCTTTCCAATCCGAAGAGCTTTCCCAGTTATGAAAGAAATTATGTTTAAGCGTTGGTTGTTCAACGGTGGGAGGCGGTGTTACAAAATAGGTTTTAGGTGTAGCGGGAGCTGTAGGGAAACTCCACGGAAGATCGTCAGTTTCTTGCTTTATCTTTGGTGTCAAATTTTCTGAAGTTTTTGGTGGCTGAGTTTGAAGATTAGTCAGAGGTTGAGACTGATTCTGCAGTTGGTTTTGAAACGTCAGAAAACGTCCTAACTGATTGGAGTAGAGTATGCTCTTTTCTTCAGGTGTTAACTGTGGCGCTTGTACAATATCTTGCATTTTTTGTTCTGTATTGTACATGGCATTAACGATCGGAGGTAATTGATAGGATTGCTTTTGTATGAAACTACCCAGCTGTTGCTGCAGGCTGGAGCTATTTTCTCCGGGTAGAACATTGGTCTTGAGGCGGTGATCGTCGTCCGTAGTCGGCTTTAGATCAAGCATTAAATAACCATGAGGGCGACTTGTGGCTTCCTCGTAACTCTTCATAAATTCATGGACATGACCTGGGTTCACCTGCCGTGCCAAGACAGAAATTTGTTGCTTATCCCTCGGAGACTTGAATAGTACCGATATAGTGTGCGTTGAGGCTGATGTTTCTGGTTTCCTTTCCTTGGTGAAATATGTTCTGAACAATATAGATCACGGAGAGATTCCGGTGATGACTTCCCTTAGTAAATAAACTAGCAATACGTTTATCTCTTCCTGACTGATCCATGAGATCGTCAAGAACAATAAGGTTTCGCTTAGAAACATCAAGAAAATTATCGGAGTCTATATCAGAGGGTATGCCTTCGTTAAGCTCAATGCCTGGTATTGTCTTGATCATTTCTAAATACAGGGGCTGCCACTGTCCATAACACCAAATGATACGTTCGGGAGGAGGATTAATCGTAGTTTTGGCGTTTTCCAGAAGTGTCTTCACCCATACTGTTTTGCCGCTCTGAGTACACCCTGCAACAATGCATGTGAACGGATGCTGCATGACTGTTGCGTCAGTGAGAAGATGTGCTGGTCTTGAATAAGTACTGTTTTTATGGGAATTTTTTATATGACGTTGCATGTTGAATAGTGTTGAAAACGTTTTTCCACAAGTGCTGCAGGCATAAGACATGTTCACTCGTTGAAGAGCATTAGCAGAATAAATACTTCTAGAGAATTTCGTATTATATATTTATCTTTCTCCTCCTCCTCTTTCTCCTCCTCCTCCTCTTTCTCCTCCTCCTCCTCCTCCTCTTTCTCCTCCTCCTCTTTCTCCTCCGAGGAAGCCACAAGTCGCCCTCATGGTTATTTAATGCTTGATCTAAAGCCGACTACGGACGACGATCACCGCCTCAAGACCAATGTTGTACCCGGAGGAAATAGCTCCAGCCTGCAGCAACAGCTGGGTAGTTTCATACAAAAGCAATCCTATCAATTACCTCCGATCGTTAATGCCATGTACAATACAGAACAAAAAATGCAAGATATTGTACAAGCGCCACAGTTAACACCTGAAGAAAAGAGCATACTCTACTCCAATCAGTTAGGACGTTTTCTGACGTTTCAAAACCAACTGCAGAATCAGTCTCAACCTCTGACTAATCTTCAAACTCAGCCACCAAAAACTTCAGAAAATTTGACACCAAAGATAAAGCAAGAAACTGACGATCTTCCGTGGAGTTTCCCTACAGCTCCCGCTACACCTAAAACCTATTTTGTAACACCGCCTCCCACCGTTGAACAACCAACGCTTAAACATAATTTCTTTCATAACTGGGAAAGCTCTTCGGATTGGAAAGAAAGCGACTTGGCAAAGATGACCCCAGATGATAGAGAAGAGTATGAACATCATCTATTGATGACTCGATCAAAATATTTACCCATGACAAAAGAAGATGTATCACAATTATCACCAGAAGACAATAAAGACTATCACGCTACTTTTAAAATAAAAACGCCTAAATATAATCTAAGAAGCAGACCTTACTAAAACTTTTGATATGTATATGTTTGAGCGAAAACCGAAATAAATATTTTAAGCTAAATGCTTTTGTATGTGTGTGTGTCTATTTGCTCCTCCTCCTCCTCCTCCTCCTCCTCTTTCTCCTCCTCCTCCTCTTTCTCCTCCTCCTCCTTCTCCTCCTCCTCCCCCCTCTTAAAATATTCCTCCTTCTCCTCCTCCTCCTTCTCCTCCTCCTCCTTCTCCTCCTCCTCCTTCTCCTCCTCCTCCCCCCTCTTAAAATATGTGTTTTGGTAGCGTTTTCCTCATTTAGACACTGACTGTCAAATAGAGATGTTGATCAAAAAGCACAAACCGTTTCTTGAACTTTTATGTACAAGTGAACCTATTCAACAGCGAGGTTTGTTGGAGACTGCTAGCCCTGAGCAAATTAGATGCATTTGTGATTGTATGTTGAACTTTTGGTCAACGCAATATCAATTATCACCTGCTTTGCTTGAAGTCGTTAGGCCTTATAGCGACGACATATCAACTTTGGCTAGTCCCCGAAGTAGTTTTATGAGAAAAAAAGAGATACTGGTTCAAAAAGGTGAAGGATTTCTTGATGTCCTACTTGGTCCAGTTTTAGAAGGACTCGCAGAACTAATATAAAAACAACGATATTTTTTAAAAGACCATCATTCGAACCCTGAACACTATGGGAGAAAGGTTACATGACGATTTTCGTGTTAAAGAAATACTGTCACATTTTGACTACGGAGTCGATGAAGCGAACGCGTCCTCTTTGTTGAATAGTTTACTCGCCTCCTATGTCAACTTAACATGGAATCCCAAAGGAGAAATTGTGTATCAAGGAAGAACTATACCAAACACAAAAATAGCCGAATTGGTAGAATACTGTGTATCACCTTACTTCTCAGGAATTCCCGAACCAGCTGGTTTAAACGTATTTGTAAAAGGACTCGCCGACATTAACATTGACAAAAACCTTATCGAAAATGTTCGAGTGCTAACAATGTTGGCGCAGGCAGAAGAAGAAACAGAATCAGAGAGCGAAACCGAAGAAACTTCCTGCGAAGAAGATTCAGAAAACGATAAGGACTACACCGAAATAGAATCAGAAAATTCTATAATTGACGAACCTGTTGATTGCGAACGTTGTCAGAATCCTGTTAATTTTACACATGTAATTGAGTGTCCTAAGTGTTTGTGGAAATATTTTAACAAATGCGTTAATCGAAATCTGATATGTAATGTTTGTGGTACAGAATTCAAGGCTCATAATCCATGCCTTCGGATTATAAGATGTACTGTATGCCCATATGCTAGTGTTACCGATAGATCACTAAATAATCAAGAGTTTTTTGTGTAAAGATATATTTCTCAATAAAATATTTTAAATTCTGTATTACATGTACGCGTGTTGCTAATGACTCTCTTGACTAGACTTGCCCAAGCGCTTAATCTCCTTAATGACTCTAATGAGTTTCTCTTTTGTCTCCTGCACGTGCACTCAGGATAAATATGCAAATATCACACTTAGTAACAGAAAGCGTAGCAACGCTTTCAAAGTAATAAATCGCTTTGCCTTTATATTTCGACATTTAAAATCGTTCTTTTCATGACTTCTTAAAGTGATTCTTCTTTCTATCTTCCTACGACTTACTCGCTTATAAACAAGGGTTTAGTTAGCAGTAATCACTAGGATGACTTACTCTGTTTGTACTCCAGTTAACCTAGCAACGCTTTCAAAGTAATAAATCGCTTTGCCTTTAGTTCATATTTCGACACTTAAAATCGTTCTTTTCACGACTTCTCGAAGTGATTCCCCATTCTATCTTCCTACAATTTCCTCGCTCATGAACTAGGGTTTAGTTAGCATTAATTCTAGGATGACTTACTCTGTTTGAATATCTAGGTCCTAAAAATATAATCCTATCTTGCCCAATCATGTCCCAGGCGTGAGTCATTCGTGAGTCACACCGTGCATCACACCGTGTGTCACACCGTGCGTCACACTGAATATTTGATGAGGCGGCATCCCTTTGGACGGTGGATGGGGGGGGATAAATCATGTCACAGGCGTGAGTCATGCGTGAGTCACGGTGCGTGAGTCACGCTGAATATTAACTACTTCCGTCGGTATATGGGGGGGGGTTATCTACTGTTGTTTGTTTGGGAGTCTGGTGGGTTAGGGATATCCTAGTCCTGGGCAACTTTTGAAATCTTGAGTCTGTGAAATGCCGTTTTGCCGTTCAATACATCAGGAGAGCCTGAGAATGACATGTTTACATCCTAACGAATAAATTATATATATATATAGTTCAGTAACTCGAAAGCCAATTTTAGTAGGTATCTGATCTAAACTACGCCATTGTGATTTTGCGTGATTCTGGTTGTTCAGTTGTTTTTGTTTTGTTCCCACAAAAGAAACTGTCAGCACAGATGAAAATAGTCCAATCGCAGTGCAATATTGTTGGCAGCAGGTGGCAAAAGGTCAATCTTATACAATGAAAGCAGGACTCTTAGTGATAACAGTAAACTTTGTAATTACTGATAAGATATCATATCCTGAATAAAAATGCATCGATTCCATTCCAAATCAAAATTTCGCATAACAAATTAGTTGGAGGCGTGGTTAAAAGCTAAAACGAAGTGAAACTGCGGGAAAGTTCCATAGAAATAATAGAAATAATAGGTATATTATTTCTACGGAAAGTTCCTTCAGCTTTCGCTTGTTCATATATTATGGTATATAATATGATTCACTTCACACAGGATTATTTGTTTACGTCGTTCAGCACGACTTCCGCGGCGGTTTGCACCGTATGGCTGGGGGTAAAATAAGGAATGTGCAGACAAACAACATTAGAAATTTAGAATAACAGTATGGCATGAAGCGCGCTTGCTCTACTTACTAAAACGCAATTCAAATAAGAACTATATAGTATTTATAAGTTGTATATTCCTGGTTCAAAAAGGAGAAAGAGAAGCGACTTGTTGTATGAAGGCTACTTAGGAGGAGACAGTTTCACAAGCTCTCTTGATAAATAAAACCAAAACTGACATTTTCGCAGCTGGAAATTGCCGATATCGCATCAGGATAGTCGTACACACTTGGCCGTTTTTACAAAATGAAGCACAAGCAACATGTATCAGTAGCAACCAGACTCCAACCTAGCCTAGTTTCTAAGCCTTTAAACATAAGGATGTCTGCGAAGATTTTACCAAAGATCTTCGCGATCGAAAGAAGGAAATTATGGACTATATTCCAATTTGAGCTCGAAATGAAAATTTAACTGTTTAACTTTCAACTTTTGGCGGTTGCAGAAGGAAAGCTAGTGATAAGAAAGCTAGGCCAGTGAACCTTCGTCGATCCGAGGTGAGTAGACTTGTATTATTTTATGCAGATGGAAATAGTAAGTGTCGGGAAACACTTAGGACGTCATAACATTACAATTCTTCCTCAATAAACAACTGAGCTGTAAAGTGAAAGTGTTTACGAATTTTGCTAGGCCTTCCCCAGTGGGTCCGTTCGGATCACTTCCGAAACGTGTCAACTGAGGAAGGCCTAGAAACTAGGCTAACTCCAACCTTCGTGCATCTGAAAGTACTGTTTCCTCCCATGACAAGATAGCCTTCATACAACATATTTTCGCTTCTCTTTCTCCTTTTTTAGCCAGGAATAATGTACAAAGAATACACAGTTCTTATTCGAATTACGTTTTATAAGTAGGGCAAGGGCGCTTCATTTTGGAATGTTCCTCATGCAGTGTGTTTTGTAGTCGCTTTGTCCGCACATTCCTTATTTTACCCCCAGCCGTGCAAACTGCCGAAGTCGAGTGCTGAAGGTCGTAAACAATCCAGTGTGAAGTGAATTATATTACCATAATATGAACAAGCGAATACTGAAGGAACTTCCCCTTCGTTGAACTCTAGCTTCGAAATTGCATTCTAACTGCTCGTTACGTATGGCAACTGCCGATAAACCAAACGACTTTAGAGTTTACTTTAGGTTTTAAAATAAGACGCCTGCTCAAGGCGTTCACTCGGGATGCTGATTTTTACAGGCGTAGCCTGTGCACATCTACTCAGTACGCACGCTGTTCCTCAGGTTTTCTACTGCGTAGTTATGTAGAACCGCTCTGACTGAGACTGATTCCACAGTTTGAAATTACGACGGAACAGTAATGAAGCGTTTGCTTTATAAACATTGATCGAAATATAAGTAAGGTTTGAGAACTGCCGAAATTAATATTGAACGTAAATTTCTAACGTTTTGAGCAAAGGCCGCCTTCGTCAGAGAGAAACGTGTCTCTCTGACCACGGTCTGATTACAAGGGCCTTCGCTCGAAACGTTAGAAACTACGTTAATAATTAATTTCGGCAGTACTCAAACCTTATAGCTACTTATACATGTATTTCGATTTGTATCACTGCCTACGCAGCACACTACTTTTGTTTCACTGCTTTATAAACAAGGCCGTTTTAATAGCCAAATAATTAAACGGATCTTAAATAATGGCTAAAATATGGCCCATTGGCCCTTAATACTTTCAGTAGACAACCTTATAGTGCTGGATTCGGCAGACTTCCAGCGATCATTTCGTGATTTCGATAAAGAATTCATTGAAACCGTACTAACCTACATGATATCTACATGTTTACACTCTTTAGACTACTACGTCCTCTGTTTCGGCGGTATATCTAACCTTTAGACATGCTAGTTCAACATTAATATTCGTTGCTTATTATTACTTGCGTTTTGTAGTTGTTGGAGCAAGCAGCAGAAACCTTTGTGCTTCTCTTATAATACTCTCATAATTTGCAGATTTGAGGTCTTAAGTACTTTCAGTTTCCCATTTCGATTTAGCTCGTCATCTTTGTACTAGGTTTACTGCAATCGGCGTGAGCTATGGGCGGCCGTTACCACCATACAGTAGTGAAACAAAATAGCCTATTGCAAAACGACTCAATAAGAACACAAATGACTCATCTTAAATTCATCTTCAATTCAATTCAATTCAATTCAATTCAATTCAATTCAATTCAATTCAATTCAATTCAATTTAATTCAATTTAATTCCGAAGGTCGGCCCAGAATGCATTGCGTTTAGTTTTCTTGCCCAAACACATTCTAGCAAGACAATGGCAATAGAAATGTATAATTGCACAGATTTTGACAAATAGAATCTATGGTCTTATATGAACTGCAGCGGTGCAGGAAGCGCCGAAGGTTTTTGCTAATAGTATAAATGTAAACACGGCCGTTTTTCTGAAAATTATTTTTAAAAATATACCAAACCTATAGTGTCGGATTCGGCATATTCAAGCGATCATTTTGATATATAATTTATTTAAATTCGGACAAACAGAAAATATTTAAACATGTTTTGAAACACACGTTTCCAAATGTAATACGACACGGACACCTACACGATATCTAGACATGATGCACTGAACATGTACAGTTCAACATATTGATGTCTTACCGGTATTTGCTCTATTCGGTGCTTATTATTATACGTGCATTTTGTAGTTGTTGGACTAAGCAGCAAGGCCAGGGCCAACCTGTTCGAAATAGCTCCTCACCTTAATTTTACATAGGTCTACCGCGATATGACCGTAAAGCTATTCAAACAAGGAGCAAGCCGTTTATACTATAGGCAAACAGTACCGTCAGTACCAACTGCGTCAGTACGTAATACTTATTAGGGACCTTACGAAATACGACGGCAACTTCAACGACGACGTCTTTTAAACAAAATAATTATAATATATAGTGTATGAATAATGTTTTGTCCCTAGAGTCATTTCAACACCGTCTTCCCTCTTTATACAACGCCACTTAGTGCGTTTTCACGTCTTCAGGACAACGTCAACGGTCAAAAGATGAGAACAGTTGCTTGAGATTAACTTTAATACAGACACTACAACCATTTTAGCCGTACCGAGGCGTAATTGCAAGTCATTAATCTTGTCTCAAATACAAAATATAATAGTCAGTTAGCCGTGACTTTCTTTAATTAAAAATGCATATAATAATAATAATAATAACTTTATTTAAACCCCTTAGAAGTTATTTATAAATTATTTATTTATTACTTTTTATGTTGTTTTTCTTTTATCTTTTTCGTCTTAGCATCGTAAGGTCCCTATTAGTCTGGGTTTTTGGTCTGGGTCGGAAAAAGCGGGCGAGGGCGAAAACGCGATCGGAAATGGCGGCTGTCGAGGCTCGCGAAATACGAGCTGACCCGTATTAGCTATATATATACCCGTATTAGCTCAATACACGGCCGACAACTCACTTGAGCCAGCACGCACGTGGACTGCGAACTGCCCCATGAAAGTGGCCGATTTTCTATGCGATTTCCGATCGTGGAAGGGGAGGGGAAAAACCTCCCCGCCCCTTCTCTTTCGCCCGCAATTCCACGATCGGAATTCGCGGCTGTCGTGGCTCGCGAAATCTAGGCTGACCTGCATTAGCTACGCATGCGCAGAACGAATATCTTGCATATGTAAACGTCATCAATACACGTGAGACTAAGCGAATCTGGCCCGAGATGAATCAGGAGCGAAGGAGCGTTGGACTTGTGGTACATGTGCGTTCATACGATAAAATTAGGAAGATAAAGGAAAATAATGGAACCATTGAAGAGGTACGAGGGATATTGTAGGATATCAAGCATTTGCTGACTTGAAATCAAATATGGCGAGAAAATTAGACGAAGAACGAGGTGCGATGGGTGCGGTCTAGTATCGTAAACTTTTATGTAAAATGACTAAAATCCGTTATTTATTATTATTATTATTCTGATTATTCTGATTATTATTATTATTATTATTATTATTATTATTATTATTATTATTATTATTATTATTATTATTATTATTATTATTAAACTTTATCAGCTACACACGGATAATAATCAAGGTAACTACTTCATTATTATTACGTTACAAGAGATTTAAATTGTGTGATTGATGGAGCACTAGTAACTTCCGCAGGTAAGCTATTCCACAGGACAGTTCTTTGGTAAGTAAAGCTTTTCTTGACGGCCTCAGTCAAAGGTCTTACAATCTGAGTCTCGTAAGTTATGTTCATGAACCGAATTAATAGAGGTAAATTTATTAGAAGGATATTCTGGTACCATTTTATTAATTGTTTTGTACATTAGAGTTTTGAAATGTTAAGATTGTCTTTCTTCTAAATTGGACCAATTTAACGCGGACAAAATTTTATATGACCGAACACTATAAACTGATCCAGTGATAATACGCGCGACTCTATTTTGTAATTGTTGTAGTTTATGTCCGAGACCCTTACCTAAGTTATTTTGTTTGTTGGCCAATTACTACCCCCAAAGGAAGTGGGGTTGTTTTGTTGGCAGATGTGTGTACCCAATTGGCCTTTAAAATGGATTTCAAAGTTCGAATCAGTCGTGAAAAGTATACTTTACGACTGACGAAGTCAGTGCGCGTTTTAACGAGTTTGTAACTCCTAGGCGTTATGTGTATAAATAAATTATTGTATTGTATTGCATTGCAATGCATTGCATTGCATTGCATTGCATTGCATTGCATTGCATTGCATTGCATTGCATTGCATTGCATTGCATTGCATTGCATTGCATTGTATTGTATTGTATTGTATTGTATTGTATTGTATTGTATTGTATTGTATTGTATTGTATTGTATTGTTGTAAGTGACGAGTTGACTGATAAAACAAACCAAGTCAACTTTCCGCAGTCGTTGCCGTGCGCGCTCAAGCATTAAATTTCTTGACCTTCCCTAGGCTTTGTGAAGAAACAAATGGAGGTTTGCCTGTGTGGCTAACGCTGCTAAGTTGCCTGTGTGGCTAACGATGTTAAGTTTAAGTTGCCTGTGTAGCTAACGATGTTTAAATCAGTGCCGTGTGGCGAACGATGTTTAAGTTGCCTGTGTGGCTAACGATGTATAAGTTGCCTGTGCAGCTGCCTATGTGGCGAACGATGTTAACTCTTTCCTGTCCGAATTGGTCTTTAGTATTTTATTCTGGCTACCGCCAGACGATTTTATTCACCTCTGGAGAAGCCCTCGGACAGGAACGAGTTAAGCTGCTTGTGTAGCTAACGATGTTTAATTAAGTCCGTGCCTGTGTAGTGTTGCTCGGTAAGGAGTGTTTGTTTTTTTTGCCTGTGTGGCTAACGATTTTCGCCTGTGCGGCGAGCGATGTTTGCCTGCATGTGTTGCCTGTGCGGATTAGATTGCCTACGTTGATGTTGTGCCTGTGGGGCTAAAGATTTAGATTTTTAGATTTATTAACTTTATTGCCTATAGCAACTGGTGGTCAAACAGAGCGAAATGCCCCAATTGAACATGACTACCATGATCTAAGTGTTGGTTTTGCGGAGGGAGGAAAACCGGAGAACCCGGCGAAAAACCCTCGAAGCACATGCAGGAGAGACCAACTACAACTCTACTCATATTAGTTTCCAGCTCGACAACGGGGGTCATTCCCAACCGGTCACCCATCCAAGTACTAACCCCGTCTAACCGGGCTTAACTTTTGGTGAGAGGCAGCGCGCTAACAGCACACGCCACCCGTGCTTCCGGCTAAAAATGTTTACTACTTAGTATTCGTTCGGAATTTCTTTTGCGTATTTCTTGGGGACAAGGTATAGATGGAAAGGTTTTGGACGTCATGGCGAAAGTGGATAAAACTTTTAAATCGGCCGCGATGTCATCGTCAACGGCATTGTGGTGGCAACGTAGGTGCCTGGAGATTCGATTGGCCTCGTGAGAGTTTTGCACCGCCTCCGAAGCGTGGCCGTTGGGATTTTACTCCTACAAATTGGGAATCTGTGTTCTCCGCATGAACTGAGGTACACTGTCAATGTGTATAATTAATGATGATTCTAATAATGGCAATAATAATACAAAAAAGGGTGAAATCACTTACAAATAAAACAAACAAACCTCGTGTATACGGTTCGTTGTTTGTTGGGGTCAGGTTTAACTTGTAGACTTCGTTCTTCTTCAGGGTGAACAACTCCCATGGGCTACCTCTATAACTGAGCTGTCTGTGGACGTTCCGGGTTCGGGCGTAAGAGGTTGTTCCCTCCCGATTTGGAACCCATAGGGACGGTGATTAGGGGAGGGGGGGGGGGGGGAGGCGACTGTGTACTTTCCTATAGCTTTTTGTGTTAGGCTACCTATCGTAGAACGAGTCTATAGGTTTCGGCTCCGTTTTTGTTTTTTGTTTTTTTGTTTCGTTCCCCGCAGGAACGAAACTGTTACTGTGTTAGCTTTCCATTGACGTCACAAAAGAAACTGTCATCACAGATGAAAATAGTCCAATCGCAGTGCAGTGTTGTTGGCAGCATAAGCCAAAACTTCGATCTTATCCAATGAAATCAACATTCCGCATAAAAAATTTAGTTGTAGGCGTGGTTAAACGCCAAAACGAAGTGAAATAATATTGCTGATCTAGCACAATTAGCTGAACGACGTAAACAATCCCGTGCGAAGTGAATCATACAATACTACGAACAAGCGAATGCCGAGTACTGTAGGAACTTTCCCCTCTTTGAATTCTCCGAAATTGCATTCTAACTGCTCGTTGGCGCTTTAGATTTAACAAGACGCCTGGTCAGGCGTTCACTCGGCGTATATAATATCAAGTCAAGATACAATAATTATGTCTGTGAACACACAAAACACATCCGAGACGAGAAAGACTTGATCAGACATCAGGAAAGCAAAGTATTTGGCAATTGGCTGTGCAATTGGCATGCACGCATCAGTTTCGCAAAGCCACAGTACCACAGTAGCCCGAGTAATAATAAAGATATTGAGATTGGGCGAATAGCATTCCGAAAGGTCGGGTCGAGTCAGTGGCCTTGGAAAGCTACTCAATCACTCCAGTATTTATTCCGATCAAATACAAACTTTGAAAGAATTACACACAGATTGAAGATTATTTAATAAATTTTAACTTAAATATAGGTGGCATAAAGATCTTTATTCAAACAACATAAATACCAGATTTGGTATATAAGATACATACATATAACCGCATATAAACTAGACTACGTGCTCAACTATATAAACTTTCAAAACTTGTTAAAACATTAAAACAGTATTTAGCTACCAAAGTCATAATTGTTTTGTCTTGCATAGCAATGACATACATGAAAAGGTCTTGATAGCTAAATTTAGAAAATGAGTTATTTATTTTACAGAGACTTTCCATAAAATTAACTCTAAGATCGGCGAACTTTGTGTTTCTGCATGACATTAAAAGGTGTTGTTCGTTCCCAATCTCATTTAGATCACAATGTTTGCATAATCTTTCACTGTATGAAACATTTCCGTATCGACCAGTTTCAACAGGTAGTTTATGAGCTGAAATTCTTAATTTTGTAACCGCTTGACGATGTTTGAAGTTGCGAATTGAAGAAAGATATTTTTCAAAGCCAAAATTTATTTTCAGTTTTTTAAAGACTCTTAATTTGCCATTATTTCCACCTTGTTGAATCTGCTCTTTCCAGTATTCAGTATAAAACTCATGTAATTTATTCCTCAAGTAATGGCAAAAATTTCCTTGTTCTTCGGGTGGTATTACAAATTTTTTTAAATTATTAACTTCTATATTACATAGTTGAGTTGTAGTAAATATTTTGTAAATAATATTGGTTGTAAATTAGAGTCCATACAGACTGTCGCTGCTTCACCAGCGAGGGTATCTGTAAAAGTTGAGCTTTTGATGCGAAACCAATATTTTGTTATAAGTGTAGCTATTTGTATAATTAGGGGTGCCCTTCCTAGTTCACCATAGACAGCTAAATTTGTAGATTTTGAGTGAACACCCAAGATTCTTTTGCAGAATTTTAGATGTAGTCTTTCTATATCATTTAAATGACCGCTAGTGTAGCCGGCTTTCCTAAACAGCGACATTTTATGTATCTACATATAAATAACTGCAAAATTTCCGTCGTACTGACGCCACATGTACATTTCTCCTATTCACCTCTGACCGTGTATAGGAGGCAAATAAAACGTTGCCAAAATAATTGCGTTCTCAAGAAAATTGCGAGACGCTAGCAGGTAAGGCCTGGTTTATAGATCGCACAATCGTCGCATTTAATTATAAAGACAAATTTATAATTCATATTAACTTCGTCGATTGTCAATGCGACTTCGTTTACGACGAAATTAATTCAGACAAATGTAATGTTTTGCACATTAAAACACAAAAAATGTATTCGTTGCGCCGTGACGTCGCATTTCAGTCTGATCACGACGGATGTCACGGATACGTCTTGACGAATTTACTCCCCATTTAATTGATTAAATTACTGTAAATTCGTCTGAAATGCGAAAACGACTCCATTGAATGACATCAAGTTCAAATTCAATCTGTTCAAATTCAGTTCCCCCGTAGGCGAACAACCAATTGTACTTATACGCAGAACGTTACCTCTCCGCGGCATGCGTAACCATCAAAAAATTTTGCTTCCAAAATTGTACGCCTTGTCACGTCAAACCACTGGCGGGAATTGGCCGAGCTAAATTTCGTCATGATTGCCCCCAATCGGCATGCAACACCCTCTTGTAAGGGGCTGACGGGAACGAAACAGCTATTTCTTTTTAGAAATAGTTTCTTGTTGTCTATGTTTCGGAATGGAAATCATTACGTCATCCCATCAGGCCTTGCGCGGCTGATGCGTCGCTTTCCTGAATGCTGACGTCTGATTTGGACGTGTTCAGTGTGTTCACAGACATAATTATTGTTCAGCAATGTCGCTGGCAGGTATATTCATCTTATATACGCTTACAATCGGACACGCTGTTGGTTTAAAGTGCCTATAACCCCTAGAATTTTTTTAGTTTTCCAAGTAGTAGAGCCAAAATTAGCTGAATAGTTCTTTTACAGTTTTTGATTTGGTGCTTTCGTTTCGAAGATATTGACATTTAAGTACCGCTATTAGCAAGAAAAACCCCGCAAATTAAAGAGAACTGGGACGAGCAACGCGATGACGTAGCTTAAGGGACGCATATTATGCGACAAGTATCACCACAATACAGAAAGCGTGTTTTCTTTGCCGGGTTCTGGTACTCTATATCGTTTTAAAAATGTCAGACAGCAGCTCAGAGTCAGAGAATAGTCAATACGACTCAGATATTTACTATATTAAGACACGCGATTGAAGACGAGCTTGATGATCTGCAAGAACGGAGGCAACTCACTTCCAATGCCAGGGCAATTTTTATATAATAATATATGGTGGGTAGTGAGACCTTCACTGGCGTTGTGTGAGGACTAATTTGGAGCATAATACTTAGTGTTCCACCACAGCAGCTACAACGCACTGTTATTAGTGGTATGTTTCATAAATTTGCCAGTTTATTTCGCTCATTTTTGAGCCTAATACTTTACGTTTGACCACACCAGTTAAGTTTCACGTGAAGTGTCTAGTTTCAGTCGGTAGGTCATAAAATATGCCTGCGGTTTGATGTATGTTTGGGAGAAGAATGAAGCGTGGAAGGATTTATGTAGGTCTGTGTTCTTTGGATAACCCTCGACGCGTTTCGACCTTCCAGTCTTCTTCAGGAGGGATTTTGAGTCGATGTTGAAATCAGTAATGTTAAGACGAAATTACAGATATTAGAAGGCGCGTGCAACACTGAAGTATAATAGACAAGTTAAAAATAAAAATAAAGTCTTACTGAATGTCTGTGTAGTTTTGGTGTAGTCCGTAACGTTCTGGCAATGCTTCCGTGGTCGACTTTATAAATTGGTGAATTTCCCGCTCCTCTGTCCCGTGTCGATTATGTCGTTTCGTTATAGTATATATATATCGTGTGTATCGCGTGGTTTGTGGTTTTAGTTATGTCGCTGTTACGTCAGAAATAAAAGGGTTATTGTGTAATCTGTCTAGCGGTGAGTGAGATAGTAAATCCTACATGTCGGTTAATTAGTGTTCGTTCCAGTTGTAGTTACAATTGTAAATAAAATGTCGTAGTTGTCAGTATTCGCATCAGTTGGCTTGCGTCAGTTAACAACTATAAGTAAAACGTCGTGCGTCAGTAGGTGTCAGGTATATAGTTATGATTGTGAGTAAAACGTCTAGATGTGAAGTAAAACGTCGTAGATGTCAGTTAGTATTCGTTTCAGTTAGTTTGAGTCAGTATAGTCTTTATTTGGCGTATAGTCTTTAGTTCCAGGTATTTCTATAGCATATATATCGTAGTCATCTGAATTGAAGTGAGCCGAGCATACTGCCGAATACTTTGTTGGTTTCCATTTATCACGCCTCTTTGCCACGAAATTGACCCATACCTTTCTTCTCCGTTTCGCCTCAGCCCGATCGTCATTCCAAAATGGAATACGATGAAGTGAAATTCCTTTCGTCAAGTCGGATTCGTTAGAACACCCAAAAACAACACATCTATCTGGCATTTTTTTCGCTTCGATGACAGTGTATACAACACTGCAACAGAACCAACACTGTCACTGAGAAAATTCCGTCCCTTAAGCTACGTCACATCATGTAGGTACCAGGCTCTTTGCAATTTGCAGAAATTTCTAGCGGGATATTCAAAATAGCGATTTCTTGCAATATTTGAAGCGAGATATCTTCGAAACGAATGGACCAAATTAAAAACTGTAAAATAACTATTCAGCTAATTTTGGCTCTACTACTTGGAAAACTAAAAAAATTCTAGGGGTTATAGACACTTTAAGTAAACCTTGTAAATGAACTTTAGCGTGACTAAACATGATTATTTAACACCCGAAAGGACTCGACATATATATGAACGCTGTGGCCTGGAAACACGTTAAATACAGGCGGTGGCGCAACTAGGCATCTGGGGGCCCGTGGGATTGATTACTTGGGGGGGCCTTTCCGATTTAGTGACCGCATTTCTAGGGGGTTCGGGGGCATGCTCCCCCGGAAAATTTTTGAATCTAGGGTCTCTGAAATGGCATTTCCTGCACTTTGAGGGCACTTTTGAGCAAAATCTAGTCACTCACACTCCGATTCATGTGCAGATTATTTGAATAGATTCATAACTGCATTCATTTCATTCCGCATAGCCTGCGCGCAGACATTTTACCCAATCTCCGCGGATTGAGTAAAAAGTCAGTGCACACTGCACATGCTAATAAGGCCACTTCTTGCCAAAATTTTTTGGGGGTAAATACCCCCTACCCCCAAAAGGCAAAAACCACGTTATGTTGATGTTTTATGTCAGCAGTTTGAGACAACACAACATAACGACATAGTTGAAAGACATGATAATAGAGGTATCATCGGTTACAAAATATGAAGCTTAACCATCTAATATAACCATCCCACATGCGGGATGTTAATCTTGAACACATAAAGCTAAAAATCCTAGAGGGGTGTTGTGGTCGGGGTCTGAGAGGAGGCACATTTTTCCGGAGGGTTGTGGTTAGGTTTAGGGTTTCCGGGGGGCGTGATTACCGGGGGGTGGTATGGGGGTGAGGATTCGTTTTAAAAGGTTGTCCAATCAGATGGTGGTTTTAATGTTGGTTAAGCTTCATAATTTGAAGGTAATGATACCTCGATAATAATATAATGTCATTGACATAATAATAATGACGTCACAAAATGCACGGGGCCCCTAATTAATTCTTTTTGCTCGGGGCCCGTGGCGAAATTGTGTTTTCTGTCGGAGAGTTAGATTGTGTTTTGACTATTTTCTGTGAGCAATCACGTTTAGACTTTTATAGATTTTAGCACTGCATGCGATGTGATTGCTATGTGATTGCTATGTGATTGCGAGTTTGCAGTGGGTCGAGTGAAAGCCTGACCAGGTCAGTAATGTCGCCTGGCAAGTATCGTGATTAAGATGACAATCTTAACTGAAAGTACTCACAGATCGATCCTCAAATCTGCAAATGATGAGAGACTAATGAGAGAAACACAAAGAAGGTTTGTGCTGCTTGCTCCAAGAACTACAAAACACAAGTAATAAGCACCGAATAATGCAAGAAATATGTTGAACTACCATGTCTGGTCGCCTTGATATCATGTTGTAGGTGTCGTATTTCATGTGGAAATGTGTTTCAAAACATGGTTAGATATTTTGAATTTCTGTTAGTACGATTTTAATGAATCCTATATCGACATTGGATTCAGGTGAAAGGCCATGTTTTGGTCTCCAGCCTTGAGCCGTGACATGTCCACTAATGTCTGCACCTATATCACACCGACTATGTCAGTGTGTCTAAGGCACAATGTCGCAGCCTTTGAGGGAGGTACCTATTTACCTGCCGTCGCTTTACTCTCCTCAGGCCCTGTAGCGCGCGTTCTTTTATTGTTAACCTTGGTTATAACTAACCTCATTTAACAATTACAGTCACTATATACTTACCGCTGTGGATGGTAAGGTGCAGACATGGATCCTAAGCTTAATTGTTACTTGGATTCAGGTCAAAGACCATGTTTTGGTCTCCAGCCTTGAGCTGTCCACCTACCAACCACAGCTCCATTATTCCAATCTACCGCCATAAGTGACAGTAGAGGTGATAATCTGGCCACCATATGGCTATAGCAAAACTGTTTCCAAGGGTTGCACCCAGACCTATATAACCAGCAATATGGCTATAGCAAAGCTGCTTGCTGGGGTTGCATAGCAAAGTTGTTTGCTGGGGTTGCACCCAGACTTATATAGCCAGCAGTATGACTATAGCATTTAAGTTGTTTGCTGGGGTTGCACCCAGACTTATATAGCCAGCAGTATGACTATAGCAAAGTTGTTTGCTGGGGTTGCACCCAGACTTATATAGTCAGCAGTATGACTATAGCAAAGTTGTTTGTTGGGGTTGCACCCAGACGTATATAGCCAGCAGTATGACTATAGCAGAGTTGTTTGCTGGGGTTGCACCCAGACTTACATAGTCAGCAATATGACTATAGCAAAGTTGTTTGCTGGGGTTGCACCCAGACTTATATAGCCAGCAGTATGACTATAGCAAAGTTGTTTGCTGGGGTTGTTAGCAAAGTTGTTTGTTGGGGTTGCACCCAGACTTATATAGCCAGCAATATGGCTATAGCAGAGCTATTTTCAGGTGTCCCTAACTTATCTAGCCGGCCGTATTAAGGGTTACTAGGGGTTACTAGCAAGCGCGCGATGCGAGTACATAACGACACCAATTTATTTTATTTTATTTATTTATTTATTTATTTTTTTATTTTTTTTTTATTATTATTATTATCCCAAACTATAACCCGTAGTATCTAAATTGAAAATTCGTGACCAGGTGCTCGTGCTGGACAGTCTGCTTGCTACGGAGTCTAACGCTTCTGGAGGAGTTCTAATGTACAACTGATATGCATTACGTCTAAGCCGTCTAAGGGTTTTAATCAAATGGTCCGGTATGCCCACCTTCGCCACAGTTGACGCAGAACCAATTCGAAAGCTGTGCCCCGAGTCATTTTCTTCTTAGCCTAGGCGTTTGGTGCATCTCTCAACCATGTTGTCATCATTGCTCGTGTTAAAGGTTGGCCATCACGGTGCTGGAAAAGTGGTCCCTTTGCTCCCCCGTGTTCGTGTCAGAGGGACACCGTTTCCCTGTAGAGATAAGGCGCCTGGTTTATCACCGCCAAGATGAAGATACAGTAGTTCATCAGCGCTCGTACCGCACATACGAGGGAGTGAGATTTACCAACTCGAAAACGTGACCTTGATGGAACTGGTTGGTCTTAGACGACTTAATTATGACTATAGTATATTATCGACGGGTTAAGCATCGCACTTGAGCAAATCGCTCATACTGGGACTGGCACCCAGGCTAGAGCTGAGCATTGTAAGCATTGCACTTCAGCATAGGCACTCGTAATGGGATTGGCACCCAGGCTAGAGTCGAACATTGTCAGCATGCACTTGACCCAAAGGCACTTATACTGGGACTGGCACCCAGTCTAGAGTAGAGGATTGTAAACAAAAGCAAACATACTGGGACTGGCACCCATGCTAGTGTTGAGCATTGTAAGCATTGCACTTGAGCAACAGCATTCGTACTGGGACTGGCACCCAGGCTAGAGTCAAACATTGTAAGCATTGCACTTGAGCACAATCACTCGTACTGGGACTGGCACTCAGGCTTGCACTTGAGCAGTAGCACTCATACTGGGTCCCCCATTCTAGAGTTGAGCCATGTAGACATTGCACTTGAGCAAAGGCACTCATATTGGGACTGGCCCCCAGGCTAGAGATGAGCATTGTAAACGTTGCGCTTGAGCAAGAGCACTCATACTTGGGACTGGCACCCAGGCTAGAGTTGAGCGTAGTAGGCATTGCATTTGAGCAAAAGCACGCATACTTGGTCCACCCATGCTAGAGTTGAGCAATGTAGACATTGCACTAAGCAAAAGCACTCATGCTGGGTCCACCTACTGTTGTATCCAGACCCTTTGGTCACCTGCCCAGATAATTCGATCTGTACACAGCCCGAGTATGCAATAATTCAGGCTGGGGAAAGGCACTCCATGTGGTTTGTCCGTGACCTATGTCCAAACTCATATAAGTGCGCCAGGAGTCCCAAGGTTAAACCCCTTGACGCAGTTACCGCCTGTAACTTGAACTATCTCACGAACTGATGCTGAGCGCGCGAGTGCAGTGAAGACATATGCGTTTTTTTTGTCCTTGCCCCCTGGTAATATGTCACTATACTATAATAAATATACTATATAGTAAACAAATTGTAATCGACCTTAACCATTGATTGAAACCTTAAGTATCTCTAAAAGGTTCTAAAATCCTCGTACGTACTTTTCGGACGACATGCAGTTCCCTAGAGAACAGAAAACTGTTTAGGTGATTAACCTAGCTAAAACAACCCCGAGTGGTGACAACACTTGGAGTTTGTCAATTGACACTTCTTTATGCAACTTTCTTTGATACAACGTTAATTCAACAACATGATATCTCATTTCTCTTAACAATGGTTCCACTCTATATTAAAACGGCTAAGCTATGATTCTTAAGCGTCGCACGCTGTAGAGTCTCAAGCTAAAACGGCAACGCGTATTCCTCCCGAATAATTAATGCACAGCGCGTATTCTCGGCCTGGGTCTAGCTGTTCCCAGTGTCATGTGCGGAGTTTCTTTGCTGTTGATTCTTTGCGATTTCGCAATTTTCGCTTACGTGTAAGTGCGCCATATGCTGTCACACCGCTCGTAGCAGGTCGTGGCTGCTTTGCAGTTTGGGCAAGTATCTTCCTTTATCGAAACGAAAATAAAACATTTCTTGGGTATTCCCACCTGTTCGTCAAAAAACTTGACAAAATTCGTGTCGGTTAGTTGGGGAAGTAACAGCATGGTGTGTGACCTTTGTGCTCAGCCTCTGGCGCTTTTCTACTTCTCCGTTCGCGCAATGCGTTACTTTCTTTTAAGGCCTCACTCTCCTGCGTTCTTTCTGTGAAGGTATCTCCGACACGCTTTGTTAGTTCCTGGTTTTGTCTTATCTCTGTCCCAAGAGTAGCCGAAGTATTTGCCACACGAAGAAAGATAGAGTATATTTAACATACCTTGATTGATTGATTGATTGCCTTGAACTTGGCGTCAGTGCTTTACCTGAATGGTGCCTCGATCGCTCCAAAGATGCGACAAGAATCGGACCTGCTTTCGGTCCAATCGTTTGCAATCTGGTGTTAGCTACACTGGATTCGCCTTGTTGCTCGCCAGCTGTCTAAGGCACAATGACGCAGCCTTTGAGGAAGGTACCTATTTACCTGCCGTCGCTTTGCTCTCCTCAGGCCCTGCAGCGCGCGTTCCTTTATTGTTAACCTTGGTTATAACTAACGTCATTTAGATATTTTGAATTTCTGTTAGTACGATTTTAATGAATCCTATATCGACATGATCGCTGGAATCTGCCGAACCCAGCACCATAGGTTTTGTCTACTGACAGTATTAAGGGCTATTTGGCCATTAAAATCCGTTTATTATAATTGTTGCTTTGCATTGGCAAACCTTTCATGGAACGGTGTACTTCATATAAGACCATATATAGAAGACCCCGTTGGGTTGTCGTAATTTCCAATAACTGCGCAATATCTCAAAGCGGTTCTACTAACGACGTACGCTGTTCCACAGGTTTTCTAGATGTGTGCAGACTGCGCCAATTGCAAAAATCAGTAGCCCGAGTAAACGCCTAACTGCTTTGTTCTCAGACTCGCCCGGCTGTCAAGCGACAGAAAACGGGCCATGAGACTTTGTTGTTCCTAGTTGGAAAGTTAGTACCGATGATTTTGAATCTCGTTTACATCCTGGATGGGCTGAGCAAAACAATATGTGGGTGAATATTGATGGGCTCCCGGGCAAGGAGGTTCCGATACATATTCCGACCCACGATCAGTTTATCGCATCTTTTGACGTGCCTCCTTTATCGCGGTTACGTCTTCGTGACCCAAACCACTTTATTGCCCGGTCCGGCAGCTAATCCTACGCTGGATTCGCGATTAAGTAGTGGATCTTCGAGAATTTGCGCAGTCTTATCTGGAACCTTTAAGGGCGTGAGTTATCACTCAGATTTTCCGCTATCGAAGTGTTTTGCAAATCATCGGTTGGGCAAAAGATTTACTAGTTTTGTTTCAGATGAGATTCTAACACGCGTGGCCATCGGGGCTTTGGGTTTGGGGTTGAGTGGATGTTAGGTGGGGCCATCAAAACCGAGGCTTTAGTTGGATGCCCGATATTTGAACTTGTGTATGTGCGATTCCCCGTTCTCTTTGGATAAACTTATAGATGTTCCTCGTTATCTCTATAAGGACTCGTATATGACGAAATGCGACGACATGTCTGGTTATGACCACGTTCGTTTCCAGGAGTCCTCTCAGACTTACGTCGGTTTCGAGTTGGTGGTTTGTGAGTGCCACACTACCCTTTGATTGGAAAGAATCTCCATATATTTATCATACCATTGGTTTGGCGGCCGTGTCTAGTTATCTTAGGCGTTTGGGAAACCCGTGTTCTTTGTATATCCATGCCCGTCTCAATGGAGAACTTTTCACACAACTTTTCATTTGCTCCGATGCTTTCTGGAAACGGGCCGAGACCGCAGCTGTCTTTATTGTTCTGTTCGGTTGGCACGCTTAGGTTACACGATTGGTATTGCTAAATCTACGCTCTACCCAGTTCAATCACTTTAGTGTCGATTCCGTAAAACAGGCGTTTTTTTACCGGAACGCAAAATTACGTCCTGGGTGGCCTTACGGGAGACTATCATCGCTTGTAAGAAGGCATACTACGAAACCCGGACTCGGACTCGGACTCGGGAAACTCAGAATCTCAAACTCAGAATCTTATAATTATCGTAATTCGTAAATCATCAAACAAGAAAAAAGTATAAAAAAACTGGGAATAATAAGAAACTGTGAAACATGATCCAACAACATGTCGTCTGTTGCGCTTATAATAAATATATAAAGCGCATGCAATTATACAGAAATATACGGTGGCCCATATACGCAATGCACAAATAAATTTCCCAATGCACAACAATATTTCTCAGTGCACAAATAAATTTCCCAATGCACACAATATTTCGCCAGTGCACAACAATATTTCGCCAGTGCACAACAATATTTCGCCAGTGCACAACAATATTTCGCCAGTGACACAACAATATTTCGCCAGTGCACAACAATATTTCGCCAGTGCACAACAATATTTCGCCAGTGCACAACAATATTTCGCCAGTGCACAACAATATTTCGTCAGTGCACAACAATATTTCGCCAGTGCACAACAATATTTCGCCAGTGCACAACAATATTCGCCAGTGCACAACAATATTTCGCCAGAGCACAACAATATTTCGCCAGTGCACAACAATATTTCGCCAGTGCACAACAATATTTTGCCAGTGCACAACAATATTTTGCCAGTGCACAACAATATTTTAATAATGGGAATAATACGAAACTGTGAAACATGATCCAACAACGTGTCGTCTGTTGCGCTTATAATAAATATATAAAGCGCATGCAATTATACAGAAATATACGGTAGCCCATATACTCAATGCACAAATAAATTTCCCAATGCACAACAATATTTCTCAGTGCACAAATAAATTTCCCAATGCACACAATATTTCGCCAGTGCACAACAATATTTCGCCAGTGCACAACAATATTTCGCCAGTGCACAACAATATTTCGCCAGTGACACAACAATATTTCGCCAGTGCACAACAATATTTCGCCAGTGCACAACAATATTTCGCCAGTGCACAACAATATTTCGTCAGTGCACAACAATATTTCGCCAGTGCACAACAATATTTCGCCAGTGCACAACAATATTTCGCCAGTGCACAACAATATTTCGTCAGTGCACAACAATATTTCGCCAGTGCACAACAATATTTCGTCAGTGCACAACAATATTTCGCCAGTGCACAACAATATTTCGCCAGTGCACAACAATATTTCGTCAGTGCACAACAATATTTCGCCAGTGCACAACAATATTTCGCCAGTGCACAACAATATTCGCCAGTGCACAACAATATTTCGCCAGTGCACAACAATATTTCGCCAGTGCACAACAATATTTCGCCAGTGCACAACAATATTTTGCCAGTGCACAACAATATTTTGCCAGTGCACAACAATATTTTAATAATGGGAATAATACGAAACTGTGAAACATGATCCAACAACGTGTCGTCTGTTGCGCTTATAATAAATATATAAAGCGCATGCAATTATACAGAAATATACGGTAGCCCATATACTCAATGCACAAATAAATTTCCCAATGCACAACAATATTTCTCAGTGCACAAATAAATTTCCCAATGCACACAATATTTCGCCAGTGCACAACAATATTTCGCCAGTGCACAACAATATTTCGCCAGTGCACAACAATATTTCGCCAGTGACACAACAATATTTCGCCAGTGCACAACAATATTTCGCCAGTGCACAACAATATTTCGCCAGTGCACAACAATATTTCGTCAGTGCACAACAATATTTCGCCAGTGCACAACAATATTTCGCCAGTGCACAACAATATTTCGCCAGTGCACAACAATATTTCGCCAGTGCACAACAATATTTCGCCAGTGCACAACAATATTTCGTCAGTGCACAACAATATTTCGCCAGTGCACAACAATATTTCGTCAGTGCACAACAATATTTCGCCAGTGCACAACAATATTTCGCCAGTGCACAACAATATTTCGCCAGTGCACAACAATATTTCGTCAGTGCACAACAATATTTCGCCAGTGCACAACAATATTTCGCCAGTGCACAACAATATTCGCCAGTGCACAACAATATTTCGCCAGTGCACAACAATATTTCGCCAGTGCACAACAATATTTCGCCAATGCACAACAATATTTTGCCAGTGCACAACAATATTTTGCCAGTGCACAACAATATTTTGCCAGTGCACAACAATATTTTAATAATGGGAATAATACGAAACTGTGAAACATGATCCAACAACGTGTCGTCTGTTGCGCTTATAATAAATATATAAAGCGCATGCAATTATACAGAAATATACGGTAGCCCATATACTCAATGCACAAATAAATTTCCCAATGCACAACAATATTTCTCAGTGCACAAATAAATTTCCCAATGCACACAATATTTCGCCAGTGCACAACAATATTTCGCCAGTGCACAACAATATTTCGCCAGTGCACAACAATATTTCGCCAGTGACACAACAATATTTCGCCAGTGCACAACAATATTTCGCCAGTGCACAACAATATTTCGCCAGTGCACAACAATATTTCGTCAGTGCACAACAATATTTCGCCAGTGCACAACAATATTTCGCCAGTGCACAACAATATTTCGCCAGTGCACAACAATATTTCGTCAGTGCACAACAATATTTCGCCAGTGCACAACAATATTTCGTCAGTGCACAACAATATTTCGCCAGTGCACAACAATATTTCGCCAGTGCACAACAATATTTCGCCAGTGCACAACAATATTTCGTCAGTGCACAACAATATTTCGCCAGTGCACAACAATATTTCGCCAGTGCACAACAATATTCGCCAGTGCACAACAATATTTCGCCAGTGCACAACAATATTTCGCCAGTGCACAACAATATTTCGCCAATGCACAACAATATTTTGCCAGTGCACAACAATATTTTGCCAGTGCACAACAATATTTTAATAATGGGAATAATACGAAACTGTGAAACATGATCCAACAACGTGTCGTCTGTTGCGCTTATAATAAATATATAAAGCGCATGCAATTATACAGAAATATACGGTAGCCCATATACTCAATGCACAAATAAATTTCCCAATGCACAACAATATTTCTCAGTGCACAAATAAATTTCCCAATGCACACAATATTTCGCCAGTGCACAACAATATTTCGCCAGTGCACAACAATATTTCGTCAGTGCACAACAATATTTCGCCAGTGAACAACAATATTTTGCCAGTGCACAACAATAGTTTGCCAGTGCACAACAATATTTCGCCAGTGCACAACAATATTTTGCCAGTGCACAACAATATTTTGCCAGTGCACAACGATATTTTGCGAGTGCACAACAATATTTTGCCAGTGCACAACAATATTTCGCCAGTGCACAACAATATTTCGCCAGTGCACAACAATATTTCGCCAGTGCACAACAATATCTTTCCAATGCACAACAATATTTCGCCAGTGCACAACAATATTCTGCCAATGCACAAACGAATATTACCAATGCACAATTATCAATTATATTTTGTCAATGCACAAACATATTTTACCAGTGCAGAGATATATTTTGCCAATATGCAAAAGAATTTTGCCAATGCGCAATATATAAAAATACTAACATCTTAGCTGTTGATCCGTGGTCAGAACTGTGTCATTGGCGACTGCTTGGAGCACCTTTGATATGCCTCGACACGGCCACGTTGATCTGCGTCCTTCGCAATTCAGCCAGTCCTTTATCCTTTATTCTATATTATGCCAGATTATGTATATGTAACAATGCCAAAAATGATTGTATATGTAGAATAGGCGATTAGGCGAGTTACTCGGAGGGAAGAGGGAATGTTCTACCTGGATTGTATTAATACTTTAAGTAGTTGCCTTTTATCAAATATAATATAGTGATGGGAAGGAATGTGTTGTAAAGAATGCGTAATAAAACTGAACTACTTAAAGTATTAATACAACTAGTTAGAACATTTACATTTTGACTGATTCAATTATGTAGCGGCCTATATATCTGGCAGAGATATATGCCTCTCATTTTTCACCAATTAATGTATAAAACAGCAAAACTTTTAACTGTTTTATACATCATGCAATTGACGGAAAAAATGGCAGAGGTTGACAGCCTAATCGCGTAGTGTAAAAATAGCATGAAATATCATTCTGCATGCCTAGCTACGGCCCTGTAATTGTCTTGTTCAAAAAACTGTGGTCTCTATCCTGACAGTTTTTTAAATGATTTGTCGTCTGCGCTTGTGTCATTCTAATTTTTTTACGCGCGTTTTTAATACCGCGCATTTCACACACACTTTTTAAGTTTTTAATAGGATAACGAGCTGTTCTCAGAGGATGTCGCAATTGTGAAATGACAGATTGAGAATTCAGACAATTAACAAAGTAAGCGATCACCCGTGTTAGCGTTCTGCTTCGAAACTCTGTGCTTTAGCACAGAAACATGTTTTGTCAGTTTTGTGGCACTGCTGTTGAAATTTCTTCTCTTTTCTGTCCTTCCTGTGGAAAGAAGAGTCTAGTGCTGGTTCTTCTGACACTGATGTGCTGGGAAATCGGACGTGTTCAAGTGGAGAGAACCGTGTTTCTTCCCAAGAACGAGCTCCAAAACATGAATGCAGCGATTCTAGCGTCATTGGTTCAAAAAGACCGAGGAAGAAGCTTCCAGATTATCAATCTTTTGCTTCCCAAAAGTCGCTCGAACGACAATCGTCCTTCCAAACTGAAAGTATGTCTCGTAGGACAAGCAAGCCAGTCGAGGTTACGATAAATATCGGTGTTTTGGAATACCAAGATGATGACATATTAAAGCCAGTAAGAGGAGCTTCGCTTCCATTGAAAATAAATGCCAAGGCTTCTTATGAAGAGCTTCTGGAAGCAGCCCTGCAAAAGCGTGAAGCCTATGATAGAACATTTTCCAGAGAAAGAGGTTATGTGCTCGCTTACCCAGATACTTCAATCGCCAGAAATGTTCCAGGAACGAAGGAAGAATTCACCCTTACAAAGTACAAGGATTGTTTGCATGGGCAAGGCATTTTCCCGAATTGTGCTATATCTTGGACCAGTCGCGAACGAGAAATGTGAGAAAACGAGCACTGGTAGATGTGATCATGTAGAGCACTTGGATAAAACTGAAAGTTCGGACAGTCTAGATGATGCGGGAGATGATGGTCGAGGTGGTGGTCAAGGTGATGGTGGAGGTGGTGCTCAAAACGATGGTCGAGGTAATCAGCTACATCAAGATTATGTTGGCGGTGGAGAACCCCCTATACCCGTGGAAATGATCCCTGATGAGGATGAATCATTTCTGGAAACAAATTTTTGGTAAGTTGATGTAACGTCTGCTAATTGTTCTATGTAATGTTGTACGACATATAGTAGTGGATTCGGGCAATGCACCCAAACATAATTTCCTGTGATAATTGTCACCGACACGATAATTGCAAGTTTTAGACAAACTAAAAAATATCAATCTGGTAAAAGAATAATTGCATTAATTGTTTTGATCAGAAGACTTAACGCAATGCATGTAAACTAGAAATAGATTTTCTAAAATATGTCTACTTTTATTCCAACATTGCATGTTGCAGCCCTATTGACTTTACTGAATTGGAAGCGGTGGATGAAGCCATTCGATTGAGTCTGGAACAACACCATGACGTACCTACAACGCCATGTGCTCCTGAAAATTATCAAGTCGACGTCAAGGTTTCATCGGAGGAAGCTCTTATTGACTTAGTAAAGTGTCACATTGATAGAAATGTGGATGGGGCGGGCTGCACCCAAGAGAAAAATGGTCGTCAGTCGGTCATCAATATGGTCTTCCACCAAACTGTACTTTAAAAGGAAACGGTTTTTTGAAGGGGCGGGCTTGTTAGAAGTTACCTTTGCTTCATCTGAGGAAGAAGAAGATGCCATGGATCTCGGTGGACCAAGACGTGAATTATTTCACCTGCTACTGGGAGCTATCTGCAGGGATAGCAAAACATTATCTGGTAATGGCACTTAATACAATTGTAATTTTCTTGAATGACTATGACGTCACTAAATTCTAAAATCTAAATTATAAAAGCCGAGATAAAACCTATAAAGCTGGTTGTTTTACATATTTTGAAGTTCATAATTACGAGTTGTCGTTGAAAATTTTAAGTCGAAACAATTATTCCTACTTCCGGGGTTTTTAATTATATTAATTATTGCTGTTAAAAGCTATTTTGTATACAGAAGTCGGCGAAAAAAGCTTAGTTGAGTTTTAGAAGTGACGTCTAATCCTATCTGAAGTAGAATCTGAGCATATGGGTTGAAACTCGGCTTTATTTATTAGGCATTTGTTTTTTAGCCGCCATATTTGTGTCATCATTGATATTGAGGGAAACAAACATGTTGGCCAAAAAACGAACGCCGAGATACAGCAGAGTTTCAACTCAAACGTTGAGATTGCACTTCAGATAGGAATAGACATCGCTTCTAAAGCTTAACTAAGCTTTTTTCACCGAATTTTGTGTGCAAAGTAGCTCTTAACTTCATTTGAAAATCATGCTGACGTCAGCAATAACATAGTTTAAAACTCCGTTTAGCGTAACTCAAGGAATAATTGCATCAACTTAAAATTTTCGACGAAGACTCATAATAACGATCTATAAAACATGTAAAACATTACTGGCTTTATAGGTTTTATAATTTAGATTTGAAAATTTTGTGACTTCATAGCGAAAATATGACGTATGTGTTCGTGACATGCAGTGTGTGCTGTTATAGTTTCAATGTTTCTCCATCGTTTTCTTTAATCATTTTAGTTACTGATAACGGTCATGTAATCCGATTTAATTTGGCGGCACTTGTTGAAAATGACTACTCCACTGTGGGTAATATGTTGGCAACAATGCATGGTGATGCAAGGAGGTGAACCTCCAAGGATCTTCAGCCCATCTGTCTGCCATTACATCGCGTATATAATGCAGTCCAACTGTTGACGAAGTTCCAGATGCTGCAATTAGAACGTCACTGAAAATGTTAGTAAAGAATACAGCAGGCTGATTTTTATTCGCATCAGCATTGTCTCTTGAGCTCCATCGTGATCGCCATTGTCGTTGTTCATATTCGTATTGTCATCGTCGTGCATGTGCATTGTGTATTAATGTATATATATGTATATATATATATATATATATATATATATATATATATATATATATATATATATATATATATATATATATAGTTCAAATAGTTCAATCTACAGACACGGTGTTTCGCTGTACAACAGCTCATCAGTGTAGCTTGGAACAATCTGAATGGATTTCATCAATTACTTATACACATGCGATTGTCGGTGGCAACCGCATGTGGGACAGCATCGGTGAAGTACATTCAGATAGCGTGAAGTGCGCTATATATATATATATCGGTTTGATCTAGATGTTAATTAGTATTCTTGTTTTGTATAGCTCTTGCAAGCTCCAAACCAAGAAGAGTTTGACCAACAGCTCCAACACTGCGAATGGAGATATGATATCGAAGGGTTGCCGGTAACGCTTAACGGTAATTTTACGTTGCAAGGCGATGCTGGATCTTTTACTTTCCGGAATGCATACGGTATGTGGGGGCCTTCCTCAAAAAAAGATCGTGCTAAAGTGGCTCGGAGTATTTGTATCCACGACGTGTCATTTAAAATAAAAATTATATGAGAACTTTTGAAAAAAACAGTCTTATCACGGCAATTAAGCTGATACAACTTGATCAATCCCAATCCCAACCCAGTGGAATCGAAAATCAAATTGACACTTGGCATACTGTCAATAATAAGAAATCGAAAGTCGGTAAAACTAGCAAGAATCCACCCAAAACAGCCGCCAGCAACGCGAATGTTAACAGATATGAAGTCCTCAGTGACAGCGATGCTGAACCAACTGAAGAACGAAGCCTGCCTCATGTCGAACCGACTACGAGCCAGAATAATTCTGGCAATAAGGAAACCTCTTCTGGCCGGCTTGGCAAAACTTTCACGACCAATACGCGAGCCCAATCACGACCTAACCAGAATTGCTATCCCAAGTCTAAGACAACAGAAGGTCCCATAGCAATCTTAGGGGATTCAATGATAAAGATGATTAAATCGCCTAAACTCAGCCGATCGACGGGTGAAAAGGTCAATATCAAAACATTTCCTGGAGCAACAATTAACGACATGAGCTACTACGTACAGCCCACAATGAAGAAACAGCCCAAGCTCGTGATTCTACACGTAGGGACTAACGACGTCCAACGGAAAGAACCAGAAGAAATTACAGATGAAATGAAATCCTTGTGTCAAGGTATCGTGTCCCAAAGTTTATCAAAAATAGCTATTTCTGAAATAATTAAGAGACAGGACCCGATCATCAACATTAAGATAGATAAAACTAATACCTTACTAGCTAAGCTCTGTAGTAAATTTAAGTGGCAGTTTATACGTCACGCTAACATAGATGCTACTAAATTAAATGCATCGGGACTACATTTAAATAGTCAGGGAACTGCACTTTTAGCAAAGAACTTGATTGAATTCCTCAAGAATTGACTAAATGAATTCCAGCATAGCGATATTGACTATTTTTATATCATTATGAAATCAATTAACATAGGGGCTAACATTTACAATACTGAACTTAACACAATGCGCGAAACCAGAAAGTCAACCCTATCCTATGAGCACAATTCGAATATGGTCAACCAGCAAGACCGGTTAGTTCCGGCTATTCGAGGCTTCAAAATAGCTTCCTTAAACATAACAAGTCTACCTAAACATATTGACGAACTTAGGATCTGCATGAATGATAAGGAAATTGACTAGATTATTAGATCTGCATGAATGATAAGGAAATTGACTAGATTATTAAATTGTTAGATTATTAAGTAATACAATACAAAAGGATAGATATTAAAGTGAAATATGTAATAAAAAAACGTGCACAGTGTTCAAAGTAGCAATGGCTTTCGAGTTGACCACTTCTTGATTGTGATATTTTTCTTGACAATCGTTTCTAACAGATAACGGATCTCCTTCGCGGGAATATTGAAATGGTCGAGTTTCTCTTCCTTTTCAAAGTTGGCGCCAAACTTACGTGCGAACAGCTTAAAAAAGTTATGAGACCACAACTGTCGCCTAAAGGCAATATACGAAGGAGTGGTGAAGAGATGGTGCTTGCAAAGTTTTTGGATTTTCTCAACTGTGCAGAAGGTGATTTAATCGTTCCTGTCTGTCTGTTTCTTTCACGTTTCTCTCTGTTCACTTCTCTATTCACTTCACGTTTCTCTCTGACGAAGGGCCTTCGCTCGAAACGTTAGACCACACGTATTCGGTATTCCGCTATTTGGCAGTACACTAACCGTTCTATATTTCCATCTGTCTGTCAGGTGATTCTTATTTCTTACACATACGATGACTTGTTAATCGTCGGGTTTTTACGTGATTTTATAAAACAAGTGGCGTCTGACTCAATATTGTCGTTGATCATTTAAAAGTGCCTCGCATTTGATATAAAGAGCTCGTTTTATGACCTACAAAATGCTTTAGAACTGCTGAAACGATTATATACCGAGGGAAACAGTTAGTTTTGTTTTCCCGAGAGTCTAAATGTTTCCCGATACGAAGTCGAGGGAGAATCGAGATTCGAGGGAAAACAAAACTAACTGTTTCACGAGGGATCAGACATTACTTAAGTGTTTTGTTATATAGCTTGAGTTTCGCTGAATAATTTCGCTGCGTAACCCATTGGGAAAATATCAAAACCGGAATGGTCAGGTTCAGTTTGTCTTTGTTTTCTCCAGTTTTCCTTCATTTCAAACACTGTCTGCATGTTTTGCTCAACATTTTTGGTGTCATTTAACACTTGATATATAACAAAACACTTATTTACTGGTACCTCGGGAAAACAGTGTGTTTTGTGGCCCCTCGACCACTAGTTGTTGCCTTCGGCTTCGCCGCGGGAAACAACGGCGGTCTCGGGCCACAAAACACACTGTTTCCCTTCAGCGCCAGTAAATAAGTGTTTATTATTTCTTAAGTAGAAATCCACAAAACCCCTCCAAATTAACAAATAAAATTTTAGAAAGAAGAAAATATTAAAGGGTATTGGCAATAAAAATTAAGTTTGTCTCATTTGAAAGAACTCATCAAATGGTAAGAAGACCTTTTACAATTTTTCCGTATCTGTTTGGGTTTTGGAAATATTTGGACCAAAGACAGCCTGCTGTCCGCCATCTTGGAATTATTTTCGATATGCATGTGACATAAGCAGGGTAAAGTGAAATTTTTATCTTCCCTACATTATGAGCTAGAAACTCGATTTTGTTGCGCTATTTCCATTTTAAATTGACCCACAACATTTAAAAAGCCTTTCGTGGAAATTTGGTCACCCACGGAGTAGTTTCATCAGGTTTACCCTGCTTGTGACGTCACCAATTTCCTAGCTAATTAGACCCAATATAACAACAAGATGGCGGACAGCACGCCGTCTTTGGTCGAAGTATTTCAAAACACAAGAAAGATACAGAAAAAACTACAAAAGGTCTTCTTATACCATTTGACGAGTTCTTTCAAATGGGACAAATTTAATTTTTAATAGCGTATTTTGCTCACCTTTCAGGTGTTAATAATTTTTGCTCATCCGAACGAGGGATTACTAAAGAGAGGCCTATAAGGGGCGGCTCATATAATTGTTCAAGTCAGAGTAAGATAAAATATAAACTGAAAGTTATATATAAAACCAACTGTAACCAATTTTCTGTTTTCATCAGTGACGTAACATATTGCTGTACCAAAACAATGAAATGACAGCCATATTGGTGTACCGTCCTTATCCTATGGGAGTTTAGCTCTATTTTGTTCAAACATTTTGTATTGTTTCACCACCCCAGTGGGCCCACCGATCACGCGAGATCTCGGGCGCTCGATCCGAACCAGGGCTAGTTTTAAGGTGGGGCATGGGCACTAATCTGAACATTGTACCCGAGCGAAAAACTTAACCGGGCATGAGCACTGCCGGGCACGAGCACCACTCTGAACAGGATTTTTACGGTGCCCAGCACTTTTAACCAAAACAACATACATAAACTGAGCCAATATACATTCTTAGTTTATTCATGCATAAATTATCTTTGATGTGCCGCGGTTAATAAATAGGTTATTGGCCTTGCATATTAAATGACCTACTATATATCGCTTTATAGTGCCTATCTCACCTGTGGGGATTTTACATCTTCGTAATCTTTGGGTTCTCCTGAGTAAAATTGCAATATATCTTGTCAGCCGAAAATCTTCATGGAGTTTTTCGCTGTCAAAGTTACCGGATGTGATGTCACAAGACGCATTCCAAACCAGTTTTCTTTTGTTACTTGCCACAAAAATGCCTTTTGTGACGTCACATCCGGTAACTTTGACAGCGAAAAACTCCATGAAGATGAAATTTTCGGCTGACAAGATATATTGCAATTTTGCTCAGGAGAACTCAAAGATTACAATCCCCACAGGTGAGATAGGCACTTTAATACTACGTCTTTTTGTTAAACAACGACAAATATCGTCTGTGTCATGAATAACCAGCGTAGTGACCTCGGTTTCGGTCACTAACCTATACTTAATAGGAACACATCGACAAAACATATTTTGGTGCAAGAAGCACCAAAAGCATCGAGGGTTTGGGAACATGTCTGAACACCAGTGCATTTAGTGCCCGTTCCCAGGCATTGGTCTGAACGCCGCCTAAGTCTTACTTAAAAAATACTTAAAATGACAGGGTAACATCTTTTGCAGTTTTTCGCTTCTTTGCTTCATTGTTGAGATATTTCAGGTTGTCATTTTGATCACGTCACATGTGCATAATAATAACTTATCAGAGACTGAGATCAGTATATATCTTTGCTATAGATCGTTTTCACTCACGTGATCGGTGGCCCCATTGGGGTGGTGAAACAATACAAAATATTTGAATAAGAAAGAGCTAATTCCCATACCGTACACCAATATGGCCGCCATTTCATTGTTTTGGTACACCAATATGGCCGCCGTGACGTCAGATGAAAACGATCTATTGTCAAACACTATCACTTGAAAATTAATCTATACATGACATGTTTAATTTGGTGTTGAATTGTGGGGTAAACACACTATCCACCCTGCGACGTGCTTCTTTACTGAATTAATTTCCGAACGGACAGATTGACCCACAGACAGACAGACAGACAGACAGACAGACAGACAGACAGACAGACAGACAGGCAGACAGACAGACAGACAGACAGACAGACAGACAGACAGACAGACAGACAGACAGACAGACAGACAGACAGACAGACAGACAGACAGACAGACAGAGATCTGTATTTATTAATTGTCAGAATTTCTTCAGTTGTTTCTTCTGTTTTACAAGACCGACAGACAAACAGACAGATAGACAAACAGACAGACAGACAGACACACACACATATATCTTTTCGTATCATAGGCACTTTAAATATATAAAAAAGGGAACGTAACAGATTTATTTTTGTTTTTCACTTAAGGGGGGTTTAATTTATAAACAGTTGATCTTAATTTTGAATTTTATGTGGAAAAAATTCTCGACACTTAAAAAACTCCAATTAACTTGACTACGCAAGCCAAATTGATTAAAAAATGTCGTACTAGTAAAAAAGCTTTCACTGATTGATAATTATTATAAACCGGCAAAATATACGATTGAAAATTCGCGAATGCTTTTGGCCGAAACCTGGCGCTTATAAACGTAGTATGTGGATTTTATGTGAAATTTTAATTTTACTGGAAATACGGTAATTAAAATAATTTGTGATCACGTGACAGATATGGGCAAACATGGCAACTGCTGGTGTGATGATGCATGGCGGACCCAGAGAGCGCTCTCTCTTTCTCTCTCTCTCTCTCTCTCTCTCTCTCTCTCTCTCTCTCTCTCTCTCTCTTTCTCTCTCTCTCTCTCTGGTTTGATGTATAAGATTATGAATAATAAAGCCCCTAGTTACTTGACTGAGCTCTTTGTTCCAGTGAACAAAACTCATGAACATAATCTACGTTGTTCTGATATTAACCTTAAAATCCCTCAACCTCGCACAGAGTATTTAAAACGCAGTCTAGCATATAGTGGTGCCCTCTTATGGAACAGCTTGCCATCAGTTGTAAGAAATCTTGACAATGTCCAGAAATTCTCTGCAAATATCTGTAATTATAGTTTTTAACATGTAATAATTTATGTAGCTCAATGTCTCCTACTATGATATAATTTAGTTTATTTTGTCTATTTACTTAATATATGGCTTTTATGAAAAACAATTGCACATATTGATAAAATTACCGTATTAAAATAAAGTTCTCTCTCTCTCTCTCTCTCTCTCTCTCTCTCTCTCTCTCTCTCTCTCTCTCTCTCTCTCTCTCTTTGTGATATCTTTGTGGCAATCTTGTTCCCGCGATCTGGTCAAGTCTGATCCAGGCAAAAGACCGCGTAGGAGACTTGAACTATACGTACTTTAGGCCTACATGGCAGCCATGTTTGACTTCAATCTTTGCCTGGTGAATGAACAGCGGATATCACTCCAGTTATATATATATATAGAGAGAGCTCATTGGGCGGACCTTTCAAAGTTTTCAACTTTTGTTGCTGTGTAAACTTTGGTATGTATTACATCATTAGATTTTGCGCTGACAAATCAGTTTATATGTCGCGGTATAACGTTTGTTAGATTGTAATATTGTAGTCCGACAAATTTTAATTTTATTGCATGACAACGGACAAAAGTGTTTTAAAAAGTTCTTTAATGCTGATGAAACACGAGTACTGATACAAACTACATACTGCATAAGCCGATTATTGATAGGTTTATGAAGACGTTCAACAAACAAGATATTAAAGTCATTAAAAAGTTTTTAAAAAAGTTTTAAAAGCTGCAGAAATTAATTTAACGTGATTTCTGCTATATCAAATAGGTACTCGGTACAGTGTTACGTATCTGAGACTCATTCATGGACAACCATTTTATCGAAATTTCAAAACTTCGATAAAGACTGTCTTGCTCTCTAGTCGACACAGATCTGTTTATGATCGAGCACGATTATTCCGCTCTTTTATAATAGCCCATACATGATTTTTAGGTAACACCTGACCGATATTTTTTGAAGAACAACAACAACTCAAGTGCATGGAATTAAAATTCAGTAAATTGCTGAAACCAGTTCACTGGAAATTCAATTTCCGCTTCCAATTTTAGCTGTTACTGTAACTGTATATCATATATCTTTTTGGGAAGTACGGGTGGTGTGTGCTGTTAGGTCGCGGCCTCTCACCGCTGTAGTTAAGCCCAGTTGGACGGGGTTAGTACTTGGATGGATGATCGTCTGGGAACCCCATTCTCTAATTTGAATTTCATGTGAGTAGAGTTTAGTTGGTCTCTCCTGTGCTTCGAGGGTTTTTCGCAGGGTTCGGCGGCAGTGATGGATTTACAGGGGGGTGCGGGGGGTGCACACCCTGGCCCTTGGCCAAGGGGGTGCCAATTACTCAATTAGTGCCTTGCTGCAGTGGGATGCGACGTGGATTTTATTGAAAATGTCAATCACATTTCTAATGTCTAGCTTCCTTGTAATATCCCTAATAAAATCGATAATAAAACGTCCACTTTATCCCTAAATTTATTTGACACCTTCCAGGTTTGATAAAATGCGCTATTGAAAACACGATTTAAAACTTTTAAATCTTTCTTCGAAGTACCGTCAGAATGCAGGAAATGCCATTTCAGTGGTCCAAATTTCAAACATTTTCCGGGGGAGCATGCCCCTGGACCCCCCTAGGAATGGTTTGACTAAGGTTACAAAAATTCTAGATCCGCCCCTGCAGCACCCCCCTACCAGATCAAGCTGGATCCATCACTGTTCTGCGGTTTTCCTCCCTCCGTAAAATCAACACTTAGGTCTTAGCTTATGTCGTGCACTTTAACATGAGCCCCTGGCTCGGATGATTGGGCGACCACATCCTGTGCTTACGACGTTAAATAAATCATTACTCATTATATAAATTACTGTATATTAGTTAGAGTTTAGTTAGGTAGTAAGTGTCCCCAATTAGTTTGTTAAAACTAAATACATAAGACACTTTTTAATAAAGTTATTATTATTATTATTAATATTATTATTAGATTCTTATTTTGTTGAGGGAACCATCAATGAAATTACGAACTGATCTGCAGGAAGAGTTAATCCTGTCCGTGGTATTTGAGCGTAGCGTCGTTGGGTACTTATCGTTTTTGAAAGCTGTATATTTTACACCAAAAGGCCAATCGAAAGTCTTGACTCCTTAGTCACTGGGGGGTTCTCTCTGTATAAACGAGTAAAGTTGTCTGGCGTCAAAAAAGGTAGGGCCAATTACATGAGGCTGGTTAGCCGGATCGGCGATTTTATCCGACATCTCAGTAGCTATATATTAAATAGCAGCCGCTGCAGGTTGTTTGTTAAATGTTGTGAGTCTGGTGGGTTAGTATCCATCCTGGGAAAATTTTGAAATCTTGAGTCTGTGAGATGCCGTTTTGCCGTTCAATACATCAGGAAAGCCTGAGAATGACATGTTTGACATCCTAACGAATAAATTATATATATTGGATTGCTGCCAACAATATACTGCACTGCGATTGGACTCTTTTCATCTGTGAAAATCATTCTATTCGTCATTCTTTTGTGGTGTCAATGGAAAGATAACACAGTATGGGAACGAATTACAAAAACAACTGAACAACCAGAATCACGCAAAATTACAATGGCGTAGTTTAGATCAGATACCTACTAAAATTTGCTTTCGGTTACTGCATGAACTATGAGATCAAAATTTCGCATAAAAAAATTAGTTGGAGGCGTGGTAATTAGTTGGAGCGAAAGCTGAAGGAACTTTCCGTAGAAATAATATACCTATTGTTTCTATTATTTCTATGGAACTTTCCCGCGGTTTCACTTCGTTTTTTGGCTACTGTGCAAACCGCCGCGGAAGTCGTGCTGAACGACGTGAACAAATAATCCTGTGTGAAGTGAATCATATTACCATAATATGAACAAGCGAAAGCTGAAGGAACTTTCCGTAGAAATAATATACCTATTTTTTCTATTATTTCTATGGAACTTTCCCGCAGTTTCACTTTAAGTATGATGTATTATAATTTATCGCCAGAACTATGATCATCCGCGTTTTATCCTTTTTGTCCGCATCCGCGTTTTATCCTTTTTGTCCGCATCCGCGTTTTATCCCTTTTGTCCGTCCGTCCATCTATCCGCATCCGCGTTTTATCCCAACCCTTGCCAATTTCGAAAATCCATCGGCAAAACCCCGCCAAATCGTTTATCCCCCGTTTACAGAGAAAGAAAATTTCGCCAATTCCCTCTACACAAATAGATATTGGCGGCTTGTGTTTTATCCAATTCTAGTTCCGAACTTCGACACAATGTTGAACAACAGCAAAGGAGTAAAACTGTGTTCGCATTTGAGATTTAATACAATATTTTTCCAATAATAATATGCATTTCTTCTATCGTTCTTACCAAGTCAAGATGAGTCAACTTGCCCGCTTAATATCAAAGCGAATACAATACCTGTCAAAAAATGCAAACATTTTTTTATTCTTTGATCATTTGAGATGAAAAATATGATTTTTTTGAAATTGAGTGAAATCAGAACCGCCAATATCTCATGGCGTAAAGGGCGCTATTATTTAAAAAGCACCTCGTAGCAACTGCTGTTTTTAAATAAAGGTGTAAAATTTTCGTTAAATTCTTAGCTTCTGCAGTGATTTACCATTATGCATGCCAAGTTTGAAAGAAAAAACTCAAAAATTGAGCGCGCGCGGTGAGTATTTTGGTGAAATACGTGGTGAGGTGCTAATCATTGAATTCCTTCCGTTGTCCCTGGTCGTCCTGACGCAACTTGGCACGTCCTGCTGACATAAAAAATAAAATGTAGTCTTTAGCCTGCACAAAATATATTTACAACATACAACCGGCGAAGAATTGTTCTCAATAAATCCGCTGCATTTTTAAATCTAAGCCGTTTTTCGCCCCCGAAGCCAAAATTTCTAGGCCTTTTATTATTTAAAAACACCCGAGTTTCGCTCTACTTGGAGATAAGGTTTGTTTTAGACAAATCCCTCTATTCAAAACACTATAGTCCGGGGTTTTCAGATTTATTAGTCCAGTCCAGTTTAAATGGACAAGCATTACAAGCTCGAGCCGAAGGCATACGCATGCTGCAAAACCTATAATATACATATGGTTTAAACTGGACTGGACTAATAGATCTGAAAACCCCGGACTATAGTGTTTTGAATAGAGGGATTTGTTTAAAACATCCCTTTAATATCTCCAAATAGAGCGAAACGTTTTTAAATAATAAAAGGCCTAGAAATTTTGGCTTCGGGGGCGAAAAACGGCTTAATTACATTAAAAACTGTAGCGGATTTATTGAGAGAAATTCTTCGCCGGTTGGATGTTGTAAATATATTTTGTGCAGGCTAAAGACTGCATTTCATTTTTTATGTCAGCATGACGTGGCCAAGTTGCGTCAACGACGGAAGGAATTCAGTCAAGCACCTCACTCAGCTTTCCGACAAATTAAACAGCTTCAACAGTTCAACTTGATTAAGTTGGTTCTATATAACTTTCTATACTATATAGACTAACTATAATATAAAACTTTCCCTTTGTTATCTGCAAAATTGACAGAAGCGCTACAAGGGAAAATAATGCAACTGGAAAGATTTGGCCTGTAATTATATGTTGTAAGGTATTTTGTCAACTCCCGGTGGTCAACTAGATCGATCACCGTTATGAACGAAGGTGACCGCGGAGACTAAAGGATTTCATGCATGCAGAAACCCCGAATTTCTTGATAGGTAATGGGGTTTTTTTCTGAAGCCGTAGAGATTTCATTTATATTTTGCCGAATAATCAGTAAATAATTATAATTTTGCTGGGGGTAACAAAGTATGATGTATTATAATTTATCGCCAGAACTATGATCATCCGCGTTTTATCCTTTTTGTCCGCATCCGCGTTTTATTCTTTTTGTCCGCATCCGCGTTTTATCCCTTTTGTCCGTCCGTCCGTCTATCCGCATCCGCGTTTTATCCCAACCCATGTAAACGGTAAAGATCCGCTTTTTCATTGTGCTCCATCAAGAATCATAGGCGTACGAGGCGGGCCCCCCCAGACGAATTGAATTGTTGCTAAGACAGTCGGGCAAATTTTCAAGCTAAGTCGGGTAAAAATATAGGGAAAAAATAAAAAAAAAATAGGATGAAAATAAGGAAAAGTAATCAAAACAATTTAATATCTGTGTATTGTAGGAGAAAAGTATATTGAACAACAGGCACTTAGTGTTTTTTTATATCAAAAGTCGGGCAATTTCCGTTTCAAAAATAAATTTGTGCCCATACGCCTATGAAGAAAGTTGTCTATCAGTGCTTCTTTGGACAACTATTTCGGCTGTCGAGATCCTAACGCGGCCTTCGTAATGCTTTCGAGCAATTCCCGACATAATCACCTTTCCAAACGACCAAACCAAATTTTATAAACACCAAAACGTTGTTACAAAATGGTCAAGACCAATCCCCACTATTTACTAACCATTTACCTTCATTAACCCGAAAAGTTTACCCAATAACCCCGACAGTTCTCCTCGAACTTACGTCTAATACGACTCCGTGTAAACGGAAAGGTAAAGTGAACGCATTTTTAGCGGTTCCGTATAAACGTATTCATCCGGACAAATTTTTATCCGGATAAACATTCGTCCGGTCTCGTGTAACGGCCTTAATTAAGGGCCTTCGCTCGAAACGCGGTTAGACTACTACATTCTCTGTTTCGGCAGTATATTTAACCTTACTATATTTCGATACATGATATCTAGAAGTACGACTAGACATGCTAGTTCAACATAAATATTCGTTGCTTAATTTTATTACTTGCGTTTTGTAGTTGTGTTGGAACAAGCAGCAGAAACCTTTGTGTTTCTCTTATACTCTCATAATTTTCAGATTTGAGGTCTATAAGTACTTTCAGTTTCCCATTTCGACATAGCTCGTCATCTTTATAGGTTTACTACAATCGGCGTGTGCTATAGTGAAACAGAATACTAGCCTATTGCAAAACGACTCAATAAGAATTTATTAAGAACACAAAGCATCTAGGCCCTCCTGTTGCTGTGAAATATAGCTAGAAAGCATCGCGCAGCCTGTGCGTATCTAGCAAGACAACATGGCAATGCATAATTGCATAGATTTTCACAAATAGAATGAACTGCTGTCTGCTGATATCTGACATGTTACATGCACTGAACAGTTCAACCACTGTGGTTCAACATATTGATATCTTACCGGTATTTGCTCTATTCGGTGCTTATTATTAATATACTTGCATTTTGTAGTTGTCGGACTATAAAGCAGCAAGGCCAGGACCAACCTGTTTTGAAACATCTTTTACGTACTAAGGTCTACCGCGATCGCCGGCGTGTGCAGTTGTAAACATTGTAAAGCCTTTGTAAGCATGTTTATGATGAATTGAAGACAATTGTTAGCCGCATTACTGATCAACTATAACTCGGTCACTTGCAAAGCTATTCAAACAAGATACTTCCCAGCCACAGCAAGCAGCTGACAAAAACACTTCGACTTCGAACCACTCGATCGAAAGGCCAGTGGGTCACTACAGTGTGACCAGATATTTTGCAAGGCAATTACTAAATAAGCATGCAAAAAATTACCAAAATGTAGAAAAAATTACTAAATTTCTGCTGTCAACCAAAGTGGTCTGAAAATCAGTAAAACAGCGATGAATGCATGGCTAAATAATAGCTCTATAGTATAATTTATTATTTATACTCTCGACTCAACAAATATTCTTAACCAGAATCCTTTGCGATGCATTAACATAACTGAATAATTAATGTTTACAAAAATTTCCGTTCCACTGTTCACTTTTAGCGGTCTTTCATTGAATAAATATAACTAAATTGGGCCAGGGTGCCAGGCTAAGCTTGGACCAGCAGCTTGCAATTGGGATGTACAGCTTTGCAGGCATGGACCTGCAACTGTTCTCATTGAATTTTTGAATAACAGGTTGTGTCATTATGGCGTATTTGGTTGATAACCAAAATATTACTAACTTTAAGAGAAATTACTAAAAAAATTACCAAAAATTTTCAATTACCAAAAAAGTCCGAAAAATCGCGAAATATTACCAAAAGTAATTAAAATTACCAAATCTGGTCACACTGGGTCACTAGCACTGATGGTCACTAGTGACTAGCCTCCTTCGCAACCTTATATTTTCGTCCCCCACTAAGGCACAGAATAAGGATCAACCAGAAGTCCAACTCAGCGTCGGCACCTTTGATGTAAGCGTCCTCGCGAAATGTCGGCCTGCGATCCCGGCGCCATTTTGAAAGTAAGTGCCACCGGGAAATTAGCCCTCGCGTCCTTGCGACCCTCGGGCTCCCGTATTCAATTACTCTTGGCCTTCTTGTGACCTTTTAATTAAATTTATATTGTTATATATATATAAATAATATTTAGTTAAGCAAATAAGTAATTTACTTTAGAAAATGGTTCTTTGGAAATAAAATTATTTGACCACAAGGTTATTAAAACTTCAGTACGCAGATACTACGGGTAAAAGTCCGTGGCAAAAAAGTCCTGCACTCATGAAGCGGGCTTTACATTTCTCGATTACGGTGAGAACATTTTGAACATTTTAAAAAGTTACAGGTAACACTACGATTTGAAATATATACCGAATGAAAGCTTATAAAATTTCTAACAACATACGTACCCGATGTATTTCAACAATGCGTAGTTCCGAAAATTTTAGCCATCTTCTATAAACAAATGTGGAGTTTATACAATTCTGGATTATGCCGACAGCTTCGTGAGTGCAGGACTTTTTTGCCACGGAGTTTTACCCGTAGTATCCGCGTACTGAAGTGTTAATAACCCCGTGGTCAAAGAATTTCATATCCAAAGATCGTTTTCTAAAGTAAATTACTTATTTACTTAACTAAATATTATTTATATATATAGATAATAATATGAAGTTAATTAAAAGGTCACAAGACGGCCAAGAGTAATTGATTACAGGAGCCCGAGGGTCGCAAGGACGAGAAGACTAATTTTCCGGGGACACTTACTTTCAAAATGGCCGACTGGCGCATGCGCATAAAAATAATGGGACACTTTTTTCCGCGAGTTGGACTTCTGGTTGATCCTTATTCTGTGACTAAGGTCTGCTCAAACGAGCAACACATTCCGTTCCGAGAGATTGACCAATCAGAGATAGGCTCCTAAAATCTGGGAGGCTGACCTTCACCTTGGCCATGTATACATTATACAACATGACCGAGCTTGATGAAAGTTAACCGATCTAAATTCATATGAAAGGGAGGGGTTGATGTGGTATATTTATAATTATAGTGAAGATGGAGTATTTATATAGAACCGATAGAAAAGAACGCCTGTAAATGAGACTACTGCGACGGTTCTGCGACGGATTCGTTGGACAACGAAAGAAAATCTGAATCGGCGAATCCGATACCATGCATCTACAGCTATAGACCTTGAGGTTTGAGCTGACCGTTTTAACCAATATTTCGACTATTGCTTATACGGTTTAGTAAAAATTTTGCGTAAATATAGAATCAATAAGATGATGTTGTAACTGTGAATCGCGATATGAATACATGTGCATGAAATAAAGTTAAAAGCGTCACTGAATATATGAAGCTGGCCAGACATCCAAGGTAAATAATTATTATCCGCTAGATACATTTCGCCGACACTTGTAACTTTTTAAAAGCTTTTCGCACAGATTTATTTACACGGCCAGCAAGAACATATTCATAATACCATTCTTCGTAAATTTTGTAAAGTTCTGAGCTATAGTAAGTGAAATATTAGCTTTCAAGTAAACTAATTTGGGCAGTCGCTTCAGACGCTATAAAACCATTAACACCTTTGAGCGTTTGTTTACAATCTTAAATTTCTCTCAACGCTCTTACGCTTTACACTGACTTTCACGCTTATTTGTTTGCATAGGCAGCAAGAACATAGTCAAAACAGTATTCTTCGTAAATTTCGTTAAGTTCTAGGCTAAACTTTTCAAAATATTAGCTTTCGACTAAACAAATTACACATAACAATACCAACCCAGGACGGCTTTATTTAGCACGACAATGGTGTAATTTCATTGGTCCATGTACACAAAGGGAACGGAATGTGTTGCTCGTTTGAGCAGACCTTAGTGGGGGACGAAAATATCGAGGCCCGCAAAGAAGGGCTGCGAAGGAGGCTAGTGGGTCACATGCATAGATATAGTCACATGCCTGCAGTTTCGCAAAGCCTCTTGGGGCAATATCGCGACTCCAAAAAAAACACTAACACGACCGAAACCTAGACTCGTCTACCACAGTAGCCCAAGTAATTAAATTCAACAGCTGAGTCATTTTACGAAGTTCGGCCCAGAATGCATTGCGTTTAGTTTTCTTCCTTTGATCAAACTGACTGATTTCTGAAAGCTTGGCGTAGCCTGTGCGTACTCTAGCAAGACTATATTAGTGTCGGATTCGGCAGATTCAAGCGATCATTTTGATATAGAATTTATTTAAATTTGGACAAACAGAAAATATTTAAACATGTTTTAAAACACATGTGTGCACGTGCACGTTTCAACGGTAATGACAAACAGTTCAACATAATAATAAGCACCGAATAGAGCAAATAAGATATCAATATATATATATATATATATTACATTTTGTACTGAGTTGTTGGACTAAAGCAGCAAGGCCAGGGCCAACCTGTTTCGAAATAGTGAAATAAAAGTAGCGTGCTGCGTAGGCAGTGACATAATCACTTGAAAATTAATCTACATGACATGTTTAATTTGGTGTTGAATTGTGGGGCAAACACACTATCCACCCAGCCACGTGCTTCTTTAGAATTAATTTCAGGACGGACAGACTGACCCACGGACAGGCAGACGGACAGACAGACAGACAGACAGACAGACAGACAGACAGACAGACAGACAGACAGACAGACAGACAGACAGACAGACAGACAGAATGAATGAACGAACGAACGAACGAACGAACGAACGAACGAACGAACGAACGAACGAACGAACGAACGAACGAACGAACGAACGAATGAATGAATGAATGAATGAATCACACTTATTTCAGTACGGTAGTTTCATAAGTATGAATACTTCTTTCTATGAAAGCCGTACATAAGTTAAAAAAATACAATATTTTTATAATTTTTTAAAATAAATATTAATTAACAGACAGACAGACAGACAGACAGACAGACAGACAGACAGACAGACAGACAGACAGACAAACAGACAGACAGACAGACAGACAGACAGACAGACAGACAGACAGACAGACAGACAGACAGACAGACAGACAGACAGACAGACAGACAGAGATCTGTATTTATTAATTGTCAGAATTTCTTCAGTTGCCAAACTGTTTTACAAGACGGACAGACAAACAGACAAACAGACACATATATCTTTTCGTATCATAGGCACTTTAAATATATAAAAAGGGAAAAGATTTATTTTTACTTTTCACTAATTTAATGGGGGTTTAATTTATAAACAGTTGATCTCAATATATTTTGAATTTTTTATATATATGGAAAAAATTAATTCTCGACACTTAAAAAACCCAATAAACTTAATGACGACTACCGACTACGCAAGCCAAATTGATTAAAAAAAGTCATACTAGTGAAAAAGCTTTCATTGTTTGATAATGATGATAAACCAAAATATACGATTGAAAATTCGCGAATGCTTTGGCCGAAACCTTTTTTGCCTATATACGAGTATGTGGATTTTATGTGAAATTTTTATTTTACCAGAAATACGGTAATTAAAATCACTGCGCCTGCGCATAATTTGTGATCACGTGACTGACATGCGCAAACGTGGCAACGCTTCGTGTGATGATGGATGCATGGCGGATCTTTCAAAGTTTTCAACTTTCAGTTGTTGTGTAAACTTAGGTATGTATTACATCATTAGATTTTCTGCTGACAAATCAGTTTATGTCGTGTAACGTTTGTTCGATTGTAATATTTTAATAGTCCGACAAATTTCGTATGTTTTTCGAGAGAATCTGTTCCTTATATTGGTATATGTTTATATACTTCGAGATATACTTTACCTATATTTATATAAACAGTTGCTATCGTAGAATTCGTTTCTCTTTGTTTCTTTCTTATAACATATATTATTAAACATGTCTTGTATCACTGTAGGAAGGGACGCTGATGTGAAGACTTCAGTTCGGGTTTCTACGGTATGTCTTTGATACACTTTAAACGTACAGCCTACACACGTAAAAACGCGCAAGCTGTTACATACCTGCAAGCAAGTTGTTACAAGGCTGTTCAACAGGCTGTGACCGGCATGTGTTCGCACTGGCTGTCCCAGACTGTTAACATGTCTGTAACAGGTTGTTAGCAACTTGTAACAAGGCTGATGACTCCAACAGACTGATGACAAGTTGTTCCAACAACCTGTTACCGCTCTGCACTTAACAAGTTGTTAACAGGTTGATGCTAACAAGGTGTAAGGCTTGAATGAACAGCATTGTTACAACTTTTTCCCAGCCTTGCTACAAGCCTGTTGCGAACACATCCTGTTGACAAGCTGTGAGATTTTTACGTGTGTAGTACTGTAAATGCCCTAATATAAAATCAGAATTAGTTTATACTAAGTATTAAATACTAAGACAGGAAATACTGTAAGTTGTACTTTCAGAAGACAGAAACATAAAAATTTAAAAACTATATGTAATATATCATACACGAGGAGGAGTGTTTCATCAGGATATCCAAACAGCGAGATGTTTGTTGAAAACTGAAGCGAAGCCAAGGTTTTTGAACAAACTTCGAGGTGTTTCGTGTTTGGATATCCTGATGAAACACTCCTCCGAGTGTATGATATAGCATCTCAAACAAATCAGCACACGGTACTGATTTCCTTTGTGTTTTCTTCATGAATTATTAATGAGTTTGATATATATATATATATAATATATATAGTTCAATCTACCGACACGTGTTTCGCTGTACTACAGCTTATCAGTGTAGCTTGGAACAATCTGAATGAATTTCATCTATTACTTATACACATGCGATCGTCGGTGACAACTGCATATGGGACTGAGCATTGGTGAAGTGCGCATGTGCCCAGAGTGCTCAAACTTCCACAAGGGTAGTGAGTGTTGCATTATCGCTAATAGGTACCCATGGCAACTTCACAGAGTGCTCATATATAATATATATAATATATATATATATATATATATTAATATCACGGCCACCTCGGTTTTCATTGTTTTCACACACACATTTAATATCGAAATAACCTGATGCATAAAGATGAGGTACGATTAGTAACTACTGTAATCATACCTAATCTTTATGCATCAGGTACGATTAGTAACTAATCATACCTAATGTTTATATGCACAAGGTACGATTCCCGTGAATTTGCAATAGGCAATATCATTGCCCAATGCAACGGGACCTTGCCTAAAACATTTCAAGTAGAGTACACTGGTGGTGCCCCCAATCGAGAAGTAGAGAACTGGTTTGTTTTCTCAAGAATTTATTACAGTTTGCCTAGAACATAAAATGTGGGACTAATACTAAATCAATGCGCATGTCTATACACTGTTGTTGTTTTTATAGACAATGATCTAATATTAGTTTACATGTATGTGCGTGAATTTGCATTAGATCAATGGTAACCATTGAACCGATCATATACATGTATTGTTATTTAAAAGCGCTTGTAATATATTTATAGATAAATAAATGGCGATTGCATTTCAAATGGCGATTGTATTTCAAATAAAGATAGTTACCGTAAAAAATTGCCAGCCTTTACACACACAATACATGGCCATGTTTGGATGTCGGTTTTATGCCAGATACATTCCCTCAGGCTTCACCATCGGGACTTTTACTCTCCTTCTTCCTCAGTTACCGTAATATTACAAAGTGATAGCATAACATATTGGTTGATTAGTGATTAAATGTCCCTCAAGCCTCGGGAGGTTTAGTAAAAGTCCCTCGGGCTACTAAACCTCCCTCGGCTTTCGGTAATTTAATCACTACCAATCAATCTATTACTTATAAATATATATATATATAATTATATATATATATTCAAACAAACAAAGTGTTGTTCGCGAAATGTTGAAAAGTGCTCAATACCATAAAGATAGAGCGAATATACTATAAGTGGGCTTACCTCAAATGTTGATGGTCACTACTTTAGCCACCTGAAGATCGCCAGCGTGAAACTGACAGTAGCAACCATCAACATTTGAGGTAAGCCCACTTATAGTACATATATATATATATATATAATAAGTAATATTGGGCATTTCACTCGATTACATAGCATGTTCTAAGGATTTTTGGTTGAAGGAAAATTCGAGTGTACATGTAGAATATATACATTTTAAGACCAAACCAGGACCAGTTGCGAAAAATGCAACTACACAGGCCTTCCAGCAGAAATTGAACCCACGACCTTGCGATTCTAGTGCAATGCTCGAGCCAAATGCTTGGCGTTGCCAAGAGCTTGATCGTGAGTTCTGTATACTGTATATAATAAGGTGGTAATGCCAGGAGAGAAATGGGTATATTATAAGTGATATTGGGCATTTCACTCGATTACATAGCATGTTCTAAGGATTTTTGGGTGAAGGAAAATTCGAGTGTAGAATATATACATTTTAAGACCAAATATATAATATATATATATATATATATATATATATATATATATATATATAAGTAGTGTGCTGCATAGGCAGTGCAGAAACAACAATCGAAATATAGTAAGGTTAGATATACTGCTGAAACAGAGAACGTAGGAGTCTAATGTTTCGAGCAAAGGCCCTTCGTCAGGTTTCTCTCTGATGAAGGGCCTTTGCTTGACGAAGGGCATAATTTGCTCGAAATGTTAGATTCCTATACGTTCTCTGTTTCGGGCCTTCGGCAGTATATCTAACCTTACTATATTTCGATATATATTTAAGAAATGGTTCATGGTTTGGCATGCTCGCGCTCCATCGAGTTATGGATGCATGTGGGAAGTTTTGGAGAGCACGAAAAAAGCGTAAGAGTTGGTCGAGGCATGGCTGAGAACAACTCTAGATTTTTGAGTGCTCTCCAACTTCCCAAGTGCATCCATAACTCAATAGAGCACACCAAACCATGAACCCTTAAATCTTTTATAACAGAGAATCAGACACAAAACAATGGAAAACAATATTTATTTCGCTGATTAAAAATGAGTTTCTCATTATATATATATATATATATATTTCTCATATATATATTTCTCATTACAGTGGAGCCTCGCTATAACGCGGTGGTTGGGGTCCTTAGTGGTGAGCGCGTTATTAGATGAAGCGCATTATTGTGAGGTACGGCCAGATCTCGTTCCCAGTAGTACTCTTCCCACTCAGTTCTGGCGCAATATTGTGGGCCGAGTACTGGGAGCGAGATTGAGTACTGCCAGAAGCACTTTCTGTTCGATTCTAACAATCCAAATCGTGACTGAAGAAGTCCGCTCAAGACTTCAACAAAATGGAATTGAAATAAGATTTTTGAGCATGGTTTTCATTTCTCACAATGATCACACTGCCGTTTGTCATTTTATCTCGTAATGATCGCGATTATTCAGCATGATAAGCGATCGTCAGCCGTCAAGATCGAATTGTTTCCCCATCAAGATTGAATTGTCTCCAGTGAGCAAAATAGAAACTTCAGTTTCAGCGTCATATACACATCAATTCTGTTGCTATTTTGCGGAATTTAGCAGTTTGTGGTGAACTTTAGTGTTGTAACAAGGAAACGTTTTGGGGTCCAAAGATCAACCGCGTTATACCGAGTCGCGCGTTATAATGATGCGCGCTATAGCGAGGCTCCAGTCTGTATATATTTAAGAAATGGTTCATGGTTTGGTGTGCTCCATCGAGTTATGATGCACACGGGAAGTTCGGAGAGCACGAAAAAAGCGTAAGAGTTGGTCGAGGCATGGCTGAGAACAACTCTAGATTTGTGAGTGCTCTCCAACTTCCCAAGTGCATCCATAACTCTATGGAGCACGCCAAACCATGAACCATTTCTTTTACAACAGAGAATCAGACACAAAACAATGGAAAACAATATTTATTCGCTGATTGAAAATGAGTTTCTCATTACGTTTGAAGTTACCGTGCTCCATCGAGTTATGGAGCACACACGGTAGCCAATCAAAAACACCGTTGAATTACAGTACATTAATTTATGTTATAAATATATATATATATAATAAGTGAGTTTTGGTTCACGAAATGTTAGAGAGTGCTCAATACCATATATAGATAGAGCAAAATACAAAGTATAAAGTATAGTTTTACCTTAAAGTCTTCGCTACCAGAGGTTTCACCCTAAACGGGATTTTAGGGTAAAACTATATATTTTAAGGTAAAAATATATTTTAAGGTAAAACTATACTTTATACTTTATATATATAATATATATATTAAGAGATTATTAACCGAGAACGAGGTCTGTACGGGAAAATATCAGACCGACGTCTTGACAGTATAATAAAACAGGTATAATAAAGCGTTTATTATATGGCTATTTCAAGTTTTTCGATAATTATTGTATCAAACTTAGTGTGAAAACCTTAGAAATTCACGCGAGCAAAATCAACATCCGAGACAGCGGTCCGGATACGGAAAAAGACGGACCGTGGTCCGGATACGCATTTTTACGGACCGTGCGTTGACCAATCAGAACTCAGGATATTACAAAGCCATATAATAAATATAATATATTACAGTATACGGTATACCCTGGGTGCCAGAGGTTCTTCCAACGCTCGCAGGGGGTTAGCAGGGGATTATAGGGGATATATTTGACAAATTGTTGTAACGAAAATATTTAAATACAGTGAAACCTGAGTTTTGCGACCACCCCAGGTGCCACGTAAAAGTGGTCGTTAAGAACAGGTGGTCGTTCAGACAGGTAATGATGTGACGTCATAGCAGCCATTTTGGCAGCGCCGCGACTCGTACTGTCGTTCACTTCAGTTTTTATGCTGTGTTTTTGTTACGTTTCAGATTCAATTTTTGCGCTGGTTTGGTCTTGTTAAAAGCTCTTGGCTTTATTTACGATCTTCCAGTAGTATTTTTGAGATGTGAACACTCAGTTTTGTCACTTTCCTTTCCAAGTTAAAAAGCCGTTGTAAAATATAAAAACTTGTCGCGGTAAACGATCGTCAAGATCAACTTGTCTAAAGTTAACAAATATTACTCATGGTTTTGGATTGTTCAGTCATTGTATTAACTCTCAAACATCAACTAAAAAGTATTTGGCGTTGGCAGGAGAAATTCACACAGATTTTCATCAAATAATGCTCAAAAGAGAAGCAAATCAAGACTAAAATGCGGTAACACGGCAATCGAGCAACACTTCCGGTTTCTTGTTTTCACATGTGGTCGAATTCGCATTTGTTTACTATGAAAAAACGGGTCTTTCTTTAACGTATTTCGGCAGTTTTACGTTGAGTTGGTCGCTCATAACAGGTAAATATCTTGTTTGGGACACAAAAAACCGGTCGCTGGTCGCGTAAGGCAGGTGGCCGCTCATTGCAGGTATATTTCAACTACAAATCGTCCGTGCCAGAAAAAGAGGTCATATATGACAGGTGATCGTAAAACATGGGGGTCGCAAAACTCAGGTTTCACTGTACTGTCTTATATACAGTACTGTATTTTCTCAAATCAGCCATTCCACAGAAATGACACATTGTTGAAAAAAAATTAAATTAACGATAATAGCACCTACAATACCATTTTTGGGTACTACATTATACCTTGCTCTTCTGGAATGTGAAAAAAAATATACCACAATTACCCATGGGCATTGTGGGAACAGAAATAAGAACATATAATTCAAAGCCATTGAGATGTTCATATCAGTTGAATGGAGTGGATCAAGGAACAAATCAGCACAGAATGTTAAATAAATTTATTTAACTCAAATTATATTCTTAAAATATTGATTTGGCTGCTTTAATTAACACTATGATAAAAGCCATTTTATACAAATTCTCATATAGTGATCTTGGGGTATCTGGGTTATCTGTAAGTTCGTTCGTTATAAGTTATTTCCGAAGTTGGCGACGACCTTCGGAAATTCATTACGTAGTAGCCAATCAAGTTGCGAACTTCGAAACGAACTTCCGAAGTTCGGAAGTTCGTTGTTCACGGCAACATTTCGAAGTTCCCTGTTGGACGTATAGAGTAAATATCGAATAACAACGGATCTTAATACTTTTGGAGGACAAAACCTATAGTGCTGGTTTCGACAGATTCAAGCGATCATTTCGATATAAAATTTATTTAAATCGGGCAAACAGAAAATATTTAAACAGGTTTTGAAACACGTCTCCCAATGTAATACTACACCCACATTATATCTAGACATGCAAACAGGTAAACATATATAAAATATTCATATTTTTGGCATTATTCTGTACTTATTACTTGCGTCTTGTAGTTGTTGGACTAAGCAGCAAGCCGTTAGCGAAAACACTACTTAATTATCAGCTCGATTTACTCGTATTATTTAGATTTACAATTATTTCATGTGGGTGTCGTATTTACATTGGGAGACGCGTGTTTCAAAACATGTTTAAATATTTTCTGTTTGCCGGATTTAAATAAATTTTATATCGAAATGATCGCTTGAATCTGACGAATCCAGCACTATAGGTTTTGTCTACTGAAAGTATTAAGATCCGTTGTTATTCGAATATTTACTCCATACGTCCAACAGGGAACTTCGAAATGTTGCGTGAGCAACGAACTTCCGAACTCCGAACTTCGGAAGTTCGCAAGTTCGTTTCGAAGTTCGCAACTTGATTGGCTATTACGTAATGAATTTCCGAAGTTCGTCGCCAACTTCGGAAATAACGAACGAACTTCGGAACACAATCGGCAAAAGTTATGTGAAATCCTCTGTAATGGCTCCAACAAACAATGAGAAAACAAAACCATCGACATTTTATTATTTAAACTGACTTTTTGTTATGTTATCCACCACTCGTCATGCGAGTCACATTTTTATGTCACGCGAGTCACATTAAACTTGCAACATTATTTTGTTGGCTACAAATGTTTTTGCTCAAACTTCACTGGAGTGTCATTGTATCTTGTCTAACTATATGTTTTACAAATTTAAAGTTAAAATTAAATATAATTAATATGTTGCCAGGAAAATAAATATGAATTCCAGTGATTGAAAATTTCTCATCTCTGTCTAACCTCATGCGAGTCACATGACCATAAGTCATTAAATCGAAGGCTTAAAATATAAATTTTTAGGAATTAAATACTTAGGTTGTTTCCCTAGGGCTTCCTTATCTAAAGCATTAAAAGTGGCAGAAAAAAACCCTTTTAACCTTAAAATTTTGTGACTTTGTCACCCGCGTACAATGGAATGGCTTGATATATATAGGCGACCGGCCAAGGCTTCAAAATATTACTTTTGATAGCATTTTTTGTTACAAGCAGGCAACCATGCCAAATCGTATCGGATAGTGCATACTTTGAAGGTGAGGGGGGTTGCCATGGTTCAACAGTGCTATCTTGTGATACACGAAAGGCAACCGGTCTAGTCATCTTGATCAATGTCTAAGCTACATTTCTATGGTGGTTGCCTGCTTGTAACAAAAAGTTGGCTGCTTGTTATGGCTGTTCTTCGAAGTGTTATATTTAGGTGAATTTGCGCCATGTTTCTTGTTTGTTTATGATTATGAGTTATGCGAATTAGAATAATCAGAACTTCACGCACGCTGATTGGATGCATTCTGAATTTAGCAATTCAAATAAAACACAAACGTATATTAGACAGCTCTTTACAGATATCCCATCCATCACATTGTACTTTCAAAAAGCTCTATATTTTAGTATATAAATCAATAATTACGCCAGAACCGATGAGTTAAATGTCTAAGGAACACTATAAATAACACTACACTGTAGTACAAAAGCTCAGCTTTATAACATTAGATACATGGCGGTATCGGCAAATTATCAAAATAAAACGAAGTAATTTACGAATATGAGACTTTCCTGTAGCTGCCAGATCTAATAAATTTCGGATTCTTTGCAAGCTTATGTTGTTGTAGCTTTTCTTCGAAGTGTTATATATTTACGTGCGTTGACCAATCAGAACTCAGGATATTACAAAGCCATATAATAAATATATATATATATATATATATGTTCAACTTTTCCCACATGTTTCAATTAGGTTTCATTTTAATCATGGGGACTATGGACAGTTTCACATCACCAAGTGCTAGTTTTGTTACAGCGGGAATAAATGGACTGGTATTGCCAGAGCAAAATAATGTTCCCAGTGTTAACGGACTAACAAATAACAGTGTCTTACGTGGCAAGAATGAAGTAAGTACTGTATTCCTTGTTGTAGCTAGAAAAAGTTCAAGGTACATGTATTACATGTACCATGACGTATTTGGGATGACTCTTTTTTGTTTCATTAACAATTTTAGCATTAAGATAAATATTGAAACGATGAACTATAACTGCGATATATGGTGTCCATTCTAAACATTTCAGTTAAAAGTAATTGAAACTTTCGGTGCTTTATTTTAAAGTAGCACTACGACGAGAAATTGTGAATCTATTATTGATACTAGTAAACTATAATTCCAAAATGAGGAATACCGGCGTTTTCAGTTTTTCAAAATATTGTCTTGTTCTCGAGATATTTAAGTTTCTGAAACATGTAAATTAGGTGCCTCGTGATGTCATTTACTCACACACAAAGGCAAAAGTAAGATTTACAAAATGAGTAATATATCTGAAACTAAGAAGTAGAAATAATTCAAACTTTGGACAAGTATATACATGTAAAAATACACTCCACTGTGCGCATCATGTTGTTGCCATGGAAACCGTTTAGAAACACGAGCATTCACTAAAAAAATATATTAATTTTATCTTTCTTTTCAGAATATGATAATTGAAACATTCGAAATACAATATCTGTGTGTCTACAAATATTCATGTCAATATATTGCAGTAAAAGTTGTTTTATGGAGAAAAAAAGGCGCCTGTTTGCAAACGGTATCCATGGAAACAACATAATGTGAAGGGTGGAGTGTATTTTCTCCATAACTATTCTTGTCCAAAGTTTGAATTATTTCTACTTCATAGTTTGAGATATATTACTCACTTTGTAAATCTTATTTTTGCCTGACGTGTGAGTAAATGACGTCACGAGGCACTTAATTTACATGTCTCAGAAACTTAAATATCTCGAGAACGAGACAATATTTTGAGAAACTGAAAACGCCGGTATTCCTCATTTGGAAATTATAGTTTACTAGTATCAATACTAGATTCATGATTTTTTCGTCGTAGTGCCACTTTAAAATTTAAACTTCTTGTAACTTGAAGAAATATATATCAGGACATTGATTCTTCTGATTTTTCAGTTTTATCTTTCGTTTGACATTTCCCACATTTTCTCCTTTTTTCTCTCTTGCGAGTGTGGTCTTAATATTTCTTGGAGACTCAACAATTTTTCTGGCACCAATGCATGCAGGCCTAGACTTGCTCCAAGTCCGCCTCTTAGCGCTAGTTTTTGCGTGCGAGCGGAAAGGCGGGAGAGCGGAAAAGCGGGAGGAAAGAGGCGGACTTGTTTCGCTTGCAGGTTTTTTAATCTAATTAAATATTCTGGCGGGAAATCGCTGAAATGTACATCGCCCTTGGTTTGACCTGTTTCGGGTTGTCGTACACGCAATGGAAAGTGGGTTCTACCCCTACTAAAACGTTTTCAAGAGTCTGTTGAACTCCAACTTCCAAAGATAGCACTTGTATAGCAATTTAGCCTGAATATAATTACTTCCCGAATTACGTCACCGGTCGAAAAATTCACCGGTGAATTTTGGCGCGCTGCAGGTGGGAAAAGTCCTTTTCAACGAGGAACCGAAAGGTCAAAAATGTTTGAAAAGGACTTTGAGAAAGTCTAATGCAGGCCCTGTGGTCCAACAACTTTTCCCACCCAAGAGCGTCTGGAGAAATCGAAGAGATGGCACAGTGTAGTTTCATGCAACTATATATTTCATTAGCATATACCTCGCAGGTGAATAGTGCTTTTCAAGCAATCTGATTGGTTCCTCTAGCTCGGGATATCCTGCACTATTCACCTGCGGGCAAAACAAAATGGCGGACAGTTTTGCTTTGTTTGCCGAAGCAGGAGATTTTGTTGATAAACAAGGTTGATCTAGTAGAATAACGAGAAAAGTCAACAAAATTAAGTAGAAGAGTGTCCATAGGTCTGTTTCTTTACAATTTTCTAGCCATTAATATATTCGAAAGTTGTAAAAACTGTTTTGTCGACAAATATCGGGTACGCCAAGTGCCGTTTTACTACAGTATGCCCAAGTTGCTAGCGACCGTGTCTTGTATAAAATACCGAAAAATATAAGAATGTTAAATTTGTTATTTCATTTATGAGGTGTATGCTAAAACAATTATTCACCTCAGTGTCGGTGAATAGTGTGGATCCAGCTCGGTGAATATCCAGCATTGTTATATACCAAAGACTTTCGTTTAATTGCCAAAGATGAAATCCTATTGGTCAAATCATGGTCACATGTTGTTCAACAAACTCAATGTTTCTTTCTGTCGAGGGAAACATTGCACTGTTTCCCTCTGACGTCAACAACGAAGAAGGAAACAGTGCAATGTTTCCCTCTGACGTCAGCTATAATCATGCGTTGTTCACGTGAATACACAATGATTATTGCATCAGATCAAGAACTTTGGACTTTTCGGAACATTTTGAAAACAAGAGCTGTTTCGAGCTTGTTTTGTACGAAATAGTCCATTTTCCAAAGGAAAGAATATCTATACATATCTTCAAAGAAGGTTTGAAGAAAATCTGGATAAATTTAAAGCTGTTCTTCGTACTTGTTGAGTCTGGTGTATTTGTTCCGTTGAATTGAAATACGAAGACCTTTTTGCCTTTTACAAGTTTCGAAGTGTTTTGGTATTTTGTATTTTAAAAGTCTTTGGTATATAACAAAACGCTTGTTGACTTTTGCCTCGTGAAACATCGAGTTTTACGGTCCCTCAGGCTTCAATGTCACCCTCGGGTGACATTAAAGCCTTCGGGTCCGTAAAAACAATCTTATTAAGTTCTAGATTACATGTATTCAATCAGTACTTTTATATGCCTGTCAGGTTTTCCATTATGGCCTCCCTGTTTATCTAAGTATTTCACTAGAACGAATACAGAAAAGAGCTTTACATATTATTTATGGATACGAATTGTCGTATTCAGAATTGCTCAATATCTCTGGATTATGTAGCCTAGCAAATCGTCGAGCAGAACTTTGTCAGACCTTTTACTGTAAAATAGTTAGTCAGCCGCAAGGAAATTTGTACAAACTCCTTTCTTTTAATGTAACTCACACTTCAGTCACTTTGAGAAATACCAAGCCTATGTATGTTCCCTTATCTAGAACTAAGCGGTTTAAAGACACCTTTATAGTATCTGGTGCAAACATGTACAATAACCAAATATCGCTTTCTTAAATATGTTAAACTCAATTACATTTTAGAAGTACAGTTTTTGGTGTAGTTTAATTCGAAAATTTTAATTGTAATCTATATATACCCTTAAATGTAAAACTTTTATAGACTTAGGTAAATCCTCCGTAATTCAGTTTATACTGTAAGTTTGAGGAAATTTTTAGCAAATAAACAAACAAACGATCTATCTAAAACTCGATGTTTCCCTCGGCGCCAGTCAACAAGTGTATACTATTCACCTCCACTTCGGTGAATAATTGTTAGTTATTTTTATTTAGGAACTAGAAGATATATTCCCTGAAGGAGTAAACATTCTCTTCCCTGATGCAAATCCTTCAGGAGATAAAGAAGTTGTTGTGGTTAAGACAACGGGTAAGAAGAAAAAGCGCCCGCCTCGTGAAGAATTTCAAAGTTTCGACCGAATGTACACTTTGATGACGGAAGACTACCTTGGCAGTGGTTCGTATTCGCACGTTTTCGTCTGCACTAGAACTCGAACTGGTGAACGATTTGCTGCGAAAATCGTCTCCAAGGATCACTGTATTCCGCGCGATAGAATTTTTAACGAAATTGATTTGCACCATCTTTGTCGACACCAGAAGAATATCCTGAACTTGATTCAGTTTTTCGAAGAGAGTTCTCGGTATATCTTTGTGTACCCTGTTTTGAACGGCGGATCGTTGCTCAAACATATTGAAAGGAAAAAGTTGTTTACGGAAACAGAAGCAAAAGCTGTGGTAAAAGATTTGACGACAGCGTTGAGTTTTCTTCATAAACATGGCGTCGCTCACCGAGATTTAAAGCCTGACAATGTTCTGTGTGATAACGATGAAACGATTATCCCGGTCAAGATTTGTGATTTTGATCTAGCTAGTGGTAGTGGATCGTGGACCAAAACAGTGTCCACCCCAGTCCTTCAAACTCCGGTTGGCTCCGCGGAATACATGGCGCCCGAAGTTGTCGATGCGTTCGTGAACGACGGTGAAGCGACATGTTACGATAAACGATGCGATCTGTGGAGTTTGGGTGTGATTTTGTACGTGATATTGTCCGGTCACCCGCCATTTTATGGCAACTGTGACGAGGAATGTGGTTGGGATCGTAACGAGGCTTGTGGCAAATGTCAAGATTTACTCATGCACAGTATCCAAGATGGCCGCTATCGTCTGTCGGGGGTTGAGTGGGGTCATGTCTCCGATGAGGCAAAAGACCTCATTTCTCATCTCTTGGTGCGTGATGCTTCGCTGAGGTACTCCGCTGAAACGGTGTTGCACAGTCCGTGGATTACGAAAGGTACATGTAGCGAAGAAAAGACGAATGGGACTCCTAGTGTCCAATCACCCCCAGTTAACTTCGACATCGCAGGTTTCTTGACCGAGGCAAATGCAGCGAACCGAACGTTGGCCGAACGCGCAGCGAAGCTTGCGAGCAAAAGTGACAAGACGAATTTATTTGGCCTGTCACCACCTGGATGTTCATCTTTGGCCAAGCGCAGAGCTTACAAATCGAATATGAAATGACGTTTTTTTCGAACCGTTCCGTTTTAATAACTTGTTGCAGTTTCAACATGACCTGTGCCCGTTGTCTTTCCATTCTTATCTTCCAGTTTTACACCTTTTATTAGCACCGGAATCCTTTAAAGAATAATTTATTTTGGCTATCTACGCGATGGCGTTTTTCGAACCGTTCCGTTTTGCTACGTCGTTGCTGTTCAGTCAAAATGATTACTGATGGTTGTAAATCATTCCACTTCTCTTGGAACTCCACCTTTGGCTATTACAACCATAGGCTATCGAGAAATGGTCTGGAAACTCGGCAAATTTCAAAGCCTTTATAATGAGATGTGTTTCATGTTAGAACGGTCTTCACCGTGCACAAATCGTTTGCTTTTCGCTTATTAAATTAATAATATTTATTATATGGCACGAATTACTTCCGGTAAAATCACGCGCTGTGATTGGTTGCTGACGTGGCGAGATTTCTCCCTAACGCCCGCGGGCATTATGAAAATTGTTAATGCCCTACGATTGGAAACAAACAAAAAATCCTAATAAGAAAGTTATCGCTGCTAAACGACGAAAATAAATGATGATGAACATTATAAAAGTAAATAACAGAAAATAACGCTAGTCCGGTGTTTTGACGAAGTTAAAGGAAGCGAAGACCATATAATGAACTACTTAATAACCTCAACCGTTCGGTCTTTACGGTAAAATATCAAACCTCGGCCTTGAATGTATTAACCTCGCTATCGCTCGGTCAATACAGCAAGACCTCGGTTATTAAGTAGTTATTAAATAACACGGTTGAGCGATTGAATCTAAACAATATATGGATCCTTTTCACTCACGTGATCGGTGGCCCCGTTGGGGTGGTGAAACAAAACAAAAAATTTGAATAAGAATATAATTAAATTCCCATAGGATAAAGATTGTGCACCAATATGGCCGCCATTTCATTGTTTCTGTGCGCCAATATGGCCGCCGTGACGTCAGATAAAAACCAAGAATTGGATGATTGCTTAATTATACCAAACATACATTGTCTTCCCCATGCACAAATTTGCATAAACGTGAACAAAAAGATAGAACAAAGATTTTCGCTGAGTTTCCGGACCATATGTTGATTGACTATGGCTAAACGCAGAACTTGCAAGTCGAATATGTATTTTTTTTCTAAACATTCCGTTTTGTTACGTCGTTCCTGGTTCTACATGACCTGTACTGATGTTCGAAATCTTTGCAATTTTATCTTCCAGTTGAACAATAAATTAAAACCAAAAAATAAACAGTAACAGCGTCTATATTCTCCAGTTCTATGTTCTCCAGTTCTATATTCTAAACCCTGAATCAGCCACAACGTATTTAATTTACTTCTCAGGCATTTCAAACCGAATGTATTACAACGGGTGTTGTCATTATCGGGGGGGGGGGAGGAGGAGTCGCACCAGCCTCGTACCCAGTCTTTTCTACAAATTAATGCCAATTCAATCTCGTCCCCAGAGCCAAATATGCCCGGCCGCGCGGGCAAATCAATTGGGAACTCCAAATCCAGCGTATATATATTCCAGCCGTATCTCGGGCTCCGGTACTTACTTCCCCCGAAATCACGGCTGGAGTCGTGAACTTGTCCATTGTCGATTTGCACCAATCACAAACGTGCCTGCACATTTTCAGCAGGCATATATTATTGGGATGATTTAATACGTTAGTTCAAAATGGCGTCTATCTCATTAACCCTTTGGTTGGTGCCTGTGTTGTTTCTTTTGGAACATAGAGTGTTGTCACAGACACGTTCTGTGGCTTACGCGTCCAGCCGTCTCGGCTTTCGGGGGAGGTAAGTATACCGGGGCCCGAGATACGGCTGGAAATCGAGCCTATAAAGCCCCGCACAGACGACCAAGTTTTCCTTGACAAGTTTTATTTGTTCGTGTGTACGACACAAATTGACAAGTTTTTCCTTGACAAGGAGCCTTGTTCAAAAGCTGGTCATGCCAGCTTTTCAACAAGGAAATTTGTTCGTGTGTATAGTCGTCAAGGAAAACTTGACAAGATCATCTCTTAAGCTTATTACGCGATCATTACCGTCAAGGAAAACTTGTCCAACCGTACACACGAGCATGAATTATAACTTGTCAAGGAAAATTGTTGGGGGAAAAACGTGTTCATCGTACACACGAGCAAGGAAAGTTACCAAGGAACTTGTCAAGAAAAACTTGGTCGTCTGTGCGGGGCTTAAACCCAGCGGCAAATGAATACTCGTGCTAGAAGCTGATTATTTGGGGGTGATTCCTCGGGCAGAGAAGTAATATATATCATACACGAGAAGCCGTTTATTATCTGATTTGAAAACACCGAGAAGTGTGTGTTTAAAGATAAATTTGAGGTAGAACTTGTCTTAATGTCCACTGAAAACTAGAGCTATAGTAAAAATAATTGAGAAATTTTTTTGTCTTCTACCCAAGAAAGCAACCATATTTGCACAAATTCGTCGAAGAAGTAGCAAACGAATTAACGCATAAATGTTCAATTCGAGATATTTTCAAAGATCGGAACTTTCATCAAAGTGTCTTAGGGGGCGATTACATGGACCGGGCTGGCCCTTTATATATAAAACACATGTTGTTTTAACATTTCGATTACATGGCAAGCGGGCTAGCCCGGTTAACCGGGATGAAAATGTCCATGTAATCGTTTTCATCCCGGCAAACCGGGCTGAAAAACTGTTGAACTCGCTTCGATACGCGTTCGTTTCCTTGACTGTGTGAATAAATAGTGCTGAAAGGAACTGAAATAGAACATCAACGTTGTTTGTGCGTTTCGTGATCAAAGTGAAGATTTAATAAATTAATTAGTCTTCGTGAAGACGCTTTCCTGGGTTAGCTAAGACTTTAACAATCTTTCTATTAACGATGGGTTTACAAAATAAATAATAGACTAATTAGTGTAAAACTGAAGTAAAACTAACGTAACTTTGCCCTTATTTACTTGATAATTGCGAATTTCGGCCTGAAATCATCCCGGCTTACCGGGCTAGCCCGCTCCATGTAATCGTTTCGTAAACTCATCCCGGTTAACCGGGCTAGCTCCGTTAACCGGGCCAGCCCGGTCCATGTAATCGCCCCCTTACTCGACAAAACAATGCTGCGGCTTATTTTGGGCCAATCTTTTAGACTGCGCACACGGTAACGTTTCCGACCGTTTTCGTATTGTTTACTGTTCTCTTGTTTATTGCTTACTGTTCTTGTATTTTTAGCCATTTGTTTTGTGTTTATTTTGCATGTATAGACATATACATATATGGTACAAATAAATAAATTATTCTTCAAGAGAATCGAGAACAATCACCTCATTACTTGAAACAATACGAAAACGTTGCCGTGTGCACAGTCTTAAGACGGATCTCCAGTCCTTGCACGAAGCAACTCACAGCTCGTCGCATCAAGTACTTGCATCTAATTAAAAAGAACTCGCATGCAGTGCTTATTTTTTCGCTCTAAGTTCTTTTTAATTAGATGCAAGTACTCGCTGCGAGCCTGTTTCAGCGATGACTGGAAAACAGGCTTTAGTCCCAGCTCATTGAATAATTGAGCGTTTATTGGAAATAAATCTCTTGTAGCACATTTTGTTTCGATGCGACTGATTATACATTTGACATATGACACAGCATCCAACTGAATTGAATATTGAATAGCAGAAGTGCGACGTTTGAAACGGGCCTTAAAGGCTGATTTCCAGTCCGTGGAATTTTGCGAGCGGGCGGAATTTTTCTTTGTCTTGGGAGCTCTCGAACGGAACTAATCTAATTCAGAGCACAAAAGACAGAAAAATAACGCCCGCTCGCAAAATTCCACTGACTGGAAATCAGCCTTAATGCAACCTTGGTTGTGCACTCAGTGTTAGTAAAAACAACAACAAAAAACCCCAAACATAACACGATTAAAAAGGCATTTAAAATGTCTATGAAGTGAAGAACTCGTTGGCATTTTTGTTGTTTTAATGAACAGAAGAGCATGGCAAAAACATTCACTGAAAATTTCAAGAGAACAATGCCTTATGAGATGGGCAACTATGCATAAGAACAATGGATTTTAGCAGCAATGATCCATCTGTGTACGTCATAAGGCATTGTGAGCGAGTTCAAATTTAAGTAAGAAATATTGCCCAGCATACTGCTTTAAACAAAACCATAACACAAAATAATTTTGAAAATATTTACTAACGTTTCGTTACTACACGTAACATCATTTGAGTGACAAATATACATACATGAAGGTGACTTAGTGATAAGGTGACAGAAAAGGTGATGGAAAAGGTGAAACCGCAGACAAATGAATTGTCAAACTGGTGAGAAGACCTTTTAAGTCACCTTCATGTATGTATATTTATCACTTTAATGATGTTACGTGTAACGAAACGTTAGCAAATATTTTCAAAATTATTTTGTTATGGTTTTGTTTAAAGCAGTATGCTGGGCATTATTTCTTACTAGAATTAGATTTCTAAAAACGAACTAGCCATGGCCATGGCCATGGCTAACTTCGAGAGTTCATAACTCGGAAACTATATGCCCAGATTCTCTTGAAATTTTCAATGCTATTACCATGCTCTTCTGCCCACTACAACAAAAACAATTGCCAACTAGTTTTTCACTTCATAAACTCTTAGGGCCTCTTCACACCAGGCGAGTTATCTCGGGGGTAGGGTTATCCCATTGAACTCTAAGTAAACTGGAACGCTACCTCCATAAGTCAGGCCCTATGAATGGATGAAGCCAAAAATCTTTGAATGTTAAAAAATACAAAAGCAACTGCCATTTTGTTTGCCATAGGTTACAAAATGGCAGTTGTTTTTATATTTTTTAATTATTTCCCTTTTAGCTAAAGTCTTGAAGTTTCTATACCAAATTGCATTTTTCAATAGCTTCAGTTTCATATACAGCCCAACGTTCAGCGTTAAGTATTTCAGCTCAAAACTCAGAAAAACTACAACAAGTTTCTTAGTGTTATTTCCCAGCGAAATATGGTCGAACATTTACTACATTTTAAAAAGTTTAAAATAACGAGGAAACTTATACTATACATCAAATTGAAGCCAATGCTATTTCTAAAAACATACGTATAAAACAATGTATTTCAATCCGTTGTTTTGGAGTAATTTGTTATCGTCCCAAACAAAATATATGGCAGGATGAAAATTAAGTAACTTGAAGCACGGGAGCTACCTGCAAAGGGGCTGGCACTGGCTTCAAAATGCCCCCCCCCCTGAGTTATCGTTCCAGTCTCCTTACAGTTCAATGGGTTATCCCGATCCCCCGAGATATCTCGGTGCTAGTTTATTTCCATGTTAAAAAGCAAACCGTTCACATGAGACCAAGATAACTTGGGGGATAAGGGTAACCCAACCCTACCTCCATGTGAACGCTTTCACCCGAGTTTATATATTGGGGGGTTAGGGTCAACTTTTGTATAATTACGCATGCGTTCATTGTAAAAAAACACATTCTAATTTAAATATACGCACTATTCTTGTTCACGTGCCATTTGCGTGCGTTTAATTGTTGACGTTACTAGCGTGTTCTTTTGTTCACGTGAAAGCTTCGTCATCGGAGCACTGCTAACTACACGCGTAAAAATCTCGCAAGTTGTTACAGCATTGTTGTCTGAACAATGCTGTAACAACTTGTTGACATGTGTGAACAACATTGTTCATCATTGTTTCAACAAGTTGTTACAGCTTGATGAAACAACAACCGAAGAACGTGTTGATACATCAACCATGTTCACCATTGTTGTAACATTGTTGTTCATCGTTGTTATTTCGTCATGCTGTTACAACATGTTGTATCATGTGCGAACAACGTTGTTGGCCATAAAAATGTGCTGTTGGAACAACTTGTTCATGACTGTTGATTTATCCGTGAACAAGTTGTTCGAACCATAAGTGAACAACTTGTTCACGGCGGGCAGCACAACATTGTTCACGGCGGGCAGCACAACATTGTTCACGCCTGTTGACAACCGTGAACAAGTTGTGCGTTTTTACGCGTGTAGTCCTAAACCGTTAGCCACGAAAAATGTTTTGATAAAACCGTATTGTGTGAAGGGAGCAGCGAAACGATGAAGTTGAGTATACACTTATATATGAAACACGAATATAAATATTAAAAAAAAGTTTTATTCAAAACAAGCTGAGGCAAAACAAGAATAGAAGCAGTACAGAGACAATTACGAAATTAAAACAAAAATTGGGAAGAATGTCCATACGATAACACTTTTGCTTGTATATGTACGACATCCACATTTCCTGTACAAAATATAAGAAAACAGGAAATGGAAGTCAAAAACTTAACAAAGTAACTTCCATAGGAAGATTCCCAGCACAAATACTTCAGATGAGGCGCTATCGAAATATGTCAATGTCGATACCTTTACTTTCTCACAACTGTGCATGAGACTGCACCAATGAGAATTACGAAGTCACATGCAATTCAAACCATCTGTCTTAGGCCCCGCCCACACGTATCCGATTTTTTTTTTATGCAACATTTTTTTACGAATTAATATCGTAAATCAAAAACGCTCCGAAGCACAGGGAGCTCTAACATGTATTTTTTGTTTTAAGCAGTATATACATCCATACACACATACATATTATATATAAATTGCCGTATAGTTTAGCAACCTCGTACCCAGGGTCTTATCTCCGCTCTCCCGCCCCCGCCCACCGCTGCGAAAAGACCCTGGTCCAGGCTGGTCACGTGTCGTCTATCAAAATTTTCGACTGTGGGAGTGTCCCCTGCGTATCAATGCTTGACCTCGCTGGAATAGTCGAAGAAATGTTTTATATATAGCCGATTAACCGATATCTTATTATGATTTTTCTATTTATATAAACTCCAGTTACTCCGCAAATTTGATCTAGATCTTTCGTCGCATGAAATATGAATACGCCACTACGAAAACTGTCGCCGCTCCTCCATTCGGCAAAGCACAGTTTGTAGTTCTACAAACTGTGGGCAAAGTATGTTAAAATATCGAACAATAGTATTACTCAACGACAAATAAACAAAAATAAACAGTACTAAAATAGTAAAATATTTGAAACCAAGATCATTCTATAATGCTATAGCAAGACACTAGACACATTTAATAAGGCAAAGGTGAAATGTTGAACCTTTGTTGTCATCTGTCTGCATTTCTGAATGCGCTGTGTTGTTTACTTAAAGAAATAGTACTTCCAGTAGACTTCAAGAAAGCGGGCGAGTCTAATCGATTTTTCTGCTTCTTTGCTGTCACAAACTTCTTGTCCGATAAAGAAACCCCCGTTCAAGTTAACTTGTTACGTATCTTTTAGTTTTGATCGTTTTAAACGCAACAACCTAATACCCGCCGCTTTTCGGACTATTAATAATAACACGTCGTATTAAATTATAGTCCCTCACCAATTGTTTAAAATATAATAGGTACGGATATCGAGTAACATTTTTAAAATGAACTTGAAAATTGGCATTTTATATCAAATATATTTATCCAATTATCATGTTCGTGGATGACTGACCATAATTTTGTCCGCATGAGAACTGGTCAAAACAACGCAGCACAGTAAACCTCACAGTTGATAATGAAATAAACTCTCAATATAAACAATAAAATACGTATGTCTTTCACCTGTACGTTGTTGAATACCACACGTGAAAGCTGCCGTTATATTTAAGTGAATACGTCCAGTTAAAAGCCTCGCGATTCGAATGCTTAAAACGAATATTCTCCCATCAATAACACATGTCGCCAGCGCTACAAAGCCAGCAAAATATTGATCTTTGAGAGTTTGGCATTCTTATTAAATTATATCTCGTTTCGGATTGTTTCTCCAAGCCGTTGTGCACCTTTCGTGAGTCGTGACATTTCATCTGGCCAGATGTTTTGCGTTTTGTATAAACACTACTCTGGTCGGTAATTCGAGAAAGTTTTTTGTACCACCCTACCCACATTAAATTTATTTTGTACTGCCCATATTTTGGGCAGCACGTGACCAGCCTGGACCAGGGTCTTTCCGCAGCGGTGGGCGGGGGCGGGAGAGCGGAGATAAGCCCCTGGATACGAGGTTGATAGTTTAGTAGTGTCCTTGCCTCTTGTTGCTCCAAAAACAGGCCGAATCAAGGATTTTCTCGTAGTCAACCCTCGCTCGGCCAACTCGCCAGGCGGAGAGAAGAAATAATAAGAGAAGGGAGGAAAGCAATTCACGTCATGGCTTGATGATAGCATGGAACGGAAGTAAAACCTCGAATTTCAAATTCAAATTTTAAACGGATTAACGGAAGTTAGAACAGCTCGTAAATTGTAAACAATGAATAAATAGTATGGACAAGCGATCCCTTTAATTGTAAATGTAGACAAGCAAGAAGAAACAAATCATTAATATTCACTTCCGTTTCAATGTTCCATGCAATATGCGGTGATCATCGAACCATACTTCTGTCTTTAATATTCTGATTTTTCTCGTCCGATTTTCTTCGTAACACATCGCACACTTGTTTATCTATGTTATAACATTACACAGAGCATAAATTGTTCCACGTTTGTAAACTGTAACAACCGATATGGGGTGGCGAGTTGGCCGAGCGGGGATTGAGGAGAAAATGACCAAAAGTATCGCAGGCTCTGTGTACGTGGTGATTCGGCTTGTTTTTGGAGCAACAAGAGGCAAGAGCAAGGACACTACTAAACTATACGGTAATTTATATATAATACGTATGTGTGTGTGGATGTATATATACTGTTTAAAACAAAAAATACATGTTAGAACTCCCTGTGTCCGAAGTGGAACTTTTCGCAAACCCCTTTTCTCCTGTTCTGCGTCCACACGAGAACAAAATCTGCGTCCACGCGAGAACAGGGAAACGACGTTTTCAAAAAGTTTCACTTTGGAGACCGTCTTCGAAAAGTTCCGTTTTTGATGACCATTTCATCGTTTACGTGTGGAAGGCCAATACGTAAAAAAATTGCGTTTTCAAAAAAAATCCGGATACGTGTGGACGGGGTGTTTTTAGATTAAAATGAGTCTTTCTTAAACTTACCACGCAGACTCTTGTTTAGTTTGTTCCTTTTTCTGGAGATTTCGATCTTGACCGAGATCGATTCCTAAATATTGCAAACAAGCGACATGTCAGACAAGAATTGAAACGTCCAAGAATAGTTAAGAACAATTAAATAGTCTGGAAACGCGGTGAACGTCAAAGCAGCCGCTAACAATGAACAGCACTTTACGTCGAAGGTGACCTGAAAGTGCACACATTTTATGTTTTACGTTTATTAATATTTATACAGCATGGCTAAGTGATTGAACCCAAACGCTACTATTGGCTGATTGCTTCAGCAGCAAGTGTTAAAGTGCACAATTTGCAGAAATACGAACAAAAACATAGAACAAAAAATTTGGCCGTGGGTCTAGACCACTGATCTCTATATAACTGGATTGCTCATCCGGCTCCAAAAATGAAGCCACCGGAAATGACAAATTTGGAGTACCAAGATGGCCGCCACGGAAATTTGTATGTTTCGCAGCACGAGGAAACGAAAAGAACCGCATTACGAAAATTTCTGCTATTGGTATCAAACAAAGAACACAGTATCATGAACCAGTAAAACGTGTTATTTCGTAGTTTTTTACTCCGCCCGGTAATCGATAAATTTGCCTATATCATAAAACTCACAAAAACCAACGAAATCAGTCAATAGATTCATTGTAAAATTATTTATATACCTTTGGTAGTAAAACATGTCTTTACAAAGCCTTGAACTATGTAGTTGATAATTTCGGACTGTATTTTCCTTCTGTTTTCCATTTCCAGTGGTAACAGTAAATTGGCATCTAACTATTGTTTTACGGCTTATCTGACTCTTCCGGTAAACTCTTACTACTCTTAAGCCCACAAGGTAAACTGGACCTGGAGTACCAATATGGCTGCCAGTGGCTTCAAAATGTTTACTGCTGACCATAAAGGATGCGCAATCCAGTTATATAGAGATCAGTGATCCAGACACTATAATTCTATAGACTATGGCAAAATCGCATTTTTTATAGTCTGGAAGTTAAGAAATAAACCAATGGCTTGCAACATAAGAGAAACATTAGCAACTTCCACAATTTCCACATAGACAGAAGAGAGTATCCTGCGAGCACAGCCTTCTTTCTTCGCTGAGAGAGAGGAAGAAAAGGCTCTTGGCTTTGTCCAAGATTTAGGACGAAGTAACCCGTTTAACCGGTTCTTGTTTTGTTTTCTGCTCTGATTTGGACTGGGTTCGAGATTGTAACCAAGCAACTGACATGCATGCGCAATGGAAACCAGTCACGAATACATTATCTCTGCACTGAAAAAAGAAAAAGCCGAAACCTAGACTGGGCCTACCAAAGGTAACCCGAGTAATAAACCTGTTGCTCGATATGGTGTTATTATATCCACGCAGAACGGACATCTGTCAAATGACACCAACTAGTGCCTGCAGGAGAGATTGAGGAAGCATCCAAACCTTCTACCGTCTGTTCCCGATCTCGATGATGAACTTCTCGAAGATGAGCTGGAAGATCTTGAACTTGAGCTCGACGAAGACCCATCACTCCGACGACGAACGTTCCTCGGGTCCGAAGGAGACCGAGAACGCGACCTATGTAAAAAGCGATATAAGAAAGAGGGTTAGTCTCGTCTACACCACCCACCCCACTTACAATCTCATGCAAAATAAAAGGGACAACCCTTCCCCCTTCAATGTTGCTATTTGAGCTCGAAATTCAAAGGAAAGCCTCGAACAGTGCAAACCATCACTAACCAACATTGGAGAGGGTGCGGGAGCATGGAGTGTCTCGTTTATTTTGCATGTGATTGTAGAGTTGAAAAAACCCTGCGGGTATCATCCAAGAGGAAGGTTTATTAGTAAGAAAGGTTCAAAGTGAAAACACGTTAAACACAACATAAAACAATTTAGAGTTTAAGAAAGTTAAAATTGGTCAGGTAGATAGTTGAGGAGGTGCATGGGTATTAATTTGCAGCAAAACATTGGCTAACCAACAAATACACTGCACAGCAGTAGTCACGACGGTGAGACACCAACAATGGGGAGTAGTTAGCAGCAGCTAGTAGAAACTAAGCTAGTAATCAGCAGTACTGAGTGGTGGTAGTACAAAGCTTATATACCAGACAGCTACATCGCCAGTCTAACATTAAAATACTTTAAGATACTTGGCAAATTACTTAAAAAAATAAATGCAAAATAACGAGAAACGTACCGTTTTGAACCGGTTTCTTTGCCTTTTGACCTTGGACAAGAAGATAAAAAAGTTAATCCTTTCTCCACTATTTTTAAATTCGTAATATAACATACTCCGATACCGAATCAGACCGGCCATTACCACCCATTCAAACACCAACACTGTCCTATATAGTTCAGATCACTGAGTCACAAACTCCATGTCTGCTTGAGATAGGTTTTAACCCTTTATTGGCCAGGTTTCCGGGAGCTTTCCCCTTGACGAGTAAAATCGTCTGGCGTTAGCCAGAGTAAAATTAATAAGTTGACAAAAGGCAACTGTGGCCAGTAAAGGGTTAAAGGAGATAGTTTTAACTCTTTTTCGGCCAGGTTTCCGGAAGCTCTCCCCATTGACGAGTAAAATCGTCTGTCGTTAGCCAGAGTAAAATTAATACGTAGACAAAAAGCAACTGTGGCCAGTAAAGGGTGAAAAACTTTGCCTCCGCCAACCTCGTCCCTTGACCGTTCGTGAGACAAGATGGCCGCGAGAGGACGCTTATTGGCAAAGGCTAGATAGATCACGTGACGGAATTTTTCTGATATATTTGGGGGGAAATTCCGCCAGTTGAAAACATGACTCCATAAAACCAAACTGAGTCCTCGCCAAAAAATCTCGAAACTCTGAGGACGAGGTTTGGGCTCCGCAAACCTCAGGGGGAAAAAAACAGTTGTATCAAGCGGATATTTTTTCCACGAGAACTTCACCAACAAACAATATTTGACAAATGTCAAAAAAATACAACGGCACGTTCACACGATGCCATCAATTGGGCCAACTTCAGCTCCATGTTAAGAAAGCGGAACGGCCAGCGGAGTGATCTGTAGGCTCATTGTCCTTAATCTTCTTCCTATGCGTGTACGCTGATTTAGATTGAGGCAGTAGCAGGATTCGTATTACTATTAATTCTTTTAGCTTCGCCAATTTGGGTATGCCACTGGTACACGGACTTATAATGATAGATCCGTGACGAATGCTTTGTGAGGTAATGCTATCCTGTTCCGAACCGTTGTAATATTTGCAAACGCAGGCCGGGGGTTCCCTTGTGTACATACTGCACACTATATACTGTATGCACAGCCTAGACATTAGGCCCACTATTCTCGCGAGGGCTTGCATTCGCAAAGGTCTGGAAACTAGCAAGAAGTAGAAGGCCTAGCCGAATTGCCAACAACATCTCAAAAGTGCCCTAAAACGGCCCATGTTAAAGATAGCGACATACAGTGATATCACACGATGTTTCTCGCAATTTCGTTAATTTCAGTTAGTCTCTATTATAAAAACAAGTAAGTTATGAAACCTAAATAACCTATTGATTACTATACGCGTACTTCTTACAATTATCGTAATTCGTAAACATTTCCTACACTGACAAGTCAAACCTGGGTCGTTAAATGGTTAAATTCGTGTCCAGCAACTTTTATGTACCATTCCGTTAAAGTGTGATACTACTGTATATCGCTATCTTTGACTTGGGCCGTGTGATAACACTGTATGTCGCTATCTTTGACATGGGCCGTTTTAGGGCACTTTTGAGATGTTGGCAATTCGACTAGGCCTTCTATTTGTCGTTGGGTTCCAGACCGCTACAGGCACGCGAGTCCCCCTCGCCGAGATATATATAGAAGGCCTAGTGTCTAGGCTGCTGTATGCACAAAACCTAACTCGAGAGCTGAAGCATGGAGAAGCTATTGTGCTTAAAATAAGACATTTGGTTTTGTCCCACCTGAACCCCACTGGGGTGTCAGGTCATATGATTACCAGCCCTGATCCCGTGAGTCTTTGCTGTCTTCTTTTGTGTTGTCTTCCTCTTCATCCTCATCCTAAACAAAGACGAAAAAATCAAATCTCTATTTCGCTCATTACTCGTATCAGGTTTATAAACAAATTGCAGTCTGGTGTGAGTATCCAAGCTCAAGGGCGGATTGAAGACCCTTGGGGCGCTGGGACAATTTAGATTCATGTGAAGCCCCAAACATCTAAAGAGAGTAACATGTTGCACCCGGCCTTCAAAGCATAAAAGCGGTTATCACGTATTAGGCCTGCGCTAAACGTCGCACAATAGACGAATTTAATTGTTTGAATTTTATTCGACGAAATTGCGACGTATAACTCGATTAAATTCGACACGCGAATTAAATTCGTCTCGGCAAATAAATTCGTCTGAGTCAGACGGAAAGTGGGTTCGAGTTACACGACGAATTATCGTCGCGTCGAATTAAATGTTTCTCTTCTGTCTATGACAATTCGGCGTCTTGTTTTCAAGGAATCGTTTCCAGGCTCAACGCGTCCAAGTAAAAACAATTATATTCAATGTCGTCAAATTTGTTTTTCGAAATTTGTCGCCAGTGAGTCTCAAGATTTTACCAATCTTCTGGAAAACCTAACCACAACAAAAACCCTAACCCTAGTCAGAAATCTGGTTTACCGCCTAGCTTTTTAGCCATCCCTTTTAGTTACAACCCACACACGGCGAACGTAATATTCGTTGTGTACGTTTGTTGGCGTGGCAGTGATTCGAATTTTCACTCCACTCGGGCTCAATTACTCATGCAGAAAAGATGTCAGAGCCCCAGACAGGGTTCGAACATGCAACCTTCTAATGACCGGTTAGACGCTCTGACTATAGAGCCATGGAGTCACTAAGGCTCAGATGGATAGCTAAGGTTGTAAACACATTATTAAACGTTGTATATTTAAATTACAAAATTTGTATACTCATTTTTAATGACCGGTTAGACGTTCTGACCATTGAGCCATTGAGTGACTAAGGCTCAGATGGAGAGCTATAAGGTTGTAAACTCATAGTCATACTGTATATGTGCTCCTATGTGGTACACTGTAAATTTGGGAGTGTCAGCCCAACACCAAAAATGGTGTAAATCGTTGCAGCTGTGGAGACACCAAAAGAGTGTATATTTACACTAACAATGGTGTAAAGGCTAACACAACAAGGGTGTATAGAGCGTTTTCATCTGACGTCACGGCGGCCATATTGGTGTACCAAAACAATGAAATGGCGGCCATATTGGTGTACGGTATGGGAATTAGCTCTTTCTTATTCAAATATTTCGTATTGTTTCACCACCCCCATGGGGCCACCGATCACGTGAGTGAAAACGCTCTATAGCGTTTGCATATGAGATGTAGTTAAAGTGATATAAGTTGTATACGTAGTCTAGAGTATACATGTAGTGCATGTGGTATGTTTGTTTACACCAAACGTCTGTTACACTGCACCAAGCTCGCAAACGTACCACATGTATACGTACAACTTATCATAAAAAGTCTTCATAAATATTCTGAATACATAGATAATAAACATTGAAATTACCTCATCAAGGTCATACTTTGATAAATCAGCGTCATCATCATCGTCGTCGTCCTCTTCCTCATTCTCTGCCGCATTCCTTTCCTCAACAGCTAGTTTAGCCTTTTCTTCATGGCTCTTTAAAATAAAATAACAGAGAACTATTACATCTACAAGAGTTACAGTTTGAGTTTCAGCTTCTCATACTTGTCCACCTTAACTGCTTCATTACTGCTCTATTTTCAACGTAACTCAGGGTCACGGCTAAGTCAAAATCATGCCTTTTGATTGGCTACCTCAGGTCCGGACCAAAGCAGTACGGATGTGTGGATTGTGGAACGACGTGAAAATTTCGAATCGCTGTCATGCCCACAAAAAGACATTGACGACTTGAGAAAATGTTTATTGACTTGAAAAAATGTTTATGTAATAGATAAAGCATGATCAGCGATCTGTATCTGATTTACAAGGCGAGCTGCATGCAAGCGAGTAAATCAGATTAGTAAATCAGATACAGATCGGCTGCGAATGCTTTATCGTACTTATCAAATGGACGCATCTAAATAGCCATGTTTTCAAACTATTTTTTAAGTTGGAGTGACTTTAGCTAAGTAAATTGAGGAAAAAGTTTATGTAAATCAGGACGAATCTGTATCCGATTTATAGATATTTATTAAATATAATATATAATAATAATGCTCATTTTAAAGGCCATACTATTGACAACATACGTCTTAGAAATCTGTCAGTATATTTTTCACTACAAAATCACCGCTGAGAGCGATTCTGCAGCTAATCGTTACACTTGTTTATCGGATGTATTTTTAAAACTTTCAACACTTGTCGGCGTTTGTTGAACGTTTGTGGGCCTGGCAGCGATTCCAATTGTTAACTCTATTCCACACTTCGGCGGTTTCCGCAATAGACCTGGCCAAAAATTTTAAAACCTCAAGAAAAGCAAAAATGTGAACACATTGCACATGTGGTGAAAATTAATATATATGTAATATATCATACACGAGGAGGAGTGTTTCATCAGGATATCCAAACACCGAGACGTTTGTTGAAAACCGAGGCGAAGCCGAGGTTTTTGAACAAACTTCGAGGTGTTTGGATATCCTGATGAAACACTCCTCCGAGTGTATGATATAGCATCTCAAACTAATCAGTATTTTAAGAGAAAATCGAGATAAAAGTTTGCTTAATTTATGTAATTTCTTCCTCCGATATCCAAACCACCGACATGGTACTGATTTCCTTTGTGTTTTCCTCATGAATTATTAATGAGTTTGAGATATATATATATAATATATATATATATATATATAGTATCAACTAGTGGTCTATTACAAATTCGGCATTCTACAAATTCGGCATTCTGTCGTATATACATTTTAGCGGACGCCATGTTTGGCCTAGATTGATGAAAGTTATTGGAGTGATGAAATCATGAAAACATTGGCCCGAAAGTAATGGAAAATTGTTCAGTTTGACATTTTTGAATAAGAAAATGACTTCGCTTATGCCTGTGGAGTATATCTACACCAAATTGGAAGCAAAGTAATTACAATCTCGTTTTTTGTGAGCGATTGTTTACCATGTGCCATCGAGCTACTCTAAATTTTGAATGGGGAGACTTCTGCAAACAAAAAGGTTAAACTATCTGAAAATTTGGAACAATGTTTGATAAGACTTATTTACGTTAAAGAAAATTGTTTATGGTTGATACTAAAACAATTAGACAACTCTTTGTTTCACAAAACAAAATATACAAGTTATTTCTAAACGCGGTTGGTATACTTCGGGCAAACCTGAACCGATCTCTGGACAGCTTGGTATTACTGAATCACTGATCTCAAGGAGAAGATGAATCTAACTAAAATTTAGATTGGTATGGCTACAAGCTAGATTTAATGTAAGATTTTTCTGTGAAATGTCTGGCACAACAAACTTGCAGTTATTCTTTCGTTCAGTTGCTGTTTTAGTGCACGACTATAAGCGGACATACCGTAGATGCAGAGAGAGGCCTGACTTCACGTGGATACGTGCGAAAGGCAAATCACTCCAAAAAATCTCCTACACCTTTATTAAGAATAAAAAAATCCCACAAATCTAAAAAAATCCGAGAAACTCTCAGAAAAATCCGTAAAAATCCCCCCATAAATCTCAAAAAAAATTCCCCAAAAATCCCACGGCCCACGGGATTTTGAAAGTCCAAAAAATCTCGTACGCTTTTTGGGAAGTGATTCGCCCCTCGGATACGTGTCGACTAAAAAGAAGACGACGTACAGTGTTGCACAACTTTACTTCACTTTACCACCATTGTTCAGTAAAACAGCAAGATTGACTGGTGCATCCAAACTTACATTTTCACTCATAACAGTTCCTTTTTTCTTTTTTCTTCCAAACTGTCAAACGAAAAATAATTATATCAATGAAGTAGATCGAGTCATCAAGTAAAGACAATGACAAGATTGATTACACTGCTGTATATATTGTATTATTCATAAATAATAGAACATTATAGTATAATTAGGAAAACATTTCCCCTGCGCGTGTTTCTGTACTGTAATAGATGACAGATGACGACACAGCGGGTAAAGAACAAAAAAAGAATCTCATAATTACACAAACGCTACCATTAGTGCAATCTTGGCTCTCCACTCGAGCCTCAGCAGCTCATGACATTTGTTAGAGCGACTAACCAGTCATTAGAATGTTACAGGTTCGATTTCTGTCTGAAGCATTTGAGCTTGACGGACGCCTACGGCCTACCGGTGTCACAGGAAATATGTCCCCCCCCCGGGATAGATTTCCTAGGGAGTGTCCCCCCCCCCAGGGACACATTTCCTAGGAAATATGCCCCCCCTTGGAAATTTGCCCCTCACCCCCAGAATGATTTCTTACAGGATAATTGATATACGTGTAATGTGGACAAAACTTTTTAAAAGTAAAAAATATATATTTCTGAATGATAAATTATAAATTTACAAAAACTACAATATACAAACTTATTTATTTAATAAAAACTTTGGCTTAATTGGACTGTCATTAAACTAATAATTTTTACAAAGTTTTGATGGTGGAACACATGAATGGCAAAGTCATTCCTGATCACCTATCCCCCAGAATGGCAAAGAATGGCACATGAATGGCAAAGCCAGCATCACCTATCCCCCAGCTACAGTACTACACCAGTATGACCAATTTTGACCGCTTTTGAGAGTCATCGCTCATTGAAAAAAGGCGTCTACTGCGTTTGCGAATCATGACTACCATGCATAATAAATACTTCCGTATATACAGTTTTTTTGAAAAACGGCAAACTACACTATTATATTAATAACAAAGCAAGAAAATGGTGAGCTGCCGAGAATTTCGACAACGAAATACTGACGTTTCACGCGAAGCCCTTCATTAACCTCGAGACAACACGCTCTTTAGAAAGCAAAAAAGAGTTTCTTATCTAAATATATATTTAGCTGTTATAATTTACCATTCAGAAATATATATTTTTTACTTTTAAAACGTTTTGTCCACATTACACGTATATCAATTATCCTGCAAGGAACCATTCTGAGGGAGGGGGGGGGGGGAATTTCCGAAGAGGGGGACATATTTCCTAGGAAATGTGTCCCTGGGGGACATATTTGGGGGGATCTGTTACATATATTTACACACATTGCATACCTCATCATATTCACCATCTGAGTCAGTTCTTTCATTATATTCTACCTTTCCACGTTCATTAAACCCTCCACCAAGTCCTAGGATTGAAAAACATAAAGCTGACCAGGAAGTACATGTTTAACCCATTGCTGTTAATACCTTGGCCAATGCCAGATTGACTTTCAGTCTATTAACATGCCCTTTTGTAATAACAGTTGAGTGTACTGTAGTATTTAATAGTATTCTATGCTCAATGGTTTATATATAATAGCAGATAATTTTACTTGTTATATTAGAGAATGTACTGGTAACTAAAGAGTTGTTATATATTAAATGTCAGTGTTTCAATATCCAAGGCTTTCAGCAGTTTGGCATTCCAACTGAAGAGGACTGAAACACAGTGACTACTGTATATTTGAGTAAGATTGTACTTCAACCCACAGTTAAAATCCTGACATCAGACATGGAACTAAAAAGTGGGTTTAACTTTGTGATAGTTCATGTGAAATTTGAAAACGCTTTTCTAAGCTACAACCGGGTTGGTTTTGTTGAGGTCAGTCAAGGAAGGTATCACGTTATACTTATATTCACAACTATATCATTTTTAGTCAAGAAAGTAATTAGTTTAGAAAGTAATATTATGCGTCTTGATTTAAATATGGAGTTGGCTCAAAACTCTATGCTCTAGCTTCTTCAGGGCCATATTATACGAGATACATGTATATCACAAACAAACATATGCCGCATATGCGCAGTAAAGACTGTGATTTCCCAAGCTGTGCAAGACTGCATGTTCCTACTGAATAATCACCCAGAGCAGGGGCGCAACTAGGAATTTTCGAGGACAGGGGCCTATGAGTGCTATTTGGGCAAAGTTACTTTAGGCGTCCGCATTTTTATAGAGGTCCATCTTTAACGGCATTTCCCAATATAAAACATATTTGTAAAAATGAGGGCAAAGAGATTGTCTTTAGGAAAAGGGCAGGGGTCGCTTAACTTTTTGGTGAGAGGCAGTGCGCTAACAGCACACGCCACCCGTGCTCCCCATAACGCCACCCGTGCTCCCCATAACGCCACCCGTGATCCCCGTGGCATTTTGCCACGCGCCTCGTTTGTTATGACAGCGATAGATGTATGTCACGCGCCAGTTTGGACAAAATGTTCAAAAAAACACATTCCTTACGTCTAAGCGCAATGTCTAACAACCTAGCATAACTTCCTACAACGTAGCGGGACATTCTATAGCGTACAGTAGGTAATGTAGGGTGACGTCTTATAACGCAGCCTAACGTCTTATAACGCAGTGTAACGTCTTACAACGCAGTGCAATGTCTTACGATGTATCGTATACAGTCACATTGTAACAAAACGTCTTATATACTGTAACAAGGTTGTGTTAGGTTCTGCTCGTTTCCTGAAAAGTGATATTGGTAGTTAAATTTCGAACAAACGGCATTGTACAAACCTGTTCTTCTTTCTTTGTGGCCAACTTTCGGTGCATTACAAACATTGCAAGTTGAGCGTCGAGCCCAGTTTATGTTCCCACATCTACATTTATGATGAAAAAAATTTGCCTTTTACAGATCAAGTTAACCCACTCCCGTCTAGGCTGGCTAAAGGGCCGTCTTAGCTTGCTCAGGCAGGAGTGGGTTAATGGGTTACCCATTGCTGTCTATATACAGTAGCTGGCTGAGAGGACTCCCTTTAACGAGTAAAGTTGGCTGGGTCTGGCATTGAAGTGCACATGAAACAAAAATGAACCCAAACAGTGAAATAAAAGTAGTGTGCTGCGTAGGCAGTGTTGAAACAACAATCGAAATATAGTAAGGTTAGATATACTGCCGAAACGGAGAACGTAGGAGTCTAACGTTTCGAACGAAGGCCCTTCGTCAGAGAGAAACGTGAAGTAATTATCTCTGACGAAGGGCCTTCGCTCGAAATGTTAGACCCCTAGGTACGACCATAGTTAATAGAACGTTCTCTGTTTCAGCAGTACATCTAACCTTACCATATTTCGATTGTTCAAACAAAAATTAAGTCAGTTTTATTTGAAAGAACATTTAAAATGACAGAGGAACATCTTTTGCGGGTTTTCGTTTCCTTGCTTCGTTGTTGAGATATTTCAGTTTGTTTAATACAATTCTACTTACTTTCCACATTGCCAGTCATCAGCACTAAACAAGCCCTTGCTCTTTTCTGCAATATGTTTTCCAATTTCTGCTCCACTTCTCTTAACTTTATCCTCTTTTCCTTTTTCTGGATATTAAAACAATTATATTTCATAACATACATTGTACATGTATAAGTGTTCATCAACTAAAACTACTATTAATTAAAGTTTTGAACCAAGACTATACTCAAATTTCTGTCGAAATTCACTAAAAAGATGACAGATATTGATAACTAGAGATAATAGAGTGTTTAAGCTTCGTGTTCCTACGTCAAATGGCAGGCAAAGTTACTGTAAATTTCTTATTTAAAACAACCACTTACATAAAATGCCAACCTAAATTCAATCCTGCAAGTCTGCATCTCTCAGCATTTTTTCTTGCCTCCAAGACAGCGCTCAATGGCTGTGTTAATTATGCAAAGTGACGTTTGGTATTTTAAGATTATCACCAAAATTAATGATCTGTGACTTAAGATGAAAACATGTGATAATTTACATTGTTATATCCCAGACCAAAGATGAAATCCTATTGGTCAAATCATGGTCACGTGTCGTTAAACAAACTCAATGTTTCTTTCTGTCCAGGGAAACATTGCACTGTTTCCCTCTGACGTCAACAATGAAGAAGGAAACAGTGCAATGTTTCCCTCTGATGTCAGCTTTAATCATGCATTGTTCACGTGAATACACAATTATTATCAGTGATGGATCCAGCTTGATCTGGTAGGGGGGGGGGGTGCTGCAGCGGCGGATCTAGAATTTTTGTAACCTTAGTCAAACCATTCCTAGGGGGGTCTGGGGGCATGCCCCCCAAGAAAATTTTGAAATTTGGACCTCTGAAAAGGCATTTCCTGCATTCTGACGGTACTTTGAAGAAAGATTTAAAAGTTTTAAATCGTGTTTTCAGTAGCACATTTTATCAAACCTGGAAGGTGTCAAATAAATTTAGGGATAAAGTGGACATTTTATTATGGATTTTATTAGGGATATCACAAGGAAGCTAGACATTAGAAATGTGATTGACATTTCAATGAAAAGCCACGTCGCATCCCACTGCAGCACCCCCCTGTAAATCCATCACTGATTATTATTGCATCAGCTCAAGAACTTTGAACTCTTTGGAACATTTTGAAAACAAGAGCTTGTTTGGTATGGAATAGTCCATTTTCCAAAAGAAAGAATATCTTCTATACATATCTTCAAAGAAAGTCTGAAGAAAACCTTCTTTGTACTTGTTGAGACTGGTGTATTTGTTTACATGTACATGTAGTTTAATTAAAATTAGGAAGACAAAGTCAAAGCATTCTGGTAAGTCTTTTTTGCCTTTTATGCCTTTCGAGTCAGCTTGGTATTTTAAAAGTCTTTGGTTATAACAAAACGCTTGTTGACTTTTGCCTCGAGAAACATCGAGTTTTACAGTCCCTCATGCTTCAATGTCACCCTCGGGCTAAAGCACTCGGGTGACATTGAAGACTTCAGGTCCGTAAAACTCGATGTTTCCCTCGGTGCCACCAAACCTGTCAACGTGAAAATAGCAGGAGTGCATCAGTGCAGTACTCAGCACACCTTGGTTGACCTAGGCATGCGATAGCGTGGGGTGTTTAATTTTCAGGGCATGGAAAATAGTCTACAAGGCTACGTGATAAATTTCAAGCACCTGTTCAATCAACGTCTCCTTCTCTTCTTTACTCCAGAGCTCGTCGTTAATCGTAATTAATGCTGGTGAGTCCGATGCCATTGTATTTGAATTCAAAACCTGATGACCATCGAGTGCATCTATTAATTACTACATGTTTGCCAACATCAAACGTTTCCCTTTTCCAGGAGCAATTTGATAGGTTTTATATTTACCAATCATCCTGAGATGATTAAACATGATTGGTTGAGATAATAATGGGGGTTTAACAAACGCTAATGTTAATAATAAAGATTGATGTGGGTGCATGTAATTTTTTTATTACGAAGATGTTTCAGTTTTCAACTGGCAAAATTTTCTGCTTAGAAAATGTGGTTCCACTGGGAAAATTCAGCCTTGTAGAAAACCAACTAAGAATCGTTTGTGACATGTGATGGAGCACATGCTTTATCCACATCAGGTGTGTGAAGAGGTGTGCACATGCAATCACACGCCTCTCATGAGGGATTTATAATCATGAGCCATTTTCTTTTGTTGGAAATGCAAGATAAATTATAAACTTAGACAAACATGAACTCAACATCAGCTGTGCGCTTCGCTATTGACATGATGATATTATTTAATTTGAGATCAACAGGTGTCTATCAGGTAACCAGTATATTTGTGTAAACAACTTCAAAACAGTATGTACATGTACTGTACACTACTGTAACTCCAAAAGTAAGACCTCCACATCACACTGGAAAGTTCGTAAAATGCATGATGGGAATCAAATTTCAACAACCGTTTTGCACAGGCATCTCATGAAAATTGCATGAGCTTGCACATGGAAATGACTAGTTTCCAAGGCACCCTTGAATAAAATGGTGGTTACAACCATTTATCACTGAATGTAGGTGAAAATTTCACGATCAAAGGCAATATTTCCCAAAATTGTGCAACTACTGCAATTTCTTTTACAAAGATTGCACAGCTGTGGGAAATGTTTGTGAAAATCTGGCCTCCACTAATAAATACTATACTTTTTAATAACGCTGTGCCCTAGAGATGTGACAAGTGAGCACTGATTGACTAATTGTTGTCATATTTGAAAAGTATCAAAGAGTTGGTACAACTAGTGAATCTGAATCAATAGCCTTAATGTAGACAACTGCATATTCTTCCAGTAACAGCAAGTATATATAAACCGCCTTATACTGAAATTTCAACGCTTTGATTAGACTCCCAAACAAACAAAATATTAATTCATGTAACAAATACAAGTATTAAACAACAAAAAAGGTCTAAGATAAAAAGTTATCGGCTGACAGCCGGGAACATGTCACACTCTTGCTAAACATCACAAGAATTCACCGTGAATTAACCGTCAGTTTAACGAGTTATTGCTATTATAAACTGTAACAAGTGAACATCACATCATGTGTTTTATACCTTTTCCACAACGATTACAATTTGACCTTCGGGCGAAGTTTAGATTTCCACAACTATGAAAAAAAGACGAAGGGTAAACGCTTGGGTTGTTAAAGTCCCTTTTCCAATTTCAATGCACCTATTACCTTTCATCTGAGCACGTCCAGTCACCCTCAGAAACCTTTAGTCGTTTCGACATTTTGAAACGTGAACACCAAGTTCCATACCCCAGCATACCCCAAGCTCCGGCGCCCTCTCGGTGCCCAATCAGGAGGGGGAACACCTTTGATGACATTTGTCTTTTAATTTGAAAGTCAGTTTTTTTAATGTGATTTATGGCGTAGAAGTAAAAAGCCAGAGTACTTTTTTACGGATGTACAGGAGGGAGAAGATTTATATAGCTACAGTACGCCTTATTTTAAGATTAACTCAAAAGTCAGAGATCAACTAGTAAATGATTTCACGATGGCTCCCCCCTGCTTTTCAGGCTTTCTTCAGGCGCTATTCAGTACTCGGGTCAGCTGGCAGGCATCAGTATCGCCTTAAAATTCAAGATGGCGTCTCAAAGCACTTGCGACGGGGATCCAGCGAAGTCATTGTCTTATTTAGCGTTGTCGTTTGCCAAAGTTGTTCAGCTATGGGATATTTACATCGGGGTAAGTTCAATAGATTATTTGATAGTTGCCTATTTATTTTTGTGTTTTCTTAAAAGCGTTTTTTTCTGGGTGTGGTTTAATACTTGAGTTCTGGACTTTGATTTATATTTTCAGTATTTCAACTGATAATATATCTCAAAATTGAAGGACAAACTCGACAAACTGCTTCTAGTTAACCGATTAGTAAGGGCTTAGCCAGATGTGTTAAAACGATACCAAGCGTATAGCAGCTTGATATAAAATTATAATAAAATTTAAATAAATAAATGTCATTGTTTAAACATGTATAAAAACATGCTCAAATATTTGCTAAATCTATTATAAACACAGCTGTAGGATTTTTAGTCTAGAACATGTTTATATAGCCAACACAAAGGGTTTGATGGGAGCTGCTACTGTGTACTGTACTCAAAGCAGCTAATCCCTATGCTTTAATTATTAAGCCACAACTGCCACAAATATTTATATACAAAGTAAGTGCAGTCAAACCCCTATTACAGTAATTTGCAACTCACTTTTCACCCAAATCTTCAGAAATTCGTTCCGAAGTTTGCAAGTTCATTGGGAAGTTCAAAGTTAATTTTGAACTACAGTACTGCTCAGAAGTAACCTATCTAAAACTGCGGTCGTTCGGTGGTTGATCCACGAGTCAACCGCTGATCAACCGCAGGTCATCATCGGTTCATCGGCGGTCAATCAGCAGTTGGACCATAACCTAACCGAACCGCAGCCGCAAGGTTCGTACGTTCTCGTAACACCGAGAAAAACTTGCATATTTCTGAAGTTTGGTGTCCTTAATTTTTCGAAGGCAAGGCAAGTCTGTTGTGCTGACATCCAATTTGAAATGGGAAAGCTATTTCGCTATGCCAGAGAACAAGTTGTTGCATTATATTCCTCTAACGTTTCAGTTACGAAGATTACTCAATTACTCGGAGAGGAAGGGATAAAACATCCCACTGACAGCTGTGAGTCTGTTTCTCTCTCGCTATCACCAAACAATTTATCAATGGCAACATGAAGGAAAATGATGAACTAACTGCTTCTGAATTAAAGCAGAAACTGGTGGAGGAGTCTGGCGTGGATGTTTCACTTGCCACCATTCGCTGAGTTAGACACGACAAGCTTAATAATTGATTAGTTGGGAGTATATATAGGATATGTTTTTAAACATATATATACAAACGGAATAATTAATTAGGTGGCAAACGAATAAGAAGTGTCAAGTCACGGTGCAGGAAATGACTAGAATAATTATACTTTCTGAAATTGTCGGCTGGTCATGGCTTTTGTCTTTTGATTAAATTACCCATTGTCGTGAAATTCAATTTGATCGATGAATAATCTTACCATTCTTGGCCGTGAATGTTATACAATTTTGGAAATGTTATACAAATTGTCGAATAAGTCAATGTTCAACTAACAACGACAGACTTTAATATTCAAGTTTAGTCCAGCTTTCATCACTTCATTTATTCACCTGACATGCACTCAAAATTTTCCTTGTTGTTTAATACGTAAAAAGCACTACAGCCTTGTGTGTCTGCGTAAGCCGTTTTACTTAGTTGCATTGTTCGTTAATATATAGATTATCCTAGAGCTTGGATGAGGCCCAAGCACTGCATTGTAACTCAGTGGCCCGAGCACTGATTGTACTGTAAATCAGTTTTGAAAAGCCCTAAAGGGGACACGGATTAAAATCTAAAAAATAGAACTGCAGTGTTATAGTTATATCTCTCACAACAACAAAGTCAAAACCGATAATGCGGCCTTTTCGAGTTGTGAAACCAATCTCTCAATTGAAGGTTTTATCTTGTGTTTGGCAACATTTCAGAATTCAAAAACTAACAACTACTTATCATCAGGCAGTAGATATTTGTTATGAATTTTGTTAAATGTTTTTTGACAAACTCTACCCTGCTATAACTGTATATAACTGTATCAGAGTGTGAATGTTTTCAACTGCAAAACGAGTTTTAGCCTTCTTTGACATTGGATTTGTTTTGAATTTGCTATGGCATGACTTGTAACATTTGTTTTTGTTTTTGACTTGTACGTGTTTGTTGCCTAATTTTACATGTGCAGTCGGAATAAGTCGGTACTCGTGGTGTTCGGTTAACCACGGTTTCCCTCTTGCAGTTCACGTAGTGACACCAACCTCACCGCAACCACACTGCCAACTAACTGCCAGTTAACCACAACTGCACCACCAGTTAACTGCAACCGCAGTGTTAGGTTATTTCTGAGCAGTACTGTAAGCACACAAACAAGGTTTTAATGCTCTATGTCAGTTCATTTCACCCTTATTTATTCACAAATTCAAGTAAACAAACATGCAACAGAATGAGTTAAACAGTTTTTCAGCCCACTTTCCAGGCGAACTCTGCAAAAAGCAATTACATGGGGAAAAGGTAAAATTTTCAACTCACTTAACCGAGTTGGCTTGGCAAGCAACAACCATGTAATTGAAATTTTGAAAATTGAGATGATAAATATATACAATTACAAAGTAGGTTAATAACTGGCCCAATTCGGATCATGTAATTGTCCCCTTAACACTTGAGATTAACAGATAGAGACAAACTCTTTGTGAACTTGTTTAAGTCAGGTGCTGTATTCATTGTTTTATATAATTATAGTGAAAACAAACTACTGTACATGTACTGTATATATATATAAACGCAAAAAGCTTGTCACCACATGCATACCCCTTACTGTGCTACACCTTTTAAGAGGACAACCCTCTCAAGCAAACATCTGGGCAAGGTCCCAAGGTTCCCTCAAGACCATGCAATATTGACAGCAACATTGCAATATTGTTTTGCAATCAGTACACAGTGATTTCTTGGCAAGTTGATAAAAATTTGCATTTTAAATATCGAATTTCACATAACATGAAGTTTGCTTACCGGTTAACCATACTCGAATTCGTCCGGTTTCGTGGGTCCTGTGCAAACGGAAGTCAGAATCGTAAAAATTCGACTACGGTTCTGAATTCGTCTGGTACCGTGTGAACAGGGTCTAAGAAATTAGGTTGTGTAACCAGTGAGTGAGAGTACCTGAATAAGAGCTTTAGTTATAGTGGGGGTAAACTGTGGAGTAATCTTCCAATTGAATTAAGAAACCATAAATTCATGGAGACATTTCTTCAGTCAGCCTGCTATAATTTTAGGAAACCTTTTTTTCTTATTTACATGTTCTGCCGTTTTTTTAAAGTTTTCAATTTAAAATGGTTAGTTTTTCTTAAATCTTTAAATATCAGCTGTTAATTTATTACAAATATTGATCACGGACGGTTAGAATGATGGCCGCGAATCGTGGACGGTGTTTAGTAGGACCGAGTCCATCAGGTTCTGTAGACCGTCCTCTGAGCTAGCTACCATCGCTTGGTCATCTGCGAATTTGATATCTTTTAGTAGTTTACCACCCACGAGGACACTCTCCTCAATACCATCCATTGCCTCGATCATCATCATCTCCGCATAAACCGAAAACAATATAGGTTACAACAGGCAACCTTGTCTCACTCCTCTTCCTATTGTTGCTGGTTCTGCTTCTCCGTCAGCTAATCTTACTACTGCTTCTTGGTGCATATACAGTCTGCTTTGTCAGACTGAGTGACTTTAATTTATTAGCTTTCCTGGACAAAATTGATTCTTTGAAGAATACATGCAAATGTGATTTTCATACTTTGAAAGATAGTAACATTGTCGTTCTCATTACTCTATTTTTCGAGAATGCAGGCATTGATGTGTATGTATTCCCTGTACAAGAAAAACTTTAAGCCCGAGATGCACAATGCGGTTTATTTATAGGGCCAGCAATGTGTAGTGAATGAAATTTCATTGCCTTGCTGGTGCGAGAGAGGAGTGAGGAATAGAATTCGCTTTACCACAACCAGTGTGATGCATAGTGCATGCTCGTTTTCTTCCCTTCAATAGCCTCGGTTTAGAGAAAAGTTTTCTGACTGCCCCAACCGGGAATAGAACTCAAGGTCTCTGGTTTAACGTACCAGCGCTCTACCACTGAACTATTGGGACTCCCGGCTGAGGCAGTCAGAAATATCCATATATTAAATACCGCACACATTACCGTAGCTCATCGGGGGATATCTAATCCAGAAATATGGATATTTCTGACTGCCTGACCTCCCAATAGTGGTAGAGCGCTGGTACGTTAAACCAGAGACCTTGGGTTCGATTCCCGGTTGGGGCAGTCAGAAAACTTTTCTTTACAGCAGTGATTCTGAATGTTTATAACTTATGGTGGCTTGGGTCAAGCCGATTTCGTCCTGGAGAAAGATTCCTGACTCTTCGTTTAGGACTCTCCAAAACTAATTTTACTTCTTAAGCCCGGCATTAGACTTTCTCAAAGTCCTTTTCAAACATTTTTGACCTTTCGACATTTTTTACCTTTCGGTTCCTCGTTGAAAAGGAGTTTTCCCACCTGCAGCGCGCCAAAATTCACCGGTGAATTTTTCGACCGGTGACATAATTCGGGAAGTAATTATATTCTGGCTAAATTTCTATGCAAGTGCTACCTTTGGAAGTTGGAGTTAAACAGACTCTTGAAAACGTTTTAGTAGGGGTAGAACCACTTTCCATTGCATGTACGACAACCCGAAACAGGTCAAAACAGGGCGATGTACATTTCAGCGATTTCCCGCCAGAATATTTAATTAGATTAAAAAACCTGCAAGCGAAACAAGTCCGCCTCTTTCCTCCCGCTTTTCCGCTCTCCCGCCTTTCCGCTCGCACGCAAAAACTAGCGCTAAGAGGCGGACTTGGAACAAGTCTAGCCCGGCATACACTATTTCCGAAACAAGTTACTGAAACACGGTTTCAGAAACAGAAGATTTCAGTGTATGTTCAAATGTTTCCAAAACTTTGTTTAAGAAATCAAGTTTCCCTGATTAGAGCACTGTTCTATTTTTGAAACAAGTTTCGGAAACTTTTTCGAAAATGTGTTTTGGAAACTTGTTTCAGTGTATGCCCGGCATTAGTTACGTCAAGTCTAGTGATAACATTTTTGGACAATATGGGTAAAAATAGGTGCACACTGCGTACACAAAACAAAACACAGCTTACTCACAAGTTGTAAACTTTACTTTGTTGTTTGATTCTTCTGGAGATTTAGATGACCTTTCTTCTGTTGGTGATAAATTGTGAGTAATTGCCCGGAAAATGCACATTTGGCTGTATATAAACCAACCACTTGTTAAAATGTCGGTTTCTGCGATTTTTACTTTCACAAATCCTCCCGAGGCTTGAGGGGACATTTAGTCGCTAATTTCCCGAGACGTCATGGTAATAGTTTGTAATACCATGATGATCTTATAATAATGCATTTCTTTGTTGTGTAAAATAGTACTGTTTGGATGTTTGGTCATGCATGCTAATGAGGGGAAAATTAGAAATTTCCCCTGTTTGGGGGGAATTTGAGATTAAATTATCTGGTGAGAACAAAAGAAACCGAGTCAATCGTGGTATATCTAACTAAATTGATAAAATTACCCATTGCTGCCTATGCTGTCTGCGGGTTTTCTTAACTAGTTAAATCGTCTGGCATTAGACACAGAGTAAAATAATACAGAGGTCGTTTTTGGCCAGGTCCAGCTTCCTAGGCTGTCTGAAGGTTCTCATATGGATGGGTGAAACAGGGCTTTCAGAATTATTTCAAGTAGGTGGTTGCGATGAGAAAGTAGGCGGCTGTAAGATGGCAGTTTTATCTTTAAACTACAACTAAAGCCATTCTAATATATTGTAATAAACAACAACTGCTCAGACATTTTATTATACCGGATTTTATCAAATTTTCAGTCTTATATAGAAAAGTGATATTTAGCTAGTTCAGTGTCACTGTCACTGAACACTGCCACGTTGACCACATGTTATGATCGAAGGCACACAGGGCTTTTCTTTTGATACATTGAGTAATCAATGTATTATGCTTATCCATAATGCAGTCCTGGGCCGAGAATCATAACGGATACATTTCGATTGGATTACTCGAAGTGCTCGTATTCCCCGAAACAATTCAAGATAGACGAAGTCAATATTTTTGAACGAATACAAACATTGGTTGTTTTCAAAAAAGAATAAAAATAGACAAGGTTGAGTAAAGAATAACTTTATTTTGATGCTTAATTAAAGTAGAGAGAAAGGTACAGAGCAGATATTTTGATATTTGAAAGAAAAGTAGCCGGCGGTATACCTCATGGCAACCGCCGGAGCTCCGCCGGCCGCCGCCTTATTTTGAAAGCCCTGGTGAAATTGTCTTGCCTTGGTGTAAAATAGTAAAGAGGCTAAGCTCAGGCAGGAATAACAGTACCGCTCACGAGAAACTTAACTTCACGTAACGAGCGAGTTTGGAGTTCGAGCGAGATTGGTCAAAATACTCGAAACTTTCGAGTATCGAGAATATTTTGGCGAGAAACGAGCGAGGGTTTTTACTGCTTCGAGATTCGAGCGAGCTGGGATTACTCGAGAAAATTTTTTTGTACACATATACAAACGCGATCTTTCACACCTTAGTTTGAGCAATTTACGAACTACGTCTAGAAACGATGGAAACCGAGTCAAGTGTTTAATTAAGATCAATTATCTGGAAGCAGAAACGATAATCGAACATGGACTTGTGATACCGTAACAAACACGCGTTACTTACCTCGAAAATTTATTAGTTTTTATGCTGACGTCGTTTTAGTTAACTTTAGAAATTAGCTAACAAACTCAGAATCAAGACGAAGACCATTAGGCGATATAATGGGCCCCATATATATATATATATATATAAACGATTCCTTGAAAGCATGATGCCGAATTGTCACAGACAGAGGAGACCAGAAACATTTAATTCGACGCAACGATAATTTGTCGTGTAACACGAACACGCATTTTCGTCGCACTATCCGTGAATTAAATTCGTCTGAATTAAATTCGTCTGAATTAAATTCGTCTATTGTGCGACGTTTAGCGCAGGCCTATAAGTTTGAACCTTCTTACGGGTAAGATTTCAAGTTTTCACGTGCAACCTTCCTCAAAACAGCCTGAATTTTTGCGTATGTCGAGACGAATTTAATTCGTGTGTCGAATTAGGCCATTTTTACGTTGACGTACGATGGCGTTGGGTGACTACAACTACCAGAATGCTTTGCCGGTACTCTAGACTTTTGGCTAAAAGGAATGGTTCAAAAGGACCGGCGTCCAGTCCTATCGCGGCTTTTCCAAAATGTCATCAATTTTTTTTCCCACCAAATTTGGCATCAAGTTTCAGTGAGTTTCAAGATTTTAGCAATTTGACGACATATTTTGGAAAAGCCGCGAAAGGACTGGACAGGTCGCTTTGAGTTATCTCTTTTAGTCGATACCCTAGAATACCGGCAAAGCATTCTGGTAGTTGTAGTCGCCCAACGCCATCTCACGTCATCGTGCAAATAGCCTATTGAGTTATACGTCGCAGTTTCGTCGAATAAAATTCAAACAATTAAATTCGTCTGAATTAAATCCGTCTATTGTGCAACGTTTAGCGCAGGCCTAAAAGATATCCTCATCCAGTTCGAATTCTTCGATTTTCAATGCCTTCCTCGGTTTCGGAGGCATCCTGACTTTGTTTAATCTTCGTCGCCAATGTTATAGATTCAAAAATAGCATTACTATACCTGGGTACAGTTTTATTGAAATGTCTTTTACCAACTATATACAAAAAATGTGTTTACGTCTTTTATACATTTTATGTAGTATTTTATACATTTTTTGTAGTATATTATCACAATAGTGAACAGACTAAATTTACACCAATTCAATCGAATAAATAATCAAGTTCATATAGTATGTTTTTCTTAAAGTCTATTTGTTCTTACAACAAATATTAATGATTTAATAAAAAATATTAAACTTAAAACAAAATATTTGTGCAAATTTGAACAAACACGAACTAACTGGCAGAATATAAAACGCTGCTAACGGCAGCAATTGGGAAGTTGTTATTTTTTTTGTCACTGTTTATGAATTATTAACAAATGGATATGTATCATTATTTAAAGTGCTTCTCTGATGAAAATATTGTTGGCAATGTTTTTGCATAATTCTAAAGATGTTATGGTAGTTAGATATTTCACGTGTGAAGTTTGTATTTTGGAACGCCGCCATGAAATTGGTATTAAATTGGCCGTGTTTGAGAAGAATGAGTTGAGGAGAGCTTATGACGTCATATACTCAACAAAAACAAAAGATCATTGTTGTTGTCAACAAAAGGGTCATTGTTGTTATTGAGTCTATGACGCCATACGCTTCCTCGACTCATTCTTCTCAAGCTCGGCCACTTTAATGGCGGCGCTCCAAAACGCAAACTTCACACGTAAAATATCACCTTTTATTCAACGAAACTTTGCGCGATTACTAAATACCATAACATCTTTAGGATTATGCAAAAAAACATTACCAACAATATTTTCATCAGAGAACCACTTTAAAATAAAATTACAATACTATTAGTTAACAGACTAACAACTATTACTAATTAAGACTAAGTACCTGCAGTGAAATTAGTTTAAAGCCCTAATCAAACGAGAACGCAAGTCATCGCAAGTTGGCAGTCACGCTTTCTCAGCCAGCCTCTCTGAATAATTTCCCGAAAATATCATGTACCGTGACAAAGTTAAAACTTGTTTAAAACACTCATGAAACCTTTATTTTGTTAATTTGGGGAGTTCGACGACCGCCACAGAAATTCTGACTGCCAACTTGCGATGACTTGCGTTCTCGTTTGATTATAGGGCATAAGACCTCGAGTCGTGATTTTTACAAATACGATAATATTGATTATTCTTATCAAGATAGTGTGATACTGTAGCCTAGAAACACACATTAACAGCTTTCATCTGACGTTTCTCGTATTAGCCTCAGGTCAATAGACTACTTGCGTGGTATTTCCTTGGTGGAGGACAAATGCTTAGAAACTACAAAATTTTCATTGATTCTTTGCTTTGTTGAACGCTGGAATTTTGAAGTTGTCCTTCAGATCCACCGTTTTGACGTCATGCCACATGACTCATGTGCAAAAGTCTATAAACGTCGAACTTTTTACGTCTCGAATTCAACGCAAATGAACTTAAACGAAAAATTTTTCCCAATTTAAATTGGGTTCAACTCTTGAAACGTTCGGCGTTCAACCTGGGCCTTAGACTACGTTTACACTAGAGCAAAAGTTTCCGGATTCGTAAATGTTTCCGGATTCACTTCGCACCGAGTATTCGGATCCGTTAGGCGTTTACACTACAACAGTATTCGCAGATTCGGCCCTTTACACTAAACTCGGAATTCCTTTAATTCAGTTAATATATTAACTGAATTACTTAGTGTAATGTTGACCATGTTGATGCCACCGCAACCTCACATGACTACGAGCGGAAGAGCATCCGAATTCATCGGAATAACCGTTCACACTACGTATTGTTTCGGATTCAAAAGTATTCGGATGCGAAGTTTCTATATTTTTTCCGGATTCGAAATCTCCGGATACGTGATCAAACCGGAAAGTTTTTATTCCGGATTCATTCTTTTGTGTGTAAACGGCAAAACGAATCCGGTACTAAAACGTTCCGGATTCGTCACGAATCCGAAAACTTTTGCTCTAGTGTAAACGGGCTCTAAATATCACATCTACTACTGTTCGTTATTAAGTCAAGCTTCAAACACAACAGTCGTTTTAGACGATGACATGATCGTCGAAATTCGTTACCGCGGAAAAAGTAAATGACTGGGTCTAATGCTGCGTTAGCTATTGGGAAAGGAACTGTGAATGAGATTATACGTTTAAACTGGTCTGGATTAGTGTGACTGTCAATGTTCATCAAAACCAATGTCATGGGTAGCCATCCAAGGATAAACGTGCCGGATACAAAAACCAAAGTTTTTATGGACTTGAAATCTTCTTGCAAGCTATTCAAGTGTCCGCTGACTGCTTTTAGTTGTGATTGTATTTGGCATCGATGTTTTCTTGATTTTTTAAATAAGTAAATATTCATAGCAAGTACAAGAAACAAGAAGAGGGCAATAAAATATCTCATCAACTGTCTCAACCATATCACTTCAGTTAAAAAACTGACGAATTTCAAGAGCAATAAGCCGAAAGGCATCAACCAAATGACAGCTACCAAGACAACCGCTCGACGGAGCGACATTTTATTTACGTACTTCAAACACCACTTCACTGAAAGGACTCTATTAAGCGTCAGTAGGAAGATGCTTCCAACAGTAGCAAAAGCAGAAAAATTATTTACAAATATGGTGAAATAATCGGAGATCCTGATGCCAGTTAACTCGCAAAGAAATAGTGGAACTGCTACCCCACACAGAAGAACCTCGGCGCTAGCCAAACTGAGTAGAAAGATGTTTGAAGGAACATCCAGGAATCCTTCAGTAAAAATTATGAAAAGAATGACAATAAGATTCTCCAAGAATCCAGCCAGTCCTAGAATGCCAGTAGTTAACCCAACGACGAGCGTCTCTGAATAACTGAGGTACGCGGGTCTTGTCGATTCAGGAGAAAATATCATCGTGGTAGCATTTTGTGAAGGGTAATCAAGGACATTCGTGTTCATTTCGTACTGATTTGAACTGAACAACTGCCAACAGTGTACAAAACGCCTGGTGTGTTAAGAATAAGCCAATATATAATATATCTAAACAAATATACTTTTTAATCTGGTCATAAGCAGCCAATGGCGTATATGTAAAGATTATTAGTTTAAATATTCCATCTGGTCGAGTTATCACTAATTATTCAATATATCTTATATTAGACGTCTTCATTTTTTATGAACAAAAGCGCGTTCATTTTAAATGAGTCGATAAGTAATATTTAAAACACGAGCAGCAGTGTTTTATCAGGTTTAAAACGAGTTTTTTTGAACGGCTTCAAGGAGGGTATAGGACAATATAGGACCATGACTTGGACTCTAGTCTTAGGACTAGGAATATGATTATGACTCTAGCCTTAGGACTAGAACTATGATTTGAATTATAGTCTTAGGACTATAACTATGATTTGAATTAGTCTTAGGACTAGAACTATGATTTGGACTGTAGTCTTAAGACTATGATTGGACTGCAATCTTACTACTACTACTAATACTACTACTACTACTACTACTACTACTACTACTATGCGGTCCGTCGAAAGCCGACGATGACTGTCCATTTGGAATGTCGTATAAAGCGTATCAAAAATGGATTAAGTTTCTCCACTCGTTTCTGTTTTCAGCACATGTGGTCCAGCTGTTGATGTCAATGTCCAATCTCTTCATGTTACGTTTAGCCACATCCTTGTATCTCAGTCTGGGCCTACCCAGTTTTCTCTCGCCACTAGACAACTGTGAGTAGAGGATTTGTCTTGGCAACCGAGTTTTCTCCATTCTCTGGACGTGCCCAAGCCAACGGAGGTTTCGTTGTATCATTATCTCTTCCATACTAGGGAGCTTGGCTTTCTCTAGGATGGAGGTGTTCCTGATCTTGTCTTTCCATGTGATTCCCATGATCTGCCTTAAGTGTCTCAAATGCATGCAGCTTTTTTATCTGATGTCGGTATAACGTCCATGTTTCCGATCCGTATAGTAGAGTACATAGTACTATGGCACGGTAAACTTTGCACTTTTCACTTGTACCGACACATGTTTGTTGTTCCACAGTCTCTCTCTCAACCGTCCGAATGCTGAGCTGGCCTTGCTTATCCTGCGCTCTATTTCATCACTGAGCCTGCCATCATTGCTGATTGTGCTTCCTAGATATGTGAAATGCTTTGCCTGTACAAGCTCTCGACCTTCAATATAGATGGGCTCAGGTGTTGTCGCTTGACTCGATTCAAGGCTTGGCTGATAAAGGACTTCAGTCTTCTTGATGCTGATTTTCAAGCTGTACTTTATGGCAGCGTCAGCAAGACCATCTACCAATCTCTGTATCTCCTCTGCACTATGAGAGACAAGGGCACAGTCATCAGCGAACAACATTTCTCTCACTACCATTAATGTGGTCTTGGTCTTTGCTTTGAAGTGCGACACCTTAAACAGGTTAGCATCAGATCTTGTCTGTATGTATACACCTTCAGTTGAGTTACGGAATACTTCCTCGAGCATCGCTGAAAGGTAGAGTGAGAATAGCGTTGGCGCTAGCACGCAGCCCTGCTTAACTCCCACAGTAACATCAAACTGTATAGAGCTGGAGTTCCATTGCGTTACCTGAGCCTTCATGTCGATGTGTAGGGACTCTATCATGCAAGTGAACTTTTCCGGGCATCCGAACTTTCTGAGTATTCGCCACAGGCCAGACCTATTTACTGTGTCGAATGCCTTCGTGAAGTCAACAAAGACTACATACGATGCTTTGTTCTGTTCGACACATTTCTATTGAATCTGTCTGAGGCAGAACACCATATCTATGGTGCTCCGTCCACTTCTGAATCCACATTGAGTTTCAGGTAGGACCTCTGCCGTGATCTTCTCATTCAGTCTGTTGAGCAGTACTCTTGCAAGAACCTTCCCTGCTATAACTAGTAGAGAGATTCCTCGAAAGTTCCCGCATTCTTTCCTATCTCCCTTCTTGAATACAGGGATGATGTTAGCATCTTTCCAGTCTTGTGGAACGTCCCCTACTTCCCATGCTTCCAGTATCATCTGGAAAAGACATCCAGTGAGTTTCTCACCTCCATATTTCCTCTGCTGGAATCCCATCCACTCCTGGCGCCTTTCTATCGGTTGGACTGCAATCTTAGGGTAGGACTAAAATTTGAACTATAGTCTTATGACTATGACTGGGACTAGGACTATGATTGGACTGTAGTCTTAGGACTATAATTTGGGCTATTAGGACTATATATAATATATAGTCTTAACTCTTGTCACTATAGGACTATGATTTGGACTGTAGTCTTAGGACTAGGACTATGATTTGGACTGTAGTCTTAGGACTATGATTGGACTGTAGTCTTAGGACTAGGACTATGATTTGGACTGTAGTCTTAGGACTATGATTGGACTGTAGTCTTAGGACTATAATTTGGACTATATATAGTCTTAACTCTTGTCACTATAGGACTATGATTTGGACTGTAGTCTTAGGACTATGATTGGACTGTAGTCTTAGGACTATAATTTAGACTATATATATATAGTCTTAACTCTTGTCACTATAGGCCTATGATTTGGACTGTAGTCTTAGGACTATAATTTGGACTATATATAATATATAGTCTTAACTCTTGTCACTATAGGACTATGATTTGGACTGTAGTCTTAGGACTATGATTGGACTGTAGTCTTAGGACTATAATTTAGACTATATATATAGTCTTAACTCTTGTCACTATAGGCCTATGATTTGGACTGTAGTCGTAGGAGTATAATTTGGACTATATATAATATATAGTCTTAACTCTTGTCACTATAGGACTATGATTTGGACTGTAGTCTTAGGACTATGATTGGACTGTAGTCTTAGGACTATAATTTGGACTATATATAGTCTTAACTCTTGTCACTATAGGCCTATGATTTGGACTGTAGTCTTAGGACTATGATTGGACTGTAGTCTTAGGACTATAATTTGGACTATATATAATATATAGTCTTAACTCTTGTCACTATAGGACTATGATTTGGACTGTAGTCGTAGGAGTATAATTTGGATTATAGTCTTATCACTACAGGACATTGGTTTGGACTACGGTTTCGAGAATCGAGAATTCGCGATACTCGCAAATATTTCGAGGATCGGGAATCGAGCGAGAGAATTGTATAGCTATATCGAGGGACTATCGAGTTCTCGAATCTCGCTCGCATTATCCGCGTACGGAACGAGCGAGAATGGTTAAGTTTCATGCGGGCGGTACTGCATTGAGTTGATAATGAAAACAATAAATAAATTAGACATTGTAAGTTGAGATGTTTAATATGCAAAAGTAAGATATACTCTATTCTCTCTGAACGAGTATGAAGTATTTTATGGCTGGACAATCAATGCAATAACTAATTACATTTTAAAGTGCTTATATCACTTGTGGTGTTTTAACGTATTTAAATAGAACAGGAAAAAATCAGTAAGTTATTTTGCCGTTTTTAATTTAGTCAAATAGTTCCTGACATATTGGCTTCTGAACATGCCAATTCTCAAAAATTTCCGTCGTTCATTTTAACACCTTGGGGGCCTGGGACTCAGGAACGAGTCAATCCAAAACAACTACGTTTCGGCTTATTTATTCACAGAAACAGCTCACACCCGTTTTCCAGTACAAACGAGAGTTCCAACTAAGAAGACGGTCGGCTTAGGTTCCTGAGTCCCAGGCCCCCGTGCATAAAAATGAACGACGGAAATTTTTAGCGAAAAGCCGAAATTTGCATGTTTAAAGGCTTATATCGGAAACTATTAAAGTAAATCAAAAACGGCAAAATAACTTATTAACTAACTTTTTTTGCTCTATTCAAATACGTTAAAACTCCACAGGTGATATAAGCACTTTAAAGAGCGACATGTACAGTACAACGAGATTGTAAAAAATGTAGAGTGTTGCTTAATTCCTAGCGCACACGCTACGATTTTAGTTGGCCAATTTTTATCGGCTGGTCAAAGATGTGTGGCAGTTACATTAAAAGCTCACATCTTTAGCAACTAGAGCCACCATTGTTACGATCATCAAATCAAATCAAATAACTTCGCCTCACACGGCATGGTGCGGTATTTTGGCGGATTTTAGTTGGGCAATATCAGACCGGTTTGATATTTTACGACGAAAATCGGCTGACTAAAATCGCTCTGTAATGACACCGCACACGTAACGATTTTGATCGTAAGCGCTAAATTTAGTCGGCCAGTAAAGATCGGCTGACTAAAATCGTAGCGTGTGCGCCAGGCTTTAGGCAGTGTTTTCAATTTAGTCGTTATAGTACGTTGTAGCGCTGCTACGATGCGCTTCCAGCACTAATACATATCAGGCTTCGGATGTCCGTCATTCTATAATGCGCGTTGTTATGCTTGATCATTGCGTCACTAGAGACCTTAAGATACCCCGGGTTCGGTTTACGGGTACGGGTAATCTACCCGTACCCGTAGTCGTATGTACGGGTATAAATTTTACTTAAGGTTCCCGGCTAGTTCCGGGTAGAAGACCGAGCAGCTAAAGAAGAATTTTGATTGTCGTCAAAACGACAAAACATGTTAAAAATTCAACAGCTTGTACGAAAATGCTTTTAAAAAGGTGCTATAAATACTTATAAGTAATATTGGGCATTTCACTCGATTACATAGCATGTTCTAGGGATTTTTGGTGAAGGAAAATTCGAGTGTAGAATATTATTATACATTTTAAGACCAAACCGGGACCAGTTGCGAAAAATGCAACTACACAGGCCTTCCGTCAGGAATTGAACCCACGACATTTGCGATTCTAGTGCAATGCTCTGACCACTGAGCCACGGAGGGCGTTGCCGAGAGCTTGATCGCGAGTCCTGTATATATAATAAGGTGGTAATGCCAGGAGAGAATTGGGTATATTATAAGTAATATTGGGCATTTCACTCGATAACATAGCATGTTCTAAGGATTTTGGGTGAAGGAAAATTCGAGTGTAGAATATATACATTTTAAGACCAAACCGGGACCAGTTGCGAAAAATGCAACTACACAGGCCTTCCGGCATTTTTCGCAACTGGTCCCGGTTTGGTCTTAAAATGTATATATTCTACACTCGAATTTTCCTTCACCCAAAATCCTTAGAACATGCTATAAATACTTACACGTTTCACCATTTCTTATCCGGACTCCTCTGCTTACCCGTTTGTCATCTTACGGGTAGACCATGATCTACCGCGGGAAAACGGGTAGATATTACGAGTAAACATGCTGACATCAGCAAAAATTAATAAACAAAATGGCGGTACCCGTACCCGTAAACCGAACCCGTTTAACCCGGGGTATCTTAAGGTCTCTACTGATTAAATTGTGCGCGCTACACAGTATCACATTTTTGAGTAGTACATGTAGCCATGCTATAGACCTTATTCCAAAATGGCCGCCGAATTATAATTATTTTATATGCATATAAATTAGCCCTTATGACCTCGTTTTAAAGTAAATATTCTTTTGAATTTTACACATGAAAACGAGTTCATAAGGGCTAATTGATATGTATATAGAAGAATTTTAATTCGGCGGCCATTTTTGAAAAAGGTCTATTGATCTACACTCGACAGTATTATTGTAGTACTGCTCTTATTTAGTTTTTATTATTTCTATATATTTTTTTTTATTCAGGCTCCATTTTATCATATCTTGTTCGAGTTGATTTTGGTGCTACTGCTTTTCAGACTGTTCAGGGCAAAGCGATACAAGTTGAGAGAAAGTGAGATCCAGTTATCAGAAAAAGTAAGGGTTATGTCAGTCTGAATTACTGTATTTTTCGTATCACTACGGTAGTTACAAGTGATAGTCTGAGCTCTCTCCTCGGAGGTGGAGAAGACGCGCGAGGAATGATGGGAAGAGGGAAAGAAAAGTTTTTCCACCTTCCCGACGTTCTCCGCGCGCTTTGCGATTGCCCGCGCGCCTGCGAATAGAAGCCTCTGCGGAGGAGAGAGATAGTCTGAGTGATTCCTCGTGTAGAGAAGAAACCATAAACGCAGACTACGTCACAGCTACATTGAATGTTGCCTTCTCGAGACTTCGGCTTCCAATCCGCAACCAAAAATACTAACCCTTATCCTACTCATCCTCGTTCCCATGGCCTGGGGGAGGGGTGTGTGTGCCTGATGGTGCCGTAAATTTTGTTTGAGCTCAATGTACACTAAACTGTTAAGGATGTGTTTATTTTAGGAAGAAGAAGAATTGATAAAAGAATGGAAACCAGAGCCTCTTGTCCCAGCAAATGTTGAACCTCCTTCTTATGTTCTTAACCCAAATGTAATCAAAGGGTGAGGAAAAAACCGAAAAATTATTAGTTACTACTTAGATGTACATTTATTTTTATTTTTTTATTTTTATTTATTTAAGACATTTGGGACAAAAAATAGCCAACGGGAAACAAAGCAATAGAACACAGGGTCCCTTACAAGGCTTGTCTCCAAATAAAACAAAATATAAATACAAAGAACATGCAAACATAAAGTACGAACTATTATTGTACATAAATCTAAAAGTAATTGTTAAAATCAGCAACTACAAGCGGAAGCCACATTAGGGCTTCTGCAGATAGGACAAATAATCCGCCATGAACGGATATTTTCCAGGTCAAAGATGGACTGAAGGCGATCTGAGAGTAGAGTTTTCAGACGAGTCTTGAAAACTGATGTACGCTCGGAAGTACGAATAGCAAGAGGTAGCGCATTCCACAAAGGACAGATACGGACAAAAAAAAAGATTCGCGAAATGTAGATGTGCGAGCAAAATTAAGGCGAAGATCCATCCCAGAGGATCCACAACGTGACTTGGAGTGTGAAAACTGCACAAATTCTGATATGTCAAGACATATTTCGCCATTTATACAGCGAAAGAGAAAAAGGAGATCAAGATATTCCAGGAAATAGGATAGGGGTAAAAGATTAAGTTGGATGAGCCGGCACTTATAGTCAAGTTCAAAACCACGAAGGATGAAACGTGTGGCCCTCCTTTGTTTTGATAAGTTGCACATGCCAGAGCTTTCAGAATTATTTCAAGTAGGTGGTTGCGATGAGAAAGTAGGCGGCTGTAAGGTGAACCGGGAGTTTTATCTTTAAACTACAACTAAAGCCATTCTAATATATTGTAATAAAGAACAACTGCTCAGACATTTTATTATACCGGATACGATTTTATCAAATTTTCAGTCTTATATAGAAAAGTGATATTTAGCTAGTTCAGTGTCACTGAACACTGCCACATTGACCACATGCTATGATCGAAGGCGCACAGGGCTTTTCTTTTGATACTTTGAGTAATCAAAGTATTATGCTTATGCATAATGCAGTCCTGAATCATAACGGATACATTTCGATATTTCGAAGTGCTCGTTTTCCCCGAAACAATTCAAGATGGACGAAGTCAATATTTTTGAACGAATACAAACATTGGTTGTTTTCAAAAAAGGAATAAAAATAGACAAGGTTGAGTAAAGAATAACTTTATTTCTATGCTTAATTAAAGTAGAGAGAAAGGTGCAGAGCAGATATTTTGATATTTGAAAGAAAAGTAGCCGGCGGTATACCTCATGGCAACCACCGGAGCTCCGCCGGCCGCCGCCTTATTTTGAAAGCCCTGTATGCATAAATTGGTAAAAAGTAAATAAAATTAAGTATATTATTATTATTATTATTATTATTATTATTATTATTATTAAAGAATATTTATACAGGTAAAGAACGCTTCAGTGAATATACACTGCTATCAACGCGTGTCCTGTGGATAGAACAAAACAAAAGTGTGTACAATACAAAATGAAATAATAACTTAACAATGTAGTCTATTCTATAAATAGAAACAGATGTAAATTCAACAACATAAACCTAAGTAATCATAAAGTGCTTTCTTAGTGCTCTTTTAAATAGCATATAACTGTCAATAGATCTAATATCCCGAGGTAATTTATTAAACTCAATTGCTCCATGATAGTAGAAAGCCTGTTTTGTAGATTCAAGCTTTATTTTAGGGATTATGACACTAATACCATTGTTACGTGTGCCCTTTCCATGCTGTAATCGTTCAAAGTAATTGTCAAAATTACTACAGACGTTACCATCCAGACACTGTTTCATCAATAAGCATGTTTGTGTTTTTGAAAATTTCATGATGTCAGGTAACTGGAGATGTGCCAATGCATTCGATTTAATAAAATCTCCAGCTCGCTCCTGGAAATTTTGAACTCTTGAAATTTGTGTTGGATTCAAATTCAAAGTGATGATACTCGAGTATGTCAATAATGGGACAATCATACTTAAAAATGTAACATGTAACATGATTATATGTAACATTATATGTATTTATAAAATAAGTTACGTCTTACGCACGCTGTGATTGGTCAATTACCGTCTTTATATCAAGCTATACAAACACGGTTGTGACGTCACGGCACATTTCTTAGCCTTATTTCATAAAATAAATAGATAATGGATGCCCTGCATGTTTATATAACCTGATGCAAACACTCGATTGAGTTTTGGAGAATTCGAAAGTACTTATGTCTTACAAAAAGTAAAAAGAAAGTAGATAAACTTTCGAATTCTCTCAACTCGCTCTCGTGTTTGCATCAGGGTATATAAACATGGGTGGCCATTTTCTATTTCTTAATTAAAGTGGCAGTACGACCGAAAATCGTTAACGATTTTTGCGGCTTAATCACTTCTTATGCTTAGAAGTTATACAAATATAAGAGTAAAAGCAACTTTAAGGTTGATTTGAGTGCATAAACATCGATTAAATGTCGTATAATTTGGCATAAAATCACTCCGCCATTGCGTTTTTGGAGTCCGCGAAATCAGACAGCGGTACTACTTTGTGACGTCATCTACTCAACACAAACGCGTGATAAACCAGCCAAACTATAGAGAACGTCTTGTTGATTTGTTATACCTGTTTTGTTAAAAACGTCTTCACCTTCCGAGTCGAGTTCTAGAAACTCTGACAGCGAAAGCGAAATTTATGCGGACATTGCTGGTATGGATGGGGTCAACAATGAAGTGTTTCACAACGATCTAGAGCCGCTTGTAATGACTATATGAGGAAGAAGCGCACCAGAGCAAGCGCACATAATTTTAGAATATGAAGGAGAATACAAGAGAACAACAAGAACAGCAGGAATTTTCATTTTTCAAGACGTTTTATTAAACCATGAAGTCCCAGTGCAATCACGAAGTCCCAGTGCAATCATGGTACGTAGTTATTAAAATTTTATTATTGAGAGAATCATCGGTTGTGTGGTTAGGTGTATAATTAAAGTGTTCGTGTTGCTCTCTTGAAGGTGTCGTTGCTGTTGTGAGATTGGAGCCGTGCCGGAAAAAACTAACAGTGCTTGGACGATAAGGAGAATCAAACTCGCTGTATTACCGAACACCCAGGATTCAACGTCGTTTGTTTACTACGCATTTTATTATGAGCCACGGATATATTTTACACACGGCGTTCGACGTCCGACGCAGACCTGATTACATTTCTAACATCATGCATTGATTCCCTCTGTGACTCTGTTGTCGTATTTACATGTAACATCTAGAATATAATTGATAAAATCTAAATACGTCATTGTCACCATACTGTATATGCATTTACATGTAGCTGAACCATATCATAGTATTTTGCTATTACCAATAAATAGTTGTATTTTATTATAATATATCATGAATATATGTAACATTTTTATCCGTTTATATACTGTCTACTATTAACTGCGCGGCCCATTTTTTTTGTATCTGAATAGTACTGCCGTCTTTCTACTTAAACTATTCTTTGTTTTGAATAACTGGACCTTCTTCAGGCATTTGTTTTCTCTTCCGATTTCCAGTAGACTACCCTAAAATTAAAATATACTGGTTGAGTGGTTGTCAAAACAAACTACATGCATTATATTGTTATTGAATACTGTCATAGTGTCATTTTACAGCGGCGGCGCGCAGAAGTACTGATTTACGTGTGAAACACTCACTGAAACTGCAATGTATTCTCTTGCATCTGTACATTCTTGTACGGTACGGTTTCTTCATTCGGCGTAACTGTTTATTACATGTTATGATGTTCAGGAAAAATTGAGATTTACCTTACATAACCAACTTACCTCTTTAGGGCTTCATATCTGGTGCATGGCATTTCAGGTGCACGTTCGGCGCTGCTAACCTTTCTGGCGTTTTCTTGCACGTTTTGCGAACTGAACAATTCTTTAACGGCCTATAAAATTTTCAAGGTCCACGCAATATTTTTATTGTTAGCGACATGTGTGAACAAATTTGATCCGATAATGAAACACGAGTCATAACAAGTTTGTGCAGTTACTCTTCGTTGGCTTCTCTTCGACGACGGACTTTTCGTTTCCATATTGACGGGTTTAAGTCATCTTTTAGGCAACGAAAGCTCGCACCTTTGGCCCCTTACGTGACGCCTTTCTAAACAATGATCAGCAAAATGCGCGGAGCAAATAACAAAGTTGGTTCAAATTAGCGTGATATGTTTTAACCAAAAAATAAACCCAAACAAGACGCTTTTTAGTTGTGGGGTTCTGGTGAAGCGAAATGCCAGCATTACGATCAGCGCAGTTACTACACCCTTGAGCAACACAAGGGGATGGTGGCATAATTTTGTATTGCTTTTCAAAAAACTTTATTACATATAAAAACGTAGAATAAGTCGGGAAGACGCGTTTAAACTATGTACGTATATAGTAGGATATATGAATCTTCTTGTAGAGTGTTGAGTAGATGACGTCACAACGAGCTACCGCTATTGATAAATTGCAGGCTCCAAAAAATTTCGAAATCAAGCCAAGTGCTCGTAAAAGATGCTTGAATTCTGATAGAAAACATTTTCTAAAATCGTTTTTAAATACATGGTAAGTCATATTAGGACCATAAGAAGTATTTTGGCTAAAAAAAACGCAAAGTGAAAATTCGATCGTACTGCCACTTTAAATAACATGAATTTTACATTATGTGTAGGCTAAGCACCTCACCCGCAGTTTATTAGCGATATATAATCCCGAGGGTTTTTATATCGCTAATAAACTAAGGGCGATTATTTATAACATGATCAATGAGGTTTCCGAAATAATTCAATAGGAAAAGAGCTTAATTGTGACGACATTCTATTGTTATTGGGAGGTTTATATAAGGTTGGGAGGTTTACAACCTGTATATAAACCGCGGTACATCAAAGAAAACCGACTTGATCATATTATAATATAAAAATATTATATAATATGTAAATATATGTATAGTACATCTCTTTGTTCATTTGTTCGTTTGTTCATCATTCCTTATTCATTCATTCATTTATTTATTTATTTATTTATTTATTTATTTATTTATTTATTTATTTATTATTTCATATATTTATTCTTTCTTTCTTTCTTTCTTTCTTTCTTTCTTTCTTTCTTTCTTTCTTTCTTTCTTTCTTTCTTTCTTTCTTTCTTTCTTTCTTTCTTTCTTTCTTTCTTTCTTTCTTTCTTTCTTTCTTTCTTTCTTTCTTTCTTTCTTTCTTTATCTTTTTTATCTATTTACACTGTATCTATATTAATATTTCATTTCATTTCATTTCAGAAAACCAGGCCATCATTTGATAGTTAATGATAGAAAATGCCTAAATTTGGCAACCTTTAATTTTCTTGGTTTTGTTGGAGATAAGGATATCGAGGTACTGAAACTGAAATACTATCAAGAGGCGTGGGACATTGGGTTATCGGTACCTAAATATTGTCAAAAGGAAGGGTATTGGCTTTAAAAATTAAGTTTGTCTCATTTGAAAGAACTCGTCAAATGGTATAAGAAGACCTTTTACAATTTTTCCGTATCTGTTTTGGTTTTGGAAATATTTCGACCAAAGACAGCCTGCTGTCCGCCATCTTGGAATTATTTTCGATATGCATGTGACATCATAACCAGGGTAAAGTGAAATTTTTATCTTGCCAACCTTATGACATTATGAGCTAGAAACTCGATTTTGTTGCGCCATTTCCATTTTAAATTGACCCACAACATTTAAAAAGCCTTCCGTGGAAATTTGGTCACCCACGGAGTAGTTTCATCAGGTTTACCCTGGTTGTGATGTCACCAATTTCCTAGTTAATTAGACCCAATATTACAACAAGATGGCGGACAGCACGCTGTCTTTGGTCGAAATATTTCCAAATCCAAAACAGATACGGAAAAATTGTAAAAGGTCTTCTTATACCATTTGACGAGTTCTTTCAAATTAGACAAACTTAATTTTTATTGCCAATGTCCTTTAAGGTGCTAGGACGGACGACGACGGCTGTTAAAAAGCAACATGAATTTTACAATTGAAAGAAGTCATGGTTAACTGACTATTATATTCTATATTTGAAGTTAGTTTATAATGGCTTCCCAAGCGCCCCAGTATTGATAATGTGATTGTAGTGTCAGTATTGAAGTCAATCTTAACAACAGTTCTCATCTTGTGGCATGGAAATGCTCGAAGTGGCGTTGTGTAAATAAAGGACGAGGACGGTGTTGAGATTACTCTTGGGACTGAAAATTATTCATTCTTGTTGTTTTGCAAAAACAATTATTTTATTTTATTAAATTATTTTGCGAATTATTTGGCGAAGTTGATGTCGCAGATCTTCTCCCTCAATAAATAAAGACGCTTTTACTTTACTTCACTTCACTTCACTTCACTTCACTTCACTTCACTCCACTCCACTTCACTTCACTTCACTTCACTTCACTCCACTTCACTTTACACTTTACTTCACTTCACTTCACTTTACTTTACTTTACTTTACTTTACTTCACTTCACTTCACTTCACTTCACTTCACTTCACTTCACTCCACTTCACTTTACACTTTACTTCACTTCACTTTACTTTACTTTACTTTACTTTACTTTACTTTACTTTACTTTACTGTACTTCACTTCACTTCACTTCACTTCACTTCACTTCACTTCACTTCACTTCACTCCACTTCACTTTACACTTTACTTCACTTCACTTTACTTTACTTTACTTTACTTTACTTCACTTCACTTCACTTCACTTCACTTCACTTCACTTCACTTCACTTCACTTCACTTCACTTCACTTCACTTCACTTCACTTTACTTTACTTTACTTTACTTTACTTTACTTTACTTTACTTTACTTTACTTTACTTTACTTTACTTTACTTTACTTTACTTTACTTCACTTCACTTTACTTCATTTCACTTTACTTCACTCCACTCCACTCCACTCCACTTCGCTTTTCACTTTACTTTACTTTACTTCACTTCACTTCACTTCATTTCACTTTACTTTACTTTACTTCACTTCACTTCACTTCACTTCACTTCACTTCACTTCACTTCACTTCGTCTTCACTTCACTTCACTTCACTTTACTTTACACTTTACTTCACTTCACTTCACTTCAGTTCACTTCACTTCACTTGATGTGGTTGTATAGAACTTAAATGTAAGGTTGTTAATCTTACAAGAGGCCATCTTGTGCATGGTGTCTTCTGTCCATTGAATACTTTAATCTTCAAAATTTGAATTATCGAAAACAAGTTCGATAAATTTAGGGAGCACGGGTGGCGTGTGCTGTTAGCGCGCTGCCTCTCACCAAAAAGTTAAGCCCGGTTAGACGGGGTTAGTACTTGGATGGGTGACCGCTTGGGAATGACCCCGTTGTCGGGCTTGGACTTATGTGGGTAGAGTTGTAGTTGATCTCTCCTGTGCTTCGAGGGTTTTTCGCCGGGTTCTCCGGTTTTCCTCCCTCCATAAAATCAACACCTAACATCTTAGCTGTGATCCGGGGTCTGAACTGTGTCGTTGGCGGCTGCTTGGAGCGCCTTTGATATGCCTCGACACGGCCACGTTGATCTGCGTCCTTCGCAATTCAGCCACTGGCTGCAAGTAAGGATGATTAGCCCCCAGTCCTTTACCCTTATCCTTTTAAATTCACCAAGCTCTGTTTTAGTTCCATTCCAAGTAAATCTAGGCTTCTTTCCGTCAAAAAACTTTAAGAGTTTGAGTGTTGAGGAATCTGATCTGGAGTCATTTCTGACTGAGCATCATGACACACTCCTTCCGCCATGACAGAGAGACATTATAACATTGTTGTTGACGGCCACTAAGGTAGGACCACTTCACTTCACTTCACTTCACTTTACACTTTACTCCACTTCACTCCACTTCACTCCACTCCACTTCACTTCACTTTACACTTTACTTCACTTCACTTCACGCCACTCCACTTCACTTCACTTCACTTTACACTTTACTTTACTTTACTTTACTTCATTTCACTCCACTTTACACTTTACTTTACTTCACGCCACTCCACTTCACTTCACTTTACACTTTACTTCACTTCACTTTACACTTCACTTTACACTTTACACTTTACTTTACTTTACTTTACTTTACTTTACTTTACTTTACTTTACTTTACTTTACTTTACTTTACTTTACTTTACTTTACTTTACTTTCTTTACTTCACTTCACGCCACTCCACTTCACTCCACTTCACTTCACTTTACACTTTACTTCACTTTACTTTACTTCGCTTCACTTCACTTCACTTCACTTCACTTTACACTTCACTTCACTTCACTTCACTTCACTTCACTTCACTTCACTTCACTTCACTTCAGAGAATTACCGTGGTATCACAGACTTTTAACTGAGTGAGAGGTTTGTGTAGGAAATTATTTGCCTGAGGTTTTCGTACCGACCTTAGCAACAACGCACCTGAATGGGTTAATCCTCTTGATGAGTAAAATTGGCTGACATTAGCCAAAGTAGAATAATAAAGTTGTACCACAACCTCAACGTGCATAAGGAGTTAACAAAAAATATTATATATATATGCACAAACAAATGAGAAATCTTGTTTCACAGTGAGAATATTGCCAACTGCATACCAGACTAAATTTGTTTCCTCAAGCAATTTCTTTAATCTTTATTGAAATATTAATATTTAATTATATAGTAATGTTTTTCAGTTAATAAATATAATTAATGATTTAATTATTATTTATTAATAATATTTAATTATTTTTTGTTTTTAGGAAGCAAGTATTAAGTCATTGCGCAAGTATGGAGTAGGATCGTGTGGTCCAAGAGGGTTTTATGGAACAATAGGTGACTCAATATTTCTTGCAGAATTTGTCATGCGGACAGATAATAACAGTCATAATTATAAATATTATGATAGTAATATAACAACGATGATCGTGATAATGAAGGTGGTTGTCGTACGTGGTTATACCATGGTGATGGTCGTGGTGACGGTCATGGTGATGGTCGTGGTGATGGTCGTGGTGATTGTCGTGGCGAAGGTCATGGTCATGGTCATGGTGATTGTCATGGTGAATGATGGTCATGGTAAAGATCATGGTGATGGTCGTGGTGACGGTCGTGGTGATGGTCATGGTGACGGTCATGGTGACGGTCATGGTGATGGTCGTGGTGACGGTCATGGTGACGGTCATGATCACGGTCATGGTGCCGGTTGTGGTGATGGTCATGGTCATGGTCATGGTGACGGTCAATGTGACGGTCTTGTGATGGTCATGGTGACGGTCTTGGTGATGGTCATGGTGACGGTCATGGTGATGGTCATGGTGACGGTCATGATCACGGTAATGATGACGGTCGTGGTGATGGTCATGGTGATGGTCATGGTGACGGTCATGGTGACGGTGATTGTCATGGTGATGGTCATGGTGACGGCCATGGTCATTAACTATTTAAACACGATTGTAAGCACAAGTACTTACCGATTATTTTAAAAATAGAAACTGTTTTAGCTGAGAAAATCAAACGAAAAGTTTATCCTAATGGGCGATTCTCTTATCAGTTTACAGATATTGATTAAATATTAATTTTCTTTGAATTTTCCTCGTGAATTATTAAATGACCTTTTAGATAATAATAAAATATGTTTTAATTCTATTTTGCTTACAGACGTTCACCTTGAATTTGAGCAAAAGGTAGCAGAATTTATGAATACTGAAGATGCAATTATGTATGCCTATGGGTTCTCAACGATAGCCAGTGCAATTCCAGCTTACTCAAAAAGAGGAGATGTGATATTCTGGTAATTCTATCACATATTATTGTAGTAATAACTTCTTATTGACCGAGCGTGAGGTCTGCGCTCGCTCGGTCCTTGCAGAAAACGGAGGTCCGATATTTCACTAGTACAGACCGAACAAGCGAGGTCAATAAGTAGTTTATTATATGACTACAAGTGTTGTAAACGTTCTGTGAAAACTTGACAAAGTGTTAGTGTTTTGCGAACTAAACCAAAATGGCATATGTTTTCCCATTTTTAAAGTACTTTCCGTTTAGATTGAATCCTGAACTTTCTACACCAAATAGCATTTTTCAATTGCTTTTGTTTGACATATCGCTCAAGGTTGTACGTTACGTAGTTGAATAAAAAAACATTTGAAATTCTATAATATTTGTGAGAAGTAAATGTTCTTTTTTTGCTACGAACATTTTGAACATTTTAAATATAAACATTCACATAACATAGAAACTTGAACTATACATCAAATGAAAGCTGAACACAATTTCTAACAACATACCAGCACGATATATTTCAACAATGAGTAGTTCTGAAATTATTATCCTTGTTGCATGTATACTGACATGACTTTCATTTTGTTTATAAATTCTCTCAGCGGTCGGGAACGGCAGATTCCGGATTGCTCAGGAACCACTCAAATTGCTGGATTTCACGTTCCGGACCGCTCACGAAAATAGTCATATAATAAATTATTGTATTGTATATTGGTGGCACAGTGGTTTGCGCACGTGCCTTTCACCTCTGCTACCTGGGTTCAATTCCTGCTCTCAGTGAGTCAGCACTTATCTGATGGAGAATTTCACCTTGGCCGCATGTGAGAAGAGTGCTTCCAGTTTGACCCTACCAAACACCACAGGTTTCCTCCGGGTCACTCCGGTTTCCTCCTGTAGTAACATTGGACCAATGAGGGATGACTCTTACTGGACCTCTAGGGATAACAGTTTAGCTATAACTGATAGAATTATCCAGTATAGATATAGTTAGTTTAGTTTAGGTTAGTTTAGTTTAGTTTATAATAAAATGTTTGCGGATAAAACCATGTAAAATATATTTATTCTGCTGAGCTTTCGTCCTGTGTTGCTCAGGACATCATCAGAGCAATCTATGATAGTTTGTAAACGTCATTACAAAAATCTAACGTCTGACTCTGTCACGTCATCATACTAGTGGACTATTCGTAATTTACAAAATATTCTAATCAATTTCTAATGCGCTTTATTATAACATTCTTCACCATGCAAAAAAGAACTAATTAATACAGTTAAAACGGGCAGTTTTGATGTAATATATTAAGCCAAAGCGTTTTTTACCACGGTATTAAAACCCCGAGAAGTGAGTTGAAAACTTGTCGTTCGTTAACTCGTCTCTATCTATTCACATAGGACTGTCTATGTCTCTAACAACGTACTTGATAGTTTTCTTATCGAGTTTACTAAGCCTTGACGATCTGCGTTGTATCTTGTACAGTAGGCAGACTTGCAGTAGGTGGACGATGGTTTGTGCCGCGACTTGCACTTAAGGTGGTGTCTTGTCCCACTTTTCCTTTCATCTATCCTCTATCTACAGGACGCTGGTTGCGAAGTGTTTCCACTGGATGTGTGGAAGGGGGCTGTCATTAGTTGGGCGTGGTAACGGAAGATACAAGACGCTGGTTGCGAAGTGTTTCCACTGGATGTGTGGAAGGGGTTCGTCATCAGCGGGGGCGTGGTGGTAGGATATGTAGACCGCTGGTAGCGAAGTGTTTCCACTGGATGTGTGGAAGGGGTTCGTCATCAGCGGGGGCGTGGTAGTAGGATATGTAGAACGCTGGTTGCGAAGTGTTTCCACTGGATGTGTGGAAGGGGTTCGTCATCAGCGGGGGCGTGGTAGTAGGATATGTAGAACGCTGGTTGCGAAGTGTTTCCACTGGATGTGTGGAAGGGGTTCGTCATCAGCGGGGGCGTGGTGGTAGGATATGTAGACCGCTGGTTGCGAAGAGTTTCCACTGGATGTGTGGAAGGGGTTCGTCATCAGCGGGGGGTGGTAGTAGGAGATGTAGAACGCTGGTTGCGAAGTGTTTCCACTGGATGTGTGGAAGGGGGCGTCATCAGCGGGGCGTGACACCAAGCTTCTATGAATTTACTGCGTGCCTGTCGGAATTACTTTTCCAAAGGCTAACACTTCTTTTTTTGTGCCGTGTTTGTAGTGATGACGGAGTTTGCTTTGCAATTCAGAAAGGAGTAACTGCATCTCGTAGTAAAGTTTATTGGTTTAAACATAACGACGTAGACGATTTGGAACGTTGTTTAAAAGAACAAGAGCAAAAGGATAAAAAGGTTTGTTTGTTTTAGTTTACCAAGTTATTCTATAATTACTAATGACATTTCAATCAATTTTCCTCATTCCTGATTGGCTAATGACATCTGTATTAAATTTTAAATTATTTTACTAGGGGTATTTTAAAAAATACCACATGTGATATTTTTTTTAAATACCATACATCCGGGTGTTTGCAGTAAATACTTGTTGCCATCTGCCAAACTGACTTGATACCGCAACGTTTGATACGACATAAAATGACGTCATGTCAGTTTGGCAGATGGAAACAATTGCTGACAGTAAACAAGTCAGTTCAACACGAGTCCTGGTTTATTTGCTTTTGCCGAGCATTCAAGAAGTTAGCAACGAAGAAAGTTAAGTAAAGGTTACTTAAAACAGTTGAAAATTAGATGAAGACATCATTACTCAACGATGCTGTTTATATAGATGCTGTTTTTAAGTCCTTTTGATATGCTGAGTTTGATGTTTATAGTTTCGCCGGTTTGTCAAGCTTTGCATTATTTTGAGAAAAGGTAAAATTGATTGAAATATTATTAAAAGGAAGTAACACTTGTTCTCGAAGAATTAATGAAAAATCACACTTGTGTTTGGCGAAATATTCATAATACCACTCGCGCTTCGAACTCGTGGTGTTATGAAGATTTCGCCAAACACGCGTGCGATTTTTCATTAATTCTTCTCGAACCGTCTTATTTCCTGTACTAATTGCTTTGAGACTTGACCACGGATTTTTGGATATCGTCAGTCATCGACATTTTTGTCGCCGCATTTTTAGATATCGTTAGTTACTTCACATTTTTGTCGCCGGATTAGGCTGTGGTGGATTGATGTCTAGATTTTTGTAGACGGATCGGATTTCTGTCGATTTTTCGACATTTTTATCAATTTCGCATAATTATCGACGAGATCGGATACATTCGAATTTCTATTCTGACTGAATTAATTCTGTTCTGACTTCTGAGTCAATGAGGATTGAAGGCTTAATGGGTGTGTAGGGCTTAATTTTGGTAAACCACTTTAAGTATCGAGAGGTATTGAACTCCCTTCGATGGTTTGGCGTCTGAAAAAGGATAGGAATATTTTTGCGAACTCCTTAATACTCCATATCGTTTACTTATTTCCTTGAATGTTTCCAAGGTATTTTTTTTTAAATTTCGTATAAAATTGTACCTGGTTTGTTTTAAAAGTCAGTAGCAGTATTATAGCAAAGCCAGGCTTGAACTGGCCATTGTGCCATCTTGCCTTGGAACATTGGAACAATGGACAATGTCGCGAACGCAAAAATTCAGGCTGTTTTGAGGAAGGTTGCACGTGAAAACTTGAAATCTTACCCGTAAGAAGGTTCAAACTTCTAGGCCTGCGCTAAACGTCGCACAATAGACGAATTTAATTCAGACGAATTTAATTCGAATTAACTTCGTCGGTAATGCGACGTAAATGCGACGTCGAGTAAGGGGCCTTTTACATGGACAAACGTTGTCCCTGGTAGAAGGGTCACCCTACCCCCCGAGCTACCGTGGGGGAGCCAACTTTGTGGTTCATTTTACTTAGTCTCGACAGCGAGCGTTTACATGGGGAATTTCATACTTGTCTCGGGCAGTAGGGTCACCCTGGGGGTAGGGTTACCCTAGGGGGCGAGATAAAGTTCCCTCCACGTAAACAATTTGACTCGCCTACCCGAGGCAAAACTGCGAAACAAAATGGCGGCAGAAAGTGAAACAATTGAATAAAAGCTTCTGTGAGTTTAATTCGATCATTTAATTCTAACAGTACAGTTACATTTTCCTCCCCACGATCGGCTATCCTAAATTAGATGCATAACTATACCCAGTCCTCCAGACTTAAACCGATTCAGAAGTCATAATATAATTCCTCATGTAAACACACGACAAAGTTGTCTCGGGGGGGGGGGGTAGGGTGTCCCTCTTACCCGAGCCAACTTTTAGTCCATCTAAACATTAAAATGAATTTATTACTTTTACTTGGACGCGTTGAGCCTGAAAATGACTTCTTGAAAACATGGCGCAGAATTGTCACAGACAGAAGAGAAACATTTAATTCGACGCGACGATAATTTTTTCGTGTAACTAGAACACGCATTATCCGTCTCACTCAGACGGATTTAATTGGAGAGACGAATTTAATTCGTGTGTCGAATTTAATCGAGTTATACGTCGCAGTTTTGTCGAATAAAATTCAAACAATTAAATTCGTCTGTTGTGTGACGTTTAGGGCAGGCCTTAAAAACTGTAACTTTGCATTTCCTTGTGTGGACTTCCGGTTTGGTGAGTACCGTATGTGAAGTCTGGTTGTTTTTGAAATCGTTCAGCATTCAAATATGAGGGAAATTTTTACTTTTTATTTTTATATTTTTCATAGAATCCAAAGAAAGCCAGCGTTACAAGAAGATTTTTGGTTGTCGAAGGCCTGTACACTAATTACGGAGACTTGCCGCCATTGCCAAAATTGGTTAGATATGTAGATTTTAGGCCTATAACGATTCATCTATATACTGTTTGATTCGATTACGATTTCCAATGCTGCTTTTCGAATTCAATTATTTCAATTCGACACAGTCTGTAAAACTAAAGTGTCTGGAAACGCGGTCATAGTCTTTGTTGTATGTTGTTCTTGTTCACGTTTGTGCACTTTCACGCTTGCTGAACACATTGTATTTTTGGTGTAATGAAAGAATCATAAAATAGCAAGTTTGGGTTTAATCGCTCAACCGCACTGTAATATTAATGAACGTAAAACAAACGATTTTGACGTTCACTGTGTTTCCAGACAGTTTGATTCTAGAGACTATAGATCCGATTAAAGCCTGGTTTTCATTTGTCGCATTTCATCGCCAATCATCCCCGATGCTCACATTTTTATTCACATTTGTGAAAACTTCTATTCTTGAAATAAATATCTCGCTCCTTGAATAATCTCGCTCCATGCTAGCATAGCATTGACTTACATGAAGTACTTGGTTTACAATTTTTGCTTCGGCGGTTTGTCGACAGTCAATCGTTTAATTCTGTATTTTGATTGGCTCCGAAGGCATTCTTTTGTTAATTCAAACTTAAACTTACACGCACGACAGCAATGTATCAACTAGCTCATGCGCAGTAGATACAAAAAAGGCTCATGCGGTGTAAGAAATATAGAAAGAAGAGTTTCTGGGTGCGAAAAATATTCGAGACAAGGGAAGAATCAGGCAATTTCATGCGTGTTTGAAGTGCATGGTTTTCTTCTAAAGATTGGGTCCTAATTTGTCTTATTTCATCGGATTTCGGTTTACATTTGTTTTGCTTGTCTTAATTCATCGGCGACAGTCGGCGATCATCGGGGGAAACTTTTTTTTTTTGTTCTTGCGATGATCGCCGATAATCGGGGATTGTCCCCGACTACCGGTTTTCATAATACTATTTCATCGCAATTCATCGCAAAACTGTATCGGCGATGAATTACGATATATGCGGAAAACCAGGCTTAGGGCCTGTTTATATGGAGGCGAGTTACTCGGTCAGCCGAGTTACCCGGTTTGCCGGGATAAACTTTGCGTTCTGTTTATATGGAAGCGAGTTACCTGGCAAGTTGTAATATTATACAATTATTGGATGAGGTTGAGCATGATATCAAGAATTATCAAGGCCGAGGTTTGTGTTATCTGCCGAAGCCGAAGGCTGAGGTGGATAACACAAACAGAGGCCTTGATAATTCTTGATGTCCATGCGATAACCGAATTCAATAATTGTTTTATTATACAATTACAAATGTAGAAGCCTTTAGAAAGATTTTTACAAAGTTAGGTAAAATAGTAAATATTCATACCGTCTTCAGTTCGAGGTTCGCTAACTTTTTTCGCTTTCAAATACAATTTTCTCTTTCAAACACTGCTTTAAACTCTAACAGCTGTATGTGTAGCTCGCTTGTTTTTTCTTGGTGGTTTTAGCGTCAACAAAACGTGCCAAATCTGCCGGATTAATCGGCTTCTGATCTTCACTCCTAAGGACGGCCGCCATGTTTGTTTTGTTCAAACCGCTGGCCAGCGCGTCATAGCTACAGATATCAAGAATTATCTGTAGGTTTTTAGCCAATCACAGTCGAGATTGTATCAGTATTGTATAATAATAGAGATGATTAGCGTCAACAAAAGTGACATAAACAACGAATATAGAAAATTTATCCCGTCATGCCGAGTTACCCGGAGAAAAGTGCGGTTTATATGAGGAAATGCTTATCCCGCTTTGCCGAGATCCCGGCTGCCAGTGCCGAGTTCTCGCCAGGGCGAGTTACTCGTCTGTCTCATATAAACACTACGGTGGGAAAAACAGTGTTTGTTCTACCGACCGGGAACTCGCCAGGTGCCGAGGAACTCGGCTAGCTGGGTAACTCGCCTCCATATAAACAGGCCCTTAAGCACAAGGATTGGAACAAAACGGGATTCATTAACCCTTTCATCCGCATCGTTGTTGTCGAACAACGTTATCTTTTTACTCTGTCTAGCGCCAGACGATTTTACTCGTCAAGGGGAGAAGTCTCGGAAAGCCATGCGTGAAAAGGTTAAAGTGCACATGAAACGAAAATGAAGTTTGTCTTATTTGAAAGAACACTTAAAATGACAAAGTAACATCTTTTTCGGTTTTGCGTTTCCTTGCTTCGTTGTTGAGATACAGTAAAAACCCGCGTATAAGAACCTAGATTTTTCCAAGTTAGCCTAAAAAGGTTCTTATATAAGTGGTGTTTACAGTTTACTGTGAAATTAGGCTATTTAGGTTCTTAAACGGGTTCTTATTTTCTTAAGAAAAAAGCTACTCGTTGCTGGTAAGTGTGGTCTATTATTTATGTAAATTATGCATAAATTTTCTCCAAATGACTGCAATCTAAGAAAATACAAACCCTTAAGAACCTGCTTTGGAATTTTAGCCTAAAACAGGTTCTTATGTAAAGGGGTCTAAATGGAAAATCTTAGCCTAACAGGTTCTTAAAATCTAGGTTCTTATACGCGGATTTTTACTGTATTGTAGTTTGTTTGATATGCAAATTAAACATCTTGACGTCACACGTGCACAATGACACATCGGAGAAGGTTATATATCTTTGCTATTATCAAACCAAATCACTTGAAAATTTACAGGTTTGGTGTTCTGGGAGAAGCACATGCACATTTTCCTTTAAAGCGATTTGTTTAATAATAGCAAAGATATATAATCTTTGTCGATTATTCATTATGCATGTATGACGTCAAGTTATATAATTTACATAGCAAACAACCTCAAATATCTCAAATATCTCACTGAACAACGAAGTAAGCCAAGGAAACAAAAAACTACAAAAGATGTTCAAATAAGACATGCTTAATTTTCGTCAGTTCACAGGCACTTTAAAATATCAAGTTAGAAGTACAAATGCCACTATCCAGTATTTCTTCTTGTGTGTGATTATTTTATTTATTTCATTTCTAGATTGAATTAAAATACAAATACAAAGTACGTATTTTCATGGACGAAAGTCAATCGTTTGGTGTCCTAGGCGCAACAGGACGAGGTCTTACTGAGCACTTTGATGTTGATGTAAGAAAATATACAATTTTAGTTTTATGACGACGATCTCTGTGGTTATAGATTGTACTGTAGCGGATCTTCTAAAACTCATTAATAATTCATGAGGAAAAGACAAAGAAAATCCATGTTTAATGAGGGTCTACAGTATATATGTGATATAGATTCCTCTTTATTTACATAAACTTTAGCTTTGACTTTCTCGACTTAGACAACGTTTTTTTTAGAAAAATTACTACGCCAATGAACTTACCAAATAGATTGTTTTAGAAGTAATTTACAGAATTCGTGTCCGTTCTGTATCGGGATACCCCGAAAGAGAACGGCCACTCATTCTGTAAATAGTATACTTATCCAATCATTAATAATTCATGAAGAAAATTCAAAGAAATGATTGTTTAATCAGGTGTTGTAAATCGATACAAATTCGTCCTGATTTACATACTTTCCGATCGATTTTTTCAGCTTGAACAGTTAAATGTGTAAATTGGATAAGTCGTATACAATATTCGCATCCATGCAAACTGTATGGGATTCACAATGGCTCACCTTATAAACGCCCATACAGGCGTTATATACCATATATATACTATTTAAGAAATAGAAAATGGCCGCCCGCGTGTTTATATAGCCTGATGCAAACACGAGAGCGAGAATTCGAAAGTTTATGTGAACCCGAGCCGTAGGCGAGGGTTTACATAAGTACTTTCGATTTCTCCCAACTCACTTGAGTGTTTGCATCAGGTTATATAAACACAGGGCATCCATTTTCTATTTCTTTTATGAAACAAGGCTAAAAAATGTGCCGTGACATCACAACCGTGTTTACATAGCCTGATATAAACACGGTAACTGACCAATCACAGCGTGCGTAAGACGCAACCTATTTTATAAATATATATATATATATACTATATACTAAGAGATTATTAACCGAGAACGAGGTCTGTACGGGAAAATATCAGACCGACGTCTTGACAGTACGGACCGAGCCGCAGGCGAGGTTCGTACAAAAAAGACCGAGGTCTGATATTTTCCCGTACAGACCGAGTAAACGAGGTTAATAAAGCGTTTATTATATGGCTATTTCAAGTTTTTCGGTAATTATTGTATCAAACCTAGTGTGAAAAACGAGCAAAATCAACATCCGGGACAGCGGCCCGGATACAGAAAAAGACGGACCGTGGTCCGGATACGCATTTTTACGGACCGTGCTTTGACCAATCAGAACTCAGGATATTACAAAGCCATATAATAAATATAGTATATATACTATATATATATATATATATATATACGCCGACCGGAAGGTGGCACTGTTCACGATACTGTTTTAATACCGTACATTGTCTTTGATTTTCTTCTAAATGCCCACTAAGATTATTATAATAGTAATACAGTTGATGTTCTTTGGCATAAATATGTTTTTGGCCCTTCTTGGAGCTAATTTTAACCCTCGCCTTCGGCTCGGGCTAAAATGAGCCTGAGTTGGGCCAAAGGCATGTTTATGCCCGCGAACATCAACTCTATTGTTATATTCTTGATAATGTCATTTGCTTGTCATGTCGGAAAAGTTAAAATATTGTCTTTGGTGATTTTGTTATGTGTTGTTTTTTTCAGAGAAATGATATTGATCTAATCAGTGCGTCAATGGAAAGCTCTCTTGCAACTATTGGAGGGTTCTGCTGTGGGTCGTCGTTTGTAATTGATCATCAGGTACTGCTCACAGTGTAGTATTCGCTCTATTCTACTAACCCCGGGGTTGGGTTACGCCAGTGAACTATAAATAAACTAGAACGCTAACTCCATAAGACAGGCCCTATGATTGGGTGAAGTCAAACTTCCGGCCGCTGGGGGTAGCCATTGCACGTCAACAGAACCTATGAAGTGCACAATGAAAAAACTGAAAACTCGCTGCAAAAAACAACCATTTTTTAGACCTAAAGTTTTTTATAGATGATAACGAAGAAGCTAGTACGTATTGGGCTTATCGGCCTTGTACCTGAACAATTTCTACCCACGAAAATGGATTGAACGACGAAATATCTGCCGAACAAAAGGAAAATTCGAGTCCGAAACTCGTACGGAAAATGCAGGTTTCTCTTATTTTTCTTTGTTATCTCAAACGTTTGAAGGTTGTCATGCCAAGAATTAGTAATAAGATAATGCTAAATTATAGCTTTAACTCAAGTTTCAGTTGTGGAAATGCTAAATCTGACATTTTTCGATACGAAGAGTAATTCCAGAGCTGTAATAACACACGGTAAAGTGCATTTTGTTGTTTTTTTCCTACTGAAAATTGAGAAATTTAAAACCCAACTGTTTTTATAAACAACATCTTCATTTTAAACCTGGGTTTCATATGTATTTTCTTTATATTTGTCCAAACCATGGCAAATTTTGGTTGCATATTGTTGACTTTCATTTGAGAGCTTATATTTTTACTGTTTTTCTTGTTTTTACTCGTCATGTCAGTGTTCACCTACTCTACGGTATATTGGAATTTGATTTAAGCCTAAAAGTGGTTAACAAGTTTAGTTTTTCTTTGATTTCAAGCTGTTTTTGTAAACCATTTCACCAAATTCAGCTTCATTTTCTCTCGGTTATACAGTAAAAGGGACTGGGGTTGACGTGCATGGCGGCCCCCATGTCCGCCATTTTTGGCTTCAAAACGTGCAAGCGAGTTATCGTTCCAGTCTACTTAGAGTTCAATGGGTTACGCACATAATTTATTTTATTATATAACCTGCGCCGTATCCCGGCGTCTTGGTCTTGGGGGAAGGGGGGGGGGGCGCAGTGTCGCGCGGGGTGCTGGTGGTAAAATGGCACGCCCTAAGTTAAAAGCGTCCAATCCCATCGCTCTTTGTGCGTTCCCCCTTGGGTACGGAATAGTTATATAACTTGAAGAAAAAAGTTTAAAGGACATTAGCAATAAAAATTAAGTTTGTCTAATTTGAAAGAACTCGTAAAATTGTAATAGAAGATTTTTTACAACTTTTTTGTATCTTTCGTCGTTTTAAATATATCCCAGTTTGTTTGATATGTAAATTAGATGGTCTCTGACATCATGAGCAGGGTACAGTATTTTCACACCTGGCAAAATCAGTTATATCTCTATGTTTGTTTAACGAAATAACTTGAAACTGTGCACATAAAAACGTCTTGTGACACTAAACATTTTATGTTGAGCAGTCATAGAGGTGTAAGTGATTTTGTAATGTATGAAAATGCTGTACCGTGCTCCTGACGTCAGAGACCATCTAATTTACATATTAAACAAACTGAAATATTTTAAAAACGAAGAAAGATACAAAAATGTTGTAAAAGATCTTCTATTACAATTTTACGAGTTCTGTCAACTTCATTCTTATCGCCAATATCCTTTAAGTTTAACCTGTAAAATGTTACTGTAACTTGAGTAGGATTTGAATTTGCATCTTCGGGCTTCTGTTTCTCCGCTCCGCTTGTATGAAAATATATTTTCATGATTTTCTTATATTCTGCTGATGTCAACCAAAAATTATTCGGACTCGAGTGAAATTGAACTCGCACTTTCGTGATTCAGGTTGCGGGGTGATGGTTTTATCTAATTTTATTATATGGCTGGGCTTGTTTTCGGGTCATTACGCCAAACGGCGCACGCTGATTGGTTGCTGAGAGGTCCAGAAAAAGCCGTAATGCCCTCTCGGCACTGTGAGAGGGCATTACGTCCTTTTTAATGACCTGCAAGTTTTGGCGGGAAAATTACTGAGTTGATTTGAATGAAAATAAAAGCGAATTAGATATATTCGTTGGAAAATTTTGAACAATAATACGTCCTGAAACATCAGTGTTTCTTTTTATAAAAACTTCTTATTTAAAAGCGCGAAAAATAAAAGCCTAACAGGTGTAAACATGAAGCGAAACGAACAAGCTCAAAAGTAAGAACTAAGGTGAACAACGACACCTGATCAAGACAAACGTAGAACTAAAAACAGATAAGAAAACAAACCAAAAGCCATATAATAAAAGGCTTATTAACCTCGTTTTCTCGGTCTGTACGGGAAAGTATTTGCCCTCGGTTTCTCTCGCACAAACCTCGCTCCTTCGTCGCTCGGTCTGTACGAAAACCTCAGGCAAATACGTGACAAGTTTTTTGCTCGTGTACGGTCAAGATGGTGGATTTGCCCAGAATTTAGTCTGACTACACAATTTCCTTGCTACAGATAAACGCAGTTCATTTTGGATATAGTATTGTTTATTATATATGGCATTTTGTACGTTCTTTCTATAGCGTCTTTCCGGTGCTGGATATTGTTTCTCTGCTTCCTTGCCACCTCTTCTCTCGTCTGCTGGTACTGAAGCTCTGAGTGTTATGGACAAACGACCAGGTTTGAAATCTATTACAAATATATTTATTTAGTGTTTTCTTAAAACGTTTTTGTCATCACGACTTTTTTTTCTCGACTAATTTGTCTCCTTTGTAATACCATAATGCTTTGCTATTTGGAATTAGCACAACTAAACACAGTGTGTAAGCAGTGACGCAACTAGGCATATGGCGGTAGGAAGTGGTCACATGATTACCTTTCGTACATAAGTTCATTGTTTGTTTACACTCTTTACGTTTCTCTCTGACGAAGGGCCTTCGCTCGAAACGTTAGATTCCTACGTTCTCTGTTTCGGCAGTATATCTAACCTTACTATATTTCGAATTTGGAAGTGGTCCGGCTATACTCATATGACCGCAAAGCGGTTATCTAAGCCAAAGAATAAAGCTCAACTAGAAGTCCAACTCGGTATCGGCACAGGTCTGAAAATGGTCTGAAAACTTCCGGAAGTAACGACCCTCGTTACTTTCGGAATTAGTAGCTTTTAGGGATCGCTACTTTCGGCGGGGTTGCTGCTTTCGGGGGGTCGTTACTTTAGGGGTGCTAAAATCGTTAGTTTTACACCGGTACACGCTCTATCTCCTATATAAAAGACGCAAATTACTATCAACGATTGTTGCTAAACCAGGATTTATTTGTGTGTATTACTACTTTCGGGGGGATCTCTACTTTCAGGAGCATCGCTATTATCGGGATTTAGTATAAGAGCCGTCCAATTTTACTGTTACTTTCGGGGGGGGGGGGGGGGGATCGCTACTTTCGGGGACTCGTTACGTTCGGAACTTTACGGTATTGGAGCAAAATCGCGACATGATAATGACGTCGCGGAATACTTGAGGGCCCCTAGCTATTTCCTTTTGCTTGCATGGGGCCCATGCGCCACTGTGTGTAAGTGTAAAATGAGTTGCGTTCACGCACACTGTGATTGGCGTCGCTATGATTGGAAGCACGCAGTTAGTGTTGTGTATGCAGGTTTATGCAAACACAGCTATCTGAGCAAATTCGTAAAAGAAATAGAGAATAGACGCCCTGTGTTTAAATAAGAATTAAGATAAAAATTGCTGTTCTGTCGGCTGGTTAGCATGCTCCTTGAACAGGTTTTCGGCCAAGGACGAAACTCTAGTGGGAGGCTGAGTGGAATTGTATGTATATATAGTGGCTTGATATAAATTATAATTTTTTGTCGTTCATGTTAGATTGCTTTATGCGAAACTGCTAAAATTTCAAACGCTTTCTAGTACTCAAGAATTTTCACTGTTTTTCTCACTTATTATTCTCACTTATTTTTGGTCTATATTTTTAGTGTAACATTAAATACTAGCGAGGCCGAGATAAACTATTTTATAGAGCCACTTTGTCGAACATTTTTTGGGGCGGATAGGGATAAATCTCTCACCAAATTCTGGCGGAAACCCTGGCCTTGAATTGAATGTCTTTGTAGTCGTTGGGGTTGCTTCTAAGCAACTGTGTTTCCACATGAATTCATTAAGCCTTTTTATTCGAATCGTCGACAAACTAATGGAATACAGACATGGTTTTCGAAGGCATAATTTTTCTGCATGTATATATATATATATACACACAGGGCCTCCGAGAGAAATTGTGGGGCCCGTGGCAAATTATCGATTTGGGCACATGGGTCGATTTGGGGGCCCCTGATGACGTCACACGTCATAGGGTCGTGTCTACATGTTCTCAGTTGGTCCCATGGCTTGGCTAAAAATGTAGTTAGTGTTACTGATCTTTACGCTTTCTGGGCCTCATGTTTTTCTTACATTTCTTACATTCAAGTTGAAGCCCCGGGAACTCACCCCCTACCCCCTCTACCCCTACCCCCTCCCGGCGGCCCTGTCTACGCAAGTTTACAAATTCTGTAACATTTTAGTTAGAGGATTTTCTTTCTGGTGGCGCTGATTCTATCTGTTTTTCGTTTCTTTTTTTCTTTAATCAGTTTACGAGGATTTACTTTGTCTTTGTGTTTGTGTTTTTAGAGATATTTGAGGCGTTGAGAGATAATGCACTCCTCTTCCACAAGGAGTTAAAGGGGTAAGTACTCTGGAAGAAACTAGTAGAGTGCTGTGTATAGGCAGTGTTTTAGATAGTGCACAGTGAAAAGGTCGTAAATTGCCGAGATGTTTAGTTGATTTAGCCTCTGAACATTTATATATATAACACATATAACCTGTTTTACTTGATTTCATTACATTTTAATCGAGCGGAGCTCGTTATCAGACTCAAATCATTTTAAATATAGTAAGGTTAGATATACTGCCGAAACAGAGAACGTAGTAGTCTAACGTTTCGAGCGAAGGCCCTTCTTCAGAGAGAAAGAGAGAAGGGCCTACAGTACGTTAGACTACTACGTTCTTTGTTTTTCCATTGTTGTTTCAACACTGCCTACGCAGCACGCTACTTTTATTTCACTATTTGGATCAAATCATATTAATCTGATGAAGGGCTTTGCTCGAAATGGGCTTGTGTTCCCACTTAAGACCACTACTAGAGCTGTGCAATGAACTAGAATAAAGTTTAGAGCTGTATTACAAAACTTCTTACGCATTAAAAAATGCTATTTCTCAGGAGCGCTTCTTGTTTGACTCTACCAAACACCACAGGTTTCCTCCGGGTACTAGGAATAACAGTTTAGATATAACTGATAGAGTTATCCAGTATAAACACGTTTAGTTTAGTTTAGTTTAGTTTAGTTTAGTTTAGTTTAGTTTAGTTTAGTTTAGTTTAGTTTAGTTGAGTTTAGTTTAGAAAGTTAAACTATCGAGCCATATTAAAGCGCTGTGATAATGCTTGTTGTTTTAATTGATCAGAATAAAGGGACTAAAAGTTATTGGAAATGAAATATCTCCAATAATTCATTTACGGATGGAAGTAACTGAAGAATCTCCCGAAGACGACGAAAAACAACTGGAACAAATTGTTGCTGCTGTAAGTCTTAAGTTTTCATTTTATTATAAGTAATTCTTGGTTTGCACTTGACGTCATGTCGGCCATGTTGGAGGAACTTTAACAAGGATAAAGGACTGGGGGCTAATCATCCTTACTTGCAGCCAGTGGCTGAATTGCGAAGGACGTAGATCAACGTGGCCACTTGTCGAGGCATATCAAAGGCGCTCCAAGCAGCCGCCAACGACACAGTTCAGACCACGGATCACAGCTAAGATGTTAGGTGTTGATTTTATGGAGGGAGGAAAACCGGAGAACCCGGCGAAAAGCCCTCGAAGCACAGGAGAGGTCAACTACAACTCTACTCGCATGAGTCCAAGCCCGACAACGGGGTCATTCCCAAGCGGTCACCCATCCAAGTACTAACCCCGTCTAACCGGGCTTAACTTTTTGGTGAGAGGCAGCTCGCTAACAGCACACGCCACCCGTGCTCCCCATAAAGATTCTCATTAGCAGCCGTTGTATTTGGAGTACGTTTTCCTCCAAAATGTCCGCCGTATCTTTGTCTTCTAAATCTCAAGGGATTGATGCAAACCACCAATACTATGACTTGAGAGAAATTGGTGATTAAATGTCTCCGAAAGCCGAGGGAGGATTTGTGGATATCGCAAATCTGAAATCTTCCCGAGGTGACGTTGCATCTTTAATACAAACAAAAAAATCCCCGTGCTCATGTTGCCACAATTTTAAAACTGCTGTATTGAAAAATACTGATATTTTCTCACTTCAGCATCAATTATCCAACAACTAACAAGTACTTTTTTTAGGTTTTAGAGAAGGATATCGCAATTGCCATGTCAAGATACCTGAAAGATGACGAGGCTTTTCTTCCAGCACCAAGGTAAGATACATTATTATACATTCAAACTTCATGCTCGTTTCGTATTGGTCAACATACTCTGGTTAATTCTTAATGTCCGGCAGCTGTTACGTCATCTCTGCGCGCGCGAAAATTACAAGATAGCAAAATGGCTTGCAGTAGATTTGCTTCTGTTGACGAAGACAATACTTTTTACTGCCAGACTTTGCTTGCATGTTAGTACAACTGTTTTGAATGTATTTCTGCTGAGGCGGATAACAATTACTGGATAATTAACAGTTATACCATGAGCTCGAGTTGTATATGAGCTCATAGCCAACGAGGCGCTTCGCCGAGTTGGCTATTAGTTCGTATACAACGAGAGCGAATTGTATAACTGTTTTATTATATAGCCAAGCACTGTACAAGAGACAAAATTACAGCGAAATGTTTGAAACAACAAACTTCCGGCATAGGCAACTAATACTTCCGCCATGCGTAATGATGCATTCACATAGAGTTTCTCGCTGAGCTGTTCGGTAAACAGCTTCGAAATGTTGTATAAATGTTACTCGAGAGGCAAAAAATGTGTTAAGCAGATCAACAAAAAAGATTAAATGGTACCTTTATGAAGTCAAAAGGTGGGTCAGTTGTTTATATTAGCGTAGCTGTCGTGAAAAAGGTTTTGATCTCATGCAAAAATGAAACTGAAACACCTTCGGCACTGAAACTAAATTACTTAGTTGGTTGTTTTTGAAAAAGAACATGCTTTTTACTACTCCAAATGCTTATCTAAATAAAAAAAAGTCTCTTTACGGATAATCTCCTACGAAATGTGTGTTGTAAGCTTGATTTTAACCGTGAGTTTCTTTGTTTGGCAACAAATTAATATCAACCCGTTAATTTAGTCGGGTTTTTGACGTAAAAAGACGTAATTTTTAGGTGAATTTTACCATTTAACATGCTAAATTGTGTATTTGTTAATGTATTTTTACACAATGTTGGTTTTTTATACATTGGTTTGAGGGTGTTGATGTTTTTCTGTATAAAAATCCGTCAATTTCAACTCTTTTCGGCAGTTTAAAAAAACATGCCGCCATCTTGTTTTTCCTCTACTAGCAGGATATGAGCTGATAGCCTAGTAGTAGGGAACCAATCAGATTACGCAAAAGCTCATATCCGAAAGCATGCTATATAATAATTCTTGATATCATGCGTGAGCCGAATACAATAATTGTTTTATTAATTTTATTGTAGATTGTTAATTGTTTTCTTATATGTGTATTAAGGTTCCGTCCGTTTATTGCATATACCAAAACCTACACATGATTCGAAAGCTGATATAACTGGCTACAAGACTGCGGCAAACATATTTGGTCATTTATGAACCCAAACAAAAAATAGCGCTTCTGTTTATTAAAGTTTTCTTTCCAATCCGAAATGCTATAAGCGAACAACTATTTACTATAATGCTTTGAAAATTGCCAGTTTGGTAGATAAATATCACAGCAAAAAAAGTGTGTCTGGGTTTGTAAAAATTCCAAATACTTTTAGGGTTATCGAATTTTTACTATTACAGCTAAAACACAATCTAACAGGAGGTTGAATGGGCTTGCATAAAAGGCCGTATAACGATAAATATGGAAAATTTTACATTTCCAGACGCCCTTTTGTCGCCAGAATATTAATTTACTCGAATATCAATTTTTATATGATTCTGATAAATTCGTGTTCACGTATAGGCTTTTTAAAATTCTTACTTTAGCTCAAAACATTTCTTTGAGAAAAAGCCGTGTGAAAGAAACCTCTTGTCACTTATTCACACAAAGTAAATAATGTGTTTTTCCTTGTTTAGAAATAAAAAAACACGATTTCCTTTCCAGTATCTGAAAGCCCTCATAAAATGCTTCACTTTCAGCGAATAAAAAAAAATTTAAAAAATTATGGTTTGAAGGTCTACATGCAGCAGCGCTATAATGTTTTCCCTAAAACGTAACCCGAAGGTCTACAGTACCTTAATTGTATAAATGCAAGAAATATTGCGATTGACAGACCGGTGTAATGTTTTCTTTTTTGTTGTTGAAGTTCGTATCAGTGCGATAATAAAAATTTATTGTCATTATTGACCGAGCGGGAAGTCTTGCGACAAAATATCCTGATAAGGAGACATGTTTTTCGCTGTACTAAAAGGTAGCGGGTGTGCATTTATCCGTATTTCGGCCACTTGCGTGACCTACATATTAAAGTGCGTATAACGCCTGTGGAGATTTAACATACAGCTAAATCAATTAAGGTTGTCCTGGCCAAAGCCAAAAGGTCAAAGCCAAGCGCGAAAATGCTCGTTAATAATCCCCAGAGAGGCAAGTTTGGTTTATTTGTATGATTTTGGCCTATATAAATATAGTAAATGTGTGCTTCGCTATTTAAATAGTAATTCCCATCGTACTTTTCGCGCTTGGCTTTGACCTTTTGTCTTTAGCCTTTTAGCTTTGGCCAGGACAACCTTCATTGATTTAGCTGTATTTGTTGTAATATATCTTGTCAGCCGAAATTTCATCTTCATAGACTTTTTTGCTGTTAAAGTTGACGGAAGTGATGTCATAGCGAGCATCTGTAAAAAGGTTTTCATTGTTTTCATGTAGACAGATACCCGCTATGACGTCACTTCCGTCAACTTTAACAGCAAAAAAAGTCTATGAAGATGAAATTTTCGGCTGACAAGATATATTACAATTTTTCTCAGGCGAATCCATAGATTACAAATATGTTAAATCTCCAGAGGCGTTATATGTACTTTAAGCTGGATTTCCACTAAGGGAAAAATATCGCGCGCTCGACTTTTCTTTTGTACAAATTGGATAGTTTTCTACTTCGTTCCACGTGGAAATAACTCACAAGACAAGTGGAAGTAACTCACAAGACAAGTGGAAATCCAGCTTAACTGGGCTGACCGTTTCAAGATGGCGCTTTATGGGTCTTTTGTTCTATAGTAGTAACCGCTGATCTTCTTATATAATGAATTTGAATTAATTGGTCTGCCGGCGCTACTGAGCCCACAGTCAAATAAACATATTGGACAGAATAAGGTCAGCGGTCGCTACCATGAGATGAAGGACCCATGGTTCAAGGTTAACTCTTTCCTGTTCGAATTGGTCTGTAGTATTTTATTCTGGCTAACGCCAGACGATTTTATTTATCTCTGGGGAAGCCGTCGGACAGGAATGAGTTATAAACTATCTCTCTAACTCTTTCCTGTCCGAATTGGTCTTTAGTATTTTATTCTGGCTAACGCCAGACGATTTTATGCATCTCTGGGGAAGCCCTCGGACAGGAATGAGTTAAAGGGTATTGGCAATAAAAATTAAGTTTGTCTCATTTGAAAAAAATCGTCAAATGGTATAAGAAGACCTTTTACAATTTTTCCGTATCTGTTTTGGTTTTGCAAATATTTCGACCAAAGACAGCGTGCTGTCCGCCATCTTGTTGTAATATTGGGTCTAATTAACTAGGAAATTGGTGACGTCACAACCAGGGTAAACTTGATGAAACTACTCCGTGGGTGACCAAATTTCCACGGAAGGCTTTTTAAATGTTGTGGGTCAATTTAAAATGGAAATAGCGCAACAAAATCGAGTTTCTAGCTCGTAATGTCATAAGGTTGGCAAGATAAAAATTTCACTTTACCCTTGAATAATCCGATGAGCTGTTCTCTCCGTGTATAATGCTTTGGTTATGATGTCACATGCATATCGAAAATAATTCCAAGGTGGCGGACAGCAGGCAGTCTTTGGTCCAAATATTTCCAAAACCAAAACAGATACGGTATTACCAACCAAAATAATGTATGAGGACAATTAACATATTGTCTGATCTGCGTATATTTGTAAACACCCACTAGGAAGCGACCGCAGCGACCGAACCCCACCCACCCCCACCCCCAATAGGCATCCGCAAACACATACACACACATACACACATACATCAGACGACAATTATATAATCTAATTATACATGTATTGGTCGCAATTGTGAACTGTGAACACACACAATTGTACATTCACAGAGGTCTCCGCCATCTTTCTAGTGTCGACCCAGAAAACGTTTCTGGGTCAACTGCTTGAGCATGCGCATTCATATTACTTTCTCTTTAAAATTTCTCTTCAGCATCCGAGTGACTGTGAATTGCCAGCTGACGAAAGCAGAGATACAGCAATCAGCAAGAGTAATTCGAGAGGCTGCAGAAAATATTTTAGGATGAAGTAATCACGGTGGAAGATCAAGCTCTACATAGCTGGTATATAGCTCACTGAGTAAAACTATTTCTTTTTTAGCAATATCTTTTTTAAGGCGTTTCCGAAAGCCTTTGTACTAAATAGCATCACCCAATCACCTTATTAAAATATGCGGTAAACATGCCATAATAATGATCCCTGGGGTTAGACATTTGTTCAAAGACTGCATGCAAGAACACGAGTACAGAACAATTTGCGGGACTTTTCACTAATCTAACAGCACCATTGGTGTATACCAAAGTTAAGATTGATCTAACCCTTCACGCTGAGTAAAAAATACCCTGGGTGCGTGGTTGCCTTGCACAATATTATATTTACTCTGTTTTTTTGTTGCAACCTCGGTCCCAGGGCCTTTTTGAAATTGGTAGGGCGGGAAAAGACCCTGGCTTTGCATCTTCATTGGTTGATTGCTTTTCTTAAAGTGCACATAACATGAAAATTGACCTCGGCTTTTTATTATTGTATTTGAAAGAACATTTAAAATTATGGAAAATGGCTTTTACATGCCTTTCAGATCTTATCCCATTTATTGAATTATCAACTTCAAAATTTCAGCTATGACGTCATTATTTGTGCATAACATAAAATGGAAAATCAACTATATCTTCTCACTAGTTTAACTAAACTGGCTCAAATTACTCAGAAGTACGGTAAGGTCTAGAATGAATACGCCAATGCTATGACCAGCCGATGCCAGGGCCTTTTCCCGCCCTCCCAATTTCAAAAAGGCCCTGGGAACGAGGTTGTTTTTTGCTGTTTTCGGTTTGGTCGACACAATACATTAGTCGTTAGTTCCCTAAGAGTTTCTTTTAAAATGCTAAAACAATCCAAGTTTTGTGACCAATTAATTTATTGATCAGATAACAATATGCCAGAAAATGCTGGGGTTTTATAGAACTTTGTTCACATCGTTCCGTGAGATGCATAAAAGCATGCGACGTTGCTTTAATCGACTATACAGTATACGTTTTGAATCAAGGAAACGACTCTTGTCCATGTTGTGTTGTGTTGCGCCGAGCTAGGCTGTGACTGTGGCGGTTGTGCATGTTGTGTTGTGTTGTGTTCCACGCGGTTTGGCTGGGCTGTGGCGTTGTGCATGTTGTGTTGCCTTGCCTTGCACAAGGTTGGACTGTGCTGTGGCGGTTGTGCATGTTGTGTGTTGTGTTGTGTTGCGCTGGGCTGAACTGGGCTAGGCTGAAGCGGTTGTGCATGTTGTGTCGTCCTGTGCAGTACTGTACTGTGTTGTTGTGTTCTGTTGTGTTGTGCTGTGTTGTGTGACTCTAGCAAACACCGCAGGTTTCCTCCGCAACCTCGTACCCAGAGCATTTTGCCTCCACGTTAGGACGTCGGCGAAAATGACCCTGGTCGGTTTAAAAACTCGATTAATTTAGATAGCGTATAATTTATTCATCAAAATCTGAATTACAATAGATTCACTTTTCAAAATTTACCCAAAAATAGAAATGATAGCCTTGGTTAAAGTCAAGAACAACATTAGATTTAAATATGTTTGTTCATGACATTTACATGTATCTTAGATAATCGTGGGAGTATAATGATGAATAATGCTAGCCAGTTGCTTTTCTGATAAAGGCTTTACATGAGTGAGTCGGCAGATCGTTAAATATTTCTGATTTATTATTCATGTATACGTATTATATAAAAATAAAACACAAAGATCGCATAAATTTTCTTCCCAAATATAACGCGCCTACGCCCCGTTTTGTCAACGTCAAATTGCCATTCGATACACACAAAAAAAACTCGCGTAGACTGTACTGTATTCTTTGATAAATCTTTCCACAAACGCGGTTTTCTATTTCAATAATAAAATATACAAACCCACGATATTAAAACAACTAACACACAATCGGTCAAAATCAGTCAAAAACATTGTAAAGGAGACTTACCGACTGTATCGATCTAAAAATTCAAGTTCCAATTCACTGAAACGGTTCAATGTCAAACAACTCAATAACAGTGCGGTCGCGCCCGCTCGCCTAAACAACAAAAAATGTGAACACGCCCCTCCCCTGATTGGGTACTGGCGGTAGCTACACCAAACACCCCAAAATTCTGGGTGTCATGTGACCAGCCGATGCCAGGGTAAACGCCCTGTGTACGAGTTTGGTTTCCTCTGGGCACTCGGTTTCCTCCTGTAGTAACATGGACCAATAAGGGATGGCCCTTTCTGGACCTCTAGGGAGATATAATCAGTTAGATATAACTGATAGAGATATCCAGTATGAATAAGATTAGTTCAGTTTAGTTTAGTTTAATTTAGTTGTGTTGCGCTGGGCTGAGCTGGCCTAGCTGTAGCGCTTGTGCATGTTGTGTCGTGTCGTCTCGTATTGCATGTGTTGTGTTGTCATGTTGTGTTGTGTTGTGTTGTGTTGTGTTGTCATGTTGTGTTGTGTTGTGTTGTCATGTTGTGTTGTGTTGTGTTGTCATGTTGTGTTGTGTTGTGCTGTTGTCTAATCAGTGAATGCTCTTTTGATGTTCGCTCATACATCTTGATGAGGCGAAAATTAGAAATTTTTCTGAGACAAAACTCTAGTATGTTGACATTTAACAACATTTTCAAAACACTTCTTGGTACATGCATTAATCACTAAGACTAAGTTTGAACATCTTTACAGATTTCCTATTGAAAATGATATAATCCTCAATTATTTTCTGTATATCCGTGTGTTTTTAGTCTTCTGTATTGCTAATTAAAGTGCACATGAAACGAAAATTAAGTTTGTCTTATTTGAAAGAACACTTAAAATGATAGAGTAACATCTTTTGCAGTTTTTCGTTTCCTTGCTTCGTTCTTGAAATATTTCAGTTTGTTTGATATGTAAATTAAACATTTTGACGTCGTACGTACATAGAAGATTATATATCTTCTATTATCAAACCAAATTAATTCGAAGGAAGCATGTGGGTGTGTTTCGCCTACAACACTAAACATATAGATTTTGAAGTGATTATATTTGATAATAGCAAAGAGATGTAACTTTTTTCCATAACTCATTATGCATACACGTGTTACGTCAAAATGTTTAATTTGCATATCAAACAAACTGAAATATCTCGACAACGAAGCAGGGAAATGAAAAACTGCAAAAGATGTTACGCTATCATTTTAAGTGTTCTTTCAAATAAGACAGACTTAATCTCGTTTCATAGGCACTTTAAGACTCAAAGTAGTTTTAATTTCTTGGTTAGCATAAAGGTCGATAAAAGTTTGTAAGTTATCATGCAGCAATCGCACGAATTATTGAGAACAACTATCTACCCAGGTACACTCTTTTTTGTCATAAGTGCAATAAAAGAGAGAGTTCCAGTTTTAGAGTTTAGATGTTCTTTTCCCGCGTCTTTTCCCTCGAGAGAAGATTAAAAATAATCAGCGAGTACACGATGTAAAACAAAGCGAGAAACATGGTCAATGTCATGCCAATCTTGGAAGTAAACCCAAGGAACAAGAAATACGGGATGCCCCATACAACACGATAAAACGTTGCTGCTATCATGAAGGAGCGGCTCTCAGCTCCACCGGCCGCGACATGATACCAACCATGGATCGACAATATTGTAAAGATGGACATGAGCAAACCCTCAGTATGTGTTCCAACACTATCCGCGGGAAGGATACCAGTGAGCTTCAGAAAGGACGACGCAATTGTACTGTCACAACTTACGACCTGAAGATAACCAATCGCCTGCAAGATCACGTAGACAGGTTTTCTTTGGGCACCGGAAAACGGATTGGCTACTGTCCAGATTTCTGAAAAGAACCTTTTCATGGACGCGCCTTCTATCTCGTGATACCAAATAGCGTAGGTGATAAGAGCGAGTCCCGAATCAAGTGCGCTAAATAAAAGTGCGAAAGGCAGGGTAATCGGGCCTTGACTATAAAAACTCCACAGCTTGAAGTTGACGAGAACAAGGCGCAGCAGGACAGACACGAAGATTGGGCCGTGGCCAGGGACTGGGCTGGAATTGTCACGAGCAATGACGACTAAACCGAAACCGATGGTCATCAGATTTTCGCCCATGAGGGTAAAATAACCTCTGTTCCAATCATTGAAGTTGAAACCAAGCACGGCGTTCCAGAGGTCTGGCGCCAACATCATACTCAGGCCACCGATGAAATATGCTATGAACGCGGATAGGAATACGAAGCGCCGTGTTGCAGTCAGCGGTTTCTCAGTCGGTATTGAAAGCATTTCCCTGACGAAATCCGAGTTCATCTTGCTTGCTATTGAGTATTGATACGTTTAGTCTAAAACATGGGTACGTGAAGAAAAGAAAGTGAGATTGAACTAATATCATACAGGCGCGACAAGGAGTGTTTCGCTAGTCACTATAGCAAATGTTCAACACTAGTGACCAGCAAATATTGAAAGGTAGCCTGCGAGCCTCCCTCTTGTGGAGGGAGGGAGGGGGGGGGGGGGGGGGGGGGGAGAGGAATGCAGACAAGAGAAATATAGAGCCTGCACGGATGCTATAGAATTCTAGATATCTATACGTGCTAAATCATAACGCAAAATTCTCATTGGTCGGCTTGCCTTATATAAACGTCAATCATAAATGCAAGTGTGTTCTTAACTTATTCATGAAGGTGGGTGTTGTGTACTGTGTCAGAAGTCTCACTAAAGGCAAAAGATCGGATTTTGGAATGAAATGCGAAAAAAGTATACAGTCAAACCTTCATCTAGATTTGGAGTAAAACGGAAAAAAACAGTGTACTTATTGCAATAGATTCATGAAGGAAGAGAAAATCGCCAAAAATACCAGTATGCAAACCATATTAAGAATAACCAGTGCTGTGAGTAACTTCGTTACAAGAAAGTAGTTACAGTAACTAGTTACATTTTTAAGTAACTGTAACTGAAACTAGTTACTTTTTCTGAAGATGTAACTATAACTAGTTACTTTTTTAAAGAACTGTAACTAGTTACAATATTTGGTTAAAAAATGTGACTATATTTACTGATATTCAGTTGAGGATGTCATTCTTTCTTGATAAAAATGGTTGTTGATATAATAATAAAGGTACATTATGTACACATTTGACTATTTCTGCTTAGTGACAACTATATTTAGGCATTTAGTTGTAAAAACATAATTATGGTACTGGCATCTAAAACCAGTAATTTCTTTGTTGATTCTAGTAACGGACAAAGGAATGTAACTTTGTAACTAGTTACAAAATTTTTGAAGTAACTTTGTAACTGTAACTAGTTACTTTCTTTTCATTGTAACTTTTATCGGTAACTAGTTACTTTTCTAACGCTGTAACTGTAACTAGTTACAAAAATTATGTAACTTTTACAGCACTGAGAATAACATTTAAACAATGACAAAATATTCAATAATCACGCACAATGGAAATTTTCCAATCGATCACTGCAGTTTCTCGCAGTCGACAAGAAAGAAATGCTATTTCGATTTGCTTTGTTCAGTTGCACACGATCAAGCACACGTCTGACATGTATTCATGGCTTTATCTCAAATGGGGGCGGATGTTCGAAATTGTATATGGAGTCCGTGCAGGCTCTCTACTTTCTTCGATCTTGCAAGAGCCTGCAAGCAGGTTAATTTAAAGGTTTTGAAGAATTTCTTGTGACGAGCGATTCTCTAAAGGTTTTGAAGATTTTCTAGTTCTTAAAGGGTTTTGAAGATCTGCTTGTCACTAGGGAATCTTCAAAGATTTTGTGGGATTTCTTTATACAATAATTTGAATAGTACATGCGTTTTTATTGGTCGATAGCCATGATCTATAAATTAAAAGGACAGATGCACAGATTACGTCAGTGACGTGGATTGATTTTTCTAAACTAATCACGGATATCACTGCAACATCACGGGCCAATGACGTTGCTTGATTTGTATAGATCATGGATCACGTCAGATGAAGTGATTTATCTTTTTCAATGCCCTGGAAATTCGCTGGAAAAATTTAGTAAGTCTGTTAAAACATAATTTTTCTAGTTTTTATTGTATAAAACAAATCGATTCCATTTTTTGTTGTCTGTTCAGTTATAGATGCAGAGAGGACGTAAAACGTGATAAGGACATCAGTGACTCACTCGACTGCGTTGTGACGTCATCTGTGCAATCTATAACTGAACAGACAACGGCAAAATGAATCTATTTGTTAATTAGAGAATGGTTGCACCCACTCAGCCAATCCCTATCGAGTATTCCAACAGGGGTGCCTGCTACAACTATCTCGTATGCTAACGCTGGTAGCGCCCACATACGGGAAGGAGAGCAAGGGTTTGCTTTTCGCTCCACGTAGTTTACGAGAGGAAGGTAAACCAATGAAAATCATCAAAATCTGTTGGTTGAGTTACACTGAACGTTGAGCATAAAATGTGGGATTGATACTGCATCAGTACGCATGCCCAATGCTGTAATGATAGATCTGGTACTAATTATTCATGCTAATTATTCAAACAAGCTTGTAGAAGTCTGCGTATGTGTTCAATGACCCTTTACGTACTTCTCAAGTTTAATAAATATTTCATAAAATCCCGTTAACATTCGACACAACAATGTCCTTCGACACTCGGTAAATGCTATATTTTAGAAAACCTTCTTCAATCGTGTTTTAAGTCGGATTTCGGCCCTCGGGATCTATCTGGCTTAAAGCCTCCGTTCTCGGTATTTATCCTATTGATGGTTTGCAATCAATCCCTTGAGATTTACAAGACAAAGATACGGCGGCCATGTTGGAGGAAAACATACTTCAAATACAATAGCTGCTAATGAGATTCTTTTGTTAAAGTTCCTCCAACATGGCCGCCATGACGTCAAGTGCAAACCAAGAATACTTAGTTCGAATTTCACGCGGTTTATTTGTATATAAAAGCTCAGGGAAGTATACATGCAGATAAAGACAACACCTTATGAAATTTGAACTAAATTAGTTGAATGGAATACCAAACGTAGTTTCACCTCATAAAAAAGTATAGTGTGCTGTGTAGTAAAAGTTGGTGAACTGCTGCAATACTCGTAATTAAGTTGTCTAACGTTTCGAGACTGGCCTTTCGTCGGCAAAGAAAAAGACATGTCGTCGAAATTGCCGGCCCTTCGTCGGAGAGAAGTGAGTACACTTTGGCCTTTGCTCGAAACGTTTGGCATTTTTTATGACTATTTGATAGTTTTCGATTTGTAGCTCACTTTGTTTGTTCACTCGACTGTACGTGACTTGATTCAATATTATAAATATTTATATAGTCTGTATAAACATGCGATATATATAACCTACATTACCTTTGGCTGATATATATTAGAGAATACAGATCGAATAACAAATACCTTCGGTTATTTTATGATGTTGATTTCCTCAGTCACACCAGAATGTCTTATGCATGCACACTGTAATTGTCGAAACTCTTGACGTATAATTATGTTAATATGACAACTAGATTACTAGATACTGTCACGCGAAGGAGACTAGAGAGTTATATTTAAAAAAATAGGCACGCCCAGGGGTGCATGCATGTATCTACTGCGTTTTATTCTAAAAGCTACTGAAAACAATGCTGTAATTGTGCACTTGCAACAACCTTGTACTCAGAGCTGAACAAGATTTTTGCCAAGATTGGCTATGTTGTGTCTTCCTTTAAATAAAAGAGATCTGAAATAAAAAAAGAGAACTCTTATAACTTATATCTGGCATAAGTTCCAAGCCCGGACAGAGGGTACTCGTGCATGAACAGATGCAGAAATTATTTGATAAAATCTAATCATAGTCAATCGAGATATGGTCTGGAAACTCGGCAAACTTCAAAGCGCCTATAATGAGCTGCGATTTTATGTTGAACCGTACTTTATACCGTGCACATCCTTTGTTTTAGGTTTATTAATATTTAAATAGCACGGTTGAGTGATTGCACTGAAACGTTGCTATTGGACAATTTTCGTTCATTATACTAAAATACAATGTGTTCAGTGACCGTGCACCGTGCACAAAATGCATAAAGGCGAACAAAAAGATAGACCAAAGACTAGCTGAGTTTCCAGACAATATCTCGATTGACTATGATCTAATGGCCTTATCCCTCGGGGCCAAGATGATAATCAAATTTACGAGGGTACTTTTAGGGCTGAAAGAGATGGTCAAATGCCCCATGCACATTTGCCCGCAGCATATTATATAGTAAAGAGGAGCATCAGTATAGAGGACTACAAGAATAAGCTTGAAACTACATTTCAATTATTGTTGCATGCATGTATGTGGCAGTAAACAACACGACCCAGAGAGAGACAGTGCAGACAGAAGACACACAACAGACACAAGAAGCGTCCTTAAGCACACTGCTTAATGATCTACTTGCGTCTAGACTCTCACTAAAAAAATACTACATTCACTAGCGCTACAGTAGGGATTGCGGGAGGTTGGCCCTTACGGATAAGGGATGGCCCTTACGGATAAGGGATGGCCCTTACTGGACCTCTAGGGAGAACAGTTAGATATAACTGATAGAGATATCCAGTATGAATAAGATTAATCGAAATTAATAATAAGGTTAGATATACTGCCGAAACAGAGAACGTAGGAGTCAAACGTTTCGAGCGAAGGCCCTTTTCTCTCTGACGAAGGGCCTTAGACTCTTACGTTCTCTGTTTCGGCAGTATATATAACATTATATTTCGATTGTTGTTTCTACACTGCCTACGCAGCACGCTACTTTTATTTCACTATTTGAATAAGATTCGTTTAGTTCAGTTTAGTTTAGTTTAGTTGTCAGTTGCGCTGGGCTGAGCTGGCCTAGCTGTGTTGTGTTGTGTCGTGCTGCATGTGTTGTGTTGTGTGTTGTGTTGTCATGTTGTGTTGTGCTGTTGTCAAATTTAATGCTCTTTTGACGTTCGCTCATATACATCTTGATGAGGCGAAAATTAGAAATTTTTCTATGAGACAAAACTCTACTATGTTGACATTTAACAACATTTTCAAAACACTTCTTGGTACATGCATTAGACTAAGTGTCACTAAGACTATAAGTTTGAACATCTTTACAGATTTCCTATTGAAAATGATATAATCCTCAATTATTTTCTGTATATCCGTGTGTTTTTAGTCCTCTGTATTGCTAATTAAAGTGCACATGAAACGAAAATGAAGTTTGTCTTATTTGAAAGAACACTTAAAATGATAGAGTAACATCTTTTGCAGTTTTTCGTTTCCTTGCTTTGTTCTTGAAATATTTCAGTTTGTTTGTACGTGCATAATGAGTTATCGGAGAAGATTATATATCTTCTATTGTCATACCAAATTAATTCGAAGGAAGCATGTGGGTGTGTTTCGCCCACAACACTAAACATATAGATTTTGAAGTGATTATATTTGATAATAGCAAAGAGATGTAACTTTTTTCGATAACTCATTATGCATACACGTGTTACGTCAAAATGTTTAATTTGCATATCAAACAAACTGAAATATCTCAACAACGAAGCAGGGAAACGAAAAACTGCAAAAGATGTTACGCTATCATTTTAAGTGTTCTTTCAAATAAGACAGACTTAATTTTCGTTTCATAGACACTTTAAGACTAAAAGTAGTTTTAATTTCTTGGTTAGCATAAAGGTCGATAAAAGTTTGTAAGTTATCATGCAGCAATCGCACGAATTATTGAGAACAACTATCTACCCAGGTACACAATTTTAGAGTTTAGATGTTCTTTTCCCGCGTCTTTTCCCTCGAGAGAAGATTAAAAATAATCAGCGAGTACACGATGTACAACAAAACGAGAAACATGGTCAATGTCATGCCAATCTTGGAAGTAAACCCAAGGAACAAGAAATACGGGATGCCCCATACAACACGATAAAACGTTGCTGCTATCATGAAGGAGCGGCTCTCAGCTCCACCGGCCACGACATGATACCAACCATGGATCGACAACAATTGAAAGCCTGACAGGAGCAAACCCTCAGTATGTGTTCCAACACTATCCGCGGGAAGGATACCAGTGAGCTTCAGAAAGGACGACGCAATTGTACTGTCACAACTTACGACCTGAAGATAACCAATCGCCTGCAAGATCACGTAGGCAGGTTTTCTTTCGGCACCGGAAAACGGATTGGCTACTGTCCAGATTTCTGAAAAGAACCTTTTCATGGACGCGCCTTCTATCTCGTGATACCAAATAGCGTAGGTGATAAGAGCGAGTACCGAATCAAGTGCGCTAAATAAAAGTGCGAAGGGCAGGGTAATCAGGCCTTGACTATAAATACTCCACAGCTTGAAGTTGACGAGAACAAGGCGCAGCGGGACAGACACGAGGATTGGACCGTGGCCAGGGACTGGGCTGGAATTGTCACGAGCAAGGACGAGCAAACAGAAACCGATGATCATCAGGTTTTCGCCCATGAGGGTAAAATAACCTCTGTTCGGCCCATCATTGAAGTTGAAACCAAGCACGGCGTTCCAGAGGTCTGGCGCCAACATGATACTCAGGCCACCGATGAAATATGCTATGAACGCGGATAGGAATACGAAGCGCCGTGTTGCAGTCAGCGGTTTCTCAGTGGGTATTGAAAGCATTTCCCTGACAAAATCTGAGTTCATCTTGCTTGCTATTGAGTATTGATACGTTTAGTCTAAAACATGGGTACGTGAAGAAAAGAAAGTGAGATTGGAGTAATATATCATACAGGCACGACAAGGAGTGTTTCGCTAGTCACTATAGGAAATTTATACAATACCCTGGTTGCTACGCGTGTTTTCATTGGTTGTTGGCCATTATCTATTAGAGAGCAGATACATGGATCACGTCAGCGGACTTGCTTTCCCCCTTCATCATGCCCCAAAATCCGGCAAGAGTTTCGATAAAAACGTTTTAATTTTTTGTACTGTATAAAACAAATCGATTCCATTTTTTGTCTGTTCAGTTATAGACGCACAGAAGACGTAACAACGTGGTAAGAACATCAGTGACTCACTCGACTGCGTCTCATGGGCCACTTTTTGTTTTTACCACGTTCTGACGTCATCTGTGCATCTATAACTGAACAGACAACGGCAAAATGGATTTCAGCGCTATAGTGACCAGCAAATATTCAAGGGTAGCCTGCGAGCTACCTCTTGTGAAGGGAGAGGGGTGGAGGGGGGATGCAGACAAGAGAAAAATAGAGCCTGCACATGAGATGCTATAGAATGCTAAAGTGTGTTATTAACTTATTGATAAAGGTGGATGTTGTGTACTGTGTGAGGTCTCACTAAAGGCAAAAGATCGGATTTTGGAATGAAATTCGAAAATGCGAAAAAGTATACAGTCAAACCGTCATCTAGATTTGGAGTGAAACGCAAAAATACAGTGCACTTATTGCAATAGATCCATGAAGGAAGAGAAAATCGTGAAAAATACCAGTACGCCAACCATCAGTGCCACTAACCCCAAAACGTTTTTTGCACGAATAAACATCGCCAATCCAAATTAAATGATGAAGAATGCAATATAAATTAACTAAATTTGTAAAATCCTCTTGATTTAAGAATCGATTGAAGTGGCGATAATGACGGACACGACGGAGCACTTGGGAGACTGCGTCGAGAAGGGTTTGTGACGTAATACCAGGAATTCTATTTTTTTTTTACTGTAAAGTAAATAGGAAAGAACGCACCCAGGTTACGTTTATAGCCAGTTTGGCGATATTTTTCATTTTAATTATTTTATTATAGTTCCAATGTACTACACTTTATAGATTTTTGAAGACGAATTCCTGGTATTACGTCATACGCATCCGATACCCATTCCCCTCACTGCTCCGCCATGGGACAAACAGATGCGTTATTTTGGAAGTTTGAAGGGGCATAAAAAATGAATAACAGAAAAGATATGTTGGTGCTAATATACTCAACAAGGGCTATTTGAATCCCGAGAAAAAAGTTTGGGGGTTAGTGGCACTTTAAGAATAACAATACAAAATATTCAATAATCACGCACAATGGAAATTTTCCGATCGATTACTGCAGTTTCTCGCAGTCGACAAGAAAGAAATGCTATTTGATTTGCTTTGTTTTGAAGGGCTTTGAAGATCTGTTTGTCACTAGGGAATCTTCAAAGGTTTTGTAGATTTCTATAGTGACTAGCGAATCTACAGTTTTCAAAGGCTTTTGAAGATTTTCTAGTGACTAGCGAATGTTCATTCTTCATAGGTGTAGTGTTTGTGTCATGTGACTAGTATTATAGGTCACGTGAATACCATGTGTTAGACAGTAGATTATGGAGGTCGAATAAAAAGTACATGTATATTACACTGGCGACGAAGATGAGATTGTTTACTACACTATAATTTGAATAACGATGACTGCAATTCCACCATTCCCAGAATTTGATATCGAAGATCAGTCCAACTTATCTGTAAGATGGGGGAAGTATTTAAAGAGATTCGCCAATCTTGTGACAGCAATGAACCTCCGTGATGAAGGTCGTAGAAGAGCCTTATTACTACACTATTTAATTTATTTACTTCACCACTATAGAAAATTACAAAATGTATATAGAAAATCGTGGCAGGGTATCCACAACAGCAAGACGCCAATTACTGTGGACCCGAATAACCAAAGAATAATTCATTAACAAGGGTAGAGAGATTGATTCAGTTAGGAAGGTCCCGTTACTGGGTAAGATGTTTCAAATTCTAGTTACTCTAGGGCCAAGTAAAAAAAAAACCATATGTTTCGCGTCCCCACCCGCTTCCTTTTCCTTAGCCGCTTCCTTTTTCTTCTTTTCTTTTTTTTTGCTTATTTTCCTGTTTTTTATACGTTAAAGTGTAGTCAATGGGAACCACAAAGGAGTTATAGTTGTGTAATGTTGAAGCTGTTAATACTGCTGTATATCTTCGAAATCGCAGTCCAACAACTTCCCTGAAAGACACTACTCCATATGAATGTTTGTTCAATTGAAAGCCGAATGCTTCAAACCTGAAAGTATTTGGAAGTATTTTGGAAAGAGAAATCATGTAAAGCTGTATTCGTTGGCTATCCTGAAGGAACTAAGGGTTATAAACTCTATGATTTGTCTAGTAGCCGTTTTATTCGCAGTAGAGATGTCGTATTCGCTGAAGAGAAGTTCCATAATTTTGATAATGGACATTCATTGAAATCTGATTCACATTTCTATTATCCAGTTGGTGATGGTTCAGAAGCTGTTCAAGATGTCCAAGTTGTTGCACCTGATGAAGAGGATGATGGCAACACAGATGATGGACGAACTGAACCTGACAATGATGTTGAACCTATACATCATAACCAACCAGTGGGAGCAACCTATGAAGAGAACTTCATAAGGGAGGTGGAGGATTTGGATCCTCAACGACGGTGCAGACCTCCTGCAAGATTTGATGAGGAATGTTATGCTGCAGATGATCTCACAGCTGATATTAATGAGCCAAGATATATTGGAGAAGCATGGAATGGAGAACATTCTGTTCATTGGAAAGAAGCAATGAACTCTGAGTATGATTCACTCATAAGTAATCACACTTGGGATCTTGTTCCATTACCAAAAGGAAAGAATGTTGTCGGCAGTCGTTGGGTGTTTAAAGTGAAACATGGTGCTGATGGCTCTGTTGAAAGATTTAAAGCACGTCTTGTTGCACAGGGATATTCACAGTCACAAGGAATTGATTATTAAGAAGTCTTTTCACCTGTGGTGCGTTACAGTTCCATTAGATCATTGTTAGCTGTAGCGAACATTTGTGATTGGGAAATTCATCAAATGGATGTGAAGACAGCTTTTCTACAAGGTGACCTAGATGAAGAGACCTACATGAAGCAACCTGATGGTTATGCAGACAAGGAAAGACCAAGTCATGTCTGTAACTAGTTGAAGAAAAGCATTTATGGCTTGAAGCAAGCTGCTCGTTGCTGGAACTTTGCAATTGACAATTTTCTGAAGTCAAGTGGTTACCAGAGCAGTGGTGCAGATCATGCATGTTTGTACATCAAGTCAGTGAAGCAGAAGGATGGTAAGATTGATTTTATCGTTCTAACCCTTCATGTTGATGATATCTTGTTGTTTTCTAACAACATTGAAATGCTGAAGAAAAAGAAGATGTCACTTGGTAGAAGATTCAAAAATGAAGATCAAGGTGAAGTGCATTTATATGTTCTCGGTTTGTTAGTGAAACGAGACCGCACTATCAGTCAGCCGAGGTACCTATAGAGGGAATTCTGAAGAGATTCAAGATGGAGAACTGCAAACCTGTATCTACTCCACTCGAACCAGGAAGGAAATTTCAACAATTATCTGAAAGTGAAAAGCCCATCGATGTTCAAGGCTATCAAACGATCATTGGTTGTTTGACATATGCAACAACTGATACACGTCCAGATCTTGCTGCAGCAGTTGGTATACTTTCAAAGTTCATGTCAAAACCTGGACAGGATCATTGGCAAGGTGTGAAAAGGATCATGAGATACATTCAAGGAACACTCAATTATGGTCTCACATTTTCTGCAAATGATAACAGTCACATGTTATCAGGTTTTTCTGATGCGGATTGGGCGGGTGATTTGGATACTCGACGTTCAACCTCCGGATACGTATTCCAAATTCAAGGTAATACTGTTAGTTGGTGCAGTAAGAAACAAGCCTCCGTGTCGAAGTAAACTACCGAAGCCGAGTATGTTGCACTGAGTGTAGCTAGCCAAGAAGCTATTTGGATGAGAAGATTACTTTCTGATGTTGGACTGAAACAAGAAGAACCAACAACTATCTAGGAAGATAATCAAGGAGCAATTGAATTCTCCAAGAATCCGAAATTTTACAATCGAACAAAACACATTGATGTTTCATATAATTTTATCAGAGATCAAGTTAATCGTAAAGCTATTTCTGTTGAGTATTGTTCTACTGAAAACATGTTAGCGGACATTGTGACCAAAGGTTTACCTGTAAGAACACTTTTCAGAAATTCAGACACTTTGTAGGAGTTAAGGAGATTTATTGACATTTTTATATACAGCATATTTTATTGTAGTGTGATCATTAAAGTGCCTATCTCAGGGTTGGGGATTTTACATATTTAGGATATTTTGAACATTTTAAGAAGATTTGTAATATATCTTTTTTTCCTAAAATTTCATCTTCATGGACTTTTTTGCTGTTAAAGTTGGCGATTTTGACGATGGCCGTGAAAAAATGTTACTGGGTTCTAGTCGCCGGAAGTGACGTAGAAGCAGGGAGACCCTCTCAGACAGTAAACAGTGTTTACATCGGGAGTTCACGGTTCACCTTGGATTTTCTTGGCTTAGGTTATTTTGTCGGAAATTCTTTTAAAAATCATGCCAAACAGGTGCGTAGTGTTTTTACTCTCGAATGAACCCAATTGATATGCTAGAATAGCGCTGTGTGTAAACGATGTACATTGTACAATCCCGACTCACGGGAGGCGAATAAAAGAAGGATAGCTTCGGGGAACGCCGATTTGTCAAGGATAAAGGTGTGAAATGAACGCCGACATCTACTTCTGTGACCTGTTCGTTGTTCGAAGTGGTTTGGTACTAAGACGATTCACAGCAGTTTATCACGAGGAAAACCCGTCGGTGTGGCGATTACAAAACGACAACAGTAGAGCGTGTTTTTCCGGAAAGTGACAAGAACTTGTGCCTGTCGACATCAGTCTCGTATTTCTTTTTATCGAATTCGATCTTCGATCAAGAATATATCGAAATATACTTGACTTGGTAATGACGTCTACCTCTGGTTCTAATGCTGATAGCCAAAATGACGACTAGGAGGTAAACATTATTCCGGGATACGTAATCGAGATGGAAGCGAAGTAAAACTGTCTAGGCCATTTATACCTGAAGACGAATCATCAGAATGCATTGTCAAACCGTATGAAGACGAGTTTAGGATCGCAAATTTAATGAGCAAATGGATCTTCTACGATGGCTATAAATTCGCTTTGCGGCGCACAATAAGGTGAACGATTTGTTAGTTATGAAAGTTTGCTTTATCAGTGAATTTATGTTTACGTTTTATCGAATGTTATATACTGGCATGCCATATTTGCAATTGGCCATATTTGCTAAAACAAAATTGTATGCTGTCAAAGCCAAATGATTCGCATGTTTATATTTGTTATATTTCTCTGGCAAAGTATAAAATAGAAGATACAGAAAGCAGGTAGATACTGTCAGTATTGATTAATATAATACCCAAATTTCAAAAGTGGTTGCAACTATAATCAACAGACAGTTCCTATACCTGTTTTCTGTACTGATCTTTTATTTGATATACTTTATCTTGTCAATTTTTCGATGTAAGTGTCCCGCTAGACGCAGTGACCAGATTTCCAGGCAAACAAGTGTAAAGAACAGAATTTGATCACTGTTATTAACCGTTTCAATGCAAGCTTTGATTTACTGACATTCCTTCGCATTCGCATTAAGCAGTTCAGTGTCAGAGTAATATCGAATGGAATTAAACATGCGAATCATTTGGCTTTGACAGGTTTGTTTTAGCAAATGCGTGTATACAACATTGCGGGTAAAACGTAAACATAACGGGTTAAACCGTTAAACTCGTTGGACTAGTTCCTCATTTCAACACTTAATAGCATAAGCGAGATCTCGCCTCCATATATACGGCCCTTCGTTGGAGAGAGGCCAGGGTGCATTCCGTGCATACCTCACGCCGAAGTTACGCCAAGGCCTACAGAATACCACGCCGAGACCTTCAAAATGCCACGCCAAGATCTTCAAAATCAAAATGCCACGCGTACGCCATTAAAGATGCTGGGAGTGCGTTGGAAACAGCTCCCCGTAGCAATTTCTGCTGTGCAATGAAATAATGACGTTGTGCGGTGGACTGATTGCCAACGCAAAATTTCCTGAATTTGCGCCAGAAAATTTGGATGTCTTTATGTAAATGTAATTGTATACTAAGAAACATAATACTCATTTACTCTTTATGAATTTGGTCGATTCATGGGTGTGGAAGGCACAGGACCTAGCATATATAGAAATCCTTTGAAAATACGCCGAACAGCTCTCCTGAGTAAGGAGAGCTGCTCGGCAGTGAGGTCCACGCCGAAGATCTTCGGCGTGACCCACTTAAAATGCACCCTGGGAGAGAAGTAGTCTTTGGCCTTTGCTCGAAACGTTTGGCATTTTTTAGAAGTATATTCCGATGGTCGTATACTGCACCAATCTTTTAACATTTGTGTCGTGGCTCACTTTGTTCACTCGACTGTGCCTTGATTCAATATTTTAAACGTTTATATTGTCTGCAACCACGCGATACTTATATAACCTACGGCTGATATATATTAGAGAATATAGATCGAAATACCTTGATTTCCTCTATCTGTTGATTTCCTCAGTCACACCAGAATCAGTCTTACCAGACCTGTTTCATGCACACTGTTGTCGAAACCCTTGACGTATTACGTATATGTTATATAGAATACGTGGTTAAACGCACGCTTCATCTATTTTGTAAGTAGCTCCTCCCCCGATCGGAAATCGCATAGAAAATCGGCCACTTTCATGGGGCAGTTCGCAGTCCACGTGCGTGCTGGCTCAAGTAAGTTGTCGGCCGTGTATTGATGACGTTTACACGCAAAATATTCGTTCTACGCATGCCCATTTCCGATCGTGAAATAACACCTCTATTTGTTTCCGTTTGGCCTGCGTAGCTGGCGGCCTACTGCCCGCGCCCGAACTCCCTAATACCGCCAGCTACACAGGCTAGTTTCTTTTTTCACGATTAAGCCCAACCCAGTGAACTCTATATAGAGTTCACTGGCCCAACCTCGTCCCCAGGGCCTTTTTGAAATTGGCGGGGCGGGAAATTAGCCCTGGCAATTTTCCCGCCGCGCCAATTTCAAAAAGGCCCTGGGAACGAGGTTGGATTAACGGTTATTACGATCCTAGCTAATCAAACTAGTCATCCCAGTTGAGTTAACTGTGACGACTAGTTTGATTAGGATTGTACCAGTGATGTTTTCCAGGGGGAACGCGGGGGAACGCCGTCCCCCCACCTTTTTTACCAGGGGAACGGCGTCCCCCCTGCCAAAATCAAACATGGGGGAACGCCGTTCCCCCTGGCAGGGATTAAATATGATTGAAGTTCAGTGAACGCCGTTCGACACCGTCCAAATAATTTTGGCTATCACTTGTTCTACATACGTGTTATTTTTGGCAATAATTGCTCAGCATCCTACGTGGAAATACTTCAGAACGTAATTTTGTCACTATTTTAATCTCCCTGAAACTTGATATACTTACAGAAAATTCTAGCAGACTAGCACAAAAATACTAGAGTCTGATAATTGACGTCCGCTTAGATAAATACTTATTGTCATAAGCGCGGATAACGTCAGGCAGCAGCCCAGCAGGCCAGCAGGATATAATTAGTATAGTCTTTCGCGCAATCGCGATATTAAACATTAAAATGAACATTAAAATGATCAATGGGAACATAAAATGATTCAATAAGAACATTAACATGATTAAATGGGAAAGATTCAAGGATATCTATTATCTAAGCTTATTTAGTTACTCGCGAAAACGTCATATTTAACTTGCAAAGTTGCCTGCTTGCCGAGTTGCCGCATACTCACATAGCACTAATTGCATCATCGAAATTCGAAAGTTGGCGTGGTTTTATTTGCTTTTTGACATCTACCGTTTCATCAGCTGAATGCGAGCGTGGATTTAGTCAAATGAACTTAGTTTGCACTTCAACAAGAAATCGCCTTCTTATTGACCGCATATCGAATTTGATGTTTGTGAAGATGCATGGTCCTCCAATCGATGCTTGGAAACCTGACAGATACGCCAAATCCTGGCTACGAAACCATCATTCAGCAGATGATGAAAGAGTAAAGAGTAAAGAAACGCAAGTTGGAAGATAATGAAGAGACAACTACGAAGCAAGCCGTCTGGAAATTACTTTAAAGCTCAGACATTTTAGACATTTTTACATCAAACAGTAGTTTAAATTACAAATCAGTTTGTCGCCTGCGTTCATAAGCAGAATGTAATATATAATTATCAAATATATTGTTTGTTTAACTAGAATAAATGTGACATATTTTAACAAGCATGTCTATTAGACTAAACCCCCGCTTGTTTAATTTCATGGCCATTGGCCACGCCCAATCGAGTGACCACGCCCATTTGATTTTCAAGAGCGTCCCCCCACTTCTAAAATTAGCAAAACATCGCTGGATCGTACTGTGGTTTTAAAACTCACATAAACTAATATAAATTTGCAGAATCAAACCGGATGTTCTCTTGCATGCTACTTTGCAATATCGCGCCACAACATTGCAATGTTGATTGTCAATTTCGCTTGAGCAATTTGCAAACGTCTAGTGAAGATTCCCCAGTAGATTCCTTTAAAGGTTCGTCATTCTTTTGAGTAAATATACTAATTTATGTTTAAAATATTACTGTTGGTGGTTAGATAGTATTTTCAGCCATGCAAATGGTGGTTTAAAAATGTTGAATTTCGGGAGAGAACACATTAGTAGTAGGGAAGGGGGGCTTCTGGCGCATTTTGGATTTTTAGGGAAATTCCCGTTTAGGAAATCTATGAATTCCCGTTTAGGATTTCATAGATTGATTATTTTTTTTATAGAAGTTTTTTTAGAATCCGCCATTTTGAATTTCTGGCGCATTTTTTTGTTTTCATTGTTTTTCACTTTTTTTAGATCCGCCATTTTGAATTTCTGGCGCATTTTGGGAATTCGGGGATTTCCCGTTTTGCGATTCCCAAAATTCTTGTTTTTTCCGGATCCGGGCACTTGTCATTGTTTGCCACTTCGTTTCACTTCGTTTCACTTCGTTTCACTTCGTTTCACTTCGTTTCACTTCGTTCCGCTGTTCGGTTTTGCTTTGTCCCGCTTTACCAGTATCCGACATTTTCTATGGTCTCCCAGTATCCTAGGTATTTCTGGCGCATTTTCGCCTCCGCTATTTTTCGGTGTCCGATTGCTAAAGTCCGGATTCCGTCTTCTAAAATTATTCGTTTGTCGTCGTCTGCCGAAAGTGCTATTTTGTTAATGTGCTCTGTGTAAATGTTGTGCTGCCTACTTCTAAACGTGTTCATCCCCTTTAGGATGTTTTTCTTGGTGAACAGGCAGTTCTTGTAGTCGTCGAACGTTATTTCCTTTTCGACTACACCCTTTTTAACTCCCTTACATTTCTTTTCCTCCTTACCGCTTTCGCTACACTCAGCGTCCATCTTATAGGCGTATAACTTGCTTCTCAATCCCACGAACTCAGCTATTTGTTTTCCACCTGCCTCGTCCTTCATCATTCCCACAACCTTTTTGTTGACTCCGGTTGGGATTCCTGATGGATGGTTTTTGTCAAAGTTGCTGGTGTCGAAGTGTGTGAACATCTTTTGAGATATCCTTGTAGAAATCCTTTGTCTTGATTTCGTAGCACAGGCTGTCGGTGTCTGTGAATAGCAGTTGTGCATTGTTTCCGTAGTTGGTTTTAATGTAGTTGTAATGGAAGTCGTACATTAGTGTTTTACTGATATCTAATATACTCATTCCAAGGTATATAGGCTTGTTTAGCTTTATGGTTGTTTTTTCCATATGTACTGCCACAAGGTTTTCTGTAAAGATGTTTACACCCTTAAAGTTTGGCTTCTTCGTTAGCTTTTCTAGCTGATGTTCATTGGTTACCAGTTTGACGTTAACCCTGTTTCTGATATTTTCCATTGTCTTACCAAAAACGCTATTATTCATTAGCTTAAAGAAGTTCTTTTCAAAGTCTGTTGTTCCCTTAGTTCTTAGATTTGTGTTAAGCTGTATATATTTTTTAAGCCATGGTTTTTCGTTGAACGTTATACCACTATGAACTTTTACTAGTTTTAGGCCGAGTTCAATGTACTGTTTTAGGTTTTTATAGTGTATTACGTACTTTTCCTTATCGTTTAGGTTTGGTACCAGTTTTTCTACGTTTCCAATCTTGACTCTTTCAGCTGCAAGCGGATACTCATTGTGTTTGTTATGCAACTCATCAGGGTATTTTAAATCTACCTCTAAGATACAACCTTTTCCTTCCTTACCTGCTATGGTTTCCCAGTTATCTAAATCCTTCTTTGTCATCCACTTAAAGTTGTTGACAGGTAGGGGTTCGCTCATTGCATACCCGTACAGGTTGTTTGCGTCTAGGTAAGGGATGTAAACACTTTCCTCTTCTGGATTGTAGTTTGACATGTACACGTTGTTTGCCTTTGCATGTCTTTTTGTTATCGTGCTGATCCCTCCTCTGATTCCCTGTTCGATCATGAGATACATGTCAGGGTCTGATATTAGATCTAACTCAATTTTTGTTAACTTTAGAGCAGCGTCCCACGCGAGTCCTGGGGCTGTGTAGTACCATAGAGGATCCAGTCCGTAGTTGGCCTTGCAAACTTTTCTGAGACTTTCCATGACATCTGCGAGTAGCAGCACATCTGTTTTTAGGTACAGATTGTGATAATCTCTCATTGACTTACATTTGAATGTGTTCCACACATTTTTTGCATGTTCGTAATCGCTATCACTGATGTCAGTGTTGTTTAACTTGCTATGAAAGTTTTCTTTCTTAGGCAGCTCGTTAAACTGTAGCTTGTCAAAACCTGACATGAACTCGTATGGGAACACACCTTTTCTTTTTAACAGCTCCAATTGTTCTTGCGTGCAATCCTTTCTCATCTCCTTCTCCAATGTGTTGAACTGATTGTTGCCAAGGTTTCCAACCAGACTGTCTAGTGAACTTAATGTAAACTTTAGACTATCGAGAAACCTTAGACCGTACTTAATCTCGATTTCTTTACCCTTGTTGTTTGTGAATGTTTCCATAACCACCTCCTTGTTGAACGAAATGTACTTTTCATCCGTTTTGGGAATACAACCAATGTTGCCCTCTGAAAGTCCGAGACTTTTTACAAACAGATGTGCATCATATCCTTCTAGGTTGTGAAACAACACAGGAATGAACTTTGGGTTTTTCATTTTGAGATTGCACGCGTTGTGAGCTGCACCTCTATATTTCCCTGTGTAGTGGCAGTGGTCTCTTACACGATCGTTACCGAGAGCTTTTTCGCAAGCGTAACAATTTTTTGCGCTTTTAAAGTTTTTCTCATCGTTTGGTGTCATTTTGATTGGAATGATGTTAATGTACACCTTGTAGATTTCTCGCATGTCCTCCTCAACACTTTCCACGAACTTCTTTCCGATGTCCTCTCCAGGCTGTTCCATTGTGTACAGCACGGTTTTGTCTTTGTAGACGGACTCGTCGAAACACTTTATGGTATAACAAAATCCACTTGGCTCGTGTTTTTGATATTTCATTGTAAAGCTTTTTTTAGGATCGTTTTCGGTAGAGTTGATAGGCACAATGAAACTTTCAAAGTCTGCGTAAATTACAAACGGGATGTCTGTCATTTTGTGATAGCTATTGAAGCTTATTGTGCTACCCTCTTCTGGGTAAACATGTGTTTGATGATTGTGTTTGGCACATAGTTCTAAATGTTGGATTAACAGCTTTGGAGTGCCGAACACATTTAAACAACGGGAACAGATATGTTTTTTCACCTTCTTTTTACTAATTTGCGTTTTTACCAATCTACTTAGGTTCTTGACAACACTGTAGTGCTCGTCATACAGAAACAGGTTTACACACTCCGTGCTGTTGAGCTTACTGAGTCTTAGGGGGTATATTTTTCTGGTTTCGTCATCGTAGCTGAAAACGTTAACGTTAATTTCGTTTGCCTTTTCAAACTTGGCAATATCCTTTACCTTAACTGGGAATTCTGTTTCACCCCAGTCTAACTTTTCAGCTTGCTTTTTTAGAATTCTGGTAATCCTTTCGGCATCTTTTTCAACAGGATTTAGTGCTCTGGTGACTGCCCACTTAAAACATTCTTCGTCGTCGTTTTTTGGATTGATAATTGCCTTCTTAACTATTATTTCTTTCGGGAGCGGTTTGTAACTTTTACCATTAAGTGGTTTGTACGTTGTGATGAAGATTTCTAACTCCTCTACGGAATGTATTCTCCATCCACTACCAAGTTTTTGATACTCTGCAAGCGATTCTAACATTTTGCTGCACATTTTTTCGTACTCTGTGGTGCTATCCTCCTCAGATATTATGTTGTGTGTGTTACTACGGAAGTGGGCGATAGTTAGCACGTCTTCGCCGGTTTTAGGATCGGACCTAATCATCATACAAACGAGAACCGTGTTTACCTTTTTCCCAACACTGTTTGTGTTGTTGATTAGTGACTCGACTGTTGGGACTGTGTTGTTAAGAAATACTTGTGGATCTTTGTGACCACTACCATCTATTTTCCACTTGCTAGTGTTTTTCTTAATGGCGCTGGAGATCAGTTCGGGTTTTACATCTTCCTCCTTTTTACCGAATAACCTCATTATACTTTCCTTCATGGTACTAAATGCAGAGGTTACATTTCTTTTAACGGTTTTAGGGACATGGTTGACTAACCAGTCGTACCATTCTTTCATTTTTCCACCGACTTTTGTGGTCTGGTGATCAGGTTTATACTTTGTTGGTTCTAGTAAAGGTGTTGAAATATTCGGAACATCTGTGTTTAATAAACTTTGATTGTTCATACTCTCTTTTATTGGTACATTTTGGGGCAAATTCAATTTGTAGTACTTATAAGCAAAAATGTGTCCCCTCAAAATGTGTCCCTTTGAAATATGTTTTCTTTTTTATGTAAAAAGATAACATTAAAAGTTTGTTTTTTACTTACGTTTAACTGTATATTTATTTTCCTTAAACGTTATTATTGATCCTTTTTTTATGTAAAAAGGGATACAACTTGGATTAATATTAAGTTGTTTTGCCGCATTGTATATGCTTGGAAATTCTATTTTTTCACCCGAGTCTTTGTTTTCGAAAATAATACAAACCGGCTTGGTAATTTTGTCTTTGTTATGTGTGTCAAAAGATTGGTTTCTTACTAGTGGAATGCTAAGTAATTCACATAACGTTTTTGTGTTCATATTGGATGTGTTTTTTATTCCATTTTCTTTTCCCTTTTGACGTAATTCTCTAAGTGTAAATGTTGTCATTGTGTTTCTTTTATTATATATCTTTTTTTTTCTTTAAATACTAATTTTTTTTTTACTAATTTTTTTTACTAATTTTTTTTTACTAAATTTTTTTTTACTAATTTTTTTTTTCTATTTTTTTTTCTATTTTTTTTTATTTAAAAAGTTTTCTCTCTTTATTATATAGTTTTTTTCTAATTTTTTTTCTAATTTTTTTTTCTAATTTTTTTTTTTTAATTTTTTTTTCTAATTTTTTTTTTTCTAATTTTTTTTTTGATTATAAACATAAACATAAATAATAATGCGTGAAATATTTGACTTTAATCATGTTTCGAAAGATTTAGCATCCGAACAGATGGAAATGTTTAAAGAGATATACAGACACTATCATAGATTAATGAAATGCTATGGTAAGATGTACAAATCAAGTAGACGAAAGGATTTTTTTCTTATGTTTTTTAAAGTGGGATTGATAACCGGTGGCACCAGTGGAACCGTGCTTGGCTGTATTACACTTAATCCATTAATTTTGGGTGCTATGTCAGGAGTAGGTCTCCTAATAGCTGGTTACATGAGAAAGGCTAATTTTGCAAAGCTTAAAGATAGGCATAAATTTGCTTATAAAAACTATAAAAAGGTTCTGAACAAAATTAGGGAGTTTATGAGAGGGGTTCACTTTGATCGGGCTCAGTTTGATGGGGAACTGATGGTGATTGACGATTTGGTTCGGGAGATGTGTTCTGAGATTTCGGACGGAGTTGACAGGTGGTACACTCGAGAATACGAGTGTAATTCTTAATTGTTTTGTTTGTCCAACCCATTTGTATGTTTCCTTCTATTGTTTCTGAATCTTTACCGAAACTGATACCGAACTGAAAACCTTTTCTTGTATTATGGTTTTTGTTTAGTTTTTCTTTGTCTTTAGGTTTACTTTTTGAACTTCCCATTTTATTTAAAAATGGGAAATTTATTTAAAATAGTAGGTATTTAAGTAGTATCAGTTCCACTGTTATTGGAATTAGTAGTATTGACACCACTGTCACTTGTGCAAGTACTTTGATCGCTTTGTACCTTAGGTTCATCTTGTTCACCTTTATTTGTGTTGTCCCACATATGTTTTGCAACTATTAGACCACCGGATAGTAATCCGATCATAGGAATGAATGGCGATACTTTCATCACCATTGTTTTTACATCGTCGTAAAGAAGTTTGTTTGATGATAATTCTTTATCAAGTGTTCCATCATTCTCAACCATATTTAACTGTTCCATTAAACCAGAGAACTTTGTAATAAGACTTTCTGTTAGTTGTGAGTTAACCATATCCATTTGTTCGCGTTGGTGATCTTGTTTAATTTTTTCTAATGCGGATTGACTTGCCTTTTTGATATACTTTTCTGAATACTTAATTTTTTTAGCGGCTGACAAGCGGATTAGCTCATCCCTAAGGTTATCACATGACGGATTAGGTGAAATGTCTTCTAAATTTTGTGGTTCTTCTACATTCATTTATTAGTGTAAAATTTATTTTACCAAGTGTAAAATTTTTTTCTGTTCTTATAGAGAATATAAGCGAAAGCAACAGCTAACATCCACAAATTTTTTGCCAACCAAGCTATTCCCTTAGCCCCCCACGTTAGCGCAGTAGCCAAAATATTTACCAGCGGAGCCAATACTGGTAATACAGCCTTTGCTAGTTTCGCTAACGCTTTTGCAATTTCTCCTGTTGCTTTTGCAGCTGAAACAACACCTTTTCTTCCAGCCAAAACTACTGTTGTAACAATACCGGCAATGGAAATAGCTATTGCTGATAGCACCCCCAAATTGTTACGTGCAAATTTTTTAAATTTTTCATATTTTGTTATGTCATCATTTTTAATCATTTCTGAAGTTTTTTCGCTAATTGGTTTTAGATTATTTTTTAGTCTAATTTCGTCAGCTTTTAGTTTTGCAACATCTGAAATGTCTTTGTATATAGCTTTTTTTCTTACATCAACCTCAGCTTCTGATTTGTCCCTCCAGTACTCAACAGCTATGTCAACAGCGTCTAAATTTTCTATATTGTTTGTCGCTAGTATTCCGCCAAGTTCTCTTAACTCTTCATCATTAAGCTGTGTTCTATCAACCGCGTTGTCACTGTTTGTTATCTCGTCTTGGATTCTATCGATGATGTTTGCTCTAATTCCGTTAACATTAGATGTTCCAGGTAAAATACCAACAGTTTCCTCAATAGCGCCATTTGCTGTTTTACTATGCTCTTGTCGTGCTTTTTCCATGATGCTACTATACTCTTGAACGGTGTTTCTAATTTTTTCATTGCTACTTAGCACAAAGTCATTTCCTTTTTTAACAACAACTTTGACATCATTGTAAAGTATACCATTTACCTTTCCGGTTTTTTCACTTACAGAAATTAAACTTCTGTCTATTAACTTTTTTGAAGCGGGTCCATCTTTCATTACCACCTCAAGGTTAAACTTATTACGAAAAAATGTTTTTCGTGTTCTTGTAATTCTTCGCCTTTCAGCAGTTTCCCATCGCTTACGCCTGTTTTGAAATGTGTTTTCTTCCTCGTTTTCTTCCGCTGCTGCGTTTGTGTCGTCTTCTTGCAACCACTCATCAGGATTAAATGGTCTTAGGTCTGTTCTACCATCCAGATCAATGTTGTCATCATAATCATCGAAGTCATCATAATCATCGAAGTCATCAAAGGCGTTATCGAAAAAGCTTGTTTCTTCTTCCATTATTCTTTCCATGTTATTGTTTTCACCAAAAGTATCTAGTTCGAATCCTTCCATTTTATTTGTATGCAAAATAAAATTTTCCTATTGTTTAACTTTGTTCACTTCGCTTACCTCGTCTTTGACTTGGACTAACTCTTCATTGTAGAACTTACCAATAATATTTTCCGCTTCGCTGTCTTCAATGTTGTACATCACCGGATCACCGCGGAACACAGCTGTTATTTTAAAAACTTCATTTGTAAAGTTAGGGTCATACCCCTTTGCAAAGTTCTTTTTGTATTTGTATATCCTTACATGATCACCAACCTTAAATCTTGGCTTTGGAAACTTTAGCGGTGGTAAACCATATAAAGTTTTGAAAACCTCATCCTGATTATCTGTATTAACGCTATTAGGTTTTCTTTTGATGGTTGAGTGGAATGTGTTGTTGTAGCTTTTGGTTAGTTTACCTAAAACATCTATCCAAGTTTTAGTTTGTTTGAATGTAAAATATTTCCACATTCTAGTTTTAAGAGTTCTGTTAAATCTTTCTACAATAGCTGCTTTACGTTCTGAGAGTGTTGAAAAGTACTCTATGTCATGAGATTTTAAAAGGGATCTTACTCCAACATTGTAAAATTCATTACCATTATCAAACTGAACAACCTCAGGATATTTTTGAAAGTGATGTTTAAACTCCTTTAGCATTTTACCAACACCAACTACCATACTTTCTGTGTTTTTTCTGTGCACGGGAACGGCAAAAGCAAATCTACTTAAAATTTCAACACCCGTTAAAATCCAGTTAAACTTTTTATTTGTAGAGCTAAACTTAGCCATATCCACTAAGTCCATCTGGAGCTGATCGGCCAGATTTTTAACAAAGGTTCTTTGCGTTTTACGTGGTTTTCTTAGCGGTTTATGCAATGTGTACGTACTTTGTGATGATAACCACTCCTTTACTAACTTTCTTGTAACTCCTTCCAGTCCCATTTCAACCGCCTTTTGGTATAGCTTTTCCGCACTTTGATATCCGGTTACAGGATTGTAATATATATTTCTTAACTCAAGGTCAAGTAATGTTAAAGCATCCATTTTATTTGCGCGAAACAAAATTTCGTGCGGGTGTAAATAAAATGAACGCAAAGGAAATTCAAGCATTAAAGGATTATTATGGTGAAAAAAACTATAAAAAAGTCCTTACAGAGAGTGTTATAGAAAAGATGAAACTTAAAGAAAAGTTTTTAACGGATTATCCAAACGCGGATGTAAAAAGATTTGAATTCGATGTTTCGTTTAACCAAGATGGAACTGTTGGAGAAAAAAGCATATTTTTTCAAGATCCAAATAACATTATATCTTCTTTTGACATTACATCAGAAGCATTTTTAAGCAATCCGGATTGGAAAAGTTATTTATACTGGCCAAAAAAGTGGACCGTTACTCAAGATTTACCTGATTTTGAACTCAATGAGGGATTTTCATTAAATTTAGATGTTGCATCTATTTTTGTAACTGAAAAAGCAAAGTTTACTGCACATTTTGAAGAATTAAACACAACTTATGTTATTAAACCCGTTACTGGCAACGATACCAAAAGCGAAGAGGAAAAAAAGCCATATGCAAAAGAGGAGTTCGACTATATTAACAATCCATATTTTACAGCAATAGCTGCAACTTATGTTATTACTTATATGTGTGGAATTTCAGCTGAACACTTAACAAACAAAATTCCAAGAGCGAGTTCAAATTTAACCACAAGTATTGTACAGTATCACTTTGCATTTCATTTAAGAAGATTTTTAAGGAACCCCACAAAACTTAATAAGTATATGACAGGAGATCATCTAAAATTACTACAAAGTCAAACACCAGTTAGGAAAATATGGAGAACACAATATAGTGATACAACCATGAAACTTGAAAAATTTCAAGAACAACAAGACAATCTTGGATACATCACAAGAAATATGAGATACGTTAAAGACCATGCAAATTATATTAATTACGGAGCGAACATAAAATATGAAAAATATATGGGTGGAAAACCAAAAAAAGATAATGACTTTCTACTTTTCGTATCTAAAAGTTCAGAAGGAATAACTCCTTTGGGTCAAAAACTATTTCAACAATCCATAGAAAGCTATGTTTACAGTATTTTAGGATCTCAAGCAAGAACCAGATGGAGTATTATAGATCAAGGTGCAAAAAGCACTCAAACACAAGATGTATTCATAAAACTTATGAAGGACACAATATCTCAAGATGATACAACGGTAGCTATTTCAAACATGAGAACAGCAATTAAAAGTACAAATGTTATACTAAATTTTGCCATTTCACCAGGATTAATTCTAATACCTTCTGATTTGAGAATTTTAATTAACCCTATTAGCGATACTCTTGCAACAGGAAAGATGACATTTGGTAATAATGTAAATATTAACAAGGTCAAAGTTAACGCAGTTGAGCGTAGCGACCCGCGGCAAAACACAATTGAGCGAAACGTAGTCGAGCGTGGTAAACCACAAAAATTTCCAGTTAATCCGCAGTTTACCACAAAAGATTATGATCAATCAAAATCAGAAGTAGTTTTACCATTGGTTTTTGGAGTTTCACTCGCTGGTGTTTTTCTCATCTTCAAAAAGTTTTTCTAATAGCTTTTGCGATCTTCCACTTTTTGGGAGAGTAATCGTGTCAGCAAGGTCTGTCAATTCACACTTATTAAGTATGAAATGAATAACAGCCTTCATATTTGGAAATGATCCGTTATTTCCTTTTAGCCGGTCAAACCTTCTCTCCATATCTGTTATCATTGCGTCCCCATTTGGTATGTCAACATTTGGGAACATCTCACTCATCTTTTTGTTAAAAGTCTTTACTCTTTTTGAATTTATGTTTTCGAACATAGTGTGTTCTTTCATAAAATGATTATCCCCACTTTGACTTTGTTCAAAAAGCTGTTCAAAAACTTCGCCACATGTAAAGCACATTAACGAACCATCAATTTCATTTTTTTTATGATTACAATGATTGAAGTCAAATTCGGATTCGTAATTTTCAAACTCATCTTTTTCTGCCATATTAATCTGTTTCATTAAGACAGAAAACTTGGTAAAACCTTCATGATTGGTAATAACTTTGTTATTCATCCTTTTATTATAGTGTTTTTGAGCAAATTACAGCTAGCTCACGAGCAAATTACAGCTAGCTATACAGCAAATTACAGCTAGCTATACAGCAAATTACAGCTAGTTGTTAAGCAAATTTGAACAAAATGTAAGCTAGTTTAAGCTAGCTATACAGCTAGTTGTTAAGCAAATTTGAACAAAATGTAAGCTAGTTTAAGCTAGCTATACAGCTAGTTGTTAAGCAAATTTGAACAAAATGTAAGCTAGTTTAAGCAAAGTACAGCAAAACACAACTTATTCTGTACACTAATAAATGAACACAGAAGAACAAACTATTACAAAACCTAATACAGAAAATACAGAAGAAAAAGTTAAAAACCCAAAAAGAGTAGCGCAAGGAAAAAAGCTTGCTGAAATAAGTAAAGAAGCAAAAGCACGCAAGCGAGCTAAACAACAAAATAAAGACGAGCCGACCAACGGAAGTGAAAACGGTTTTCTACAACTCCCTAGCTTAACAACTTCCATTTCGCTGGTTGGTGTTGTAACAGGAGTAATAGGAACATACATTGCCTGGAAAAATTTTAAACAGGAAGAAGTTAATTTAACAACACCACCATCTCCAAAACCTAAACCTTTACCAAAACCAGCATCAAATCCAGCAAAGGTGAAATATAATAACCTTGATGATGATGATATTTAGATCGTCTTTGACTTGACTTACTTTGTTCGGTTCATAAAAACTAACCTATTTTTATTTGCAAAAAAAAACATTTTTACACTAATAAATGAACAAGGAAAGACAAACTAAGTTAAAACCTGGTTATAAACGACTTCAAAAAAGTGAAATAACCGGTGAACGAACAAGACACGTAACAACATTTAATCCAAACAAAGCCAATCCTGGTGAAGAAATTTACATTCAAATTCCAAAACTTAAACCTGGAACAACACTTGTTCCTGACAAAATGTTTTTGGTTTTTGACTTTAAAAATGCAAATACCAAATCATGGTTTAACAACAATCTTGCAAAGCAACTTCAGAAACAACTTAAGGTAAAATTCGCAGGTGAGATCATCTACGATAACGCGGGAGAAAGTTTGTTAAGAACTTTCGAAGATTTGTGGTTGGACGACGACACCAGAGCAAATATGTTGGAAGAAGGAGTTGCATCTGAAAACCAACGTAAGGTCATCTCGAAATCCGACGATGCTACAGCAGACGCATTTGCCGCGGTTTATGGAACCAAGCAAAGAATCCAACTAGGAAAAATCCTTATGGATCACGGTTTATACGCTCCTTACAACATGTCAAATGACTTGCAATACATTATTACCCTTCCTCAAGCTAGTGAAATTATGCTGGCACAAAACAACCAAACAGTGGAAGGATACAGTCTGGAAAACATTGAGCTGGAATTCGAAACCATCACCAATCCCAGTCTTATGCAGGAAGTAGAAAGTGGATATAACGCAGGAAGATCCCTTAGTTTCGAACACGTTACCCTTTTAAAAACAGTGGAGTGGAACAAGTCAACAACTTTAGTTAACGAAACCATTAACCTCCCTCGAAAAAGTATGAAAGCTGTTGTAATGCTTTTCACAAAGAAAACCCGTGGTGGATCCGAAGAATACGTTTTCCCAAACATTGAAAATGTAAAGGTGACTATTGAAGGAATTCCCAATAGTGTTTACTCGCAAGGTATTGTTAAAAGGAGGTTATTTGAAGAGGCGGAAAGACTTTTTAGACAAAATGACTGCAAGATCTCAGCAAACGGTTTCTACACCGGTAACAGGTTTGCACTAGTGGTTGATCTTAGATCTATTGATGACAATGAATTATACGGTCATGGTACAAAACTCTTATCAACACAATCTGGAATCATGCTGGAAATTACAAAGAAAGCAACAACAACCAATCTTAACTGTCATATCTTCATTCTTTCAGATGGAGTTCTAAAGGTACAAGCCGGCGAATTCCGTGGTGTAAGTTACTAGCCGTCTTCGCTTTGCAAAATATGGTTCTTACCAATAAATGAATCCTTTTAACATGATAATAGTTGGAATGACAAGCTGTGGAAAAACTTATTATTTACTTAAAATGTTGGAAGAAAAGTATACAAAACAGTTTGAAAACATTTTTTTAATCTGTCCTACATTTGAATGGAACAAAACTTATTTGGACTGGTATCATTTAAACGATCCAAATTTTTTTGTATTGCCTTGTAGTCAGGATCAAACAGAAGACTATCTAAAATTTGTGGTTAACTTTTGTAAGGGCAGTCCGTCACTAATTATTCTAGATGATTGTGCATCCGGTCAATCAGTAAAAAACCGTACCAGCGAATTAGTTAAACTTGGGTTTGGAGCAAGACATATGAATATTAGCACAATAGTAATAACACAGCAACTCACATCTATCGCAAAACCATACCGTGAAAACATTTCTAAACTAGTTTCATTTTACAATCCAAATAGGAAAGACATGCAAGTTATTTTAGATGACTACTTAGACATTAGTAAGGAAGAAGAAAAAAATAAAAAAAGAAACATTAAAAAAAACAAAGTATAGTAGATTAGAAATAAACTTAAAACATCCATACAACCATGAAATAGTATCAAGTTAAATTTGAACTGTAAAAAAGCCATGTAAAATCATATGTAAATTAAAACATATGATTTTTTTCACGAAAATAAATGAGACTCCTAAGAATTCTTATAAAAAAAGATGGTGGAAATGAAACCACTGTTAAATTTGATGAACCGCTGGTTATTGAAAATGAAACAATAACGGTAAAAAGTGCAAGTGTGTTCTGGGATTTTAACAACATCACAGACCCTATTTTTATCGCAAATGGTTCCAAAAAATTATGGTTTAAAACTGGTTATTGGACAGCAAACATGATCATTGAAAAACTAAAGGAAGTAAACGCAAAAGCAGAGCTAGTGCACTACTCACAAAAAATTAAAATTACCCCAACAGAAATCCTTTCCCTAGAAAAACTGACTCCAATACTTGGATTTTCCAAAACACGAATGATTATTCCAAAAGACACTACTTACGTTTCTAACACATCTGTCAACGTATAAATCTCGGACTAAAGTACATCAACATTAAGTGTAATGCTGTTAACATGTCAAAAACATCTTTTCAAGGGCAGCGTGACAATACCATTGCGTTACTTCCAATCACAACCACACAATCATTAAAGGGTTCTGTTACCCGCTATAACAACATTAATAGTGAAACTGAGCTGGATAACGGAATCTATAGCGAACTAAAGTTCACAACAAGTCATGAGATTGGTGATATACTATTAGAAATAATCATAAAATAAAATAATGGCATTAAACTATGGTTATAATGTTAAAAAGTGTAAAAAATTTGTACTAATAAATGGGTGATAACAAAAAGGAAGTAATTCAAGATTTATATAATGCCGCGCTAGTTACAGCAGGAGCTGTAGTCGTAAGCATGGTCTCAAAACGTTTAACAGGACAACCTTTAGCTGCACCAGCCAGCCTAAAAGAAACCGCAAAATTAGCTGTCGCCGTTGCAGCTGGAAGCTTTCTAGTCAAAAAAGGACAATCTGCAGGGTACATACCCAAAAACTTAAATGTATAAATAAACATGGTATCAATGGCAGTAGGAGGAATATTTAATGCATTTGCTTTTGCAGGTGCTGGATTCCTATTCTCAACATTTAACAAAGAAGATTACCAAAAAGAAGCCAAAAGGCATAATCTTGCAATGGAAGAACTCAGCAAATCCAAAGAAGAATTTTATGAACAAGAACGAAAACGGAAAGATAGAGAAGATGAACTAAGAGCTGAACTTAATGAGGCAAAAAGTGATATGAGAGATACCAGCAAAGCATTCAATGAACTTAATAAAATATTACAACAACGAAAAATACCACCTCCAAAGTTAGAAGATTTTTACCAACCATCAGAAGAAATGAAAAAGTATCAAATTATGGCTATGGCATTAATGGGATGTGGTGGTGGATGGCTACTACACAAACTAATATAAACTGTTGTCAGTCGTTGCAGGCAACTCCGCTACGCAAACGTAAAAAATTTCTATCTTTTTTAGATAGAAATTTGAATTAATCGTTTATAGCATCTCAATCTCAGATGCACTATAAGCGTAGGCAATTAAATAATCCCAGTATTCTCTGCAATAAAATTCATCGAAATTTCTTTGATCCATTTTGCTATACATTACCCAAAGTCTATAACCTTCAATACTTCCTTTTGAAAGCTTAAAAATAAGTTTCCCAATATCAAACCATGTTTTGCTTTTAATTTCACATTCTGTTACAAACTCAAAATTGTCATTAACTAACATATCTCTTTTATTATATACATTTTTTTTAAAACAAAAAAGCAAGCAATTTTGCATGATTACGTTTTGCCATGATCAATTTTAAATTCTTACGCTCTTCTGCACTTACCTTAAAATACCTTGGAATATATCCCGCACTGTCGAAAGATTTTAAGTAGTTAGTAGTTTGTTCTAACCAGTTTGGATTGCTTTTGAAATATGGTTTTATGTTTGTTGCTCTTGGATTTTTTTTTTCTTTTTCATCATGGTTGTGCCAGCTAATAATACTATTGATGTCACAGCTAAACCTAAAATGTTTGTGTTTCCATGTTAAGGTAAAGGTGTTTTTTAAATCTCTGTCTTTAATCCGCTTACAAATTTTTGTTAGTGCTTTTTCATCTTTTCCTTCCGACATTGTGTATATTGCAGAACAAAGATTGTTAAGTGCTACTCTGTTCCTCATTCTTCGTACTGAAAGTTTTGGAACAATAATGTCATACACAAAATTCCTCACGTTTTCATCTTCTACTATTTGACTTTTACAAGGGTTGTATGTTGTTCCTCCATCTTCGTAGATAAGTGGAACGAGCGATCTTATTGTGTAAAATTTAACACGTTTTTTAAATGATTCCCATTTCTTATCACAAACATTTTTGTTATATTTTTTACTATCTTGTTGTGAAAACTCATGCCATATTTCATAACCTTCTTCACTTCCATTGGTACAGTTGTAAATTGCACAACCCACTGTAAACCAAGATTCTGAGTAAATTTCAGCTCGTTTTGGTGAAAGTTGACTAATGTAAAATTTTAATGTTTCAATCATGTCTCTTTTATTATAACAAAAAATTTTATTTTTTTTTGAATATGTTGTGTGTAAGCTTTATGAGCTCTCTATTTTGCGAATTTCTATATCAAAATATTTCAAAATGGCTTGGTTTTCATCCGGAGTTAAACCAAACTCCTTTGTGTTTGGATTTTGTAATATTTTCTTTTTAGCGTTAATGAAATTGTTTATACGTCTTTTTTTGTCCGCCTGTTTCTCCCTCTCCTCCTTCACCTGTTTCTCCCGTTCCAACCTTTCTTTCTCTTCTCGAATTTTTTTAAACATCGCTTCTTGTTTTTCAATGGCTTGCATATCATCATACCATTCTAAACAATCACGATAATAATCTAAACCCAACCATGAATTATATTTCACCTTATATTTCAAAGTTTTTATATAATCATTCCTTTTCTTTTTAGCTGCTTCTTGTTCTTTCTTTTCTAAATGTTTTTCATACTTTTTTTCTGAAAGAAATCGTGGGGCGTTAATTGGGGTTACTATTGTTTTCACCTCCAAATCTGAGTATTCATCAAATTCAGAGATGAAAAACCTTGCTGGGAAAGATTGATATTTTCGAAGAAACCTTTCAGCTTTCTTCGCAGCTCTACTGTTGATACCTTTCTCCTCTTTTAGTTCATTCCACTGCTTCTCTAATTTGTTTATTCTTTCTTGTTCGTATTTTGTGAATGGAAGGACAGGTTTCTGCTCATTGTACTCCTTTCGATAGCTAATTGGGAACACAACAACATTGGAATCTTTACTAAAAATAATTGGCTTTGGTTCATGACTTAAACAGTGTTTTTTACCTGCATAGCATTTCCTTTTGCATAAACCTTTTCCTTTCTTTAGCTGAGTTAAACATAAATTAATTGTTGTGTCGTGATAGTTGCAAAGCGTGTTCTCACCCTTGCACCTTCTTTCACAGTCCATACCAACACGCTTTCCACGCGTTAGTTTGTGGGTACACCGCTGCGCTTGAATCTCCACTGCCTCGCTTTGTTGGTGTGCTTTAATCGGTTTGGTTTGAGCTTTCTTTTTTGCACGCTGTAACCGTTTCTTTAATTTTTCTTTATTTCTTTGCTCAACTGGGTCTGGTGTTGGTTTTGGTTTAGCTGGGGTTTGAGCTTTCTTTTTTGCTCGCTGTAACCGTTTCTTTAATTTTTCTTTATTTCTTTTATCTTCATTCATCTCTTTCTTCTTTATTGTACAATATCGCCCCTTTTTCAATTTGTTGCACTTATAAGTTAAAATGTGTCCCCTTAAAATGTGTCCCCTCAAAATGTGTCCCCCTTACACATTAACAAAAAATATCTCTTTCATTACTATATAATAAAAGGGATATGAATTTAATGGATAAAACAGTTACTACATTTCAAGATCTAATATTACAAAAGAAAATGCCGGCTCTAAGAAATTTTAAAAAGTGTACTACCCTTTTCATTACACCTAAGCTACTTAAAAAGTTGTATGCCTTTATAGAAACACTTCAACAACATCCACAACGCGTAGGACTTTCCTTAGCATTAAGGTTAACATTTAAAATGCTCTTAAATGAGATGATCTTTCAGGGTCCTAATGGTACTGATGCTGGTATCTATATCACTGAACTTATGTTTGAACATCATCAACGTAAACCTAGAAAAAGAAGTGTTGGTTGTACAACTATTAATAGAGATATATTACATTGGTAGGTAAAGGAGTAAAAATTCCTAAGAAAAAATCTTAGGAATTCTGTTTTTTTTTTTTATGATTATGAAATCTCATGATCTTTTATAATATCGCTGCTTATTTCCTTTATATCATCCTGTTTTAAAAATCCGCTAATTACCTTGATATCGTAAATCTCTCCTGTAAAAGGTTTCGATAGCGGTCCAGTGGTTCCTGTAAATCTATCATTCACAAAAATTGTTCCACATGTTTCACCAATGGTTTTAGGATTCGCGAAGAAATCTGAATCTGCCGACTTTACTCCATTAATGTATATACAACTTCCGGTTAATAACCAATGACATGAAATTAAATGTTTTTAAAAAATGCTAACATCACTTTGAATTGTACAGTTGTACTCCTTCGTAGGAAATCCGCCTCCGTATGAAAGTTGGTTTGTTGTTCCAGTTTTATATCCAATAAACTTATCGTAACCACCATTATCGTTACCAATAATGTATGCCCATTTTCCAGAATTGTTGGTGTCGCCAATAACGCGTACCACGATAAAAACTGAAACATTAATACTAACCATTTCCGGACATTTAAATATCATAAAACACTTTCTGGTATTTTGAATAAAATCTAATCCGGGTATTGGACCTCTATTATATATACTCTGAAAAAGTGAATATTCATTGTCTTGCACCCTTCCAACTCTAACTCCTTTATCGGCCTGACCAGATTTCACAGCTTTTAACATGTTAACGTCAAAAACAGTTTTGTACTGTTTTTGATCTTGCAACATCTTGCGTTCACAGCAACATGTTTCATAACCATAATGTATACTCATTTTTTATTTATACTATTATTAACAAAATAGCACTTTCGGCAGACGACGACAAACGAATAATTTTAGAAGACGGAATCCGGACTTTAGCAATCGGACACCGAAAAATAGCGGAGGCGAAAATGCGCCAGAAATACCTAGGATACTGGGAGACCATAGAAAATGTCGGATACTGGTAAAGCGGGACAAAGCAAAACCGAACAGCGGAACGAAGTGAAACGAAGTGAAACGAAGTGACAAACAATGACAAGTGCCCGGATCCGGAAAAAACAAGAATTTTGGGAATCGCAAAACGGGAAATCCCCGAATTCCCAAAATGCGCCAGAAATTCAAAATGGCGGATCTAAAAAAAGTGAAAAACAATGAAAACAAAAAAATGCGCCAGAAATTCAAAATGGCGGATTCTAAAAAAACTTCTATAAAAAAAATAATCAATCTATGAAATCCTAAACGGGAATTCATAGATTTCCTAAACGGGAATTTCCCTAAAAATCCAAAATGCGCCAGAAGCCCCCCTTCCCTACTACTCACATTGTAAGCCCCTCCCCTCTAGACCCCCTTTGAGTAGGCTCTCCCCTACTTCTGGAAGCAGAAAATAATTAAGTCCCCCTCCCTCCCCGCATCAAGTTGATAAATAGAGGAGAATCAGACTTTTTGTACTATATATATATAGTAGTGAAAGTTCGGACATTGATATTAATTAATTGAATAACAATTAATACTATGCTTATGGTTTAAATTCTTGAAATTCTCTTGTCTTCTTAAAATTCTTTATTGAAATTTTAATACGTTACTGTCTAGACAAAATGCTATTTTTAAAGCGCTCCTGATACGGTACATTAGAAAAAATAATAAGCGCCCGGCGCGCTAATTCGGTTAATTACAGTACTTTGGCTGCTTTTCACAATTCGCTTGCACGGACTCAATGTTTTCAACTGGAGAAAAAATTTTTCAAATCGCATCTTCTCATCGTGTTTGGCTCAAGTGAACAGATTGTGCGTTCCTTGAGTTGCATCACGTGCGTGTTCGGGACATAGGCGTACCGGCTGGGGGGGGCTGCAGCCCCCCCCCCCCCAGTTGCCGAAAAATTGTCTGTATTCGGGCAAAAATGGTCTTGTCATCAGGGACGTAGCCAACAACAGACATGTAACTATAAAACTGATGCAATATGAACTGTGTCAGGAAATAAACTCTAAACAGTATATTCAATGTACTGAGTGTATGCATTTTGAGTATCTATGTGACGTTTGCGTGTTTTGAGTATTTTATATGACGCTTTTTAACCTTTAGAGTCTGTAAAATCTTCCTCCAAAAGCCAGAAAAATTTGTTTTGATTTCGGCTCCCCCCCGCTTTCAAAATCCTGGCTACGTCCCTGCCAGACTTGCTCCAAGTCCGCCTCTTAGCGCTAGTTTTTGCGGGCGGGTGGAAAGGCGGGAGAGCGGAAAAGCGGGAGGAAAGAGACGGACTTGTTTCGCTTGCAGGTTTTTGAATCTTATTAAATATTCTGGCGGGAAATCGCTGAAATTTACATCGCCCTGTTTGACGTGTTTCGGGTTGTCGTACATGCAATGGAAAGTGGTTCTACCCCTACTAAAACGTTTTCAAGAGTCTGTTTAACTCCAACTTCATAGCAATTTAGCCTGAATATAATTATTAGCCCGAATTACGTCACCGGTCGAAAAATTCACCGGTGAATTTTGGCGCGCTGCAGGTGGGAAAAGTCCTTTTCAACGAGGAACCGAAAGGTCAAAAATGTTTGAAAAAGACTTTGAGAAAGTCTACGTCCCTGCTTGTCATTGCCATCGAGGGAAATCGAAAATGTTATTGTTTTTCGTTTAGCAATGTGATCAATCAATATAGGCATTGTCCAAACGCTATCTCGTATATTTATATTATACCTGATAAATATCGAATTACTCAAGACAAAAATAAAAATTATTTAGTGTTTCATTTCGGCTTGTCTTTTCTTCCCTCTTCTCTGCAGCCATTGTGCAACGTGTTACTCGTGAAATTTTTCCGTGGGAGAACTGCAGTTATCCACACAATCTAAATTTGGAAAATCTGCCAACGTTGCTTACTGTAAGTCCGAATTATAATTAGCACTTGTTGCTTAAATCCGAATTAGCGCTCCCGCGTGGTGCGGCGACCAAAAATACCAGAATAATGCCCTTAAATTACAGGAAATATCTTTTCAGAGACTCAAGAGTTCAAATTTTCCGGGGGAGGGGAGCATGACCTGGACCCCCTAATAAATTACGACGTCGCCATATTTATTCGGGCAATGCAAGTTATGTTCAGCTCCCCCTACAAAATATTGCCCGTACGCCTATGGTTCGGGACTATATAAAGGGCTGTTCATGAGGCGGGCGGGCTGATTTTATGCCACGAAAATGTTTCTATCACTTCAAAAAAGATTTAGACTACCTGTCATATTGCATTGCTCAAATAGTCGTTATAAGATGTTCGTGTCATAAAACAGTGTTTTTATCATGTGAAACAGGTCAACTTCGACCGTATCCCCCGAGTTAACCCTACCTCCCGAGATAACCTTAGATTTTATTCACGAAAATATTTCTTTGACTACAAAAAGGAATTTTAATACTCCGTGTGCTATACCTACAGAAAAACAAACCCAATTTTGCTTCGTTACGTAATTTTGCATTTCCCAAATAGTCGTAATATAACCGCCTCATATCACGACCGGAAATGGCGACTGTCGAGGCTCGCGAAATACGGGCTGACCCGTATTAGCTACGCATGCGTAGAACGAATATCTTACGTGTAAACGTCATCAATACACGGCCAACAACTCACTTGAGCCAGCACGCACGTGGACTGCGAACTGCCCCATGAAAGTGGCCGATTTTCTAGGCGATTTCTGATCGTGGCACGGCCCCTTAAACCCAAAATAATTCCAAATCACAAATTCCGATCAACAAGTTCACCATAATATTGCAAAATATGCACATAATCATACCATTTTAATTTAAACACACATTTTATATTAAAACTACGGGTGTAGTAGAAAACATTACGTGTACAATGATCGTTTATGCAGCTTTAAAAACTAAAATATGCATTTTTGCAATATACTGTAAAATGGTATATACAACTATTTTTACAGTATTTTCAGTTGGTATTCGATCATTGCAACATTATACTTGTTAACAAATATGAATAACTATAACAAATTACTCAATTGCTCTTGTAAATGTATTTTTAAAAAAGTGTGAATAAACTATAATTATTATTATTATTACACCTTCTTTTTACCTTCTATCCAATGCTAACACCGCTGTCACACGTTTTGCACCTGCGCGAGCTCAAGACCAAAAAAGAGCGGGAAACTGTTACAGTTTAAAGCCCTAATCAAACGAGAACGCAAGTCATCACAAGTTGGCAGTCAGAATTTCTGTGGCGGTCGTTTGAACACCCAAATTAACAAAATAAAGGTTTCATGAGTGTTTTAAACAAGTTTTAACTTTGTCACGGTACATGATATTTTCGGGAAACTATTCAGAGGGGCTGGCTGAGATAGCGTGACTGCCAACTTGCGATGACTTGCGTTCTCGTTTGATTAGGGCTTAATAGGCGAGTTTCAGGGTGTTGCGCGCGCATAATTTTTCAAAAAAACTGGCAAGCTCCAGTGGAGCTGCTCCACTCAAAGTAAAGATACTGTTTAAAATCAACAAAGTATAGATACAGTTTCTGGATATTTAACACTGTTATTCTGATGTTTTTGGCTTGCTAGCAAGTCTGTTTGCCATTGCTTACTTTGTGGGGAGCCCACCAAGAGCCCACCAATTCGCTTATTCTGTAATTCTATGAGACTGCCACACGTTTCTTGTAAATCTTAAAAAAACTACTTAACTTTTAAAGTTTGTACTTGCTGTAATGTTTAGCTGCATTATTAATATCTTTAAATATTCTGATATTACCCCTTCATAATTTTCATGAACCGTTTTATAAAAAGAAATGAAATGAATAACGAGTCTCACTTTTTCTTAACTGTCTCCAGGGTTGTTTTTGTTACAGGCTTTCAGCTATTTCCAACATTTCTTGCAGTGTTTATACTTGCAAACTCACGCATGATCAAACGTTTTGCAGCGGTGTCCCCTTAATTGTGATTTGTATTTTCTACATCACTTAAGCAGTACACTACACTCACTACATTTATAAATACAAAAAACCCCAACATATTTAGCTTGCGTTTCTGGTTCTGTAGTGTTTTTGGCATCAAACAAATTGTTCATCTTTAATCCTTTATAGAACATATTCACACAACTTGCGTAATAAGATCTTTTGCATCTTCTTCATAGGTAACAGTTCCTGGCAATGAAACAGTTGAACCAACTGCCATTTCTATGAATAAGAAACGAAGACAAATCTATTTTAGGGTTGGACAGGCAATGGTGCAGGGATAAAAAGCACTGACCCGTTCTTGTCTATATCAGTTCAGAACCATTTTCTGTTTGTCCCAAATCATGGTGAAAAGGTTTAAAAATGTATAATGTAGCTAGTACATCAAAGGGCATGGCTAAACATTTTTTAGGCCAACCAACATATCTATCTTGCCATCAAACCCCCCCCCCCCCCTCCCCTCATAGTCAGGGCCGTAGGAATATGTTTCAGGTTAGGGGGGTTTCCTGCATTTTGAGGTCAGTTTTACAACAAAATATTACAATCATAAACAACATAATTTTAGTCTTTGACATCGACTTTTTAGGGGGGCTCAGCCCCCTGCTTGCTATGGCCATGCTCACAGTACCAGTGATGTTTTTCAGGGGGAACGCGGGCGAACGGCGTTCACCCACTATTTTTGTCAGGGGAACACCATTCCCCCTGACAAAAATTATGGTGGGGGAAGTCGCCGTTCCCCCTAACAAAAATTAAACGTAGTGCAACACCATTCAACACCGCACCATTTTTGCTTTGAGTCAATGAGTGTACTCGTTTTTCAACCAAGTTAGCCAACCAGCTAGCCTGAGCCAGGCTTTTAGTATGCTTTTCACACACCATTAACTTTCATGACAGGATCCGAGCCACGCTCATTTAATTTTACGACCAGTGGCCTTCAGGTGCACCTTGCATAGCGTGGGGCTTAAATTCATTGAGATAGGGGACACCCTAGATAAGATCCATGCACAGTCTGGTCAGTGATTTTTATGACCTTGCTATTTGAAAAGCTGAGAAACATGATGATCATTCATCACTACTTTTAAATTCCACATGAGAAACCATTCAGAGAAGCTAGAAAAATAGACTTCGACACTTTGCACAATAATCACAATTATTATCATATTTAATCATTTTACTCACCTGAACCAATAATGCCTTTATCATTTTCCTCATCATGTACAAACAAAATCTGTGTACAGTTGTTGTTGGTAACAGTATCTGCTTTTGTCAACAAATCATCAATACTGTCTCTACGAGTACCTGCAGTATTTGGCACAGACAGACTGTCACTGTTTGAGTATTGAGGTGAACTGATGGATGAATCCTTCCTGTACTTATATGCTGGAGGTTCACTTGGCATCTGATCAAATCTCAGTTTTTTTGTGACACTTTCCTGAACCTGTGTACTCCTTCCATTGAGGAACAAACCCAGTGCATACATTTTTAAAAGCATGCGTTTTTTGACTGGATTCATAAGAATAAAGTCATACTCTCGTTTATCGAGTCTTTTTCGAAATGCTGGCATGACTTTCATCAGCTCATTGGCTGTTTCATGAACACTTTTCTTATTAGAGCCAGAGAACATTGATTGCGAGTTAAACACAGTGTGTGCTTCAATCAGCTCATCCAGTAGATCCCAGAGAGTATCAAATGTTGGATTGTTAATCACTTCTGCCTCACGACAATATGCGTTAATGACTTGAATCTGCCTTTCCAATTCATGAACTGCAACAAAAATGGGTGGGGTTGATAACGCTCTTTCTAACACCTGCCTTCCTTTTAAAACTGCTCTCAGATAATGTTTTGTATTTGGATCCAAATCCTGGGACTTGGCATCTTTAGATAAGGCAGGCCACAAGGGGTGTTGCTTTCTTATAACCCCGTAATGATGTAACACCAGAAAGGAGAAGAGAAGAACAAAAGCCAGCAGTACAAAGCTGTTTATACCAATAAGTGCATACTTGATGTACGGATAAATCAGAATGGCACTTTCCACTTTTAACTCCAAAAGAAGACCAAACAAAGCATTTAATGAATTGCACAATAATGAAATGATTTTCATGACATTAAAGGCATTCACACGGAATGGTTTCAATGCTGTCATAACCAGTGCCAATAAGAAAAGAGTCGCTGTTACCACAGCAATAGGGTAAACTTGGTACTGTAATGATATCGCGTAAACAAGTACCACCAAAAAGCGTAAACAGTACATGATTGACCGATAATAAACCCACGGGCGACGGTAGGACGAGAACAAGAAAAACTGTTCAACTGCCCAGACTATGTCCAGTCCCTTGAGATATTCAGCTTCTTTCAGTTGCAGATATCCTTCATGCTGCCTGGCTGAGTGTGTGAATACTTCATTCTTTGTAATCTTCCACAGATATATGGGATACACCAAAAAGAGAAATATGGAAAACAGACAGAGGAACCAACCCAATGATTCTAGTCCGTACAGAGCATGGGATCCACTCCAGCATTCAACATTGTTTGCAACGTTCAGTATAGATTTTGATGATAATGATGATGATGTTTGCGAGACTTCTGGGCGACAGTGAAACAACCTGGCAACTACCACCCCAACTGGAATGCACATCAGCTGAGCTCCAATGGCAAAAACACGTTTCATTCTGGTCAGATACAGCAACAAATACAACGGCCTTTTATGGATCAAGTACCGATATAATACAATATACCCAAGCGATAAGACAAATACGAGAGCCGTCCAGCAAATGAGATAGGTTTTATAACTAAACATGTCCGAAGATGGGACATAGGCATCGCTTGCCCCGTCGTAATAACCTTGGTTGATTTTCCAGAACTCCCAAATATCTAAATTGACAAACAACAGAAACGATGTTTCTTTAATCCAGTCTAAAGGCCAACTCCATCGTTCGGCTAACACTAAGAATACGGCGAAAATCTGGATATGATCGATGAGCATAAGCAACGAGTCCGAAACCCACAAAGTTATCCCATGGTGTTGAAAAACGTCGTCATCTTGCAGCTCGCCACTCAGATCATCATTTTCTTCGTCAAATTCCCCCAAAACCTTCTCGTCATCGTTTACTAAAGGAAAACTTTCTGGATCTTTGTCTTTCAAACGACGATTTAACAGAGCCATGATTGAAAAAAACGGAAAACTTCTACATTAGTTTCAAAGGTATGTAATGTTGTTTGGATATGTCTGCCAGTTGTGGTGTGTTACCATGGTCGTGATCACGTATTACTGAAATCGCTCTTCCGATTTCCCGACGAAGGTTTACGAGAGCTCCATCTTCCAATTATTCCAGAAATCCAAGAAACAGAGAAAGACTGTGGTAGTCATCACTGGAATTTTCATGTCGAAAAATGCCGTTTAAAATTAATGCGAATATTAGTTTTATGTTTAAAGAATCTTCGTGTTTTTTAGATAGGTACAAGGCGGCATCGAAAGCAGGTCATTATTTTATTCATATAATTGGGTATATACATGTAATGTAGATGCAATACCAATGCATAATATTTATAATCATAATTTGTATTAAATACATGTATTTTTGAATTCGCGTGGTTTTTAAGGTTTCAAAGGCGTGGAATCCGGTGATGAAATATATCAGTATTCAACTGAGGAACTTGCAAGAACAAAAAATCAAGCAAACGTGGAACAAATTGTAATTATTGGACATGGAGGTCAGTTGAAGTGGCTGAATCAGCTTGATATGAGGCTCAAACTGTGATAACTATTAAAACTATAAATTCATCATTCATTTCGTATAGTCAAACCTGACTGACCATATCACCTAGCTCAAACCTTGAGCTAGGATAGTTGTCATAGTTATACATGTACACGCGTAAAAATCTCGCAAGTTGTTACAGCATTGTTGCCTGAACAATGCTGTAACAACTTGTTGACATATGTGAACAACATTGATAAATGAACAACATTGTTCATCATTGTTTCAACAAGTTGTTACAGCTTGATGAAACAACAACCATTGTTCATGCATGTTGGAACAACTGAAGAACGTGCTGATACATCAACCATGTTCACCATTGTTGTAACATTGTTGTTCATCATTGTTATTTTGTCATGCTGTTACAACATGTTGTATCATGTGCGAACAACGTTGTTGGCTATAAAAATGTGCTGTTGGAACAACTTGTTCATGACTGTTGATTTATCCGTGAACAAGTTGTTCAAACTGTAAGTGAACAACTTGTTGACAACTTGTTCACGGTGAGCAGCACAACATTGTTCACAGCGAGCAGCACAACATTGTTCACGCCTGTTGACAACTGTGAACAAGTTGTGCATTTTTACACGTGTACTAGGGGAGAGGTTGTGCTGGAACCTGGAAGAGCTAGTATGTGTGTGTGCTTGGTGGATATATAAGGTTGAGAAAAGCACACACAACACTATTAAATACTGTTGGTGTCACTGTTCCTACTGGTGGATTAAGGGGCAGGGCTGACTGGGCAACCACTATTAAGGGTCCAAAGATTGTATGAATCCCAGGGCCAGAATCTTGGAACTTGTTGGCACAGTGTAGCTGATGGCCAAAGATAAGGAGGAGTAGGTGGATGATGTAGATGAATAGGAGGATGAGTAATCTGAGAACAAGTATAGGGAGGTAGCCCTGATGGCTTTTGCCATTTTTAGTCTGAAATGGTTTGTATAACTCACTCTTTTAGTATGGGGCAGGGTATAATGTTTACATTGGTACTGTATATACATTGGGTTTATATATTTGAGGTTTTAAATCCTAAATTTACCAAGTGAACCAATTTGGTTTAAGTTAACTGTATGACCTATATCAATTTACCGACCATTGGTATGTAGTCTGGTACAGGATATATTTTTCTTTCTTTCAGTCTGAAACAGTCTAACCATATGGTTATTACAATTAGCTTGCACAGGGACCGCGGAGCAGGGGGGGCAAATTTTCCAAAATAAACAATATAAAGCCCAGCAAATGACGCTTAAACAAGACATTTAAAAGGAATAAAATCTATTTAAGGAAATGTAAGCAAACAGATTTTATTCCTTTCAAAATGGCTTGTTTTGGAGACGTTTGCTGGGCTTTTCTACTGTTTTTGTAAGAATTTGTAAGAAACGTTTTAAACCGCAACTAGTAAATTTGATTGCATTTCTGGGGCTCTGACAGGCTTCAGATTTCAAAATTTCCCGGGGTAGCATACCCCCAGACCCCCTTAGAAGGCTCACGCCTTCGGCGTTCGCTAGCCCCCCCAATCCAAAAATTGCTCCGCGGTCCCTGTTGCACTATATATACCTGTAGTGATGTCAAAACTACTAATTATTAATATTAAGTAATGTAACTATACAAATCAGGTGCTAATAAGATTTGATTTGACTGATTGGTTATCTTCCTTGGAAAGATATTGCAAAGGAGGAATTAAGTGGAAGAATGGATTAACAACGTACTCTAATGCAAAGGGTACTGTACTGGCTGTACATGCAAAGAATTTCTTCTGGCCAGCTCTTTTCCTGCGGTTAGTGTTGTTGTGGGAATTGCTGTGGTAGAAAGCTTTGACGGATATGATAGAGATAAGATAGATAGATAGATAAATAGTTTAATGATCATTACATAGCAGCCAAAAGGCTGAATTGCGTAATTAAAATTGACATGATTATGGAATAAACAAATGAATATGATAAAAGCAGAATATATACAATATAAGATAAAACAGAATAAGAATAAATACATGTACATATATGAGAAAAATTTAGGATAAAGTCCAAAGTTTGAGTTTAAAATTATACTTCCATGCCCATACACATGGATGGCACGAAAGTTCGTTTGTAGCGTTCAGTGTTGATAATTGGAAGATTAAATTTATGGCTCTTTCTCAAGCTGTACCTAGACACGTGTTTTGGAGGAAGGAGGCTATAGAGTTTATGCCCAGGTTTGGATATGGAATTAAAAACTTTGTTACAAAGTAGGGAGCGCCTAGTGGCTAGTGGTGACAAATCAAAATTAACTAGGTTAGTGTCATAAGCTACTCCTGGATTAATAATGGACAGGGCTCTCTTTTGGACTCGTTCAATTTCTTCACATAAATAAAGTGGTAAGGCGTGATGAAAAACAGACGAACCATATTCGAGCAAAGGTCTAATAGTTGAGCAGTAAAGGTTCTTGATATCCACAAGTGGTACCCTTGCGCGTTTAAGCAAAACGAGAAAGAACAAACGTTTGTTAGCCTTCTTGATGGATTCGCTAATGTGGGGAGCCCACCGGAGGTCGTTAGAGATGGTCACACCCAAGATCTTTACACTTTTAACTTTACACTTTACACTTCTTTAACTTTTTTTTTTAACTGAAGAACGAGTTAGTCTTTACATGCTTGCTCTTGATCATCCCAGCTACTGGCAAATGAAAACCCAAGACACAAAAACTGGGTCACCCAGCTCCAGTCCTAGATAAAGCATTTTTCTTCCTGGCAGAAAAATCCCAAAATAAATATTTCCTGCTAAACTAAATTAACGATTTCCTGCCTGATAGAATTTTTCAATTTTATAAGTTGTGATACCACCAGACTTGCAAGTTTGTATCTCAAAACCATAATTTATCTGAATGTGGTATCTATACATACTTTGAAATAGCGAACTTTTTCAATTGAATACTACGTAATACAAGTACTAGCGTCAAAAATCGAAATGCTGAAACAGTTGAATAAGATAAAAGCAGCTTGTATTCTTGCAAATGCATAATGACAGCTGCAGCCTGCAACAGCGACACTATACTGAAATGATAAATATTTCTTTGTTTTCTAGAACAAATCGTTGCATCATTTGCGCAAGGATATACGAAACTTAGACAGGTTAAGGTCATGTAACAAACCTTCAAAACACTTTCGAATTGTTTACAAGTCGCCGCTGGGTTTGGCAAGAATATTGAAAGATAAATAATCGAATATGAAACTTGATATTCGATCAAAATGATGACCGTGGCGCTTTTCGATTTTTTGAAGAATAGGAAATTTCTCTTTAAACTTTGACTTGGATTAAAAAAACTGACAAATATTTCCTGCAAGATACAAAAAATTTCCTGGCAGCGGCGCTGCCGGCGCTGCCGGACATTTTCCAGCACTGCCCAGCTCATTCATTGGGCACCGTCTTGAGGGAAAAGTTGGAGAGGAAATGCTTCCAGAAGACACCACCTTAAAAGGTCTGTTCCAATTCCTCACCAGAATTAAAAATTGAGTTGTCACCATCAACGAATGCCAAGAATGGTTTAAGGCTGTGGTTGGTACCAAAAGTAGTGTCTTTGCGCCGTCAAATTCGTCAATGAAACGACTGCTCCAATGCTACGATGGCTGCTCCCATTGGTGCGAGATGATAGGCCACACAAACAAAAGAGTCGGGTTCAACAGCCAGGCATTGTCTTGTTGTCAACCAGAACTCGTTTTCACGCTCCATAATGCCTAGATTGGTGACTGATAGCAATCGACTTTTTGACAGATTCCTGAGTTTCCTCATAATCATATGTACTGGCACGCACCAACGACGCATGTGCCCATCAACGATAGAATAAAATGCAGCAGGAGACTTAACGGACTTGGAGCCATTTTGTCATATAGAACAATGACTGCATGAGTGTTGTAAAACAATGTCTGCCCATATTCATTGTTCCAAAGGCAAAATGGCACAATGGCCATTCCAAGCCTGAGACTTAAAATTAGCGATACTCGTCTTGCCTTGTTTGATAAGTTGTATGAGAAAATATAGGCAAAAAATAATACTGGAGAACAAATAATGGATTCCCTAAAAGAAGAGGCCCGCTGGTTTAACGTACATGTCAAGAACCGGTTGATCTGAAGACTTCTGGGGCGGTTCCGATTGGGAAAAATTTAAACCGGGCCGCAGTTACATCAGATATTAATGCGAGTAGGCCTCTTCAACGATATTTTCCGGTACAGATTTCAACCCCAGTTCGCCACTACAAAGAAGACAGCGGTTGTATAAATGCCAAAGATGACTAAAATATTATCAGGCTGGCAGCAGGAATTCACGTTCTATTCACCATGATAGACCAATCCCTGATTAAGGCGAAGAGGATGTTCCAAGAAGGATATCCGCCCGAACAATCACTGCAGCCATTGCTCTGGCCGGTTACTTGGGGAAACAGCGCGCAATTCTCAGATAGGTAAGTAACGTGAAATTTTCGTAAATATGCTTGTTTTAATGTTAAATTGCGTATAAGTATCAGTCTAGTTAATGAACAGATTTTAGTTTGATTATATTTAATTTTACCAGAAGAATTTAATTGAATTAAATTGAATTGATAACTTTATAACAGCTAATTGGTAATAAATAGTGGAACACTAATAAACTCGTGGGCGTTGGCCCTCTGAAATTACGATATTACAGTAGATATTAACTGTTGTATAAAGTAAGGATATCTAAAATTACGATATTAATCGTTTATTATACCCTATTATTATATAAAATAGAGTGTTTTATTGATTTTTCCGCCACTAATAAAAGTGATAATCTCACATGTGCGATTATTTATGATAATCACACATGTGACGATTATCGCTGAATCAGCATTATAGTTTAATGCAATTTTTGCAAGGTAATAGGACAATTTTTTTATATAATAAACAGAACAATACATGGATGCTTGGAAATATGAAATTTATTTCTCGTGTTGACCAGGATATGTCACTGGTTCGCTTCGCTCACTCGTGAGATATCTATCCTGGTCAACACTCGAAATAAATTTCATATTTCCGCACTTCCATGTATTATTCTCTATTTAATTGGCATAAATATGTTTCTGGCTCTTCTCAGAAATAAGTTTAGCCCCAGTCGCATGCAGCTGAGTTGGGTCAAAACCTATTTCTGCCCGCGAACATTAACTCAAGTGTGATATAATACCATCAGGCTTATCAGCTTTTGTATAATTGGAATTATCGGTGATTACACTGACCGAAATCCCAGATTATTATCAGTAAATAGGTGGTGACAACTACAAAAAAATCTATTTAAATAGTAAGAAATAGTTTCTATTCTCTCTGAAATAATTACGTTTCTCTCTGACGAAGGGCCTTCGCTCGAAAACGTTAGAAACTACGTTCAATAATTTCGGCAGTACTCAAACCTTACTATATTTTGATTTGAATTTCGAATTTTTGTTGTTTGTTTTTTGCTGTACTGTAGTGTTGGCAAGAAAGAACCTGTGTTGAGCCAGACGAGATCCAGGAAGCAATCCTGAGACATCCCGGCCCTTTTGTAATCATAAAATTGGTATATCGTAAGTTTAGTTCCGGCCGATAAGGCCAATATGCATGTGAGACAGGCACGAATATGCATGTGAGACAAGAGATGAACAAGTTGCAAGACATGGGTCTTGGTGTCAAGTCGATCGTTCTGCCTTCTTTTTTAAAGCACTTCCACACTGCTGTCGTATCTGATGTCTTGGCAAAGTTTGGGTTATGGGCTGATCGACCAACGGATTGACAAGAAAAAGAGGCACAGCACTCAAATCAAGCAGGGTTTGATGTATTACTCAAGCTGTGCAGTCGAGCGTTGATAACTCGCAACCAACCCTCCTTCGTCAACCATGGATAACTGCAGAGGAGCTAGTTGCGGAAGAGATTACGGAAGATACAAACGATGCTAACTAATATTTTCTAAAATAGCCATAGCCATTCTAAGATAGCTATATAAACTGTAATTAAAATAATCTAGGAAATAGAAAATAGCCGCCCGTGTTTATATAACCAGATGCTAACACGAAAGTGAGTTGGGAGAATTTGAAAGTTTCCATAAGTATTTTCCAATTCTCCGAAACTTACTCAAGTGTTTGCATCAGGTTATATAAACACAGGGCGCCCATTTTCTATTGTTTATGAAATAAGACTAAGAAATTGTCGTGTCGTCACAACCGTGTTCGTACTTCGCATAGCCTGATATAAACATGATAACTGGCCATTCACAGAGTTCGTAATACCTATTTTATAAATAGTAATAATTGCATTGTTAGAGATTGTGTTCTTTAAAGTCTCTTTTCGTTTGTTTTTGCTGCACAAGCTGTCGTAAGTTAAACTAAGTCTAAGAGAAAAACTCTGAGCTCCAGACGGGACTCCACGACCTTCTGAATGCCAGCTGGGCGCTCTAACCGTTGAGCCACAGGAACTCAGAAGGAAACAAACAAAAAAACTGTACCAACTTCAAGCTGAAAACACTACTAACATAAAAAAACATTTACTGTGGGTTTTTTTTACTTGATATATGCCATTATATAATCAAGTAAACAACTACAATATTTATTGCCTTAGGGGCTGTTTACATGTAAGGCGGAACGGGACGTTAGGCGGGATCCTATCGCTATTATATTTTCCTTTATTTATTTCATTTTGTTTATATGGATAATGTGTTTGCCGGGACGGTTTTTGTCTCGTTCTTTTTAACTGGGACTGATCCCGGTTTCCTCGACCGCCCGTTGGGTAAATGCTCAAGTCGTGGGCCATAACATGACTGCCATACAGAGTGAGACGTCGGCGTGGTATGATGGAGGAGATGGGCCGGGTAACATGTTTTCGTAGTATTGTACTTTGTTTGTCATATGCGATTTCCAAGAGACGTTGTAAGCTGCTCTAGCATCCTGGTGTATCGGTGCTATCGAGGAGAATTTACTCTACGGAATGGAGTTTTAAAACACGTGTGTTTTAGTTTTATAGTTTTTTTTTTTAAATATTTTTGCTGTCATTATAGCATAGCTTTCAAAGGTCTTTTAACAACGCGCGTCTTATGCTTATGCTTATAGTTAAGCTTTTAAAAAATAGGTCCAGAGACACGACTCTGTGACTAGGTGTGACGAGTGAATTTTCTGCTTCATTTGACGACGCAGGTCTTGTGGTATGACGATTCTTTGCCCCCGGAATATCATCTCAACTTGTACTGTTAGCTCATCCCGTATGCTGAAGTATGGGGTGATCTGGGTTGGAAGATATTTCCTCTCTTATGGCCAACCTTGTAGTATGACCTTAAGCAGCTGTATTGATTCATCCTTGTCGGTCGCTGATTGGATATTTTTAAACTTCTCACTGGAGACTGGGAGGAATTGCCAAACTGGCCATGTTGACATTCTCGAACTCGGTTCCAGATGGATTTTTAACCTTAATAACCATTTCTTTCAAGTTTAAATCTGACAATTTTGATCAAAATTCGGCTTCATTTGGGCCTTAGCATTTCTGGCCACCATGTTGGTTGACCAACCATAACCAAGCAAATATTTTACCCTATCGCTTCCAAATTTTGGGTCTCGGTATATTTTTTTTTTTTTTTTGTATGCGCAACATAGAAAATATTACGTTAAAGTAAGCTGGAAGAAAATCCAGCTTATTCCAGTGACGTCATTGAAAACAATCTACATGCAGTGTATTGTTTATAAATGCAGGTGCACGTAATGGTCTGGCTGCAATACCTGGAAGAGAATCTGATTTCAAGAAATCATTAGCAACAACACTGGACTATGCATTAGCATTAAGTTGCAAGAAGTAAGAAATATCTACTGTATAACTCTTCTAACAAGTGTACACATTTTATTTACATATTGTATTAGATTAATAGGGCCTGTTCATATAACCTTGATATACCGCGATGTCCCGGTGTACCGGGATCTCTGCTTGTAGAAAATGTAGTGTTATTTTCCAAGTTGGACGCTAAACAACAACTTGGTATGTAACAGGGATGAAGTGAATTAAACAACAATGCTTGTAGCTTTGTATATTATGGTCAGAATTTTGTGCAAACGGTCATGTCTAAAGACAAAACACTGAATAAAAGTGAAATAACTTCCAAATTGATAGTAGAATTATGGTGAATTTTTGCTCCATTTTCTGAAATTCCCACGCTTTTCGACCGGGGATGAAATTCCCAGTCATCCGGGACATCGCGGTATACCAGGATTATATAAACAGGTCTTTAGATTGTTTCATTGCAGTCTTTGTAATTTTAATAAACTAAATTTAGCTTTAAATTTGTTTTATCTATTTTGTAATTATTTTTACAATTGTTTTTTGTATCGACTGATGATTTTTAGAGTTCATATTTGTTCTGGTGTCGTGGATTTAAGTGGGAGCAAAGATATATTAGAATCGACCTATGAAGAAACATACGTCAAAAATTTAAAATATGCTTCATGCGAAGCAAGAAAGGTACATTTTAATTTTCCTACTTGACTTGACGCAATAATAGTTGAGTTGTCATGTAATCGTCATGATGCATTTACGGTGCCCTGGATCTGATAAGCGTTGACACAGGAAGCTTTTCATGGCTTTTGTTGTTATTTTGTGGCTTTAAGCCTTCGAATTAGATGGAATATTGACTAAAAAGCGTGGGCCCCGGGCACGTTACCCAGGCACGGTACCCGGGTATACTACCCCAACGTACAGTGCCACAGAGTACAGTGCTCAGTTTTTATTATAGTTTGAGTTGGAAACCACGAAAAAGTCGTGTTCACATTAATTCCCGTGCCCGGGCACCGGTACCTGCGCACCTAGTCTGAACAGGGGGTTTATATTAAAGTCCATCTTTTCAAGTGAAAATAAGTTCCCTCCCTCTAGGCCCCCACCTTATACCCCCTTCCGCAGTGCACCTCTTTAGTATATCATTCCATTCACATCCTTCAAGTATTAAGGCTTATGAGGACATCTAAAACATAAATTTTTACTGTTTTGACTTGACTGTTAAGTCTTTTTTGTTTACGTAATTTTTACTTCATCATGAAGGACTTAATTTTATTTTGTTTGTTTGGTGCAATTTAACGTCAATTTAGGAATGCTATTTTTTCATTGTAAATTAGGTGGTAAATGCAAAGGGTGGAGTGATTTTTCGGAATGGCATGCGGCATGCACAGGGGTGGAAAAAGTATTGGACCACGGGACCATTTACAGTTGGAAATAGTGAAATACAGAATGCAACATGTGAAACAATCCTTTCACAAATTCACATTGGCACGCTTGTTGCTTATGGAAATGAATAACGCGCGCGAGGTCAGATCACTCGGTCACTTGGATGCAAGGAGAGCGAGGGGTAAACTTGCAAAGACTGGGCATGCATGGCATAGCCGCTTGTGGAATGAGTTGTGGAATGATACTGAGAAAATGCGATTTTTTGCGTTGCTTAAGTCAGAAACCTGGTTTACTGTCTAACTTACAGGTAACCAGACGCGCTAGCATCTTTATACCTGGATTTTATGGGTCACCTATAACTATTACAAAAACTGCAACCTAAGTCACAAATCTGAAATTTGAAAAACCGCTCAGTCGGGTCAGGTTAGCTTAAATGCTAAAGACGGTTTGTGACTAGGGTTAAGGTTTTTGCATAAGTTAGGTGACCCAGAAAATCTCATTTTACGGTATAAAGATTAAGACGATATAATGCAGCCGCTGGTCGGTCTTGTTATGATATCTGACTGAAGTGACGCAGAAAATCGTAATTTTTGCCATTGCACAACTCGTTTACATACCACATGCCATTTCGCAAAGTCGTTCTGCGTGTCTTTCACATTTTCTGTAAATTAGGAACCTTGATATTCCGAATTTTTGATATTTCGAATTTTCCTTTATTCAATGATGTTTTCGAATTCATCTTCTAGGTTGGAGTTAGCATTTTAATTGAGCCTATTACAACAATACCTGGATATTTTTTAAAAGACACAAAACAAGGCAAGTGTAGTACAAGGTCTTAAGGTGGCTTGATAGGAAAAAGTTATGAACAATTATATTTTATTTGTGCCTCATTCTAGTTCCTTGCATAGCTCTAGTGTCAGTGTTGATAATTGAAAAGTTTTACACTTGCAGTATTTGTCTATCTGGACAAATTACATTTATTATAATATGCAAATTTAGTGCAAATTAGGATTTCTGAACTCATTAGAACAAAGATTTCTCCCCTACTGAAAACTGCACTGTCTAATACTTTTCAAAACCCAAGTCCTATAGGGCCGTGCAAGGAGCTAACGCAGCACGAATCTATACTCATGAAAAGTTTCAGAGGGAAAAATCTGATTATTTATAGATTTTTCCTATCGAGCCACCTTAAAAAACCATAAAGCCCATGTCCTTAAATTATCATAGCTTAAAAAACCATAAAGCCCATGTCCTTTAAGGTGGCTCCATACAGTTTCTTGAAAAATGGAAAATACAAGTTTGAGAGTCCAAAACGCGCGCATAAACAATTCGGAAAAAGTGTTAAAAAATGTTATGCATAGTTAAACATTCTAAAAATCAAAAACTGTTACCAAATAAATAGCAACAGTTGTTGCTATGGCAACAATAACGTTTCAAAATGGCTGCCAATTACCCTTTAAACTAATTTAATTCGGAAAAAACTTTGGTGACCGCCAATTTTTTTTTCATTAAAACTTTTCTTGAAGTATGAGTAATCAATAGGCCGATTTAAAAAAAATTCTGTAGAACGAATAATTTTTTCCCCGGAAAAATCATGTTTGTTAATTTTTAAAAAAATTGGATCTACAAAATTTCTTTAAAATTGGTTACTCATACTTCAAGAAAAGTTTTAATGAAAAAAAAAGGGGGGTCACCAAAGTGTTTTTCGAATTAAATTAGTTTGAAGGCTAATTGGCAGCCATTTTGAAACGTCATTGTTGCCATAGCAACAACTGTTGCTATTTATTTGGTAACAGTTTTTGATTGTCAGACTGTTTAACTATGCATAACATTTAGTTTTATTCTTTTTCCGAATTGTTTATGCACGTGTTTTGGACTCTCAAACTTGTATTTTCCATTTTTCTAGAAACTGTATGGAGCCACCTTAAATTATCATTGCTAAAATTATTCGTGAGCTATATATGAATTTAATTCTTTGAAAGTTTTCATGGCGATAATGTAATATGATATTCCTGAAATAAGTTTTGTGGAAACACCACGTAAAATATTTATTACAATTTATTACATTGTATTCTTACGTGATCAATTAAATCACGTAAGAATACAATGGCGTATCACGTTAATTTTATTAATTAGAAAACAAAATGAAGAATGTTCTCGGAATAGGGCACACCACGTGCTGTATAATGGCTATCCCTCCTGAGAAATAGTGCGGTGTTTCGCAATCTCAATAGATTATCTTGTTCTTCGCGTGAAGTATTGCTTGTCGCTGGTTAAGAGTGACGACTCTTCCCACTTAATACGATTATCATACTTCCAAGCGTGTCATGGCAACAGCAGATTTATCATGTAGACTAGACTATAGACTAGACTATAGACTAGACTATAGACTAGACTATAGACTAGACTATAGACTAGACTATAGACTAGACTATAGACTAGACTATAGACTAGACTATAGACTAGACTATAGACTAGACTAGACTATAGACTAGACTATATGAATTTGAGCCGCTAGTGTCTAATAACTTTGATAAAGTCCTAGTCCTAGTCTATAATCTAGTCTAGTCCTAGTCTATAATCTAGTCTAGTCCTAGTCTATAATCTATAGTCTAGTCCTAGTCTATAATCCAGTCTAGTCCTAGTCTATAATCTAGTCTAGTCCTAGTCTATAATCTATAGTCTATAGTCTATAGTCTATAGTCTATAGTCTATAGTCTATAGTCTATAGTCTATAGTCTATAGTCTATAGTCTATAGTCTATAGTCTATAGTCTATAGTCTATAGTCTATAGTCTATATAGTCTATAGTCTATATATAGTCTATAATCTATAGTCTAGTCCTAGTCTATAATCTATAGTCTAGTCCTAGTCTATAATCTATAGTCTAGTCCTAGTCTATAATCTATAGTCTAGTCCTAGTCTATAATCTATAGTCTAGTCCTAGTCTATAATCTATAGTCTAGTCCTAGTCTATAATCTAGTCTAGTCCTAGTCTATAATCTATAGTCTAGTCCTAGTCTATAATCTATAGTCTAGTCCTAGTCTATAATCTATAGTCTAGTCCTAGTCTATAATCTATAGTCTAGTCCTAGTCTATAATCTATAGTCTAGTCCTAGTCTATAATCTATAGTCTAGTCCTAGTCTATAATCTATAGTCTAGTCCTAGTCTATAATCTATAGTCTAGTCCTAGTCTATAATCTATAGTCTAGTCCTAGTCTATAATCTAGTCTAGTCCTAGTCTATAATCTATAGTCTAGTCCTAGTCTATAATCTATAGTCTAGTCCTAGTCTATAATCTAGTCTAGTCCTAGTCTATAATCTATAGTCTATAGTCTATAGTCTATAGTCTATAGTCTATAGTCTATAGTCTATAGTCTATATAGTCTATAGTCTATAGTCTATAGTCTATAGTCTATAGTCTATAGTCTATAGTCTATAGTCTATAGTCTATAGTCTATAGTCTATAGTCTAGTCTAGTCTATAGTCTAGTCCTAGTCTATAATCTAGTCTATAGTCTATAGTCTAGTCTAGTCTAGATTTTATGCAACATGTCTTGTGCTCCTTCAGGCGAGTAGTGAGATTCCTTCCCGTTTCCCCGATGTATACCAAGCCACATTCACACGGAATGCATGCATGCGATACACTCCAGGCTTAGATAACCAATTTTTCTAAGTGTACATGATGAATACTTTGTTTAAGAGTTGTAAGAAACGTTAGATAAGATCATTCTAACTCAGAAATTGAGCCGCTGAATTTGAGCCGCTAGTGTCTAATAACTTTGATAAAGTCCTAGTCCTAGTCTATAATCTAGTCTCCTAGTCTAGTCTAGTCCTAGTCTATAATCTAGTCTAGTCCTAGTCTATAATATATAGTCTAGTCCTAGTCTATAATCTAGTCTAGTCCTAGGGGGCTTTCCATTTACATGGTTAGACCGGTCAGTCCGGTTAAATGGAACACGATTCGTTTGAGGCCTGGGATGGTCAGACTGGAAAATTTGGTCCTAATCAAAAGCAAGTCCATTCTGGCCGGACTGACCGGTCTAACCTTATCAATTGGAAAGCGCCCCTAGTCTATAGTCTAGTCTAGTCCTAGTCTATAATCTAGTCTAGTCCTAGTCTATAATCTAGTCTAGTCCTAGTCTATAATCTATAGTCTAGTCCTAGTCTATAATCTAGTCTAGTCCTAGTCTATAATCTAGTCTAGTCCTAGTCAATAATCTATAGTTTATCAGTTTACTACCAAACTGTTATGTGTTATTACCCTCATTAAATAAAGTTGTTTATGTTTATGTTTATAGTCTAGTCCTAGTCTATAATCCAATCTATAAGTCTGTAGTCTATAGTCTATAGTCTATAGTCTATAGTCTATAGTCTATAGTCTATAGTCTATAGTCTTTTGTCTATAGTCTATAGTCTATAGTCTATAGTCTATAGTCTATAGTCTATAGTCTATAGTCTATAGTCTATAGTCTAGTCTAGTCATCTGCCTCTTCTTGGTAAGTTCATGGCTGCCATCTTTTGCATTCACAACGTTGTTATGCTGTTCTCTTGTAATTTCGATTTCATTTTATCCCACGTGCTGGGGACTTCATTAGAGCTAACTAACAAATGCAAATGTAAACATTTGTTGGTTTATAAGCTCTAATAAACTCCCGAGCACACCACGTGGAATTTAACTTCATTAACATGGTGTATTCTTTTGTGTACTTTTACATACTGTATTTCCATGCATGTATGCAAACATCAAATGTCTGTCTTCTTTGAACTGTTTTTAGCTGTGAGGATCTTGAAAATGTTGGATTGTGATAATGTTGAATTAGAATTTGTAAGTGATATACTTTCTACTGTAATAAATTTAGTTGCCACTTGAACAACATAATAATAAGCAAGAAAGCTGCTAAGTTCGAACTGAATATAATAGTTGAAAAGTAGAACGAAAGAGCTGTACTACGCCGAAATTTTAGTGGCTGTAGGCTCTATATAGTAAAGCGAAATATTTACAGAACCGCTTTCTATTGCAAAACTCTATCTTTACTCTTACTGTAACTCAACGACGAACTATAGCTTCAAGTCTAGGCTGCTTCTTAGCACGTAATTGTGACGTCACCTGTGCATCTATATAACTGCTTGAACAGTTGTTGTACTGTTGTGTGTTGTGTTGTGTTGTGTTGTGTTGTGTTGTGTTGTGTTGTGTTGTGTTGTGTTGTGTTGTGTTGTGTTGTGTTGTGTTGTGTTGTGTTGTGTTGTGTTGTGCATGTTGTGTTGTGGACTTGTGGTGTGGTGTGTGATGTGTTGTTATCTGTTATCATGTATTTACATTTAGAATGAATCTAACCTGTTTTTTGTTTTGAGCGCCATTATAGATAGAATATGCAAAAAATAGAAACCATTTTCTGTATTTTCGTTAAGTTGTAGAAACACGGAAGGGAGAACGAATAATTGAAAGCATAAGCTATCTACAATTCTCGTAAATCACTAAAATAACTTGTGCTTAATTATAGGGAGCCAGGCTACACATTAATACTAACTGTAGCTTAACCCCTACTAAGAGCGACTGGTATCGGGCTCCCTGTCAAATCTCCCCGCTTTCAATAACAGCCGCTTTCAATAACTATCATTCAATCAATGATTAGATTACTTTTCAAGAATCTTATTTCGAGCTTTTTATTTTAGGATTTCTTTCATGCTCAAAGAACTCATGGAAATCTGACAAACACTCTCAAAGAATACTTGCCATACATAGGTATGATGCATACTATATATAATATTAAAAAGGAAAATGGGGAAACTTTACTAGTAGTTAGAATATTATAACTTATTGGATTCATCTAAGCCCAATATGGCAAAATATTTAAGTCGAAAATTCAATATTGGGCGAGACCGAATGTTGAGCCTAATATTAAAATGTGAGGCTTAAATATTTTCCATATCGGGCGAAGATGAATCCAATAGGTGTTTTATTATATCAAACAAATAATCGTGCAGTTGCATGGCAAGTAATTACCTTGTGCACCTCATCGTAAGATATTGGGCTGGCACGTGACGCTAATGTAGACATTTGATTGGACGATTAATTGCGAGGGTATAATAAACATGTATATATACTGTGTATTTGTATGTGCGATAGGTCTAATCAGTCCATTGATGAGGTCCTGGAGTGGAGAATTTGTGGCCGTATCGTAGATGTTTGGCCCATAGAAAAAGACCTATAGATGCGGGTCCAATTGAAATTATATTTTGCCTTCATAAACCCGCCATTTTGAATTTTGCATGCAAGGTTGGAAGGAGGGTCACGTCAGCGCAGCTTATTGTCCTGTCAAAAATATTTTACCATAGTCCACTCCACATGGTCACCAACCGCCGTTAAAAACTGTGTTAAAAGATGAGTTCCCTTTGCCCTTATAAATCGGACTGGAGACACAATGCTGTAAATTTATCTTTATAAATACTTTCGTGCCAACAATGCCTATAAAATATTAACGTTGTAATATTAGTAAAAGTAATAATGCTTGGACATATAAGGATATACATTTGTCATGAATCTATCCTTATACGTCCGAAAATTGTTGCTTTCACAGGGCTCAAAATAACGGCCGGTCACCGGTCAATGACCTGCCAAATTTTTAATGCGACCGGTCAAATTTGTATAACGCCGGTCATTTTGACCGGTCATATTACTGGCAATTAATTGTATATTTGTATTACTTTCCATTTGAAGGAACTTAAAATGATTGTTGTTGTGCTGTTGTAGACCCGTTTCATAATGTCTGATATACATTGAAGTAAACTATGCATGCATTTCCTTTTTATGACAAACGTTCATACCAGTACTATAGCTTATATATATATAGCGTAGAATATACTTTACATGTTTTTTGTTGTGTTGTGGGTTTGTTGTTTGTTTTGTTTTTTTCAGTGTTTTTTGTTTGTTTGTTTTTGTTTGTTTGTTTGTTGTTGTTGTTGTTGGGGGTTGTTGGTTTTTTTTTTTGGGGGGGGGGGGGGGGCGGGGTGGCGTCGTGAAATTTGACCGGTCAAAAATCGCCTTTGACCGGTCACAATTGGAACTGACCAGTCACCATGACCGGCGTAACATGAAATGTTATTTTGAGCCCTGCTTTTACCAATATCACAACAATCATATTTAGACATTGTTGTGTATGTTTATAAAGAAGAAATTTATACCTCATTGTGTCACTACGCAATCACCTTTTTGACTCAGTCTGCAGTGCAGGCGTTTCTGTGACCTCGAGGTGTTTTCGATCTGGATGTGCATAAGGTGAGCAATATCTGATTGAAGGTTTGTCTTTTTTGTTTTGTTACCATTGGTATATGTACCAATGTTTTGTTTTATGTACCATTGGTAGACACTCACTATAGAAATACAAAGTAAATTAGCTACATGCAGTGCTCAACGTTTTTATAATCGATTGAAACGATTTCGATTGAAACGATTAATATTTGAAGGCTTTGAAACGGCAAAAACCAGAAACAAATGTAGCGTACTGAAAACACGCTAATCCGTATGTGTGTGTAGACATAAATATCAGTACTGAATAAAGATGCAGCTGATAAGATTTCAATATCGGTTATCCAAACACCATTACATCTCATCTTACTCATGGCTAAATAATTCCGGCAGTTGTCAATGCTCTTAATTGTGTAATTCATGTTACTAAATCTGCAGTCAATTTTAATGAGACAACTACTGTTGATCCAGTTAGTCTTGAGGAAATAAATACAATTATACATATAGGTCATTTGGGAGAATTTCATTATGTTTCTACTGTGAGTGTTTCTACTGACAAACCTGAATCTATTCAAACTGAAAACAATAACAAAGTTCCTAATTTACCTAATACAAAGGTTTTGCCAAAATTTTCATCGTGTGAAACATTTCCAATGTAACACTCGGGTTGACTTCAGGTTTCATTCTGGATTAACACTCAATCCAGATCCATGTTATCAGCCCCTTACTTATTTAACTGTTGTCTCACATCCTATTTCTATTAGCCTGCAGTGCAGGCGTGAGCCTGCCATCTATATTTCTATCCGTGAGTCGGCCTCAAGTGCCTTTGATTAATTAAGCTTGTTGCCCTGGTAGACCACAATGCATTGCGAATTCAAGATGGCGCCGCTATTGGTGAAAAGGTCCATTCCTCCCCCAAATAATCGAAATAAGCAAAATATTGGATCGAAATATTTCAATAAAAATTATGATACACTGTGAAAAAATGCCATTTAACACCGTTATATTTTCCTGAAATGTGCCTTCAAAACGACGTTTCAGGGACCCAAATTTTAAACATTTTCTGGCGGTAGGTACAAAAGAATATTATATTGGATGCTATTGTACCTACCAACGTATCTTTGTCCTCTAAATATCAGGGGATTGATTGCAATCCACCAATTGTGCGACGTTTAGCGCATACCTTAAAGGTCAACTAAACCTTTTGAAGTTATATTTTCTTCTGAAAGGGTTATCATCTAACTTAGCAAAAGTAAAGAAAAATATGAATTTCGAGGTAAAGAAAATAATTTATCAGCAAAGCCTTCTTATGTCTTCATGAAGCATGACCGCGTTTCTAGGAGAATGGGTACTCCATTGTCTTTGACGTCATGCCGGTAAAACCCACCAATCACCTTGTTGTTTATTACCGGTATGACATCACAAGGTACTAGTACCAGTCTTTATTTCGCGCGGTCGTCATTCACACGAGTTCAGCAAAAGGAGCAAAAACTCAAATTTATACAGTTCATAAAAGTGGAACCGAGTGACTGGTTTCAATTATTTCTTCGGTTTAAATTTAACTTGTCTGACTTAACGGGAAATAGAATAACCTGGAAACGTATAGTTGCCCTTTAATGAACGTAAAACAAAAGATTGCGCTTTGATGTTCACCGCGTTTCCAGACAATTTAATTCTCAGCGACTGGTTGACTCTAACAAGATTTAAACTCGCACCTTCGGGTAGCGGTCAGCCGCTCTATATAGTACAAATACAGGCAGGACCCAGTTAAAAATAACTAGTTCATAGGGCATAGAAGAAGTTGGGGTCCAACTTTCAAAAGTGACGACACAATCCTAAGGGGGTTCGGAGGCGACGTACCAACCATGGCCACCATGACGTAACGTGCAACCCAGCAATAGACGATTTTAATTCAGACGAATTGTTTAAATTTTATTCGACGAAAGTGCGACGTATAACTCGATTAAATTCGACACACGAATTAAATTCGTCTCGGCAATTAAATTCGTCTGAATCAGACGGATAGTGCGACGATAATCAATGCATGTTCGTTTGTTACACGACGACTTATCGTTGCGTCTTAAATGAATTAAATGATTCTCTTCTGTCTGTGACAATTCGGCGCCATTTTTTCAAGGAATCGTTTTCAGGCTCAACGCGTCCACATAAAAAAAATTAAATTCGGCTTAAATTCGACGTTTAACTCGACGTCGCATTTACGTCGCATTACCGACGAAGTTAATCCGAATTAAATTCGTCTGAATTAAATTCGTCTATTGTACGACATTTAGCGCAGGCCTAATATTCATAGAGCAACGCTGCTATTGGCTGATTGCTTGATTATACCAAGAATGCAATGTGTTTAGCAAGCGTGAAAGTGCACAAGCGTGAACAAAAACTTAGAACAAAGATAGTATCCGGTATAGTGTGAAATGACTCGGCACGAAACGGCACATAATTATGCCGTACGATACAACCAATCACCACGCTCTATTCTATTAATTTACTTTAACGATTTCGTTTTTAACGATGTACCTAAACGATTTCGAACTCCGTTCACACTGGAGCTGAAACGGCACAAAAATCTATCCGATAAAAGATGTACCTCTTTCGAGATCGCAGCGGCGCGCAGCGGCGCAGCGACACAGAAATTGTGCCGGAGCAGGCGTTTTGTGTGTGTACAGAAGGCTTTCGTGTCGGCACGAAAGCTATCCGGTGTAGTGTGAACGGGACCTGAGTCAACGCATATTAGTTCGCGTTGACTTCGGCAGTGTAAGGAAATCATGAAATGTTCTCTACTTGTACTAGGTTATATTCAAGTTAGCCAAGTGCCTGGAAGAGGTGAACCAAACTCGTCTGGTGAATTAAATTATTCCTACATATTTCAACTACTACGTGACTTGGGTTACAATAAGTGGATTGGTTGTGAATACAGCCCACAAGGTACATTAATTTACTGTTACTCGTAGCGGGGGTGGTGGTGGTGGGGGAGGGGGGTGCCACTCTCAAAAATCTTCTGCACCTTTAAAAATCCGCAAAAATCTCACAAAATCAAAAAAAATTCCAAGAATGTCAAAGAAACCTCAACAAAATCCCCAAATTTGATAGTGATAGACCCCTCAACCCAATGGTCAATCGTCCGATCAAGGAGTTAACCTTGCTTGTAAAGCTTATCGGCCACGCCAGGGATTAAAAGCAGTAAAAGCACCCAAGTGGACGTTTAAAGTGCATACGACATGAAAATTCAGTTTGTTTTATTCGAAAGATCACTTAAAATGATAGAATAACATCTTTTGCAGTTTTTTGTTTCCTTGCTTCGTTCTTGAGATATTTCAGTTTCTTTGATATATGTAAGGCTACGTCCACACGTATCCGGATTTTTTTGAAAACGCAACATTTTGTTACGGATTGGCCTTCCGTCCACACGTAAACGATGAAGCGGTTATCAAAAACGGTTCTTTTCGAAGACGATCTCCAAAGTGTGGATGCGGAAAACGGATAAAAAAAGTTGCGTTTTCAAACGAAAACGAATACGTGTGGACAAGGCCTAAATGTCAAATGTTGTGACGTACACGTGCATAATGACTTAGTAGAGAAGGTTCTATATCTTTGATATAATCAGACGAAACTACTTAAAAGATAGATAGATAGATAGATAAATCGTTTAATAAAATACAACATCTGGCAGTCGATGACTGAATTACATGTGTAGATAAAAATTAACATCTTGGTATAGGTAATACTGTTAAAAAAAGAAATTATATTCTGACGTAACTATTTAAAAAAAAAGAAGAAAAAATGGAAACTATTTACAATGCATGGTTCTTCGCGTAATGTATGAGTATATGTTTGTACGTAGGCGTGGAATTTCAAAAGTTCTCCTTTTACATAGTCGTGCGGTAGTAGAGCTTGTCCTAGGTGGTAGAAGTTCTGCAAGCTTGTGATCTTTATCTGAAACAATATCGTTGAAAAGTTTGAAGATAAGGATTCTCGTTCTCGTGTGAAGGCCAGCTTTTTCAATAGCATCAGTGTAAGAGACATTAGGGAAGATTATGCGCATTGCTTGTTTTTGAATACGTTCAATGCCGTCTGGGAGATATTGTGGGAGACTACTATGAAACAGTTGGCATGCATACTCTAGGACAGATCTAATACAACTACAATAAAAATTAACTAAGTTAGCCGTGGCCACATCGGCACGCTTTAGCTGTCTCAGTGTTATGGGAGAAAGACACGCACACGCTTCCTTCAGATTAAGTTTGGTTTTATAAGAGCAAAGATATATAGCTTTTTCCACTAAGTCATTATGCACATGTACGTCACATCATTTGACATTTACATATCAAACAAACTGAAATATCTCAAAAACGAAGCAAGGAAACGAAAAACTGCAAAAGATGTTATTCTGTCATTTTAAGTGTTCTTTCAAATAAGACAAACTTAACTTTCACGTCATATGCACTTTAAGCTTCACTATAGTCTAACGCTGATCGGTCCCGAAACGTAGATTTTATATTCCGACGTAACATTTAGAGCAAATAGCAGTCCTGAGCGAACACATAATGGCAATTTGTAATGAACAGCCCTGCACCCCCCGCAAGTTTAGAATGTATCCATAGGTGTGGGGGGAGGGGGTAAATTACCCTCCCACAATGATTGAAAAACTTGAAGAAAGTGCGGGGAAATTCGGGTGATTTCGATATGTATCTGTGTGAGTGGCTATTAATTTCCAGGCAAAAAACAGAATCGGACTGCTGCGCCTGCTTACGTCTATGACTAGTGTACCAACAATTTTTGTCGTGCAGCTTAGCTTGTTGTTTAGGTATGTTTGTCTGTATTGCCTGTGCTGATTGTGTATGTAGTACTGACTATTACGTTAGTCTATACAAGAAGCCCGAGTACCAGCGTATTATGGGTAATCGCGGGTACCCATTTCCAAAACTACCTGCATGAATGCACGGCCAACCCCCATTGTCATCGAGTGGCCAATTGTTGATCATCATGGGTTCGCAACCTCGTTTGAAATTGGTAGGGTGGGAAAAGGCCCTGGCATCGGCTGGTGGACTCTGCATCTTCATTGGTTCATTTTAAACCTTCCTCGTGAAACATATTTATGCATAGTTTTGTGCCAGTTATGATCAAATAGCTTCAACGGGACCACCAGCGGGACCACGGGACTGCAAGAATGATTTTGCATACTAAACTAAATTGCTAATTCATTACACCGAGTATGTCTGGGTGCTTTGACCAAACGATGCCAGGGCCTTTTCCCGCCCTCCCAATTTCAAAAACGCCCTGGGAACGAGGTTACATGACTCGTCCAAAATGTTGAGTTTTTTTTTAGTTAACTACTGTGATAACTGATTTATATCTGCGGGCTCGTCAAAATACGGCACAACTCGTAAAAATATACAGCGATAATACACACCAAAACATCTTATAAGAGATTTATTATACAACTGCTCTGATCAACAAATTTTTATGGAAAAAGAAAACTCTAAAAAGGCCAGAGAAGTAGCGTGACTTGCACCAGGACAAAATAATAAGCATACATGTAGTCTCCCGTGTGATAAATTTGATTGGCTAACAAAATCTGTCAAACCGGTTTTCTACTATCCAAATAACTAACTATCCAAATATCGCTGTATATTTGTATTAGTTTTTCGCGTTATTTGGACAGTTTTTAATGCAGTTGTATAATAAAAGTAGTTATCACATTTTTTGAATAGTTATCTTACTTTGAACGGTTATTCATCTTTTCTATGCGTTATGAACTCGTTTTCATGCACGAAATTTACAATAACATTTTTACTCTAAACGACTTTACAAGGGTAATTAATATGCACATTTTAAGATTGTTAAAACTAAACAAGATATTTTAATTTAACAACTTGAAATCTCAATATAGGTCAGACTGAAGATGGCCTAAAGTGGATTACAGAATATGGACTGCAGTTTTAACCTATTTTTCCCCATCTTCTGATGACTGATAAATATATAGAATGTGAACATTTTAATAATTGAAATTGTAAAAAATAACAATGAAGAGAAACATATCAATTATTTTATATATGTTGGGTCTTACCATGGCATACATAGATAATGGAAGGTAACTGGATCAGAAAACTTACCCTGCGAGCAGAGCCTTCTTTTCCTTATTTCTTCGCTGAGAGAGAGGAAGAAAAGTAGGCTCTGCTGTATTCGTGTTTGGCTTCGTCCAAGATTTAGGACGAAGTAACCCGTTTAAGACCCGTTTAACCGGTTCTCGTTTTGTTTTCTGCTCTGATTGGGACTGGGTTCGAGATTGTAACCAAGCAACTGACATGCATGCGCAATGGAAACCAGTCACGAATACAGCAGAGCCTACTTTTCTTCCTCTCTCTCAGTGAAGAAACAAGGAAAAGAAGGCTCTGCTCGCAGGGTACAGAAAACTTAAAACGATATACGAAACTGGAAACGATGTTTCAATAACTTTCTACGGTAATTAACACTTATATAAGCAGCTGATCATATAACGGGTGCAGTGGCGTAGCCAGGGTCTTGAGTTTGGGGGGGGCAAACCCGGTCTGCTAGGGGGATCCGGGGGCATGCCCCCCCGGAACATTTTGGGGAGGCAAGTATTAAAAGTAATCTGAAAGCGATAAATTACATAATTTTGTTGAAATCAAACCAGAACGTAGAAAATATTTAGATTTATTTATAAACAAGTCGTAAATGTAAAAACAAGTTGGGAGGCATTTTGTATAGAGCCTTTAGTATTGTAGTTTATAGCATATGTATGCCTGCAATATATATAACACATTACTAGGCTACTCACTTGGCTTTAAAACAATGTAACACCCCCCCCCCCCCCTCTACAAGTTTCTCGACGGATTTAAACTTTTCACGAGAACGGTCTTGGAGACCATTGGGGGGGGGGGGGGGCGACCGCCCCCCTTGGCTACACCACTGAACGGGTGGTCCCACATGGCCACGATCAGCTATTGCTGAAATTAAACAGTGTAATATCACTTAAGTTCAGTAGTGTCTGATTGTAGCCATTTGGGACCACCCGTTAGTGCATTAGCCGGTTTCGTAACATCGTTTTAAGTTTCCTATCCAGTTCCCCTTCCATTATCTATGGTCTTACACACAGTGCTTGTTCAGTTAACATATATTAGACTGTCTGAACCACTGATCTCGAAATAAAACTGGATAGTGCAACCTATTGTCCACTGGTTCATAAAATGAAACCAGCTAAACAAAAGAAATCCGTAATTACTAAGGGACCAAACATGCTGAAAAATGTCTTTATGTCTTCTTAAAACGTCTTCTGTACCAAAAAAGACTATTGAACTATATTTTCTTTCAAAGATTCAGCATCTCATTCAACAAAATGTTTATATCGGTGCCAGAATACGCTAGAAAGACCATCACTTGCTCCCTTAGTAATGGCTGACTTCCGGCTTTATTTTGTAAACAATAGATGCTTAATCCAGTTTTATTTCGAGATCAGTGGTCTGAACACAGTTGTGACGTCACAGCACGTTTCTTTGTTTTATTTCTCGGGCTATCGTGTGGTATACTACTTACACATCTTGCACGATTTACCTCCGTTCTATCCGTGTTTCGACCCTGCAGTTGAAGTTGTATTAAGCTGAAGGGTAGGTTTATAACTTATCCGGTGAATTATTTTAACCACCACAAAGAAATCTGTTGTATATCCAGCATACGAAGAGTGGTACAACCACCCCTGAACATATACTAGGTTGTTTTCATTAACTTTCATCGGATAAACTATTTCCTCCGTGGAACAAAGGCCCGGTTGCCCGGGAGAAATTTCATTTCATTCCGGGTCAAAAAGCGCGGGAATTTAAGGAAATGAAGCAAAAAAGCAAAAAAAAATCACCCCAATTCTATGTTAGAAGTTATTTCACTTTTATTCAGTGTTTTGTCTCTAGACCTGACTGACAGTTTGGACGAAATTCTGACCGTAATATTCAAAGTTACTGAGCATTGCAGTTCAGTAAACTTCATCCCGGTCTACCGGGTTATTGCGTTTATATGGACAAACATGTCCCGCCTGACCGAGATCCCGGTAACATGGAAAACAACAGTAAATTATCTACAAGCCGAGATCCCGGTACACCGAGCAATCATTTTTTGTATATACTGAGAATTGTGTTTGTCTATAGGAGATTGTTTGACAAGTGTCTTTAGATTTTAGTGTACAGGTTACTGCATAAATACTTCAGTTGCATCTAAAACTTTAGTATTCTTAATTTCCCAAGCGCCTCCACGAGTTTATCACAATTGATCGTACCGAAAAAGTGTTAAAAAAAATTATATTCGGAAGTACTCTGAACTTCATGTTAGGTTTAATATTGTGTATCGAGGTCACATGACAAGCCATATTTGGAGTTCACCATGCTGTTTTTTGTTACCTTCGTCGCAGCTTTCGTTTTGAGATACTGTGTGTTACGTTGCTCTCTTTCGCCTTTCCTCGTTTTGTTTTATAATAAAACTCATTTTCAAAAAAAAGATGGCGACTTGTACATTTAATCACAATCCTTTGCGTGCAGTAAATATTGTTTCTTGCACAATTATTGGAAGATATGGTTTTAAAACGATCAACTTTGGTAGGAATAAACTTCTTGCTTACATAATCAATCTTAGCATGATGAACAACGTTTAGTTGTTATTTGAGCTGGGGTAAATGTAGCGCCGCCATCTTTTTCAGTACCGTCAATTGGTAACTCCACACCCCCAAGCGAAGCCTCTGCGGAGGAGAGGTATCAGCACAGGTCGCCCAAACTCATGGTGTGAGCAGTTATGTATACAAGAATTTAAGTCAAAATGATAGAATATTTCCTCTTAATTGCTTTCAATTTTTGAAATATACTGAAATATAGTGTACTTATCTCTAGTACAAAGTGTATTTGTCTTACTGATGTGGTTTCGGTGAGATTTTATGAACAGTCTGGGACTGCACGCAGGCCGCTACATATAAACCCGACATAGCCATGTTTTATTTATATGAAAACGCAAACACTACCGTACGAATATTCAACAAAATAAAAGTTTTTGAAAATTGCTGTTTTACTTACATGTTTATTGTGTCAGTACGTTTGTCTTTGTGAAATTTTGGATCATTCCACTGGCAGCGCGTGGGCACCCTGTGGCGGACTCGAATTTTTTGTTTTTTTAAAATCCCCTGCCACAGTCCCCCGCGCGTCTTTCGAGTCCGCCACAGTACCCACGCGCTGCCAAGATGGGCTCCCTGTGATCATTCCGCCAATTATTCCTCGAGTTCGGGTTTTCGAAACTGCTGTGTTTACCGTCTTGTACGCCCTCCGGGTCATCAATTTCGAGCCATCAAGAGGGGTGATTTTTGAGGGAGGAAGAAATTCGTTGTCATTTTGGATTTTTGGCGTATAGTTCTTGAGTTATAAACTCCCACAGTTTGCAATGATTACTTCATTTTTGGAGAAATTTGTTACTTCTTGGTAACATTGCCTTATGCCGTACGCAGATGGAGCATTGAAGCTAACTAAAACCATTATAGTTCTCCAGTTCTAAAATCCTAGTTGCCATATACATACGTCATAATGCATTGGTTATTCCCCAAAATGAAATATAGCCATGACAAACTTTGATAGTTCATAGCTCGAAATTGATTTTTTTGCGAATGCCCCTGTCATGCTCCTCAACGAAACGACAACGAATTTTTCACCTCACAGACACTTCAAGGAGCGATAAAGAGAAGGGCCAGGTTAAAAACATGACATGATTTCCGCCAAAACATTCACGAACCCGTCTGCATTCCTTAGCCTTTGAAATTGACACCACCGTGATATCACTGTCATTTGCTACTTTTGAATTCTCCAGCCAAAAAGGTTTAGGAATGCAGACGGATTCGTCAATGTTTTGGGCAGAAATCAGGGCCTGAAATAATTTCAAAATTTGTCTGGACAAAATGTCCGATTGATCGGAAATTTTCAAATTTGATCTGACATTTTTTTCGATTTCATTTTGACTCCCTCCGTGTTGCAATATGTGTATTATAAATTATTTTAACATCTTTTAATATACAAAATTCTGTTCTAAAATATGCCCTTTCTAGCAGGTCATTTCGTAGACAAACATCAGTGTAGTGATTTAAAAAGCAAATTAAGACTCACCTTTCACAAATCAAATCAATCTATCACGCCGCCATCTTGTTTACTGAGCCCGCATTCTTTGCGGGATGCTCAGACCCAGTCTTTTTGAAAAAAACTGATTGCACTGTTTTGTCAAATTTGTCCGGACAAAACTTCCGATCAATTCAGCATTTGGACGGAAAAACTGTAATTTGGTCGGAAAACGTCCGACCGTTATTTCAGGCTCTGGAAATCATGACGTGTTTTTTGGGGCCATGCTGTACATCATCGGTTTTGGTAATACCATAAACACAATTTCTTTAGATACATGATTGTAGAAGAAAACGTTACAATAGAACGTTTCGATAATCAAGCCCACATACACTAGAGCTATATGCAGTGAACTAGCTAAAACGAAGCTCAGACCTGTGCAAAACGTTTATGGAGAAGAAAAAAAAGAAGCAATTGTCCAACGAGCCAGTGCCACTCTAATGAAAACCGCGCCATATTACTTTAATAGTTAAGCTACGGTACAACTCTAACTCTTGTTTTAACGGTAATTTGAACATGGACATTCTTTTAAAGAATAAACTCAACACGCGACAGTTTTTGCTGCCGTATTACACAGAGGCATGACTATAATACAGAACATGTTGGCACAGTGAACTGCGTTATGACCATATATATATACTATTGTTCATGCAGGGCACATATCGTGTTATATTTAAAGTGTCTGTAAACTCAAGTGTCTATTAGATATTACTGATATGGATTCTATGTATAACGTGAATAGTTGAATGCCAAAATATTTTCTGACTTGAACTTCTATTTGTTGTTATATTGAGGTTTGTATTTCCAAAATGTTAATGTGATAACGTCAATGTAGGCATTTGTGTGTGTGTTTTTTCTTTTATTATGGTAAACCGCTTGAAGATTTTAATGAAAAAAATGATAAAATACAGTATATACTATTCAAGTATTCCATTAACACGTGAATTGGGTAATACTTCTGCTGTAACGGAACACTGCGTATGCAAATTATGCCTACATAGACGCCATCCTCATTACCATTTTGAAAATACAAACCTCCATACAACAACAAATAAAAGTTCAAATCAAAAAATATTTTGGCATTAACTATACACATTAAATAGAATCCTATGCGGTAATATCGTGTTTGAGTTTATAAGCACTTTAAAACAGTAAGTTATTCATCGTGAAACATCCTGTATTTGCTTACTTTCGTTATTGAAAAAAGCGGTTATAATATATAGAATATCGTCATATATACAGTATACTTACATAAAGCCAATGTACCGCTAAGCAGATTTTGAAGTTTGCACAGTGGAAAGTGGTCATTAACAGCACTTCACCTTGCTATACCTTTCTGAATTGAACACATGCAGAATCTATGAAGAAAGCTAATCTATATACGAACCGTATTGAAGGAACCATAGTCAATCGAGAGATGGTCTGGAAACTCGGCAAACTTCAAAGCGCCTATAATGAGCTGGGATTTTATGTTGAACCGTACCTTACACCGTGCACATCCTTTGTTTTAGGTTTATTAATATTTAAATAGCACGGTTGAGTGATTGAACTGAAACGTTGCTATTGGACAATTCGTTCATTATACTAAAATACAATGTGTTCAGTGACCGTACACCGTGTACAAAAATGCATAAAGGCGAACAAAAAGATAGACCAAAGACTTTAGCTGAGTTTCCAGACCATATCTCGATTGACTATGAAGAAACATATGCAGCAACATGCATGTTACTTACAATATCTTCGAATATAGACATGTACATATAGTATATTTATTATATGGCCTTGTACTATCTGGAATCGAAAAGATTTTTACACTTGTTCTGACACAATTATACATACGTATTGAAAAATAGCCATATAATAAACGATTAACTTCGTTTGTTCTGGGTTTGTATATATGAGACTAAATATAGAGCTTTAGCCTTGACCAGACTATGCGTCATTGTTCGCACCATCTTGTTTCGCCACTTCGTACACTGACGTGATATATCCGTAGTATAGCCGTTCATTTTAGTACGACATTTTCGTATTCAAATGAAAGGTTATATATACTACGAGAGTTCACACGTCATAGATAACCTTCATTACTTATCTGGATAGGAAACTTCAAACGATGTTACGAAACCGGAAACGATGTTTACACAACTTGCTATGGTAATTACACACTTATAAGCGGCCAATGCACCTAAAGCCCAGTTTCCATATAGCCGTAAGAGCCGGCGGCATGGCTGCGGCAAGGGGCGATAGTCCAATCATAGCCAGTGTTGAATTAGCCAGCAATAAAAAGCTGTATGCGATTGGACCATTGCCTCTTGCCGCAGCCATGCCTCCGGCGCTTACGGCTATATGGAAACCAGGCTTAACGGGTGGTCCTATACATGGCTAAAATCAGACACTGCTGAACTTAAGTGATATTTGCACGTTGACGTACGATGGCGTTGGGTGACTCGGTACAACTACCAGAATGCTTTGCCAGTATTCTAGGGTTTCGGCTAAAAGGGATGACTCAAAGCCAAGGGACCGGTCCAGTCCTTGCGGCTTTTCCAAAATATGTCGTTAAAACGTTTTTTCCAAATTTGTCGTCAAGTTTCAGGGAGTCTCAAGATTTTAGCAATCGTCTGCACAAAAACCCTAACTCTAATCAGAAATCTGGTTTACCCCATAACTTTTTGGAAAACTTACATATTTGTCGACATATTGTGGAAAAGCCGCGAAAGGACTGGACGGGTCCCTTTGAGTCATCCGTTTTAGCCGCAACCCTAGAATACTGGCAAAGCATTCTGGTAGTTGTAGTCATCCAACGCCATTCCACGTCATCGTGCAAACGGTCTATTACCATAGCAAGTTGAGCAAACATCGTTTCCGGCTTCGTAACTGTATCCAGTTCCGCTTCATTATCTATGATCAGACCATGGTCTCTTTGTACGAACCTCGCCTGTGGCTCAGCCCATTTACTGTCCAGACCTTGTCCTCGACTTGCTCAGATATTACGGCGAATATGAAATATTATACAATATGAAACATTTCAGCGGAAAATGCATGCATTGGCTAAACGTTCAATGGTTGCATAGCGAACCCGCATGATAATTTAAATATTCTATAAAACACAAAGTAAAAGGAAATATACTATATTTCATTATACTTCATTCTTAGACGTCTTGAGACGTTTTCTTGGAGGTCCACTGAATAGCGGGCCCTGTTGGGTTGCAAGTACTTTAAATGCTTCAGCTAAAAGATGAGCATGATTATTTACAAGTGTTTGCCATCCAGCACTGTCTGTTACCTCGACAGCGTGACTAAAATGAAAATAAGGAATAAAAAAAGAACAATAGTCAGGGACGAAAATAAGTGTCAAAACTGTCAGTATATATAATATATAAAACAATAGGTACGCTATGCGTACATGTATCTGCGCCAAAACCGCTGCCAAACGTCTGGCGCATGCGCGACGTCCGAGCTCGTCTTCAGAAAAAGAGCGGGAAAACACTGAAATATTTGGACTGGTCCGAGAGTCCGACACAAAAGTTAAAATTATAAGCATACTGCCGAAAAGATAAGGTAGATAATTTGTGCATGGCTTCTTTGTCAATATTGTAACATATTCTGAAATTACCCCTTCGTAATTTTCTTTACCCTTTTTTTAAAACATCTTTCATTTTTTAATCTTTTTTTTTTTAAAACATCTTTCATTTTTTTTAAATAAAATGAATAGTCGAGTCTTACTTAGTCTCCACTGTCTGGTTGTTGTCGCCACGGCTTCTCTTGATATTTATTCTAGCTAATTCACGCATGCGCAAACGTTTGGCAGCGGTGTTATCTGCGCCAAACCCAATCTCGTTCCCAGAGCCCACGTTCCCCACCCGGGAAACGGGAGACTCTGGGGTAATCCGTTTCAAATCGTTACGTTATTGGCTGAATAGTGAGCATGAGTTGGTCTGACGTGACTGGAAGTAGAATTAATAAAACCAAAATAACAAAGATGTCGGACGACAAGACTCCAGTGAAGACGTTGCCGTGATCGATATCTTCGCTGTATGTGTGTAGATGCTGTAATTCGAGCTTCGCCAGCAACCCCATTGACTTGTTTGGGGAAAAGTCAAACAGGGAGAACATACTATCCAGATTCCGCTCGGATATTTACGCATGCGTACCTCAACCGGAATAACAAGAATCCTATGATTTGAAACGGATTGTCCCAGAGTCTCTCGTTTCCCGGGTGGGGAACGTGGGCTCTGGGAACGAGATTGCGCCAAACCATTAGAATATAATTAGCCTAAGGGCCTGTTTACAAAGAGGTAGCGTTACCCTAGGACCCCAGGTTACCCTAATTCTCGTACATTTCTTGGTTTCTTGTTTGCTGTGTTTACAAGGATGCTAAGTAGCCGGGTTATGTTTTGTCTTTGTAAACGGATTTGGCAGGGATAACACGCCTACCCAGGACAACTTTTTACTAGTTCCAGTTAAAAAAAATTGCCAGTTGTATCAGCATTATTGTCATCAAAATATTGTCTTTCTTCTTTCTTATGTGTTGCTCTTCGACTAGCTTCGAAGCGAGGAAATATTATAAACACGATCGGGGATTAAAGAATACTTGTTTCCATCGTTCAAACTGACAGCTCGTACGTCCGCTAAAAAATTCTGAGCTTTGAGTGGCCCTGATTTAATCGTCGCGCATTGGTTAGAGTTACACAAAAAAGCTAACACACACACACAACACGATAGCAATATATCTGCTGCGCAGATTAGAGGTGTGCGAATCCGATCCGAATCCGATCGGATCGGATTCGGATCGGATTCGGACTAAACTTTTATCGTTCGGATCGGATCGGATTTTGTTCTTTTTTTCTCGGATCGGATCGGATTTTGTTCTTTTTTCCCCAGATCGGATCGAATCGGATTTTGCACTTTTTTACCCGCATCAGATTCACTTTTGTCATTGTTTTTGTCACAAAATTAACAAATTCACTAGTTGTATGCACGTTGCACAATATATGAAGGCTATTATTACATAAGATTATTATTGTATAGTAGTTTTCTTAAATTTATTTGTTCATTGGTTTTCTTTTCGGAAAGTTTGCGCAATTATTGCAACGTATATCCGGTGTTTTAATTTTCTCGGACCGGATCGGATCGGATTTGAGCAGCTGTTTTGGGATCGGATCGGAATACGATTTTTTGGCTTTGGATCGGATCGGATTCGGATTGACAGTTTTGGCAAACCCTCGGATTACAAGGGGTCAATCCGATAGATACAATAAAATATAAATATAAAATAAAATAATATAATAAAAGTAAACATCATTCAAGAATCAAGATTCAAAAACAGTAAACATCCAGAACCTTAGATTTTTCATGCAAGTTAGCATAAAAGGTTCTTGTATATTTGGTATCCGCTGACAATTTAGGCCATTATTTCTCTTTCTAAACACAAAAGCTGGCCTGTGATAGGTTAATTTTGTGGTTCAGATCTAACAAGATGGCACCTAATGGCATGTAATTTGGCCATTTTCCGGGGGACACCTATAGTCCAGTTGGTGGGTGTTTACACGAGGCCGGCTTAATTCTCCTACATTTCTTGGTTTCTTGTTTGCCGTGTTTACAAGGATGCTAAGTAGCCGAGTTATGTTTTGTCTTTGTAAACGGATTTGGCAGGGATAACTCGCTTACCCGGGACAACTTTTTACTAGTTCCAGTTAAAAAAAATTGCCAGTTGTATCAGCATTATTGTTTCTTGTTTGCCGTGTTTACAAGGATGCTAAAGCCCGGCGCACACTAGAGCTATCAGCTTAGCAAAATGTCATTTATGACCGATGGCGTAAGGTGTTAGCTCCAGTGTGCGGGGCAGTTTTGTAAGCATTTTGTCACTCGTGCCGTCTGTCACAAATATTCAACATGTTGGATATTTTTTGTCACGAATGAAAATTTTGCCGTGTGTGCGCTTGTGAGGCTGGCTTAACCCTTTACCGGGCAGATTACCAGGAGGTCTCCACTTGACGAGTAAAATCGTCTGGCGTTAGCCAGAGTAAAAGTAATAAGTTGCCAAATGGCAACCATGCATGCCCGGTAAAGGGTTAAACTCGGACCGGCTTGAATTTTGCATTTCGGTTTTTGTTTACCTTGAAATTATATAGGCCTAGTGTTTTTACTGTAGATCCTTTTCATGAGTCCGGCCAGAGATTCAGTTCACGCTGGCCTAACCTCAAGTCGTCTGCTAGACCGAACTGAAGTTTTGAGGCCGGCCTATGAGCTTAAGGTTACGTAACACCTTGGAGTAGTGCTTTGCGAAAAATGCAACTGCGCGTTGAGTTTAAAAGCAATCAAATTCAAATTTTTACAGTTTATAGCAAAATGATTGTAGAATTGGACAGTTGATTTACAATTTTGAAAAGTATTTAAACTTGTTTTGTTTTGACAAAATTCTGAAAACGCATTCGCTTTGCGCCACGACTTTTGTTGAACTACAGTTTCAATCAAATCATGTAAAAATAGTTTTAATTGAAACTCAACTAGCTGTTCTACAAAAGTGTGTGCGGTAGCTATGTTTTGTTGTTGTTGTTGTTGTTGTTATTTTTGAGATATAAGGCATTCTTTTGCAACCTCAGTGAAGTTTAAACGAAATAAACTTTTCAAAACCTTTCAGCATTTGGCTTAAGGCAGCTATAATTACGCAAAAAAAAAAATTTTCTGTATTTTTAAATTTCTATGGTGTAACGTAACCTTAAGTGAGATTGGTGTCAACTCTACATAAAATAATGCTTCTCTGGCAGTCACTGGAAAACAATTGGCACGAATTTTGAAGCAACAGTGGAACCACAACCGACCTAAAGTCAGTCCGACCTGAGTTCGGGCCGGCCTCACGTAAATTACCCAGCGTCCACTGTTTCAATAATCAATAACAAGATATGAATAATTTTAATATATTTACCTATTTACAAAATCCACAGCACTCTCCTTGAGATGTGACGCACTGTGAAGATCAGCTATGATAAGAATACGACAAACATTGTCGATGGATAAACTGGAACACAACTCTTCTTCACACATAACTTTAAGACGGTCCAAAGCGTACTTCATGTAAGAAAATATAAAAAAGAAAAAAAGATTAAATTTCTTCATTACAGGACCCGGTTAGGCATGTGTGTGTGTGTGGGGGGGGGGGGGGGGGGGGGGGGGGGGCTGGTGCCAACCTCGTAACCAGGACGTCCTCTCTTCCTCTTCCCTAGCATGGGGGCATCTAGGGCCTCTCTGATGGAATGGTCTTCCCCCACTTTATCACGTGCCCAAACCAACGTTGTCTGGCCTGTTCCGCTTTCACGGTGATTGGCTCGATGTTTGCCATCTTCCGGCTGATTTCCGCATTCATCTTCTTCTCTTTTTAATAGGCAGAGAAGGCTAGCTACTAAAGACTACAGTAGTTAATATATACATTAGTTCGTCACGAACTAATACCTTTAAAGGGTATTGGCAATAAAAATTAAGTTTATCTCATTTGAAAGAACTCGTCGAATGGTATAAGAAGACCTTTTACAATTTTTCCGTATCTGTTTTGGTTTTGGAAATATTTCGAGCAAAGACAGCGTGCTGTCCGCCATCTTGGAATGATTTTCGATATGCAAAATTATGCATGTGACGACATAAGCAGGGTAAAGTGAAATTTTTATCTTGCCAACCTGATGCCATAATGAGCTAGAAACTCGATTTTGTTGCGCTATTTCCATTTTAAATTGACCCACAATATTTAAAAAGCCTTCCGTGGAAATTTGGGCACCCACCGAGTAGTTTCGTCAGGTTTACCCTGCTTGTGACGTCACCAATTTCCTAGTTAATTAGACCCAATATTACAACAAGATGGCGGACAGCACGCTGTCTTTGGTCGAAATATTTCAAAAAACCAATTACAAAAGGTCTTCTTATACCATTTGACGGGTTCTTTCAAATGGGACAAATTTAATTTTAATTGTCAATACCCTTTTACTCACAAGAATTATTTTGAAAATACCTATAGAGTGTGTATAGAAGTTCCTGAAAAAAGGTTCGATTTCAGGCCAGGATAAAACCGATTACTCACTTTATCAGCTGCAGCCAGTAATTCTGGTGCCATTTGGTCTAATTTACTCGTTTTCCCCGTATAAATGAACTGTAGCATTTCTCTGAAGACATCTGAATCAACATCTGAAATCTCAACACGTCCATTCTTACTTTCCTCCATCTCGTGTTCGAACATAGCTCCAAACACAGGCGACCGCGCAGCCAAAATGGCCTTGTGCGCTTTGTATTCTTGTCCATCAGCCAATAGCAAGACGTCTGAGAACAGTCCCGTGTCCAGTAAATTCCCGAACTGCAACGCTAAATTACATTCTTGCACTTTAACAGGCGATTGATTTGATGATCCCGAAATATTTACCGAATCAGCCACGACACTAACCTAAAAATATCAAGCAAAAAAAAACCCAGAAAAAACAAAATGAATTAATACATAACATTCCTTACAGTTCATGCTTTTGTAATTCTTAACCACGGTGTGTTCATGGGGAGTTTGTTGGAAAACTCGGAACTTCATTTGAAAAATTTGCATTTACATTATAATCATGGCTCTCAATGGACCTATTCACCAATAGCGGCGCCATATTTCGTGGCAACAGTGTCTAAATATGATCGTTATGATACTGGTAAAAGTAACAAATCTCGGACGCATAAGGATACATTCATAGCAAATAGCAAATAATAATAGCAAATGTCTTTCTTTTCATTCATAACAATAGCAAATGTCTTTCGCATCTCATTATCTATTTGTTATTGTTATTTTGCTTTTATTGGCTAATTTTTCGCATCTCATTATCAATTTCTTATTGTTATTTTTATCTGATTGGCTTATTTTTGGTCACGTGATTACCTTTCGTATATAAGCTCATTGTTCGTTTACACTCTTTACGTTTCTCTCTGACGAAGGGCCTTCGCTCGAAACGTTAGACTCCTACGTTATCTGTTTCGGCAGTATATCTAACCTTACTATATTTCGATTACATTCATGACAAATGTCCAAGCATTATTACTTTTACTAATAATATTACAACGTTCATATTTAGACATTGTTGCCACGAAAATATTTATAAAACTAAATTTACCGCAATGTCTCCACTAACCCTGGATAGACCACAATGCATCGCGAATTCAAGATGGCGCTGCTATTGGTGAATAGGTCCATTGTCCAATAAAATTGTAAACTTAAGTTTAAGGCGCCTCTCTATACGGTTTCCAGGTAATGCCTAATTGCACGAATGTACGTTCATGAAATTTTCTGGTAAGATTAACAACATTCTCGCAAATATATTTTTGTTGTTATTTACTTCTGGAAGATTGTTACCATGGCAACAATGAGCCTTAACCCTTTCCTTTTGTGGGGTTTTTTTCTGTGACGAGTAAAATCGTCTGGCGTCTAATTAACAAATAGATGACATTTTTCCGTGCGTGTGTACTGTAATAACGCACAAATGACGTCACAGCGTGTAAAGAACAAAAAAGTACGCCACGAGACGAAGTCGAGTGGTGTGACTGTTGTTCTTTACACGCTGTGACGTCTTCTGTGGGTTATTACAGTACAAACGCACGGGAAAATGTCATCTATTTGTTTTATACATCAAATTTTATTATTTTAATTAAGAAATGTTTGATATTTTTGAATCGTCGAACCGGAAGGGCTATTGAAAAGGAGGTAAAATTTCCAATTCAGGTTTAATTACGTCATAAGTGATCTATACAAATAAAACAATCTGATTGGGCGACAGAACTGAGAAATAAGGCTATCCTGATTGGCTAATTTTTCAGCTTCCGGTTACGTCACGTATAATTTATGCAAATCATGATCATGACAAATCGATTAGTTCACTCCAGTGAAGGCTTATTCAAACTTCGTGTCTTCGTCGGCATTTCTAGTCAAAATATTTATCGTTGAACAAACAGATTAGTTCTTCTGGACGGGATATTGCTGTCCCATGTATATTTGGACGCTTCTTATGCTGCAAATTCAGCTGGGAAAGCATTTATCGTTGGAGAAGACCGAAAAGCACGCGTACTAACCAGCGAAATTATATGTTCTGCGTTTGGAAATCTTGTTGACAATGGCTGATATCTCCTGGATTTTAATAATTTTAATGACTTATATTGCGCATTCTACATGACGAGATGATCGAATGCGTATGGCTGAACAGTATTTCCATGAAGAGGAATGGAAATTGTATCAGAAAATTTCTGAAGCTGTGTAGTAGATATTGTTGTGCGCCGGAGACGAAGGTATTAAATGACCGTATTAAGGCGTATTTATGTCGATAATATTAATATGTCTGTGTCGTCGGACAACGACTTGATGGCCGTGTCTGTCATCACTGAGTGACATGTGTAATCCTCAGACAGTTGAAATGCACTTTATTTTGTACCAAGTTGCATCTTCAAACGTGTAATTTGATCAAATTTTTATAGAACAAATTTTTTTTGCGACTTCGTTACGTCAGCTGTGCATGTGTAGTGTGTACTTTAATAACGCATAGTTCTCAGCCAATCAGATTGTTTCTTTTTCTTAGGTTTGTTGTATAAACCAGAGTAAAATACATAAGACTTGGGAGCTGGATGCCACCACTGATCTCTATCTAAAGGCGTCTAGGCGTCTTGTTCACAATTAATCATTTGCATTTTTTTTTTTTATATTAAAGGGTATTGGCAATAAAAATTAAGTTTATCTCATTTGAAAGAACTCGTCGAATGGTATAAGAAGACCTTTTACAATTTTTCCGTATCTGTTTTGGTTTTGGAAATATTTCGAGCAAAGACAGCGTGCTATCCGCCATCTTGGAATTATTTTCGATATGCAAAATTATGCATGTGACGACATAAGCAGGGTAAAGTGATATTTTTATCTTGCCAACCTGATGACATTATTAGCTAGAAACGTTAATTAGACCCAATATTACAACAAGATGGCGGACAGCACGCTGTCTTTGGTCGAAATATTTCAACACAAGAAAGATACAGAAACATATATCAAAAGGGTCGTTTCTTATACCATTTATATTACCACCACACCCCATTTTCATATTGTTCTCAAATCGGATTTTGAGTATTTGATCTCAAGACCTCGGCATATGAAAGGTTGGTAGGCGGCCTTTTGACATTATATACAGGGGATGAGCGGGGCTGAATATGGCCAAACATTACATCTAAGGTTTTGAATTGCAAAATACAAAACCCGGGTACAGGTCTGTGAATTCAAAATTCGAAGACCTGTACCTGGTTTTGATTTTGAATTCTAAGGGACCATATCAGGATCGTGGAAATTAATGTATCATTCCAATATGAAGCAAAATTTTCACTGCCACGAAACAAATTTACTCAAAAAAAACTAAGCTACAGAATAAAACAAGAGTAACCTAACAACCATTACACACACGTTCAATTTTCAACAAAATTTAAAATTTATGTGTGTTATCGGAAAGCGTTATTACGACTAGGGCATTGCGCTTTGCATACTTCTTTCATTTTCGGCATTTACTTCCCTTCTACACAACTTTACTTTTAGTCTCACACATCCGTTCGTCCTTCTTTCTTGCTTTCTTCAACTTAGTGTCACTCATTAAACACCATACAAAATGTCAGACACTTTCAACTTCTTGCTTCCGTCTTTGTATATTCTTTTTATACGGCCCCTCGACGGCATTGCTTCGGAGACCTAACAGAATCATTTGCAATGAAAATACTGAGTCCATAGATAATTCAAAAATTAAAACTAAACGCTTTATATATGCCTCCTCACCAGTGTTTTTTCGGCATATAAGCTGCTCATCAACTTCCCATATCATTACATCCTTTGTTGCTGCTGTTGCTCAGTAAGGATATGATTTGTTTCTACTAATCCAGAATATAACCGGCCTGCACGCATAATCGTTTTTAACAGTTCCGAAGCCAGTTTTATTATGGCCGACAGGAACCCCCCCACATCGCTTGTACCAACTCAGTTTGTGGCTTAAGGAACATGTCTAAAGCACTTCGAATAAAAACCGGTCGGACTTCCAGCGGCCAACACTAGGGGCTACAAATAGTAATAAAAAAAAATCAAAAAAACTTTAGCCATAACGTATCTCTGACTATTAAAAACATTAAGTACTTTAACTTATTTGAGCCACAATGACACGTCCGATTGAGCTATTATTATCCACAATACTTCGCATTTAAAAAGAGCAGCAATATATTCCACATATACTCTCACAAACAAATATATTTTTCGTTAGCAAACGATCGACAATGCAGCGCGTTTCTTGTTCTCCTTTATTACTCACTATGCAGACAGCGTCACCGTTGATTTCCCAGTTTTCGATCTTTGAGCTCCACCCAGCGCGTTTGTTTTCGTAAAACATCTTCAAGATACTCTAGTAACTTACTGCATGCCAGTTAGATGTTTGTCGGACGCTTTTACACAATTTGTGAGTTTTCTGCTCGAAGTCTTCTATGTTCTAACTGCCTCCTCTTATACGCGAAAATGAATGGCCAATATAGGGAAAACCAAAGTAATCAACGTAATTGTTGAGGATAGCGAAATCTCCTGAGAATACGTCCCTTTCTGCCAAAGCTCTTCTTCATTCGTTCAATCGTTCAATCTACGAACTTCCCTTGTTTCTTAGGGCGGATGTCCACAGGCCAGTTACTGAAGCACTTTTGCTTGTTCATACACTAAGCGTCCACGCGATTTCTCAATGCATTTACTACAAGATCACAAATTTCTTCGTCGTTGAATAACCTCACTACTCTTCCCTTCCATTTCAAATAATGTTGAAAATTAGAAGCGATTATCCGCATGAAGTGTTGTTTGAGGTCGGGTATTTAGCTTTCCGATCAGTTTTTCTTACTTTCACACAATGAGAAACGATGCCAATTGTCCGATTTTAGTTCATCGTACAACATTCACTCTTCTAGGGTAATTTTTTTTATAAACTTCTAAACGAGCAAGGAGCGCTGGACCACCGGAACATCAGATCAACTATCCCTTATTAACATTGCTAGACTTGCATGTGTTTCTTTTGCTTCTTTCGCCAATTCCTCAAACAACGTAAACAGCCCAACTTATCTCTTGTATTTTGTCTCGACTTGGCACTACCTAAAAAACAAAAAAAAAAAAAAAAAAAAAAAAAAAAAAAAATCGCCTATCTTTCTAGCTTGAATTTCGATTCTCAGATACAGGCGCTGCAAACCGAATTCAAATCCGCTACAGCTGTAGCACATCGACTATCTTCGTCTATGTTGACACCCACTGGTCCAATTATTTCTCTTCATTTGGATTCTATAGTTTAGATAAGTGCCTCTTCGATAGCAATCATCAAATGCCGGTACAGTTTCTTTCTCGCTGTGGACTTGTACAGGAGTAATGTACAAGATCTGGGTCACAAGAGAAAAAGAATCAATCTTCCGCTCCACTCAACTATACCTCAACCCAACCAGCTACCACCCTAAGTTGCGAACCTATGACTTTCTGCAATTTTTATCCACTTCTCAAACTTCAGAGCACGTTATGTTAAAATTGTCCAAAACAAAAGGCTCTCCGATATTTATAAATTAGGCATTGTCTTCGCTATTCCAAATAAACCCATGTAATTTTAGCCAAAAATCGCTAGGAACTTATATTTCAATTCATTCGCTTTAAATTTATGACATACAGTACCAAGGAAGAAAAAATTTCCAAACCTCTTGACAACAATAGAAAATGGGGTGTCTTCTGGTTTGTGTATGCTGGGTATATAAACAGGATAAAAAACCTTTCATGGTCTGGTCTTTCATCTGAAAGTTCAAGACCTCGGCGTCTACACGCGCCTCGGTCGGTCTTGAATTTCATTTGAAAGACCTCCCATTCCCGGTTTTTGATCCTATATTTAATGACGGGTTCTTTTCAAAATGGGACCAAAATTTAATTTTTTTATTGTAATGCCAATTACCCTTTAAACATGTACAATACACACTGGGTGATTAACGATTTTCTGTGTGGAGACAAGACGTTCTCACACCCTGATTTAAGGCAAAGCTCGGGCATGTGTATTGGCTATAATCCGAGTATTAATGTTGGTGTATTCTATTTGGGTGTCGGTGGCACAGTTGTTAGCGCACATCTCTGCGATCCGGCTTGCATTCATGCTCGATGCAGTCATTAGATTAACATTTCAACCAACTTGGCCGCATGAGAGAAGAGTGTTTCTAGTTTAACTAATTACCAAACACTGCAGTTCCAGTTTCCTTCTGTTTGTGCGCCATTGTTTCGGTACATCAATATGGCCGCTGTGACGTCAAATGTCATGAAAACGATCTATAGTTCGGTTATAATCATGATAACTTATCACACCCCTCGTTTATCATGATCTTACCTCGCAAAACAAAGTCAACGTATCATTCGGAAGGAGACCATTGATTTCGTCCATTAAGAAGTCTCTTCTTATAAACTTCTTAAATCCCCAATCTTTTCCTTGTACAAATCTGTAAGCTCTCTGGCTTTCTGCAATGTTCAAGAATTCAGATGAAAACATCAATGCATACACATTCGTTACTATGCTTACTTTTTGGGAGAAATATCACACGAATTATAAGTTGCTTCAAACCTACCCATTGCCTTTGTTTCTTCTCGATTAGCGTTTAGAATAGAGAATTTAAATTTCGCTCTAACTTCACTCTTGTTGCAATTAAGTAATAGTAAGTACAATGATAAATAATCCTTGCTTTCTTCATCTAGACCTTTGGGATTGACGCGTAAGCACCTAAAAATATACAAAATGAGCATCGCTGAACAACAGACCACGGGGTTCGAATTACCAACGCGTAACATCAAGCTAAGTCCGCAGACACTGAATTCCCCAGCCTGTTATGAATAAGCCATTAGGCCGTTTGCACGATGACGTGAGATGGCGTTGGGTGACTATACAACTATATACCAGAATGCTTTTCCAGTATTCTAGGGTTTCGGCTAAAACGGATGACTCAAAGGGACCCTTTGAGTCAAAGCAGTCCTTTCGCGGTTTTCCAAAATATGTCGTCAAATATGTTTTCCCAAAAAGTTGGGGGTAAACCAGATTTCTGATTAGGGATTAGGGTTTATGTTGTGGTTAGGGTATCGAAAAAGTTGCTAAAAACCTTTAGACTCGCTGAAACTTGACACATTTGGGGGAAAAAACATATTTGACGACATGTTTTGGAAAAGCGGCGAAAGGTCTGGACGGGTCCTTTCGAATCATCCTTTTGACCGAAACCCTATAATATTGGTAACGCATTCTGGTATATAGTTGTAGTCACCCAACGCCCATCGTGTAAATGGTCTATTGAAATAACTTTTATCCCGAAGCAGAACACGTAGTCGAGATTACGAACTGCCTTATTCGCAAACCTATTTCACCATTTGCAAATCTAGTTTTCGTTTTTGAGAATCCTCATATTTTAATAACTACGTTTAGTTCGCGATCCCCTCGGTTTTCTTTGATGTACCGCGGTTGTTTATTTTTAATAGTTACTTCCGACAAGTTAATTGCTCCGGGCTATATATATATTAGCACGGGGCAATTAACTTGATTTATGCGTGGTTGGGAAAATAAGCTTTAATCCATGGTCACAAATGTGATAAAGGATTTATCATCGCGACCGAAGTGTTTTTAGACAATCTCTGTGATAACGAACTCAGTATATCAGTTTTCTTAGGCAACCTCGGTGATCTTGAACTAAGTAGGTTAGTTCGGTCCGAGGTTAATAACTTACGTAGTTACCGAGGTTGAGGTAATGCACCAGTCAATATAAACCCCCGCACCCGCACCCCCCGGCCGGGACATAGCGCGGCATTACCGGGGAATTTCCTGTGATTTGATAGGAAAAACGTCCGCGCATACCGGGGTATTTTACTGCTTTTGTACTGTATACTGTATACAAAAAACCCCGGCCGGGGGGGGGGGGGCTGCGGGGGTTTATATTGACTGGTGCATAACTAACCTATACTTACCATATTTTCCAAACTATAAACCGCTCTTTTATAAACTTTTTTCGAAAATCTGACACCATGCTGTTTTATATTACGCTGGTGCAGTTTATGTGAAACACTTTTTAGATACGATATACAATATTTTTCTTTAAATTTCACAATTAGAAATCACTTAACCTTGTATGCTTTGTGTGATTTTAGTTTTCGAAAATGCAAAACATATCTCCCCCAAATGGGAACATGTTGATGGATGTTCGATACATTAATTAGACTACAGACGTAGTTGTCTCTTTATAAAATATGGTGTTCTCTACGGACGCTCTGATTGCCTGGGCAGAGGACAGAGATCATAAATGACGTAAAATGGTGTAGAATTGCATCAGCTGCCTGGAAAATCCCGCCAACTTTCAAAACTATCCAACATTTAGCTTGATTTTTCTTACATATTTTATAAAACAAATAGAACATACCCCTCCTGTGCATATATACTTTTATAAAGGCACGTTTGACGTGGCTCAACGTATTCAACTTCTTTCGTGTTCACATGACGTCAAACATGCCTTTATAAGTGTTTATAAAATAAGGTACTGCCCTCTACGCACGCTCTAAAGCCCCGCACAGACGACCAGGTTTTCCTTGACAAGTTCCTTGGTAGCTTTCCTTGCTCGTGTGTACGATGAACACGTTTTTTTTCCACAATTTTCCTTGACAAGTTATAATTGCTCGTGTGTACGGTTGGACAAGTTTTCCTTAACAGCAATGATCACGTAATAAGCTTATAGGAGATGATCTTGTCAAGCTTTCCTTGACGACTATACACACGAACAGATTTCCTTGTTGAAAAGCTGGCATGACCAGCTTTTGAACAAGGCTCCTTGTCAAGGAAAAACTTGTCAATTTGTGTGGTACACACAAACAAATAAAACTTGTCAAGGAAAAACTTGTCAAGGAAAACTTGGTTGTCTGTGCGGGGCTTAAGTGTTTATAAAATAAGGTACTGCCCTCTACGCACTCTCTAAAGCCCCGCACAGACGACCAGGTTTTCCTTGACAAGTTCCTTGGTAGCTTTCTTTGCTCGTGTGTACGATGAACAATTTTTTCCCCAAACATTTTCCTTGACAATTTATAATTGCTCGTGTGTACGGTTGGACAAGTTTTCCTTGACGGCAATGGTCGCGTAATAAGCTTAGGAAATGATCTTGTCAAGTTTTCCTTGACGACTATACACACGAACAATTTTCCTTGTTCAAAAGCTGGCATGACCAGCTTTTGAACAAGGCTCCTTGTCAAGGAAAAACTTGTCAATTTGTGTCGTACACACGAACAAATACAACTTGTCAAGGAAAAACTTGTCAAGGAAAACTTGGTCGTCTGTGCGGCGCTTTATTGGCTGGGCTCCATGCATTTATAAGAGTATGAAGATTATGAATGACGTAACGTAGCGTGGAATGGCGTAAAATAGCATCAGCTGGCCAGAAAAGCCAGCGAAATTTCAAACCTGTCCAACTTCTAACTTGTTTTCTCCATTTTTATTTTATAAAACAAATAAAACATACCGCTCCTGTGCATATGTACTCTTACAAAGGTTCGTTTGACGTCATTTGAACACGAAAGAAGTGTAAAGGCATTCGGCTATCGCCTCGTGCCTCAACTTCTTTCGTGTTCAAATGACGTCAGACGTGCCTTTATACGTGTACATATGCACGGAGCTTTATGTTTTATTTATTAATAGTATCTATAAACACGGGCAGCCATTTTCTATTTCTTAAATATTAGTTTAGTATATTATAAATGTAAGTTTTCACCAACTGACTACAGTACAGTATTTTGTTCTTTCTTTACAAACGTTCACCTAACCACACACTTTTCACACAGGAGAGAGATCCAATAAGCTTTTTAGTTTGCCACAGGATAACTTTTTTCTCTGTTTTTAAAGAAATCCGCGGCCACATGAGAACAGGAAAACGGCATCTTCAAAAAGTTCTGTGAACGGAACGTGTGGACGGAAGGCGAATCCGTAAAAAAAAATCCGGATACGTGTGTATGGGCCCGGTTAAAGGCGGTTTTGTTAATTGGAGCAAACACCATGAATTCTCTAGGAAATTTACCGTCGGTTGCATCTAAGGATGGACACCACCAATGAAAAACATGATCTACGCTGACGTCAAACTTCTATGTTTATGCGCTGAACTTCTTTGATTTTACATTTTCGAACTGTCTTTGAGCCCAACGGTCGTTTCACTCGTTTGTTTCACTCGTCTATTGAGCTCAAAAACTCCTCAATTGTCAATCGACCGGCCATGATAAATTCATTGCCCAAGTTTGGCATTCGAACAAGCAAACATGTCACATGCGCTGCATAAACATAAAAGTTTGACGTCAGCGTAGAACATGTTTTTCATTGGTGGTGTCCATCCTTAGATGCAACCGACGGTAAAAATCCTACTATACAAAAAATCCTACTATACCGGTTAGGTTTGACTGTGGCAATGCAAAGTAATGCACAATAATTAATGTTTTTTTAACAACTGTTGAAAAACAACTGTTATTTAGAAACATTCACGTACAATAATTAATGTTTTTTTATCAACTGTTGAAAAACAACTGTTATTTAGAAACATTCACGTACAATAATTAATGTTTTTTTATCAACTGTTGAAAAACAACTGTTATTTAGAAACATTCACGTCAAACAACTTTAAGCTGTGATAACTTCATCAATGTTCAATGGTGTTACGCCATGCACTATGAGAACGATTATGCTATGCTGCGTGGGATACCAATAACGCTACGGTACAAAGGCAAAAACACTTCATAAACTATCATACCATTTCATTTTATCATTTTCTCCAGCTGAGAACATCGAACTTTTTAGGGTCTCACCCATCTCTTCACGACAGTAACTAAAATTATTTATAGTCCACATGTAAGAGAATTTAACAACTTTAACTTGAGTATAACACCAATTCTCTGCTACAGGACCATCAGCGCTCCTTGATTCCTTGCTGGTACTTTGTACCAGTTTATAGTCCCTGAAAAAAAAATAGTATACAGAAACAGTAAGTTCCTAATACAGTAAACCATGTACAGTTAGACCCCGTTTACACGATGCCGGTACAATTTGAAAACGGAACAAAACCGTGCCGTTTAGGCCTTGCGTTTACACGATACCGGCACAAAATGAGGACGGGTTCCTTCACGGCATGAAATGAAAACGGAACACTAACCGGTATCGTGTAAACGCCCATGCCGTAACAGTTTGATGACGGTAATCACGATATATACGACCACAGTATTCGGGTCAGCAGTATTCACAAAGTCTTTTTCACATGTTAATCCGTCATTATATTATACCGGCACCATGTAAACGCAATACTTTTTGGCCTGTATTTACACACCGGCATGATTTTCCGTTTTCAAATTGTACCGGCATCGTGTAAACGGGGTCTTAGTAGAACAATTATTATTTATTAAAACAATAGGGCCTTTTATATGGGGAAAAATAAGTCGTCAAGAAGTTAAATACGTCGTGAACAGCTCGTATAAACGGTCATGTAATCAATAAACCACAACTAAAATAACCCTTGGGTTGAAGCTAGTCCAAAATAAGCCGCGGCTTATTAGATAGATGGTTAGATAGACAGATGGTTTAATGGTAAAATACATATGCAGCCCAAAGGCTGAATTGCGTATTTACAAATGTATATATATAAATAAATACCTTATAAAACGAAACACGTATAAGTATGAGTATAAGTAAAGTAGTATTATAAGAATAAATCTAAACCTAACTACAAAATAACTATTAGTAACATAATGAGGACGCATTTGCATCACGGCATGATGAAATAATAAAAGTGTTCATATATCGATTCGTTTTACATTTTGGTATAACGAACTTGGGAGGCTGTCTTAAATTATAGTTTGACAGGTAAAGTGCAGGTAACAAACTATAAAGACTGTGGGTATTAACGTTAGTAATCAAAGTGAAAAGTTTTCTACAAATGTCCGCCGTATGATGAGTGTCAAGTCGTTCCATATCTAACTTCTCCAGGGCCACGTTATAGTCCACGTTGACCACTTATACGGGCTGTTCATGACTTAAAGGGCAATAGCACTAAAAATTAAGTTTGTCTAATTTGAAAGAACTCATAAAATTGTAATAGAACAACTTTTTCGTATCTCTCTTCGTTTTCAAGATATTTCAATTTGTTTGATATGTAAATGAGATGGTCTCTGACGTCAGGTGTGGGGTAAAATATTTTCACATGTAGCAAAACCAGTTATATCTCTAAGTTTCTTCAGCGAAATCATTTCAAACTGTGCACATAAAAACTCCTTGCGACGCTGAACATTTCATGTTAGATATGTAAGTGATTTTGCTCTGTATGAAAATATTTTACCCCACTCCTGACGTCAGAGACCATCTCATTTACATATCAAACAAATTGAAATATCTTGAAAACGCAGAACGATACGAAAAAGTTGTAAAGGATCTTCTATTACAATTTTATGAGTTCTTTCAAATTAGACAAACTTAATTTCTGTTGCCAATCCCCTTTAAGCTGTGGCTCATTTTTCCCCATATAAAAAGCCCTAACGAAGGCAAGTATTGTTTCAAACTTAGGCATCCAAACATGAGAAAACAATCATGATAAAATTTCGAGGCCGAAAGTAGATTGTTCAGTATTTAATAAATCATTGTTCTGGATGTTTGGATATCCCAATGAGACACAAGCTTGAGTAATTGTTGAAAAAAAGTTGGTCTAAATTGTTTTTCACATGCATTTGCATGGTTTGCATACATAATTATTAGGAAAATATATTTTTGGGAGTGATAGACCTATCTGTCTCCAGGCAGCTATTTTGTGCTTGACTTTACTCAATTCCAGTGCAACAAACTTTCACTAGACTCTTGCAACTTCTACAGTATTTTAATTAACTTCATAAAATAAAACAGTTCATGAAGTATATTTATTTAACTGGAATGGACTACATACAATATCCACACATATAGTACACTGTACACACACACATATAGTATATGAACACACATATTAATGTACAGCATGAAGACAACTAGAAAATTAACAAATGATAATAAAGTACTCACATTGTTTGGTGAAAGACACCTTAAGTTAGTTATTACTATACAATCCCAGGAAATTTCTATATTTCTATATAAAAATAAATAATTAAATATTAACAAAATATACTGCCACTCAGTGACAGCTAGTACATGTATCTTTATTAAATCAACTTAAATAATATGTATACTTATCAAATTCATTAAAAATTCATGAAGAAAATTCAAAAGAAATGAATATTTAATTAATATCATTCTGTAAATCGCATACATGCAGATTCGTCCGGAATTTACATATTAAACTTTTTCCTCAACTTAGGGGGCGATTATACATGGACCGGGTTGGCCCAGTTAAAGCTAGCCCGCTTTATATATCAAACGCATGTTGTTTTAACATTTCGATTACATGGCAAGCGAGCTAGCCCGGTTTGTCGGGATCGGCCGGTTGTCGCCGGTCGGGCTAGCTAGCCTGGTTAACTGGGATGAAAATGTCCATGTAATCGTTTTCATCACGGCAAACCGGGCTGAAAAACTGTTGAACTCGCTTCGATACGCGTTCGTTTGCTTGACTGTGTTAATAAATAGTGCTGAAAGGAACTGAAATAGAACATCAAAACGTTGTTTGTGTGTTTCGTGATCATAGCGAAGATTTAATAAATTAATTAGTCTTGGCGAAGACGATTTAATTTCGTGGATTATAACAATCTTTTTATTAAGGATGGGCTTACAAAATAAATAATAGACTAATTATATGTATATGTATTATATATAAAACTGAAGTAAAACTAACGTAGCTTTGCCCTTATTTACTTGATAATTGCGAATTTCGGCCTGAAATCATCCGGCTTACCGGGCTAGCCCGCTCCATGTAATCACCCCCTTACTTAGCTAAAATCACTCCAACTTGAAAAATAGTTCGAAAACATGGCTATTCAGATGCGTCCATTTGATAAGTACGTTAAAGCATTCGCAACCGATCTGTATCCGATTTACTATGGCTCACTTGCAGCTCGCCTTGTAAATCAGATACAGATCACTGCTCATGCTTTATCTATTACTTAAATAATATGTACTATACATACTGGTAAGAAAATAATTTTTATAAACAAAATCAGCATGCATTATAAAAAGACAAGATAACTCATCAAAACAGTTAACAAATATACTGACGTGTCTTGCTACTCCAGCAAATAAAGTTTTGAAATTTACAGCTGCAGACTACCAAAATTTCTACTCAGTAGACTGTATCCTCTTTACATCTAGTATCATTCTAGATCTAAGCAGGGTTCCTCTTATTTTTGAGTGCAAAAAGCGTTTTCTCAACAGGTAGATGTAATCATGGGTTTAGGTGAAATTTTCTCCCATAGAAAATGTTTTAAAAATTCAAAGCTCAGAAAAGGAATTTTCAGCACTCTCAGTTTCAAACAGAGGACAAATAAGTCCCTAACAATTAAAGGAAACAACCTTTTAGAAATTTTTGATATAATATTAAAATTTAAACCTTTCTTGTGCATGGTGACAAATATTAGTAAAATCTTCTGGCATACCAGAGTACAATCAGTATTGGTATGGCTCTGCATGAAATAGGGGCCAGGAAATAACATTCTAGGAGCAAAAAGTTAGAGCTGCCCATTTTCACATTTGTTATGGGTCTGCACTGTATTTACAGTTGGGGCCAGTTCAGAGGCAAAACATTTTTTGAAATCTGGGTGTCTGAAATAGCATTTCCTGCGTTCTAACAACACCTTTTAGTGAAATTGTATAGTCAAACCAGATGTTCTCTCGAGTACAACTTTGCAATATTTAACAATTATTCGCCGAAGGCGAGGTGAATATCGGTATATAATAACCGAGACGAAGTCGAGGTTATTATTCACCGATATTCACTGAGCCTGAGGCGAATAACTGTTTTAGTATAAATACACATTTTCGTACTTTTAGGAACCACATTTTCTTTAAAATTGTTAATTTCCTCGTCTGTCGCATTGACAACTTGGCTGGCGGCCATTTTGAATAAACGCTGTAGGTGATTATCGATAATTAATCCGAAGTAGCTCGACAAATCAGCGCGCGTGATTTTCTATAATCACCTGTGTATTTATACTAATGATAGTTAGTAAAAATACACAGGTGATTATAGAAAATCTCGTTCGATGATCGGTCGAGCTAAGTCGGATTAATTCCCGATAATCACCTACACAACTAAAAACGCACAGTCTGATCAGCTCTGATATCAGATCTGTTCAGAGAAATGTAGCGACTTGATACAGCCTGACAGCTACAGAATGTACCAGCGCTGATGTATAAACATTTAGTTAGAATTTCTCACAGACTGCGACAGCTCCGTAGACAACATACCTGTTCAGTCTGTTATATACAGCACTGACCGTGTCAGGCTGATACAGTTTGACAGAATCTGTTCTGAACAGTCTGTGGTAGCTGCAGGTATGATACAGATATGATATCATAGGTGTATCATAGCTGATACTGCAGCAGGCTGTATCAGGGGTCGCTACATTTTTCTGAACAGATCTGACATCATTCTGCATCAGGTCTGACACAGAGTATGCGTTTTTGCGTGTGTACAGCGTTTATTCAAAATGGCCGCCAGCCGGTTTGTCAATGACAGAAGGGGAAAATTAACAATTTTAAAGAAAACGCTGTTCCTAAAAGTACTGATGAAAATGTGTATTTATACTAAAACAATTATTCGCCTCAGGCTCAGTGAATATCGGTGAACAATAACTAGGCTGAGGAGGTTTTGGAAAAAAACCGAAACCGAAAACCGTCACGAAAAAACCGGTAAAACCGACATAACCGATCTTCTGCATTAATTAAATTATTGTGAAATAAAAAAACCCCAAATCAAACCAACATGTGTTTACTTTATGAAGCAATAAATAAATATATTGTTAGTAACAACCAACATTAATTATTTACAATTAGTTAAAGTTAAGGAAATCGGTGCTATATCAAACACTCGGAGGAGTGTTTCATTCGCCTCGGTTTTTGAACAAACTTCGAGGTGTTTGGATATCCTGATGAAACACTCCTCCTCGTGTATGATATATTACGTCAAAATGTAAAATTCTAGGCGCTTAATACAAGTGCCTTTTTGTTTACAAATTCTCAGCCAAAAAAACGAGCATGTCAACCTTTTCAGGATTTAATCGCGCTCGTGTTGGAGTGCTTATACACCGAGTCCTGCCTTGCTGAACAGTCGCTCTGATGGTGAGCTAGAAGCTTGAACAGCGAGGTATCTTTTAGCAAGCTGACTGAGAAGCGAAAATTCAAGTTCATTTCGTTGCCACCATTTCAATGGATTTTCATATCCGTCGATAACTGCATGGATATGTGACGTATCTTTCAATTTCTGCGGACAAACGATCGCGCGGTGACTGGGCTGCCAATGAGGATGCTTTTGGTTTCTTTAAACTGGTCAATGCTTCAAGGCTCAACTTCTTTACCTTCTTCGCTGGTGATTCTGGAGTTGGAGAAGCATCATTCACTTCTTCATGGGATAGGATAAACTGAAAAACTTTGAATCGGTTTTTCGTTTTTTTCGGTTTTCCACTGTGAAAGAAACCGGAAAACCGATCTCAATTTTACAAAACCGATCTTTTCTGGTTAACCGCCTCAGCCTACTGTAATAATAACCTCGACTTCGTCTCGGTTTATTGTACACCGATATTCACCTCGCCTTCGGCGAATAATTGTTAATTACACAACATTGCAATTTGATTCATTTGGCAGATTCAATCAGCAACTTGCAAAATTTAATGCTTTATCAGGATTCCTCAACAGGTTGCTTACAATATTAGTTTTAAACATCGAACAACACATAAATGTGATGTTATACTTGAAGGTAATGGCTCTAAATATGTAGTATTTCACATTGGCATTTAAAACAATTTTTTAGGGCAACCTGTCGAGGAATCGTGATAAAGCGTTTTGCAATGTTGCGTATCAATATTGCAAAGTCACACGCAAGAAAACATCCGGTTTGACTATAAAAGTTCAAAAACAGAGAAACAACGACACAATATTTATAATCTAACATGTACTAACAGTAGTTGCATTTGAAGTCCCATGCTTCTTGATTCCACAATGATTAAACTCAGGCAGAATTTAAAGCATAGGTATTCAAATAATTTTTAGTTCGTTCTTCAGTTGTTTTTATACTAGCAAAAGTGTAAGGATGCATGCACAAAGTCAAACAAGACTTGGTGTGTGCAATCTACCTTGCATAATTTTGTTTGAGTGTGCATCGAGGTAGATGTGTGTATGCACAACAATAAAAATAACTTATTATGTACTGTATACTGTATTTAAAATTTGATTGTGCAGATGTGAATCACACATAAATGCATGTGTAACACATTTTTTAACCTTAACTTTTTAACTTAAAAATTCAACAAATACATATTGACATAATTAACTCATTTCTACCTACAATTATAATAATAAACAAAAATAGTAGGAAAAGTGTAGCAAAAACTATATGTTTTACATGGGAAATTTTTAACTGCATCACCTGAGCCTCTCCTAATTCATCAAATATGCTGTTAGAAGGCAATAAAAAATATTACGCACATGCTACAATCACCATTTTGTAGTACTGTACACCAACATTGCAGGGGGAGGGGTGTGTGCTATTCTCAGGCAATGCAAAATGTACATTTAATTTAGCCTAGTTTCTAAGCATTTCATTTCCACCATGAGCTTGGTCACCTAGTTGGTTTGGGTTCTTGGGAAGACTGGGGAGAGGCTGGAAATGAGAAGGCCTAGCAACATTTGCAAAAAGGTCCTGCCCAGAATCATTCTGGCCTTTCGAGTGTTCCTGGGATCTAGCGTAGCGACAGTAAAAAGCATAAGGATGTCTGCGAAGATTTTACCAAAGATTTTGGTGATCGAAAGAAGGAAATTATGGAAAATATTCCAATTGGAGCTCGAAATGAAAATTTAACTGTTTAACTTTCAACTTTTGGTGGTTGCAGAAGGAAAGCTAGTGATAAGAAAGCTAGCCAGGCCAGTGAACCTTCATCGATCCGAGGTGAGTAGACTTGTATTATTTTATGCAGATGGAAATAGTAAGTGTCAGGAAACACTTAGGACGTCATAACATCACAATTCTTCCTCAATAAACAACTGAGCTGTAAAGTGAAAGTGTTTACGAATTTTGCTAGGCCTTCCTCAGTGGGTCCATTCGGATCACTTCCGAAACGTGTCGATCGAGGAAGACCTAGAAACTAGGCTACATTTAATTATTTTCAAGTTTATTTCATCATTTTTGCCAAATTGTAGACTGGCATGGCTGAGAGGTCTCTCTTCAATGAGTAACCAGGCCTTTTTGTTTGATGCATGTGATCACACACGTCCACGCTGGCACATGTGCAAACTCAACTACACATGCTATTTGTCAAATGCGTGAAAGGCCATGTTCAATTGTTCATTCACATTGCAATTGTAAACATGTGTGTTTCAATAATGTATATTACAAATAATGTAATGCAACGTCTCACATCGTAACACAAGATCCCACAGTATAATGCAAGATCTCACAACATAACGTAAGGTTTCACAACATAAGGTCTTGCAATGTAACGTATACTGTATCTTCTTTAAGCGTAGGCTACTGTTTAGTAGTACAACTACAGTGTAAACTAATATGTTAAAGCAAAAGATGTCTTACAATGAATATCAAGCAACACAGCTTTCTTTTTCAGATGTGTAGAAAATATAAAAGTTAGGTTCACATTTTTGTGCCATAATTGATAACTTTTAACACACGGGCGACTCACACATGCAAAATTATTTGTGTGTGTGAATTACCGCACACATGCAGTTTTCTTTACAAAAAGGCCTGAGTAATATATTAGTCTGGCATTAGACAAAGAAAGATAAAATATTCACTTTGGGGCAACACAGGAAGGAATGGGTTAATATACAATATGTACATATAAAATAAATTTAATATGTAAATTAGATAATCCTTCTGTTCACAAACAAAATCATCCAAATACTCAACAGATAATTCCTTAACCCAACAGCAGCCATGTCAAATCAACAAAATCACAGACAAAACAATCACATCTTACAGATATACCAGAACAGTTAACCAGTTCAGACAATAAATTTCTGTATTATAAAAAGTCTAAAGACAAGCAGATTCCTCTAAGAGATATGGAAATTAATTAGTATTATTAAAATTATATTATATTCAATGTTTCATTATATCTGGTGCTTTCTTCGTTCTACGCAGTGCTTTATTCATTATTTGTAGATAAACTTTAAAACTACTAAAGAAAACATTTCTCAGAAGCGACACTGATCCAAACTAATTTTCGCTAATAATGTACATAAAAGCAAAACTGATTGACGAAGCAAAATTCCAGCATATAATTATAAGCTTGTCGGCTGGAGTTGAAATCACACAGACCGCTATACACCAGAAATAGATCGAAATAATGATTCAACTTCGGAAATAACTTTTACCTTTGCTCATAATATCTTTCACCAGATCTCACTATTAAAACAAATATTTTCAGTGCGGCGCATTCAAGTCATAACTATCATGATCATGGTAGTTTATCGTCCCTCGACGTCATATACGTGTATTTATTATCGGAAAAATCTGTTTGAATAGTACAAGTCAGAGGAGGACTATAATTAAAGCAGAGTGAGAAGATAGTTCAAACGATATAACATCGGGTGTTTGGTAATTAAGATTCAGCTCAGTTCAAACTGACGGACGAAGCACTGAAGCAGTGCAATGGCATTGTAGTACTATGAAATGTTTTAAGTCTGTCGTTTCACTTGATTTCAAGTAGTGTTTACCTAAAATCGAAGAAGCTAGGAGAACTTTTGTAATGAAGCAGAAAAATTATATTCTGTATTAACATTTTGAAAATAACAAACTTATTGGTTCGTACTCGAAATGATCGTAAATGCGAGAACTGACAAGTTCATCCAAGAATGTTTTGGTCTAAACCATATTTGACTTGTGTTCACGAAACACAAGACAATTGAATTGGATTTGTGACGTTTTGAAGTATTGTTAGATACCACGTTCGCTTAAAATTCAACACAAAAACAGTGATAAAAGTCAGAGAAGGAGAGTCAGATCTCTTTCAGGAATCCTCTTCCACCATCTTAATAAATACACATTTACACTGAAATCCGAGACTCGGATCAGGTCTCAATGTTTGTAATCGTATACACATGATAAATTGCGCTCGACTGAAAGACATGCAAATGCAGCCTAGTTTGCTCACCTGTTAACTCAACTTGCAAGATAGCTTCGTCTTCTGCGGATCATACTAATACTTTGACTTTCACAGTGCGTTGAAATTCACAAACCAAACTGTATCGGTTTGAACGTCGTTGATTTTTGTCAAGACAGAAGACACAAACAGACACTCGCGGCCAAAGGACTAGATCGAATATGATTGGTTCAACAAATTAAGCCAATCAACACACTTGTTTACATCAGGAAAGCGACAGAGCTGGTCATCTTCGGGGGAAGGGGGGGTGGGGGGTAGGGGGGAGTGGGGAGCAGAGCGTGGTGAATATTTTACAAGCTTTTTTTACACTATTTTTTTCAGAGCGAAATAAGATTTTGAATTATATTTTACGAGTACTGTGATAATAATTTTAGCTTACAATCTAGCGTGGAAGCGCGTTGGGGCGCAGAAACGAGCCGGGAACGTGACGCCGGAACGATAAAAAACCACTCTGAAGTAATTATATAGAGAATGATACATGGATGTGCGGAAATATGAAATTTATTTCGAGTGTTGACCAGGATATCTCACGAGTGAGCGAAGCGAACGAGTGACATATCCTGTTCAACACGAGAAATAAATTTCATATTTCCAAGCATGTATTGTTCTGTTTATTATATAAAAAAATTGTCCTATTGCCTTGCAAAAATTGCATTAAACTATAATGCTGATTCAGCGATAATCGTCACATGTGCGATTATCCTAAATAATCGCACATGTGAGATTATCACTTTTATTAGTGGCGGAGAAATCAATAAAACACTCTATTTTATATAATAAATATCTATATTTATCGATCAATTATCAACTCGTGCGTGCAGTAGTTATTCATGTATCGAAGCATGCATCCCCAGTCACATGACTTTATATATAGCTATATAGACAATTTTAATTTAACCTTGATGATTCCTGATGATGAGCGAGTCGACTGCAATATAGTCGAAAAGGTTGAGCTAAACAATGTTAACCCGTTTTTGATTGTCTATTGTTATGTACGTTAAAAGCACATCATTGCCATTGAAAGGCACTCAGTTCTGTCATTCTTTCTTCGGCGGCCGCCCATCCCCCTCCCCCCCCCTCCCCCACCCCACCATAGTCCCTCAGTTCCGGCGTCTACCACCATAAAGGTCAAGGACAAGGACGCGCAACTTAGTTCAGTGGGCGCGCTCGCACGTGTCCGTCCCACCGAAACTTGTACATACTGGAGCCTGCTAAAGTTACTAGAGCCGCCACTCTTGCAGCAAGTCCGATCTAGTATAAATTTAAAGTGATCAAGCCTGGAACTCGTGATGATCAGAATGAACATTTTCAATTCTAAGTATTTGAACTAGCAAAAATCTCGACCAGTATTCTTACACTAGTACTCTTGTCCGGAGCTTACAGCATAGCTTTGTTAGATTCTAACAAAGCTATGCTGTAAGCTCTGGACAAGAGTACTAGTGTCCGGGTGTTTAATTTGGGCATCGAGTTCTGCATGCTATTTTGAAGGTGAAAGTTAGAAACATAATACTCTGATTTAAAAATCATTAAATGTTTTCTTCAGAAATAAACTGACCATTATGAAATATAAAAATAATCCACTCTCGCCACAGCTAAGGCATCGACTCTTTAATTTTCCGACGTGTAAGCAATATAAACTTGCATGGCAATAATTTATAATTATTCATGTATTGTAACCAATTGCAATCCAAATGCAATTATACTCTGATCATTGAAGTGGGCGTGATCATGCATTGCGTGGGCGAGACAGGCCTGATCGTGTACTCAGTTCATGTTGTGACGCGTCAAAAAACCTCATGTTACACGGCAACTGATTTTCTATCCAACGCCAGGTTAATTTGATGTAATTGTTACGAGATACGTTGCACTGACCGAAGCATTGCAGCGTGTAACATGCCGTGCAATGTATAGGTAATTATAATTAGTTACCGAGACGGAGGTAACCAACTTTCTAGCTTTAGTTCATTTATGATATAGACGATATCTGTCGTTATTTAACAAAAAATATTTATATAGTATTCTAGACATAGTTTTAAAGCAATCTAACCTATATATAATTAACCGCGGAATGCATGCACATCAAAGAGAATCGACGCATGAATGAACTAATAATATTATTATGGCCACACTATTAATCAGTTTTCAAACGAAAACGGAGACTTTTTTATACGGTTCCACACTAATCCGGCGTCTTCAGTGACCGAAAACGGAGCTTTAACGCCGTTTTTCTGCACCAAGTAAGGCGAAAACGAAGCTTTCTGAAAACGGTGACGTCACGACGATCATGTGATCTGGGTTCCAGTTACTACGGCCGTTCATTGAGCACGCTCAACAGGATATTGTGCGTTTTCTGGGTCGTTTTGGTGTTTTAGCTAGTGTGGATGGCAAAAACGATTTGAAAACGATATATAGTGTAGACGGGAAAATTTTGATACGTGTTCGATACGAGGTCTCAGTTTTCGTTTGAAAAGAGAAAACGGATTGAGCGCAACAATAAGCGCTTGGCCGGGCTTGGGACGCAAAATCCGGTTATAAATCCATGTCCTATATTCACGAATTTATTGGTTAGGATTAAGGGTGTGTGTTGGGGTCAGGCTTTCATGAAGTACCTGGGTTATTTAGGACATGGAATTATTACCGAAAATCCGGCCTCATGCCCCATCCAGTTTTATTGAGGTCAGTGGTACGAACAGGGCGCGCCCTGGGTACGAACTTGACGAGTATTGTGTTGTGGACAAGGAAGGGACGTCGAAAATATGGCGTATTCGCTTTGTTATCATTTTGCACAGACAAAATATTGGACATACTAAAGAAATATGAAGTCCTGTAGTTTTACCTGTACGAAGCAAACGCTGATTTCTCTCAACGTGGTGTATATCGTAAGTATAGTATGGTGACAAGATATTTTATAAAATAATCTCTAGTAACACACATTGGTTATGAGTTTTAAATATACACGTAAAGTCGTAAACTTATATACACTGTATATTAAACTGGTATAAACCGATAAATGCCATAATAGTCTTTAAATATTTTACGGTATACCTGACAGTGAGTTCTGAGTTCACAAAATGCATCTTTACTGACCTTGTTGTTTTTAATACAGTGTCAGGAAAACTTGTTGGGGACAGCTGTTTTTTATGACAATGTTATCAATGCATTTTATTATAAAATTCACGACTCATTGTTTGTTGATTTTTCTCAAGCTCTAACTGTGTAAATGATAAATGAATGAAGGTCCTTCAAGGATTTCTAATAGTTCTACTGTAATGCACCTATCATCATCTTCCATGGGGGTGGTAAGTGGTAACCCGGGCTAACCCCAGGCGATCCTGGGGAATGCAAAAAATGCAATAAACAAAGTTTGAAATTTGCCCGGGGAAATAAATGGTTGGTAGTATTACTTCCCTGGGGGTAAAGATGCTATACCAGAAGTGTATATTAAGTATGCCAATTTGCTCAGTCACCTTTTATTTTTTCAACAGTACTATTTATAAATCAATAAACATAATATTTGATACACATAGAGCCAATGAAGTATTCAATAGACCCTTATAATAAAGATAGACTATAATAGTACATCATTTTCCAACACCTGATGTGAAACTCCACTTTTAAAATTCTATTAAAAATAGAGAAACACCGAAAACAACATACGGTTCATTGTCAATTACTATATCTAAGCAGTAACTAGTCTACCTATAAAATAACTGAGTGGTGACTCAAGTTTATATAAGTAGACAATATAAGTTACAGGACAAATACAAGTCATATACTACCATTTGCGGTTTAAGCTTGAAGCGTGAACTATTTCACGCATTTGTTTACATTTGAAAAGCTACATTTGACTAATTAACTTACATCGTTTTGATCAATGAAATGCATTTGTTCACATGAAATTCACGTGTGAAAAAAACAAATGCATTCCATTGGTCAAAACGACGTAAGTTAGTTAGTCAAGCGTAGCTTTTTAAACATAAACAAACGTGCAAAATAGTCCATGCTTCAAGCTTGAACACAAATGGTAGACAAGTACATGTATATGATATAAAGAACAACGCTAAATACAATATTACAGCTAGAACTCAAGAAAAACAAAATTGGCACTAGTAATATTCGAACAATAGCCTCTTCTTCTGTGATGTCCGAGCATCCTGTTAATTTAAACATGCAAACCAAACCCGAGTACTGATGAAAGTACAAAGATTTTGAATTCTTACTAGTGGATGGCTATTCTTAATGAGAAAATAACAAGGATTCTTTAACTTACCTTTTATGAATTTGCTGAGGCGCAATCAAGCCAAAAGACTGTTGCGAGCCTGAAATAAGGAAATCCAGTGGTATTCGGCATTATGCACAATCTGACAATTCCCCCACCCCCCATTGTAGTAGTTATGAAATCATTGCAAATTTCCCCAGGCCGGGAGCTAAACTTTTTTTGCAATCCCCCTATATTCCACCATATTTACCCCCCTTTTGGAAGATGATAATAGGTGTATATGTAAGTTGTATGCCAGTCTCAGACAGGCATACAACTACAGTACATCAGACATGTCTGGCCCAGCTAGTAAACTTGATGTAAGTTAAAATGTGATACCTAGCTAACATCCAGTCATTCGTGGGGCAAAAAGTGAGGCAAAGTTCTAGGCCCCTGCGTGGTTTGCAGGTAGGTTTCAGTCTCCCACAAAATGTTTTTTACACATCCAGCGGTCTTGGCCTAGTAAGCTTGAAAAGGTTTGAAAAATTATTTATTGAATTATTTGCTAAACATGCATTTTAAATTTTGATTGGTTGTGCTATGCTGCCAAACTAATTATGCAGTAATTGTTGCTATAGTAAAAGTCATTGTCTTTACAAAATGTGCACAAAGTTTGTCAGTCAAGAAGTTAAACCAAATTGTTCATTATAATATAAACCATATATTAGAGTTTTGTTACTCCAAAGAGGATACAAAAAATCAACACAAACTTAGTACCTGTATAGAATATGCCGTTAGTACCAGTTTCATGTGTCATTTAAAAAGCATTCTGCATTCGTACCGAAAATAACAACTAGCCATGAGTAAACGTGAAAAATAAACAATCTAGTTGTCAGTTATTTCTTAAAATACCATTAGTTACAAAAGGTCGTTTAACACATTCAAACAAAAAATTAAAGGAGCAGAAATAAGAAAATAACATTAGATGTATATTATGAAATATCAAGTATCAATACGTCTTCAGACTCGAACAAGAATAGCTTTCTCACTCTTGTCCTCACCTTTTCAGCTGGTTGTTTTCATCCTAGCCAGCCTATTTTCATCCCTAGCTTAATTTACTGTATAGTTTTGGACCGCTATACAGTAAATAAAACAATTTACAGCACTGCACAACAATGGGAAACCATTAAATGCATGTTTAGTCTGACAAAATAATTTGATAAATAATTTTTTCAAACCATTTTCGAGCCTTTGCAGTTTGCTCAAGACGGACAGCCATGTAAAAACATTTTGTGGGAGACTGAAACCTACCTGCAAACCGTGTAGGGGCCTGGAACTTTTTGCCTCATCTTTTGGTTTACGTGTTAGCATTCCAGGTATCACATTTTATTGATTTTAACTTACATCGAGTTCACTGGTCCATGCAGCCATACGGTACTGCATTCCATAATTTTGCCCTGCCACATATACAGTATTCCCACCAATATTTTTGGTGAGAAAATCTATCCACTAATAACATAAAATTTTGGTCACAGCCACACAAATTCCATAGCCTGTAGGATAAAAATTTTGTGATATTACCAATCCAAGCAGTTTTGCTTTATATAATAATAATAATTATATATATATACTGTATATATATATATATAATTATTCAAACAAACAAAGTGTTGTTTGCGAAATGTTGAAAAGTGCTCAATACCGTAAAGATAGAGCAAATATACTATAAGTGGGCTTACCTCAAATGTTGAGGGTCACTACTGTCAGTTTCACGCTGGGCGATCTTCAGGTGGCTCAGATCGTCCAGCGTGAAACTGACAGTAGCAACCATCAACATTTGAGGTAAGCCCACTTATAGTATACAGTACAGTATATATATATATATATTATATACCGGTATATATATATTATATATTATATATATATATGTATAGTTCAATCTACAGACACGGTGTTTCGCTGTACAACAGCTCATCAGTGTAGCTTGGAACAATCTGAATGAATTTCATCAATTACTTATACACATGGGATTGTCGGTGACAACCGCATGTGGGACAACATCGGTGAAGTACATTCAGATAGCATGAAGTGCGCATTGGCCCAGAGTGCTCAAACTTCCACAAGGGTAGTGAGCGTTGCATTATCGCTAATAGGTACCCACGGCAACTTCACAGAGTGCTCAACAACACCGAAGTGAAGGAGCGTATATATATATATATATATATATATAATTATATATATATATATAATCAGTGCTGGGATAATTTCTAGATTAAAGTTACAAAAGCAGTGTAAAACAATGCACAAACTAACTATAGATGAATGAACAAAAAGGATAATAATTATATCATAGAATGGATTAGGGTACATACAGTCAATAAGACAGTCATTGTCCATTCAGTTTTATTAAGTAACCTTTCAAGCAGAGGTTTGTGATAATTTTTTCCATCCTATTTTCTTTTGCGAATTTTGCGAGATTTGGTCCATGGGAGTAGGGAGGCACTTTAAGAGTGAGAAATTATTGATATTTAGGTTGTGGGCCTCATCTTGATAATTCTACCAGTGTATTCAAGGTTCAGCCAACTACTCACAAGTTGGCCAATCATTGGTGGCGTCACAGCCAGTGGTGTGTTTCTGTTGCTTATAGCTGTTGCTGGAATTTATGGCACCATCAGGCATAATCAAATCATCTTGTTTTTTGTATCCTTTGAAGTAAAGATGTTGGTGACCTTTCCCTGCTTTACACTGTGTATTTATTTGCATATGGTTAATATTTTTCTTTCTCAAACTCATTACAGTAATAATGCATGAAAAAAATAAGTAATTAATTAATCAGTATTTAGAAATCGGAGGAAGATTATGGTCAAATTTAGCAAACTCTTAGGTCGATTTTCTCTCTTAAAATATACATCTGCAAGTGCAATGAATTATTTTACTCGTACATGTGTAGGTCTCTTGAGCTAGCCTGGTTATCAAGATGGCTCATTTTCCTTCATCTCTAATAAACAGCTGGTGAAGGTATGCAGTCTCTGATGCCACTCTAGTTCTTTATAGGCTTGTACTGTATATACTTTTCCCACTTGGAAGAAATGTTGTGGATGAAATAACGTTAATTATGAAATGAAAATTTGGCCATAACTTTTTTAGCTCTATTTGAAAGAACTATTAAAATGATGAAGAATGGCGTTCACACTTTTTCGATATCTCTTTCCATAAACATATGGCCAAATTTCCATTTCATAAACACTTTAAACTATGACATTTCTTTATAAACTGGTCACCTGGCTATTTTAGTCCCTTAAGGTAACTCCCTAGGGTATTATGACTGTGTGTGAACTATCAGGAAATTAGTTTATTACGTCATCACGCGTAAAAATGCCTGAAAATAGACAGAGTGGGTGTTTACATGAGGCCGACCCGAACTCAGACCGGACTGATTTCAGGTCGGTTGTAGTGTTTTTACTAAGGTCGTTTTCATGAGTCCGGCCTGAGATTCAGGTCACGCCGGCCTAATCTCAGGTCACCTGCTACACGCGTAAAAACGCACAACTTGTTCACGGTTGTCAACAGGCGTGAACAATGTTGTGCTGCTCGCCGTGAACAATGTTGTGCTGCTCGCCGTGAACAAGTTGTCAACAAGTTGTTCACTTATGGTTCGAACAACTTGTTCACGGATAAATCAACAGTCATGTCAAACAAGTTGTTCCAACAGCACATTTTTATAGCCAACAACGTTGTTCGCACATGATACAACATGTTGTAACAGCATGACGAAATAACAACGATGAACAACAATGTTACAACAATGGTGAACATGGTTGATGTATCAACACGTTCTTCGGTTGTTACAACATGCGTGAACAACGGTTGTTGTTTCATCAAGCTGTAACAACTTGTTGAAACAATGATGAACAATGTTGTTCATTTATCAATGTTGTTCACACATGTCAACAAGTTGTTACAGCATTGTTCCGGCAACAATGCTGTAACAACTTGCGAGATTTTTACGCGTGTAGACCGAAGTGAAGCACTTTCACCTCTCAAACTCAATACGTTGTTTTAAATGAGATTGGTGTCAAATCCACATAAAATGATGATTCTCCGGTGGTCACGAGCTGTAAAGCAATTGACACTATCCTTGAAGTAACAGCAAAACCAGGCCTACAGTATATAGTGAAATAAAAGTAGAGAAATAAAAGTAGCGTGCTGCGTAGGCAGTGTAGAAACAACAATCGAAATATAGTAACTTAGGTTAGATATACTGCCGAAACAGAGAACGTAGGAATCTAACGTTTCGAGCGAAGGCCTTTCGGCCTCATGTAAACAAAAACTGAAATTAAAGCAAAATTCAGGCCGGTCCGAGTTCAGGCTGGCCTCATGTAAACACCCCCACAGATATCTTGCGTTTCTCTCGGTGAATCGTTTGTTGTCTTTAAGAAGAAGCTTTCTACTACTGGTTTTTTTTTTAAATGTTCTATTTAGACAAATTTTTCTCAATGTTAAAAAAACATGATATTGACAAAACCATCTGAATAACCGCCCACATTTATTTCGTACTAAAATGTTTTGCGAAGCAATTTCCTCAAGACTGTAAACTATGAAAAAATTTCACTGAAGGAAACTTGAGAATTTTATCAACATACATCGCAAGGGAAAAAAGCCAGGCTACAATACCTTAAGTTCATTCATAGTCAATCGAAATATGGTCTGGAAACTCAGTCTTTGGTCTATCTTTTTGTTCGCCTTTATGCATTTTTGTGCACGGTCACTGAACACATTGTATTTTAGTATAATGAACGAATTGTCCAATAGCAACGTTTCAGTTCAATCACTCAACCGTGCTATTTAAATATTAATAAACCTAAAACAAAGGATGTACACGGTGTAAGGTACGGTTCAACATAAAATCCCAGCTCATTATAGGCGCTTTGAAGTTTGCCGAGTTTCCAGACCATATCTCGATTGACTATGGTTCATTATAGTCCAGAACGGTTTGGCATTATATCATAGAGATCATATAAATACTAGAGGGGGTATCCTATCTTAATTTCAGCCAACCGCGGGTAACCAATTGAACGCCGCCATCTTGGATTTTTTTGGAGGCAAACATTGGGCGCGTTGGTTGGCAAAGGACTGGGGCTAGTACATTTGCCAACCAATTGACTGAAATATCATAGTAAATTTTCCCGCCAATGCCCCCTCTAGTATTTATATGATCTCTATGCATTATATAGCAACTGTAGGGAGCCACACCAGTAGCCATGCATAGTAAATTTAATAACTAATCTTATTAATCTAGAGTCCGGTCATTACGGAGAAATATCAGACCGAGTTCGTAGAGCCATAGTTAATCGAAATATGGTCTGGAAACTCAGCTAAAGTCTTTGGTCTATCTTTTTGTTCGCCTTTATGCATTTTTGTGCACGGTGCACGGTCACTGAACACATTGTATTTTAGTATAATGAACGAATTGTCCAATAGTAATGTTTCAGTGCAATCACTCAACCGTGCTATTTAAATATTAATAAACCTAAAACAAAGGATGTGCACGGTGTGAGGTACGGTTCAACATAAAATCACAGCTCATTATAGGCGCTTTGAATGAAGTTTGCCGAGTTTCCAGACCATATCTCGATTGATTATGGTAGAGCGAGGTTCGCACATAAAAGACCGAGGTCCGATATTTTTCCGTGATAACCAAGCAGTCGAGGTTAAGAAGTTTATTATATGGCTTTTTGAAACAACATACCTTACATTACCTACATATCTGATACGTACTTATAGCGTGACGTCAAGCGTGTGACATAGACTCATTGTTTTCAATGTTGTTGCTCTTGTTATCGCTTTCGGAATCCTAAAATTCACTTCTAGATTGCTCATCGTCCGACTCCTACATACGTGATTTAGTCCTTAGGTTATTGAATTCACAAAATTTTCGCGGTTTTTTTTCGCTGTAACTTTTTCGGTCGATTAAGGAAAATAATCGACCGGCATCACCGCATGCGACGCGTCTCAGAACATACGATTTCAACGGAAGTAACGTGTGCCATATATATAATTTCTAGATAATAATTGTAAAAATAAAATACTAAGTATAAATATAGGTGGTGGACGTAATGACCACTAACTAATAACCGAGAGTGAGGTCTTTACGGTAAAATATTAAACCGAGGTCTTGCTGTACTTACCGCGCGATAGCGAGGCTAATACGCTCAAACGGTCGAGGTTATTAAGTAGTTTATTATATAGCACTTTTTATTTCAAAATCAATCTTGTATTTCTTAGTCTTCGCTTCCTTTAACTTCGTCAAAACACCGAACTAGCGTTATTTTCTTCTGTTTCTTACTTTCTTTCTCGTCTGGATACTAGAATTTACTTTTATAATGTTCATCGTCGTCTATTTCATCTATTTTCGCCGTTTTTCGGCAATAAAAGTTTCTTATTAGGATTTTTTGTTTGTTTCCAATCGTAGGGCATTAACAATTACGGAGAAATCTCGCCCCGTCAGCAACCAATCACAGCGCGTGATTTTACCGGAAGTAATCCGTGTCATATAATAAATAGTTATAAGGTTAGATATACTGCTGAAAAAGAAAACGTAGTACAACTACGAAACCTGTTTCTCTCGTTTTAACACGTTTCTGCATTTTAACACGTTTCTCTCTGACGAAGGGCCTTCGCTCGAAACGTTAGACTCCTACATTCTCTGTTTCGACAGTATATCTAACCTTACTATATTTCGATTTTTGTTTCAACACTGCCTACGCAGCACGCTACTTTTATTTCACTGTTTGAATCATTGTTCCTTGACAGTTTATAGTACATGATCATCCTCATTGTTATCTTTATACTTCTGTTTGCTTTTTCCTGCGCTGCACTGGCAATATCTCATGAGTATGCACATCGATTACTGTTGAATGGTTGGGAAAATCTTGATAATAAAACCAAATTGAAACTGGAAAATTTTGGAGATTGTTGTGGGTTTGATAAAAGAGAAAAAGACAGCAGGTATCCCTGTCACAGCCGAAACAGAAAAGAGGTAAGTACTTCAGAGGTAAAATTTATCTGAATGATATACACGGAAATTTATCTTGATATTTGTCATAAAGATGGTTAGTTTACAGTTTTATGAAATAACATTTTGTGGTATTACGGAAAATAACACGCACGCGGTGATTGGTTAAAACCGTGTTATTAAGGGGTGGGGGCTAATCATCCTTACTCGCAGCCAGCGGCTGAATCATGCCAAGGACGAAGATCAACCTGGACGTGTCGAGGCATATCAAAGGCGCTCCAACCAGCTGCCAACGGATCACAGCTATTATAAGATGTAGGTGTTGATTTTATAGAGGGAGGAAAACCAGAGAACCCGGCGAAAAACCCTCGAAGCACAGGAAAGATCAACTACAACTCTACTCACATGAGTTCCAAGCTGGACAACGGAGTCATTCCCAAGCGGTCACCCATCCAAGTATACTAACCCCATCTAACCGGGCTTAACTTTTGGTGGGAGGCAGCACGCTAACAGCACACCCCACCCGTGCTCTATAACTCTATCGAAAACATGGGAAAATTACGCCATTCAGTACACCATCATTCTAAATAAAACTGTACAGAAACACCATTATATGTTATCCAATACGCCATCCATGGACAGTAAGGATAATTTACTGCATTTTCTCGTTTTCCCAAACTTCCACTCGGGTCTCCCACCCCTAGAAAATATGTCCCCTCCATGCAATCGGAGATTTGTTTCCTCCCCCGCAAAAAAGCATACGAAAGTCTTAACAAAGCAAAATCGATTTCTTCATTAGGCTTCTCTTCCCGAAAATAACCTAAACGTTTTTTTCAAGTTCAAAATACTGACAGAAAGCCGATATCATTTGGTTTCAGAAATAGCTTCTTGGTTTCTGAGCTTACGGCGTACGTTTTACGATAAAGTAAAACGTGTTCTTGAAGGGGGACAAATTTCCTAAGACATATATGCTGTATCTCTCCCCGAGCCTGAAGGCCATATGGTGGGTGACAAATTTCTTGTAGCATCCTGGAATTTTTTATTGCTGGTCACAGCGAATCCTATAACATATAATAGAGGCATATCCAATAGCGAAGCGCACAGGTGACGTCGAATCCATGTTTGTCTGAGTTTATAATTTATTCTTGCATTTCCAACAAAAGAAAATGGATCATTAGAAACCCTCATGATTCAATTTCGGTTTGTTTGTCTGAGTTTTTCCGGTCTGTAAATAGTAACTGTGCGCTTCGCTATTTATATAGAGATCACTGTATAGAAATCTTTATCAGTAATTTTTCATTCCGTGATTTTTTCAATGTTTTTCTTTTAGTTACCAACATGCTGTAATACGACTTTGAGCTGTAAAGGATGTTCTGCATGCTACAACTATCTTGTGACGCATGGCCTCGACACAATAAAGAATGGAATTGGAGGAGTTGGAATGTTTTTTAGTTTTACTTTGGTATGCGTTGCATGTGTACATAAAATGTAAAAAAGTTAATATTACCAAAGCCGATGATCTAGGGCACGGAGCCAGAATAATGCGTAAGGGAATTACGTCCAAAACATTAACGAATCCATCAGGAAGCTAAGAGTGACTGTGTCGGTAGCCTGCGTGCAGCCTCTACCCGATTTCGCCGCACGCAGGTTACGGTGTCGCAGGGCTGCAAATTACTGTCGGACATCGGACAATGTCCGACCAAATTTGGCAAATGTCAGAACAAAACCAAATTGTCATCGGACATAGTGTCCGTGCAAATAAAATATATTGTCTGATCAAGAAATTCGGCTTCATGCTGTTGAAAGAGAAACTTCTCTTTTTGAGAGAAAATACCGATTTCCATTCGTAATTCTATCGACTAGATTGAGCATGTTTGAATTTTAAGTCTTCCGTAACTGAATCGGCTTCTGAGAGAAACTGATAGTATTTAATTACTCTGGTACCAAGGAGTTAATTAAAACAATATATAAGTATAAAGCCCTAATCAAACGAAAACGCAAGTCACCAAAGAGTTAATTAAAACAATATATAAGTATAAAGCCCTAGTCAAACGAGAACGCAAGTCATCGCAAGTTGGCAGTCACGCTATCTCAGCCAGCCGCTCTGAATAGTTTCCCGAAAATATCATGTACCGTGACAAAGTTAAAACTTGTTTAAAACACTCATGAAACCTTTATTTTGTTAATTTGGGTGTTCAAACGACCGCCACAGAAATTCTGATTGCCAACTTGCGATGACTTGCGTCCTCGTTTGATTAGGGCTTAACACACGCGCGCGACGCTAAACAGACGAGTCAGACGACCGCCACGGAAACCGGCTTTATATCATGAACTAGTGCGATGCTCTGACCACTGAGCTACGAATGCCATTGCCGAGAGCTTAGCTACGAGTTTAGTATATATTAAGAAAGCAGAGTACGTACTACATGCGCGTGTAGTGTTTTGGATTGAGCAATGTAGAAACTAAGGTGGTAAATGATGAGATTAAGTCATTTGCTATTTTCACAATCGATCAGTAATAAAAAAATTAAAGGGTAAGAGCAACAAAAATTATAAGTACACATTTTTGAATTTCTGATTAACAAACCGTCAACAAAATACAAGTAAACAAAACAACTCTTGTGCCAAACGACATCACTAATTTCGACAAAAGACAATCTTGCTTTTCGCCATCTTGTTGTAAGACCTTGCCCAATTAACTGACGTCACAAGCTGGGTAAACATGATGAAAATTATTCTTCTGGCAGCTGAATTTCTGTGGTATGCTTTTAAAGTGTTGTGGTTTAATTAAGAATGAAAATCATCTAAAATGACTTTCAGACTTATATATGTGAAAGTATGGCTAACTAAAGTTTTCGCTTTACCCAGCTTGTGACGTCACGTGCATATAAAAAATGTATCCAAGATGGCAGATACTGATTCAGATTAGCAACTTTAAAAGCGCAATTGATTTGCTTTATTGGAATACTTTGGGTCTAAATAACACAGTAGATTGTATGGTTGCTTTTGAAATTTTTGGTTTTTGTTGCCCATACCCTTTAATTAATGATCTAACATTTATTTAACTTTTTGATGAATTTCTTTTTCTAGTTTGTCGGAGTAGTACTGGCATTCAGATACAGACATCTAAAGGATCCTCGAGCAAACCCAAGTGCTTTCCTGTGACAGTTTCACTGTGTTATTCACTATCATGCTGAATGTTACATAAATTAAAATTATTATATTTTCAGGATGATTGCCAGTAAGGCTGGCGCTAAACTTCAATTTTATTCGACGCAAATGCAACGTCTAACTCGGCGTCTTGGGGGGGGGGGGGGGGGGGGGGAGATGGGGTAGTGACGCGCGAAAGAGTTGATGGGAAGACTAATCCCATCGCTCCTTGCGCACCCCCTCCCCCCCCCCCCCCCCAATCGCGCCTGGGTACGAGGCAGTAACCTAATCCCTAAAATGAATTTTTTGGAAAGGGCGTTAAAACTGAAGAAGGATGCGTATTAACATTTTTTAAATATTCATTTCGTTTTTGAGGTATTTGTTGTCGGGTCTTTTTTCATATGCAAATAAGAGTGGTGACGTTTATGCAGGCCAACAGCATTGCGGCTAGTCTTGAATTTGAACATATCTTAAATATTAACCAACAAAATCACTTGAAACTTTTCATGTGGATACAGGCCATAGAAATAATAGGCCTATTATTTCTACAGACTACCCAACAGTATCTCTGGCTTAAAAGTTTTTTTGAACGTAGCTTAAAAAGTTACTGTAACTTTTTAAGAAGCTACGTTCAAAAAACTTTTAAGCTAGAGTAGCCTTAAACTATGCCTGATTCTTCGCCTGGCTGCGTTCGGAATTTATTTATCAATAATTCATTCCGGTTTTATTGTTACCATAGCTAGGAACAGGTTAGTTTTCGGACCTTTGAGTTACTTTATCAAAAATCTTCGTTTTCTCCCATAATATGTTTTCAAACTTTTGTTTCAAATTGGTTAAGACTTAAGTCATTGGAAATGTGTCAAACCAGTACCATCCCCAAAATGTTTGCCAGCGAGAGAAAAATACATCAATTTGTTTTAGAAGTTAAGAGGTTTGGAAATTATGGCGACCATAAAACTTGAATTGAACGATGTTCCACAGTTGGGTGGTCTGTATTCGCATGCAGTTTCAGGTGTTTTTATTGTTTAATTTCGAAGATATGTCTGGCCAACTTAAAGGCTTGATACAATGCTGTTGGCCTGCATAAATGTCATCACTACCTTATTTGCATCATTAGAAAACCCCCAAACAACTCAAGAACGAAAATCGATATCGAAAAAAGTTAATTAAGGGGCTATGTCACCATCTTTTTAGCAATTCTTACAGAAACCAGATCGTCCTAAAATTGCACAAGATCTCGCAATAACGGTTTTATGTACTGTTTAATAAACGAGCAGGAGATATAAAGACACGAGGCGAAGCCGAGTGTTTTTATATCTGATAAAACACGAACTGCGAGTTTATTGAAGGGCTTCAAAAACGAACCACTTGGTAAGTTCATTGGCGTAGTAAGTTTGAAAAATAACCTTGTCTAAGCCGAGAAAATCAAAGATAAATTTTATATAAATCAGGAGGTATCTTTATCACATATAAAGACACTGATTAAACATTAATTTCTTTTGAATTTTCCTCATGAATTATTAATGAGTTTTTGAATATTATATAAAAAACATAAAAGAGATACTTGAAACAGAAACGTGCACAGAAGTGCGCATAGTCAAAATTACAGCGAGATTGAAAGGGATTGCAAATATGACATTTTGATTTCCTGTTGGCCTGGCGGCAATTACACGGCCAAAAACGCGCGAGTTGCAACAGGTCTGTTGCCGCAGGCCGCTGCATGTTATTAAATCCTGATTAAATCAGCAGACTTACTGCAACATGTTAACAACCTGCAGCAAACCTGCACATCCCGCGAGTTGTAACAAGCCTGTGAGATTTCTGGCTGTGTGGGTTTAGGCCAATTTGTGCAAAAACGTGGTCTTAAAGATTCCGAAATCCTCTCTGTCTCTTTCTCTCTCTCTCTTTCTCTCTCTTTCTCTCTCTTTCTCTCTCTTTCTCTCTCTTTCTCTCTCTTTCTCTCTCTTTCTCTCTCTTTCTCTCTCTTTCTCTCTCTTTCTCTCTCTTTCTCTCTCTTTCTCTCTCTTTCTCTCTCTTTCTCTCTCTTTCTCTCTCTTTCTCTCTCTTTCTCTCTCTTTCTCTCTTTCTCTCTCTTTCTCTCTCTTTCTCTCTCTTTCTCTCTCTTTCTCTCTCTCTTTCTCTCTCTTTCTCTCTCTTTCTCTCTCTTTCTCTCTCTTTCTCTCTCTTTCTCTCTCTTTCTCTCTCTCTTTCTCTCTCTTCTCTCTCTTTCTCTCTCTCTCTCTTTCTCTCTCTTTCTCTCTCTTTCTCTCTCTTTCTCTCTCTTTCTCTCTCTTTCTCTCTCTTTCTCTCTCTCTCTCTCTCTCTCTCTCTCTCTCTCTCTCTCTCTCTCTCTCTCTCTCTCTCTCTCTCTCTCTCTCTCTCTCTCTCTCTCTCTCTCTCTCTCTCTCTCTCTCTCTCTCTCATATCCCCTTTAATGCTATCCTTCATAACGCCTTTTCAAACAAAACCGACGGTATTTTAGGGGTTAGGTGCACTTTAAATTCGACGTTTAGCGCTATAAGTAACTATAATAGAACATTCTTAGTTGAGCAAACGTTCTGAGCTGTTCCTAGCAACAAAATTAAATCTTATTGTGTTAAATTGAAATAAAAGAGAGCATCAATATAAGTATAGTATGAAAAAGACTAAAATAGTGTTATTTCATAAACACGAATTTACAATTATTTTAACTCAAAATATTGTAAGCTTCTGATAATATATGGTTGCATGCCCTGGGCGCTCAAATAGTTTCCAGGCTTATATTTAGAAGAGCTTATAGTTGCAGGAAACTTGCTTTTCAAAATACATAATTTATTTTATTTTATTTATTTATTAAGCTTCCCTGGGGGAGGGTTTAATAGAGAGGGAGGACTTATTAAAAGAAATCTTGAAAACAAAAGACAAGTAATTTGAAATACGTTTCTCTTGGAATGCTAGCTTTAATAAACACCATGAGCTTTACTGGCAAATCCCACTTCTCCAGGATTTTTGATATCCTTAGAACAGAGCTAGCTTGATAAGAAAGTCTTAAAATTGTCACACGTGAAGTTGGAAATAGACTAAGGGGGCCAAAGGGGGTGTTTGCATGAGGCTAGCCCGAACTCAGGCCGGACTGATTTAGGTCGGTTGTAGTGAATTTTTAATTTCACGCGCGTCACCCGATCGATAGACCGAACTGAAGCACTTCCACCTCAAACTCAATAGATTGTTTTAAATGAGATGATGTGTGAAATCACTTAAAATAACGATTCTCTGGCGGATTCTACGAGCTAAGGCAATTGATAAATTGACAATTGACAAATCTTGAAGCAACAGCAACCAAGTAAACATGGCCTCATGTATATGAACGAAAACCGCACAATAAATGCAAAATTCAGGACGGTCCGAGTTCAGAGGGTCCACTCGATTAATAGGCCTGAATGGATCATGTGATCTTTCTTTTTGATAAATCTGATTGGCTAATGTCCAATGTTTGTCCGAAGTTTTGCGAGAGCCAATCAAATCTCTCAAGGCGTTACCCTTCCCGTATCCCGACAAGTTTGGTTAGGTGATCCAATCCCGACCAACGTCTTCGTTAAAACAAAATTCAGAATCTCGTTCAATTCTCCTTATTTCGCGAACCACGACCGGCAAAAATTTCTAAATCTTGTTTCCCGTCTTTTTGAAATCCCTAATTATCTCGTCCATTTTTTCTCCCGATAAACCTGTTCGTTGTGGACCCTCGAAATAGGACACTTATTTTGACGCGTCATGAACCGTCTCGATCGCCTTTTTGGAGAGAGGGCCTTAAGGAGGGGGGGGGGGGGGGGGATACGTTTCGGAAGTGATCCGAAGTCAACGGACCAGAATCCAAGCCGACTACGCGCGGCCAAGCTCATGGCGATTGGCGGAGGGCTTATTTGAAAATACGAGCCCTAAAAAAGGGGTGGTTATTAGAGAGCGGGCTTGATAGAGCTTTTGCGGTATATATTATAGGCCATGCACGACCTTATTTTCAGGAGGGCTAAGCTTATATAATCGGAACCCGGAAGGATCACGGGGGGGGAGTGTTATTTACTAGGGGTCGTTTTCGAGGAGGGGTTTATTATCGGGGTTTATTTTTATTCCAAAATAACCCAGGTACTTCATGTAGGCCTGATTCCAATACAGACGCCGATGCAAATTATAAGCCAGGAATTAGTACATATTATATGGACTTGTGTTTTCTTTGAATTTTTTTTGGTGCAACATTGAATCATATAAAATCCGAAATTTAATAAAATCTCGTCGGATAGTCATCGGGGTAGCGTCGTCGTTTGTCGACATATATTTGTTCACCATCGGAGAGAGGCGTCATAATTTTTGGAAAGCTTCACCTGGACTCTGTGACCTGGATATTCTTCTGGACAAAACAAGTATTTTAATATAAGCTCTTTCAACATAACTCGCGACTTTCCAAGAGCATGGCGAGTTTGGAGTTAGAAGAAGGTAAGCTTTCAGTTCTATAAAAGGCATTCAGTATTTCGAAATTCGTGACCGAAACTCGACCAGACTTGGTTGTTCATGTCCTTAAATATTGTCCTTCAGTTGTTGGCTGGTCCATTTGTTATGACTACTTGATGGTTCTTGCTCTGTTCATTTCAATCAGTGTTTATATACTTGAATAATACGATATATCATACGATCCAAACTTCTTTCTGATCGAGTTATATTTTTCAAACTTGAAACAATTCATATTTGGGATATGAAATCTCGAAATGGGACAACATTCCAATGATTCTATGAACAAAGCCAGAGGCAAATGGCGATGTTTTGCCATATGGTCGTTGTCGTTGTCGTAGATTAACATCTATATTTAATGTAAACGGTGTTGCGGCTTCAATCTTGATTGTTCTTGTCGTAAAAATGTCGTGTGAGCGTATCAATATTGCCAACGAGGCAACGACATCATGATGTACAAACTTTCTAATTGCTGCGGCATCGCCATCGGCAAGTGCTCCCCTTCTCGAAGCAATTCTGTGGATAATAAGTAAACGATTGAGAAACATTGTTGATAATTGGGAGCAGACGACAGGCTTTATCTAGCACCTTATTTGGCTGCATACCTTAAATTTCCGGACAGGCGGTAGCGATAGTGTTACCTAATCGTGAAAAGCTTATCATCCGACGCCAGTGAGTTCGATAACTGAGGTTCGACAAAGCAATCAAGGGAACCCAGAGGAAAAATGGTTTGTATTCCTGTTACTCGGTGTGTGCGCTATTGTTCACTTTTGTCCAGGTTTTAATCGTTTTTTCGCTTTTGCAGACAACCTTCTCCGACGTTAAGATAGAGGGTAAATAAAAACGCTCGTCTTCTTGCCTTTAGTCGCACACAGAGATCCCAAGTTTCTAGATTTCAGTCGTAATGTCGTTATTTAGTAAACAGTGTGTTAGCGATAACAATTCGGCATGGCCAGTGATTCTTTTTAATCATTTGTTATCGATAGAGTACAGAGAAGCCTTTTCCTTGTTCGACACAGTTGGAGATGGCAAAATTGAATGCAGTGAATCCGGAGATGTCATTCGTTCGCTCGATTTCAACCCGAGTAGTGAAGATATCAAGAAAGTTGTAATCGACGTCGACCCCAGAGGTAAAATGAACTCTTTAGCAGAAAATTTTTCTTCAACATATTAGTGCTAGGAAAAAGTTGTTTTATTTTCTCTAGTTTTATACAGTCAGCGCGGTTTGTGAAAATATATTATCTCTCAAGTCTGGATCCACTGATGCGATCGGGGCGTTGCCATAGTTTATCGCGCTCCCTGCATGTGTTTTAGAAATGTTTTTCCAAGAAAAGTTTCCTTCAATTTCTCGCTTTAATCGCGCGCAATTGCCAATCAAGTGTTATTTTTGGGAAACGCAACCTATTTGCCTGAATTGTGTGTTTGCACTTGTAGTTTACAAGTGGTTGTTTATAAGAGTTGTTGTCACTCCCTTGCCCTGCTCAGGCTGGTCCGAAACACACCGCCTGTCTGTTTCTTGGTTCAGGTGCGTTTTGTCATTGTTGAGATCTACATTCTCTGCTGGATACTCCCCACATGTCCAAGTTAACACAACCCGAGATCTTTAAACTGAAATCTGTCTGTGCGCTTTGCTTGAATAAATTTTGGTCCAACTTTTACATCTGTTTGAAGTGGGGTAATTAAATCACTAAGGCAACCAGATACTCTTACCCAGTAGTCTTGGTCTGTTGTGGGACAATTAGACCTGATTATACAGTAACATATTGACTTATGGGATAATTGGCTGATTTTTTTACTGTAGTCTGTAGTTTTTAGGCAGTACTGTATACAAACCCCCTAGTGGGAGCAAGTGGCATTTAATTAAATATTACCATCCTTGTAATTAAATAAGTTGCATAGGCATATTGCGAGGGCCATCTGTAATCCATCCAACTGAAAGAGTTGGATAGCCAGGCAGGGTCTTGGGTTTGGGTGGGGGGGGGGGGGGGGGGGGGGGGGGGGGGGGCATGCTCCCCTGAAAAGTTTGAATTTCTAGGGTCTCTGATTATTTCCTGTATTTTGAGGCAAGTATTTAAGAGTAATCTGAAAGCCATAAATTACATAATTTTGTTGAAATCAAACCAGAACATAGCATGATACATGTCAGAATATCTTACTAGATTTATTTATAAACAAGTTGTAAATGTAGAAACAGGTTGGAGGCATTTTGTATAGACCCTTAGTATTGAAATGTATAGCATATGCATGCCTGCAATATACCTATATAATACATCATTGACTGTCTACTCACTTGGCCTTAATACAACTGTACTCCCACCCCTCTCCTCCCTCCATGGATTTAAACTTATAACGAGAATGAACTTGGATATACCCCCCTGGTTACACCACTGCCTGTAAATTTAACTATGTTTCTTTGGATGCATTATCTTTACCTGAGTGAATAACATGATATGAATGTATCAGTCCAGGGGTGGATCTAGGATTGTTGAAAGGGGGGTGTCCTAGGGGAAGCCGAGCCTTCTAGGGGGTTCCCCCAGAAATTTTTTAGTTCTTGGGTCTCTGAAATGGCATTTCCAGGAATTTGAGAGCCATTTGAGGGCACGTTTGAGCACTCCACAGTATAGAAAAAAGGTTATATTTTTGGGTTACATGTACTTACAGTATAAAACATTTATGTAAACACTTTTTTTCAAATATTTTGCAAATATTTATGCAAAGACCTGCAATAATTATATTTAGTGTCTTTTAATAATTTTTTCTAGACCAAAGAGGGGGGTGGCTAGCCACCCAATCCACCACCCCTAAATCCGCCCCTGCAGTCAATTCCAATTGTGCCCCCCCCTGGGCCAACACCTGGGCATTAGACATTTTGAGAACAAATTGTCCATGTCCCTACCCTGGGGAAAGAACATAGTGCCAAGGCCCCACCCCTGGGCAACAAATTCAGGTCTAAATCCCCAATGAAAACACGGATAAATCGCTTCAAATCAAATCAATAACCACATAAATAGAAGGTAACATTATCTCTAATTATTGAAAAAATTGTTGTATTTTGAGCTTATTTAACATCCTATTTATTTGAAAGTTTGAAACCTTATTAGTTTCAAATATATTTCCATTAGAATGCCCACACAGCACCCAACTTGATAGATTTTCACAGTGCATTACAGTGCATAGCAAGTGTGAATGTTCCATGTCCTGACCCCCAAGTTATGCATTTTTGGTGATAGCCCTACCCCCCAGGATTAGCAAAAATAGTGAATGCCCGGGGGGTATAGTTGGAATTGACTGATACATGAGCCTCTAAATTGCATACTTTACTTGTGCTGACAATTCAACATTATCCAGTGATTAAAATACACACCTGTCATGTGTTTTGGTATACACTGTGAATGAAATGAAATTATGTTTCCTTTTGGGACTTTTGTGCCACAGATTAATTTGACCATGTCCACACTCCACACTATTAAATCCGTTGTTTTTTTATTGAAAACATAGACTTTGATATCTATGCACAATATCATTTTTTGAAATTATCTGAGTGTTCTTTCAAAAAAGCCAAACTTTATAATTTTCATGTCACATGCAATACATGTACATGCACTTTACAATCAAAATGGAAATACCTTCCCACTTCTTCTGTAGTTTGTTGTGTATTACTGTAGCCACTATCAAAACCTGAGAATATGTTTTGTTGAAAACTGTACATAAATAGCATAATTTAGCTTTAAATGGCATTTATTCATAATACGTATAATAGATGTTTATCCCAAATCAATACCAACAGATGAATATACATTAAGAATTGGCGACTTTTATCGCTAGACTTCCCTCGTATTTCAGTGCGCTACAGAAATGCAGTAATACACAACCAACAACAGAAGCGGAAGTGGGAAGAGATTACAGTACATGTACATTACTTTTTCCTGGTCTGGTGTCTAGCAAGTTGGCTGGTATCCTCTTATCTGAATCCCACAACCAGACCAGATGTAAGCTAGTCGAAGAATGAACTCATTTTACAGTATAGACCAAAACATAGTTATTTTTTTATTATATAATTAAACACTAAAGACTATTCCAAGCTGAGTTAAGTTCTGCAAAATTGCATTAATTGGTCAAGAAAAATATAATAAAATAAAATACTTTGTGTTTATCTAAAATAAAGTTATTTCCAGGTTTAATTAAATCAAATTTTACCCTAAATTTTCATTTTGCTAATTGCTATATAAAAATAGTGCAAAATCACAGTACTGAGAAATATTTGACCTCAGTCTCAAAAATCAACCCTTGTCCTACAGCCATAACTAATATTTTGCTTGTTATAATATTTTACATTTACCAACCATTACTTGTTTTAGGAATTAAACGCATTACTTTTGAGGAATTTCTGCCCATTCTTCATGCGGTTGCACAAAAATGTCCCAAGAAGCCTAAACCTGAGGATATTTTTGAAGGATTTAAAGTTTTTGACAAAGATGGCTTTGGTGTTGTGCTGTCTGGTGAACTTCGACACGTTTTAACTGGTCTAGGTGAGTTATTGAACTTTCAAAAGCACATTTTACTGATCAGAAATCACTTTTTTTTAAAAGGAATATTTTAATAATAATAATTGCTGCCGACCGAAGGGAGGCAACACACTAATCTTTACTTGAGTTAGCTGTGTCTTGTGCCCAGATCTCTTGGCCGAGCTATGTATATGCGACTTGAATCTCAGTTTGAAAATGTCTGTCTGTTGACCGAGTTTGTGACGTTTTGTGAGGGATTTCTCTTGCTGAGCCATTTACTAACTATTGTTCTAGGCATCAACATGTCGTCTCATAATGTATTTTACTTAATAATAATTTTTGGACTTCCCAGTCTCCTTTGCAGGCAACCTTGTTGGCTCTTTATATTGGGAAGAGGTGAAAAAAACGTGGGTAGAGTGCGCAAAGTTGGGTGGAGTGGATGAATTTGGGTGGAGTGGCAAACTTTGGTGGAGTGGGCATACTCTGGTGGGGGAGAGGGGAACTCTGCTAGATTTGTGGCCAAACTCTGGTGGATTGGGCAACGTCGGGTGGTGTGGGCAAACTTGGGTGGAGTGGGCATACTCTGCAGGTGGTGTGGGGGGGGGGGGAACTGTGGTAGATTGGGTGAAGTCGGGTGGCATGGGCCAATTTGGGTGGAGTGGCAAACTCAGGTGGAGTGGACAAACTCAGATGTAGTGGACATTTGGGGGGGGGGGTGGGGTGGTGTCACATGGGCCACAAACTGCACAGAGTTGCTTGCAGAGTATGCTAAAGGTTTTTGTCCCATTTGAGCAAGTGTGCGATAGTAACTTCTAGTAATAAATAAATGTAGGTTATACCTTAATATCTACCATATAGGGTATATGCAATCAGGAATCATAGAATAGATAATGGAGGGAAGCTGGATAGGAAACTTACAAAACCGGAAACGATATTTGCACAACTTGCTATGGTAATTATACACTTATAAGGGGCTGATGCACCTAACGGGTTGTCCCACATGGCTAATTGGCTAAAATTAAGGTTGGGCAGTTTACCGGGTTTTTTCGGTTTTATTATTAAACCGGTTTTTTCGGTTTAGCTTTTAGAAAAACCGGATAACCGTCATCATTATTTATTAGAATGTTACAATGTATAATTTGTTTAGTTCTTAAACTGAACGTTCGTTTTGCGCCGTTCAATTATTGTGCCGTGATTTATGCAGTTATTTATAATTATACAGCCAAATTATGACGTCCAGCGCTATTAAAAATTTGAAATTGCGTTCCTTCAATTAGTTCAATTCTGAAATTGCGTTAGTTTCTGAAATTTTGAAAAACCAGTTTTACCGGTTCAGGATCGGACGGTTTGTGGCGGTTTTTATTTCAATCAAAACCTCCCTAGCTTAGCTAAAATCAGACACTGCTGAACTTAAGTGATATTACACTATTGTTTAATTAATTTCAGCAATAGCTGATCCTGGCCATGTGGTACCATCTGTTTGTTGCATTAGCCCCTAATAAGTGTAGAATTACCATAGCAAGTTGTGCAAACACCGTTTCCGGTTTTGTAACATCGTTTCAAGTTTCCTATCCAGTTCCCCTTTGATTATCTATGCAGGAATCAATGTCAAAATTTGCCCATCATAAATGTGGCTTAGATTAATAGGATCTACATGTAGATGACATCTAGTCATCTCTTTGGGGAGGGCATCCACTGGTTTACAGTGTATTTATACCTTTTGGGTAAATTTGAGGAAGTTAGCATTTTGAACACCCAAACGTTTTGCCACTTGATACTGCGATTTTCAGTTGAGCTCTGAGACCGGAAGTTTTATTGAAAAGTTTGACAATTTGACACGTTACCATGGGAAATTTGAATTTTTGTGCACTTTGACCAATAGAAATTAAGGCGTTGCCCAAACTCTGAAATTTGCCCATGACAACATTCAAATTCTCACATGACAACGTTTCGAATTTCCCTTGGCAACTAGTGCGTTTCCAAGGATGAAACGTTTAAATAAAACGATGTATCCAGGGTTTTCATTAATATTTTGTACAACCGGCTAATTATAAATTATAGGCGTCCGAGCACCGAAGGTGCGAGATTTCTAGGGGGGTCCGGGGGCATGCACCCAAAATTTTGAAATCTAAAGTCTCTGAAATGCCATTTCCTGCGTTCTGGCGAAAGATTCTCGTAGAATTGCAATGGTCAGAAAACAAACTTTTTTGTCTAAAATGTTACAGGTTCTTGTTTAGAAATTAGCAGGTTTCTACATGAAGAACAAAAGTAGAGATTTTCTGAGGGTGCGAAAGGCTATTTTCGGTAGAAACGCTGCTTGCAAATACAATGGCTATAGATGCAACATTGTAGATTTCATCTTATGTCATATGATAGAAAAAAAACCAATTTGATGAAAAGTGTTTAATGTAAATTTAACTTTTGACAAATCAATGTTTATAATTCTTTTCTGAACTAAAATTTGAATTAATCTGAATAACAAGTTAATCTGAATCTGAATCTGAACTATCATAATCACTATCAGTACTGTCCTCGACGTCACTGTCGCATTCTTCCAGATCTACTGCTGGTAATTTAAATAAGTTGGCAGCAGCATCCACCTCTTCCTCAGTCCCCATCATTCCAGCGTTGTCTTCAAACTCTTCTTGTTCACATAACGATTCATCTTCCATTTCCTGATCGTGAACATTGACAGAAGAACCAACCTGTATGGACACATCTACACAATGTGCCCTCCCTTCTGCGTTAGATGGTCGTTTATTTGCAATGGACATCTTTCGCCTTGGTTTTGCGAGCCACTGCTTCAGAGTAGAATCGATTAATGCGGTTGAATCTTTTACTTCTGGACCGTTGATGGAAATATGGAGTAGCGATTCCAGCATGTCATTCTTTAAGCGCGACCTTACTCGCGTCTTCACTCTCTTGACACAAGAAGCTCCTCGTTCAGGCCAAGCACTACTCACAGGAATGGACAAGCACAACTCCGCCACTTCCAACAGGAGAGGGAAAAGATACTGGAGAGTTGCTCGCATTTTCATAAGGTATTCAAGCACCCATTCTGTCGGTGTTTGGGCAATCAGATGCCTCTTGACTGGTGGCGTCAGTATCTCGGCTGGGATATCATCCTTGATGGCCAGGAGATTATATTTGAACTTTCTCCACTCGCATATTAGCTCTTCTTTTTTTTCATCTTTGGCTTTGACCTCCATTTCTTGGTAGAAATGATCTGCCAAAATAACAATATCCTTCATACCATACTCTTTAAATACTGGCTCCGACTTGTTTGGGACAGCTAAAGGATTGAAGATTCTGAAGGCTGTTAAGACTGGGATGCTTCCATCAAATCTATTGTTAATGTTATCCCTTAAAGCTGCAACATAAGCCTTCGTCAAAGTCGTGAGCTGCTTCTCATCCGAGCTACAAGTGGTCGCATATCACATTGGGAAAGTCTGCCACCCTCTGAAAGATCTTTCTTCAAATTCGTCAGTGGTTTCTCCTCATCAACAATTGCTCCAAGTTCATCCAAGGTAAACTTAATGGCAGGATCAATGGCTGCAAACGAAACAGCTCCTTTTTGAAAGGCTCTGCTGAGATGGGCAAGAATTGGGATTGCTTCATTGAGCAAATATACAGTACCTAGGAATTTGACATTTCCTACTTGTTTCAGAAGACCAATTGCTGCCGAGTCATTCTCCTCCTTTAACTGTCGAAGAGTTTGTGTCAATGCTGCGAAATCGTTATAGACCCCCTCTATAGCTCTTTCGGTGGACAGCCAACGGGTCCTGCAGGCTTTGTGAAAACGCTTACTTAGTTTCTTCTTTCCACGTCTGGTCATAGCATTAGTGACTCCAAGTTCACTTGCATTCATTACAGCCTTTGCATATTTTGCAGCTTTTTTCGGCGAGTTTTTGAAAAGGGACCAAAGTTGTATGAGAATTTTCTCCATTGTTAGTATGTATGAAACAGAATTGTTTGCATCGCCACAAGCCAAAGCTAATCGATGGGCAATGCAGTGAACATTTATAAGAGGCTTGTTATCTGAGCGAAGTTTAGCTGCCACGCCATTCTTCTTTCCCGTCATCACAGATGCTCCATCACTTGCAAAGCTTGCAAGCTTAGATTTTTCCAATTTGCTATCTTCAAGTTGCTGATTGAGAACAGTCCAAATGGTATTGGCATCTGCTGACTGTGAATTCTGAAACAGGTCATTTGCAGACAGAAAATCTGTTGTAGCTTTATTGGTTTGTGGGTCAACATACTTAATGAAAGTTAGCAACTGTTCTTGATTAGAAATGTCGCAAACTTCATCACACAGTAATCCAAACCAATTTGCTTTTCTGCACTTCTCTGCCACTTGTGATTTAATTTGATACCCCAGCGCTAAGAACATTTCTCTGAATGATCCAGCTGAGCGATGCTGAAAATATTTCATATCTGTCAATCCTAATCGTTCAAGCACGTCCAAAAAGCTGGAAATTTTGAAGTTTGGTAACTCTTCTTTTGCTAGCCAATATATTGACAGAAAAGCATTGTAATACACAGCATCGTTTTTCTTTTCTTTCCTGTCAAGTTCTGCCTGGAATGGAGAGGTTCTGTTAATCAGTTCACACATTGCAGCTTTATGCTGTCGACTATTGGCATGTTCCTCTACTGCTTTACGTTTAAAGCGGACTCCAGCCTGAAGATTAAACTTCTTGCACTTGTTTTTTGCATTTTCAGTATTGTGCTTTCGGCAAATGAAACAGAACATGCCCTCACCTTCCTCGTAAATAAGCCAATTATATCCCGTCTTTTCACAGTAAGTTAATTTATTATCTGTTATCCAAGCATGTTGAAAACGATCACCTTTTGAACTGATACGCTTCACCTCATCTGGATTCAGGTTGGTACATTTCTTGTTTTTGCACGAGTAGAAACTGTGTACTTTGTTATTGTGGCTGAATGATTCATTGATATATTTTATGGCACCAGCCTCATCTATTGTAGCTGGTAAACGTCTGGTTTCTTTGGCTTTATTTGAGTTTGAATCAGCTGCAGTAAAAGATGCACTTTCTGTTTCTGTTTGAGTTTCATTTTTATCTTTGTCCACTTGAACATCGCCATCTAAAAAAATCATAAATAATATTTTGTGAACAAAAGTGTGATAATGCAAGTGCACTCTTCTCAACCTCTTTGGAAAATTTGAATAATTTTTGAACCTCGACAGGTATGTGTAATGTGTACATAAATAATACATGGTACCCCAATGTATTTATGTACCCCAATGTATCTATGAAATAGATTTTATTATATCTTTATTCATTTAACAACATTGTAGTGTCACTGTGAACTGGTATATGGTACTATTATAAAATAGTTTTAAATTATTTTGTCATGACAGCCAGACTGTGTTGAAACAGAATTTATAATTATATGCATTTTATCACTGACCCGTGACAAGAAAACATTGACCCGTGACGATTATTTAATATTAAAAACAATAGGTAATAATGTACACTACCTGTGTTGTCCATTCTTCTCTGCTTGTGAGTGAAAAATGCATCAAAAGCTGATGACTGAAAGCCTGTTGAATTTCCTCTGCCATGCTTTTTACTCGCCATGTTTTCCAATTTTCACCCGCCATGTTTGTTGGGCCTTAATGCAAATATGTTATGAAGTATCGCATAAGATAGATCGGCGACCGCTCATCGTTCAAATTACTTTTTCGAGTTGCGAGAAAATGGCAAGAGAATTTCAAAACAATGTGAAATATTTATACGACATAAACTCGTGAGTCATGAACACTATTTTATAAGTTTACTATAGAAAACGAAAACACTATTACCTAACTTGTCATTTTAAATAATTATACACATGCTCGATAGACAATACTTAAATTATTTTTTATTAAAAGTTTTATACGTGGCTCAGAAAAATTTACCAGACACAAAAAAAATAGCCGGCGGTCTTAGGCCAAACAGGCGGCGGTAAACCGCCGGTAACCGCCTATTAATGAAAACACTGTGTATCTCCAAGCTCAACTGAAAATCGCAGTAACAGTGCCCTATTAAACATTTACCAATTACTCGCTGATCTTTCCAACTTAAAAAATTCAGGTTTAATATCAGTGGGTTTTTTTGTCAGCTGCTTCTGATGGCAGCGTATACAATTGTTATTCTTGTACAGTCAACTCTCGCCTTGCGGACACCCCGCTATTACGGACAGCCCGCTGTTAAGGACAGTTGGTAAATCCCCGGCCAAAACTACTATGAAATGTATTGAAATAACTCTCGCTATTACGGAATTGTGGACACTTCATGTGGTCCCCAACAAACATTTTTATTGTTCTACTCTCGTTGCAACGGACACCTTGGACGTATTTTTCTCTCGACACATGAAAGTGAATGACTTTTTAATTTATCGAGTGACATATTTATGTTACTGATTCATGTTACCGTTGTATTTTTGGTTTTGGAATAAAAAAAATATTTGAATACAAAGTTTTGACTTGTACTGTGTACTTATGTATCACAGTGAACGTCAACTATAGAAATTGAAATAAACTGGACATTTTAAAACAAAAAAGCAGTAATACATTGTAGTGACATTTTACAACCTGAAATCGGGATATTTTCATCGCATCCCGCTATTGCGGACTCTCGTTATTGCGGACACCAAATGACGGTCCCCAGGGTGTCCGCTATAACGAGAGTTGACTGTACTTGGTCTGCTGTATACATTATGCCTGGCCAAACGCTTTCAACATCGCATTCAACATTGTTGAACAATGTTGAATAATGTTGAAAGCACGAGTGGCCAAATGAATTCAACATCGTTCAACATTCATGAATGACAATTAATTGAACGCGGGCTACCACAAAAGCTGGAATCGACAATATCCCGCATGGCGCATGTCTCTGTTCAACAAAGTTGAATGAAATGTGGCCAAATGTGTTCAACACCTTTCAACATTTTGAGAACAATAGAAATGTTGAACGCGTGTTGAACGAAAATTTGAACATGTTCAAATTTCGTTCAACATCATTCAACACCATTCAACAACGTTCAACATCATTCAACAGGGGTGGCCAAACGCTTTCAACATGTTGAATTCAACAATGTTGAACGATGTTGAATGAAATGTTGAAAGCGTTTGGCCAGGCCTTTAAACTTGTGTTGATTATTGTCGATTTCAGCTCATTTTTCAACGCGCGGTTTGGAAGTTCGTTGCCAAGTATCAAATTACGTTTCTAAATTCTGAAGTTCATTACGAAGTTCGATTTGATGTTCAACTGTTCGATTCGAAGTTCACATTTACCGAAAACCTTCGATCGACCAGACTTTCTTTTGATGATTTTTTCGGTATGTTGTTAATCATTCTGCAATTCCAAATTACCAACTGCCTAGCCAAAGAATGGCGCAAAGCTGAACTTCAAATCGAACATTCTAACTTCAAATCGAACTTCGTAATGAAATTCTGAATTTAGAAACGTAATTTGATACTTGGCAACGAACCTCCGAACCGCGCCTTGAAAAGTGAACTGAAATCGACAATGTAGTTGGAGGTACTATGTACGTCAGTTAATTGATAATCAATGTAATAACATTTTACCAACTCTAGGAGACAAGCTTACAGATGAAGAATGTGATATCTTGTTCAAGGAAGTTGAAGATAAGAAAGGCCGAATTAATATTGAAGGTAGGTATAGTATTAGGGCATTTTGAGTATAAAGCCCCGCACAGACGACCAAGTTTTTCTTGACAAGTTCCTCGGTAGCTTTCCTTTCTCGTGTGTACGATGAACACGTTTTCCCCCAACAATTTTCCTTGACAAGTTATAAATGCTCGTGTGTACGGTTGGACAAGTTTTCCTTGACGGCAATGATCGCGTAATAAGCTTAGGAGATGATCTTGTCAAGTTTTCCTTGACGACTATACACACGAACAAATTTCCTTGTTCAAAAGCTGGCGTGACCAGCTTTTGAACAAGTAATAAGCTTAGGAGATGATCTTGTCAAGTTTTCCTTGACGACTATACACACGAACAAATTTCCTTGTTCAAAAGCTGGCGTGACCAGCTTTTGAACAAGGCTCACGCCAGCTTTTGAACAAGGCTCCTTGTCAATTTGTGTCGTACACACGAACAAATAAAACTTGTCAAGGAAAAACTTGTCAAGGAAAACTTTGTTTCAGAAACCAAATTTCCCTCATTAGAACACTGTTCTATTTTTTTAAACAAGTTTCGGAAACTTTTTCGAAAATGTGTTTCGGAAACTTGTTTCAGTGTATGCCAGGCTTAAAACAGGCTTACATTGTAGTTTGAACTACAGTAAGTAGGTTTTTCTTGCCAGCTCTATGTATATCTTTGTCAAACTCGCATTACTGTGTAGCCATCAAGCTACAATCAGTGACAAAATACCTTGGGACATCTCGCATTGTTGGTACTTACCTAATATTTCTTTCAATTATTTTGGTAGTAAAGTATATCCCTCCCTCCTCCTCCCTATTCAATGTTGAATTTAAAGTAAGGAACTCAGTGAACTGCCAACACCCCTCACCTTCAAAGTATACACTATCCGATACGATTTAGCATGATTGCCTGCTTGTAACATAAAATGCCATCAACGGTGTTTTCGAGACACTTTTATCGAGGTTGGCCGATCGTCTATATGAACAGGGGGGCCGGGGGATGCTTGGAGCGGAAAATATTGTCCTTTAGGTTGAAGTGTCCCAACACTTTTGTCACTGATTGTAGACTATTGATGGTTTGCAATCAATCTCTTGAGATTTGGAAGACAAAGAAACGGCGGCCATGTTGGAGGAAAACATACTCCAAATACAATAGCTGCTAATGAGATTCTTTTGTTAAAGTTCCTCCAACATGGCCGCCATGACGTCAAGTGCAAACCAAGAATTGAAGAATATAGAACACACCCTTGGACGTGTTTCCAGGATAAACTCGTAGTATGATAACAAGAGTTGATGTTCGTGGGCATAAACATGTAGTTTTGGTCCGACTCAGGCTCATTTTAGCCCGAGCCTTGGCGAGGGTTAAAATTAGCTCTGAGAAGGGCCAAAAACATATTTATGCCCAAAAAACATCAACTGTATTACTATTATAATAATTTTCGTGGGCACTTAGAAGAAAATCAAAGACAATATACAGTAAACAGTATCTTAATTGAACAGTGCCACCATCGCGGCCGCATGTATTTCATTGCATTAAATATTTACATAACTCATAACTTACATGTAACTTGGCAGAAAAACGCAACATTTGTCATAAAAAAACAATCTTTGCTCCAAAGTATTGACAAGAAAAGTATACAATTCCATAAACAACAAACCAATAGTGATTTAGAACTGTTAAAACTGATAGGCTCAGCAGCGGGCTAAAATATATTTTTCACGCTGAATTCTCCATTTTAGCCCGCAAAATACACCACAATGCCCGATAAAATTATTATTGCTGCCGACCGAAGGGAGGCAGCTCACTATTCTTGACGTTGCCTCGTGCCCAGTCCTTTTTCCGAGCTATATATAGGCGATCAGATCTCGATTTGTTAAATTTTTATTTGTCTGTCGGCATTACGTCATCCATATATAAGCTGATGGGACTCAGTGCGCATGTTCCGCTACCACGTTGCCTTCGATATTCAGAGCTTCTCGAAGTTTCTTCCTCGACAGAAAATTCACGGTAAGAACAAATACATAATGTCTTTACTTTCTCGTGGAAGTATTCATCAAGGCCATGAAGGTTTCAGTGGCCAGTCTCGAGGAAAGCAGTGTTCTTTCATGAGTTTATCGGCGCTGTTAACAGCACAAACTATTCCAGTTATCGAGTGGAACTCGACAACCATCGACAATGGCTTAGTACAAGGAGACAACATGTACTTGAATGCTTTTAACAATGATCTCATTCCTCGTGAGGGATTTCTGTCACTGATAATTAATGTCGATAACAAGATTATAGATATTGAGTATTGAGCAATGATTGAGCCTGAAGGAGAAACTATAACTACGTATAGATTGTTACTAGTTATATAAACTAATAGTAGTTCATGCATGACTTGTTATAATGAGTAGCTTTTCTTTAAAGTGTTATTTCTATTGTAATCGTTATTAATGTTAATATTCATGCAATTTCAATGTTGATATTCAAGTGCTATTTTAGCATTTAAATGTATTAAAGTTAAACAGATGTCTTACACATTTGTTATAATTGTTCTATGTTCATATTAAAGGTAATTTGATGCAACCATTGTGCCAATTACTTTGTGTTTACATATTTTAATTGCATTTTAAATTTATTATATAGAAGCGAGTGCAAATATACAGTGACATTTTGATACCCTCACTAGTAAAGATATACTAACCGAATTGAACTTTTATTGTGTTGTTTCTATATAATTATTATACAAAGAAAATTACACATTGGCTTGAAGATATGAATTTTATCTTCTTCTGGCTAAAACAATATTTTACTCATTTGCTTCCCTCTTCGTAAAATATTGTTTTCACCACTCGAAGATAAAATTCATAGCTTCGCGCCACCGTAACTTTAAATAATTTTTTTTTTAAATTTATTAAAATAATTTACAAAAAACCTTTTTTAAATTTTAAAGTATTATTTATAAATTCACCTGCTTCTGATCAAGCCATCAGAAATTTATGGACAAAACCATTGATGTTTAGGTGTTTTCAGTGTTGCCATAGTAACATGGCAATACCTTCGAAAAGGGTTATAATATATGGATAAAATTGACTATTACTTGAAAATGAAATCATTGACTTTTTGTTTTGTTATCCATAAATATATTCAATTGTAAATATGGTACAACAAGAGAAGCACCAGCTCGTCCGCCATAATCAGGGTTCTGGTATAAATGCCACTGCTATTAAACAAGTAACTACTAACAACCTTAAAAACACAAGGCTTTTTTTCTTTTACACCCTTATCCAATTTTGTACCAGGCAGCACTTCCTTGCGATAGTAACTTCTAGTAATAAAGTGTATAATATGAGCGTGATTAAAACAAATGAAGTCTAATGACCTGAAAACCTTGCAAAATATTATAGAACCTTACTGGAGCCTCAGAAAACATTCTGAAATCTTACTATATCCATGACGAGGATCTACTTTGGTGTCATATAAAACGAATAATGAATATTTTCATTTTTCACGAGATGAAACATTCCATCTTTCACCTCTTGAAAATATTCTTACCGTTGCACATTTTATATTAATTTAATAAATTTCGGTAAAGCAAGTTTTCGGAAAGTTCGTTTGCTGTTTAAATTCTGTGATTTCGTGGCCCAACGTTCGGTAAATGTATTGTGGCGCGGATTGCGCGGGTCTCAAGTCGAAATGAATTTGACTGAGGATTTCTAATCAAGGCTTGTGATGTTTTATATGTACCGTTTGATCTGACAAATATTCCTATATGCTTTGCCTAACGTTTGTGCGTTTTCCCCTTTTCTTTTTAGATTTCGTAAGGACGGTCTTATCTGGATGAAAATCCGTGGTTTTCAATATTGATCGATTAGTCTAAATAATTGTAATTTTGTTAAATTTCGGCGAAGATACTGACTGTATTTTGTGAATGCTTGCTAAGCTTGTCTTTAATTTGTAAGTAAATATTTCTTTCGGAAAGTAAAGTTTATCGAGCCCCCGCAGGGCGAGTCTTTCCACACTATTTTCAGTTCTCTTCAACTTCCACGTTATTCTATGCATGGCAGCATAGAAAAATGTTCTTCATTTCTTTTATAAAACAACACATCGAAAATAGATTAAACGTGAAAATAAAAAAGCGTAAATTTTCCTTACAGTGAAATCAAGGTACACACGTAAAAACGCGCAAGCTGTTACAGACCTGCAAGCAAAGTTGTTACAAGGCTGTTCAACAGGCTGTCACCGTCATGTGTTCGCACTGGCTGTCCCAGACTGCTAACATGTCTGTAACAGGTGGTTGACAACTTGTAACAAGGCTGATGACTCCAACAGACTGATGACAAGTTGTTCCAACAACCTGTTACCGTTCTGCACTAAACAAGTTGTTAAAGTGCCCCTGACCTCGACAGTTTTTATTGTCTTATTTGAAAGAACTTTTAAAATGATAAAGTAACTTCTTTGGAAGATTTTCGCTTTTTCGCTTTGTTTTTGAAGATATTTCATTTTGTTTGACATGCAAATGTCCGGAATTTACGTCGCACATGCATAATGACTTATCGAAGAAGTTTGTGTTTCTCTTTCATTCTCCAACGAAATCCTTTAAAATCGAGAAGTTTCGTGTTGTGGGAGAAACACGCACACATGTTATTCATAATTTAGTGTTTTTATTTGATGAACGCAAAGATATATAATATTCTCTGATAAGTCATTATGCATGTGTGACGTAAATTCCGGACATTTGCATATCAAACAAAATGAAATATCTCAAAAACAAAGCGAAAATGCGAAAATCTTCCAAAGGAGTTACTTTATCATTTTAAACGTTCTCCCAAATAAGACAATAAAAACTGTCGAGGTCAGGGGCACTTTAACAGGTTGATGCTAACAAGGTTGTAGCAGCTTCTTGAATGAACAGCATTGTTACAGCCTGTTGCGAACACATCCTGTTGACAAGCTGTGAGATTTTTACGTGTGTAGTGTGCTGCGTAGGCACTATTGAAACACAAATCGAAATATAGTAAGGTTGGATATACTGCCAAAATGGTGGAAAGTAGAAGTCTAACGTTTCGAGCGAAGGCTCGTCGTCTGAGAGAAGGCCCTTCGCTCGAAACGTGTTAGACTACATTTCGATTTGTAAATTCTCCTTACTGTCAATGGATGGCGTATTGGGTAACGAACAATGGTGTATTATTAAGGACTTATTAACCGAGTGCGAGGTCTGTACGGAAAGTATTTGCCTGAGGTTTTCGTACAGACCGCTGGACTGATTGTAGGCGCTGACAAAGAACGCCTGGGATTTAGCTTGCGGATTTAGCAAATCGCGTTTTGTTGGAGGAAAGAAAAAAAAAAGTGTCATTTAACTATAGGGAGTGACAGAGAGCTAATCCTAAAGCATTTGGACACTAAATGTTAACTATGTTAGAGCAGTATGCAAAGTCTTTTCACTCTTGTATATTAGAAGATTACAGAAACACAAACGCACAGGCACACGCGTTTCGACTTTTGACGCTTGGGGCATGGGAGAAGGAAAATAATAGGCACAATACAAACAACTCTGAAATAACTCAACAAAAATACCCACCATCACTTGACATATCGAGAATTGACACATTTAAGGCATCTCAACTTCATCATCATCATCGTCGCTGAGACCAACGTCGTCTTCCACACTCGCAATGATGTTAAATTATCGGTTAAAACACTGCCGAGGTGAGAGCCCCTTCCCCCGATCACTATCTGATTCTTATCGACCGCTATTGGCGATATTATTGTATAAAGTATACAAAAAAACCCAACATAAAACGATGAAAACCATGCAGGTTTACATTTCGTTACGTCTAAAAGCAATAGAGGAGCGGATTGGACACAATTAGCCAGATTTATCCAATCAATCTAAATTATCCAATCAAACTGCGAGCTGTGAATCAAAGCTCATTTTGATTGGATAATTGGCAAACTTGTTTACGTAGTTCCCAAGTTCCGAACGAACTTCGGAACTTTCCAACAAACTTCGCAACACACGGCGCGGTAAAGTATAATATAAAATCAACAATAATTTGCATACAAACCATGCAGGGCGCTTATATATAACAAACGCTATAAGTATAAAACTTTTCAATAATACCCACCATTTTACCTCATTTTTCCAGTGTTACTAGAAATTATCGTTACTACAGATTATGCAGATTTCAGATTATGCGCATTGATCATGGTGAACATCAAAGCGGCTGACAATGAGCTGCAAATTTAAGTTGAGGATGGCCTGAAAGTGCACATATATATATTTTGTTTTACGTTCATTAAAGGACGAGTATATCCAAATGGTGCATTGCGCGTTCAAAATCTCGCCAGCGGCCATTTTCGGGCCACAAAATTCGTTTGCTGTTTGTATCCTTCAATATCTGAACAATTCTTGGTGGAAATTAAACGTATTAGCGTTTCATTCTAAGAAGACATACCTGGTTTAACATTCGTTATGTGTTTGCGTGGGATAACTAAAAAATAGGTACACAATGCGTACATGTGACTACCGCTATTAAGCATAGAAAGAGATATAGGCTTAAGAAGCAATGCATGACAATGCGTGAAAAGCACACAGACTGCAGACACACAAAGAAATTGACAGTTATTTTAAATCATTTTATACATGTATTGCTAATTTGAACATGGCGCATACTATACAAACATTTTTACTAGCTGCTTCCAAAACATAGCATTATAAACATGCCCCCAAGTTTCACGTGAAGAAAACTTGTAAAATTCTGATTTTCGCACATGTTAATAAAACATCTGGGGCTGGTTGTATCAAGGCTGTATAGCCACTTTTATCCACTGAACAGCACTATCAGTCATCAGATACATAACTATTCAGTAGATAAAATTTAAATTAGGTTCAAAGCATGATTAGTGCTGTTCTTTAGCTAGGACTTATCAACTAGATAAGCTATCCAGGCTTCATAAAATGGTTTAAACCTAGGATTAGTACATGTTGTTTGTGAAAATTGTTCGTCTAGGTTAGTGTAGTCTTGAGAAAGACTGTTGTTAATTGATGTTTTAATAGTGAGTGATGTTTCGCCGGCCTCAGCGGCGGTCATCGTCAGAGTCAAGCGAAATGTTTCTGTCAGGTTCGCCTTACATTTTCTTGAGGACAAGAGAGTTTGTTAGCCAAAAATGCACAATAAAGTTCGATGAAATGGTCTTTCTGCAGCATCTAGAATTTTTGCACTGCCATTTTGAATGTGTAATCTGTCAGTCGTTATTTTTTCTCTCCCCTTCCCAGATCCCCTTGCGAGTTTAGCCTAGCAGCGTACGATATAACGACTGGGGACGAGTCTGCAACTGGCCCCACATCAATAGCGCCCACGCTCCAGTAAATCGTGATGACGGCTGTCCATAGGTAACGTCGTCAATGGTTCTATGAGAGTATAAATATTATTGGACCTGTCTTCACAACCATCATGCACCCCTGATGAAGACACTAGATCGGAGTGTCGAAACGTTGGGTCATGAACAGTAACTTTTTAAGCTACGTTCAAAAAACTTTTAAGCCAGAGTAGCGTTAAACTATGTCTCATTCGTTATGTTATTTCATCGGGTACTCGACGTTGTATTTTAAAATATACAGCTGAATCATGTCTTTCACGGGTGGTGATCCGTAACAGTTTAAGTCTTCCTCTGGATCATAAATAGACTCGTTCAACTCTGAATCAGAATCGGAGTCAGACTGATGAGACATTTTAAAAAAAATACAGAACTAAACTACACACAAGATTGTGGAGAATCATTATATTGAAGTATTCGATGTGATCGCCCAAATATAGGCGTGAGCCCTGTGAAAGGTCAAGTTGCCAAGCCTAGTTATATAAGCCTTTCGTTTCCACCATGAGCTTGGCCGCGTAGTCGGTTTGGGTTGCCGTATGTAAAAAAAAAACACAATCGCGCAATGCATCACATGGATACTCACCTTTAATATTTATACATGCAGCAACGCCATTGGTAGCCTCCTCGCAGTCGTTCTTAGGGAGACGGTAAACCCGCTCCCACTAACGCCTGCTTGTCGGAGAGCAATAGTATGTTCTGAGCGATGGACCAATCAAATTTAACTTTCTAGAATCGGGAAAGCTGACCTTCACCTTGGCACCGTGCCTTGGCAGACCGCCGTGACAAGTAAAATTGTCTGGTGTTTAATAGCGAGGGTATTAAAAATAAGCTGGCGTAAATAAATTCGTCTAACTCGAACGACAACAACAGTTATCAAAGGTCAGAGATACGCCAGTTTCTAGATATTAGAGAGTGATGATAAAAACGGATTGGAAAGAAATTTGGGACTCAAGATACAGCGAGGTCACTCACTGTTAATAATAACTGTCGCCAAGCCGCCAGACAATGGTAAACAACTATAAAGGAATACATTTTAATGAATTAAACTGTACCTATGATAGAAGAAAATTGAAAACAATTCAACTGTTTTTTGTTGATGCATGCTTTATTCGTGAAAGTTAATGATGATATTATGCAATGTGCATGAAAAATTTAATATTTTCACAAATAGTAATAAATAATAGTGGGTTAGTCATTCTCCGGCAAGTTACTTTCGCACACCCGGTCCCTGTGATTGGCTGGTCTATATTTGGCACGGTATCGTAGTATTGATTTGATTGGTTCGCGGTATACAAAGAGAACCGACAAGCAGGCGTTAGTGGTAGCGGGTTTACCGTTAGGCTCGATTTCCAGCCTTATCTCGACTCGCGGGACTTTACCCGTCCGGGTCGCAGCCCGAAATAAGGCTGGAAACCGAGGGGAGACAACACTATGCCATTGGCTGATTGCTTCATTATACCTAGCGACATAATATTAAGCATAAGGACAAAACAAAAGAATGAAGTCAAGCCTGTGACAATAAGGACAGTCATAATCATAATCATACGATCATAGGCCAAGAGCAGAACAAAAGACGAAATAAAAGAAAATGTCTCGTTGTTTTGTCCTCGCAGGTCCCAGAAAGTTATGCTTTGTTTTTGTGCTTATGTCGCTAGTGTGAACCATGCAGGTTTAACATTTCTCATCGCATACGCCGAGCGAAGAGAAACGACGGATACAATTGAGCCGACTCCTGATTACCGTAAAGGCGTATAAACTTGGATCGACGCTAGATAACTTACGTCACAAGGGCAGGTATAAAGTACTTCAAGGAAAAATCATCATGTATAAGAAAAAACTGCACCGCTCTGTGATTCACAATATCTATAAAAAAGACAGAAAAACTAACTTTTAGTATAATACATATAAGGCCACTCCAAATGAGACTTTAGTTTCCCGTCCACCCCATTCTGAGAATTGCACGCGGGCGCACGGTATCTAATGCCATATCCCTGAAATCTCACTTCCGATCCGTGTTTATTATTACCAAAACAATAGTATCTGTTCATTTTTTAATAAACTTTAATAAACATTGCTTTAGAAATTATATTTGCAGTACCAAAAGCCAGTATTCTTATTTCCTGATTTATATGTTCGCCTAGTATATCAGTCTTTCGTAAAAATGTAATACTTGGGGTGTGAGTTAAGTAATTGGGGTGTGAGTGCCACTTTAATAGTTTTGCGCGAGACAAAAATTATATTTGTGCAAAAGGAAGGAATAATATAAGTCATTAGTGCATTTTCTTACGGACTATTTTAATAGTCCAAGTTTTGACGTGTGTGATATTCATCATAATTTTAATCATGTAAACTTGAATTTGTCCACGAAGTTTTTCAAGTTGCGCTATGGTGACACTGCCTTTCATAGGGATATTACACGGTGGCGAGAAGATATGGATTTTATGTTCGAGTGGCAAGGACAATATCTCATGAGTGAGATATTGCTCTTGCCACGAAAACATAAAATCCATATCTTTGAGCAACCGTGTAATGTTCTATTTATTATATGGACAATGAAATTAGATGTGGAAGTGATGTTGATAAACTGGGTTTAATGCGAAAACTACAACCGCTTGACCTAAAAACGTTTAGAAAATACAAATGAAAAATACAACAGCTTCTTCGAATACGTAATTTTACGTGAAAAGCTGAATTAAGAGAAGTTACTGGCTCAAATTTACTTGATTCGAAACTTACGGCAAAAGGCGTAAATTTTGACTTGTCGATATGTCACTCGCGAGCGTTACATACGAGAAATACGCCACTCGGTTCCCGGATGTAGTGAAATATGGATTCTACGGGTGTTTTAGTTGCTAGTAAAATACTTTTCTCCATATAATAAAACCCGATATATGTCGGGGTATTTTAACCATGGTCAGTCTGAAGCCAGCGAAATAACTTTTTCCGCGTCAAATGCACTTCACTAATCTCTTATATAATTGCCAGTAAAAATTCAATAGTACTCACTGCAGATAACTTTGGTTGGGCTAACTTGTTGACCATGTAGAAATACGATAAATTTTTTGATGTCCACAGTGGTTTCACTCATTTCATCAGTTGAACAACGGTTTTCAGACTGGTCTTGACCTTTCAAAAAATAAACAATATAATAATTGTTGTTACTTGTTAGGCAGGTAGCATAAAAGATTGTTAGAACCGAGTAGAAGATTTGTGCGAAACGTTTCAGACCAAGGTCTTGACAGAAAAAATGAAAAACGAAGATCGAAAAAGCTCCCGAAGTCTGTAAAAACAATATATCGTTTATTTAAATAGTGAAATAAAAGTAGCGTGCTGCGTAGGCAGTGTAGAAACAACAATCGAAATATAGTAAGGTTAGATATACTGCCGAAACAGAGAACGTAGGAGTCTTCCGAGAACGTTTCGAGCGAAGGCCCTTCGTCACGTTTCTCTCAAGGGCCTTCGCTCGAAACGTTAGACTCCTACGTTCTCTGTTTCGGCAGTATATCTATCGTTTATTTTATTGCTATTTCAGGTTTTTCGATAATAGAAAGTTTAAGCTTCACGTTCGTATGCCGAACGGCAAGCGAAGTAAAGTTCTTCTGATTTAAAACAATCACTCACAGAAAAATACTTCTCGCGTTAAAGGGTATTGGCACTAAAAATTAAATTTGTCCCATTTGAAAGAACTCGTCAAATGGTATAAGTATAGACCTTTTGTAATTTTTCAGTATCTTTCTTGTGTTTTGTAAAATTTCGACCAAAGACAGCGTGCTGTCCGCCATCTTGTTGTAATATTGGGTCTAATTAACTAGGAAATTGCTGACGTCACAAGCAGGGTAAACCTGATGGAACTACTCCGTGGATGACCAAATTTCCGCGGAAGGCTTTTAGCACAACAAAATCGAGTTTCTAGCTCATAATGTCATAAGGTTGGCAAGAAAAAAATTTCACTTTACCCTGCTTATGTCGTCACATGCATATCAAAAATAATTCCAAGATGGCGGACAGCACGCTGTCTTTGGTCGAAATATTTCCAAAACCAAAACAGATACGAAAAAATTGTAGAAGGTCTTCTTATACCATTTGACGAGTTCTTTCAAATGAGGAAAACTTAATTTTTATTGCCAATACCCTTTAAACTATAACGTAAAATTACCATCATAACGAAGAAATACAAAACGTAAAGTGGTGAGGGCCAGTAGAAACTATACTAACAAAATCAATTCCGCCGTGTGCAGTAGCTCTCAAACGCGAAGCTTAAACTCTCTAATAAAATCATGTTTACTTCAATTTATTTTGTTCTTATAGCTCCTATTAACAACTAATATACTTCATTAAAATTTATTTCTACTAAGAGGGTATACATGTCAGGGCTTTCAGAATTATTTCTAGTAGGCGGTTGCGATGAGAAAGTAGGCTGCTGTAAGGTGAACGGGGAGTTTTTTATCTTTAAACTACAACTAAAGCCATTCTAATATATTGTAATAAAGAACAACTGCTCAGACATTTTATTATACCGAATTTTATCAAATTTTACAAATTTTCAGTCTTATAAGTGATATTTAGCTAGTTCAGTGTCACTGTCACTGAACGACTGCCACATTGACCAAATGCTATATCAAAAGAAAAGCCCTGTGCGCCTTCGATCATACATTGAGTAATCAAATTATTATGCATAAAAAAAAACAGTCCTGTGCCGAGAACCATAACGGATACATTACGGTAGGATTACTCGAAGTACTCGTTTTTCCCGAAACAATTCAAGATGCACGAAGTCAATACAAACATCGACTGTTTTCAAAAAAGGAATACAAATAGACAAGGTTGAGTAAAGAATAACTTTATTTTGATGCTTAATTAAAGTAGAGAGAAAGGTGCAGAGCAGATATTTTGATATTTGAAAGAAAAGTAGCCGGCGGTATACCTCATGGCAACCGCCGGAGCTCCGCCGGCCGCTGCCTTATTTTGAAAGCCCTGTACATGGACAGAGCTGAGTTTACGAAACGATTATACATGGAGCGGGCTAGCCCGGTAAGCCGGGATGAGTTTTGAATTGACGTGGATGATTTCAGGCCGAAATTCGCAATTATCAAGTAAATATAAGGGCAAAATTACGTTTTTGTAATTTTTGTAATTTTGTAAGCCCATCGTTAATAAAAGATTGTTATCGTCTTAGTTAACCCAACGAAAGCGTCTTCACGAAGACTAATTAATTTATTAAGTCTTCGCCATGAACACGAAACACAGCAACAACGTTTGGATGTTCTATTTCAGTTCCTTTTAGCACTATTTATTCACACACTCAAATAAACGAACGCGTATCGAAACGAGTTCAACAGTATTTCAGCCCGCTTTGCCGGGATGAAAACGATAACATCCCGGTTAACCGGACCATGTAATCGCCCCCTAATATTGTACTACCTAAACTGACGTCAAACCAGGTCGTATTAGTTCCAATACAACCTGCTTTGACGTCAATGAAGGTAGTATTAGTAGCTTGACGAACGTCCACTGAACGTCTGTTACATTCAGGGCAGCCGAGAGAAATTGTGGGGACTGCGGCAAATTATCGATTTTGAGCACCTGATGACGGCACATGGGCCGATTTTTTTAAATTTTTTTTTTTTTTTGGGGGGGAGGGGAGGGTCGTGTCTACGTGTTCTCAATTGGTCCCTGGGTTGTCTAAAAATTATTATTGATCTTTTGGGGCCCGGGGCAACTTTCCCCTTAGCCCGCCCCACCACCCCCCCCCCCCTCCCCCGTCTCGGCGGCCCTGGTTACATTACATCACAAACGCACCACATGCATGTACTACATGTATTATACGTGTGCCACTCATAATATCACAAGAAAAATAATGGTAAAAATCTTTCGATGCATCCTTACCCATGCCAGAAACTTCCAAATCTCGAAAGTGAGTTTTCACTGACACAGTGTCTGAAACAACTTTTAAAGTCATATAACCATTGTTATTTGCTGAGATTACCTGGAATTAAGAAATATCAAACGTTACAAAATTAAACAGAAAGTTACATATAAGCCTAGGAGAGCTGGCCCACCTCTTATATACAAACCAAAACAAAACAAATTTTGAATATTAAGAAATGTACGGATGTGCAACTTCATTTATCAATTTAATTTTTTCCATTCAGTAAAATGTTTTAGAAAGAGAATGAATCATTTCAAGCTTTGTTTTACGTCTTATAACATTACCAGCTTTTACCAAGAAACATGCGTATCCTACATTTCTTCTGACGCGTTAAAATTTGCTGTTATAACTGAATTTGGTTCTGTCCATAGTTAAAGGCGGCATCAAAGTATGAAAATTACTAACGAGCTTTGGGTCTCGATGCCAAGTCTCCCATGCAACCAGTTCAAGTCCATAAACTATTACAGGAGTCTCCGCTGAGAAGGCTGAGAGGGTGGTTGAATTGTGAGCGCACAAAATCCGGATATGACATACGATAATGACACACCTATGGCATTTTTGGTATATCAAGGATTTACATAGTTGAGAAAATATAACTGCTAAAAGACAATTTGCCGACATACAAAGAAATTTTCTCAAATATCAATGCTTGGGGAGATGACTGTAATGAGTACAACCTCGTACCCAGGGTCTTATCTCCGCTCCCCGCCCACCACGCTACGAAAAGACGCTGGTTGCGGCTGGTCACGTGCCGCATAAACGAATTTTATATCAGGGGAGGGGTGGTAAGCTTTAGTAAGCTGCACAATCAATGCTACAACACAAGTCCAGTTTTAATACTCGTATTCTAAAATCTGATATTAGATTTAGCCATTTAGGCGAACTATAAAGTTTAATAAAAAGCGCGATTCAAGAACTGTATTTACCCGAGTTTCTGTTGATGACAAATGCGAGTGAAAGGACGGCAATCGGCTTGATGTTGTATAGTTGCAATCTTTGCCGAATCGCTTCTTTTAGTACTTTTCGCTGGGGTTATCGGAGCAGAGGTTGAAATGTCAATGCATTTTAGTGCGAGAGAAAGCGGTTTGGCTGTTTCACATGGCCTGCAGATTAAACGACGATTAAATGAGGAAGAGCATCGTCGCGAGGAAGTCTTTGGCGGTAAAACATTTCGGCCGAATAACGCAGTTCAAAATTTGTACTTCACATCACCAACACTGCGACAATTTCAAAGTCTAGTCGACACGAGTATTCGACGGTGCTAGATCTTCTTCGGGCCGTCGGGAATTCTTTAACGTTTGGATTCGATATGATCTTTGACAACGTACACCACAGAAGAAAGCACGAGATATGTTTTGTTATAAACACTGAGTACGTTTGTTTTTTGTTGGTTTCATTTTAACAGATATTTTGCGATCAGACAGCCCGATCAGACGCCAGACGTAATATATTATTTGTATAAACAAAGGTGAAAACTTGTAATTGTGTCTGTCACTCCTCCCTGAGTATTTTTGAAATCGTTAATTAAAAAAACCCCAATTTTTAGGGGGCACGTGACCAGCCACAACCAGGGTCTTTTCGCAGCGCGGGGCGGGGGAGTGGAGATAAGACCCTGGGTACGAGGTTGTAATGAGTATAGAGAAATTTGAACTGATTATTTCTAGGTCAATAATCACTATTATTATATGGCTGGGCTTGTTTTCGGGTCATTACACCTAACGGCGCACGCTGATTGGTTGCTGCGAGGTCCGGAAAAAGCCGTAATGCCCTCTCGGCACTGTGAGAGGGCATTACGTCCTTTTTAATGACCTGCAAGTTTTGGCGGGAAAATTACTGAGTTGATTTGAATGAAAATAAAAGCGAATTAGATATATTCGTTGGAAAATTTTGAACAATAATACGTCCTGAAACATCAGTGTTTCTTTTTATAAAAACTTCTTATTTAAAAGCGCGAAAAATAAAAGCCTAACAGGTGTAAACATGAAGCGAAACGAACAAGCTCAAAAGTAAGAACTAAGGTGAACAGCGACACCGAAAACCTCAGGCAAATACTTTCCCGTACAGACCTCGAACTCGGTTAATTAGCCTTTAAAAATATGACGCCGATTCGAACCGGGGGACACATGCCTCCCCGTTTTTGCCAATTTCCTTTTTTACCTTAAAATAATTAAAGAATACTTTGGAAAAGTATTTCTACGTTGTATTTCACCTGTTACAGAATGGACCTTTTCACCAATAGCGGCGCCATCTTGAATTCGCAATGCATTGTGGTCTATCTAAGGTAACAAGCTTTTAATTAAAAAGGTGATTGCGAAGCGTTGAGACACAATGAGGTAGATTTTTCTTTATAAACACTTTCGTGGCAACAATTTCTGAATATAGTCGTTGTGATATTGCATGGTAAAAGCAACAATTTTCGGACATATAAGGATAGATTAATGACAAATGTATCCCCCCTATACGTCCAAGAATTGTGGCTTTTACCAGTATCACAACGTTCATATTTAGACATTGTTGCCACGAAAGTAATTATAAAGAAAAACTTACCGCATTGTGTCTCAAGACTACGCGATCACCTTTTTAATTAAGCTTGTTACCCTAGATGGACCACAATACATTGCGAAGTCAAGATGGCGCCGCTATTGGTGAAAAGGTCAATTGTCACATAGTTTCGAGAATAATCATCACTAAACACTTCCCATTTAGACCTTTACAGGTAAATTTTGTTAGACCTTTACAGGTAGGTTTTGCTAAATTCTCCTCTCCAAAAATGCAGGAAATGCCATTTCAGAGCTCTCAGAAATCAAAAATTTCCTGGGAGAGAAGTCCCCCACCAGACATTACTGTATTTGATAAATGATAACATTTTTTTGTTTTAAAATAACTGAAGTAGCAATATATAATATTACAACAAACAACGGGTTCTCTCAAAGACCACGCCAATGCAAGCGGCGAAAGTAGCGCCAAGCCTGTAGGGGGTCCGGGGGCATGCTTCCCCGGGAAAGTTTGAAATCTAGAGTCTCTGATATGCCATTTCCTGCATTTTGGAGTGAGATTTTACAGAATTCTGAAGATTATAAAACTTCATAGAAAACACAAAAGATTACAGATTTCAGACCTTTATATCCCCCCATTGAAGACCAAGCTATACAAATAAATAGGTTCTTCGCTCGAAACGTTAGACTCCTACGTTCTCTGTTTCGGCAGTATATCTAACCTTACTATATTTCGATTGTTGTTTCTACACTGCCTACGCAGCACGCCACTTTTATTTTTATCCCCCTTAAATAATGCTGTCACGGGCGAAATTTCGTTTCTACAGCACTGATTCATTTACGGACATGCTAGTTCAAAAATATTTGCAGTATCAAAAAGCACAAAACAAACATCTGTTTGAGTTTTAGTAGTTCTGACAATTTCGTAGGAACTGAGTTTCTTAGGAATTGATATAATTGACTAAATTGGGATACCATCTTGGCAAAGAATGCTATACAAACACCCTTTAAGCGGTAAAAAAGCCTTTTTTCCTCAAAAAATTGAGACAGGGCCACAGGGCCACCGAGAGAAATTATGGGGCCCGGGGCAAATTACCGATTTGGGGCCCCTGATGACGTTGCATAGGTCGATTGGGGGGGGGGGGGGCTCTAATGACGTTACACGTCATAGGGTCGTGTCTACGTGTTCGCAATTAGTCTCCTGGGTCCCCATTCTTTCAAACGTCAAAAACTCAAAGCTCAAAAATTTTAGGGGGCCCTTCTCAAGTTGGGGGCCTGGGGCAACTTGCGCCCTTAGCCCCCCCCCTCCTCTCAGCGACCGGCAAGGACCCCGGCCACCTGGTTTACTGATGAAGTGACCTAACGATATTAATATACGAAGAGTTCGTACCAAGTGACTGCTTAGATTCTTCATTTTGTCCACAATGTTTCGAACAGTTTTCAAAGGCGGCATACAAATACTAACCTAAAGTAAAACGTAAAGCAAGAATTCCGTAAATACATATATAATACAGTATATATTATTTGTGTATCACTCCCAAAAAAGTGTACAAGGAAGGTTTTAGGGATTTTAAAAATACCATGAGATTTTTGGGAATTTTTCAAATTCAAATTCCAAGGATTTCTAGGAATTTCCAAAGATTTTTAGGCATTTCTATAGATTTCAAAAACGTTTTACGGATTTTTAAAGTTTCTTTTATATATTTTCAGAGATTTTTGGAACTTAGAATCTGCAGGGATTTCCCCCGGATTTCTAAATGATTTTTGGCGAGGTGTACGAAATTTTTGGGAGTGATACACCCCTCATTGGCAAGAGCGAGAAAAAATATTTCCTTATATGACTTATACGAATAGTTTTAGTAAATAGGCTATTTTCGTAATTTGAGTAATAAACGAATTTCTAAATAGTTTTTTTCCGTTTGTTTATAGGGCCTGTTTACAAGGAAGTTGGGTTACATTTCTTGTTTTTTTTTGTTTGTCAACGTTTACAAAGACACTAGGGTAACCCCCCCCCCCCCCCATCACGCCACTAGGGTTGCCCTTAGTAGCCGGATTATATTTTGTCCTTGTAAACGCGTTTGGTAGGAATAACTCGCCTACACGCGTAAAAACGCACAACTTGTTCACGGTTGTCAACAGGCGCGAACAATGTTGTGCTGCTCGCCGTGAACAATGTTGTGCTGCTCGCCGTGAACAAGTTGTCAACAAGTTGTTCACTTATGGTTCGAACAACTTGTTCACGAATAAATCAACAGTCATGAACAAGTTGTTCCAACAGCACATTTTTATAGCCAACAACGTTGTTCGCACATGATACAACATGTTGTAACAGCATGACGAAATAACAACGATGAACAACAATGTTACAACAATGGTGAACATGGTTGATGTATCAACACGTTCTTCGGTTGTTACAACATGCGTGAACAACGGTTGTTGTTTCATCAAGCAGTAACAACTTGTTGAAACAATGATGAACAATGTTGTTCATTTATCAATGTTGTTCAACATGCGTGAACAACGGTTGTTTCATCAAGCAGTAACAACTTGTTGAAACAACGATGAACAATGTTGTTCATTTATCAATGTTGTTCACATATATCAACAAGTTGTTACAGCATTGTTCAGGCAAAAATGCTGTAACTTGCGAGATTTTTACGCGTGTACCCGGGACAACTTTTTACTAGTTCCACAGGCTTCTTGTTATTAGTGCTTGGTAACCACGTCTAATAAAGCTGACCCAGCCAGCAGGGTGCCCTACCTATGAAATTTTGATTGTAAACCCGAACTAACTTTGACCCGGGTGCCAGGGTAATTCTATCTCCTTGTAAACAGGCCCTTCTTCATTCTCGTCCCCAGATCCCCTCACTTTTCTTAGCGTTAATAAAATGCTCTTGTTATATACCAAAGACTTTCGGTTGCCAAAGATGAAATCCTATTGGTCAAATCATGGTCACGTGTTGTTCAACAAACTCAATGTTTCTTTCTGCCGAGGGAAACATTGCACTGTTTCCCTCTGACGTCAACAATGAAGAAGGAAACATTGCAATGTTTCCCTCTGACGTCAGCTTTAATCATGTGTTGTTCACGTGAATACACAATTATTATTGCATCAGATCAAGAACTTTGGCCTCTTCGGAGCATTTTGAAAACAAGAGTTTGTTTCGAGCTTGTTTGGTACGAAATAGTCCATTTTCCAAAAAAAATAATAACTATACATATCTTCAAAGAAGGTCTGAAGAAAACCTGCATGAAAAATTTAAAGCTGTTCTTTGTACTTGTCGAGTCTGGTGTATTGAAATACGAAGACAAAGTCAAAGAGTTTCGGTAAGTCTTTTTGCCTTTTGCAAGTTTCGAGTCAGTTTGGTATTTTGTATTTTAAAAGTCTTTGGTATATAACAAAACGCTTGTTGACTTGCCCCGAGAAACATCGAGTTTTACGGTCCCTCAGGCCTCAATGTCACCCTCGGGTGACATTGAAGCTTTCGGGTCCGTAAAACTCGATGTTTCCCTCGGCGCCAGTCAACAAGTGTATAATGTTTTCTATTATTTCTACTAAAAATTGTTTTTCTAAGCTTCCAAAAATTTAAAAAAAATTCTGGGATGGCATCCACCCAGACCTGACCAACCAAGGGTTCCTCCCATAATTAAGTGTTGAGAAATCTCTTTCAACTGCTGCACTCAGAAATGAGGAAAACTCTGTTAGACATGAAGATTTTTTGACATTTAAATGTTTAGAGCTCTGCGAGGACATGCAATGATACGGGAATGTTCATAATCTCAGAAATGTGCATGAATATCAAAATCTTACATCATAGTCTGGCATGTGTGGTTCCTGGTAGTCACACCATTGCTGTTGAGGAATGACACATACTGGAGTATCATGTGTAACTGTTCTTGAATGGCTGACCAACGATGGCTTGAAAAGTAAGAACATCCAATTAATAAAGCAATAGCGAGTTTATTTAGAATTTAGGCTACGTTTACACGGTATACCGGGCGAAATCTAGACCGGTCTCGAATTCGTCCTATTTCGCCGTGTAAACAGGCGGAACCGCAGGGCCTTTTTTAACATATAAGCTGGGGGGGAGGGCAAATGCCACCCCAGTCCCCCCCACACGAATCAATTTTTGCCCCCCCCAGGAAAAGTCCCTTTTTCTTAAATATAATACAAACAAATAAGCAAGGAATAAAAAATAAACAAACGGAAAGTAAGTTTTAGCCCTTAATTAACAACTTAGATTTAATTAAATTATTATGTTGACCTAACATGAAGTGAATGAAGAGAAATTATTTTTAAATAAAATGGCGGACCACAAAGAAACAGTCAGAAATGTGTTGTATTTTAACTAGTTTTTATGACATTTTATGACCTTCAGTGTTCTTAAAAATCACCCCTCAGAATGCAGGAAATGGCATTTCCGAGACTCTAAATTTCAAAAACTTCCGGACCCCCCTAGAACAGTCCCTTTTTGGGAACTGGCCCCCCCCTCCACGGGAAAATCCTTAAAAAAGGTCCTGCGGAACCGTCCTAATACGAGACCAGTTCCGAATTCGTCCTATTTCGCCGTGTAAACAGGCGGAACCGTACTAATACGAGACCAGTTTCGAATTCGTCCGGTACCGTGTAAACGGGGTCTTAGATTATTAATTTTAAGGCCCGGGTCAAACATTAAACTTTTCATGAGTCGAGTTCAATCATAGTCAATCGAGATATGGTCTGGAAACTCAGCTAAAGCTTTGGTCTATCTTTTTGTTCGCCTTTATACATTTTTGTGCACGGTGCACGGTCACTGAACACATTGTATTTTAGTATAATGAACGAATTGTCCAATAGCAACGTTTCAGTTCAATCACTCAACCGTGCTATTTAAATATTAATAAACCTAAAACAAAGGATGTGCACGGTGTAAGGTACGGTTCAACATAAAATCCCAGCTCATTATAGGCGCTTTGAAGTTTGCCGAGTTTCCAGACCACATCTCGATTGACTATGGTTCAATGTAAAGACCATGTCACACGAGGCAATTTTCCTTGCAACTTGCAACGCAATGGCGTTGTATTGCAAGTTGCAAGAAAGATTTCCTCGTGTGACATCCACACTGCAACTTGCAATATTTTTTTCGACAAAAATTGCGTTGTAAGTTGCAAGGAAATTGCCTCGTGTGACATGGCCTTAACTCTTTTGTTTAAGTTCATTTGCATTGAGTTAAATTCATAAAAAGTTCGACGCTTGACCGGGGCCTAATTGTAACCCACTGCAATAAAAATCGTACATGTTTGTACTATGTGCAGCAACGTAGTGTTATACTAATTTTTTACTAGTTCATTCGTATAGAAATTTAGCCATGTCCATGCCTCGTATTGATGATAACGCCTGGCTTCTAGTGGGTATCACTGCTGTGGAGGGCTTGTTGAAATGGAAATGATATTGTAATGTGTGGTTCTAGTTGACTGTTTTAGTAGGATTTCGGAAGGACTATAATCCGTGACAAAGCCACTACGCACGCGAAAGTAACAGTCTTGACCAGGGCGCGCCTATATAAGCGCCCTGGTCTTGACCTATGAGCTTGGCCGCGTAGTCGATTTGGGTTCTTGGGAAGACTGGGGAGAGGCTGGAAACGAGAAGGCCAACTCCTGCCAACACCGCTGCCAAACGTTTTGCGCATGCGCGACGTTCCTGCTCGGCCTCAGAAAAAGAGTCCAAATAGGACTGGTCCGAGAGTCCGACACAAAAGTTAAAATTATAAGCATACTACCAAAAAGATAAGGCAGGTAATTTGTGCATGGCTTCCTTGTCAATATTGTAACATATTCTGCGTAGCCGGCGCTGGGGATTGGGACGGACAGTGAAAGGAGCGCCTGCAGTCACCCATTGTTATTTTTCGTGTATAGCGTTCGCCGGCGAACGCTCGCAATCTATTGGTTGACACGCTAATGACCTATCAATCAAAGAGAGTCTGAATTTCCGCTGCAGACGGGAAAAGCTAGCGAACTTTCAAAACTATCCCACTTCTTTCTACTGAACTTCTTTGGTGTTCAAATGAAGTCAAACGTTCCTTTAAAAGAGTACTGTACATATATGCACGGAGCTTTAGGTTTTATTTGTTAAACAGACACACGGAGAATGGAATTTATTTGTTAAATATAAAATTAGTAAAACTGCATTATTTGAGGGCCCACAATCTATGGGGAGGGGCTATGGGAGAGGGGATAACGATTATTTGATAACGAGAAACGGGATACAAGTAAAAAATAAGTGGGATCTGGGATTTCAAAAAATGACGGAAAACGATATCTAGAATTTTTTACTGTGAAGTCGTAATTCGGGAAATAAGGAGATTAAACAACTGGATTACTAAATAACGAAGACGTTGGTCGGGATTGGATCAACTAACCAAACTTGTCGGGATACGGGAAGCGGTAGCAAATTTAGAGCGCGATTCAGGATTTACTGTAATTATTTATTGTGGGTCCTCATTTTTGCGTTAACAGGTTGCGTTTAACCACGGGGTTTAACAGGTTGCGTTTACGCAACCATGTAGCACAATGCCAGCAGCACACAGTAGATGTTTCTTTCCACTGCTATGTTTCGCCTATCACGGCAGTCACCCAAGCGCGTGATATGATAAGGGACAAGTAAACTCATTCTCAGGGCTACCTTGTAACACGTAGCATTAAAGACCCGTAGACGCATGTGCGCTGTGTGTACCTATGTTTCAATGTGATGTGCACAATGTAGTGATAAATGGTTATTATATCTCCTCAAACTCATTGTCTTGTTATGGAAAAAAAGATGCACATCAATTTTCCTCGACTGTATTGAAATTGGCCGGGAAAAATGATGTTCAACTTCATTTCATGAAATGATAGACTACAGCTAGTACACTACAGGGGTCGCGCCAAGTCAGTTCCCGGCCGCAGGGGCTAAGGTCCTCGACAAGGGGGGTTAGTAGGGGGGTCCAGGGGCATTTTGAATGTCTAGAATAGCTTTTCCCATCTTTTCAGCGTGAAATTATCGCAATATCCGACAAGCTACAGCATTTATTTTCAAGGTATCAATAAAGAAAAATCTGTTGAACACCTAATGTGGTCATTACATGTACAAGTAACCAGTTTGCCATTTTCGTTCAATATTGCAGACAGAAAATGGAATTTTGTGTGTTGTAATTATTAATACTGTTGGCTTCTACACAATATATACCGCAGTCCTAGATAAAGCATTTTTCTTCCTGGCAGCAAAATCCAAAAATAAATATTTCCTACTAAACTAAATTAACGATTTCCTGCCTGATCGAATTTTTCAATTTATAAGTTGTGACACCACCAGACTTGCAAGTTTGTATCTCAAAACCATAATTTATCTGAATGTGGTGTCTATACATACTTTGAAATAGCGAACTTTTTCAATTGAATACTACGTACCTGTAATACAAGTACTAGCGTCAAAAATCGAAATGCTGAAACAGTTGAATAAGATAAAAGCAGCTTGCATTCTTGCAAATGCACAATGACAGCTGCAGCCTGCAACAGCAACAGCAACACTATACTGAAATGATAAATATTTCATTGTTTTCTAGAACAAATCGTTGCGTCATTTGCGCAAGGATATACGGAACTTAGACAGGTTAAGGTCATGTAATAAACCTTCAAAACACTTTCGAATTGTTTACAAATCGTCGATGGGTTTGGCAAGAATATAGAAAGATGAGTCATTGAATATGAAACTTGATATTCGATCAAAAGTGATTGCCCATCAAAATTGTGTCATTGTGTCATTGTGTGACCGTGACCCATTTCGATTTTTTGAAGAATAGGAAATTTATCTTTAAACTTTGACTTGGATTAAAAAAACTGACAAATATTTCCTGCATGATACAAAAAATTTCCTGCAAACAACTTTTACAAAAAATTTCCTGGCAGCGGCGCTGCTGACGCTGCTGGCGCTGCCGGACATTTTCCAGCACTGATATACCGTATCCTGTGTTTCTAAAGGAGATTTATTTCACTATGAAAGCATTAATTACTGACTTGTCTAGCTTAATCATTTAAAAAGTTCTTCACCAATTGTTAAAAATACAATTTTTCTTCCAGATCATTCCCCAACAAATCAGTAAATTTTCCCCGATGAGGGGGCTAGGGTTGCCCACCCAACAGGGGGGCTATGGCCCCCTCTGACCCCCCTCTGGTGCCACCCCTGCTACAGCATCTCTCAAATCTTAAAAATTTAACCATGGAAAGAATAGTCCATTCAACACCCACGTGTGGAAGAATTATTTCTCTTACCAATATTATTTCAAATGTAAGGCATGCTGTGTGTTTTTTGGTCAGTTTAATTTTAACTGTCTGAGCATTTTGTGCAGACTTCATGGCTTTGGCAAGATTGTCAGGGTTGAGTTCCAGATAAATGTTGTTGTCCTCATCCTTTCCTTCTATTCTGAACTCTTCAAATAGATTACCCTAAAATCATAAAACAATAAATTATTAAAGTAGTTTACCACTGTATAAAGTAAGTTACATGTTTTACTAACTTTGGCTTAATCTGCCTCAAGTGGCAGGCCAAAAACAACCATTTTATTTAATTATTTAATTTACTCTATGTAATGCCACACAATTTTACTCATCAAGGGAAGAAGCCTCAAATAGCCTAGGCAACAACAATGGGCTACTGGTAATTATATATATATATATATATAGTTCAATCTACAGACATGGTGTTTTTCGCTGTACTACAGCTCATCAGTGTAGCTTGGAACAATCTGAATGAATTTTATCAATTACTTATACACATGTGATCGTCGGTGACAACCACATGTGGGACAGCATTGGTGAAGTACATTCAGATAGCGTGAAGTGCGCATGGGCCCAGAGTGCTCAAACTTCCACAAGGGTAGTGAGCGTTGCATTATCGCTAATAGGTACCCACAGCAACTTCACAGAGTGCTCAACAACACCGAAGTGAAGGAGCATACATATTATATATATATATAGTTCAATCTACAGACACAGTGTTTCGCTGTACAACAGCTCATCAGTGTAGCTTGGAACAATCTGAATGAATTTCATCAATTACTTATACACATGCGATCGTCGGTGACAACCGCATGTGGGACAGCATCGGTGAAGTACATTCAGATAGCGTGAAGTGCGCATGGGCCCATATATATATATATTATATACAATAAGAGCAAATAAAATTATTATCCAATTAAGGGCTGGGGGTGGCTGTACTGTTCTGGTCAAGTGTATATATGTGTTGTAATTTTAGTTGTAGTAAGCCCCCTTGAGCATTTCTACTCTTGGGGCAAACCGTACTGTACATGATTTCAATATTTAAATATTAAATAAAAAAACAACTTTCCTTCACCAACAACAAAAACACATTCTTATTAAAAATAAAACAAAATTAAAGTTATTTTTAAAATATTAATAATAAATAGTACACGAGTTTTTTAATAAGATGTAGGTAATTTGACAAACACTAGGGTTATATAATGTAGATGAATAAAAATTTGCAAAGTATGCAGTATATATATGGCCTTAGGCCAAAAAGCGCATCTTGCTGTATTTTTTGTTAGCTTGCGGAGGCAATGATGTTTGAAGGCCAGGGTCTGAAATTTAAATTTTTTTTCAGTATCCCATGGGATACCAGGGTTCAAAGTTTTAGTATCCCCCCTAAGAATCCAGTATCCCACTTCTGAATACTAGTTATCATAATTTTTAGTATCCCACCTATTTGTTGGGGTGACTGTACATCACAAGAAATATATTAAGAAAACATTAATTAATCAAAACAGTTTTATTTTGCACTAAAACCCATCAAAGTCACTTTCAGAGTCAGACTCTGAATTAAATAAACTCAAATTTTTATATAAGTTTGAGTGTAGTTAATGGGAACCACAAATGAGTTAAAGTCATGTAATGTAATGTATTGTTGAAGAATGAGGGAGAATTAGAAGGGAATTTGATTAAAAAGCGCAATTAGCCTCCAGCTATGTTGCCTATGGAAAGGCCATACGGACCACGCTGTTGGACATGCAGTGTATATATATATTGCTTAAAGAACCATGTAAAAAACGACAGAAGAAGAATAAAAGATATGTAATGTATAGTACAGTGCAATCAGGATCTGGGACACAAACCTGGACGCGTTTCGACCTTCTGGTGGTCTCATCAGCACTGGGATTTGGGGTTGGGAGTCAATGTAAATATTAAGTTAATTGTTGGAAGAGAAATAATAGCAAGCTGACAACCATCCCCGCGAAGGTCCTGGGGACGAGATTGACAAATATCAACGACGCTATCACTCGATTTCCAAGATGGCGACTTATATAGATCAGTGGAGTTAACAAAGCTATCGGGCAGCGGCGGATTAAGGGCGGGGCCACCGGGGCCTGGGCCCCGGGCCCCCCACATTTGGGGCCCCCCACATTTTGGAGTATTTTATTTAACAACCCAATTAATACTAAGTTACTAACGTTTCTGTTTGTTCAAAGTTATGTTTTGCACGACGTATCTCAGTGTTTTGTAAAACGTATTTCTGAGCCGTAATATATAAAGGGTTCTTTGGTGAACACCAGTGATTCAGTGTCTTTATTTTATTATATTGTAATTTGTAAGACCGATTGGAATTGGAAAAGGGCCCTCACAAAAATGTGGCCCCTGGCCCCCCATAGTCTTAGTCCGGCCCTGCTATCGGGAGACCAACGGAGACCTTTTCCACTATCCCGATTTTTGAAATTTCGTGGTATCCCGACGGGATACAAGTAAAACAGAAGTTAGTATCCAAAACGAAATTTTAGTATCCCGTGGATATCGGGATACCGCTAATTTCAGACCCTGTTAGGCGCAGTGTAAATTTGATACGGGAGTAAGTTAAACAATAATAAGAAAGGAGTAAAGATACATAAGTAATATTCTGATAATTTCACACTGAGAAGTTGGAAAAAGCTATTCTAGATGTTCAAATTTTGAAAATTTTCTGGGGGGAAATGTCCCAGACCCCCCCCCCCCCAACAAGCCCTCCTTGTTGGGGAGCTTACCCCCTGTGTTGAGTTGGGGAGTTCCTGGGACCACCCCTGGTACATCAAGGTACAATACTAAAGACAAAGGAAACAGGAGACATCTCAGAAGATGAACTAAGCAGTAAGATCTCAGCTCAGTACTGGACCAGCCCAGCTTTCGTGCACTGGCCAGTAAACTTAAATCAAACAATATAAGCTAGCCCACTTCATATATGTAAACAAGTTAACAGGTCCTACTGTAAGAAAACCAAGGACCAGTCCTCCTCAATAAAATCAAGGACTGCATAGCTATTTTAAATTTTTCTATTTGTTATTTATAAAATAGGTTGCATCTTACGCACGCTGTGATTGGTCATGTACCATGTTTATATCAGGCTATGTAAACACGGTTGTCCATGGCACATTTTTTAGCCTTATTTCATAAAAGAAATAGAAAATGGATTCCCTGTGTTTATATAACCTGATGCAAACACTCGAGTGAGTTGGGAGAATTCAGAAGTACTTATGTAAACCCTCAACTATGGCTCGGGTTCACATAAACTTTCGAATTCTCCCAACTCACTCTCGTGTTTGCATCAGGCTATATAAATACAGGCAGCCATTTTCTATTTCTTAAATATACCAGCTATATACCTGGTTTAACTCACACCAAACAGTGACTCCACCTTGAGCTGCACTGTCATTCAAAATAAAGTACAGCTTGCTGGGAGTAAGCCTCAAAGCACACGTCTTGGTCATATGAGATACAGTTGCTATAACCCCTATACAAACATATATAATAAACTAGATTAGCTAATTAGGGTAAGCCTAATTGACTTAATTCTCTCTAAAGAATTTTTCCCTATTAAAATGACATACAATTGGCCCAAGAGCACAAGCTCATCTAGGAGGCTCTCGTACACATATAATTTACATTTGATGAGGAAATTTAAGAATATATAGACTCTCTTTAGTCTCTCAGTCTACAGAATGGAAATTTTCAAGGGTTTGCACTTTGCTTATGTATTTACTAAATAACAGTGTGTTAAAATGCTTTAGAGGTGTCAACACATATCATTTAATGAAACTCTTGTGCATACTTTTTCAAAATTATTGCAATTATTCAGGAGGTATGCTCCTCAAAATCATGTATATCCTCTCTGAAATCAATGGAATAGCCCAATGCCTTCACTTGTAGTCTTCTGTTCAGTGTTCACCCAGAAAATATATAATTTTATGTTTTCAAAAAAGAGACAAATGTAAATAGACGTTAAAATATTAAACTATACGTACTGGTAAAATGATGAATGCATGATATATCCACAAGTTTAGCTTTGAATCTCATGTTTTACTTTTATTTATCTAAAATATGAAAATACCATCTTGGTGGCCATCTTGGATTCTATTTTCCCGCCAGCGCGATCAGCGATGCAAATACTTGTTTCCATCTATCAAACTGACAGACGTCATTTACTTTTTGGAGTCAATACAAAACAATGGGGATACTTCGAAAAGGGTTATCATTGAATAAAAATGTTAACCCTTTTCGGAGTGTCCATTGTTTTGTATTTTATCAGTTTAGGATTTTGAGAATTAGGTAAGGATTAGCCATAGTTAATAGAAAATATACATAGTTTGGAAACCCGGCAAACTTCAAAGCGCCAAAGCGGTTAACAATCAAGCTACGATTCATGTTGAAAGGTACGTGAAGGTGCCAAATCCTTTGTTTTAGGTTTATTAATATTTAAACAGTACGGTTGAGTGATTGAACCCAAACGTTGCTATTGGATGATTGCTTCATTATACAGAAAACACAATATGTTCACTGTTCAGTAACCGTGAAAGTGCAAAAATTTCATAAACCTGAACAAAAACATAAAACAATGACTTTTGTTGAGCTTCCATGTATATTTTCTATAAACTATGGATTAGCTAAGTATAAATAAATGAAATTTTTTGTCAAAGACGTAATGTCAATTTGATAGATGGCAACAAATGTCAACGACCCTGCGGGGGATCTGGTTTCTGGTACCCGTACCCAGGCGACGTATACTTGCACTCGATCAAAACATAATGCAATTATAAAGAAAAAGAAGATGGCCATGGAGAATCATTTTGAAAACCACGAAGGATGGAAAACAGACGTTGAAAGTAGCGTAAGTTGGTTGTTAGAAAAATTTAAAAAACGTGAGGAGGAATTGGGAAAAGCTACTCGGGAACTTGAGTTAGCGCGAAGAAAATTTGAAGATGAAATGAAAGGTGAATGGGCAAGAATAGAGAAGGAAGCGCGAGAGAAAAACAGGGCTATTGAAGAGGCCAGATCGAAGTTGGAAGCAGAGAAGAAGCTTATGCGCGATGTTTATGATATACAGTCTTCCCATGTGAAGTTAGATGTCGGAGGACATATTTTCTCGACTTCATTGAGCACGTTGACTCGGGATAAAACGTCGATGTTGGCCGTAATGTTTTCGGGACGACACAAGCTCGTCCAAGGCAAAGATAAGACGTATTTCATTGACCGTGATGGGACCCATTTTCGTTATATCCTAAATTATCTCCGGGATGATCTACGTTTGGATACCTTACCAGAAGACGTGACAATTTTAAAGGAAATACAAAGGGAAGCAGATTATTATCAACTTACTGGATTGTTTGATATGATTGAAGCCATTATGACACCTCATCCCATTCCAATAGATTACACACAAGAGCAAATTGATTGTCTTTTAAATACGGTGACAAAAACCATGTCTGAAGCAAGCCCAGAACCGAATAACTCGCGCAACATGACAAAGTCAAGCCTTGATTTTGAGGAAAAGAATCTCTCAGGTCTTTCATTCACTCATTCTACCTTTGTTCATAATGTTTCCTTTGTTGAGTCAGTTTTAAAGGAAACCTCTTTCTACGGATGTGAATTTGCAAGCAATGTTAAAGTAGACTTCAGTCAGTCAGACCTGACAGCTGCTGATTTCCGCCAGTGTCGTGCATTCACTGTTGAACCGTGGTTAGCTAATGGCAGGTCACAACAACCTCCTCTTTATGGAACAAGTTGCTCTAGTTTTCTTCATCTCATTCAAGAAAAGAAAGTACTATTTCAGGGAGCAAAGTTGAATGGTACAAAATTTGATCCAGGGGTTTTAGAATGCATCTTACAAATGAGGAGTCCTTCTAAATAAATGTTGTAGAATTTGACTCCATGTGCTCACTCTTTCAGCCACTAGGGGTTGTGCAGCTCCAGCCCTCAACCTTGTACACAGGGTCTCATTGCTGCTGCTGGGCTCCATAAGACCCCAGGGCTGCAAATTACTGTCAGACATCGGACAATGTCTGACCAAATTTGGCAAATGTCAGAACAAAACCAAATTGTCATCGGACATAGTGTCCATGCAAATAAAATATATTGTCTAATCAAGAAATTCGGCTTTATGATGTTGAAAGAGAAACTTCTCTTTTTGAGAGAAAAATCCTGATTTCCTTTCGTAATTCTATCGACTAGATTGAGCATGTTTGAATTTTAAATCTTCCGTAACTGAATTGGTCTTCTGAGAGAAACTTATAGTATTTAATTACTCTGGTATGTATAAGTATAACACACGCGCACACGACACTAAACAGACGAGTCAGATGACCGCCACGGAAACCAGCTTTATATCATGAACTCAGAACTGTATTCTGAAGAATTATATGTCCGACAAAATGTAGTGATAATGGCCAAAATTGGAAATGGATCAGACACATGTCCTGTCAAGAAAAAATATATATTTGCAGCCCTGAGACCCTGGATAGAGGGTACAGTGGTGAGCCTTATTAACCCTTTGAGAGGGACGTTTCTGTGAAGGGAATGGTGAGGGGTCTCTGGTTAACGAGTAAAATCATCTGGTGTTAGACAGAGTAAAATATATAAGTAGTGACAAAATGCACATTTTGTGGAAGTAGTAGAAGACTCTGCCCCTTCTTTCCATGTGGTAATGCAGAGTGCATTTTTCTTGGGTTGACACTAAGAAAGACTTGGAGCAAGGCTATTGTATCTGGTGAAATCTGGCTATCCAGGATAAACATTATATCTGACAAACAACAGTAAGTTCTGTAATATTGGGTCACCCCAACAAATCATTGTCAGTAAACTGCTAAAATTAATAATTTAAACAAATCTAATTGAAATTGTTTTACAGCCAGTTAAAAACATCTGTGAACTGATGATTTAACTGGTAGGGAGACATGTTTGACATTTTGAACAAATTGATTTCCAAGTGAAAACATAAGTACAGTAATAAAAGTCTGAACCAGCCAACCAGGTACAGTAACTATTAGCGCTTGACTTAAACTGTACTGTGGGTGCCCTATATCAATGACTGATAAAAGGTGACTGAATAACTGATCCCAGAATGGCTGAGCCCACAGTCAAACATATTGGCAATGGGTAGAATAAGGTCAGCAGTTGCTACCATCAGAAAAAGTACCCATTTCCACTGTCTTTGTTCAGTCACTTTTTGGATGGGACATAATATATATAATTATATATATATATATAAGCATTCATCTATCAATGGGCTCCACTCAAAGCCAACAATGGTGAAGTTCATAGTTACCATGCAACAAAACTCAGTTCTAAATATGGATTGAACAAAAAACATTCATTGTGGTTTTTGTATAGTTTCTTATTACAGCATAGTCTCTCCTACTAAAGTGTATGGAAATGCGGCCAAACTATACGGTTGTGTACTTTCACGCTTTGCTGAACACATTGTTAGCCAATAGCAGCGTTGCTGTATTAAAATTAATGAACGTAAAGCAAAAGATTTGTACACTTTCAGGACACCCTCGTCATAAATTGCAGTCGCTCATTCTAGTTGTTTTGATGCTCACTGCTGCATTTCCAAACAATTTAATTCTTGGAACTATGGTTACAGTGTCATTTTCCTGTTCTTTTCTTACTTATCCGCCGCATTGCTGGCTTTGAGCAGACTACACCCAAATAATGCGTGTACAACACCTGGAAACTCGCCAATTAATTAACCACGACTTTTAATATTTTAAACTTTGATTTTTAGATTGCTTTCCACTTCCATAATTTTATAGCTATCTGAGGTTCACGATGTTCACTGATTGCATAAAATTATAAAATTTGTTAGAACTCTAATCACAAAAGTTCATCGCTCAGAATACATTAAGAATCAAAACTAATTGAATGAACTTGATCAATATGTGGGTGCTACGCTACCCTGCGAGAAATAAGGAAAAGAAGGCTCTGCTCGCAGGGTAGTGCTACGCCATGTATGGTTCAAAGCTTCAAGGGAACTAGTCATCTTAGGGGCTGTTTATATGAGAGGCGAGCCAGCCTGTGGTATTAAAGCGGGATAGCCCGTTAAGCCGGTTTTCCACTAGGCGATTTTTTTCCAGCTCAGAACTCATGAGACCCGTGATGAGACAAAATAAAAAGTCGCTTCGCGCGAAAAACGTCGCCCAGTGGAAAACCGGCTTTAAGCGGGATCTCACCGCGTAGTTATATTCCTGTTAAAAATTCCTCTGCGTTTATATGGCCAAGCGGGCTAGCCCGGTTAGCGAGATCTCACTTGAAACAGGCGAGATCTCGGTAAGCGGGATGAAAATTTTCCCATGTAAACAGTCGCTAACCGGGCTGGCCCGCTTACTGGGATGATTTTTCAAAGGGTGCCGACGCCATTTATTGTTTTGACTTGTCGTTGTTGTAAAATCATCCCGGTAGGCGGGATGAAATTTTCTCATATAAACATAAGCCAGAAATCATCCCGCTTACTGGGCTATCCCAGTAAGCGGACTGGCTCGCCTCCATATAAACAGCCCCTAAGGCTACGTTTACAATTACATATTGTGATTAGTTGGGCCAATTTATAATTGAGATGCATGTTATAGAGCGTTTTCACTCACGTGATCGGTGGCCCCATTGGGGTGGTGAAACAATACGAAATATTTGAATAAGAAAGAGCTAATTCCCATACCGTACACCAATATGGCCGCCATTTCATTGTTTTGGTACACCAATATGGCCGCCGTGACGTCAGATGAAAACGCTCTATAATGAACACGGTCAGGCGGAATGGTGACACGTCACCACTATACTCTCCATTGTCCTTCATTACTTACATGCCATGCATCTAAACTATAAATCAGCCTGATTAATCATAAGAGAGAGTATAACGGCGTAGCCCAAGTGGTAGAATAAATGCTTGCATTGTCATTCTGGTAATTAAGAGGTTCACTGTTACAAACTTGATTTTGTTAACCAAAAGAATTCCTGAAATGAAAAGACAGACGAGTATTATGAAACAAATAATTCAGTGGCGTAACTGCAGAGCAGAGGAAACCTCCACGGAGCTCTGTCTGGAAAATTCGGGGGTTTTTGGAGACAGAAATCTGAACTCGTGCCCCAGTATTATAATTTAGGAGTTTAGGCCTGTACTTTTGGACACGTTTAGGTTAGGTATATGCTAAAATATTACAAAGTGTTAAAAACTGATGTGCGTAGAACTTGTAAAATTGTAATGGAAGACCTTTTACAACTTTTCCATATCATTCTTCATTTTCGAGATATTTCAGTTTGTTTGATATGTAAATGAGATGAGTGCATGCACCTCCATGATTGCTCAAATGTTGAGTGTCACGATAAGTTTCGATGTGCACAGTTTCAAGTGATTCTGTGGAATATAACTGGTTTTGCTATGTATGTACATCATATCAATCACATAAACCAAATCCATCTCAGATCTGAGGAATAAAGACTAATTGCCACACTTGTGACGCATTTTATAGTCGAATCCTTTTATAGTTAAATTAAATATATATGACTCGACACAATTTGCAAGTGCGATGTCTAAACTGAACTTCACTGTACTGACTGTCTTTCAAGGTTTATAGTGCATAGTGCACGTGTAGTTATAGGACTACTACAGTATATGTATAAATGCGCAGGTGCAGAAGTGCCTATAGTATAGGTACTATATATATGCATAGTCCCTAGAAATAAATTGTCTGGAAGTCTCTGTTTGTCCGGTCACTTCAGATCAACTCATGCTCACTATTCAGCCAATAACGTAACGATTTGAAACGGATTATCCCACAGTCTCTCGTTTCCCGGGTGGGGAACGTGGGCTCTGGGAACGAGATTGCCCTCAACCTAAATTGTAGCTCATTGTTAACCGCTTTGATGTTCGCCGCGTCTCCAGACAATATAATTCTAGGGACTATGATATATGTGTAGTTCATACTTGCTGTTTCCGTTGGGAAGCAGGGTCCACTGCAACATTAATCAGAGACGCTTCCTTTGTGTTTCCAAATGCTTTATGCAGCGCAGAGTTCAACTCTTCTGGAGTTCTAGCAAAATATCCAGTACCACCAAATGCTTCTATAATTCTTTCATATCTGGCTGAAGGAAGTAGCGCAGTAGGAGGGGCGCTAAAATAATCAATGATATAGTAATGTCAATGGCTTGTTTACTGATCGTAAAAATGACAAACTGAATTTTGGAATACACTTTATAAAATAACATGTATACTACGCGAGCCCTGATTGGTCAATTGCCGTGTTTGGATCAGAGTATCCAAACACGGAAAATTCCCGCCAAAACGATTTTTTGAAAATGTCGGACAGTATATCATATTCACTTGTGATTATTTTATAAAAGAAATACCAAATGGTTTTTTCCGTGTTTGGAGACTCTTATCCAAACACTTGGGAAATTGCTCGACTTTCGAAAAGCTAAAAACACTCGCCTACGGCTCGTGTTTTGTTACGCTTTTCTCCAGTCTCGCAATTTCCCGCGTGTTTGGATCAGAGTATCCAAACACGGAAAACCATTTGGTATTTCTTTAATCATACAGGCAACACAACTATACAAGAACAGCTAAGAGGAAATTACTATAGCTAAAAGTATCGATAACCCCAAATACTGATATGGATTCTATGTAAAGTGAACAGTTAAATGTCAACATTTTTTTAACTGTGTGAGCAGTGCCGGATTTAGGACTGTGAAGGCCCCAATATATCAATTATAATTTCTGAATGTATGCCTAAGTTACATAGTTAAATAATTAATTAAGCTATAAACATCAAAACATGCTAGAGGTTGAGTATACTATGAGTAGGACAAGCAACTGAGACAAGCAACTGAGACCAGAACTGAGGAAGTTGAACATATAAATTACATTTATACATGTACGGAATAGATGTACCTATTGGCTATTACAATGACAAAATTAACGTATGGTTACAGAATACTGCAGTTATGTGAGTCTGTCAATTCAGTTTAAGACCAGGCACCTTACGAGCCTTCCGTCTAGCAAACTCTTCTATCACCTCATCGGCATTTATCTCACGCAAAATATCATATTCTATGCCAACCTCGTACCCAGGGTCTTATCTCCGCTCTCCCGCCCCCGCCCACCGCTGCGAAATGTCGTCTATCAAAATGTTCGACTGTGCATGGAGTGTCCCCTGCGTATCAATGCTTGACCTCACTGGAATAGTCGAAGAAATGCATGTATACGTATCTTGTTTTGTTTTCTGGTATTAGATTTTGAAATGAGTGCTTAAACCGGTGATACGATTTTAAAATTGAAACAAGTTGTTTTGACAGCTATGGTTTTTAGTTTATAATAAATCGCTGTGTTTATTTAAGTTTACAACGAAGAAAGTTTTTGATGTTCCCATTCGTTTATAAATAATCGTCAACCTGGGTGCTTAAATTATACAATATATAGTCGATTAATCGATATATTATTATAATTTTTCTATTTATATAAACTCCAGTTACTCCGCAAATTTGATCTAGATCTTTCGTCGCTTGATCATCAGACAAAAAATATTTTGGCGTTCAACTTTTCACTTTACATAGAACCATATAAGTAATATCGTATTTATAGTATTTATTAATGAAATAATTCATGAATTATCGTATAGCCAATCCATGAATGTATACCACATCACATGCATGAGTTTTGATACCCAATGAAAACCTGTAAAAAACTTCTTAATCTACATGCAAATCGCGATGCGAATATTCGTTTGAAAAGCAAGATCAAACACTCGTTTATCGTATTTCATCAGGGGACTCCAAACACTCGAAAACAATAAAAACCTCGGAGCTACGCCCTTGGTTTTCATTTGTTTTCTCCCGTTTGGGACCCCTGATGAAACACTCTCATGATCAAACTCGTATTCGATCTATTACTTAAAATGCTCATTAATAATTCATGAAGAAAATTCAAAAGAAATGAATGTTTAAACAGGTGTTGTAAATCTGATACAGCATTGATTAATAAAACATCAATGCTGTATCAGATATACAACATACTAATTAGCACCCATTGGCTCAAATTGAGCTTTTTCCTTGTTTAAATAATTTGTTCGCGTCGTATGGGATTTACAAATCCTATAGTCAGTTCGGCCGCTCATATTGTAAATATATCCTTCACTTCGGTGTTGTTGAGCACTCTGCGAAGTTGCCGTTTTACCTATTAGCGATAATGCAACGCTCACTACCCTTGTGGAAGTTTGAGCACTCTGGGCCCATGCGCACTTCACGCTATCTGAATGTATTTCACCGATGCTGTCCCACATGCGGTTGTCACCGACGATCGCATGTGTATAAGTAATTGATGAAATTCATTCAGATTGTTCCAAGCTACACTGATGAGCTGTTGTACAGCGAAACACCGTGTCTGTAGATTGAACTATATATATATATATATATATATATTACTTATACATTCTTTAAATAATTATCATGTGCTCACTTGTGCATTATAATTTTAATTCTCCATTCCCATGCAGATTGGACACATTCAACGTTGCAGGATCATCATTTATACCATATTATATATACACCATATATAGTTCGTAATTCTTATAGTCATTACTATATGCTCATTTCTATATAAATGTTGCTACCCCAGTCTTGAAAAAAAAGGTGCTAAATGTGGATGGTATTTATCCATCTCAAACTCATTAATAATTCATGAACCAAAAACAAAAGAAATTAATGTTTAATTAGTGTTTTGAAACCGGAGGAAGATCCATCTAGCTGATCACGTGATGACGTTTTGAAATATTTCAAAGTCCTAGGACTTTGAAATATAGTCCTAGGACTTTGAAAATATGTAAATTACTATGTTTGAGAAGTCAGTTCAAACACTCGACGTCGGACTTTACCGGATTTCAAAGCCTTCAAAGCCCTCGTGCATTAAAAATGCTCGCCTTCGGCTCGCATTTTCAATAGGCACTCGGACTTTGAAATCCCGGTAAAGTCCTCCGTCTCGTATTTGAACTATTACTTCTAGATTGCAGTGGTGTTAGTATAGCGCTTTATATTCTGCCTGTTCGTTCGTTTGTTTGCGCTGAATCAAATCATTTTTTTAGTAAAACTGTACTGTACTGTATGTACTGTACTATACTTTCCGTATCGCTCGTACCGTACTGTATTGTACCGTGCATGGCCACTGTCACTCCCAGCCACGACACTACATGGACCCACAGGTCATTTACAAACTTTACCTCATAGCTGCTCCACCAGGTGAAGTTGAAATATCCTTCCAGCTTTCGTCATCAACCCCATTATAAATACCATTGTTATTTAAAATTATGAAGACTATTGGCAGATCATACCTACATGGCAAGAAAATATTTCAATGTTTTGTACTGTTGCTCTTAACATATATACTCGCTCTTTGTAATACCCGTTCAGTCCGTTTGGGGCTTTTCCAAATTTTTTCGTTTGTTTTTGCTGTACATGCTGTCGTAAGTTAAACTCAGAGAAAAAAACTCTGAGCTCCAGACGGGACTCGAACCCACAACCTTCCGAATGCCAGCCAGACGATTTGGTTTGTATAAAAACCACAAAACTTCCACCTAAACTAAACCGATTTTTCTTTGCAACTTAAATTTATGCGAGTTTCAGAACCCCAGTACGATCCTAATCCAACGAGTTAACCGGGTTGGGTTAGTCCGGTCCATGTACACAACCTTTAATACCACAAGTCAACGCTACCAAAACACCAAAACTACCAAAAAAACTACCGTTTTTCCAAATTTGTCGTCAAGCTTCAGTGAGTTTCAAGATTTTAGCAATCTTCTGGATAATCTAACCACAACAAAACCCTTAACCATAGTCGGAAATCTGGTTTACCACCTTTAGCTTTTTGGAAAATGAATTTGACGACATACTTTGGAAAAGCCGCGAAAGGATTGGACGAGTTCCTTACAGTCCCTTGCTTCCTCCTGTGCGCATGCGTCATTTGTTTGCTTGCGAGACTCACACAAAAGAGTGCTTGCAATGCAATTCGGATATTTCTAGTATATTCGAGGAAGAGCACAACATTGTAAGTTGGATTGATTCCATCTTTAAATAGAGATGCCTATAACATCGCCTTCTAGCCTAAACGTTTTTTAGAGTATTAATACAGCGTGTCGCATTACCCCTTAAGGGGAGCACGGGTGGCGTGTGCTGTTAGCGCGCTGCCTCTCACCAAAAAGTTAAGCCCGGTTAGACGGGGTTAGTACTTGGATGGGTGACCGCTTGGGAATGACCCCGTTGTCGGGCTTGGACTCATGTGAGTAGAGTTGTAGTTGATCTCTCCTGCATGCTTCGAGGGTTTTTCGCCAGGTTCTCCGGTTTTCCTCCCTCCATAAAATCAACACCTTTGATATGCCTCGACACGGCCACGTTGATCTGCGTCCTTCGCAATTCAGCCACTGGCTGCAAGTAAGGATGATTAGCCCCCAGTCCTTTATCCTTTCTATAATATATAGGGCAAAAGAGGGCAAACCAAACCGTGGTAACCTAGAAAGGTGGGTTTCGAATTTTGGCTTACCCGCAAGAAAAATAAACATCGACAGAGAACTATATAAACAAACTCCAGAAATGCTCAATATAGCGACTGCAGTTCACTTTTAACACCGTCAATATATAGACTGCTTTGATCATCACAATATTTTTTTCTTATCTAAGTGCATGGCAACTTTACCTGAAAACGGTTTCGAGTTCCATTCCCGAGAAGCCAAAAGCACTATCTCCCTGAATGCAAACAACTCTGGATGCGGGAGGTTTGAATGCCTCATCATCGAACTTTATTAAGATGGCAGCAGCAATGGCAAAACCCAAACCAACTCCCATTGTTCCAAATGTGCCAGCATCTAATCTAGGACAAAATAAGTCACTATTAGTGGGGTGTTTACATGAGGTCCATCTGAACTTGGACCGGCCTCAATTTTTGCGTTTCGAGAAAAGGGGGTGACATCCCCAATATTTGAAAGTCAATATTCAAAAAATTCGGTCCCGAATTGTCTATCAGACTATCTTTTTTATTCTTTACTACTTTTTAGGAACTGGAAGGGACGAGTTGAAGGGGAGATAGTAAGCTTATCAAATAGACTGATCAAAAAAGTTGGTACCAGAACGAAAATCACCACCAAAAATGTCTCGAATGTGCGCCACTGCTCGCAACAGCCCATGTGTTTATATTACATTATACATAAACATGAAATCATTTTACATTTCTTAAATATAAGTCAAATCGCAGACCCTCCGTGTACATGCATGCATAAAAAATAAACTATACACTAGAATTAATGCTCATGCAGAAAATGTTCACCACGCCGTTTTCACAAAGATGTCGATTCCAATTCCATTTTGTTCTTCTTTTTTCTCTTTCAATTCTCAACCAAATGCCTACCTGTGTCTTGGCAAGACGTTTGGTATAACTGTTCGACCTATGTCCATAGTATTAGCTCCTTCGCTAACGAGAAGACAATCTTTGGGTAAAAATTTCCTTATCTGAAAGAAATAAAGCAAAAGTCATGAAAATGTATAATCTCATTTACATATAAGACTGTCTACCATAACAACTTAATCACGTAATTCAGTTCAGTAGGGGGGTATTTACATGGATGAAAGTTGTCCCTGTCAAGGGGGTCACCCTGGCCCCAGACTCCCAGAGCTACAGTTTACAGTGTTTATATGAGAAATGTTGTCCCTGATTGTCCCGAAGGGCAAACCAACTTTTAACCATCACGTTGAAGCGTTCCTTTGGAGTTGCCTGGGGTACACGCGTAAAAACGCACAACTTGTTCACGGTTGTCAACAGGCGTGAACAATGTTGTGCTGTTCGCCGTGAACAATGTTGTGCTGCTCGCCGTGAACAAGTTGTTCACTTATGGTTCCAACAACTTGTTCACGGATAAATCAACAGCCATGAACAAGTTGTTCCAACAGCACATTTTTTATAGCCAACAACGTTGTTCGCACATGATGCAACATGTTGTAACAGCATGACGAAATAACAACGATGAACAACAATGTTACAACAATGGTGAACATGGTTGATGTATCAACACATTCTTCGGTTGTTACAACATGCGTGAACAACGGTTGTTGTTTCATCAAGCTGTAACAACTTGTTGAAACAATGATGAACAATATTGTTAATTTATCAATGTTGTTCACATATGTCAACAAGTTGTTACAGCATTGTTCAGGCAACAATGCTGTAACAACTTGCGAGATTTTTACGCGTGTAGATGAGTGAAACTGTTTACATGAAGGAAAGTTGCCTCACCCCTAGGGTTACCCTACCTCGCAAAGAGGGTGACCCTATCCCTAGGATGACCCTACTACCCGAGACAAGTGTCAAATTCCCCATGTAAACACCCGCTGTCGCGACTATATGAAACTGAATGCAAAGTTGGCTGGCTTGGGGGGGAGGGGGGGGGGGGGGGAAAGGCAGGGTGACCCTTCTAGTAGGGACAACTCTCGTCCATATAAACGGACCTTTAATTAGTATACACTAAACATACCTCGCTATAAGCCCGATAAAAGTTCATGGGAATAGTGTCATCTTTCTCAAGTTCCTACAAAAATGTATTATACCATAGAAAGCATAAAGGTAAGAGAAGAAAGGTAAATAGTATTGGGTCTATACAATAATTGACAAAATTAGTTGAAACGACTCGGGGGAATCATGCCTTAATTACGAAGCCTATTTTTTGCATAAATTGCTATCCCCCCGTCCCCCCCTTAACCTGAACATGTAAATGTAATAGCAGATGACTGAGTGCAAATTGTACACATTTTGAGTTTCACAACATTGAAGTGGGGGGAAGGGGGACATTAAACCACGTCAGTGTTAGCTTCGTTTCAAGAATTTTGTCAATGATTGTAGTTCTATCTCATGCAAGCCCTCTTCAGGTGATTCCTCAGTAATTCTTCCTGAAATAAAATTTTCTGAAACTTCCCAGTCCTAAAATGTTTGATATACTAATCTTTAAAAAAACAAAATAATAGTTGGTGCCAAAGAACTTGTAGTTTAGAAAATACAGCTGCCAGTAAACCACGATGTTTTCCCAATTTGTAGCTATTTTGGCTAACATTTGATTTCGTCTTGTTATTTATCATAAAAAATTCCTTCATGGCATTTAGTCACTCTGCGAACGAAGCCTTCTTTTCCTCATCTCTTCGCTGAGAGTGAGAGGAAGAAAAGAAGGCTCTGCCGTATTCGTGTTTGATTTCGTCCAAGATTTAGGACGAAGTTACCCGTTTAACCGGTTCTTGTTTTGTTTTCTGCTCTGATTTGGACTGGGTTCGAGATTGTAACCAGTCACAAATACAGCAGAGCCTTCTTTTCCTCCTCTGTCTCTCTCAGCGGAGAAATAAGAAAAAGAAGGCTCTGCTTGCAGGGTACACTTAGTTTACACTGACTGGTTAAATATTTATATCTACTTATATATATGAACTATTTAGAGGCAATTTTTGAAGCCGCAAGAACGAAAAACGTACAAAATCAGTTCAAATTTTCGAAATGATTTTTCCTCATTTCATATATGCTGTAAGAGCTGGTGTAGGAAATTAACAATTGGAAAGAAAAGTGGGATCACTTGTCGAAGAAACACACGCCCATGATTCCTTCGAATTAACTTTGGTTTGATAATAGCATTTACATAATTATATCAAACAACCTGAAATATCTCAACAACAATAAGCCAATTTATATTTAATTAATCAATAGGCCAATTTTAAAAAAATTATGTAGAAGGAATAATTTTTTTTCTCGGAAAAATCATGTTTGTTTTCAAAATTATTAATTACTCATACTTCAAGAAAAGTTAATGAAAACAAAATTGGGGGTCACGAAAGTTTTTTTCGAATTAAATTAGTTTGAAGGGTAATTGGCAGCCATTTTGAAACGTCATTGTTGCCATAGAAACAGCTGTTGCTATTTATACATATATTTATACAGTCAGTTTTTGATTGTCAGACTGTTTAACTATGCATAACATTTAGTTTTATTCTTTTCCCGAATTGTTTACGTATGTACGTATGTACGTACTTTGGACTCTCAGACTTGTATTTTCCATTTTTCAAGAAACTGTATGGAGACACCTTAAGTAGGGCTTTACCGATTACAGAGAATAACCGGACTTTTTTAATTACTGCAATGCCGTACTGAAAATGCTTGAACAAAGAATGGCATTTGTTTAATTGCCAAATGTTTTACTTCTCCGTTGTTTTATTTCACAATTAGTAATATACTCCCACGCTAACCAGGCATCGCCATCATATATACAGAAGCAACTAAGCTCTCAGCAACGGCATCTGTAGCTCAGTGGTCAGAGCACTGCGCTAACATCGCGAAATCGCAAGTTCCATTCCTAGCAAGAAAACCTAAATGCCTCGTCGATGTTCTATTTTCGCAACAGTTTCCGGTTTGGTGTTAAAAATGTATATATTAAATTTGAATACGAGTAATGTCCAATACAGGCATCCGTTCTGAGCAGACGGCGGACGGTAACAGACGGCACAGATGGGGGACTTGGTGTAGTCTTAAGGGGTATACCAATGATAAAGAGATCTGTTGAAACAAGGGAACTTTCTCACCAAAATAGATCTAAAAGATGCATATCCAAGTGTTCCAATTTGGGCCCCCACCAAACATTTCTGCGCTTTTTGTAGCAAAGTACAATATGGGAGTTTCTCTGCCTCCCCTTTGGGCTCGCAAGTGCTCCTCGGACATTTACCCAGTTGCTCAAACCAGTAGTTGCCCAACTGCAAAAAAGGGGGGTCACATTAATTTATTTAGACGACATTCTCATAATGTCGGCATCAAACGAAATTGCTCTAGAACACACAGTCCTAACAATCAACATTTTACCCAGCTGAGGCTTTGTGGTGAACCACGGGGTGAACAAAGAAAAGTCAGTTTGCAATCCCTCACAGGAAATTGAATTTCTGGAGTTCCTCCCAAGAGACAAGATAAAGGGTATCAAGAGGGATTGTCAACAAGTGCTAAACAACCCCACAGTACCAATAAGGGTTATCTCTCGGCTACTTGGAAAGCTGTCCTCTTCAATTCAAGCAGTCTTCCCAGCCCCCTCAACTATCACATGATCTTAGATTTCACTAGAAATCCCATCCCGAAGGCAATGAATTTCATCTTGCAGAACTCACAAAATCTACCCGGGTTGGCAAGAACCTTAAGGGTATCTTTTCATGCTAGCTTTCCGCAAGACAAGCATTTATGTCCTCGTGAATGCCTCAGAGCTTATGAAGCTCCGTTGTACAGCTTACCTTAGGCTAGTTGACCCAACACAACTTAACAAATAAGTAATATTGGGCATTTCACTCGATTACATAGCATGTTCTAAGGATTTTGGGTGAAGAAAAATTCGAGTGTAGAATATATACATTTTAAGACCAAACTGGGACCAGTTGCGAAAAATGCAACTACACAGGCCTTCCGGCAGGAATTGAACCCACGACCTTGCGATTCTAGTGCAATACTCTGACGACCGAGCCACGGAGGGCGTTGCCGAGAGCTTGATCGAGAGTTCTGTATATATAATAAGGTGGTAATGCAAGGAGAGAATTGGGTATATTATAAGTAATATTGGGCATTTCACTCGATTACATAGCTTGTTCTAAGGCCTGTGCCAACTGGTCCCGGTTTGGTCTTAAAATGTATATATTCTACACTCGAATTTTCCTTCACCCAAAATCCTTAGAACAACTTAACAAACTCTTTTTAGCTATCGTGAAAAACTTTGACTCACTGGATTAAAGACCTATTGTGTCTTTCGGCTATAATTGACTCGATCTAATATCTTTAAAGCACCTTCTAGACTTGCCACAAGTCGACTGCTTTGTTGTTTTATTCAAGACAGCCAACAAATCTTCCTCTCTCCGACAAAAAGAACAGACTTTGGGAAAGTCTAAGCAAATTCTTGATCAGAAGGGCTGCTTCTCCTACCGCAGCTAGGGCAGGTCTTTCGGTTGATAATATTATCAAGATGGTTGACTGGACAATAATCTGCGAAGCAGACTCCCCCTCAACCGCTCCCCCCTGGAAGCGCCAGAGCAACAGTTGCTCTGGCGCTTCCAGGGGGGAGCGGTCGAGGGGCAGTCTGTGACGCAGACTAACTGGACAAGTAATAATACTTTTTGACGATTTTATTATTTCAAGTCGACATTTATGAAGTGCAACTACAGATTATGCAAAATCCATAAGGTTGCAGTAAAGGATGAATTGCACGAGTAAATGGAGACGAAATATAACAATGCTCCCTCCCTCTCCACACATAGTATTGTGTTATTTTTCTTCCTTTTCAGGTTCCGCTTCAGCAAAAAGACGACAATAAGGGGCGGACCGTGACCGCGATCACAGGGGCTAGAACCCAGTCCCATTGTTGTATTTTTTTAAGTTTTACGTTGAAACGCTGCATTTTAAGCAAATCAGTGGCGTAGGAAGCAAGCTGATGTTGGAGGGGCACAGCTTCAAACGGGTATTTTGTTTGCGGGGTAGAGCTACAAAAGGACACTTGAGACACGTGTTTTATCAAAAAGAGTACTTTTCTTTTGCAAAACGGGCACTTTATGACAAAGTGTGTGTGTGTGTGGAAGGGGGGATATGCCCCCTCTTCCCTCCGGTTCCTACGCCCCTACGTCTTAATAAAGACAAGCATTGTTATATTTCGTTTTCATTTACTCGTGTCTGAAATTGTCGTTGTACGTATCCATTTTATCCATATATAAAGACGAAGTACTTAATTAATGGCGGTCAAGCGTATTTTGCGCTGACTCAATCTCGTTCAGTCGTTCTCAGAGTCTTCGCTGGCACGCAAACGAAGGCTCTGGAATAATCCAACACTGCAATGTAGCCTGCTCTCTGGGAGGCTGCTTCGCAGCGCTAAGGCGCCAACGGCGAAGGCTCTGGGTGCGAGATTGTCGCTGACCTAGAAGACCGACGGCTCTAGTTCTTAATTGGCGTCGAAAAGTTTAATATACATGTGGGCCAGAAGTTTATTGGCTTTTCGTATGATAATTCTGTTCAATCTCAGACAAAGATCCACTCAGAGAAATCAATAAGGTAAAGAGCTGTTTGAAACGTAAATGAACTATCATGAGTAATGATTCTGACTCAACTAAAAGTACTTCTAGCAATGGAACAAAGTCTCATAAGTGTCCATCCTGCATCAAGACATATGCTAGTTTATCAAGTCTAAGATGTCATATGGTAACGCATTATGAAGAGAAGCCATTCAAATGTGATGTGTGTGACAAGAGGTTTAGTCGAGCAGGTGACTTACTAACTCATAAACGAATACATACCGGAGAGAAACCATTCATATGTGATGTGTGTGACAAGACATTTCACCAGTCAAGTCACTTACTGTATCACAAAAGAACACACACTGGAGAGAAACCATTCAAATGTGATGTATGTGACAAGACATTTAACCAGTCAAGTAACTTACTGTGTCACAAAAAAACACACACTGGAGAGAAACCATTCAAATGTGATATCTGTGACAAAACATACATCCAGTCAAGTGGCTTAAAACATCATAAAAGAACACACACTGGAGAGAGATTATTCAAGTGTGATGTGTGTGACAAGGCATTTTTCCAGTCAAGTAACTTAGTGAATCATAAAATAACACATACTGGTGAGAAACCATTCAAGTGTGATGTATGTGAGAAAACATTTTCTCGGTCAGGTAGCTTAGTGCAACATAGAATGACACATACTGAAAACAAGCCATTCAAGTGTGATGACTGTGACAAGACATTCTATCAGTTAGGTCACTTACAATACCACAAAAGAACACATACTGGAGAGAAACCATTCAAATGTGATATCTGTGACAAAACATACATCCAAGCAAGTGGCTTACTACATCACAAAAGATCACATACTGGAGTGAGGCCATGCCCATACAAGTGTGATGTCTGCGATAAAACATTTTCCTGGTCAAGTAACTTATTACATCATAAAAGAATGCATACTGGGGAGAGGCCGTTCAAGTGTGATATCTGTGACAAGACATTTTCTCAGTCCGGTAACTTACGGAGTCATAGAAAAACACACACTGGTGAGAAACCATTCAAGTGTGATAATGTGTGAGAAGAGATATTCCCAGTCAGGTAGCCTGCGTCGTCACAAAATGTCATGTAAACTGTGAGGAAATTTTTAAGGTTTGTGTAAGTACTGTCTGTGACATTAAACATTTTCCCACAGCGAGTGAAAAATTGGGGTGACTAGATGTAGAATGCAGGCTCCTATCTCACATCATTCAAAAAATTGTTGCCACAAAATGGCAGATTTATAAGGGCAAAATTGGACCCTGTCATGTGACAGTCTGAGTGTGCATTCTATATCTATTATTTATTTATTTCTATTCTTTCATACTGCATACATGTAAATTTACTGTATTAGACTGATGTGCTTATGCTTTCAAGATCTATAATTAGCAACATGATCTTTGTTGTTTAATACAAATTTAACATTCAGGGCTCAAAATAACGTTTCATGTTATGCTGGTCATTTCCAATTGTGAGCAGTCAAAGGCGATTTTTGACCAGTCAAATTTCATGATGCCCCCCCCCCCCCCATTTTTATATGACCGGTCAAAATGACCGGCATTATACAAATTTGACTGGTCACATTAAAAATTTGGCCAGTCATTGACCGCTGACTGGCCGTTATTTTGAGCCCTGACATTACTAAATGCTTTAACCCTTTCATTCCCATTGCTGCCATTTGGTATTTTTATTTTTTACTCTGTCTAACGCCATAAGATGTTAGTCATCAAGGGAAGACATCCTGATATGGTGGGGGTTAAATAGAGAATAATACATGGATGTGCAGAAATATGAAATTTATTTCGAGTGTTGACCAGGATATCTCACAAGTGAGCGAAGCGAACGAGTGACATATCCTGTTCAACACGAGAAATAAATTTCATATTTCCAAGCATCCATGTATTGTTCTGTTTATTATATAAAAAAAATTGTCCTATTGCCTTGCAAAAATTGCATTAAACTATAATGCTGATTCAGCGATAATTATGGAACGCCATTTCGGACAAAAGGGTATCGAGTTTCGAATAAGGTACCGAGTCGCATGAACAATATATCGAGTTGGCTTTGTAACAAAAAACAATACTGAGATGCGACGAGAAACACTACCGAGAATCCATCACCCAAAATACCACATCGAGAATTCCGTACAAAAAAAACCCCATACCGAGAATGCAGCCCAAAAATACCATATCGAGAATTCCATAAAAAACCATATCCAGATTCTAGCAAAAAATAACATACCGAGAATCCCGTCAAGAAAATATCCAAAATAACATATCGAGAATTCACAGAGAGCCTGCGAGCAGGCTAACCCCAATTATTTGCCCCAAACCTCTAAAGGTTTTGCTCGACAAAAATGGAGGCAGTCTACACTCATATTTTGTTAATTGTGTTCATTGGGCATATCATCGCCGTTCACGGAAATAGCGATGAAGAATTAAGAGACTACTTTTCGTCCTTGTTAATTATTCTTGAGAGAACAGAGCGTCATCTTTCAATAAGGTCAATCGATCTTTTGGAATATTGTCAGCGTCATCTAGAAGGCCATCTGGGTATTCTTGTTGCTTTTATTGCAGTATTGGATCAAACTGAAAGTCTGTCACGTGAAAGACTTTTACAAGGATTACAACAGTTGGTTAGTCTTGTTAATAGGCAGTTAAGAAGAATAGATGAGTTGTCATCACTTGAAGAAAGAAGCGTAAATCTCAACACTTCCATGCCATCACAAATGAGAACAGGAGGAAGACACAAATACGTTATACCAAAAGAACAGATTGAACGATTATATTCATATGGAATGACATGGACTGACATTGCAAAGATCTTCCATATAAGTGAAAGAACATTGTACAAAAGAAGACAAGAGTATGGCATTGTTGGGACATATTCTAACATATCAAAAGCTGATTTGGACAACCTAATTCGAAACTTGCTTGTAATTACGCCAAATGCTGGTGAAAAATTTATAATTGGCAGTTTAAGAAGCCGAAATCTACGTTTGCAAAGATGGCGTATCAGAGAACGTTTGAACGTGCTTGACCCTGTAGGAAGAGCAATCCGGAGAAATAATGCCATAATTCGACGTACATATAACGTGAAAGGTGCAAATCATTTATGGCACATTGACACAAACCATAAATTAATATCATGGCGTTTTGTAATTTTTGGATGCGTAGATGGATATAGCCGATTGCCGATATATCTGCAGTGCACTGACAATAACAGATCAGCAACGTCATTGAATTATTTCCACAATGGTGTTCAAAGGTTTGGGTTACCATTGCGTGTTCGAGGAGATCATGGAGTAGAAAACTACGATGTAGCGCGGTACATGATATCTTGTCGTGGTTTAAATCGTGGTAGCTTTATTACAGGACGCAGCGTTCATAACCAGAGAATAGAACGGTTATGGTCTGATGTTAACCGGGTTGTTACAAGATATTATTCTGACCTATTTAAGTTTCTTGAAGCACAGAACTTACTAGATGCAACCAATGAAATACATATTTTTGCTCTACATTTTGTCTTTCTTCCAAGAATCAACAAATCCTTGTCTGAATTAGAAAACCAGTTAAGCTATAGAGGAATGAGAACATCACAAAACAAGAGTCCACTTGCCCTATGGGAAACTAGTATGATGTCATTTGATTCTAACTTTCCAGTTCAACTGGAGCAATATGGTATTGATACATTAGGTGCAGTGCCAACCGATGATCTAAATGAAGGAATTATTGTCCCAGATATACAACACCAAATACCTGATGATCAATTAATGCAATTACAAGCCTTTATTGACCCCCTGGCTGAAGATGGGAATCATGGCATCAATCATTTTACACAAATGATCAACTTGATAGAAACATCGCAGTAATACTACTACTAAAGCTAATTTACTTTTGAAAACAAAGACACTTTATTAACAATATAAACTTTTAAGTTACAAGTTTCTTGTTAAACAATAGTTGTATTCAACTAGATACCTGAGCATACAATCTTGGATAAAACTTGCTGGAATACTGCCCATGCATAAAGTCTAAATTGTCACAACTTCAAAGTTCATAGCAATAAATATATTTGTGTCAATTTTTTTCTTGTTCACTGTTGTTCTCTACATAGTACATATGTCAAAAAATTGTTTCTACCACATTTAAGTGTGCACTAAAACGTGGACTACTGTATGCTTAAAGTGAATTAGATAATGAAATACAGTATGGGAAGAATTCTTGCCAGTTCTCTTCAAGATTGAAGCTACAAAAACATTTGTCTTTAATGCTTATTTTTTTAAGGAAAATAAATTTAATAGAAAACAATTGAATCAATTTCAAAAACTACCTGTTCTCATAAAGTAATAAGATAAATTATAGTAAAGCCTTTTTTAGCTTTTACAGTACATATATATCCTCAAAGCTAATAGCTAGAGAACAGTAACATACAAACACAACAACGTTTTAATCTGTGTCAAGGATGCAATAAGTTTCTTTTCTAGTTAATAGTATCCAAAACCTTTGGTATTGCTTATACCAAACTCTACAGCTCTTTTGAAGTCATCATATTTCGCATGTATTACAGGCAGATACAATTTTAATGCGTACGTATTGGCTTTTGGAAACTTTGATTTATTTCCATCAGCTTGACTCGCATAAACGTTCCAATTGAATAATAAAGTAATACAATAAAAGAAAATAATAAACTTTAAGTAAACAAATAATAAATAACTAAATCCAAGCGTATAACATCGTTCTATTCGTGTTCGATTACTTCTAGTCTAACTCGATCTCGATCTCACTCTAACAAAAACATACACAACGTTCTCGGATCACGTGACTAAAAATCTCGTGGTCAACAGGTTACCCAAGATTACTATATTAGATTAATAACGTTCAACTTTATCACACTCCCGGCGTTGATCACCTTAAAGTGATCAAGAAAAATCAAAATAATAACATGGTAAACATTGAATGTAATTTGATCCTTTCGAAAGTTAAAGGTACTCAGCTCATTCCCTTTCGCAAGAGTTCTCCAATAACTGCTGCAGTTCGTCTCGGTCGTTGCGTGGTCGGATTCTCGGCTTCTGGCATGGTATCAGGAATGCTGTTTACAGGATCTGGACTCATTCGTAATTCCAGAGGCACCAAATGTTGTATGGGTCTTCGTAGCTCGGTTACTCTTCCCTTTTCTGAATTTACCACACGAATCTTGGCTGCCCGAATTATCCCGTCGTGGCTGCTAAGCAGCTCTGTAACCTTCGCTAACTTCCAGAAGACTCGCGAAGAAGAATCATTCTTCAAAACTACCACGTCGCCAACTGCAATCGTCTCTCGTGATGGTCCATGAAGCGCACGCGAGATCTCTCTCAGGCTTAACAGGTATTCCTTCCTCCAACGATTCGTAAATTGAATCAGTAAACGTCTATGATGCTCGACTTTCTTCGTTAAGGATTGGTTCGTACTGATGATGTCATATTGCCTGTCATTAGGTGTCAGCGTGATTTGTCGACCATAAATGAGCTGCGACGGCGTAAGCGGGTATGAAATTCCCTCTTCGTCATCATACACGTAGGTGAGTGGCCTGTTATTAATCGTCGTCTCGATTTCCACCAAAAGTGTTCTCAGCGATTCGAAATCCAATGACGTTCGTCCATACCCTGGATGCCAGAGGTTCTTGGGGGAAAGATGGGGGAAGGAAGGGGAAAGGGAGGGGGAAAAGGGGGAAGGGAGGGGGAAAAGGGGGGAGGGGAGGGAAAGAGAGGGGGAAAAGGGGGAAGAAGGGGGAAGGGAGGGAAAGAGAGGGAAGAGAGGGGAAAGGGAAGGAAAAGGGAGAGAAAGAACCTCTGGTGGCACGGCTTGCGAATCTCACTTCCATGTTTAGATTCTGGGTACAGAAATTGTACTAGGCACATGATTGGTCAGTTATAATTAGCAGTGATTGAAGCGATATGATTGGTTAAGCAAAGAAAACCGGTTTTGGTAGAGCTTTTTACAGTTTTTAGTCAAAACGCAAAACGACAGAGAAAATGGGAGAGATATATACCGAAGCAGTTTCTGCAACTCTAAAAGCACTTTTCCCGAGGATAGGAAGCTTAAAACAACAGCAAGAAGAAGCCATTTTTCAATTTATACAGAGGAGAGATGTGTTTGCCGTGTTGCCAACTGGTTGGGGGAAGTCGTTGATTTTTCAAGTTGTTCCAACGTTGTGCTCGTACTTACACAACAAAGGTTTGCCTTACCCAGATAAAAGCTATCGTTCTCGTCGTATGCCCGCTAAATTCCCTTGTGGCTTCACACATAAAGGAACTTGATAGTTTGGGAATCAGATCATGTTCGCTTTCAGGAGAAAACGTTGATGAAAATGGCCTATTTGCTGGACACTATTCCTTCGTTTTCACAAGTCCGGAAGCCATAATCAATGAAGAAAAATGGCGAAAGATGTTACGAAGTGATATCTATCAAAGAAATCTTTTCGGCCTGGTTACTGACGAAGCTCATGTTGTGCCTAAATGGTAAGTACTTCAGTGATTGTATACTGAATGTGATTTTTGTGATTATACAAACAGAAAACAGAAAACAAATGCGTTACGAGTTGCAAACTTTAATCCAACGACGTGTCGATAAATAATATTGAGTAAACTAGAAAAAGGGAAGCGCTTGTAATTCTCTCTTTAACTGAACAGATATAAAAAAGATGATAAAACAAACAGAGGATAGGGAGCAAAGTTTGGGTTAGCCATTAGATTGTCAGAAAGGACAAAGCCAAAGGGTTTTGCCATGTTACACGTAATTATTTTCCCCGTGCATCTAGTAGAAATTTGTTATCTAGCTAGGTATCTCGTTAAAATCAAACACATTTTGATTATTTAATAGTAAAATGTAAAGGCAAGGAAATAAGGGATGAACCATTATTTTTCTTATAAATTATTAGTAGGTTGCTCTGCGGGATTGAGTTTGGACATGATAATTAATTACCAAACTGGCAAATTGGTACAAAAAAATGTTACCCTTTCTCCTGTTCCCTTTACCAATCCCTCATAGGCAATCTTATTTCTCTCATATCTCTTAATAAGCATAGCGGCAGACGAAGCATAGCGGTAGAGCGGAGAGCCGCTATGCTTATTACACAAGGGCCTCTGGCATCCTGCAGGGTACAAAAATGTCCAAGACAAGTACAAATATGTTCCTTAGGCTTTAGGCTTACATTCCCCCCCCCCCGAGGCAAACCAGTGCCGAAGCGAACATCACAGGTTAGCACACTATTAATACCACTGATTAATACTCAGTTTCAGACTTGCTGTCTTGCACTAGTTTAGGTTATAATCAATCAAGCAATTAAAATGTAGCGACTAGAATTCATTTTCCTTAAGTTAGGGAGTGGTCATTTATTTGGGGGGGGGGGGCAAATGGAGGGGGGAGTAAAAAAAGTTATACTCTTCTTTATTGGGGAGGGGGTCAAAAACGTTTTATTAGTGAGAGGGGGGGGGGGGTCACAAAAGTTGAATGCTTACTATCAGTCATGGATGCATAGCATTTTAAAATGCTAACATTTTACAGTTCTCATCATGCATGTAAACCAGGGATGCAAATGTTTATTGAAGTTGGGTTTCTGGTTGGTTTGTATTTTGTACCTGCAGTGGTACATATCATACATCGTGGTATTAAAAAATTGCAAAAACACTAATATATAGCACTGAGTCCATTTATTGCAATTTATGTCTTACAATTTTGCTTTTAATACTGAATTAACAATTACAGTCACTAATATACTTACCGCTGTGGATGGTAAGGTGCAGACATGGATCCTAAGCTTAATTGTTACTTGGATTCAGGTCAAAGGCCATGTTTTGGTCTCCAGCCCTGAGCCGTGACCTGTCCACCACTGTCTGCACATATCACACCGACTATGTCGGTGGAAATTATTGCCGCTAGCTTTGTTAATAGGGTGGCCTGGGTGGGTTGGTGGGTGCAATCTGGTGTTAGCTACACTGGATTCGCCTTGTTTGCTCACTGGCTGTCTAAGGCACAATGACGCAGCCTTTGAGGGAGGTATCTATTTACCTGCCCTCGCTTCACTCTCCTCAGGCCCTGCAGCGCGCGTTCCTTTATTGTTAACCTTGGTTATAACTAACCTCATCTATTGAATCAAGGTGTTGACTTGTGTTGACTGGGGGGAGGGGGACTTGTGTTGATTGGGGGGGGGGGGGGGGGGTGTTTGTTAGAAATGCTTCAAGTGATATTTGTGGGGTGGGGAGTTTGCTTTGACCCTTGAAGGGGGTCAGAAAAGTTTTTAACCCCTATTTTCCCCATTTGCCAACCCCCACCCCTCCCCACAAATAATACCACTCCCTTATAGTGCAATTGTTTAATTTTTGTGTATCCATTCAATTAGAAATAACCTCAACCTCTGTGATACTTTTAACATGATATTTTTATTGTGTTGTAGGGGTCAAGGGAACATCAAAGAAAGAACAGCAGCTTTTCGTGAGTGTTTTGGACACCTTGGTGATATCCGGTCTCTTCTACCATCCAACTCTCCTCTGTTGGCTTTAACTGCAACTGCAACAGAAGAAGTAAGGAACAGAACAACTAAAGCTCTTGCTTTGAAAGCTGACGTTGTTCATATTCGTGTGTCTCCTAATAGAGCAAACATCTATCTTTACAAGTTAAATGTTGGAAGTGACTTATCTTGTTTTAGATGGTTACTGGATACTCTAATAGAAAAGAACCAAGATACACCCAAAACCATCATCTATTGCAGAAGACAAAAGGATTGTGGCCAGCTATTTTGCCATTTCCTGCATGAACTTGGTGATGGTGCATATTTGCCATCTGCTGCTAAAATATCAGTAAACTGTTTGCTTGGTATGTACCATGCAAACACCTTAAATAAACACCAGAAACGTGTTATTAATGAACTCCTAAAGGAAGGTGGAGTCCTGAGGGTTGTTTTTGCCACCACAGCCCTTGGCATGGGTATCAACATTCCAAATGTCAGATATGTCATACATTATGGACCCCCCAGGGAGGTTGATGATTTCATGCAGGAGATTGGAAGAGGAGGCAGAGACGGTGAGGAAACAAATGCGTTAATGTTTTACAATGGTGTACAGCTTCGTAATTGTGATAAAGCAATGAAATCTTATGTAAAAAGTGAAAATGTGTGTCTCAGACAAATCATCTTAAATCAGTTTGAGGAAACAAATGTACCGAATCAAGGAACCCATAAATGTTGTATGGTGTGCCATAAATTGTGCAAATGTGAAGGTGAAACATGTGCCATCCCACTTTTGTCTTTTCAGACATCAAAACCACCTAATAGTACTGAGGTAAATGAACAGCCAAAAAAACGAACAGTAAGTTTTCAGGAGAAGGAGTTACTTAAAGAGCTACTAACAGATTACCAAAAAATGTTAGCTAGTAAGTGTCCATCATATTATTTATCATCTGAATCATGTACTGGTTTTACAGATGCAGTTATTTCATCAACTGTTAAGAAATGTAAATTTATTTTCACACTCAACGATATTGTAAAGCACGTCCCAGTATACACAAGGTCGCATGCAGTAGAGATATTATTAATATTAAATGACATATTTGATGATATTGATATAAGTACAGAACTTCAAGATGAATGTACACAACTAACATTACCTGAAATGTTGGATTATGATCTTGAATATGGTGGAGATGACTATTCTGATAGCTCTTGTGAATCTGCTTGTAGTGATTCAGATACATCTGTGACATCAGTGCTTTCAGGGATTAATGACCTACATGTATGATAAAAAATTAAAAATTTAATACTCTTTTTGTGAATCATCCAATAAAGGATTTATAGGCTTTAACTTACTTTAATATATTCCAGTTTCTTTGGAATGAATTATAATTATATGAAAATAGTATAAGCAGGGGCGTAGCATGTGTGTGTGTGTGTGGGGTACCCCCCCCCCCCCACACACACACACTTTGGTAATTGAGGAAGCGAAATAGAGGTACACCCCCCACTCAGAATTTTTCTGTTCACGCTACACCACTGAGTATAAGAATGTTTGCATATTAATTTTATTAAAATATTGTTCTGTACCTGTTTGGCTGTTCCAGCTTATGAAGTTGTTTTTTGTGAGAAGTTATCCAGTCATTCAACTTTCTGAAATTAAGTTTGGATAGGATGTTACTTGAAATACTAGGAAAGTGTTGGTATTTTCTGCCAGGACTGGATTTGAAGACATTAGATCGAGTGTGTAGTTCATCAACTAATGCTTTGAAATCAGCTTGTGATTTCTTTGATATGTGTTGGCCACTTGGTTTCCGTACACCCAAATCAGTATCCACCACATCAATTAACTCCTCTAACTTTCCAATTGAATTACAGCACCTTGAAGCACATCTTTCAGATCTGATATTTGGCCCAAGATTTTTCAGTAGTCCCTTAGTAAGGTTATTTAAATGTTCCAGCCTCAGATCCAGAGATATGTTTCTTCCATTACCACCTCTTGAGTTGACAGTCCTGTTCCATGTCAAACAGTGTGCCTGTCTTGAGGTCAGCATTGCCTTTACTCCAGCTTGTAGCAAAAGACTTGCCAATGCATACTTAGTATGATTATATGCCTTAAATATCAATAGGGAAAATTTCCAGCAGCAAAGTATTCTCTCTCCATCACCCTCTTTTACAGCATCGTCAAAGTTGGCAATGAATAATCCAAAACTGAGTCTGGAACATGCATAGTTAAACCTGTGAATTACATAAAAATTACTATTTAAGTTGTCCATAAAAAAAACATGAATACAAATCTATTGAGCCATGTGACAATAAAAAAACTACGTTTCTTGGTTAATTTGTACTGTACCTTTCATCAACATTCTTGTGTTCAGACTCATGAGTATTCTGATTCTCTGTATTCTCTAATTGTAAGACAACACCGTGTTTCTTAATTTCATGATTATCTCTAGCTTTAGCATACTTGTAAGGCTTTTGACAGATTCTGCACTGAATCGGTTGCGGATTTGGTGGATCACTAGCTGTCTGGATGGCAGATTGTATCTCCTCGTGGACAGATTGTTGCTCTTTCATCACAAATTTTTCTAACATGGCTTTAATGTGTCTGTTCAACCAAATCCTTTTCTGCCGAGTATTTGCATTGAGTATATCTGGAGGAACAAATGATTCTGTAGGAACATTGATATCATTCATTCCAAAGTACTTCATCATGGCAGCAACAACAAAGGCATCAGTTTCCATTGTCACGTATTCCTTGCAGCTGTTTAAGTTGTCCAATACATTAGTAGTCTTTGCATTGGTACAGGAGATAATGTTCATATTAGAGCACATTGTACCACTATCACCAGCCGATGACATTTTAAAGAAAATGTCATAAAGAATCTGAAAACAAAATTTAGTGTAAGTTATAATAATTATAATAATTGAAAACATTCAGGTAATAATCTCTCAATTAAAAGTCATGTTGGGAGGGGTTCAACAAGCTTGCTGCAATTTAATTATCCATGGCAACAGTAAAATTCAAAATGGAAGCCTATTTGGTAAATTACATTTTTTTTAAATGAATCTTTATTATTAGCATTAATGGTGGAAGATGTTTTACTGTATACTGGCCCTCCAATATACAGTCGTTGGAATGATAAAAAGTGCATTCCCCCCAGCAAATTTTAGGCCTTTTTTAGCCCATTCTCAAAGATATTGAGGGGGGGGGGAGCTTAGCCCTTTCTTAGAAATATTGGGGGGCCCAGTGGCCCCTAGCCCCCCCATCCATGAATACACTTGTAATAAAGGAGTGAAAGAGATCAAAACATGACTGGCATTCATACAAGCAAATGAATAGCATTTTAATATATATAAAGGCAATAAGGTGAGTACATCTGTACATGTAAACGTTTATCAAATAATATTAACCATTAATCTGGTTGTCAGCAGTCAATGTAATAAATCTTTGCATGGGAAATGAATTGGTTTATAATTATATATGAAGGAGCTATGCAGTCAATACTTTACCTGATACAAAATGCGAATGCAGTGCCAGTCCTCAACTTTAGGTACAACACCTTCTAGTCTTTCATATGGGTCATCACCATCACTTCGAGCAATAGCAGCATTTCTAGACCGTTCTTCTGTCAACTGATCCCCTCCGAAATATACTTTCTCAAGTATTTCTTTAATTTCAACATCACCTTTTTTGTAACTGTGTATGGGAACATACTTGTCATGCAGGTGTTGAAGGATGTCTATCATTTCTTCATTCTTGTTTTCATTTTTGAAAAGCAAACCAAGGGAATTCTGAAAATAGAAAATATTCGCTTTAAATATACGTTATAATTCTATACCTGCTATTTTAAGAGGGATTGTGATCACGTGACCTCTTACTGCAAGTTGCCTATTGTTTAGTTACCTCAAATATGGCTGTTATTATACATCGAAACAGCAGTCAAATACTATTAATGTTGTTTCTAAAAGCATGTACCGGTACTGGTAAATAAGGCAAATGGGTCAACACGGTACAATGGTAAATGACCCATTTGCCTTGTTTGCATATCAAACCTCTAATAATTATCTGTAACAAGAGCTATTTCTGTATATGCTCCTCCCCCCTTAATCCTTTGGACCTTGCAATGTACACAAGTAATGTACCAGAATACTGGTACATGTACTGTACATGTAAATGATTGAACGTTTTGTTTTATACCTGATCTGATTTTGTTCCCATAACTGATGAATAGCGATGTGGAATGTGCCATACAACTGCTTTTTTGAACACATGTTGAAGTGCTGGAATTCTTGAGACAACAATCCTAGACACAAGTGGAATGAGATTGTGCAGGAGATCTTGATTATCCTTTGGTGAAGGAAGAAAATCAATGTTCTCTATCTCGCATATGGACTTAATTGGCTTGTCGTTTGGATATTCATGTCCACTGACACGATCAAGAATGCCATTTAAATTAAACCAGTGTACAGAATCATTTTGTTTGGTAGAGGACATGTGTTTTGCTTTCACGAGGAAGTCCACATTGTCTCCAATGATCTGATAACCCGGTACATCTACATGTGCATAATGAATAGCAGGCAATGTTTCATCAAACATGTTCTCCTCAAATTTTTCACCCAATTTAGCATTCACACGTCTTTTAAGTTCAGTCTTGTTAATATCCGTTGATAATGTATCTTCATTTCTTGTGTGGGGAATAGATGCACATTCTATGTCAGGCATATCTACATCAAGAGAACCAGCTATTATGGCTTCTTCTTGCTCTCTTTTCATTGCTACAATCTCTTCTTTAATAGAAGAAATGTGCGAATCCAACTTGCATCCATACTCTTTGTTCTTTTTCCACTGCAGAACATCCTCATTGAAGTTTTCACCAAACTTGTCAATCATCTTCAGAGTTTGTCTATGACTCATGCATAATCCAAATCGACTTCCACGAGTGTATAACTAAAAAGGATTAACAACATGTTTATATGGGTAATGATTGTGAGGTTTTAACTTAGTTTATACAGTTAACTTATGAAGATTCTGACTAACATGTCTTTTTTTTGGAATCGATTTGGGCAAGCCAACTAATTGCATACATTTATGTATAATTTGCAATTTATCAGTATAACCATTAATACACAACAAACCACAAATTATTTTAAACAAAGTGATGGCTTCAGCTTTATTTGAAATATGTTAATTATCTAGCTGACAAAAACATAGGTTGAACATCAGTATCATATTAGTCAGTCAGATTAATTATGTTCACCCTTGCTCAACCTTACAGTATGTCATCACATAATATTGATAGAGCTGAGTAAACCAAAACATTTGTAAGGGCCTGTTATACAAGGAGGGGGTGACCCTAGTACCCAGGTTACCCTAGCACTCGGGTTACCCTAGCTCTTGTACATATCTTATTTTTTTGTTTATCGTGTTTTATACAAGGACACTAACCCGGGTGCTGAGGGTCACCCCATCACACCACTAGCTGGCCGGTTACCCTAGTAGCTGGGTTATGTTTTGTCCTTGTAAATGTGTTTGGTAGGGATAACTAACCTACCCAGGACAACGTTTTGCTAGTTCCAGGCTTCTTGTCTTCTATTATTAGTGCTTCCGGTCTAATAAAGTTGACCCGGGCAGCAGGGTGACCCTACTTGTGAAATTTCCTTTGTATAAACCAAGGCTATATTTGACCCGGGTGCTAGGGTAACCTGGGTGCTAAGGTAACCCTACCTCCTTGTAAACAGGCCCTGACATACCTGCTTTTCAGCTCCTCCATGCCAGAATAATACTGAGATTTTGTAACTCATTGCTGAAATCGTTGGATTTCTGTTCCTCAGCATCAATGATGTGGCAACACTTGCAGCCCAAGAAAAAGATATCTCTTTTCTCTTGTCCGTTTCATTTGCAATTGTTTCTCCTTTAGCTTTGTTACCCTTGTTGCAGTGTCGTCTGTCTACATTTGCTGCAGCTCTCAAACATTTATAAAATGTTGGGGCTTTAGTTGAGATCTCATATTCCATACTTTTAGATGTCAGATTCACAATGTTATCGGGAGTTCTATCACTGAAGATAGATGGTGTTTTTAATGAACATAAGTTCTTAAACTCTGACTTGATTTCTTGTTCAAAAAATGTAAATGCCACTGCTTTCATCTCTGCGGTGGCCAACATAGCTCTTACTGCATACCCATACTCTCCAGTGGCAATATTTCTTACAACATTGGCATCATTGCCTTCAATAACCTTTCTTACCAACTTGGAAGGGTACTGTATATTAACCTACAATGAATTTAAATTTGAAAAAAGTGTTACAAAATCGCAGCATTTCATAATTTATACCCTGGATCTCATCTTGTTCATTCGTCGTTTGATTTATAAAAACATAACAGTGTCATTCACGCTTTGAACAACCAAACTTAAAATTTTGTCTGCTGCATGAATAGAGAGAGTCATCCGACTACCCGAGGGGCAAATCACTCCTGAAGAAGTGTAGCCAAAAATCATGCGATTTTTTCATTTTTCTCATGATTTTTTTATTTTTTTGTGATTTCTTTGTGATTTTTCTGAAGGTGTACGTGATTTAAATCAGTGATTTGCCCCTCGACTAAAAACAAATAAAACCCATATAAAAAATTAATTTTTTAAGCTTACTTGCACTGTCGATTTCGTAGATGGAAAGTCAATTACATCGTCTTGAAAACACCCCAAGAATGGATCAGCGTCTGGGTTTTCTTCAGTCGTTGTTCTAGTTTCATTAATTGTGGAAGAAGGTGCAATCACCAACGTCGAAGACATAGCAGATGCCCGGGCTGGCTCGTTAGAAGTTGGGAAAAGGACTTTGACATTGTTCTTTGTACGTCGCACTTGCTGCTTTGGAGGCTTTTCTGCGCTAAGAGGAGATCCCATATGACAACGCTTGAATCGCGACATTTCCCGTCTGCTACTCTGTGACGAGCAAGTATTATCATACAAAGTTTTAAATATCGGTACCTCTTTCGTTATGAGTTCTATTGCCTTTTCCATTCTCTCCATTTTCCGAAAGCAGTTAATACAGATAATAGAAGAGCATAATTCGTCTTGTTGTAGTTGGCATTCTAGTATGCTGGAGAGGCGTTCAACTAATCGAGCCTTCTTAGCTTTTTCACCATTGAATATGTTGTAATTACCCATTCTTGTTTTGGAAACATTTGCATCGCATATTATACAAAAATGGTTGCAATTATATACATACTTTCGGGGAGTTTTGTTGGCCATTTCAATACTCGAAGCTAACAAAATGAGCCATTCTGACAAACGGAAGTGAGTGAGTTGACAGGTTAAAGTGACGTCATAAAGTCAAAACCTGTTTTACAAGTTCTGTGCCAAGGTACAAACATGGAAGTGAGATTCGCAAGCCGTGGCGCCAGAGGTTCTTTCCTCCTTTCCCCCATCTTTCCCCCTTTTTTCTCTCCCTTCCCCCTTTTCCTCCCTTCCACCAAGAACCTCTGGCATCCAGGGTAGTTCGTCCAAGGCTTTTTTTCAAACATCTCTTGGTGCTCTGTATCATTCGCTCCCAAAAGCCACCTTGCCATGGTGCTTTCTCTACGATGAATTCCCATCTTACTCCCTTCGTAGCCAGTTCTCGCTGAATTTCTGCCGATCTCATAATATTCTTCACTTCCTTCGCGGCGGACTTGAAGGTCTTAGCATTATCAGTCAACAGTCGTGCAGGTAGACCTCGTCGTGAAGCAAAGCGCCGAAAGGCTTGGAGAAACGAGGGAACGGATAAACTACACACCAGTTCAAGATGAACAGCTCTGGTGGAAGCACAGGTGAACAAACATATGTATACCTTCTGCATTACTTGATTTGTCGTGACGTAAATAGGGCCAGCGAAGTCGATTCCAGTGTTCGTAAACGGAGGCTCGTCGCTGACTCGGCTGGACGGTAGAGGAGGTTCTTTGGGTGTACCAAAGGGTTTTCCTTCAAATTTCTTGCACGTCACACATTCTTTTACGACTCTTTTCACGGCTTCTCGCCCACGTAAAACCCAATACTTCCCTCGGACGCAGTTCAGAGTTTCTCTGATTCCATCGTGATGTACTATCTCGTGACTTTCTAGTACAATCAGCTCAGTAAAACCATGCTTCGAGGGGAGTAAGATTGGCTGTTTCGCATTTTCGGGCACTGTAGATTTGGTAATTCGTCCTTCGCAACGAATGATGTGATCTTTGTCGAGATACAACCCGAGTTGGTTAACCATCGCATTGGAACGACCTGATTGGATGCATCGGATTTCTTCGACAAAGGCGACGGATTGAATGCTGCGGATCCATAATTCTTCGGCCTCTTGTAACTCGTCAGCGTTTAGCTCGAATGACGTTGGACAGGATTGCTTTCTTGTCATCTTTAGGAATCGAAGGACTCTTGCAGTGACGCGAAGCAACTTGGATTTTGTGCTGTATCTTCGGTAGTCGATTATCTTCTCCATATCAATGACGTCATTAGCGTTTGGCGAAACACCAGACAGAGAGTGGGTTATTGAAAGCGGGTTCTTCATCACCTCGACGTAAGCTTGATCGTGGTCGTTGCTGGTTGGTTGGGGATCCTCTGGCCATTGTTCTTCGGGACACTTAAGAAAATGTGGACCATTCCACCATGTTTCACTTTCAGCGAGCTCTCGTCCTGAACATCCGCGAGACGGCAAGTCGGCCGGATTGAATTTACCGGGACAATGTCTCCATTGATAGCCACTCGTCAATTCTCTGATTTCCTTTACTCGGTTCTGGACATACGATTTCCACGCCATGTTATTCCGTATCCAGCAAAGAGTGGTGAAAGAATCGGTCCATAGTATGACATTCGGGGAAACTTTCACGGACGTAATCGCGTGTATAACCGAATTGACCAATCTTGCCAAGATATTCGCTCCCAACAGTTCAAGTCGCGGCGTAGATTGTTTCTTGATCGGTGCAACTCGTGTTTTGGAGGCTATCAGATTCACCTCCACTTCTCCATTGCTGTGTTTTGTTCTTAGGTACACCACTGCTGCAAATGCATTGTCGGAAGCGTCGCAGAATCCGTGAATTTCGTGTGTTCGCGAAACATCGTCGATACAGTGGAAATAGCATCTGGGTACTCGTACATCATTTAAAGCGTTCAGTTCTCTTACAAGCGAATTCCAACGTGCTAACGCTTTTCCTTCTAGATTATCGTCCCAATTTACGTTCGAAGTACAAAGGGTTTGAAACAACATCTTCATGTTTACCGTGAATGGAGTAACGAGACCAATAGGATCGAAGACTTTGGCGGAAAACCTCAACACTGATCGCTTGGTTGCTGGAAGAGACTGAGCGTATTCAACCATTTCTCCGAGGTCGTAGCGGAATTCATCAGTCTCAACATTCCAATTGATCCCCAAGAAATTTAACATAACAATCTTTCTGTGACTCGCACTTATCTTGTGGTGACGAGCATGATGTCGCGGCTTCGTTGACGTTTTCTTTTACACTTGCATTCGCGTTGCTCTGGATGAACTCTCGTGACGTTTTCTCCTCTTCGTTGATTGAAGTGGCATCTTCCTGTGTCGCAATGATATCTCGAAGATACGGGGAATTCGAGTGCCATTTTCGTAGTGTGAAACCACCCTTGCTCATGAGATCTTTCGAAGTGCGATAAATGCGTAAGGCTTCGGAGTTGTCATAGGCTCCACCAGCGAAATCATCTACGTAGAAGGACTCGAGTAATAACGAAGCTATCTCCGGTTCTGTCTCTTTGTATTGGGAAAGATGAAGTCGAATGGTACTAGACAGAATGGCAGGACTTGGTGTGAGACCAAACGGTAGGCGACGAAATTGGTACTCCTTGATTCTGGGGTTTTCTTGGTAGATGTCCTCGAACCAGAGAAACTTCAACATCTTCCTGTCATCGGGTGCAATTTCGATTTGATGGAAAGCCTTTTCGATATCGGCAACAAGACCAATTGGGTAGCCTCTAAACTTAACAACAGTGTCGAATAGACGTGGAACCAGATTTGGGCCTTTCTCGAGACAATCATTCAATGATAGATCCTCCTTTCCAGATTTTGAAGAAGCATCAAAAACCACTCTGAGCTTTGTTGTTGTCTTGTCTTGACGGATGACTCCATGGTGAGGCAGGAAATGGCTGTTTTCTTCAGTTTCGACTGCTGGATCTATGATCCCCATTTTCTCTTGTTCCTTGATGATTTCATCATATTCTTTCATCAGTGCTTTGTCGTTGTTAAGACGTGATTGAAGTTGACGTAGACGTTTCATACATACCACGTAACCGTCCGATTTTGGAGTACAGCCAGCCTTCCAAGGTAAATTCACTTCGTATCGGCCTTCATCCTGCTTGTATCGTACCTCGGGTAAGAAATCCTCTGTTGTCACACCCTCCTCCTTGATTCCCATGGACTCAATCTCCCAGAATCTGTGCAAAGTCTTGGAAAGTTCTAATTCGTCTTCATTCGTGGCAGAGGAATTAGGAATAGGTAGACCACCTTGCTTCTCGATCGACAGATTGGACACAGAGATTCCAGAAAACGCTTCGATGTTGTTTGTTGGACCAGACACCACCCATCCGAATTCACTGTTGATGGCAATGGGGCCACCTTCTCCACGCACCACCTCTCCAGTGAGGATATCGAAGTAGTAATCAGCACCAATGAGTATATCGATATTGCTGTCAGCTTGTCTCCCTTCAAGAATGTTGAGATCGGACAGATGTAGACCTTGTAAATGAGGGTATCGACTGAGATCCAGGGTGGTTGTCAATGGCGAGCAGATTTTATTGAAACAGAGTGCTGTAATCTTGTGATCACCACTTTTTCCCTTCAAAGACAATTGGACCATATCGCAACGTTGTTTGGTAAAATTCTCATCTCCAAATGTATTTAAGTGAAGCGTCTCTGTTTTTATTGGAACCAGACCCAGCCTCATCTTCAAGGAATTAGTAATATATGACCGTTGGCTGCCACTATCTAGGAGAACTCGCACAGGTACAGACTTCGAGTTGTTTGTTGCTTGGGCATAGGTAAACTGCTGTCTGTAAAAGAACTTTGTTATGTTGGCTTCTCGTTGCAGCTGTTGTAGCTTGGTCGGGTTGATCCTTCGTTCTAGGTGGGTCATCAGTATTAATGAAGGGTTTGGTTTGACCTTTGGTTTCTGATGGTGGAATGTATGGTGGTTTGGACCTTTGGCATATGGATTGGTGATGTCCACCATGACAGCGTCGACAATTCTTGTTTGGATCGCATTGGGCACTCCGATGATTTTTTCCAAGACATATGAAGCATCGTTGATCTCTCTTTAGGATCTCTTTGCGCTCACTTGTGTCGGTTACTCGGTCACAGGATGCAGAAAAATGATGTTCCTTGCAATAAACACATTGAATCGATTTACCATGCATTGCTTGAGTGGCCAGGGCTGCTGCTGAAGGTGTTCGTGAAGAAAACATTGGTTTCCGGTTATCTGGATTATTAACCTTGACACTTTCACTTATTTCCCGCGCTTCAACCTCCTTTAGGATGATGTTTAATATCGCTGACATCTCCCATACCTCCTCATTAGTGTTTCTTGCAATTTGAAGTCTCACTTCTGCTGGTAGTTTGGCCATGATTACTGGGATAAGAAGACTGCCATATTGCTTTGAATCAACACCAAGAGCTTCCAAACCTCTAACATGGACACTAACCTTGTCATAAATAAACCGTAGTTGAGAAGGCTTATCACCATTACATGGGGGAATTTTCATGAGTTCTTCCATATGAGCTGAAATAATCGCTTGCGGTTTGCCAAAACGTTGTTGTAGAATGTCCACAGCTGATTGATAGTTTCCTTCGGTGATGGGAAGCCCTTGTATGGAGCGAAGGGCTCGACCTTCCAACAGCGAGTTTAAATAATTAAACTTATCGATTGTTGACAACCCAGGGTTCTTATGCACGGAGCTTTCGAAGCTATCCCAAAACGAGCGATACTGAGTTATGTCCCCTTTAAATTTCGGCAAAACAAGCTTCGGCAACTTCGAACGAGTTTGTTGTGATATAAATGGCGGTGTAGGAAGTACTGCAGAGTGTGAGACTTGAGACGTTTCCCCACCAAGTGTACTGTTACTACTGACATTAAGCGATGGATTTGGGGATTGTAAATGGACTGAATTCAACGTACCTGCAGAACCTTCTGAATTCGTCGTGGCCTGATCAACATGGTTGGAATTTGGCGATGACAGCTCCTGTACTTGTGTTGTGATTTTCGGTTGTATAATTTTCGGTTTGGTTTCCTCGCAGAGCATCCTCTGAATATCCAATATACGGGACATTACTTCGTCGGCTTCCTCGATGTCCCTTTCGATGTCCTCCATTTCGCATAAACTAAGCACCTTTTCGTCTAGTTCCTTGAGGATATCTTTCTTTTCGTTAAGTATCGTACAAATTGTCTGCATTCGCCCCTTGTCGGATTTCCCTTGTTGTGGTTCGTTAAGTTCCTTTAGATGGTACTCGGCTTCCTTTATCAGCTTCGTAATAACTCCTCTATTGCCAGCTCGTACGGCTCGTATTCTTCCAAGATTTGTAGTCGACATCTCGTTGATTTGACAAACAAAATAAACTTCGAATGGGACCAGATTCACCGCCCCACGTTGGGCGCCATGTTATGCACGTCGCATAATTCGGAATATAAAATACTCGCATAAACGTTCCAATTGAATAATAAAGTAATACAATAAAAGAAAATAATAAACTTTAAGTAAACAAATAATAAATAACTAAATCCAAGCGTATAACATCGTTCTATTCGTGTTCGATTACTTCTAGTCTAACTCGATCTCGATCTCACTCTAACAAAAACATACACAACGTTCTCGGATCACGTGACTAAAAATCTCGTGGTCAACAGGTTACCCAAGATTACTATATTAGATTAATAACGTTCAACTTTATCACAAGTGGCAAAACTCAGGACTGCTTCAAGTGTCAGTTCACTTTCTCCTTCTTCCATGTCAAGCAGTAAATCATTCCAAAATGAAAGAATTGAGTTTTCACTTTGGTGTCTGTTACTTCCAACAGGTTCACTGCGTACTACTTCAAAAAGGCTGGTAAGGATATCTGCAGAAAGCTTCTCTGGTTGATGGGTGAACAATGGCTCAAAAACAGTGGGGTGTTGAACAATCTTCTCCAACACTTCCAGTGTTTTTAGCCCTTCTTTCATGGCTTCAATTGCTGGTCTTGTCTTTCCAAAGAGGCACCAATTTGTTGTCTGCTTTACAATCTTGTCTCGATCTGCAAGGCTTCTAACCAGTCTTAAGGATCCAGAAAGCTCAAACAGGGTTGCGTGTTGCAGTGCTTTCAATGAATAAAATACGCCAGCGCGATGGATCGCGCTCGCCAGAGCAGATTTCACAACTGGGCAGCGCGATTTGGTTTTTCTTGAAAAACAGCGCCGGTTTATGTTGATGACTTCCTGTTACATTTCCTGGGTCAATTTTAACAGTCTATTATCATAAAAATGAACTTCAAACCAATGTTTTAAGTGTCATTTGTGGTTTTCATCTGCACAACTAGCATAAAGTTTGGGATTTTGTGGTTTTATCTCGATATTGCCACGCCGGAACATGCAGCGGACGTCCGGTCCCCGTGAGCAAACAAACGCTATTTTGCATTTTCGCCGATTTCGGCTAGTCTTTTAATAATACGAATATCAATTAAACAATAAGCAGCAAAACAATACAGTTCGTCACTGCAGAGTGCAGTTAGCCTGCCACTAGAAACAAACTAAAAATATTTACTATCTAAACCCGTTAATTTAATAAAACCAAGAACAATTTATCTCCTTGTGATGCATAATTCGTAAATATGCGTGCATAAAGTTGTTCAGAACGCCTAACACTATTGACAAAAAACCCTACGTATAATATAGCACACTTAAGAGTTTCACTGGTTCTAGTCTGGATTGTTCACAGTAAATATAGAGAATATCTCAAATCGCAACAAGTTGAAAATATAACAGTACAAATGTTCAAATATCCGCATCACTCTGACTCCTCTTCATCACTATTAAAAATGTTATTGCCACTGGCCTCATCGTTGTCTTCCCATACCATAGGCTCGTCGAATGTGCTCTCATCTTCACTATCTGTACTATCCATGTCATCTTCTCCACTATCAGTGCCGACTGTACCGTCCCCATCATCATCAATTTCCACATGTATCTGGCCGTGAGAAAAATCGGCTTTCTCGGCGTCAAGCTGGGTGATTCTGCGCTTATTTAGGTAAATTTCCAATGCGCTATCGATAACTTCCTCCCTTTCCTTCTCACTCCAATTGGCGTTGTTTCCAGAGACAATCACTGAATTTTCCAGGGTATTGTGGCCCATGGAAAGGCGCTTGTCAGACAAAATATTTGTCACGAAACTAAAAGTGCGCTCAACGGATGAATTCGATCCTGATATACTGACGATCAGAGAGGCTAGCAGGCATAGATTTGGCCACTCGTTGCGCCGGTAAACCAGGACTGACTTCCATAAACATCGCGCTGTCGTGCCAGGAGGGAAGCTCGTCTTCACAAACTTCTTAAAACATTTCCATTCAATGAAGATCTTCTCTTTGTGGAGACCAGCAAAGGATAGAGACTCTGAAAAATGCTGACAAAGGAGCAAGATTTCGTCTTTGCCAAAATCCTTTGTGTCATCCCAACAGGCTGGATCCATGAATCGCATGGCAGCATAAATATGGCCTTCATCTTTGTAATCGACAAACCTGTCCTTCATGGCTTTACTTAAAGAAGGCAAAACATCATTCTTGATCTTGCGAATTTTCGACATTCCTGTTTCTTTGACAACTCTTGACATACTGAATGATACGGGAATATATTCACGATTGGTCAATCTTTTCCGCTTATCACCTGCTTTTGGAAACTCACCCGACAACGTGCTGTTGTCAACGACACTGAAACGAGACAGAAAAGAGTCCAGAAATTCGCTGTCGTCCCCAATCTCGTCTAGTTTTTCTTGGAGATTGAGAAGTGTAAGTGACACTGATGATTGCACTTCATGTGGCAAGAGACCACCTTCCTCGAACACTTTTGATGCTGGAACAATGACTTCTAACAGATCCAGATAACCGCATACTGTTACCAAAAATTCCTAGGATTTGAACTGCTTCAAAAGTCCTCGGACCTTTGCTTGCGTCGCTGGCTTACTTCCTTTTGGATCTGCAAGGAAGTTTTCGTATGCGGAGATAAATGCTGGCCACGATTCAAGAAGACTCGTAAAACCACGTCGGCGATGACCCACAAACCTCGTTCCATGGATTTTCGGTAGAACATACCCAGTTAAGTTCAGTGCTTCAGCAGCTTGCTCAACAGCACTTTTCAGCTTCCCAGAATTTCTTAAGATGTAGAAATTTGCCTTGTAGAAGTCGTCTACAACACTCAGGATAGGAACACCGAACGAACTTTTCACGGCCAACTCAATTCGGTGGTTAATGCAGTGGATTTTCAGTAACCATGGTCGTGGACGCTGAAGCTGAACAAGTGCGCCATTGTGGACACCAAGATTAACGTTAGCACCATCCGCGGTACAGCTGACAACCTAATACATAGAAAAAAATACAGTGATGCTTATAAGGAGCACTGTGCCCGTATAAGAGACTCCTCTTTTTGGGAGAGGCCCCCCAGCATATCTAGTTTTTAATAGAATGTTTGAAATGTGAATGTTTTAAATGGGATGTTTTACCTTGAATTTGTAATCTTCTGCATCCATCTGAAATAAACTCTTTCCATCCTCAAAAACCGAGTTGATCCCTTTCACAATGGAGTTAGCGTCACCACCTCCATAATTTGCCATCTCGAGAAGGCTGCATACTATATACGTTGGAATTCCATTCCTTTCGGTTCTTACCAGTACCAACTCCTTCTCTCGCTTCGTTTTCCTTGCCTGCGAACCATCGCTCAAAATGGACATGAAATTGCTGCTTGCAAGAATCGCTGCACACTTTTCTTTCACTGCCTCGGCGATGCAATGAACGAATTCGCGGCCTGTTCTTCCGTCTTCTTTCCTCAAGATCAATTTTGCTCCAGTCTTCCGGCAGCATTTTACCAAAACAGAGAAGTGCTTCGTTGGCATAGTTGGTGTAAGAGCCATCTCGTATGCAATGCTGACGAGCTTTCGGTAACATTCGTTGACATTTTTCTTCACGCACGATACTATGGTAGGCTGGATCTGTGTGGGGGGAAAATACTACGTTAAGTTTTTTACTCGGGCCATCTCGGACTCAGGCGTTTGTTTCTCATTAAATTTCTATGTACCGGAAACGAGTCACCCAAAGAATGCAAATATTAGCAATAAAAAAACTTTGTTGTTGAACTATATATTTCTATTAAGTGGTTAAACATGCTTTGCAGATAACTCATAAGACACAGAGTATATATAGTCAAAAGGGTAGTAAATAAACTTATAAACATTAAATTATCAGTACCATGGTGGATTTGTCTTGCGGTTCCGATAGCGTGGGAAGACGCTCTGACGCAGGTTTACTTTTTTCCAAGCTTGTTGCTATACGGTGGCCTTCGCTGGATAGATGTCGCTTTACGGTATGTTTGGTCACAAAGTATGTGCCATCGATGAACCCCAACACGGAAGTCTTGATGGGTCCTTTGCAGTTGGGATGCTGTATCACAGCAGATTTGTTTCTGGCACAAATCTTGCACCAGACAAAGGTTACCATTTCTCGTTCTTTTCGCATTTCTGTCTTGTGCCCAAACGTGTGACACAGCTCCCATTTTTTAAATGTGGTTAACTCAACGCTCTTACTTTTACTGGAAGATGCAGCCATGTGTAGCGCGCCTCGAGTTATACACGTTGGTCATGGGAAAACTAATCAGATATTCAGAAATGAATCAGATACTGCGGAATACGGTTGAAGCAAGGGTTAAAGTGAAATTCTAAACGTTCCTACTGTGATCGTTGAACATGCTTTACTACAAAAACAAATCAATCAACTTGCACCGTGATTTTGACAGATTTCAAACAAACCTGTCAAAACCACGCCGCCGGTTTATTGATTTGTTTTTATAAGCTAGACATGTATACTCCTGCACAGAGTAAACAAGAGATATTCCATTATTTTCATATTATATACAACTGAGCATTTATTTACTCCATTTCTAGCCAGTGGAAGATAAACTGCGAGCGCATTTTATGACAAATTACTTATCTGCCAGCGCGATCAATCGCGCTGGCAGAACGAACTTGGGAGCGTGTGGGCGATCGCGAGCGCGATCGTCTCATTGAAAGCACTGTGTTGATACAGATGGTTGTTAATAGACTCTATATCCTCTAAATGTGAAACAGATTGCAACACTTGCCTCACCTCAGGGTCAGAAATTTCACTGATAGTCCCTTCTAGTTTGTCTGGATTTGCAACAAGGCTTTGGTACATCAGTGGTGCAAGGAATCTTGGGGCTGGCCCCCCATGAACAAGTGACATGGCAATTATTTCTCCTGCTAAAAAGTATTCACCATCCTCCATATTTTGGGAAAGAAATGTAATAAATTTGCAACAATCTTCCCCAACAAATAGTGGTGAGTTTTGTAAGTGCTTCATGATTAAGGACAAAAACTCCCGCCTTGGACCCCAGCATCTATTGCCCCCTCTGGATGACCAATATCATCCATAAACTTAACCGAAATTTTTTTTGTAGGACAAAAAGATTTTCTGTTAAAACCTCTCACAGCACTTTCCCAAAGATTATTTCTAGATATATTAAACTTCGAAATCTCATCATAATTTATTACTGTTGCCAATTTTTTTAAAATAGCTTCAGCTGTGGGCTGAGGGCCTAAACTTTCAACAGGTTTGGCAACTTCTTCAATTTCATCTAAATCACTCCATATCTCATCAGACAGGGCATCAAACATTGCAGCATACTCTGCAGTGAGATCAATCACAGGGGGCTTTTCTTGCACATTATCACCAGAGTTCCCAGGTATTTGCCTTGAAGCTTGTGGCTTTTTGTGCACATTATCACCAGAGTTCCCAGGCATTTGCCTTGAAGCTTGTGGCTTTTTGTGCACATTATCACCAGAGTTCCCAGGTATTTGCCCTGAAACTTGGTTCCTGGATTGCCTTATGACTGACTCAGATGAGGAAGGGAAACTGTTACCATCTGATGTATAATACTCCTCCAGTGGCAACATATTTTGGCTTTTGGCACAAAAAGTTCCTGGCTCCTGTTTTACTGAATTTTCCTGGCTGATCAAAACCACTTCGTCGTTATCTTCATCTGACTCCTGTAACTCATTGGAAAATCTTGGCTTTTTGCTCAGCTTCTTTTTGGCTGGTGGTGGCTGTGGGATGACTTGTTGGTTTGGCCTGACGTAGATTATCTTATCTCTGAATGTGGTATACAACATCATGCCATCAAACTTTTCACCTGGTGGTAAAGTTGGACTAACAAGCTTTGTATACACACATTCCAAAAATTCTAGATTGCTATGTGACAACTTTGTACCAAATATACTCTTAACTTTTGCAGTAACTTCTTGCTCTGACCATGCTTTGCAAAACTGGACTCCGCGAACGATGTGTTTGTTTTGTTTTAAATAAAGTTTTGTTCCTTGTCTCGGTACATCACTGTCGTTTGGACCTGTCGACAAAACAATCTCTTTGAAATACACACCTTTATTCAAGCTTGATCCTTTTTCCGTATAGGTACGTCTTTTCTTGTTTTTATTAAAGGTAAATTGCATTTGATACGGACGCGTTGAGTTGTCGTTACGGACGTTACCTTGCTGGTTTGAGGGGCGAATCACTTGGTTGTTAACGCTGTTTGTCGCTGTCCCCGAACGAAATAACCGGCGTATTTCTTGCTCAGCATCTGTATTCAAACTTGCTGAAGTTGAGGCTTCATTTCTTGAATTACCCAAGGCAGTCGAAAGAGCTGAAACATTGCTAAGTATTTCTGAAACAATAGCAGAAGCCTCGTTGCCCTGCGCCATTTTGCAACACACGAGACTTTTTTGAGCCTACTGTTATTAGATTTCAGCGGATCATGTTGATAATGTAACATTAATTGAATGACGGGTTCTCGTCTTTCTCGATGTATTAATTTTGGGCTGTGTTCTCGGTTCGTTTCTTGACGGGATTCTCGGTATGTTATTTTTTGCTAGAATCTGGATATGGTTTTTATGGAATTCTCGATATGTTATTTTTTGCTAGAATCTGGATATGGTTTTTATGGAATTCTCGATATGGTATTTTTTGGGCTGCATTCTCGGTATGGGTTTTTTTTTGTACGGAATTCTCGATGTGGTATTTTGGGTGATGGATTCTCGGTAGTGTTTCTCGTCGCATCTCAGTATTGTTTTTTGTTACAAAGCCAACCCGATATATTGTTCATGCGACTCGGTACCTTATTCGAAACTCGATACCCTTTTGTCCGAAATGGCGTTCCATAGATAATCGCCACATGTGCGATTATCATAAATAATCGCACATGTGAGATTATCACTTTTATCAGTGGCGGAAAAAATCAATAAAACACTCTATTTCATATAATAAAGAAGGTTTATCTGCATTTGGTGTGTTTGGCACCATTCTAGAAAATCCTGATACTTAATTCTGATTGTGTTGCTTTCCAAAAATTCTAAATGAAAGCTAAAGCTGCTTTCCAAAAACTCTAAATATTGATAGTATGTCTTCCTGTTTTCACTTTCTTGGAGAGTTGGAGTGATCAAGGATCAAATATATACGAGAGTCTCAAATTGTTTCATATTGGAGTGATTATTTGCAAGATGTTGAATATGGTGTAAGTGATACAAATTTTAAGGATATACTAACTTATCTTTGCTTCTGGACGTAAGGATCTTCCACCCCTTGGCTTACCAGTAATTGACCATACTGAAAAAGATGGTGACTTGTACATTTAACCACAATCCTTTGTGCATAGTAAATACATGTACCGGTATGTATATTTGTTTCTTGTACAATTATTGGAACTAGATACATGTAGGTATATATATAACGATCAAGTTTGGCAGGAAATAGGAATGAAGTTCTTGCTTACTTTATAATCCATGTTAATTATGATAAACAATGCTTAATAATATTGTTATTTGAGCTGATTTGAGGTTGCAAAACATTTGTGATTAAATGTACCACTGGCCATCTTTTTCGGTACCATCAATTGAGTCAACAGGTCAAAAATAGCTCAACAATAAATTAATAAACATAGTGTTACCACAAATTCTCGCTTGTATTACTATTCCTCACCATGCAAACTTTCAAAGAATTAATGTATATATTTTTACACTTAAAATATTTGTTTATCAAAAATTCCTTCAACATGCAGTTTAATCATGTGAAATGCCTAATATTATTTGTAATAAACCCTAATAAATTCTTCTCGTATGTATTACCATCATTATCCCAATGTTTATAAAGAACCACTGCGGGTCGCGGCGCTGCCAAAATGGCTGCTATGACGTCACATCACTACCTGCCATGTACGACCACCTGTCATTTACAACCACTTTTACAGTACCTGGCAACAGGGGTGGTCATAAAACTCAGGTTCTACTGTATATCTAATAACCTTTTTACTTCTGTTGATAAAATACATACTTATAACACTAGATTTGCTTCAAAAACGTCATATCATATTCATTGTCAAAAACTAGAACTAGAACTTTGGAATATTTAATATTAGATATCAGGGAGCCAAAATATGGAACTCCCATGATGAAACTGAAATCTTTCAGCTTTTCAATTAAAAAAAGATTACAATACGCTTCATTAATTCATACTAAGTCCTTTTATTCCTTTAAAAAAAATTAATTATAATTTTAATTCAAAGTATATTCTGCTCTGCTATGTTTTCTGACTGTTCAATACTTGTTTTCTCTGTTACCTGTATAGTCAAGTGTTTGTGTGTGAAATAATATAAATATTTAATGTAGAATTTGATTATCTTCCTGGTTCATCTAGCCCTTACATGGTTATTTCCCGCTCTAATATATACTATTTAAAGCACGCGTAGGAGTGTTTTATATCTGATAAAACACGACTACAAGTGCTTTAAATGGCTTCAAAGACGACTACAATAGAGTGGCTTCCGTGAGTAATGTTTTCTATTGTCTGCAGATTACGGTTGAGTTAGCTGCTGAACAATAGATATTAATGTTTTGCCTGTTAGAATGTTCAGCATTCAAATTACAACATTAAACGTTGCAAGAAAAAAAGTTGTTTCGTGTTAAGTATTGGCGGTAGATTTGAGTGCAGTTCTCTTTGAAAAGTAGATTTAATAAGGAGAAGCAGGGTGGCTTCCTCCGAGAGAAAACGTGTGTTTCAGAAGGCAAGAGGGGCCGAGGAAGAGAAAAAGTTGTTGGAAAGCAGTATTCCCGGATCAACACGACGATCGACTAGATGGGCGTTCAACATTTTCAAGGAATGGCAAATGACAAGGGAAAATAAAGACGCCAGTTTAGAAAGCTGCTCGTTTTCGTTTGATTGCGAGAAAGTGCAGAATTTAGGCACTAACATCGTAAATATGACGACAGAAACACTCAACTTTTGGTTGTCGAGGTTTATTCAGGAAGTAGTCAAAGCAAACGGTGAACGATATCCTGCGAGAACATTGTATGGCATTGTTTGTGGGCTAAACCGTTATTTGCAAGAAGGAAGTGATTTACCTGTATCAATCCTAGATAAGAACGAAACGAGGTAATTATCGGGCTATATATACTGATTTCAGACTGTATTTTATTGCTTTGTTGACTATTTGACCATGATTATGAAATGCTAAGATAGGGTAACGATGTTACTTTTCTGTTGGTTTAGGATGAATATATTTCGTCGAACTCTTGATGCTGAGATGAAACTAGCTTGCCACGACGGTTTGACGAACCAGACAAAGATGACGAAGAGAGCGGAAGAAGTTACAGAGCAAGAGGAGAAAATTATGTGGCAGAAAGAGCTACTTGGATGTCAAACAGCTAAGTCTTTGATCCATACAATTTATTTTTACAACGGCAAGTTATTTGGAATACGGGCCAAAGAGCACAGAAACCTAAGAGTAAACAATTTTCGTATTGATTCTGTTTCTGTAACTTACGATGAAAGTACTTCTAAGACCTTTCACGGTGGCCTGAAAGATCTAAAATACAGTCCTCGAGTTACAAAGCATATTTGTTGTTCAGGGAAAGAGGTTAACCACTTCCCTTGCGTTGTAAATTGTTACGGTACCTACATAGCAAAAGTAAAGGACTTAGTTAAGATTAATGAAGCATTTTATTTCAAGCCCAATAATGATGCAAATGTTTTCGAGTATTATAATATCGTTCTAGGTATTCATAGTCTAAACAAAATTTTGCCTAATTTATGCGAGAGTGCAGGTTTCAGTCGTAAAACCTCTCACTGCTTACGGGTAACTTGTGCAACGCGATTGTTTCAGTCGAATGTTGAAGACAAACTAATCAGAGAACGCACTGGTCATAGGTCAAACGCGTTGTTAGCCTATATATGAGAAGGAGAGTCATGAGCAAAATATAAAAGTTAGTAAAATATTAGGACCTCCGGAACAAAATAAGGATGTGGACGAGAAGAACGATGTTGAAGATTTGTTGTTTGATTTCGAGGTATCTGATGACTTTTTAAGTACTATGCCTTTACGTGGAGATGAACAAATGGCAAATATTTCTAGTTTTGACGTATCTGATGAGTTTGTAAGTGCTATGCCTTTACCTGGAGATGAACGAAGGGCAAATATTTCTAGTTCAACGGCTACTGCAGCGTTGTCAGGTTGTGTGTTTAATAACTGTACAATTAACTTGGGAAAGATATAAACTGGATTTTGTGTATAAAACTGTACGAGAATACTTTGTATGTTTCGAGTGATCTTTAATATACATGTTGAGTTTTAATGAAAGAATTAAATTATTTGCTTGTAGTGAGCGAGAGAAAGTGGTTTATGTGCATACTGAGTGAATTTGACGAGTTATAGGTATTTTTTGCATTTGTAAGTAGCACGCAATTTTATATAAAATGCTACGTTCATTAGTATTCTTTATATAAAATGTCATGTTAATTAGCATTTTCATTGTTTTAATGAATAACCCCATATTTCCCCTGAGACAGAATTCAAATTCCCTCCCCTGGCTTTCAAAACGCATGATTTTCAGTACCAGGTATAAAACGCTTGCACGTGAACAAATGTAGAAAGCCTATTGGCCAATTTGCCTAATGAATAATAATGAGTATTTGAAACATTTATAACACTATAAATGATAATAAATATAATATAATAATATATATTACTTCATTTGGGTACAAATAAATGGTGGTTGTTGTTATTGCAAAATTTCAAGTTCCATTCCTAGCCAGAAGGCCTAAAAGCCTTGATGTTGTATTTTCACAACTGGTTCTGGGTTGGTCTTTAAAAATGTAGGTATGTATTCTTACACTCGAAATTATACCTTCACCAAAATCCCTTCAACATGCAGCTTAATCAAGTAATACTGTGATTTACTTGGTTTCTTTTGTTCTCACCAGGTAATTTAATCTCTAATTTTTTCCTCTAACAGGGCAAATTTATAATTATTCCCTCAGCATGCATGACCAAACATCCAAATAGTACTCTTTTACACAACAAAGAAATGCATTATTATACGATAATCATGGTATTACAAACTAATACCATGACATGTTGGGAAATTAGTGATGGTATCCCTCGTGTCATGGTATTACTTATAATAAAATGACAAATATTACTTGCAATATACCGAATTCTTCTCCCAACATTATCACATTATATATACAAAACACATTACTAGTAAGCTCTTGGCAAAGGCCTCGCATGTTTAGCCAAAGGTCTTAATGTTGCATTTTCCCAACTGGTCCCAGTTTGGTCTTAAATTGTATATATATTCTTATACTTTAAATTTTCCTTTACCTAAAATAACTACAAGATGCAGTTCAATTTACCCAGCATTTATATATAAATTTAAGGAAAATTTATAGATTTAATTAGCATTGTGAATATTTATAATTTAACACGCTTTAAATAACTTTCAACTGTGAGAGATATTCCTTATAATATGCTAAAATTCAAAACAATATCTGTGACGTCAAATGCAAAAACTGATGCATGCTAGTACAGTATTTATGGGATCTATTCTTACCTTATTGGATTGTTGGTTAGCTCGTATTTTTTCTTTTAATTCCATCCACCATTGTGGTGAACCAGAAAACGGCATCTCTGCATGAGGACCATGTTCTGAAGCGTGGTTAAGCTTAGAAAACAGAGAAATATGAGAGAGGAGAGTGATAATGAAGATGATGACAATGACGATGATTATAATGACAAAGATGATGATGATGATTTAAGCTATACCTGCTTCATTACAGCACATAAGTCACCAAATAAAGCTACAGCAGGTTTAACATTGTTACCTAACTCCTCTGGAGAGATATCGACCTAAAAATAAAAAAGGTTTTTCTTAAAACAATCCTGTATAAACATCAAGGAGCATTTTGTTTAAAGGGGCCGTGTCACGCTATTTTTAGCCAAAATTGTCTTATATTAAAATTCTGAGATACAAACTTCAAAATTAAAACTGTAAATTGATTTAATTATGAAATATGATTTACCTGACAACAATACAGGAGTTCTGAACATTTAAGACCATTAAGTTCTGCCTCCTAGGAGGGCTGGCCCATTAGGGGGTGTTTATATGGAGAAGGACCAGCCCTCTTGGTAGGGCTGGCCAGCTCTTTGCCCAGATCCCGCATCTCAGCGTAATTCCTTGTAAAAATTTGTTTGCGTTGCGTTTCATGACATTAAGCGGGCCAGCCCTCCAAGGCGAGATCTCGCCTAGGAGGGCTGGAAATTTCCCATGTAAACGCACTCAAGAGCTAGCAAGTATACACGGTAAAGTTTGCCTTTACTAATACAGTCGCACAGGGAGCTCCAACATGTATTTTTTGTTTTAAACAGTATATACATCCATACACATACATATTATATATAAATTAGTAAAATTACCGTATAGTTTAGTAGTGTCCTTGCTCTTGCCTCTTGTTGCTCCAAAAACAGGCCGAATGAAGGATTCAAGGATTTTCTCGTACTCAACCCCCGCTCTGTGTACGAGATTGTCTTGAATCCTGCTTGAATCTGGCCTGGCTTGAATCCTTGATTCGGCTTGTTTTTGGAGCAACAAGAGGCAAGAGCAAGGACACTACTAAACTATACGGTAATTTATATATAATATGTGTGTGGATGTGGATGTATATAGGCTACTGTTTAAAACAAAAATTACATGTTAGAGCTCCCTGTGACAGTCGTTGGCACCTAAGCGTGTACACCGCCGTCAAAACATGTTCTAAATTTAAGCCAAAGTTAACCGTTTTGAAATCAACACTGTGGGATTGGCGAGACGTGATTGGCTAAGGGCACATTCATGTGACAATAATGCATTGGTTCGAATGTATCGAATGAAAACCTAATACGCTTGCAAGGTAAACATTTAACTTTGACATTGACATAAAACATGTTTTGACGGGCGGTGTACACGCTTAGGTGCCAACGACTGTATTTTTTGGTCAACTTCTTATTTTACAAGTTGCGTTTGTTCATGTGTAAAATGTTTTTCCAATGAATTGCTCCAAATATAATATTCTCCTGCAAAGTAACTGGGGTTTTGTCAGAGAATCAAGTGAAACTTTCTTTTGAAAACACTGTAAAACTTTTCATAAGCTAACATAAACCCCGAAAAGCTCACAAGTATATTACAAAATCTCACCTGAATTATTTTAACATTAGAACTAAATCTTGGTGGAAGACCAAAGTGAAGAATCCAGTTTAATCTTGCTCCAAGCAATAATATTACATCAGCTTTAAGAAGAGCTCTAGATAAGTGGAAGTAAAACTATAGTTTTGCTATTGAACATTAAATTATTTCAATTTAAGTTTTGTATAGAAAATCTTAAGGTGGCTCGATAGGAAAAATCTATAAACAATCAGATTTTCCCCTCTAAAACGTTTCACAGTGTAGATTCGTTCTAGTTCCTTGCGAGGCCCTAGTGTTGCTCTTGAGTTTTGAAAAGTATTAGACATGCATGCAGTGCACAGTTTTCAGGAGGGGAGAAATCTTTGTTCTGGTGAGTCCAGAAATCCTAATTTGCACTAAATTTGCATATTACAATAAATGTGATTTATCCCATAGTCAATCGAGATATGGTCTGGAAACTCGGCAAACTTGAAAGCGCCTATAATGAGCTGTGATTTTATGTTGAACCGTTGTTTTAAATTGTATTAAACTGTGTAACGACAACACATTAATCATTACATTATCATTGCCATGGGAGCCCTTGTAAGTAGGGCTTGACTACTTATTCTTAATGGCATCGGGCCGTTCATAGCTTCTTTACCAACATGATCGCCCTAATATGGCTTAATAAAATAGGACAAACCTTGGGGGGAGGGGGTGTACGGGCCAACATATATTTTCTGACCATGCAGGGGCCCAACATTTCTCTTGGCGGTGTTGATTTAATTTCGTTCTCTAAAATATCGGTAGTTTACAAGCTTTAACATTTTCTAAACTTTGTTTCACACTGCTCTAGAGTTTTGAATAATTTGTTATTGTCATTTGTTCATTCAAATTATTGCACAAAATATTTGTGCTTGCGTTTGGGTTTTCTGTACAGAAATAATCTTTAGTATAGTCATCAGTGCAATTGAGGTGTTGTTTGGAAACTCAGCAAACTTCAAAGCGTCAAAAATGAGTTGTGACTTTATGTTGGAACGGTCTTTACTGCATGTGCAGAAATCTTTTTGTTTTCGCTTATTAATATTTAAATAACAAGGTTGCGTGATAAGTAAGTAAGTAAGTAAGTGAGTGAGTGAGTGAGTGAGTGAGTGAGTGAGTGAGTGAGTGAGTGAGTGAGTGAGTGAGTGAGTGAGTGAGTGAGTGAGTGAGTGAGTGAGTGAGTGAGTGAGTGAGTGAGTGAGTGAGTGAGTGAGTGAGTGAGTGAGTGAGTGAGTGAGTGAGTAAGTAAGTAGTGAGTGAGTGAGTGAGTGAGTGGAGTGAGTGAGTGAGTGAGTGAGTGAGTGAGTGAGTGAGTGAGTGAGTGAGTGAGTGAGTGAGTGAGTGAGTGAGTGAGTGAGTGAGTGAGTGAGTGAGTGAGTGAGTGAGTGAGTGAGTGAGTGAGTGAGTGAGTGAGTGAGTGAGTGAGTGAGTGAGTGAGTGAGTGAGTGAGTGAGTGAGTGAGTGAGTGAGTGAGTGAGTGAGTGAGTGATAGATAGATAGATAGATGGTTTATTTTCAAAAACATTGCAGCCAAAAAGCTGAATTATGTTAAGAATTACATGAATACAGAATAAATTAGAATAACAATTAAAAAGTATAAACAATCGTAATGATAATTATGGACAACGGTTAAAATTTAGAACTTGAATTGTGTATAATATTATGTACAAGTACAAGTTTAAGCACGCGTTTTTAACGCATTGTAAATGATGAAACTCTTTTTAAACCTATCAGTTCTAAATGGTTGAATTTGGAAAAGACGTTTCTTTCTTAGGTTAATCCGGCATTTGTTCGCTGGTGGTAGAAGATCATTTAGTTTGTGGCTAGTGTCGCTAATAACTTGCTGGAATAGTTTGTCCGTTAGCTGCTGTCTACGCACTATTAGAGGGACTAACTCTGCGACGGAAAGAGCCTCATCATATGATAATTCAGGAAAGATTATTCGCATGGCTCGTTGCTGTATTCTTTCAATGTCTTTAGCGAGAGTGAGTGAGTGAGTGAGTGAGTTAGTGAGTGAGTAAGTAAGCGACTTTATTTATTGAGGGTAACATATGACAGCATTTAGATACTGATAATCCAATGGCCCTCACTCACCCCCTTGATGGAATTAGTAGATTTAAGAGGAAGGAAAACCGGAGAACCCGGTGAAAATCCCCCGAGGTACAGGAGAGAACCAACAACTCCACTCACATGAAGCTAATGTGGTCACCCATCCGAGTACTAACCCCTTTTGACCGGGCTTAACGTCAGCGGTGAGAGACAGCGCGCTAACTATTGGATGATTGAACTCAAACGCAACTATTGGATGATTGCTTCATTATATACCAAAAATACATGGTCCTCACCGTGTACATCTCAACAACTGGTTTGCATAAACGTGAACAAAAAGATAGAACAAAGACGTTTGTTGAGTTTCCAGACCATATATCTCAATTGACTATTATGTCTTTACTTGAAAGGCATAAAAAGCCGGCAAACATTAATACCACGAAAGAAAACACAGATGTTTCAATGGTATGTATGTACGTATATGTATGTATGTATGTAAACGTTATATGTAACAGATCAAACACGCGAACTTTAGTGTTTCATCAGGGGTTCCAAACACGAGAAAACAAATGAAAACCGAGGGCGTAGCCCCGAGGTTTTTATTGTTTTCGAGTGTTTGGAGTCCCCTGACGAAACACGATAAACGAGTGTTTGGATAATCTTGCTTCTCAAATGAGTATTCGCATCGCGATTTGCGGTGTTTTCTTCATTGATTTCAGTATACAGATTAAGAAATGTGATCCAGTTCACTAGGAAGTTTCCTACATGTTTTCATTGGGCATCAAAACTCATGCATGTATTGTGGCATACGTTCGCGGATTGGCTACGATAATAATTCATGAATTATTACTGAGTTTGAGAAATAAGTTGTATCTCAAACTCATTAATAATTCATGAAGAAAACACAAAGGAAATGAGTACCGTGTCGGTGGTTTGGATATCGGAGGAAGAAATTACATAAATTAAGCAAACTTTCATCTTGATTTTCTCTTAAAATACTGATTTGATGACTGACTAGATGCTACATCATACACTCGGAGGAGTGTTTCATCAGGATATCCAAACACCTCAAAGTTTGTTCAAAAACCTCGGCTTCACTTCGGTTTTCAACAAACGTCTCGGTGTTTGGATATCCTGATAAAACACTCCTCCTCGTGTATGATATATTACGTCAAATGTATATTTATCACACAGAACGAATTGGGGACACTGTTGGTTTTACTGCACAGGAGAGACCCAACAACTCTACTCACATGAAGGTAAGGTTGTCACCCATCTGTATGACTGGGCTTAACTTCATTGGTCTGAGGCAGCGCTCTAACAGCACGTACCACCCATGCCACCCATAAACATCTTAACACCCATAAAATCTTAACAAAAAAGGGAAAGAAACAAAACAAATAAAAAGAAGATGAAGATGAAAAACAAAAAAGAAAGAAAGAAATAAAAAAGTAAAAAATAAAAGAAAAAGGGGGGAAAGGAAAAAAGAAAAGAAAGACAACTTAAAACAAAGCAAAAGAAAGAAACGATTCATAGTCGTACCTCGATCGCGCAGCAGCAACACATTGTGGATGTTCATCTGAAATGACTCCCTTGCCCATTGGAGTGGGCAAAAACGGCAATGAAAACTTTTCAATAAACTTGGAAATTTCCTTCTCTGCATGGCAGTAAGCCGCACCTATTTGATAAATATCAGAAACGAAATGTCACTAAAGGTATCTATACATCCGCTTGCGAGTTATTGGGTGGTGTTTAACCAGTGGCGTGGTGGCAAGTTTCAGGCTGGGGTGGCCAGATTAGCGTTGGCGCCCTCCCCCCCCCCCCCCCCCCCCCCCCCCCCAAAAAAAAAAGAAGAAAGAAAAAAATACATTACTGTATTTGATAAATGATCACATTTTTTGTTTTAAAATAACTGAAGTACCAATAATTATAATATTATAACAAACAACGGATTCTCTCAAAGACCACGCCGATGCAAGCGGCGAAGTATCGCCAAACCTCTAGGGGGGTCCGGGGGCGTGCTCCCCTGAAAATTTTGAAATCTAGAGTCTCTGATATGCCATTTCCTGCAATTTGGAGTGAGATTTTACAGAATTCTGAAGATTATAAAACTTCATAGAAAACACAAAAGGTTACAGATTTCCAGACGTTTATATCCCCCCATTGAAGACCTAGCTATACAAAGAAATTTAAAGGTTTATTTTGTTAAGTTTTGGCACCCCTTCTGCAACCCAGCTTGGGGGGGGGGGGATTTAGAAAATGGAGAAATAGGACAGTCCACCTCATTAAAAACTCTAATAATGCATTTCCCTGACAAGCAAAATCGTCTGGCGTTAGCCAGAGTAAAAAGTAAAACACATAAGACTTAAGATACATACATACATATTTTTAATTACTTCTTCTCACAAGGGGCTTTTCTAGAGCAATTTACATTTTGATATTTAACATGGCCGAGGCATATTAAAGGCGCTCCAGGGAGCACAGTGGCGTCTACTTCGAGTGTAGAATATATACAATATTGTAAACAATACATACATATGTATACAATATATACATATACATATATACAAGTTAGCTGCCCGCAGCTAACTTGTCAGAACACTGCAATATTTTAATCGACAACGGGCTCAGAATGAGCAGAATGGCAGGCAAACAGCCAACGGCTACGTTTAAGATGCTGTCTGTCTACGGTAAACTAAATTTAGAAGATTACTAAGTCTTGAGCGGTGTTCTCGAAATATAAGTGACAAATTGTACAGAAAATTCTCCTCTCCGATATTCAGAAATCTCTATAAAATAACTAGTTAACAAATAAAACATAAAGCTCCGCCGTGCATATGTACTCTTATAAAGACACGTTTGACGTCATCTGAACATGAAAGAAGTTGAGTAGAAGCACGAGACGATAGCCGACTGCCTTTACACTTCTTTCGTGTTCAAATCACGTGATTAAATGTAGTAATGTACCTTTATACGAGTACTCTAAAAAACAACTAAAAGTGGGATAGTTTTGAAAGCTCGCTAGCTTTTCCCGCCACGTGACGCTGCATCCTACGCCACTCCACGCCATTTTACGTGATTCATGATCTTCCTACTCTTAGAAATGCACGGGGCCCAGCCAATCAGAGCGTGCGTAGAGGACAGCTTATCTTATAATAGAGTATATTATAGTATTATCGTTCTTACCTTTTCCAATAATCACCAACGGCCTCTCTGCCTTTTTCAAAACTAATAAAGCCTGATTAATGGCATTTGTGTCAGCCATAGCTATGGGAGGTGGTAAGCATGCTGAAACGATACTGAAGTAAACAAAACATGTATATTAAAATTATTAAAGCACCATATTCTATACACAACGTTAAAAGAGCCACATTTCAGAGACAAGAATAACAAAAAAGGATTTTGTTTGACTATAAAGTTAACGTTCGGGGCCCACAAAAAACCATTAGTCGATGTAGTTCTTTTATAAACACCCATGACATTAGCTATCGCCTCATGCCTCTACTTACCCTGCGAGTCAGAGCCCCTTTCCGACCTAAGCAGGCTTCGGGGGAAAGTGGGCTCTGCCAACAAACTCGATCTTCGCCCCAAGTTTGGGGCGAGTCAGTCAGGTTTTGAACTGGTCAAACAAGTTCTAGTTTATGAGCACCCGCAAGCCATATAAATACTAGAGGGGGCATTGGCGGGAAAATTTGGTAACCACATGGCAGCCGCCATTACCTATGATATTTCAGTCAATTGGTTGGCAAATGTACTAGACCCAGTCCTTTGCCAACCAACGCGCCTAATGTTTGCCTCCAAAAAAATCCAAGATGGCGGCGTTCAATTGGTTACCCGCGGTTGGCTGAAATTAAGATAGGATATCCCCTCTAGTATTTATATGATCTCTATGCCGCAAGCAGGAAAATAGCAAGTAACGCGTTAGAGCCAGGCCCTGGGCCCAAAATAGTATCTTGGCAACCGTTCACGCATGCTCAAAAAGAAATATCGAGTTTGTTGGCAGAGCCCACTTTCCCCCGAAGCTTGTGCAGGTCGGAAAGGGGCTCTGACTCGCAGAGTAGACCCACACGGTGTTGGTGGCACAGCGGTTAGCGCACGTGCCTTCTACATCTGCGACCTGGGTTCGATTTCTGCTCTCAGCAGTTATAACCGGATTGAAAATTTCACGTTGGCCGCGTGTGAGAAGAGTGCTAAGGATAAAGATAAAGGACTGGTTGGCTAATCATCCTTACTTGCAGCCAGCGGCTGAATTGCGAAGGACGCAGATCAACGTGGCCGTGTCGAGGCATATCAAAGGCACTCCAGGCAGCCGCCATACGACACAGTTCAGACCACGGATCACAGCTAAGATGTTAGGTGTTGATTTTATGGAGGGAGGAAAACTGGAGAACGCGGCGAAAAACCCTCGAAGCACAGGAGAGATCAACTGCAACTCTACTCACATGAGTTCCAACTTCCAAGCCCGACAACGGGGTCATTCCCAAGCGGTCACCCATCCAAGTACTAACCCCGTCTAACCGGGCTTAACTTTTTGGTGAGAGGCAGCGCGCTAACAGCACACGCCATCCGTGCTTCCAGTTTGACTCTACCAAACGCCACAGGTTTCCCCCGGGTCACTCCGGTTTCCTCCTGTAGTGACACTGCATGGACCAATGAGGGATGGCCCTTAATGGACCTATCTAGGGATAACAGTTTAGATATAACTGATAGAGCTATCCAGTATAAATATAAGATAGTTTAAGTTAAGTTTAAGTTTAAGTCTATACTCAACTTAACGTCAAACGTACCTTGGTAAGAGTACATATGCACGAAGCTTTATCTATTTTATGGCTGTATCATACTTGTCACCACAACACTGTTCAGAACTAACAATATTCAGCGTGAAGTTGTTAAAGTTTCTTTTGTTTTTGCTGTACAAACTTTCGTAAGTATAGTTAAAGGACATTGGCAATAAAAATTAAGTTTAATTTGAAAGAACTCGTAAAATTGTAATAGAAGATCTTTCACAACTTTTTTGTATCTTTCTTCGTTTTCAAAATATTTCAGTTTGTTTGATACGTAAATTAGATGGTCTCTGACGTCAGGAGCATGGTTACAGTATCTTCATACATTACGAAATCACTTACACCTCTATGATTGCTCAACTTAAAATGGTTGGTGTCACAAGGCGATTTTATGTGCACAGTTTCAAGTTATTTCGTTAAACAAACTTGGAGATATAACTGATTTTGCTACGTGTGAAAATACTGTACCCTGCTCTTGACGTCAGAGACCATTAATTTACATATCAAACAAACTGGAATATCTTGAAAACGAAGAGAAATACAAAAAAGTCGTAAAAGATCTTCTATTACAATTTTACGAGTTGTTTCAAATTAGACAAACTTAATTTGTATTGCCAATGTCCTTTAAACTCATAAAACGCTGAGCTTTAGTACTATAGCTGGACGCTCTATGCCATTGAGCTACTACTATACAGAACTAAGATGGTAGATATTTACAGAACGTAAACGATTAGAGCGTCCTATATGGTGTAGTGTAAACGGTAATTTTACGTCAAGTGTTAACACTCTTTAATGTTTATAAAAAAAATAACAAAGAAAGTCTCAATTACCTGATGCTGTCTGTTGACGTAGTTCCTGTAACCATATCACCAGGAATGTCTATATAACATACACCAGGACGACCATAGATACTGGTCCTAACGGCCTAAAGAAGTAACCCATGCGTCACAGTTAATCTATAATCAAAACGTCTAAGACCCAGTTCATATACAGTTCGCAATTAAGCCGTACTTAAAAATACATTGTGAAACATGGCGTCTGAATAAAAAAAGCCAGCGCGCTTTTTATTGAAAGTACCCCTCCAACCTCCGTCTCGGACTGGAACGGATTCCAAGTATCTAAAAGCCTGGGCAAGTCCGCACTGCATGCAGGTCTTTCATAAATTGGCAAGTTTCCATGTGTTGGGCACGCAATCATCTTGGCGGGCTCCACGGTAGACGGAAACCAGTATAATGGCGGACACGTGAGAAAAGGTCACCAAAATAACGCTGTTATAAGTACACCTTCCCAAACTATACAATAACTACAATAAATCGTGAATAAATCAAGGTTACATATATAGCTGAGTTTTGATCCACGGTAACTGTAAAGTTCCTCTATCCGCCACTACTGGCTTCGAATGAAGCCCGCCAAAATGATGCGGTATAGTGCTACTCTGGTTTAAAAGTAAAATCCCATCAAGTTTCCTATTATAAACTAAGGCTACGTTTACACGGAAGAAAAATTCGGAACCGGTCTCGAATTAGTACGGCTCCGCCTGTTTACACAGCGAAATAGGACGAATTCGAGACCGGGTCTAAAGTTACCAGTACAGCACCTGTGGATATTTTGGGAAGATACCCACTTTATGTGGTGACCGTATAGTTTTTCTTTTTACCTTACAGTCGTTTGCACCTAAGCGGAAACACCGCCCGTCGAAACATGTTCTATGTCAAAGTCAAACATAAAAGTTTTCAAACGTATTTACATTCGATATATACGTACATGTTTGAGCCCTCAGTCCATCACGTCTTGCCAATCCGACGGTGTCAATTTCAAAACGGTTAACTTTGGAACATGTTTTGAACATGTTTTGACGGTCGGTATTTCCACTTAGGTGCAAACGACTGTATTTTATCCATATAGATGTTGTGGTAACCTTAGTTTACTGTAAATGAGGAATAAACAAACTTTCACACGCGATGCTTAGTGCAGGGGTGGATCTAGCGTTGGTCAAATAAGTCAGACGACTAAGGTAAAAAATATTGTCAAAAAGTCCCCTTAAAAACGACGTGCGGCAGCGAGCGCGATTGCCGAAAACCCAACTAGTCTCCAGGACCATTGCGTGAGTAGCGCGGTTTTTACGCCTTGATGGCATTGACTTGACGGCCATTTTGACTTATTTACCCCGATTTAGCCACTCTGATTGGTCAAAACAAGGTAAATTCTGAGCACTGATTGGTTTGCCGTATCTGGCAGCCATTTTGCTGAATTTGACTGGATTTAGCCCTTCTGATTGACCGAACACAAAGTGCTCCAGATCTTGCCGTATTTGCCACAAATTGGGCAATCTGATTGGCTTTGCCGAATCTTTGGCTGCCTATAATGCCTGATGTGCGATCTGTTTGGGTTCATCACGGCTTCTACAAGCGTGTTTGATCGTGCGCGATTTGCTTTAGAAAGCAGCAACAAGGAGTTATTGCGACAAATATATCCAACGATTTCATCTGAAAGCGTCAGTGTTTGTCGAGTTCTCGGTAAAGAAGAACATTTTCTCGCTGGAGATTGGTGACGGAGACTGCTTACCTAATACCGCAACACGTGAAGGGCGTTCTATCGCTCAATAAGTCCAAGGCAAGTTTAATTTAAAATGTGTTTCATATATTCAATGGCGTTTATGAAGCTGTCCGTCGCAATAGTGCTGTATTGCTTTCAATTCTTGAGGTTATCACTGGTCTCGGAGCGCGAAAATGTTTATCAATTTATCTGCTATAAAGGTTCATTGAAATTACAAGCTAACATCTGTTTTGTTGCGCTTTCGAAATGCAGCCTGAGATACGTGAAATATCTCACAACATGATTCATTATTCCCGTGATTGTGCCGGGCCGTTCTACGATATAGAAGATTGCTAGTAGAATTGTTAAATACATTCAGGGTTTTGGTTTCAATTTCAAAACACGTCAGTGACTGCGAGCACGCAAGTTAGTGTTTTCCCTGTATTCGTGTAATACCTGTGCGCTCATTTGAACTCGGTAAACAGTCGTAATTTATAAGTTTTACGGTAGGTATAATGAGAAACACACTGGCGTTAAAGTAGCGTGATAGCAGACTATAAGCGAATAAATTGTCGGACGGAGATTTGAATATTAGCAAAACGCAAATGAATTAGCCTTTGGCTATGTATATCATACATTTGGACCCAAGGTGCCAGTGAAACATGTCTTAAGTATTTTAAAATTGTTCTCAAAAGTGCTGTCAGAGTGCGGGAAACGCCGTTTCAGAGACCCAAATTTTAAAAACTTTCCAGGGGGACGCATGCCTTCGGACCCCTTAAAATGCGGACTTCAACAAATTTGACTAAGGTACAAAAATTCCTAGATCCGCCCCTTTAGTGATACTTAACTTGCCCAAAATCAAGAATTCTGTACACTATAATTGAAGAATTTTCAGCATTTTGCCGCTCGAAGAAACTAATTTGGAGCTAACTTTGAAAGTTAGCATTTTGGACACTCGACTCGAACTCAATCCTTTTGCCGCTCAGTAATTCAAGTCGCTTTGAAGTGAATAACTTTTACTCAAGTATACAAAATAAAAAATACCTCATGATAGAAGCATACCGATAGTAATTGTCGCTAAACCTGCGACCATGCAATTGCTTATCAACTAATGCACCAGACCTATCAATGTAAACCCCGCGGTAGAGGCCTGGCAAAGGTAGGGGATTTGACAAAAATATTAAAAAGCTAATCAAATTTCCTGGGGTGGGAAGTGACAATTTGTTCAAATCCAGTGGTTTTCCCCTACCAGGGGCAGTTTTCTCCTATCGAAAGTGATTGTCATGTTTAAACACTTGTTTTATAGGGAGGCTTTCACCTGCATGTACGTATTAATATGTCCTTCAACTTACTTTTTCTACAATAGATGGGATACTATTAATGGTGTTTGGCCTGGATGCATACTTTGTGTACAACCGTGAACTTTCAACCTAGAAGAATTCATTGATATTCGTTAGAGAAGCATTTATAATATTATAAGAGATTGTCCATTTGTTAGACACTCTGACTGCGAATTTATTGTGAAGACGTGCTTACCACAGAGAGGCATTTCCTATAATAATAATAATAATAATAATAATAATAATAATAATAATAATAATAATAATAATAATAATAATAATAATAATAATAATAATAATAATAATAATAATAATAATAATAATAATAATAATAAAGGACGGGACTGGGGGCTAATCATTCTTACTCGCAGCCAGCAGCAGATCAACGTGCATGGCTGTGACGAGAAGATATATATCAAAGGCGCTCCAGGCAGCCGTCATACGACACAGTTCAGACCACGGATCACAGCTAAGATGTACAGTAGGTGTTGACTTTATCGAGAGAGGAAAATCGCAGAACCAGGCGAAAAACCCTCGAAGCGCAGGAGAGACCAACTACAACTCTACTCACACGAGTTCCAAGCTCGACAACGGGATCATTCCCAAGCGGAGTGGCCTTAAGGTTTGGCGAGGCAGCGCGCTAACAGCACACGCTACCGTGCTCCCCCTATAGACTATAGAGGAAGATTTCTTAGAGAGTGACATTTATTAGAAAAAGAGGCCTTTGTGAGAGAGATGAGGATTTATTAGAGAGGGAGAGACACTTATTAGAGAGAGGGGTTCATTACAAAAAGAGACCCTTATTAGAGAGAGGTATTTATAAGAAAAATAGACATTTATTAGGGGGGGGGAGATGAGGGTTTATTGGAGAGAGACTCGTTAGAAAGAAGGGTTTATTAAGGAGTGTTTACATGAGGCCGGCCTGAACTCGGACCGGCCTGAATTTTGCATTTCGGTTTTTGTTTACATGAGGCCAGCCTTGAAACTATATAGGCTTGGTTTCGCTGTTACTTCAAGATTTGTGTCAATTGCCTTACAACTTGTGACCACAGGAAAATCATTGTTTTATGTGGATTTGACACCAATCTCATTTAAAACAACGTATTGAGTTTGAGATGTGAAAGTGCTTCAGTTCGGTCTAGCGGGCGACCTGAAATTAGGCCGGCGTGAACTGAATCTCAGGCCGGACTCATGAAAACGACCTTAGTAAAAACACTACAACCAATCTAAAGTCAGTCCGGCCTGAGTTCGGGCTGGCCTCGTGTAAACACTTCCTTAGAGAAAGTCATTTATTAGAGACAGAGGTTTATGAGAGAGATTTATGATAGAGCGATGTGAATCTATAAGAAGAGAAAGACACTTATTAGAGAGAAAGATTTATTAGTGAGACATTTATTGGAGAACATTTATTAGACAAAGGAATGTTTATTCTATCAAAAGTACACATGCATGCAGTAGCCAAATAATCACCTGAGGAAATTCTTGAAATGCACCTTTGCTCTCTTGGTCTCGATCACTTGATCCACCAATTACTAGTAGTGGCCTTTAAGAAAATAAATTGCAATAAAGTAGTACGATCCACAAATGTTCATAACATTTTATATATTTACATATAAAACAGCTTGGCAGCTTGCACAGCAAAAACATACGAAAACATTTTACCAACTCAAGCTGAAAACACTAATAACGTACAATATTTACATTTAGTATAATATAAATACACAGGTGATTATAGAAAATTGCGCGCGCTGATTGGTCGAGCTACTTCGGATTAATTCCCGATAATCACCCAGCGTTTATTCAAAATGACCGCCATGGCCAATTTGTCAATGGTACTAAAACAATTATTCACGTCAGGCTCAGTGAATATTTATAATAATAACATGACTTGAGGGAAATTAGAAATCAGAGAAGTTGCATCTAATTTTCCCGTGCATGTTGATGAGGGAAAATATATGCAAGCGGAAAATTTAGAAGAAGACAAAGGATTTCTTTGTCTTCTAATTTTCCTTCATCAACATGCACGGGAAAATTAGAAGACAAAGCGAAAATTTACCTCTTGCATGAGCGATGAGGGAAATACGAGGTTTACATTCCCTCGAAGAACAAAAGAATCCGAGGCGATCATGGTATTACGGTGAATAATAACCTCGACTTCGTCTTGGTTATTATTCACCGATATTCACCTCGCCTTCGGCGAATAATTGTTAAATAGTTACATAGGATTAAATATTTCTGTTGAGCATCTTAAATACATTAAACTAAAAAGGGTCTATACGTCTCCCTATCTGTAACACTCCCCGAGCTTTTTGGAAAAACATATTTGACGACATATTTTGGAAAAATGAAATAAAAGTAACGTGCTGCGTAGGCAGTGTTGAAACAACAATCGAAATATAGTAAGGTTTGATAACGTTTCGAGGTGGAAAAGGACTGTACTGGTTCCTTTGAGTCATCCCTTTTACACGAAACGCCATCTCACGTCATCGTGCAACTGGTCTAAAGCATTTTGTTTTTTCCCCATTTCAATTTTAGAATAAGTGCTTTAGATTGGTTTGTAAGTTGCTAATGTGATTGTTTTAATAAATTGATGGAGACCATGCCATTTTTAATCTTTAAGGGTGTGTTTATATGGAGGAAGGCCAGCCCCCCCGGTAGGGCTAGCTCTAGTAAGCGGGCTGGAATTTACTTCGTGTTTATATAAGATTTTTTTGGTAGGGCTAGCCTTAGTAAGAGGGCTGGTTTTCACCTCGCGTTGGCTTGTTTACTGACTTGTGCAGCTTTCCCACGAAGCCCATAATCATGTTTTCGCAAACACGATTCGAATTTATAACAAACACATGAACAAACGCAACTTGTAAAATAAAAAATTGACCAAAAAATATTAGCAAAGGCAAACTTTACCGTGTATACTGAGCCTCGATTTGCTAGCCCTCCTAATGGCCTGTTTATATGGAGGCGAGTTACCCGGCAAGCCGAGTTGAAAAAAGATGAGTGTTTATATGCTCGGCAAAGCCGCCCACGCATTATAATGGTTTCACATTCCATGAGTAGTTTCCGATTGTCTTCATAAGTGGCGCGTGCGCTGTTGTGACGAATTCAACTCGGCAAGCCGAGTTACCCGGCAAGAGAGTGTTTATATGGGATTATTTTCATCCCGGCAGGGCCGTATTAACAGATTACGGGGCCCGGGGCAGAGAAATTTAATGGGCCCCAAAATGGAAAAATGTTGGGAAAGGCAGATAGGATTTTTGGAAAATGGGTTAAAAATCGTTTAAAACCTAGCAAGACGACAGCTTCGGCAGTTTTACCAAGGCGGCTCTGGCGATGACAGAACAACACGTCGTCATCTCCAAATATTAAAAGTTCTCAAAGTGACTGAAGCCGCCATGTTTCCAGTTTACTTCCCGAGTCCGACTCCAAGTGTAGTTCCCAGACTTTTCTCAAGAGAAATAGAGCAAATTTCACTATCTCCTATCTTGTGTATCGGGAAGGAAGGTTTGTACAGCTCATATATCGAAATAGACTTTTTAATCGTCACAATATATTCAGTATGTACATTGTACAGATACTAAAAACTCAAAATTCAAATATCCCTTGAGTCGTTTTCATTTGCAATTAATAAACTTTTTTCCTCTCATGGGGCCGGGGCCCCTCACTCACAAGGGCCCGGGGCAGCTGCCCCTTTTGCCCATAGGATAAAGCGGCCCTGCATCCCGGCATGCCGAGATCTCGGCTGTTTTGCCAAGGTCTCGGCTAGCCGAGTTACCTGCCTGTCTCATATAAACACTCTGCCGGTATAGCATTGAATTTCTATACATGGCGGGTAACTCGATTTGCCGAGTAACTCGGCTAGCCGGGTAACTCGGCTCCATATAAACAGGCTCTAAGAGGGCCAGCTCTCTTGAGTGCGTTTACATGGGAAATGTCCAGCCCTCCTAGGCGAGATCTCGGGTTGTCAATAGCGAGATCTCGCCTAGGAGGGCTGGCTGACTTGTCATGTAAACGCAAACAAATTTTTACAAGGAATTACGCTGAGATGCGGAATCTCGGCAAAGAGGGCTAGCCCAGTGAACTCGATGTAAGTTAAAATGTGATACCTGGAACGCTAACGTCCAGTCATTCGGGGGGCAAAAAGTGAGGCAAAAAGTTCCAGGCCCCTGCGCGGTTTGCAGGTACGATTCAGTCTCCCACAAAATGTTTTTTACACGGTCACCGGTCTTGAGCGAACTGCGAAGACTCGAAAAGGTTTGAAAAATTATTTATTGAATCATTTTATCACGCTTTGCTAAACGTGCATTTTAAATTTTGATTGGTTGTGCTATGCTGCCGAACTAATTATGCAGTGATTGCCTATTTGCTGCTACAGTAAAAGCCATTGTCTTTACAAAACGTGCACGAAGTTTGTCAGTGGAGAAATTAAATCAAATTTTCGTTATATTATAAACCATATATATTAGAGTTTCGTCACTCCAAAGAGGATACAAAAAATCAACACAAACTTAGTATAGAATATGCCGTTTAGGTTAGTACCAGTTTCATCAGTTCGTTTTGTTTAAAAAGCATTCCGCATTCGTACCGAAAACAACAACTAGCCATGAGTAAGCGTTGAAAAATAAACAATCTAGTTGTCAGTTTATATTTCTTAAAATATCATTAGTTACAAAAGGCCGTTTAACAAAACCGAACAAGAAATTAAAGGAGCAGAAATAAGAAAATGACATTAGATGTATATTATGAAATATCAAGTATCAATACGTCTTCAAACTCGTACAGGAATAGCTTTCTCACTCTTGTTCTCACCTTTTCGGCTGGCTGTTTTCATCCTAGCCAGCAAAAGGACGTCTGTTTTCTCAGCCTATTTTCATCCCTAGCTTAATTTACTGTATAGTTTTGGACTGCTATACAGTAAATAAAACAACAACAGCGCTGCACAACAACGGGAAACCATTAAATGCACGTTTAGTGCCTTCGCAGTTCGCTCAAGACGGGCGGCCGTGTAAAAAACATTTTGTGGGAGACTGAATCGTACCTGCAAACCGCGCAGGGGCCTGGAACTTTTTGCCTCACTTTTTGGTTCTTCGTTAGCGTTCCAGGTATCACATTTTAACTTACATCGAGTTCACTGGGCTAGCCCTACCAAGAGAGCTGGTCCTCCTCCATATAAACACCCCCTAAGAAGTTAATACCGTACAATAATGTTTTTTTAAAAACTAACCTTTTTCTGTTTATATCCAATTAGTATACTAGGCTTGATGGAAATTATCTAAGAAGTCTGGGAATCTTATTTTAGAGATCTTATATTTCAAAATATTTTAGCTTTCCAGACCCTACTAGCAACTACGGCCTATTTCCCGATCACATGATTTGCCCTAATTGCTATAGTACACAATGAGTACAATACGCAACATTTTAATCTAAATTTACTATATATAACTTACCAGCAGTTAATCATGGCATTCGCCATTCCTCCCAGTGCGTGAATAAAACCAGGACCTGAGACAACCAAACAAACAGCTGGCCTAATATAACAAAATAATATCAACAAGAGTTAAGGTCTTTGTTAAAGTGCCTATCTCAAGTTTGGGGATTTTACATATTCGTAATATTTGAGTCTTCCTGAGCAAAATCATAATATATCTTGTCAGCCGAAAATTTCATCTTCATGGAGTTTTTCGCTGTCAAAGTTACCGGATGTGATGTCACAAGAGGCATTCCGAACCAGTTTTCTATTGTTACTTGTCACAAAAATGTCTCTTGTGACATCACATCCGGTAACTTTGACAGCGAAAAACTCCATGAAGATGAAATTTTCGGCTGACAAGATATATTTAACAGTTATACCATGAGCTCGAGTCGTATATGAGCTCATAGCCAACGAGGCGCTTCGCCGAGTTAGTTAGTTGCATAGGCAACTAATACTTCCGCCATGCGTAATGATGCATTCACATAGAGTTTCTCGCTGACCTGTTCGGCAGACAGCTTTGAAATGTTGCATAAATGTTGCTCGAGAGGCAAAAAATGTGTTAAGCAGATCAACAAAAAAGATTAAAAGGTACCTTTATGAAGTCAAAAGGTGGGTCAGTTGTTTATATTAGCGTTGCTGTCGTGAAAAAGGTTTTGATTTCATGCAAAAATGAAACTGAAACACCTTCGGCAGTGAAACTAAATTACTTAGTTGGTTGTTTTTGAAAAAGAACATGCTTTTTACTACTCCAAATGCTTATCTAAATAAAAAAAGTCTCTTTACTGGTGATCTCCTACGAAATGTGTGTTGTAAGCTTGATTTTAACTGTGAGTTTCTTTGTTTGGCAACAAATTAATATCAACCGGCTAATTTAGTCGTGTTTTTTAAGTAAAAAGACGTAATTTTTGGTGAATTTTACCATTTGACATGCTAAATTGTGTATTTGTTAATGTATTTTTACACAAAGTTGTTTTTTTATACATTGGTTTGAGGGTGTTGATGTTTTTCTGTGAAATTGACGGATTTCAACTCTTTTCGGCAGTTTAAACAAACATGCCGCCATCTTGTTTTTCCTCTACTAGCAGGATATGAGCTGATAGCCTGGTTTCGATTTTATGACGTATTTTGTCCGAATGTTGGTCGAAAAATAGCATTTTCATCTTTGGTCGTCAATAAAATCAGCAAAACTCAACATATAAAAAAAACGCTGACACCGTTTTGCTGGAAATTTATCTCGAAATTAAACTGCAAAAAAAGATTTTGAACAAAATAAAACGCTTTTTACTTGAGTCGCCCCAAGTGAAGCCCTTTGGTTTTAATTTAAAAATTCACAACTATTATTCGTTTGTGTTTATGGCATAAATTCTGACGAATTGAGAGCGCTTTACCGAAATGACCCTGCAAACCTTAAAGTGCCTATCTCACGTTTGGGGATTTTACATATTCGTAATATTTGGGTCTTCCTGAGCAAAATCATAATATTATATAGCATGCTATCGGATATTAGCTTTTGCGTAATCTGATTGGTTCCCTACTACCAGGCAATAATTTAAATGATAAAACGCTGACACCGTTTTGCTGGAAATTTATCTTGGAATCGAACTGCGAAAAAAAGTTTTGAACAAAATAAAACGCTTTGTTCTTAGGTCGCCCTGAGTCAAGATCTCTGGTTTTAGTTGAAAAATTCACAACTATTATTTGTTTGTGTTTATCGCAAAATCAAATACAACATTGTATTCTACAAATTAATAGCTTTCTAACCGGATATCTATTTTATTTTTGTAGCATAAATTCTGACGAATTGAGAGCGCTTTAATTACCAAAATGAGTCTGCGAACCTTAACAAAGACCTTAAAGGCGGTGTTAGTACTTACACTATGCAATTTTTCGTGCAACTTCTCTCTCAACGGTTAAATCTGTTAAATTGCAGTTGCGTGAGCAGGGGTGTTACACTCTGCAATCATGTTTTTTTTGCAACTTGTCTCGCAACGTTCGCAAAAAGCCTGCCTCCTCCGCAGGCCCTCGTTGCATCATGGACAGGTCACACTGTTGAGAGGGCCTGCCAGATCCTGTAAACAAAATGGTGACCGATCCCATTATGCACAGCGAGACTAGGCCCTAGAGGCGATAGTTTTGAGAGGGCCTGCAAATTTTTTCCGGCCGCTGTTCGACAAACGTACGTCCAAGTTCTTTAAACACTTAACACTGTGACCCACCAGGAAATTCGGTTAAACTTTTTCGTTAAACCATTAAACTTTCTTACAGATCATGACAATGAAGAAACCAATATGTTTTAGAATTACCGACCTTCTGCCAATAATATTTTTAGCGACAAAAAGGAATTGAAGGGGAAAATATCTGCCGAACAAAAGCAAATTCGACGGTCAGGAAAGTAACAGGTTTTTCGTATTGTTTTTTTGTTTATTTAGCTATCGAAGACTGTCAACTGACCAAGAGTTAATGAGATTTAATTTTGTTAAATTGTAGGCTATAGTGTAGCGTAATTCAAGTTTCAGTTGTTGTGGAAACCGAAAAAGTATAAACCAAAGAGTCTCTGGGTAGACTAAAGTGTATTTTCGTTGATTATTCCGGCCGAAAGTTGACAAAGTTCAACCGTAATTGCTTTCTTCAACAATTCCTGCATTTTAAAGCTAGGATTCGTATGTCATAAGTCTTTAATGGCCTTCAAAATCTTCGGATATAGCCATGGCTATTAACAATGGTAGTTAATTATGCAAATTTATTCCGTGCCAAGTTTTGCCAAATTTTTTACAGGATCTTGCAGGCCCTAAATTCGGCGTGTGTGACCTGTCCATGATGCAACGAGGGCCTGCGGAGGAGGCAGGCAAAAACCACATAGAAGAGCCTGGGGACGAGCTTGAAGGTATGTTTTTATTGGTTGATCACACGAAACAATGCGAGAGAAGTTGCAAGAGGGGTGTTAAGGCCAGGCCAAACGCTTTCAACATTTCATTCAACATCGTTCAACATTGTTGCATTCAACATGTTGAAAGCGTTTGGCCACCCCTGTTGAATGATGTTGAACGTTGTTGAATGGTGTTGAATGAAATTTGAACATGTTCAAATTTTCGTTCAACACGCGTTCAACATTTCTACTGTTCTCAAAATGTTGAATGGTGTTGAACGCATTTGACCACATTTCATTCAACTTTGTTGAACAGAGACATGCGCCATGCGGGATATTGTCGATTCCAGCTTTTGTGGTAGCCCGCGTTCAATGAATTGTTGTTATTCATGAATGTTGAACGATGTTGAATTAATTTGGCCACTCGTGCTTTCAACATTATTCAACATCGTTCAACAATGTTGAATGAGGTTGAATGCGATGTTGAAAGCGTTTGGCCGGGCTACACTGTGCAATGCTTCAAAATATCTGTGGCAGCGTTGCCGCAATCGTTGCGAAAAGTAGAACTTGATTCTGCTTCGTGCAACGATTGCTGCAACAAAAATTTTGCGAGACTTGATGATAGCAGGGTATGTTACACCATGAAATTTCTCGTTCAACTTGCGTCGCAACGAAATTGCGAGACAAGTTGCACGAAAAATTGCATAGTGTAACACTGCCTTAAGTTTGTGGTATTTATACTTGCGGTACATTAACAAAATAATAATCTTAGACTACAAGCTGTCCCTTTACTTTCCTTTGTTTGAAAGTCAGTTAGCAAGACAACTTACGGTGTAGTAATTAATCTAGACTTACTTTTGAGTTAAATATCCAATAGCAGATGCTGCATAACATGCCTGACAAAAATATAAGCATAATTATCAGAATTTATAATATATTATAATAATACACATCTCTTTTTATGAAATATGATTTAAAGAAATATACCGTGACGTCACAACCGTGTTTGCATAGCCTGATATAAACACGGTAACTGACCAATCACAGCGTGCGTAAGACGCAACCTATTTTATAATGTAAAATAGTATGTCCTGTAGTATTGTAAACACAGTTATATGCAATTAAGGTTACTGTAGACCTTCGAGTTATAGCGCTCCGTCCGTTTATTGTTATTGCACATACCAAAACCTACACATTATTCGAAAGCTGATATAACTGGCTACAAGACTGCAGCAAAACATTTGGTCATTTTATGAACGCAAACAAAAAATAGCGCTTCTGTTTATTAAAAGTTTTCATTCCAATTCGAAATGCTATAAGCGAACAACTATTTACTATAATGCTCTGAAAATTGGCAGTTTGGTAGATAAATATCAGAGCAAAAAAAGTGTGTCTGGGGTTTGTAAAAAAAAAAAACTTTTAGAGTTATCGAATTTTTACTATTACAGCTAAGACACAATCTCACAGGAGGTTGAATGGGCTTGCATAAAAGGCCGTAAAATGATAAATATTCACAATTTTACAATTCCCTGACACACTTTTGTCACCAGAATATTAATTTACTCTAATATCAATTTTTAGATGATTCTGATAAATTCGTGTTCACTTATAGCTTTTTAAAGTTCTTACTTTAGCTCAAAACATTTCTTTGAGAAAAAAACGTGTGAAAGAAACCTCTTGTGACTTATTCACACAAAGTAAATAATGCGCATTTTCCTTGTTTAAAAATAAAAAAACATGATTTTCTTTCCAGAATCCGAAAGCCCTCATAAAATGCTTCACTTTCAGCGAATAAAAAGCAAAAATAAAAAAAATTATGGTTTGAAGGTCTACAGTAACGTTAAGGTGGCTCCACACAGTTTCTTGAAAAATGGAAAATACAAGTTTGAGAGTCCAAAAGACGTGCATAAACAATTCGGGAAAAGAATAAAACTAAACGTTATGCATAGTAATTGTTTAATCGCGTGTTTTGGACTCTCAAACTTGTATTTTGCCACCTTAAACTGATTACTAAATGTACATTATTGTATTATTGATTGAATGACGTAAAGCCAGTTACGCTTCGTAACAGACGGCTTACAGTACCTTGCAACCTGATTAATCACGTGTGTGGAAATAAGCATTTTGTACTATTTTTACTTGACGAGTAATATACTTGACGCACTAAATGTATACATGCATTCCCGAGGAGTACTCCCTGAAAGTATGTATAGGGGTACTGGTAAACCTCTAAAACCCCGAGCCTGTTACCGACTAAAGAACTAAATTTAGTTGGCGACCCCATTTCAGACAAAATGACAAAAAATGGAATCCCACTCCAGATAATATACCCATCACCAACATTCCGCTCTCACACCTTTCGTCTCATGTCGATCCTGTATGCTTTTCTTCATCCCCCCACTCAGAATCATTTCAACACAATTTTTCCAAAATATACCATCACCTTAGATTAGCCAATATTCACCTTCAACCATTTTGCCACCGTGCTAGCACTCCTTCCGCCTCAGGCCTCAACGATCTTGTTTTGTTTAGTTTAGTTTAGTTTAGTTTAGTTTAGTTTAGTTTAGTTTAGTTTAGTTCCCCTTAGTCCCAAGGAAGCTAGGGGAGGCAGAAGAGGGTCCAGAACTGGACTATACAGCCCTCCTTTGACCCCTTGAATCAGCGCCTCCATCACAATCAAGAACAATAACGGACTCAAAACTAGACCCTGATGTACTACCAGTGCCGGATTAACCATATGGCAAAAGCGGCATATGCCGCGGGCCCCCGCGCTTTCTGATTGCGCAATGTTCTGTTCTGCACTTCCTTTCTAGAAAGCGCTGGGCCCCCAAAAAAGTGCGGGCCCCAATAAGCGCGTGGCCCCCAAAAACGCGGGGCCCCATAAATGCGCGGGTGGTCAAGAGTGCGGAGAGCCTTCAAAAAGCATACCCCACAGATCTTGAAGCCAGTCTGCCTGACGAATTATTAAAGTTTTCTAGTTTAGTTCTCAACACAGAATTTGTTAAGAAATCATTAAATGCGACTGCTTCTCCAGCAATCCCTGCTACTTCAGTCCCAGCTATGACCGAGGTATCTCCTGCTGACGTTGCTGACGACGACGTGGAGTCGCTGGAATATTAATTGCGAATTTACAGGCTTCTTGTAGCCAACAATCTGGAAACTGTATTTCCGAATACTGTCATCGCATTTCGCATTTATATAGATAGATAGAAAACTTTATTTAAACACGCTAACCCCGTCAACCGAAGCTGATTTCCACGAGGGGCGTGTATAGTATAGTATTTAAAAGCTATTTACAAAATATAAGATATAGTATTAACGTAATCAACTAGTAGTAATCTATTTACAGGTACATCTATTTACATTTACTATCAATGTGAGTAGCGATTTTCTTTCGAAAGGAAGAAAGGGATTTGCTCTCCCTAATTTCTTTTGGAATACAATTCCAAAGGTATGCTCCGTCATACATGAAACTATTTTTCATATTATTAGTACGCGGTTGAGGTAAACAAAGACTACTTGAAATGTTCCGAAGATTATAGTTTGTCATCGCACCTTTATATGTGAAAAGATTAGTGAGTGACTCAGGGCCCATTTTATTTAATAATTTGTACATCATTTTTGCTTTAGCTTTCTTCCTTTCTGTTTTAAGTGGCTCCCAGCCCAATGCTTGTAAAGCAACAGAATGATCTATGTCATTGCTCATATTCATGATAATTCGAGCAGCTCTATTTTGGAGTTTTTGGAGTCGTTTTGATTGTGTTTCACCGAACACATGAGTCTTATGATCTCGAACTGTTCTGGCGAAAGATCATTCTCTAAACTGCAACGCATAAAAAGTCAAGTTCGATCGGGCATGACACAGAAGCGACTAAACAGCCTTACTCTGCTTAGCGTGGAACATGAGCTTCTACGGAACATTGACTTGTCGTCATTAATTAATTATTTTGCTAATATGAAATCGCGTAAACGTAACCTTTAGTTACAAGGCGTCTGCAGACTGAGACGCCAATGCTTTGCATGTTCATGCATATACATTTTGTTCATGACTTCATGTTGGCTATTTTTAGCTGTAGTAACTTTTAATATTTTTTTTCTTGTATATAATATATAATGTATTATACAATAACCAAAATGTTTTGCACGTTTTCATTGGTCGAGAGCCATGATCTATTACAGGACAGATGCACGGGTTTCGTCACACTTGTTCCTATTCTTGCGAACCAATGAAAATCGTCACTGCAATGTCACGAACCAATGATATTCCTCGTTTTGTATAGATCATGGATCACGTCAGATGGCGTGTTTCACCTTTTCCAATGCCCCGAAAATTCGGCGGGAAAATTCAATGAACCTTATCAAACGTTTTTTCTTCTTTTTTTATTGTATAAAACAAATAGATTCCATTTTTCCGTTGTCTGTTCAGTTATAGATGCACAGAGGACGTCACAACGTGGTAAGAACGCGGAAAAATGGAATCTATTTGTTAATTGTTAACCAGTGTTCAGAAACACGCAGATAGGTCCGACCAAATTATTGACATATATTTCCCTTTTTGTAAACACACAGGCAACTTTTAATCGTTTGGGGGACAAAAGGAAGCATTTTTAATCTTTTGTATTTTTTTGAGCAAGGTGTTCACAACGCCGTGGGGGGGGGGGGGGGGGGGGGGGGGGGGGGGGCAAGGGGCCCCGCGCTGAAAATATGCCGCGGGGCCCGCGCAACCCTAATCCGGCCCTGTGTACTACCCCGACTTTCACCTCAAATAAAGGTGTGCAAACTCAGGTTTTTCTGCTCCGGCATCTTGATATACAGATTTGATGCCATTTCCGCAGAGTCTTCTATCAGGAGAAATTGTAAACCTGTCGAGAAAGCTCTGAAAGGAGACAAGTATACTGTATCTCTTTCGCACTATACGTATATACATGTAAAGTTTCCATGTTTTCAAACATATTTCACACTTGACTTGCGATAACGAAGACAATGCGGACAGATCAAATTACACACATTCGTGAAGATTCTTGGCTGATAAAAAAATGTCAATTTGTGATGACAACACTATATGCATGATCGCAGCTGAATATGGTAAATGAAGGTACAATACCTAAATTACTTTGCAATTTTGCATGCATACTATCATTTTTGACAACTATTAAAAAATGGCAATAAATAACAGGAAGCCAGTGATCGCGCAGCATTTGATACTCATATTAGTACAATTCATTGCATGAAAAAATTTAAACTAGTATTTTTAATAATTGTAATTCGTAGATACAAAAGGTTTTGGTCGAAGCATAAACCTTTGCTGATGGAGATAAGCGTTTCGATGGTGTATTGTCTTTCCTCAAGACATGTTGAAAGAACAATCTGCATGGTGCAAGAAAAGTTCTCACTGGTGAGAAAATATCGTTTTAGATATACTTTTAATGATTAGAATTGCCAATTCAAAATGCGGAAAGTCACATTTGAATATTGCAATTTTTTAATACGTTTCTCCGCACAAATAGAAATAACTTTGAGCACTTCGTCATTGTTTCAGGTTGCACCTGACTGGCTCAGACATCGCTTCGGTTTCAAAATTAATATTTCGTAGTCACAGGGGCTCTGGAAGCAGCGGGTGTCCGGGTGTCCTACGGGTGGACTGCGGGTGTCCTACATAAGAAGGACACCCACAATATTTTAGCAAATTTTAAACAAATTGATAATTGGTGTTGTTGAATGTTGACGCGAAGTACATCTTTTCGTTTTTTTATACATAATAATAACTTTTTTTTATAATATTTTTTTTAAAAGTTCTTGAAGTTGTTGTGAACTTGTGATGTTATCTTGTATGTTATGTATATATAGTTATTAGTTATCTATTATATTCTCTGAAGGGCGTGGCCCTGTTTATGGCATTCTGCGATAAGCAGGACACCCACAACTTTGAAAAGCTTCCAGAGCCCCTGCGTAGTCATTTATATCAACCTTGCGCATTTCGACAGATAAAAGTACAGTTTTACGCTGCCATGCGTTCCCAAAAATTAGCGCTGGCCGAGCCCGTTTTTGCGTTTACATACACTGCAAAATCCGAAGCCGAACCAGGACCGGGCCTGGCCGTGGCGCGCCTAGGCCGAACCCTACGAATCGACCAGGTCGTACCAGAGCGACTTTCAACCCGGATTAACCCGTTTACACTCAACTCCAGCTTTCACATTTAGAGACCTTAAGATTGACGTTAACTTTATTTACCGCTAACCGCTGACTGCAGTTCGAGGTTAACGGTTTGACGTTCGAGGTAAAAATGAATTACACCTTACGATTGACGTTTACCTTATTTCCAGCTAACCCCGAGGAATTGAGGAATATATATATATATATATACTATAAGTGGGCTTACCTCAAATGTTGATGGTCGCTACTGTCAGTTTCACGCTGGGCGATCTTCAGCCGCCTGAAGATCGCCCAGCATGAAACTGACAGTAGCGACCATCAACATTTGAGGTAAGCCCACTTATAGTATATTCGCAACCTCGTACCCAGGGCCATTTGTAGGGAACTGGGCCAAGATGGCGGGAACAAATGGCCCTGGTGGAGGCTAGGCTATCTCAGCCTCTGATTGGTCAAGAGTTTATGGCGTAAATCAGACGGTTTGATTTTGTATTTTTTTTTTAAAAATTGTATTTTGACCTTGTCGGTTGTTCCTGCCCACAGCACGGGAAATTATATTTCAAACCATGCAATAATTAGCTGTAATTAGGTATAATTACTGTGTCAAGGACTGAGTTCTAGTTATCAAAATGCGCAATATACTGCGCATTGTGAGCTAGCCTCCACCAGGGCCATTTGTTCCCGCCATTTTGTTTTTGGCCGCCATCTTGGCCCAGCCCCTACAAATGGCCCTGGGGACGAGGTTGAGTATATTCGCTCTATCTTTACGGTATTGAGCACTTTTCGACATGAAGTCATTACAGAACCTTAGGAAAGCTTAACTTTATTTTCAGGACGAACATTGATTGATTAACACGTTTTCTTTGAGAAATCAACAAAATAAGCCAGCTGTGCAATTGTACATGCATGTATATCTTGAAATTTAAATGTATTATATGTTTGTACATGCATCAGTCATCCTTTGAACGAAAATATTACGTTTATATTCACTCTCTGTCGCTAAACTTTCCTGTCTGTCATTAAACCCTGTATTTCCTGTTCAGACGTTAGATCTGTGTCCTCCTTTAACATTTTCAGTACGCCTTTTTCCCTGAGATGGTGACCAAAAGTGGAGAGTCGTGACTGGCTGATTTTCCGCGCGAAAATAGCGTCCAGCGAATCTCAAACGACGCTGTTGTATTGTTAAAGAGAAGGGTGGTAAATCACTATATAGTTCTTTGTTTGAAACATAGTCCCTAGATAACATTTACACTAAACTCGTCTCAATAGTTTGGTGTAAAGACCATCGATTTTAGTTACCATAGCTTGAGTTAGAGTCCATGTCTCAGAATTGTATATTTCTAAAACTCATTAATAATTCATGAGGAAAACACAAAGAGAATAAATCCATGTTTAATGAGGGTCTATATATGTGATATAGATTCCTCTTGATTTACATAAACTTTAGCTTTGATTTTCTCGACTTAGAAAAATTACTACGCCATTGAACTTACCAAATAGATCGTTTTAAAGTAATTTACGGAATTCGTGTTCGTTCTGTATCGGGATACAGGCACTCGGCTTCGCCTCGTGTCTGTATACCCCGATACAGAACGGCCACTCATTCTGTAAATAGTACATATATATCAGCCTAGTCCCAGGCTCTCTCTCTTCGCTGTTTTATATTTGCTAGCATGGGCATCTGTACCAGAGCGCAGGTAGCTACCAGTCTCATCAGGCTGCATATATATATATATATATATATATATATATATATAAGACGTGAGGCGTGAAACTCAGAGTAGCAACGACTACATTTTAGGCGGCCTGAAGATCGCCCAGCGTGAAACTGACAGCAGCGACCATCAACATTTAAGGTAAGCCCACTTATAGTATATTCGCTCTATCTTTGCGGTATTGAGCACTTTTCGACATTTCGCGAACAACACTTTGTTTGTTTGAATATATATATACATATATATATATATATTTTTAAAATTCATTAATAATTCATGAGGAAAAGACAAAGAAAAATCATGAGCGTATCGGATCTATATATGTGATATAGACTCGCTCTAAGTTTCTCGCTGGTTTTTAACGGCTGAGATAAGCTTAATTTTCAAAATTACTACGCCAATGAACGTATGAAGTGATTCTTTTTAGAAGCCATTTAAAAACCTTGCAGTACGGGCTTTATCGGCTCTAAAACACTTGGCTATCGCCTCGTGTTTTATATCCGATAAAGCCCTCCTGCGCGGTTTATAAATATTACATATATATATATTTCAAAAACTCATTAATAATTCATGAGGAAAACACAAAGGAATGGTTTTATAAAGAATCCTCCTAATTTACATAAACGTTAGCTTTGATTTTCTCGACTTAGACAACATTATTTTTCAAAATTACTACACCAGTGAACTTACCAAATAAAATTGGTCGTTTTTGAAGCTATTCAAAACATTTGCAGTATGTGTTTTATCAGAACTAAAACACTCGGCTATCGCCTCGTGTTTTAAATCTGATAAAACACTGCTGCTCATGTTTTAAATATTATATATATATATATATATATATATATATATATATATATATATATATATATATATATATATATATATATTTATATGCGTTTTTATTGGTCAATAGCCATGATCTATAAAAGGACATATGTGGTCTGATTTCTCTAAACCTATCACGGATCTCACTGCAACATCATGAACCAATGACGTTGCTTGATTTGTATAGATCATGGATCATGTTAGCCTACACGGCACAGGCTAGGATCATGTCAGATGAAAAAAACTTAGTAAGTCTGTTAAAACATAATTTTTTATTGTATAAAACAAATAGATTCCATTTTTTTGTTGTCTGTTTAGTTATAGATGCACAGAGGATGTCACAACGTGGTAAGAACATCAGTGTGTCTCAGTGGCATAGCCAAGGGGGGGGGCCTAACTACACATTCCCCCCCCCCGAGTCTCCTGAATGTCTGATGCTAAATTCAAGTACCGGTAAGAACTTTTGCTTCTTTGAAATTTGAAGTTTGTTTCTGCTGCTAATGATAATCGTGATGCTGAATAAGTGATACACTGTCACATGAAGTTTCATTCATTTGGTTAAACTGCACAGAATTACGCTCCCAAGAGAAAATTCCTCTCAGAAATCGTGGGAAATGCCCTCACAGGGCTTCGAAAACTCAAAATCTTCTTCCGGGATGGACGATGCCCCCATACCCCCTACATTGATGATTGGTCGTGGCTAAAGCCATGATTCTTCACCATCTAATGCTTGATAACTCTCATCTAAAACTGCACCCCCAAATTTTCCGTTGCTGCCCCAAAATTGTTATCCTGGTTATGCCACTGGTGCATCTGAAGTATATCAGTGTGCATGATGCATTTGATCAGTGTGTCTGACTCAACTATATTGTGACATTGTGACATCACCTGTGCAACTATAACTGAACAGACAATGGCAAAATGGAATCTATTTGTTTAATATATATATATATATATCGACACTCAACATTTTGAGGTAAGCCCACTTAAACTATACTACAATATATTCGCTCTACCCTTATGGTATTGAGCACTTTCCAACATTCCATGAACAAAATCACACGTGCTCATTTGTATATATATATATATATATGGGCCCATGCGCACTTCACGCTATCTGAATGTACTTCACCGATGCTGTCCCACATGCGGTTGTCACCGACGATCGCACGTGTATAAGTAATTGATGAAATTCATTCAGATTGTTCCAAGCTACACTGATGAGCTGTTGTACAGCGAAACACCGTGTCTGTAGATTGAACTATGTACGCTCCTTCACGTCGGTGTTGTTGAGCACTCTGTGAAGTTGCCGTGTGTACCTACTAGCGATAATGCAACGCTCACTACCCTTGTGGAAGTTTGAGCACTCTGGGCCCATGCGCACTTCACGCTATCTGAATGTACTTCACCGATGCTGTCCCACATGCGGTTGTCACCGACGATCGCATGTGTATAAGTAATTGATGAAATTCATTCAGATTGTTCCAAGCTACACTGATGAGCTGTTGTACAGCGAAACACCGTGTCTGTAGATTGAACTATGTACGCTCCTTCACTTCGGTATTGTTGAGCACTCTGTGAAGTTGCCGTGGGTACCTACTAGCGATAATGCAACGCTCACTACCCTTGTGGAAGTTTGAGCACTCTGGGCCCATGCGCACTTCACGCTATCTGAATGTACTTCACCGATGCTGTCCCACATGCGGTTGTCACCGACGATCGCATGTGTATAAGTAATTGATGAAATTCATTCAGATTGTTCCAAGCTACAGTGATGAGCTGTTGTACAGCGAAACACCGTGTATGTAGATTGAACTATATATATATATATATATATATATATACTGTACACATGTGTAAGGGGGCAAGGGCAGCAGAAGCGGGGGGCAGTGGGGGAAGCTGCCCCCACAAATCCTAAAGTGTGGGGGCGACGCCCCCACAATTGAGCCCAGCATTCCTTATACTCATAATTTATTAATTATTATCATTCCATCGTCCATGTGCCTGCAAAATGACTATTCTGACCAGTGGAATCAATAAGAAAAGCTGTGCACATGAAAGCTTGTGTAATTATAACTATGAGGCTACGTAGATTGTAAAATTTTGTCATTTTTTCCCCTTATATTTCCCTGAAAACTGGCCCCAAAATGCTAGGAAATGCTGTTTCCAAGACTTGCTAATTAAAAAATTTTCCCTAGTACCTACACTCACTAGTACCTAAGGGCCATACCTCCTCAACAAAGCTTCTAACACCCCTATAACCGTTTGGCCAGCTCAGGCAGAAATGGCTTACTTAATACATACTAGATATGTCATCTCAAAACACTATTACAGTCAAAATGGAAATACCTTCCCACTTCCGCTTCTGCAGTTGGTTGCATATTACTTATTTCTGTAGCCGCTACTGAAGTGTGAGGAAAGTCTAGCGATATAAGTTGCCAATTCTTAATGTACATCCGTCTGTTGGTATCGATTTGGGATAGACATCCATTGTATTATGATTAAATGCCAAATAATTATACTATTTTATACTGTATGTATACAGTTTTGAACAAAAATTTTCTCAGATTTCGGTAGCGGCTACAGAAATACAGTAATACGCAACGAACTACAGAAGAAGAGGTGGGAAGGTATTTCCATTTTGACTGTAATATCAATTGTATCAGCCACGTCGTGTGATTTCTCCGCTGTGTATTGCAAATTATGCAAATGCAGTAAAATTACTACCATATTTTCCAATTTCAGATAAGCCAGCTTACCGCTTGTTCATTCCTCATACCAAAATATTTGATTCCTGAAGCTTGTGCTGCAACAGCAATCTCAATAACAGGAATGCCTACAATTCCAAACATGTATTTCACTCCTTGTTGAACTAATGCTTCGCATAAAACGCGACAACCCTCTGACTCCGCTTCGCCTTCTTGAGCAGACATATTGTAATTACGTTGAAGCATCGTGAGCCCGCGCTGAATCTGGTCCTGAATCCCGCTGCAGTAGAAGAGAGAGAAGAGAAGAGAAGAGAAGAGAAGAGAAGAGAAGAGAAGAGAAGAGAAGAGAAGAGAAGAGAAGAGAAGAGAAGAGAAGGGAAGAGAAGGGAAGGGAAGGGAAGGGAAGGGAAGGGAAGGGAAGGGAAGGGAAGGGAAGGGAAGGGAAGGGAAGGGAAGGGAAGGGAAGGGAAGGGAAGGGAAGGGAAGGGAAGGGAAGGGAAGGGAAGGGAAGGGAAGGGAAGGGAAGGCAAGGGAAGGCAAGGGAAGGCAAGGGAAGGCAAGGGAAGGGAAGGGAAGGGAAGGGAAGGGAAGGGAAGGGAAGGGAATGGAAGGGAAGCTTGTATTAAGATTAATCTGATTTTTAAATGGCCTTAAATGGAGCACACACGACAGCCAATTGCATGGAGCGGTGTTACAGTATATTAAATCTAACTCTAATTAAATTGAAAATATATACTACAAAGAGAAACAAAATTCCTTTATTGATCGTGTAAATTCGTTTACAAGATTATTTCACCATTATTTCGTCATGATGTAAATCTAACTCCAGCGGCACCGGTAACTTTGCCTTTTTTTGATATTCTTCATTTTCCTGTTGTAAGTGTTTCGTTTAAAACAACGTGCAGCTGTTTGATCACATTTACAAAGTTCAAATGCGCAACTTGAATCTCTTCTGTCTATAAAGAAAAATACGGTTTTTTTAGGAAGGTTTTGTGTGATTCTGCAAATTAAATTAAATTAATAAATTATTGTCGATTTTGGCTCACTTAATTTCAACGCGCGGTTCCGAAGTTCGTTGCCAAGTTTCAAATTACGTTCCAAATTTAGAAGTTTGATTTGAAGTTAAAATGTTCGATTCGAAGTTCAGCTTTTCGCCTTTCTTTGGCTACGCTGTTGATAATTTGCAATTGCAGAATGAATAACAACATATTTTCCGGTCGACCAAAGCTTTTCCGTAAAGGTGAACTTCGAATCGAACATTCGAACATCAAATTGAACTTCGTTATCAACTTCTGAATTTAGAAATGTAATTTGAAACTTGGCAACGAACAACCGCGCGTTGAAAAGTGAGCTAGTGAAACCGATAATAAATAGAGTACCGTCGAATTAGGAGGATTCTTTATAAAACCACGGACATGGTACTGATTTCCTTTGTGTTTTCCTCATGAATTATTAATAAGTTTTTGAAATATGTATATATATATATATATATATATAACAAAGCTAACAAGACGAACTTGCTCAACAAACGGTCCGAGCTAATTTCAAAGTGCCGGCATGAAAATAAATGTTATGCTAGGAACGTCCTCCGCTCTAGGAACAGAGATGCACATCCGGGAATAATCTCTCGAACTCATCCCATGCACGCAATTTCGAGCGTGCGGTGATGTCACGTGTGCCGCGATCTCACGCGTGCCACGCAATATAATTAAACAGAAACTAAAGTGAAACTTTTTCAGTTGCCTGATGATCGCTTAAGTGAAACTCGGAGTAGCAACGTTCATTTTATTAAATATATATAGCACAAAATATAATACGGATAAAGAAACAAAACTGACTTTCAAATAATTGTAAATGATCATTATCTATTGTTAGGACTACAAGAATAATGGGTATAAAAACGGACAAACTTAAAGTGACGTCATCACGACAGAGGACAATTATATTAAATTAAATCTGAATAGAATTAGGTTAGATTAGCCTTGGTCAGGTTAGGTTAGGATTAGTTAGGTTGAGTTATGTTAGGTTAGGTTATGTTAGGTTAGGTTAGGTTAGGTTAGTTAGGTTAGGTTAGGTTAGGTTAGGTTGAGTTAGGTTGAGTTATGTTAGGTTAGGTTATGTTAGGTTAGGTTAACTAGGTTAGGTTAGGTTAGGTTAGGTTAGGTTAGGTTAGGTTAGGTTAGGTTGAGTTAGGTTGAGTTATGTTAGGTTAGGTTAGTTTAGGTTGAATTGAATTCAGTTGAATTAATTGAATTCATTTGAATTCAATTGAATTAATTGAATTCATTTGAATTCAATTGAACTGAGCTAAAGTGACGTAATAACGTGAGATCATGAGGTGACAGATGTAAGGTATAGGTAAGATAAGGTAAAATGAAGTAAAGTAGAGCTAGCTAGTAAAGTGAAGTGGAGTAGAGTGAAATGGAGTGACGTGAAGTTAAGTGGAGTGGAGTAAAAGAAACAGAAGAGAGAAAGGAAAGAAAAGGAAGGAAAAGAAAGTGTAGTGTAGTAAAGAGAGTGCGGTGAGGTAAATTAATCACTATATTCAAAGGTCTTGTATAGTTCTAGAGATGAAACTTACCACAACCTGAACATCTCCTGCGATTGTATGAAGTAGTGTACAGGTACCTTCCATAGCAAGCACCACCGTATTTAACTAGTCTTTTATAACAATTATCGTGATTAAGGCAACACCTGTAATAATTTAACAAAACAATATTGTTTATAATCATCTGTATAAGAAATAAAACTGTTCAAAATCCAACTCATCAAGACGAAAACTATTTCCAGGTTGCATGTATAATTAACATGTGCATTGAAGAATCCTTGCCTTCAGCTTGCCTGTTCAAAAGGCACTTGTATTTTACGTCAAGTTCTACGAAACTATTTAATTTATTAAATGCATGTTTCGAAAAATTTGACAAAACTTTCTGGGAATTCTTGCACATCGGACATCCTAAAGCGTACTTTGTTTTTGATGAAATATAAAGATTTCAATTATAAAGATTTCAATTAGAGATGAAAATAACTCTACTGCAGACGATCTGCGCATGGATAATGATTTGTTGTAGAGACATATATTAATCCATGTGTCTGTATGTATCTCATGACACTTAACAAGCAAAGCTTTGAGTTATTTAATTGAATAATTTTAAAGGTACATGATTCCCAATCAGATTATTCACTATGCAGTGTGATGTATATGCACTATAGTGTTAACACCTCATGTAGTATTTATTCTCATCTATGTATATCTATAGCTATGTGTAAATATGTGTATATATGCATGTCTATGCATGTGTATGTATGTAGTTATGTGTAGGTGCATGTGTAGAAGTGTAAGAGTTGCGGAGATGTGTATAGTGGTGCAAGAAGGTGGAGGGTACACATGTACAATTTGTACATAGTTATAATTGCTTACTGGTCAACGCCATCAAGCGCCACATTTCCTATTCCACCCTTGCCACAATGGCAGCCATAGTTATTGTAAACAAATGGCCAGCGACCAGTTTCACATAAAATCATTAGACCAAAATTCCAGAGGCTTCGTTTGCTTCGAGTTTGCCCTACAAAATTAAAAAACAACTGATTGTTTTGTGTTTCTGTTTGTCTCAACTATGACTGCTTAAAATAGCATTTGTAAAACCTTTCAAAAAGTTTCATTGTTTCTCTGTTAACCAAGAACCATTTGTACACAAACACAAATTTAAAGCCATGGAAGAGTAATACGGCAACAGCTTGAAAGCCAATTACTAATGCAACTTATACAATATAGAACATATACTTTCATAACATCGTTAAAATCAAACTATAAACTACTATAAACTATTAAGGTGGCTCGACAGTCTAAATCAGGCGAAATTACGTATTTTCTTCATTATAGTTTTGCACAGGTCTCATGAGCTTCATTTTAGTTCATTGCATAGCTCTAGTGGTGCTCTTTTTGAAAAGATTTATACTTGTATATGGCGCTTGGGTATCTAGAGAAATTGTGTTTATGGTGAGCGGCAGATTTCATGCAAATTAGTTTTTCTAGATTTATTGGGAACACGATTTCTTCACTTAGGTAAATTTTGAGGTTATAAAACTTTTCAATAATCAAGACCACCAGTAGAGCTAATGCACAAACTTTTTATTGGAGTCTCCCATCATTTAGACTATTGAGCCACCTTAACTATAAACTGTAATTTATATCAACTAAAGTCTCTAGAGAATTAGTAATCTTCTGCTAATATACCTATGACTAGATATATCTCATATATATTTCCTCATCTATAAATATCACTGTACGTAACCGTCACAACCAGTAGCATATTAGTAATTTGTTCGTACAAACTCTATGGAATAAATTAAATCACTCTCTAAGAATTGCAAAACGTGTCTATTACCAAGAAAAACTAGAATTATCAAAAACAAATTTAAAGAAAACATGGAAAATACTTAATGAAATTATAACTAGGGAAAAATACGAAGCCTACGTATACCTAAAACGTTTAATAAAACTGACAACCAATTAAGAAACATCTGATCCAGCTGTTATTGCTGACAGGTTCTGCAGTTATTTTACAAATATCGGTCCTAACTTAGCAAAGAAAATACCGCCTTCTTCTATTCCTCATTTAACATCCCTTTCTGGAAATATGCCTAATTCAATTTTTCTTGATTTGACAACAGAAAATGAAATCATAGAAATTGCAAACGGTTTTCAATCAGGCAAAGCTGCAGCTGGTTATGATAAAGTTCCTATGACTGTTGTAAAACATTCCGTTGGTATCATCTCAAAGCCTTTGGCTCATACTTAACAATTTATCCATTTTACATGGTATTGTACCAGATGAAATGAAAATAGCGCGTGTTATTCCCTTATTTAAGTCAGATGACCGAGCATTGTTTACTAATTATAGACCAGTTTCTATACACTCCTAGTTTTTCGAAGTTTTCGGTCGGAATATTATTAGATTTTTCAAAGGCTTTTGATTCTGTAAATCATAACATTCTTTTCGACAAGCTTAATCATTATAGAATTCGAGGTTTGGCCTCAGATTGGATTAAAAGCTATTTGTCCAACAGAATGCAATATTTACAATACAATGTCACGAGCACTGCTCTGCAATGAGAAAAATGAACTGTGGTGTACCTCTTCAATACCAGAAATTTGGGACAAGATGGCGTCGCGCGGGCGCATATAGGCCATTAAACATGACGGCCAAATCGTATAAGGAATAATACAGTAAAATCGTAAATTTTAAAATTTATCCTACTAGGGACATAGACTTCTCGGTTGCGGAGCTCGATTCCTGTTAAGAGTTAAGTAAGGAAACGTTATAACAAAAAATGTTCGCTTACCGAAATACACAGCCGGTTCCCAACATCGATTTATTTACGCTGCTTATTTGACTCATTCTGTTATGTAAGCCATATTAATCCTGCTAAACATGCGATACAAATCTGCCAAATACACCACTTTCCTTGCGAACGATGCAAAGTGCGGAGCTTGCTATGTATTTAGCAATGTTCGAACTGCTAATATAACTCGTAAATATCTCCGTATCTAACAACATTGCGGTTCCCAAAGCCTTTAAACTTTCTTGGTTTTACAGTGTGTTTGAGCAATACACCAAATCGTAGTTTTATTTAGGCCCACATGCAAATTAGTTTCCTTTTCAATTTGGGCCCCTATGCAAATTACATCGTGTCTATTAAAGCATAACAGGAAGATAACATAGGCTGGGACTATTTTTTCATGTTTTGAGTTCATTATTTTTAGACACTACGTTTAGGATTATTGTCAAGGATAATTAAGAAGCAAATTTTATCCTTATAGAATGCCTAATTTAAGCATTAAAAGGTTTCTGAAATCAGAAATGTTATGTTTACTGCGGCTGCTACAGCCTCATGTTATAAACGAACTACGTTTTATCCCGACTCAGATTGTATGCACAGTCGAAACTCCGATTTCGTCTATCAGCAGGAGGCCGTGATGTCTAAACGTGGAGTTGAGCTGCGAGAAGGACAAACGACGAAGCCACGGAGGTCTCTTCTCTTTCGAGCAGCCTGCAGCCATGTTTGTTTACTTTGAAAGCAGAGGCGATCTTATTTAGTTCTTAGCAGCCGTTTGCATTTTCGCAAAATATTTACTGTATATTATTATCATGGGAGTAACCACTGGCTACGAACGTGGCCGCAAAATGTCCCAAATTTCTGGTAATGTGAAAGGTTCTATTTTAGGTCCGCTCCTTTTTTATTATTCGGCTCCTATGGTAGGCCGAGTCTAAGTTTCGGCTTTTTTTGAGGGGGGGTTCCACAAAATGCCAAAATTGAGCAATACTTCCCATATATGGAGGCTAGACTTCGAGTCTTCGATCACTTCGAAAATTGAACGATAGTTCCTTTCTGTGGTTGTGTCAAGCTGGAAAACCTACCAACACTTTGGCCAAAGGCGAAGCTGGTTTAAAAAAAAAAGAACTCGCAAAATCTAGCACGGATTGCCATGGAACATCAACAGCGTAAAGCATAAGAAAGATGCCAGTCGTTGGAAGCGATTTCGAAACCGGAGTTGTTGTGTCATTAATGAATCACAGTGAAACGTTTATTTAAAACTTCCAAATATGCAAACTATCGATATTAACAAACACAAAGAAGGTTAGTTCATGAAGACAGAATGGACGATCGAGTTGCGAATGACACGGGAATTTGCTGTGTTTACATCAGTCCATTTATAAATACATAAAGAAGTTGACCTGAAGAGGTACAAGAAACAAACGCCACAGTACATAAAAAACGTATGTACTATTTACTGAGTAATAACTACAAAACACAAGTAATAATCACTGAATAATGCAAAAATATGACATGTTGAACTGTTTGTATGGCTAGATTTAAAGACAGAATGGACGATAGAGTTGCGAAAGGCTTCTTTTTCTAACTATGATACCCTGAAATGCTATTTGACTATTTCCTGCATTTTGGGGACAATATTAGGATCAGAAATACGTGTAGTGATTTTTATACGCTATATTATACACTCAACACAATTTATATATTATATATAATATAATATACCGTTCAAGGAATACATATATATACCAGGGGGGTTGCAACCCCCATAACCCCCCTTGGATCTGCCACTGAATACACATGCTGTGTTTACATCAGTCCATTTATAAATACATAAGGAAGTTGACCTGAAGAGGTACAAGAAACAAACACCACAGTACATAAAAAAACGTATATACTATTTACTGAGTAATAACAACTACAAAACACAAGTAATAATCACTGAATAATGCAAAAATATGAACATGTTGAACAACCTCGTACCCAGACCCTGGGTACGAGGTTGCATGTTGAACTGTTTGTATGTCTAGATTTCATGTAGGCGTCGTATTACATTTGAAAGTGATTTGGAAACGTGTGTTTCAAAACATGTTTAAATATTTTCTGTTTGCTCCATATAAACAAATTTTATATCGAAATGATCGCTTGAATGTCCCGAATCCAGCACTGTATGTTTCGTTACTGAAAGTATTTAGATCGCCGTTGTTATTCGGGAAAACGGACTTGTTTACATGCATCATGCATCAGCCAACTCTGCACCCTATCCAAAAGTGGGAAATTCAAAATAATTTTTACTATAAAATGAGGTGATAAGACTGATAAGGGCTATTTGATATGCCGACATTTAAAGAATTTTAAAATGTTTGCCATTTTGGAATAAGGTCTATTGTCGTAATTTTAAATTTTACAGTTCTACTGCATTGCATAACTTCATTGCGTCTGAAATTTATGAACATTTAAACAAATGTTTGTGTGCACTGTTCCGTGCATTGGGCTATGGCATGCCAAGGTTCAGCATGTTGCCGCAATCACTCAGTAGCCCGAGTGTACTACGCCTATTAAGTAGGCGTCTTGTTATTAGACGGCCGGCCAACCTCGATAAAAGTGTCTCAAAAACACCGTTGATGGCATTTTTTGTTACAAGCAGGCAACCATGCCAGATCGTATCGGATAGTATATATTTTGAACGTGAGGGGGGTTGCTGCAGTCGTAATTTTGAATTTATATACTAAAATTTTAAAAACACATTGGAATGGATGGGATTTCTGTGGAGTCATGCAAACTACGTTGGTGTTCTATTTTGAATGGCTCACTTCAGAATGCATCCAATGCGTGCGTGAAGTTATGATTAACCTAATTCACATAACTCACAATCATAAACAAACAAGAAATATGGCGTAAATACACCTAAATATAACACTTCGAAGGAAAGCTACAACAACATAAGCTTGCAAAGAATCAGAAATTTATTAGATCTGGCAGCTACAGGAAAGTCTCATATTCGTAAATTACTTCGTTTTATTTTGATAATTTGCCGATACCGCCATGTATCTAATGTTATAAAGCTGAGCACGCTGAGCTTTTGTACTACAGTGTAGTGTTACTTATATTGTTCCTTAGACATTTAACTCACTGGTTCTGGCGGTTCAACAGTGCTATCTTGTGATACACGAAAGGCAACCGGTCTACGGGTCTAGTCATCTTGATCAATGTCGGCTACATTTCTATGGCCCTGGTTGCCTGCTTGTAACAAAAACTGAAGTTGGCTGCTTGTTATGGCTGTTCTTCGAAGTGTTATATTTAGGTGAATTTGCGCCATGTTTCTTGTTTGTTTATGATTGTGAGTTACGCTGATTGGATGCATTCTGAATTTAGCAATTCAAATAAAACACAAACGTATATTAGACAGCTCTTTACAGATATCCCATCGTACTTTACATCCATCACATTGTACTTTCAAAAAGCTCTATATTTTAGTATATAAATCAATAATTACAGATGGCAACCCCCCTCACCTTCAAAGTATGCACTATATCCGATACGATTTGGATGGTTGCCTGCTTGTAACAAAAAATGCCATCAAAAGTAATATTTTGAAGCCCTGGCCGGCCGCCTATATATATATATATATCAATGATTTATCTAATGTTTCAGAATTTTTGACGTTGATTTTGTTTGCGGATGATATACGTATTTTTCTCACACAAAGATCCAGCTTTCTTGACAAGAGTCTTGAAAACAGAAACTGATGCAGTTTAGACCGAATAATTAGTTATCACTGAATTTGGATAAAACTAAATTTATGGTATTTAAACCAAGACAAAATAAATCCTGCTTTGATATAAATATCTTTATAAATAACAAGCAAATCATTCAAGTAAGTGAAACTGTATTTTAGGAGTTATTCTAGACGAGCATTTATCATGGAAACCGTAAATTGCACAAGTTGCTAATAAAGTATCTAAATCAGTAGGGATTATTTTCAAATCGAGTTTTTACCTTTTTAAGACAAGTTTGCGTACCTCGTATTTTGCTTTGGTTTATCGTATCCATATTTACATTATTACTCGGCTACCTGTGGCAAACGGAGTCTAGGTTTCAGCTCGGTTTTTTGTTTTGCACTTTTTACTTCCGCCACTATTCATGCTTCTGGTGAGTTGTTAGTGTAAACTCATTGCTCCTTTTGCTTTTGGAGTTGGACAAAAAGTTGAACAGCTTCGCCTTTTAATCAAGGTGTTCTTGCAACATTTGTTGGGTAGATTTCGAAATAGATTGACTGACTTTGTAGTTTAACTGTTTAACAGTGATCAGATGTGGCTGACAAGTGACAACGGTCTTGATCGTAAATATGTTCACCTCTGTGAAGTATACAGCTCATTTAGTCTTCGATCTGATCTTCCTCGGCACACTCACGCCTTTGCTCGCGCGATATATTAATATACAGCCTCTCCGCACTTTTGCCAGTGGCCCGAGTGAACGCCTGGCTTCTACCTATTCGAGTAACCTTCGTCGTATTGTAACGCATTATAAAAGTAAGTTTGATGGGCATACTGATCCAATTTTTAAAGAGCTTAATATAATGAAAATCCATGAATTTCATTTAAGTTTCGCTTGTAAGCCTGTGGTAAATTCAATAAATTCAAATTCAAATATAACATACAATAATATATACACAATATTATAGAAATAAAAACTAAAAAGAGCAAGTAATGCTGCGTGTACAAAGACTGCGAGCATTGTTACAAATATTAATTTGAAAGAACATGGGTCATCATGGTTTATATTATTATATAGGTATTTACAAGAGCACTTAAGTAGTAGCTGAGCATGAGATCTAATAGTAGCTAATAATACTGAACTTACTGAGGGCTTGGACTTCACTGAAAGTCGCTAGAGAAAGCAATATGATGAAAACACAAGCAATCTGCATGTTGAATAACCTTCTCTTTTGTGGTCAGTCTTCTTCTTTTCGATCTTTGCCTGATGATACGACGAATGCGAGTGTGGTTGATAAACATGCTCACCATATTTATAAGTCCGTTTTAGCGGCAGCAAGCGATATCCGCTTCAGTTGCCGGCTGTAACTGTACAAAATACACCTCCGCAAAATAACTGTATTTCCTGGATATTTGTATGAATTCAGGCAGCAGGCCCGGGGGACTTTCAATCTATCAATAAATGTATTCAAGGTATACAAAGAGAAAAGATAATCAAGGTCCTTGTAGGAGAATCTAGAGGTTATAGTCAAACCGGATGTTCTTTACCGCGCGACCTTTGCAATATTGACAGCAACATGTTGACTTGCTATAAACGATACATAGCGATTCCTTGGCAAGTTGCTAAAACTTCGCATTTTAAATATTGAACTTCACATAACATGAAGTTTAGAGTTAGTTGTTCTGACTTTCAATAGAACTTCATATTATGTATGTGAAGTTCGATATTTAAAATGCGAATTTTTAGCAACTTGCAATGTTGCTATCAATATTGCAATATTGCTATCAATATTCCAAGGTCGCGTCAATCTCGTTCCCAGAGCCCACGTTCCCCTTACCCAGTGAGCGGGAAACGAGAGGCTCTGGGATAATCACTGACCTATATATACTGAACTGGACTGCGTGTTCCTATTACCTTTGACTGAGTTAGGAAAAGTGGTAATAATTCCATGTCCTAAATAACCCAGGTACTTCATGAAAGTCTGACCCCAACACACACCCTAATCTTAACAAATAAATTCGTGAATATAGGACATGGATTTATAACCGGAAAAGTGTCCCCAAAATCGTTTTCAAAATGGCGGCATTTATGGGTCCTTTTTAGGGGTTATACGTCCATGTCCTATTTACACGAATTGCCATCCTTAGGTTAGGTTGTGTGTTGGGGTATGGCTTTCATGAAGTACTTGGGTTATGTAGGACATGGAATTATTACCTTTTTAGGGGTCTCTCGTTTCCCGGGTGGGGAACGTGGGCTCTAGGAACGAGATTGAGGTCGCGTCATTCTCGTCCCCATAGTCTGGGGGAATCCATATATATCATCGCAATCTGATTGGTTGTTCAAATTCAAAGGCTTATATAACGATGGAGCTTAGTGAATGTTTATAAATAAACAATATTTGAGACACGAAAACTGACAACGAAGCACAATTCTAATCATAGTTCTAATCCGAACAATTTAATCGAACATTTTTTCAAAGCAATCAACCCGTTACCCCTTATATAATTAAATCAAACACAGAAGACAGACAGCAATTTGAAATCGATAGGCGATAGACGATATTAGACAGCAGTCACAGGCAGCACACTGCTGGCTGTTCGTGCATGGTATATATTAATAAGAATATCATTGAAATATACACGTCAAATATAAACGAACGGTGCAACATATTAAAGAGAACTACTTTCACTAAAAGAAGCCGTAAATACGAAGAAATTCCGACGCGGCTCTAGTATTGCCAAGCTCTGAAGCGAACTCGTAAATTTTAATGTCTTTTGCCCCGCCGAATAAACGCGGCGATGAGCTACACTCAGCAGGGACCTTCTTCGAACGGAATATACCACAATCAGAATTGTTGCAAAGTCAAATGAGTCAATACGAGACAGCCAAACCGCCAACCTCGTACCCAGGGCCCTCTCTGCTTTCAAAATGGCGCGAGGAGAAGACCCTGGCAAAGGCTGGTCACGTGACACCAATAATTTTGGAATCATTTGAGGTATCATTACCTTCAAATTATGAAGCTTAACCAACATTAAAACCACCATCTGATTGGACAACCTTTTAAAACGAATCCTCACCCCCATACCACCCCCCGGTAATCACGCCCCCCGGAAACCCTAAACCTAACCACAACCCTCCGGAAAAATGTGCCTCCTCTCAGACCCCGACCACAACACCCCTCTAGGATTTTTAGCTTTATGTGTTCAAGATTAACATCCCGCATGTGGGATGGTTATATTAGATGGTTAAGCTTCATATTTTGTAACCGATGATACCTCATCATTTTGATGATGACTCACACTGTACCGGGGGGCGCGGTACATCACTGATAAACAGAGTATAGTTGGCTTGCGTATATAAAACTATTCAGCGAACTATTTAGGCACTGAAGAATAACCAAATCGCACAAATAACAAGACATTCTCTTAACAAGTTTATCAAATCAGTTAATGACCGTGTTTAGTAAGAAGCGTCTACACTACAACATATTTGCTTTATTATGCAAACAAGAAGTGTTTATTAATATTTCGGTTTCTGGACTTTCCGAATCTAATTTAAAAAGTTTAGAAATATACAAAGTCAAAGTCTTCAGTGCTGATCTATATAAATGTTCGTCGATCGAAGAATTGTTGTTGATCGTATATTTGTATAAAAGTACAACCTCAAAGTCAACGAGGAGTCGAGGACAGCAGATTCGATTCGAATATGCCGTTTGAGTTAAATCGACAGATACAACAATTAAATTTCCACAAATCCAAAACGTGTGGACAAGAAACATAAATGTGCTATACTGGACGGTAAATATACTTCCAACAATCAACAGCATTCGAATATTTTTAGTGTATGTATCAGTACCTGTAACCGCAGACTCGCAGAGCGGGTTTCTGTTTATCAGTTTATGATCGTTCGTCGCCTTCGGCTTCATTTCTGGCGATTGACGGCAACAAATATGAATTATCCAGCAAATGTCGTAAATTTTGAAATATATCTAATTTACCGCTCGAATTTAACGTTACCGAACTTGCAACAACTTGACGTTTATAAGAACCGAATCAACCGCTCCCCCCAGGACGGGCGAAGCTCAAATTATCCACGTGACCAAATACTCCAAGAATCTTGGAGTATTTTGGAATCACGTGACCAGCCTTTGCCAGGGTCTTCTCCTCGCGCCATTTTGAAAGCAGAGAGGGCCCTGGGTACGAGGTTGCCAAACCGCCAGAATCGAAAACGAAAGGAAAATTATATTGCAAACAACTGCCGATGATTTCGTGTCCAACTCCCAAACCGCGGACTTACACGCATGCGCTTTAGAAAGAACACCAAAAATCTTGGTGTTCCGGTTTTTTTCCCCACAGAGAGCTATCATTTCCTTCAAATTATGAAGCTTAACCAACTATTAAAACCACCATCTGATTGGACAACCTTTCTAAACGAAACCGCACCCCCATACCACCCCCCGGAAACCCTAAACCTAATCACACCCCCCGGTGAACCTAAACCTAACCACAACCCTCCGGAAAAATGTGCCTCCTGTCAGACCCCGACCACAACACCCCTCTAGGATTTTTAGCTTTATGTGTTCAAGTTTAACATCCCGCTTGTGGGATGGTTTTATTAGATGGTTAAGCTTCATAATTTGTAACCGATGATACCTCCCACAGAGCCTTTCAGCGCGCCAGCACGGGAGAGGCTCTGGGGACGAGAATGAGGTGGCGTGGGAAAGAACATCCGGTTTGGAAGGCTGACTGTCAATAAAAAATAGGTACGCAATGCGTACATGCGGATATGGTATTTATTTGGCATGAGAGTCTAAGATAACTAATTGTGGATTGTAAATTCAATTTCATGCAAACATACCAAAACATACTGAAAATACTGGAGACTCTTGTGACATATATAAGAGCCCAGCACAAAATTAACTCGAGGTAGTTGTATTATTCAAAATATTTATTTAGACGTAATGTTTTGTTGTATTACTAATTACAATATGTTCAGAGGCTAAATTACTATTTCAGTGAATTTAAATATTTAAATTTTCATTACAATCAATGCGCGGTGTGCTGTCGATCTGGTATTGCTACGTCTCGAAGCTTTTAGAAGATCACAAGTGACTTTAGAACACTGTTATTAATCAGTCAGGTGGTTGAAAATGGTGCTCACTACGCTTACAACTGCAGACCTTGATGGCGGTAAATCTACACTAAACGGTGCTGAGCTATTTACAGTATATTTCAATATGGGTCATATTCCGCTGTCTCGATCAAGACAAACTGATATTATAAACGATTTGTATGATTTATTCAATTTTAATACTGAAAAGTATTACTCATGCTCACAATCTGATAACCTGCTGACTATTGAAAACTATCTGCAAGATAAGCGAGACATAAACAACGTTGAAAACAGAATTGACAACTTGCAAAAGACGGCCGTATTAAATTGCTAAAAAAAACCAGGAAACGCGGTCCCTATAATCGCATTAAAAAATATGATACTTATATATCGCTTTAATTTCGCTCGAGTGTAATATTAAGTTGTCTGGAAAACGCAGACACGGACAGCGGACACCGGACAGTTATGGAAAAGACGGGCTGTTATGGAAAAGACGGACATTCTAATGTTTTCGGGCAAATAAACCTTTTTGTTATATGGCTGAGCTTGTTTTCGGGTCATTACGCCAAACGGCGCACGCTGATTGGTTGCTGAGAGGTCCGGAAAAAGCCGTAATGCCCTCTCGGCACTGTGAGAGGAATTAGTGGCGTATTACGTCATTTTTAATGGCCTGCACGTTTTGGCGGGAAAATTACTGAGTTGATTTGAATGAAAATAAAAGCGAATTAGATATATTCGTTGGAAAATTTTGAACAATAATACGTCCTGAAACATTAGTGTTTCTTTTTATAAAAACTTCTTATTTAAAAGCGCGAAAAATAAAAGCCTAACTAAACAGGTGTAAACATGAAGCAAAACGAACAAGTTCAAAAGAAAGAACTGAGGTGAACAGCGACATCTCATCAAGACAAACGTAGAACTAAAAACAGATAAGAAAACAAACCAAAAGCCATATAATAAAAGGCTTATTAACCTCGTTTTCTCGGTCTGTACGGGAAAGTATTTGCCCTCGGTTTTATCGCACAAACCTCGCGCCTTCGTCGTTCGGTCTGTACGAAAACCTGAGGCGAATACTTTCCCGTACAGACCTCGAACTCGGTTAATAAGCCTTTTAATACTTAAATATTATTATTATTATTTTTACATTTGGTATAAAAAAGGAATCAACAAAATCTGTCCAATATCTACCAAAGCTCTTCGTCAATCACAATCTTGTACCGCGTGTCGAAAATGCATGTAAATCTTTCAGTTACTTAGGTCGCTATTTTGATTTCAATATGTCTAACAAAGAACACGTAGTAGAACTTTACGACATGATTAACAACATGATGAACGAAATTGATATCTTACCTTTACACCCCAAAAACAAAATTATTTTGTACAATCGCTATTTACTTTCGAAGATTTCCTGGCACTTCACTGTTTCTGATATATCGAAAACCTGGGTCTGCGAACTAGACAATACCGCGTCAAAATATATCCGAAAACGGCTTGAACTGCCTATTTCTGGAACACTCAGCAACGTTCTGCTCCATCATAATAAAACATCATTCTTCCCTCAACCAAATTTATCCAATGTCAAACCGTCTCTCGATGCGCTCTAAAATCTTCGCCAAATGAAGATATCAGAGATCAATGGAAGGACACGAGCAACAACAAAAATGTGCAATACGACACATACAAAAACACTAAAGATGTTTTGAAAGCCGTCAGAAAAGAGCACGAAGACATGCATGCTTCAAAATCACCTCATTTCACAAGGTTCTTTCTTTTCAAATATCATTGAACATTCTACACCCACGTTCAACTCCATATGGTCTAATTCCGTCCAACGCAACCTCCCCAAGAACATCTTCAACTTCACCATTCGATACATCAACAACACACTCCCGACACGCAAAAATTTATCGAAATGGGGAATCTCTCCAACATCTGATTGCTTTTTCTGCTCGACACCTGAAACCTTACTCCACGTTGTCGCTGGATGCAAAACGTACCTGGAAGAAGGTCGATTCACATTACACACTTCAATCCGTACAACATTCCACTCTTTATGTTGACCTTCCTGACGTCAACAGCCCCTCAGTTCTCACGGGAGATGAGTTACGTCCTGACCTTCTTTTAACCATTGAAAACAAATATCACATCCTTGAGCTCACCGTCGGATTTGAGTCCAATCTTCACCGCAACGCCACCCGTAAGAAACACAAATATCTCGATTTAGTTAACGAAAAACAAAGAAACTATGAAAAGGTTAAGTTCATAAATCTATCTCTGAGTGCACTTGGAATTTTCGGACAGTCATCAATGGATTTCATTGAAATGCTAAGACTTTAATTAAATTCGACACTCCCTGTAGAAAGTATATATCGTAAAGAAAATCATCAACATAGCAATAAGAACCTCGTATTATGTATTTTGTCGACGTAAAAAAGAATGCATGGAATAACCCGAAACTAATGACATTCTAATATTTTTATTCTCATGTAGCATCAGTTCAAATAGTCAGTGGTAAACTACCTGCAAAAGCGAGGTTTATCATTGTAATTTCTCACGTTTAATGACCAATAAATAAAGATTACATTATTATTATTATTATTTATTATTATTAATATTATTATTATTATTATTATTGACTTTATTTCAAGAGGGTAAAAACACCTATATAACAAGATTGTTAATCATGGTGGCCCTCATGAATTAATAAATTAAAAGAATAAATTACGAATATAATAAATAATTTGAAGAAGGAATAGAAATAGGTTAAGCAAAATAGGTGATAAAAGCTAAACTAGAGAATTATAGATTGTTACTACTCATTAAGAAGGTAAAAAAAGATTTATGGACAAGAGTGTCAGTTTACTAGGAACTAAAACACTCGTAGAATAGATAATATAGCACATGCATTCGCGAATCGAGTGGCGTAGTTATCTCATATATCACGCTGGTGTGCGAGGCATATGGACATGCAAGTGCCGTTTCTAAATATACGAAAATCCGTTTTTCAAATGTGTAAAATGCTATTGACGCATTAAGTGTTATTTGTATCTTATGATGCTTATTAAGGAATTTGCCGGTCTATATAATAAACAGAATATTACAATGGTAACCGGATGATGCATACGGATTTCGTATCTCACTCGTTTGCTAGTTGAGCTCACTCGTGAGATATTGTCCTTGCCACTCGAACATATATAGTGGATATTACATGACCGTGCAGTGATACGAATTTTATCTTCTAGTGTTGGTAATATCTCTCACGAGTAAGCGAAGATAACGAATGCAAGCTATTAAGAAAAAGTGAGATCTTTCACATGTGAAGACGATAGGAGAAAACCTGCATGGTATATATAAAAAATCCATATCTTCTCGCCACCGCATATCTCCTACGACTACGTCTGTTCACTATGGTCTGTTTAAATTCATGTTTATAAATTTATCTTCGTCACTTAGTCTTTATTTTGTGGCAAGCTGCAAAGCGGTATTTATGGACCAAGGAAGTGCAGTATATATGGTGGTCGTAATACAACGATACCAATTTGTAAACTTCTTTTTCAAAATCAAGTAGTATACTTTTAACTGTTGTTTGTCCAGCCAAAATCAAATGCTTATGGACATGGTGCACATTACCCACATTAAATCATGAAAATTGATTTTGTTGTTGGCAATAAGAGACAAAGGTGCGCCGGCAAGCAGGTGTGAGGGAGTTTAGCTATTGTCCATATATCAGGTGTGAAATAGTCTGCTGACTTTTAGGTGTGAAAAACAGTGACAGTTAACGGCACGCCGAAACCTTTCTTGCACATCATTGGTTGCTTCGTTATGTCGGGAAATACCGGATATCTTTGTCTTTTCACTGAAGAAGATTATAGACTTTAGACTATACAGGGGGTGTAAGGTGGTCATTTACCTGAATTTAAAAACATTTTGAAAATTTACCTGAAATTTTACTCTTTTATATAATGGGTAATAGGGAGTTCTGCGTATTATTTCGCACACATATTCTGAGAACATATGCTATGTAATCGAGTGAAATGCCCAATATTACTTATAATATACCCAATTCTCTCCTGGCATTACCACCTTAATATATATATATATATATATATATATATATACACAGAACTCGCGATCAAGCTCTCGGCAACGCCCTCCGTGGCTCAGTGGTCAGAGCATTGCACTAGAATCACAAGGTCGTGGGTTCAATTCCCGCCGGAAGACCTGTGTAGTTGCATTTTTCGCAACTGGTCCCGGTCTGGTCTTAAAATGTATATATTCTACACTTGAATTTTCCTTCACCCCAAATCCTGAGAATATATCTTTCAATACCTTTTACCACTTATTTATTCCACATAGTCTTTGACTTTAAAAAATATATCCTGATACTAAGGTGACGTACTCGTACGTCAATCTCTGCGAGTTTGCGAAACTCAAAGCGCCTATACCATTAATCTTAACAATCTAAAAGTAGGCATTAGTCTGTCGTGCCACGTGTGTTGCCCTGCCGTGCTAAAGCGAATTATCTTAGCCAGCGGCGGCAAAGAAACAGATATTGGAATCCATATCTTCGGCGTTAAACGGAACGGGAGATATCACTATACTGTGGCCCAGAGTTATAGATACAACGTCTGCCATTTGATTTTAGTTTTGTGGCCAAGTTGTTCGCAAGATGAAATTTATTATCTAATAGAAACCACGACCAATAGCAAATGTTGTGCCTTCGATTTGCCGCGGCGCGCAACCTAAATCTGCCCATATACCTGATTCCCGGTCACAAGAAAACAATTCTAAAAAGTACTGCCTTCAATGATGGAAACGGGAAATTCCAACGCACAAAAAAAAAGAAAACGTTGCTCTTTGCACCCGATCTGTCCGACTTTCTTCATTTCCATGGTGACATCTCCCGTTGCGTTTGTTATTTAATATTTTAATATTTTAATGAAATTTGACCCGTCGCGGTGCCGATGGGGAAAAACCGCACGTGGCTTACATGAACTGATATCATTTAATTTTATTTATCTGATATTTTACCTGACTCAGTCAGGTAAAGAGAGATGTCGAGAATAGAGGCTGAGGCGCAGGAATTTTTGCGGGTTAATGCATACAATCGCGATGAGCAAGCATGAATTATTTGCGCTCACATCCAAAGCAAACGAACTTCTATGTATCTTGAATTCTTCCGAAGATATTAATCAATGCGTTCCGAAAATAGATGTCAGTTGAAATTTGATCTAATTAAGATATTAAAGAAACTAATATTTTATTATTATTTGGAAAATCTGACTGTTGCATTTGAAACAGTTGCAACAGTCTGGATCCGCCCCTGTATTACATACTATATACATGAGTTTAATAAAAGTACATTGTAGTTTTAATGTAGTTATTTTACAATTATTTTGTATGCTCCCTCAGTTTGTTTTGTACAATACCACTGCATTGTATATGTCATCCCATGATTTTAAGAACCGAAGAAGCTAAAGAAGACAAGCATTTGGTCAATTCCACGTAAAAAAGAACAAACACATGCCACAATAAACACACAAACATAAACAACGGAAAAGCTCATGTCACTACTTACATGACCATACATATCATCATTGCCACATTCCAGATACCAATAAAAGTTCTAAAGAACCTTAAATTTATTAAGAATTCTCTGCTTTTGTCCACTAGATTAACAAAAACACTTGTGTTAAAATTAACAAGAAAATAGATTACAGTAGATAACTATTGTTATAGTTAGAGATGAGCCGATTAATCGGAAACTAATCGGCAAAGCCGATTAATCGGCTAATTTAAAATAATCGGTAACCGGCCGATTATTTTGAATAATCGGCAAAATAATCGGTGCATGTCTCAAATAAAGCTTTTCATGAACGACGCAAACACACACACCATAAGTCCGTAACTGCATAAGCCCAAAGACAATAGTCCTTATTTCACAATGATTACAGAGCATTTCACATAACTCTTGACGGAAGAGTTCCGCAGTCAGACATTTGCCACAAAGTTTACGAACTCCGCAAATTCGTTACGTATAGCAGAAGATCAAATAGCGAGCATCAAAACAAAGTTTCAATGTTTGTCGCCAACTTCGGAAACAATGAACCGGAACTTCGGAACTCTAGTCTGTCAAAAGATTTGTGAAACGCTTTTAAAAATTTAAATTTTAAAACCAACACGAGCAAAGGATCTTCACCGGTTGAGGTAGTCACGACCGCGAACATCTCAACCCAGGAAAAGAGCTGCAGCACTGAACGTCATCAAGACCTGTGGTCTTGCTTCGACGAGATTGTTGGGTCAAGCGACAGCACTTCCAACGCCAGCCACAAAGTTGCAGATCGACGCCTTTCTCGCCCTTCCGCTACAGCCATTGCAAGCATGCCCTTATATTTGGAGGCAAGCAAAGAAACTTGTTTATCCCAACTTGTTTAAAGTTGTGCTGAAGTATCTGAGCCTCCCAATTCAAGTGTTTATTCAGAGCGTGTGTTTAGCGAGGCAGGGAACATTTCCACGGACAAACGAAACAGGCTAGCACCACATAAAGCGGATAATATTTTGTTTTTACATCACAATTTGCCAAATACTAATAGCGTAGCGCATACCGATTTATAAAACTAAAAGTCGGACAAACAAAACGAAATTGATTCTCAAAACACGCAAAACTAATCATCACGAAACATTTCTGTTATATTTCACAAATCTTCTGGCAATTTAGCAATCCCTACAACATTGCGAAACTGCGCAGGGACTGGTAACCAACAACGTAGCACTAATCGGCATATGCCGATTAATCGGCCGATTATTTGTATTAACCGGCCACTAAATAATCGACTTCAGTAATCGGCAATTTTCGTAATCGGCTCATCTCTAGTTATAGTGGTTTATATAACACCATCACTTTCATCACCATTTACTGTCGTGGCAATAGAAGTGTTCCTAAAATATTGATGCAAAATCCAGTTACTTAACCTGACCAATTCATTTGATAAAATTTGTTGGAAACTTTCTGTTTAAAATTTGATTGGTTTGTGTCGCAAGTAAGTTGCAACAATATGGTTTAGGAACACTTCTATTGCCGACAGTAAATGGCAGATTATTGATCACGTGGTATTGAATAGAGTTCCCATTCCACTGCATACGTCATTCACAGTGCATTTTCCACAAATCACCATGTACAAATTTGGTTCCATTGCAAGGCTCGCTCTGCATTAAATCCAATCGTGCTAAACCTTATACGGTAACCTTACAAAACATCTCAAATACTGATAAATAATGTTTCCATTCGTGCAACGGTAAGAATACTTTCATTCGGTGAAATCTCCATCTTTCACACCATGAAAATAAATACAAACTGTTTTTATAATTTTGAATACAAATTAAAAATACAAACTATGCAAACACGGTTGTGACGTATTTCATAAAAGAAGTAGAAAATGGCCGCTCGGACGAAAATAATGTATGTAATAGATAAAGCATGAGCAGCGATTTGTATTTGACTATTACAAGGCGAGCTGCAAGCGAGCCGTAGTAAATCAGATACAGATCGGCTGCGAATCATATTTATCAAATGGACGCATCTAAATAGCCATGTTTTCAAACTATTTTTCAAGTTGGAGTGATTTTAGCTAAGTAAATTGTATGCGATTTACAGATATTGATTAAACATTCATTTCTTTTAAATTTTCTTCATGAATTATCAATGAATTTGATAAATATTACTTTAATATCAAATTCATTAAAAATGAATGAAGAAAATTCAAAAGAAATGAATATTTAATCAATATCTGTAAATCAGAAAGAGAATCGTCCTAACTTACATAAACTTTTCGCTTGATTTTCTCAGCTAAAACAGTTTGTATGTTTAAAATAATCAATAAAAATAAACATTTCTATGCATTAGTTTTACAATTATAAAACATTCGCATAAATTTTTTTTCCTGATATACAAACTGCTTATGTTTAATCTATTACATGTACATAAAATCTTTATGCAACGCATAATAATGCATATATATATATTTTTATTTTCGTCGTTTTGCGGCAATAAAAGTTTCTTAAAGCTGTTTCTAGAATTTTTGGTTTGTTTTCGACCGTAGGCTAGAAACAATTTTCATAATGCCCGCAGGCATTACGGAGAAATCTCGCCACGCCAGCAGCCAATCACAACGCGTGTGATTTTACCAAAAGTAACGCGTATTGTGTGCCATATAACTTTTCTCTGTACCTGTAACAATCGACACTATGATTACTGAGGCCAATGGTATTACTAATTGCAGACAGCTATTAACGACGTAGCCCGAAACGGGCCGCAATATATTCAATAATGCCATTTGGTCAAAGTAATTATCTATAAAATTGTATTATAATTACTGACCCTATTCTTACATTCACCAGGAGGTTATGTTTTCACCCCTGTTTGTTTGTTTGTTTGTTTGTTTGTCTGTTTGTTTGTTTGTTTGTTTGTTTGTTTGTTTGTTTGTTTGTTTGTTTGTTTGTCTGTTCGTTTGTCTGTCTGTTTGTTTGTTTGTTTGTTTGTTTGTTTGTTTGTCTGTTTGTTTGTTTGTTTGTTTGTTTGTTTGTTTGTTTGTTTGTTTGTTTGTTTGTTTGTTTGTCTGTTCGTTTGTCTGTTTGTTTGTTTGTTTGTTTGTTTGTTTGTTTGTTTGTTTGTTTGTTTGTTTGTTTGTTTGTTTGTTTGTTTGTTTGTTTGTTTGTTTGTTTGTTTGTTTGTTTGTTTGTTTGTCTGTTCGTTTGTCTGTCTGTTTGTTTGTTTGTTTGTTTGTTTGTTTGTTTGTTTGTCTGTTTGTTTGTTTGTTTGTTTGTTTGTTTGTTTGTTTGTTTGTTTGTTTGTCTGTTCGTTTGTCTGTTTGTTTGTTTGTTTGTTTGTTTGTTTGTTTGTTTGTTTGTTTGTTTGTTTGTTTGTTTGTTTGTTTGTTTATCTGTTTGTTTGTTTGTTTGTTTGTTTGCCTGTTTATTTATTTGTTTGTCTGTCTGTCACCAGGATATCTCACAAAATAATGCACAGGTTTTCATGAAAGTTTGCGGAAAGATTGGTCATAGACCAAGGAACAACCCATTCAATTTTGGTTGAAATTTGGATGAGAAATTAATAAGTCTGACCACAAGATTCTACGTGTAGAAGAAATGCTTGATTCCGCTCATTATCCTTATTTTATGCAAACATTTTTGCATAATTTTGGTACAAGAGCAATCAAGCATTTTATTCATTCATACATGTGTAGGTCTCGTGAGCTAGCCTGGTTAGCGGATGGCTCGTTTCCTTTTTAAACATCTCTAATAATGTGCTGGAGGAGGTGTATGCAGTCTCTAAGTGCCTTCTTGTTTGTATTGATAAAATCAATTAAGTCCCAAATGTCAATTGAAAATAGTTAAAGAAACACTGATTGCACCCTTTATTCAATACTGTATTCATATATTATGTTAAGCCAAAACGCTTTGGAACATTTCTGAAACATCTTTAATATTGTAGTGTGCTAGCTAAAAGACTTAAACAGGCTGAAATTGTTAATATAATGTAGACATAAACCAATGGGGTTTGACAAGGGTCAGTAATTATAAAATATTATAATTATATGGCACGGTTTATACTTCCGGATGTAAATTCACGTGCTGTGATTGGTTGCTGATGTGGCAAGATTTTTCCATAATGCCCACAGGCATTATGAAAATTGTTAATGCCCTATGAATGGCAACAAACAAAAAATCCTAATAAGAAACTTTCATTGCCGAGAAATGATGAAAATAAATTAAATAAATGACAATGAACAATATAAAAGTAAATTCTAGTATCCAGACAAGAAAGAAACAGCAGAAAATAATTAATGCTATTTCAGTGTTTGACGAAGTTAAAGGAAGCGAAGACCAAGAAATACAAGATTGATTTTTAAATAAAAAGTGCCATACTGTATAATAATAAACTACTTAATACCCTCGACTGTTTGGTCTTTACAGTAAAATATTAAACCTTGGTCTTGAACGTTTTAACCTCACTATCGCTCAGTCAATACAGCAAGACCTCGCTTTAATACTTTACCGTAAAGACCTCACTCTCAGTTATTAAGTACAGTAGTTAATAATTAACCACTTCTTATATATGTACTGTACCTAAGTTTGGTTCCTCTTCTCCAAAATTTTCTGTTGGATCCTTTTTCTTGCTAAAATAATGCCAATTGATAATGAAGATAAAATATATACAGTAGAGAGGAAAAAGCAGTTGTAGTGAAGCAAACTATGGCAACTGCATGGTCATGCTATGCAAAATTAAAATTATTAGGCATTACCTTATAAAGTACAAAAATTTATACTAAACAACAAGCTGACTATATAGCATTGAAATGATTAAAACCCAATGAGATGACATATTGCATATTGATAGGTTGCAATCAATCCCCTCATCCCCTCAGTGGGACAAAGACACAGTGGCAATGTTGGTTGGTAGCTAGGGTACAATAGCATCTAGTACATGTATATGTAACAACCAAAAATATCTACATATAGACACCTATAGGAAACCTATAGAAAACATTCCAATTAAGAAATAGAAAACATTTTCCGTGTTTCCATAGAGTTATAGAAACACAAGTGGAAGTTTGGGAGAACAAGAAATTGTAGTGGGAACACGAGCCTGCATGGCGAGTGTTTCCACGCTATTTCGAGTTCTCCCAAACTTCCACAAGTGTTTCTATAAGTCTATGGGAACACGGAAAAAATGTTTTCTATTTCCTTTATAAAATAACCTGTCGAAAATAGGTATAGAATGTAAAAATAATCACTGCATCAAAGCGAAAATTCTCCTTACTCGACTTCATAATGGTAATGATGGCGTATTGAATGGCGTGGACCTTGCCATGTTTCCATAAAGTTAATTGCCTATGGAAACCCCTAAGAGATATTATACTGACAGTAGTAGGGATGAGCTGACCAAGAAAAATCAAATTTACTGATCAGATAGATTCTGATACAATTTATGGTCTGATCGGCTGATTTATTGGTGGTTATCAATATTTTTTTCAACAGGAATTCTTGACACTTGAATTTGTGGTGAAACACTAGCAAAACATAACATGTAGCAAGATAATGTGATCAGTAACCATTAGTCATCTGCAAAAGTGAAAAAGGATTTTAAGTTGAAATATGAAACATGAAAATTATATGATTGACAGATTAGTCAGAAACAAAAAATGTTTCACCAAACAAGAAATATGAGATGTTAAACATGATGCACCTTATCAACTCACACAACCCACAACCTGAAATTGGGCTGCCTGTGATCAAATTAATTAAATTTCACAATTTCTTTGTTGAGTCACTACAACTTGGTGTTTTTCAAGACAGTACAAAAGGCATACTGGTAATGGTATTTATCAAACAGCTGATATGTACAGTGTATATGTTGATGTGATCAGCTGATAACCGATCAGCCTGAAAGTTACCAATTATCAACTTCTACCAATTAATTTTCAATTATCGGCTCATCTCAAATCTATAGGTGGATTGCCTATAGTGGTGTATTCTTATAGGAATGCCTATAGAAAACGTTCAAATTACGGAATTACCTATAGATCCTATAGGTTAGCCATAGATTAAAGCCTGTAGACTATTTTCGTAACAGTATGACCTTACATACAACACAGCAATACCTTTATTAATCAGTTAATTGTAGCCCCTGTGAACAAATTGTAGCAATGCTGCATGTTTTTGTTTCACCAAGTTGCTACAGACTTTATACTCCATCAAGTTGGTTCTATGTATTACAAACAAATCCTGATGGCGTTTCATCTATCAAGCTTGCTACAAGTCTTCTACAGGTTTGTTAAAAAACATGTGATAAGATGAATTTTTTTGAAAAACTAAAAACTTACAGTTTGAAATTCAGAACAGCACATGCATTAACAAGCAGAGTCCTGTTAAAAATAGGAGAAATAGATATTTAATTAATGAACATAAATAAAAATCAATGAACATATAAAAATTAATGAACATAAAAATCTATACTAGCTGTAACACGAATACGACAATGTCAACTTTAAACTCTTATAAATTGTGACACCAACGTCATGTTTATAAATTGTCAATAATTTTCATAACACACACATCATTGTAATTAAACTCACCCAAAAATAAGAAAATCCGATATAATTGCCATCCTTATATCACCCTTTGAGTTTCTCCGATTATTTCTAATTTACAAACGAATATACCATGTAATTTATATACATACGTATAAAATTATATACATGTATATTCCGCCATGTTGACAAATCCACATTACCCATGATGCTTTGAGAACTATAAACACCCCTGAATCCCATTAATTCCCATATGTTCACAGATGGCCCAACCTTGTATTTGTTTTTGTTATAGACCTTATTCAATAATGGCCGCTGAATTATAATTCTTTTATGTGCATATAAATTAGTCCTTATGACCTCGTTTTAAAGTAAAAATTATTTTGAATTTCACACATAAAAACGAGTTCATAAGGGCTAATTTATATGTATATAAAAGAATTTTAATTCGGCGGCCATTTTTGAATAAGGTCTATATATATTGATTATGATATAAACTTGGAAAACGTTGCCGTATTTTAACTTATAGTTCCGTAAATCATTAAAATAAACTTACTTTTGACAGTTCATCTCTCATGTTGTCTACCTTCAGTGAATTGGGACTTGTACATAGCAAGCCAATAGTTTCGAACGCGGTTGCCGCTACAAGTTTGAAGTTTCAACTCACTGAAGGTGGAAAACCAAAGGCTCTGGGCACGAGATTGGTGGAAAACATGAAAGATGAACTGTCAAAAGTAAGTTTATGGATCTATAAGTTACTGTTGTGGCAATAGAAGCGTTCCGTAAAATATTGTTGCAATATATTCCTCAAGTTAAGTGAACAATTCATTACTCGGGCTACATGTGGTAGCCAAGTCTAAAATTTCGGGTCTGTTATTTTTTGTGTCGACAAACTTGACCCGACAGGCCTTGCGAAACCGAGATTTCACATTTTCACTTTCATGGCGAGTTGTCTCTTGAACGAAGCTTTTCTTGCCATTTTATCGATGTTTCGTCTCAAACAAAGATGTCAGAGTATAGTCGGACTGTCAGCGAATCAAGTTGTATTAAAAATAATTGGAAACTTTAAATTGAAGGAGTGAAGGACGTCAGAGACCAGTCATGTTTATTAAATAATTGCCGAAACCGAGGGTCCCCAGACTGCAGCAGCTAAATTGGCGGGAAATTTGAGCTTCAAGTCCTGGCGGCGGCGGCGGCGGAGCCCTGGACTCGTAAATCACATAATGCCCTACCTTATAATTTTCTCAATTTGCACGCTTTCGGCGGAACCTGAGTTCTACATTGGCGTACTGACCTGGTACGCTGGCGCAGTTATCCGGCGGCAGAAAATTATGGAATGCACTATGGGTGGGTCCGAGGTTTGGCCGAGTTGTAACCAGATGATCAGTGGTTGTCTCTTTTGAACGAAGCTTTTATTGCCATTTTATCGATGTTTTTGAATATTTGAAAGACATTTCACTGCTTCTCAGTTGTTTACTTGTTATATTTCGATCTGGGTTATATTCCGCCGTCTCGATCAAGACAAACTGATGTTTGACTTGATCTACTCACCGTCATCCTCAGTAAAACGTATTTCCAGTATGAATCCAGCATCTTTCTCCAAATCCAAGGCCTGCCCATGGGATCGAGCTTACCGGTATACTAGCCATCCTCTTCATGGACAAACTCGAACGCAGCGTCTGGCTATCCTACCCAGTCCGGTGACCCTTATAAACGCTACGTAGACGACATCTACGGTCGGTCAAACATCCAGCGAATCTGAAGCCGACATCCTTCATGGTAAAATGAACCGCGAACATCCTAGTCTTAAATTCGAAATCGAGAAACCGATCGTTACACGCAAAGGTAGAACCATATCATTACTTGACTTCACCGTTACGCTTACCAAAGCGGGTAATACCGAATTCGAGTTCTATAAGAAGAAGGCGAAAAAACTGATTTTCATGCACCACAAATCCGCGTTACCTAAACGTACTAAATTTTACACCATCCGCAACGAGAGGAAGCGCATTAACCAAAGATGCTCCACGCAAGAGTCTAAGGACAAACACAACAGCGATTTTAATGAATTTTACTTTTTGAGTTATGAAATAATTAAAATGTTTTACGCGTGGAGCAAAATTAGACAAGGAAGCCATAAATGGCTTCGGCTTCAACATTGAAAATGCCTTCCACCATGCTATATCAACAGTAAAACGTATGAATAACAAAACAAAAAGCTTACACCAACAATCGAGTCAATAGTTGCAGCCGATTATAAGAGATTTAATCAACCTCCTTGAATTTCACATAGATGTTTTGGTTTGATCAAAATTTGCAGTTGGCCGCGCTCGCCCCATGCCTAAAGTGCATCACACATGTTTCAGTATGTCAGATTGGCGTTTCCCCGCCAACCTCGTCCCCAGGGCCATTTGTGGGGGCTGGGCCAAGATGGCGGCCAAAAACAAAATGGCGGGAACAAATGGCCCTGGCACAGGCTGCAAAAAATGAGTCCAATTTTGACTCATTCAGTTTGACTCGGACCCAGGCTTCACTAACTTTATCGCGCCTAGTCAGGCTCAATTTTTTCTGAATATTTAGTTCAGCTTGACTGACCCAAACTGAAAACAATCAAAACATTCATTTCCAAATACATTGTCGAATTATTAAAATAAATAGACTTTTAATAAATATCTGTAAATGCTTAGTATTTATCATTTGCTTCACCGTCGTACCAAATTCGCAAGAAACTGGATTGCCGTTGTCTGGCCGGGCCGCCTTGTTTTCGTGAGTTTTCGGTGGATTCAATTCAGCGTTTTGAAAAACATTTAGGCTTCGTTTAATCGAGAATTCTTGTTTGAAAAATGCCTGCTTCTCAATGGCCAAACACGTAAATTCTGCCCTGTGTTGTACTTTCCTTTCGCAGCCAAAATACTTTTTGACTTTGTTCACCAAGTCTTTCGTTCGCCCAACAGTAGAAAACACACTGAAATGCCGTCCCATGGACTTCGTTGTATGGCAGCCAGGGCACAGAGACGACATGACCCATCATTACATATTCTTCCGACGTTTTTACGGGTGTTTCGCCAGCTTTCCTCACATTTTCATTCATTTTTTAACAGCCGGCAATTCTGGTATCACTATATTTAATATAATTTGAGCCCTAAAAACAAATGCCCGCGAGTTAGCCTGCCGCCCGCCTTGTTTCTACCAGAATTTTTTTTAGAATACCTAAAACATCCAATGTTATCTCGACCAATCAGATGTGGTGATAGCTCAGCCTGTGCCAGATGTATCATCAGTTTCAAATTATGAAGCTTAACCATCTAATAAAACCATCCCACAAGTGGGATGTTAAACTTGAACACATAAAGGTAAAAATCCTATAGGGGTGTTGTGGTCGGGGTATGAGAGGTGGGACATTTTCCAGGAGGGTTGTGATTAGGTTTAGGCTTTCTTACGTAATCACTGTGCCTAGCAACGCGCTGCTGTGCCTAGCAATCTGCTACCAGCTTCAGACGAAAGATCAGTTACGAATCTGTAACGGTTTCACTCCCCTCTATTTTTATTTGAAATTCCCGCTTCGTAGTTACGTTCGGGATTCAATCGGAATTCGTTCGCACATACCGGTGACGACATTGTTGTTGGACAGCGGAGATTCGTATTAATTTTAAAAGATGGCGATCATGCGAGGAGATTCACTATAGAAATAGGCAATTAATATATACAGGCAACAAAGGTGAAGATCAGGTACGAAACATGTCAATGAGCATTTTGCTGTGTTCCCTTGCTTGAAAATACGAGGCTGCAGCTACGTCGAGTTAAACGTCGAATTTCAGTCGAATTTAATTGTTTTTACTTGGCGTGGAGCCTGAAAACGACTTCTTGGAAACATGGCGCCGAATTGTCACAGACAGAAGAGAAACATCTAATTCGATGCGACGATAATTCGTCCTGTAACTCGAACACGCATTATCGTCGCATTATCCGTCTGACCCAGACAAATTTAATTGCTGAGACGAATTTAATTCATGTGTCGAATTTAATCGAGTTATACGTCGCAGTTTCGTTAAATAAAATTCAAACAATTAATATCGTCTGAATTAAATTCGTCTATTGTACGACGTTTAGCGCAGGTGTTAAGTATACCTCACCGGCTCACCCTTCATTAAGCCTGGTTTCCATATAGCCGTAAGCATCGGCGGCATGGCTGCGGCAAGGGGCAACAGTCCAATCGCATACAGCTTTTTATTCCTAGCTAATTCAACACTGTCTATGATTGGACCATCGCCCCTTGCCGCAGCCATGCCGCCGGCTCTTACGGCTATATGGAGACCAGGCTTAAACTTCGGGTGAGGTGCTTTTAACCTACACTTAATTTCCATAGTTCGCCAAGTAAAATTAAGTAAAACTACTTCAACTGCGTTGCATGACGTTGGAGTTTTTTCCACCTGCATTTAAATTGCATTTGCATTGTGAGTGTTTGTCTCGAAGACTGAAGTTCTACCTTAACTACGGCAAGAGTGTTTGTAAGCAAACCAGTCAACATGGCAGTGGTAAACGTCAGCGACGTTGAACGTTGCGGGTCTTCGGATCTACTTGTTCGTTTACCATCTTCCTCTTATATCATTAGTAGTCTGGCGGGTTGCGTTGTAAACGCTATCTTTGCCATTGTTGGAACCATTCTTAACTCATTGGTTATTTTTGTCTTCTGGAAATCGCCAAAACTGAAAAAGAAAATAACTTTTTTTCTGATAATGATTTTAACATCGACAGATCTTGCTGTAACGTTAGTTGTGCATCCTTTATTCCTGGTGAACTACGTGAGTGAAATTACAGGAAAAGCAAAGTGTGGGTATAAGGTGGCTTATGTAACATCGCTACTCGTTCTCTCAGGACAATCAGCATTCACTCTTTTTGTTATAAATATTGAAAGATATTTATCAATAGTTCATCCTATCCTTCATCGAAACCAAGTAACGAAACGAAGGTGTGTGGCAGCCTTGACTATCATCGGATTCATTTTAACAGAACAAGGAATTCGTCGAATTTATACGTCAGAATTACTCCGACTATTTATGACGGTGGAGGCTTTGATTATATGTATAGGAACATGTTTTATATATATCTCAATATATCGTAGAGCAAGAAAAGTGTTGAGACCATGCACTGTACACACCGACGTCACGATAGGATTAGGGCACGGAGAACAAAGTGCATCAATTGATGGCAGGAAATATTTGGCAACCTTTCTTCGCGAATTGAAAATGACAAAAACATCTTTTTTTGCAGTTTCTTGTTTCTTGATCTGTTATCTTCCAAACACTATTGCTCTAGGAATATGGCCATCCATGCAAGTCATATCACTTAACGATAGAAGTCAAGCAGAAGTCTGGACATTGTCATTTGTCGCAATAAACTCAACGCTCAATTGCTTCATATTCTTTTGGACTAATAAAGAACTTCGACAAAAATGGAAAGAAATCATGAACTGCGAATAATTATATACCTGCTCTCAAACCATTAGCTACAGTATAACAGAAGCCTATGTATACGTATTACGTGTCATTTAAATCCTCATTCAATGAAATTTGCAGTTTGCAAAGTCCACTTAATTTCTCAGTCAATGCAAAGACTGCATGTCATTATAGGCACAATGTCACTAGGATTTCCGTGGACAAGTGATCACTTAGCTTTTATTGTAAATGGTCTATATAATATTAGTTTAAGTAGTGATAAACTTGTTAACACGTATACCGGCGTTGCCATAGTTTCTAATAATTGTATTTTTACTATTTACCCCTTTACTGGCCACTGTTGCCTTTTGGCAACTTATTAACTTTATTTGGCTAACACCAGACGATTTTACTCTGGCTAACGGCAGACGATTTTACCAGAAGGTGGCTCGATACGTTTATTTTTTTTTAATTTCGATGTATATCAGTTTGACACTGTCAGAGTTTTGCATGTTTAAACTTCATTTGACAGATACTAGTTTATATAGATAAAATTTTAATTTTGAATTCCGTTATCTTTAGTATAATCTCATTGAGTCAGTTGCTATGGCAGCACAGACGTAACAAATTCCCTTCAAAATGGCCTATTACCTCGCGTACGTGTTTGAAAAATAAAACGGTGACCCCCAAAATTTTTTCTTGCAGACTTTTCCTTCATGCATAAACAATCAATTGAAAGATTTAAAAAAATATAATTATGTATTTCCAAATATTTTTCACAAAAAGCCCAGCAGATAAAGTTTTAATACTTAGTAATACAGCTGGACACCTGCTGGCGATGCCTATTAAAGTAGCCGGTTAGTCTAGCTGGGAATCCCTCCCAAGCAGCATTTACAGTAGTCCATAGTTCTTTAAGATTTGCGGTATTTTGCGCTTGCACTATTACAACTTCCAAACCACTGACCTCACCTATATATATAACTGGACTGCGTGCTCCTATTACCTTTGAGTTAGGAAAAGTCCCCAAAATCGTTTTCAAAATGGCGGCATTTATGGGTAATAATTCCATGTCCTACATAACCCAAGTACTTCATGAAAGCCTTACCCCAACACACAACCTAACCTAAGGATGGCAATTCGTGTAAATAGGACATGGACGTATAACCCATTTATGGGTCCTTTTGCTAATGGTGAAGGTCGCTGACCGATACCTAAGAACCGTACTGATGACACATGTTTTAAAAACTGGCTGTATTTTGCTCGGGATTCAGTCGAATTATGTTATTTATAACTCGATAAAGTCTTCATATTTATAGAAGATGAAAGCTTTCTGACTGACGGGTTTTGACGGTCTTCCACTGTCCCAGTCTGATATAGTTTGTCGTCCGGCTTTCTTGTTTTAACGACGGGAAAATAGACGGACGAACTTGCCGTTTACAGGATTTTAAAACACCTGACAACTGATGAGTTTCTCGTCTGCTATTAACACTTGGAAAAGGTTGATAAAGACACTCTAAGAAGAACTCGGTACGCCTCGCTTCTTTACGATTTTCTCGTGATCTTCAGCGATTCTTTATAGAGCTGACGACTTCATAAAACGAAATGTTTGTAGATTTCCATGACCATCATGTGTATTGACAGTCTTGTTTATTTAGTTATTGCCAAGTGTTCGTGCCGTACGCCGGCCGGCACGTCTTTAATTCAACAATCGAAATATAGTAAGGTTATAGATATACTGCCGAAACAGAGAACGTAGGAGTCTAACGTTTCGAGCGAAGGCCCTTCGTCAGAGAGAAAACGTGACGAAGGGCCTTCGCTCGAAACGTTAGACTCCTACGTTCTCTGTTTGACTTTCGGCGGTGTATCTAACCTTACTATATTTCGATTGTTTGTAGCACGCTACTTTTATTTCGTCTTTAATTCAGACTGCTAGAAAGCTACAACAGTAGTAACTGTCTAGGAATATTATTATTATTGTAGTTCAGAACTACAGTAACTCTTATCATGAAAACGTCCTGGGCCGCTCATGCAGCAACAAACATAAATAATATACCCATGTATATTATTTCAAATAATCCAGCAGGCCTCTTGAGTCGTTCCACAAGAAATCAATGACCAACCGTGCATGCATTAACTTTTTCCTGTCCGAATTGGTCTTTAGTATTTTATTCTGGCTAACGAGACGATTTTATTCACTGCATGCATGGGCTCTGGGGAAGTCCTCGGACAGGAACGATTTATTACAAACTATGGCCTGTTTACATGAGCCGGGCTAGCCCGCTTAACTGGGCTCACGCGATTGATTAGGATCTTACTGTGGTTTTGAAACTCGCATAAACTAAATGTACAAAGCAGAATTGGTTTAGTTTAGATGCCGTAAACTAATCCTAACGTTGATTAAAATCTTTTTTTATGCCCGAGGAAAGAATTTCGTGATACGAGTCAGCCGGTTTCCTGTCCGAATTGGTCTTTAGTATTTTATTCTGGCTGACGCGCTGGACGATTTTATTCACCTCTGGGGAAGCCCTTGCAGGATAGGAACGATTTATAAACTATCTCTCTAACTCTTTCCTGTCCGAATTGGTCTTTAGTATTTTATTCTGGCTAACGCCAGACGATTTTATTCAGCTCTGGGGAAGCCCTCGCACAGGAACAAGTTATATATAGTAATAAAGTATAAGAAAATCGCTTTGTATTTACATAAATATTATTTTTTCCGGCGATAAGTACATGTCATTAGCAGAAGGACCCATAAATGCCGCCATTTTGAAAGTGAAAATGGGACACATTTTTGGCTAGCTTGCGTTACTGGATTGGGGGACTGGGGAGAGGGCTGAGAAGTAACGCCTGCAGTGGAGCTCTTTGGTTTTGTCAAACACCCCCAAATGAAATAGTATGATCTCGAGCGGCCAATGTCTGAAGCCTAAATTAACTGTTTGTATTAATTGTAATAATTTCAAAATCCATGGCATTTAATTCAGTAACATTTCGCGTAAATTATTATTTCAATAATTCTCTTTGTATAAAAAACAATTATAGTACAAGGGAGTTCAAAGACTGAGAGTTGGTCGCAAATCTGTGGAATGCGACGTCGAGTTAAACGTCGAATTTCAGTCGAATTTAATTGTTTTTACTTGGCGTGGAGCCTGAAAACGACTTCTTGGAAACATGGCGCCGAATTGTCACAGACAGAAGAGAAACATCTAATTCGATGCGACGATAATTCGTCCTGTAACTCGAACACGCATTATCGTCGCATTATCCGTCTGACCCAGACAAATTTAATTGCTGAGACGAATTTAATTCATGTGTCGAATTTAATCGAGTTATACGTCGCAGTTTCGTTAAATAAAATTCAAACAATTAATATCTTCTGAATTAAATTCGTCTATTGTACGACGTTTAGCGCAGGTGTTAAGTATGCTCACCCTTCATTAAGCCTGGTTTCCATACAGCCGTAAGCACCGGCGCCATGGCTGCGGCAAGGGACAACGGTCCAATCGCATACAGCTTTTTATTCCTGGCTAATTCAACACTGTCTATGATTGGACCATCGCCCCTTGCCGCAGCCATGCCGCCGGCTTTAACGGCTATATGGAGACCAGGCTTAAACTTCGGGTGAGGTGCTTTTAACCTACACTTAATTTCCATATAGTTCGCCAAGTAAAATTAAGTAAAACTACTTCAACTGCGTTGCATGACGTTGGAGTTTTTCCCACCTGCATTTAAATTGCATTTGCATTGTGAGTGTTTGTCTCGAAGACTGAAGTTCTACCTTAACTGCGGCAAGAGTGTTTGGAAGCAAACCAGTCAATATGGCAGTGGTAAACGTAAGCGACGTTGAACTTTGCGGGTCTTCGGATCTACTTGTTCGTTTACCATCTTCCTCTTATATCATTACTAGTCTGGTGGGTTGCGTTGTAAACGCTATGTTTGCCATTGTTGGAACTATTCTTAACTCATTGGTTATTTTTGTCTTCTGGAAATCGCCAAAACTGAAAAAGAAAATCACTTTTTTTCTGATAATGATTTTAACATCGACAGATCTTGCTGTAACGTTAGTTGTGCATCCTTTATTCCTGGTGAACTACGTGAGTGAAATTACAGGAAAAGCAAAGTGTGGGTATAAGATGGCTTATGTAACATCGCTACTCGTTCTCTCAGGACAATCAGCATTCACTCTTTTTGTTATAAATATTGAAAGATATTTATCAATAGTTCATCCTATCTTTCATCGAAACCAAGTAACGAAACGAAGGTGTGTGACAGCCTTGACTATCATCGGATTCATTTTAACAGAACAAGGAATTCGTCGAATTTATACGTCAGAATTACTCCGACTATTTATGACGGTGGAGGCTTTGATTATATGTATAGGAACATGTTTTATATATATCTCAATATATCGTAGAGCAAGAAAAGTGTTGAGACCCAATGTACACACCAACGTCACGGTAGGATTAGGGCACGGAGAACAAAGTGCATCAATTGATGGCAGGAAATATTTGGCCACCTTTCTTCGCGAATTGAAAATGACAAAAACATCTTTTTTGGCAGTTTCTTGTTTCTTGATCTGTTATCTTCCAAACATTATTGCTTTAGGAATATGGCCATCCATCCAAGTCATGTCACTTAGCGATAGAAGTCAAGCAGAAGTCTGGACATTGTCATTTGTCGCAATAAACTCAACGCTCAATTGCTTCATATTCTTTTGGACTAATAAACAACTTCGACAAAAATGGAAAGAAATCATGAACTGCGAATAATTATATACCTGCTCTGAAACCATTAGCTACAGTATAACAGAAGCCTATGTATACGTATTACGTGTCATTTAAATCCGCATGCATTCAATGAAAATTTGCAGTTTGCAAAGTCCACTTAATTTCTCAGTCAATGCAAAGACTGCATGCCATTATAGGCACAATGTCACTAGGATTTCCGTGGACAAGTGATCACTTAGCTTTTATTGTAAATGGTCTATATAATATTAGTTTAAGTAGTGATAAACTTGTTAACACGTATACGTTGCCATAGTTTCTAATAATTGTATTTTTACTATTTAACCCTTTACTGGCCACTGTTGCCTTTTGGCAACTTATTAACTTTATTTGGCCAACACCAGACGATTTTACTCTGGCTAACGGCAGACGATTTTACCAGGAGCTGGCTCGATACGTTTTTGTTTTTTTTAATTTCGATGTATATCAGTTTGACACTGTCAGAGTTTTGCATGTTTAAACTTCATTTGACAGATACTGGTTTATATAGATAAAATTTTAATTTTGAATTCCGTTATCTTTAGTATAATCTCATTGAGTCAGTTGCTATGGCAGCACAGACGTAACAAATTCCCTTCAAAATGGCCTATTACCTCGCGTACGTGTTTGAAAAATAAAACGGTGACCCCCAAATTTTTCACTTGCAGACTTTTCCTTCATGCATAAACAATCAATAGAAAGATTTTAAAAAATATAATTATGTATTTCCAAATATTTTTCACAAAAAGCCCAGCAGATAAAGTTTTAATACTTAGTAATACAGCTGGACACCTGCTGGCGATGCCTATTAAAGTAGCCGGTTAGTCTAGCTAATGGGAATCCCTCCCAAGCAGCATTTACAGTAGTCCATAGTTCTTTAAGATTTGCGGTATTTTGCCCTTGGACTATTGTCCTAATCTGATTACTAAGATTCTCAATTGGATTGAAATCAGGTGAGTGTGCAGGCCAATCCATAACGATGATTTTCTCTTTTTTAAACCATTCTCTAACTGGCTTGGATGTGTGGCATGTTCATTGTTCTGCTGAAATATCCATTCACTAGGGATTGCCAGCATGCGAGTGGTTGGGATGAGAACATTTTCAAGAATAACGGTATGTAACCTTCTCTCTCCAGCCTTCCCTCTATACAGTGGCGTGCTGGCAGGGGGGGGGGGGCGGGGGGCCATGGCCCCCCCAGTGAAGATTTTTTAGGGGGCGCCAAAACTCAAAGGGGGCGCCAAAATTGATCAAAAGCGTTAGTTAAAACTTTTGTCACAATCCGCGAGTCCGATGAGCCAATGAAAGAAAAATGAACTGAATTTTATCGAGATCTCAGATCTGTTTGGCAGTGCCTGTGCCTCTGTGTCTGTCACAGACACACGACACTGACAACAACCGCAACACCTTGCGCCGGTGCCACTTTTCCTAATTCCGACATTCCGTCGTTCTGACAGATCAACTGACAAGCTGATTTCCGATATGCCAGATTTTTTTGCAATTTGTGCTTGTGCGCTTACTTTGCTTGCTACTTCTTCAGTGTGTTCTCAACTGCTCAAAGGATGTGAAATTGTGAATTGCTAATTTGCTAATTGTGAAACTAAATGTGATTATGTGAAGGGAGTTTGCTTACGATTACTGCATGGTAAGTGTTTTAAGTATCTCATGTAAAGATATTTTAGTTTTGTATTTTGTAAATGTAAAACGCTATCACAGTAATCACACTGTCGCAGTGTCGCTGTTAACTTGTAAAAATTATTCAATTAATTTTGTTGAATAAATTGAAATTAAGATAGCTTCTTGTGAATGTCCGCACTCCGCAGAAGCGTTGATATCTGCAAAAAGTGCAAAGCCTGATAATATAGCGAATAGCGATTATCAAGGGCCGGGGGCCCTCCGGCCGCGGCAATCGACAATGACAACAAAATGAACGAATCAATCGCGCATTGGAATTGACTGCTTCAGGCACATTTGTGGCTCGCTAGCCAATTTAGGTAATAGGTATATTCATGTTGTTCGCCGGTTCGCCCGCTCCAGCCTCGCTTGCTGCGGCAATATTTCTCGTTTGAAAATTAAATCCAGGACCTTAATTTGCCAATTTACAATTATAAAAAAAAACAGAACTTATTTTAAACTCTTTTATTAATCTGATCATCTGAGGCTACTATAGCCTGTAGATATGTCCGACAACCGACAATCCAAAAGAAAAAGATCCGGAGCTGAATCCAGAAAAGCAAAGAAAGCTAGGCAACTTGAGAATAGGCAGCTTAGTTCTTTCATGACACAGTACTTCCAACACGAAGATGAGTCCAATGTGCCTGAAGCAAAAACTGACCTTAGGTCAGACGCAGAAGGGGGTGGAAACTGTGAAAGAGATACGCCTGGACTGCCTGGTCCAGGAGCCTTAGAGTTAGATACCTTGACGTTTGAAGACGAACAAGGATCTCCAGTTGATTCTCCAGTAGCAGTAAACCAAGGTGAGGAAAGTTCAATAGTTGAAGTTCATCAGGATGTCGAGAACTTGCTTGAGGTTGAAGAAAGGGCAGAGACGACATTGCAAGAACAAGAGTATGTCAATGAACCATTAACCGTGGAGGAACCATTAACCGTGGAGGAACCAAGCCAATGCAGGGAATTTCTGTCACATCCAAGAATCGTTGTTGATGAAGTCAGTGGAACATTTGATCCTGCATCAGTTGTTGGCTTGAAGCTCAGCACAGAAGAAAAGGCAAAATTAATTAAAATGAAGCCTTGCCAACCAAATCAGTCTACATTAAAGTTGAGAAAAAAACAGTTTGGCGAACGTTCCAGATATTGCTCGCAGCAAGTATTTTCTCATGATGACGATACCAGACGGAAATGGATTTCCTATTCATTGAGCACATGCAGATAGCCTGTTTTGTATACCTTGTCTCCTGTTTACAGATGCATTATCACGGGGTGAATTTATACGCGCAAATCAAGGAAACACCTTCACGTCTACTGGATTTTCTAACTGGAAGAAACAACAAAGCGTTATTGACAAGCATGAGATGTCAGCAGCTCACGCAAACGCAAAAGTCGCAGAGGTGCTTTTCTTGCAAGACAGAAATATTGCTTCATGCTTGGGGCAACAAGAACAGGAAGAAGCTGCACGAAAAAAAATGGAAGTTATTAGCAATAGGAATGTAATGACGCGCATCGTAGATTGTGTTATGTTCCTTGGAAAGCAAGGACTTGCATTTAGAGGCCATTGAGAATCACTTGCAAGTGAATTATTAAACACGGGAAATTTCTTGGAAGTGTTGAAGCTCTTGTCTGCATATGATATTACCATCCGCGATCATCTTGAAAAAGTTCGGAAACAGCATGAAGCAGACGTGGCAACGGTTGGACAGCGATCAGTAGCCAAGTCAACAAAAGCAGTGAAAGGCCGCGGCTCGAAGCTCACATTTCTAAGTAATAAGACCCAAAACAACGTTATTGATGTCATCGGGAAGGAGATAACCTCGGAGATAGTAAAGAGAATCCAGGAATGCAAAGCTTTGATAGCTGATACCACCATTACCACGCCGGATGTTAGCCACCATGAACAGCTTAGCATTTCCGTCAGAATAGTTGACCGTGTTGGTCACTGCTCTGAGCATTTGTTGTGTTGCAAAAGAGCATCTGGTACAACTGCGCATGAGCTCTATACGACGATTGTAGAAGCTTTGAAGTCTGAAGGTGTCTCCTTTGATAAATTAGTTGCACAGACGTATGATGGGGCTTCAAATATGAGTGGTTGCTATAACGGGCTGCAAGCAATCATGAAAGATGCAATCGGCAGCCATGTAGTATACACTCATTGCTATGCTCATACGCTCAACGTAGTCTTGTCGGACTCAGCCGGTGCCGCCATCAATGTCATTTCTCTATTCAGCAATCTGGAGAAGACCGGTACACCCTCTTCAGTCAGTCTGAAAAAATTCACTCGATGTTCGAATCCATTCAGAAAGATCAGCAGCTCAAAGTCCTTGCGTTGAAGCGTATCAATACTGTCCGCTGGCATTCTCGTGAGTTTAGCCTTCAAGTCTTCCTTTCACGATACGATTGTGTTATGAAAGTTCTTGGAGAAGTTGCTGCAGAAAGTTCATTCTCGGTAAACCAGAGAGCAACTGCTGAGGGGCTTCTTGCATGCCCCGTTCCAATCAAAGCAAATTATGGCTACAGCTTGTCTTTTTCGCGAAATTTTCGTCATTACAGATCCTCTAAGTCGATACTTACAAAGTGTTAATGTAGATCTTGGTAAAGCGTTAGCCATGGTCGACTCCTCTCTTTCTCGGCTTCAAAGTTTACGCAGCGATCCAGATAAGATCATTCAAATTTCTGATAAAGACTGCGGAACTGTTGAATGGAAAGAACGAAGGGTAAGACGTCGAAGAGTAATGGATGGTGAGATTGCCAGAGATGAACCAGAGGAAACACCCCTTGCTGAGTGGAAACGCGAAACGTTCCATGTTGCTGTTGACACCGTCATTAATTCGATGAAAAATCGTTTTGAGAAAAACCGGCCATTATTACAGTCTCTTGCAATGTTTTCCCCAAGCGGGTTCCCCGAACTTGTGAAGAACATTCAAACTGCCCACGACTTGGAAGCGAAGATAAGCAGTTTCTGCACGACATATAACATCAACACATCCCGCTGCGCTGAAGAACTGTTCACATTTGCACCGTCATTTCAAATGCTAAATCGTTCCATTTTTGCCAATGAAAGCAAGGAAGATGGTTCTGATTTTTCACAAGAATATGATGAGAACGATGCAGATCTTGATTCAGATGATCACGATGACAACGGAGACGAAGCCACCTCTGCCAACGAAAAAGCACGGGACAAAGATGTGCCATCTTTTCTCGAGGCTTTAAATATTCTCTTGCATCCCGATTATCACCTAATCGATGCGTATCCTACACTTTGTCAAGTGTACGCGATTTCGGTTGGAATACCAATCAGTTCCGCGACTGCTGAGCGCTCCTTCTCAGCCCTAAAGAGAGTGAAAACGCGCATCCGTTCATCCATGTTGCAAGGAAGACTGGAAGCGTTACTATTGATGGCAGTTGAACGGGACATTTTATTGTCTTTAGACAAAGTGCGAATTATTGATGTATTTGCAACTAGACATCGACGGAACTACCCAAGGCACTTTTTTAAATTAACATTCAGTCTTAACAAATGATTGGGATAACTATATGTACAATTGTTCAATTTTATATTTTTGAGATTTTGAGCCAAGACCCTTAAGCTACACTAGGAAAGCACTTGTTTCCTTGCACTCATTGTTGTATATCTTAGTCCTGAAAGTCGAAAATAGATAATAAAATACCATATAATAGATAGTTGGATATTGATGTTTCTAGTAAATTCGCAACTATATAACAAACAGGGGGGCGCCAAATTTACTGTTGGCCTCCCCTGCCAAACAAGGGCCAGCACGCCACTGCCTCTATACCTTGGTAAGAAAGCCAACACCTCTTGCACTAATGCACCCCCACACCATGATCTTACCACCTCTATATTTGGAGGCATTTTTTAGTTGGATGGAGACATTTTTCGTTAAATTCCTCCCCTGCCATCCGCCTGACATAGACCGTGCCATCACTCCTGTGCAGAAGGAATCGGGACTCATCATGAAAATCATTCTGCACAACTGTTCAACTTGTGGGCTTGTGCAACCTCCAAACCACTGACCTCACCTATATATATAACTGGACTGCGTGCTCCTATTACCTTTGAGTTAGGAAAAGTGTCCCCAAAATCGTTTTCAAAATGGCGGCATTTATGGGTCCTTTTGCTAATGGTGAAGGTCGCTGACCGATACCTAAGAACCGTACTGATGAGTCTAAAAACTGCCTGTATTTTGCTCGGGATATATATTCAGTCGAATTATGTTATTTATAACCCGATAAAGTCTTCATATTTATAGAAGATGAAATCTTTCTGACTGACGGGTTTTGACGGTCTTCCACTGTCCCAGTCTGATATAGTTTGTCGTCCGGCTTTCTTGTTTTAACGACGGGAAAATAGACGGACGAACTTGCCGTTTACAGGATTTTAAAACTCCACCTGACAACTGATGAGTTTGTCGTCTGCTATAACACTTGGAAAAGGTTGATAAAGACACTCTAAGAAGAACTCGGTACGCCTCGCTTCTTTACGATTTTCTCGTGATCTTCAGCGATTCTTTATAGAGCTGACGACTTGATCATAAAACGAAATGTTTGTAGATTTCCATGACCATCATGTGTATTGACAGTCTTGTTTATTTTATTGCCAAGTGTTCGTGCCGCGTACGCCGGCCGGCACGTCTTTAATTCAACAATCGAAATATAGTAAGGTTATAGATATACTGCCGAAAGAGAGAACGTAGGAGTCTAACGTTTCGAGCGAAGGCCCTTCGTCAGAGAGAAAACGTGACGAAGGGCCTTCGCTCGAAACGTTAGACTCCTACGTTCTCTGTTTGACTTTCGGCAGTGTATCTAACCTTACTATATTTCGATTGTTTGTAGCACGCTACTTTTATTTCGTCTTTAATTCAGACTGCTAGAAAGCTACAACAGTAGTAACTGTCTAGGAATATTATTATTATTGTAGTTCAGAACTACAATAACTCTTATCATGAAAACGTCCCGGGCCGCTGATGCAGCAACAAACATAAATAATATACCCATGTATATTATTTCAAATAATCCAGCAGGCCTCTTGTGTCGTTCCACAAGAAATCAATGACCAACCGTGCATGCATTAACTTTTTCCTGTCCGAATTGGTCTTTAGTATTTTATTCTGGCTAACGAGACGATTTTATTCACTGCATGCATGGGCTCTGGGGAAGTCCTCGGACAGGAAGGATTTATTACAAACTATGGCCTGTTTACATGAGCCGGGCTAGCCCGGTTAACTGGGCTCACGCGATTGATTAGGATCTTACTGTGGTTTTGAAACTCGCATAAACTAAATGTACAAAGCAGAATTGGTTTAGTTTAGATGCCGTAAACTAATCCTAACGTTGATTAAAATCTTTTTTTATGCCCGAGGAAAGAATTTCGTGACACGAGGCAGCCGGTTTCCTGTCCGAATTGGTCTTTAGTATTTTATTCTGGCTGACGCGCTGGACGATTTTATTCACCTCTGGGGAAGCCCTCGGACAGGAACGATTTATAAACTATCTCTCTAACTCTTTCCTGTCCGAATTGGTCTTTAGTATTTTATTCTGGCTAACGCCAGACGATTTTATTCAGCTCTGGGGAAGCCCTCGCACAGGAACAAGTTATATATAGTAATAAAGTATAAGAAAATCGCTTTGTATTTACATAAATATTATTTTTTCCGGCGATAAGTACATGTCAGTGGTCGCTATACCATTAGCAGAAGGACCCATAAATGCCGCCATTTTGAAAGTGAAAATGGGACACATTTTTGGCCAGCACCCGCAGTCGAATTATATATATAGGTCAGTGCCCCAAAACCGTTTTCAAAATGGCGGCATTTATGGTCCTTTTGCTAATGGACTGATGGCGCATGTTTTTAAAACTGCATTTTCCTAGACGAGAAACTCGTCAGTTCTCAGGCGTTTATAAAATCCGGTAAACGACGAGTTTTCCACCTTCAATTCGTCCGTCTATTTTCCCGCCGTTAAGACAAGAAAGCCGGCGACAAACTATATCAGACTGGGACAGTGGAAGACCGTCAAACCATCAGTCAGAAAGCTTTCGTCATCTAATACGAAGACTTTATTGAGTAAATAACAACACTTTGAAAAGGTTGATAAAACACTCTAAGATGAACTCGGTACGCCTCGTTTCTTTACGATTTTCTCGTGATATTCAGCGATTCTTTATAGAGCTGGCGACGTCATAAAACGAAATGTTTGTATTGACAGTCTTGTTATTGCCAAGTAAACTAGTACAGTGTTCGTGCCGTACGACGGCCGGGATGTCTTTAATTCAGACTGCTAGAAAGCTACAACAGTAATTGTCTAGGAATATTATTATTGTAGTTCAGAACTACAATAAAAATTCTTATCATGAAAAGCGCAGCGAGCCATAATTTCCTTTCACAACATGAATAGACGCAACAGTTATTCGTTTTTTTGACTCGATGATCGTTTCGAATTTCCCCATTACTGGCAATTGCTGTGTTGAACCATACGCAAACAGTTTTGTGTGTGTTCGTTGCAACGAGATTGGTTTTGTCTTCAGTTGATGAGAGCAAAAGTAGTCTGATCGATAATGTTGATTGACGCGCTAGTGTCTATGACCATTTTAAAGTGTACATTGTTGATTTTGACTTTAAATTTCGTTGAGGGCATTTTAGATGTCGTGGATTCGTGGCATGTATACAAATGCTCGTCTTCGCTGCTTCTGGATTTGGAAGATGTGTCTTCAGGCGCAACTTGTTGAATTTTCTGCTGCTTGTGTTTGTTGTCATACTGTCGCTCAGCTCCCAGTTTTGTGAAAGGCTGCTTTGGCATTTGTGCGCTGCTACGACAAACTCGAGCATAATGATTTGCTTTCTTGCATTTTCGACGTGTTTGTCCTTTGGCGGGGCAAGGCGATTCAAAGTGCGGCCAAGATAGTCCACAATTTCGGCACAATTGCTGTGATTTTCCCGCTGGACTAAAATAATTTGCTTCATCAGCAATGGTAGTTGATGCTAAACGTTCTTCGATACTTTTAGCTTGTTGTTCACTATTTTCTAGTGATCTCGCTTTCGACAGTAAGGTGTTGAGGGTCAGCTTGTCTTCCCGTAGCGCAAATCTCCGGAGGTGCTTCGATCTGCAGTTCTGTATGATGGCAGATTTCAATTCGTGATCTATATCATGAAATTCGCAATGAGCAGCTAATTACGAAGCCCTGGTTACAAATTGATCAGTTGTCTCTCCAAGGTTTTGTTTGGCTTGACGGAACTGAAATATTTCATAATCAACATTTTTCTTGCGAGAAAAATATTCGTCTAACGTCTCGATTGCTGTCTTGTAAGTATCGTCGTCACTTTGCGGAAGCGTTTCAAAAATCTCCTGCGTTGCTTCTCCTGCTTGGTAAAGCAGTAAGGCACGTTTTTGCGCGTCGTCTTTGACATTTACAACTACTAAATATGTTTCGAACCGACGTTTCCATGTTTTCCATCGTTGACTTAACGATGTCGGATCGGAAATCGGATCAAACGGAGGAAGAGGTGTTACATCTATTTTCCCGGCGGTTGCCATACTGATATAGATTTAGCATAAGATTGCACTTTCCATGGATTTCCTCGTCGCCATATGTAGTGATCACAACTACTACTTTTAATACACAATCTCTACGACATCAACATGAGGTACTAGAAATACATAAACACAACAACCCCTCGCCCACTTTTACATGCTTTTCTGAAACACCCCCACCAACCCGCCCCGCCCCCCCAACCCCCCACCCACTCACCCACCCCCTGATTAAAATAAGCACACCTGATTATATACAGCGAATATAAAAACAAACAGATATGAAAGCAAATGATAATCCTCAAGTTAATTATATAATTTATGGATAAGATGACTAATAAAACTGATTTAATGAAGTTGAACATACCAATTTCATTATTAAATTCTGGTTGTAAAAAATATATTGTTTTTAGGAGGTTTCAAATGGGATTATTTTTAGCAAGCCTTTAAATGGCTGCCCTATGCATACATGTTTTGCAAAGGCAGAATTAAAAAATTACATTTATAATAGAGTCTGAGATAAAACAATTCAGTAGAATCGGATTCCTGAAAGAAGTATTAAACAGACCACGTTTCAGTCGAAAATTTGGAAATATAGCCAAGAAAATCGACAAAGCCCATGAGTATTTTTAATAATAAAAAGTGCATGCAAAGTCAATGAAAAACATCACGTCTACATAAGCCTAAGGTAGTGTTTTAAGTTAGCTATATAGTTAAGCTGACTTATAGTCTGAACGAGCAAAGGGAAAGCACGAAAGGTGAAGCTGTATATTGTTTTTATAGGTTAAGCGAAAACTTGAAAACAACATAAGGACAAGGTCAAGGTATACTGAAACTGTATACCGTTCTTGGCGTTTACAGAATATATAAATACTAAATAAATATAATTATTTATAATACTAAATAAATGCAAATCCCCTACCGTTAACTTTAAAATGATTTTGAGACCACTGAGTGACGAGATTTTGTTTACCATACGGCGTTTGGTTTCTTCAGGTTCTCTGGTTTCGGTTCAAGATATATTAAATCGGCTGTTTGTTTCTTAGCCCATCTCAATTGACTCTTTCACTATCCTTTTCTAATTTAACAGGTACCAGTACCCGGCTATCCGAACTGCGCAAGTTGTGGATTTGATAACATATATACCCTATATATAAACATCTCGCAGAATTTCTTTCCCCTTCGCGTGTAATTTCGCGTGCAAGTGGACTCAACGCACGTCGAGATTAGCACCCTCACCCGGGCTCCGGGCCTTCGGCCCTCCGCCCGGGCTCGGGGATTAAGTAAGTCACATGTCTTGTAACAGTCACGTGTCACAACGCTGCAATATTGAGAGTCGTTTTCAGTTTCAAAGATAGAAAGCAATCTTTACTATTTCTTTAAAGATTTTTCAGTCTTATTCACAGTATATATACTGTCTAGTGATGGAAAGGTAAAAACAAAGAAACAGCAGTTTTCAGCTTTTCTGCCTTTGTCAAAAAATTTTCCTGTTATAAAGTTATATAATTGCATGTCGTCATATAGTTTGATTACTAAAACTACTCTAAGCCAATCAACACTGTGTTTATTGTCGACGTTAGCGCTTTTAAGTGTATTTATCATAGAGTATTGTTTATAAAATGCAGATACGCCAAACAACTATAGGGCGTAAGGGCAGTAAGAGTGTTTGAAAGTAACGACTCACGGAACATGGCAGTGGAAAACGTCAGCGACGTTGAACGTTGCGGGTCTTCAGATCTACTTGTTCGTTTACCATCTTCCTCTTATATCATTAGTAGTCTGGTGGGTTGCGTTGTAAACGCTATCTTTGCCATTGTTGGAACCATTCTTAACTCATTGGTTATTTTTGTCTTCTGGAAATCGCCAAAACTGAAAAAGAAAATAACTTTTTTTCTGATAATGATTTTAACATCGACAGATCTTGCTGTAACGTTAGTTGTGCATCCTTTATTCCTGGTGAACTACGTGAATGAAATTACAGGAAAAGCAAAGTGTAGGTATAAGCTGGCTTATGTAACATCGCTACTCGTTCTCTCAGGACAATCAGCATTCACTCTTTTTGTTATAAATATTGAAAGATATTTATCAATAGTTCATCCTATCCTTCATCGAAACCAAGTAACGAAACGAAGGTGTGTGGCAGCCTTGACTATCATCGGATTCATTTTAACAGAACAAGGAATTCGTCGAATTTATACGTCAGAATTACTCCGACTATTTATGACTGTGGAGGCTTTGATTATATGTATAGGAACATGTTTTATATATATCTCAATATATCGTAGGGCAAGAAAAGTGTTGAGACCATGCACTGTACACACCGACGTCACGATAGGATTAGGGCACGGAGAACAAAGTGCATCAATTGATGGCAGGAAATATTTGGCCACCTTTCTTCGCGAATTGAAAATGACAAAAACATCTTTCTTTGCAGTTTCTTGTTTCTTGATCTGTTATCTTCCAAACACTATTGCTTTAGGAATATGGCAATCCATCCAAGTCATATCACTTAACGATAGAAGTCAAGCAGAAGTCTGGACATTGTCATTTGTCGCAATAAACTCAACGCTCAATTGCTTCATATTCTTTTGGACTAATAAACAACTTCGACAAAAATGGAAAGAAATCATGAACTGCGAATAATTATATACCTGCTCTCAAACCATTAGCTACAGTATAACAGAAGCCTATGTATACGCATTACGTGTCATTTAAATCCTCATTCAATGAAATTTGCAGTTTGCAAAGTCCACTTAATTTCTCAGTCAATGCAAAGACTGCATGTCATTATAGGCACAATGTCACTAGGATTTCCGTGGACAAATCAAGTCATCAGGATTAAAATTATGGTGAATATCACACACTTCAAACTTAGACTAAATTGTTTGGAAGAAAAGGCACTAACGATTTACTTTTTTTACAAATATCATTTTTGTCTCGCACAAAACTATTAATTAAGCGGTAATTTGATACCTGACGCTGTTGCTTTAATTTTAATGCTTTACACAATCGATAACCTCTGAGAAGCGATCTCGTAGCAAAGTCTCACTCAATTTCTCAGCAAATACTAGGTTTGCAAATTAAAGTGGTGGCGCTTGGGAAAAGTATAGTCGATTGTGAGAGATATTAAATAATAACATTCTTTGCATTTGCTCATGAGAAATTGAATGGACTTTGCAAAGTGATCACTTAGCTTTTATTGTAAATGGTCTATATAATATTAGTTTAAGTAGTGATAAACTTGTTAACACGTATACGTTGCCATAGTTTCTAATAATTGTATTTTTACTATTTAACCCTTTACTGGCCACTCTTGCCTTTTGGCAACTTATTAACTTTACTTTGGCTAACACCAGACGATTTTACTCTGGCTATAAACGGCAGACGATTTTACTCAAGGGCAGAAGGTGGCTCGATACGTTGGTTTTTTTAATTTCGATGTATATCAGTTTGACACCGTCAGAGTTTTGCATGTTTAAACTTCATTTGACAGATACTGGTTTATATAGATAAAATTTTAATTTTGAATTCCGTTATCTTTAGTATAATCTCATTGAGTCAGTTGCTATGGCAGCACAGACGTAACAAATTCCCTTCAAAATGGCCTATTACCTCGCGTGTTTGAAAAATAAACACGGTGATCCCCAAATTTTTTTCTTGCAGACTTTTCCTTCATGCATAAACAATCAATAGAAAGCTTTAAAAAAATATAATTATGTATTTCCAAATATTTTTCAAAAGCCAAAAATAACGTTTTCTTTAATAACATTTTTTTCGCATTAGAGAATTTTTTCATTTTTGGTATAGATGAAGATTTTACACTGCCGGTCAAAAAGAACTGCTCAACGTAATGGAAATGTGGAAATGACATTATAAACTAGTATTACGATAGAAAAGCAAAAATAAGACAAAAAAAGCCCAGCAGATAAAGTTTTAATACTTTAGTAATACAGCTGGACACCTGCTGGCGATGCCTATAGAGAATCTTTAAGACAATAATCCAAGCGCAAAATCCCGCAAATCTTAAAGAACTATGGACTGCTGTAAATGCTGCTTGGGAGGGATTCCCATTAGCTATAGACGACTATAGTCTAGCTAATGGGAATCCCTCCCAAGCAGTATTTACAGCAGTCCATAGTTCTTTAAGATTTGCGGGATTTTGCGCTTGGACTATTGTCTTAATCTGATTACAAAGATTCTCAAATAGATTGAGATCTGCAGGTGACTGTGCAGGCCAATCCATAACGATGATTTTCTCTTTATTAAACCATTCTCTAACTGGCTTGGATGTGTGACATGTTCATTCTCCTGCGGAAATATCCATTCACTAGGGATTGCCAGCATGCGAGTGGTTGGGATGAGAACATTTTCAAGAATAACGATATGTAACCTTCTCTCTCCAGCCTTCCCTCTATACCTTGGTAAGAAAGCCAACACCTCTTGCACTAATGCATCCCCACACCATGATCTTACCACCTCTATATTTGGAGGCATTTTTTAGTTGGATGGACGCATTTTTCGTTAAATTCCTCCCCTGCCATCCGTCTGACATAGACCGTGCCATCACTCCTGTGCAGAAGGAATCGGGACTCATCATGAAAATCATTCTGCACAACTGTTCAACTTGTGGGCTTGTGCAACCTCCAAACCACTGACCTCACCTATAGATATATAGCTGGACTGCGTGCTCCTATTACCTTTGATTAGGAAAAGTGTCCCCAAAATCGTTTTCAAAATGGCGGCATTTATGGGTCGTTTTGCTAATGGTGAAGGTCGCTGACCGATACCTAAGAACCGTACTGATGACACATGTTTTTAAAACTGCCTGTATTTTGCTCGGCATTCAGTCGAATTATGTTATTTATAACTCGATAAAGTCTTCATATTTATAGAAGATGAAAGCTTTCTGACTGACGGGTTTTGACGGTCTTCCACTGTCCCAGTCTGATATAGTTTGTCGTCCGGCTTTCTTGTTTTAACGACGGGAAAATAGACGGACGAACTTGCCGTTTACAGGATTTTAAAACACCTGACAACTGATGAGTTTCTCGTCTGCTATTAACACTTGGAAAAGGTCGATAAAGCTGACACTCAGCATTTTCATTTGATCAAATCGCAAAAGCCTGCAAGTGCTGTTTAGATATTTCCTTTGATATAAATCGTTTCAGCTTTGTTTGAAAATTACAATTGAAATTATTAATTTTACTTACTAAACCTTCTTGATTGACATGCAGATTATGGGCGCTAAGCGAATCACATTCGGCGTAATCAATAATTAAAATCCCGTTCGTCAGCGAACGGGTTTTACAAAACCAAAGAGCTCCACTGCAGGCGTTACTTCTCAGCCCTCTCCCCAGTCCCCCAATCCAGTAACGCCTGCTACGCAGGCTACGTGTAGAAGAAATGCTTGATTCCGCTCATTATCCTTATTTTATGCAAACATTTTTGCATAATTTTGGTACAAGAGCAATCAAGCATTTTATTCATTCATACATGTGTAGGTCTCGTGAGCTAGCCTGGTTAGCGGATGGCTCGTTTCCTTTTTAAACATCTCTAATAATGTGCTGGAGGAGGTGTATGCAGTCTCTGAGTGCCCTCTTGTTTGTATTGATAAAATCAATTAAGTCCCAAATGTCAACTGAAAATAGTTAAAGAAACACTGATTGCACCCTTTATTCAATACTGTATTCATATATTATGTTAAGCCAAAACGCTTTGGAACATTTCTGAAACATCTTTAATATTGTAGTGTGCTAGCTAAAAGACTTAAACAGGCTGAAATTGTTGATATAATGTAGACATAAACCAATGGCGTTTGACAAGGGTCAGTAATTATAAAATATTATAATTATATGGCACGGTTTATACGTTCGGATGTAAATTCACGTGCTGTGATTGGTTGCTGATGTGGCAAGATTTTTCCATAATGCCCACAGGCATTATGAAAATTGTTAATGCCCTATGAATGGAAACAAACAAAAAATCCTAATAAGAAACTTTTATTGCCGAGAAATGATGAAAATAAATTAAATAAATGACAATGAACATTATAAAAGTAAATTCTAGTATCCAGACAAGAAAGAAACAGCAGAAAATAATTAATGCTATTTCAGTGTTTGACGAAGTTAAAGGAAGCGAAGACCAAGAAATACAAGTTTGATTTTTAAATAAAAAGTGCCATACTGTATAATAAACTACTTAATACCCTCGACTGTTTGGTCTTTACAGTAAAATATTAAACCTTGGTCTTGAACATTTTAACCTCACTATCGCTCAGTCAATACAGCAAGACCTCGCTTTAATATTTTACCCTAAAGACCTCACTCTCAGTTATTAAGTACAGTAGTTAATAATTAACCACTTCTTATATATGTACTGTACCTAAGTTTGGTTCCTCTTCTCCAAAATTTTCTGTTGGATCCTTTTTCTTGCTAAAATAATGCCAATTGATAATGAAGATAAAATATATACAGTAGAGAGGAAAAAGCAGTGGTAGTGAAGCAAAGTATGGCAACTGCATGGTCATGCTATGCAAAATTATTAGGCATTATAACCTTATAAAGTACAAAAATTTATACTAAACAACAAGCTGACTATATAGCATTGAAATGATTAAAACCAAATGAGATGACATATTGCATATTGGTAGGTTGCAATCAATCCCCTCATCCCCTCAGTGGGATTTAGAGGCCAAAGACACAGTGGCCATGTTGGTTGGTAGCTAGGGTACAATAGCATCTAGTACATGTATATGTAACAACCAAAAATGTCTACATATAGACACCTATAGGAAACCTATAGAAAACATTCCAATTAAGAAATAGAAAACATTTTCTGTGTTTCCATAGAGTTATAGAAACACGAGTGGAAGTTTGGGAGAACGAGAAATTGTAGTGGGAACACGAGCCTGCAGGGCGAGTGTTTCCACGCTATTTCGAGTTCTCCCAAACTTCCACAAGTGTTTCTATAAGTCTATGGGAACACGGAAAAAATGTTTTCTATTTCCTTTATAAAATAACCTGTCGAAAATAGGTATAGAACGTAAAAATAATCACTGCATCAAAGCGAAAATTCTCCTTACTCGACTTCATAATGGTAATGATGGCGTATTGAATGGCGTGGACCTTGCCGTGTTGCCATAAAGTTAATTGCCTATGGAAACCGCTAAGAGATATTATACTGACAGTAGTAGGGATGAGCTGACCAAGAAAAATCAAATTTACTGATCAGATAGATTCTGATACAATTTATGGTCTGATCGGCTGATTTATTGGTGGTTATCAATATTTTTTTCAACAGGAATTCTTGACACTTGAATTTGTGGTGAAACACTAGCAAAACATAACATGTAGCAAGATAATGTGATCAGTAACCATTAGTCATCTGCAAAAGTGAAGACGGATTTTAAGTTGAAATATGAAACATGAAAATTATATGATTGACGGATTAGTCAGAAACAAAAAAATGTTTCACCAAACAAGAAATATGAGATACTCATGGGCTTTGTCGATTTTCTTGGCTATATTTCCAAATTTTCGACTGAAACGTGGTCTGTTTAATACTTCTTTCAGGAATCCGATTCTACTGAATTGTTTTATCTCAGACTCTATTATAAATGTAATTTTTTAATTCTGCCTTTGCAAAACATGTATGCATAGGGCAGCCATTTAAAGGCTTGCTAAAAATAATCCCATTTGAAACCTCCTAAAACAATATATTTTTTACAACCAGAATTTAATAATGAAATTGGTATGTTCAACTTCATTAAATCAGTTTTATTAGTCATCTTATCCATAAATTATATAATTAACTTAAGGATTATCATTTGCTTTTATATCTGTTTATATTTATATCTGTTTATATTTGCTGTATATAATCAGGTGTGCTTATTTTAATCAGGGGGTGGGTGAGTGGGTGGGGGGTTGGGTGGTGGGGGTTGGTGGGGGTGTTTCAGAAAAGCATGCATGTAAAAGCGTGCCTTACTGCTTTACCAAGCAGGAGAAGCAACGCAGGAGATTTTTGAAACGCTTCCGCAAAGTGACGACGATACTTACAAGACAGCAATCGAGACGTTAGACGAATTTTTTTCTCCCAAGAAAAATGTCGATTATGAAATATTTCAGTTCCGTCAAGCCAAACAAAACCTTGGAGAGCTAGACAACCGATCAATTTGCAACCAGACTTCGTAAATTAGCTGCTCATTGCGAATTTCATGAAATAGATCACGAATTGAAATCTGCCATCATACAGAACTGCAGATCGAAGGACCTCCAGAGATTTGCGCTGCGGGAAGACAAGCTGACCCTCAACATCTTACTGTCGAAAGCGAGAGCACTATAGAAAATAGTGAACAACAAGCTAAAGGTATCGAAGAACGTTTAGCATCAACTACCATTGCTGATGAAGCAAATTATTTTAGTCCAGCTGGAAAATCACAGCAATTGTGCCGAAATTGTGGACTATCTTGGCCGCACTTTGAATCGCCTTGCCCCGCCAAAGGACAAACATGTCGAAAATGCAAGAAAGCAAATCATTATGCTCGAGTTCGTCGTAGCAGCGCACAAATGCCAAAGCAGCCTTTCAGAAAACTGGGAGCTGAGCGACAGTACGACAACAAACACAAGCAGCAGAAAATTCAACAAGTTGCGCCTGAAGACACATCTTCCAAATCCAGCAGCAGCGAAGACGAGCACTTGTATACATGCCACGACATCTAAAATGCCCTCAACGAAAGTCAAAATCAACAATGTACACTTTAAAATGGTCATAGACACTAGCGCGTCAATCAACATTATCGATCAGACTACTTTTGCTCTCATCAACTGAAGACAAAACCAATCTCGTTGCAACGAACACACACAAAACTGTTTGCGTATGGTTCAACACAGCAATTGCCAGTAATGGGGAAATTCGAAACGATCATCGAGTCAAAAAAACGAATAACTGTTGCGTCTATTCATGTTGTGAAAGGAAATTATGGCTCGCTGCACTTTTCATGATAAGAATTTTTATTGTAGTTCTGAACTACAATAATAATATTCCTAGACAATTACTGTTGTAGCTTTCTAGCAGTCTGAATTAAAGACATCCCGGCCGGCGTACGGCACGAACACTGTACTAGTGTACTTGGCAATAACAAGACTGTCAATACACATGGTCATGGAAATCTACAAGCATTTCGTTTTATGACGTCGCCAGCTCTATAAAGAATCGCTGAATATCACGAGAAATCGTAAAGAAACGAGGCGTACCGAGTTCATCTTAGAGTGTTTTATCAACCTTTTCCAAGTGTTGTTATTTACTCAATAAAGTCTTCATATTAGAGGACGAAAGCTTTCTGACTGATGGGGTTTGACGGTCTTCCACTGTCCAGTCTGATATAGTTTGTCGTCCAGCTTTCTTGTCTTAACGGCGGGAAAATAGACGGACGAATTGAAGGTGGAAAACTCGTCGTTTACCGGATTTTATAAACGCCTGAGAACTGACGAGTTTCTCGTCTAGGAAAATGCAGTTTTAAAAACATGCGCCATCAGTCCATTAGCAAAAGGACCATAAATGCCGCCATTTTGAAAACGGTTTGGGGGCACTGACCTATATATATATAACTGGACTGCGGGTGCTGGCCAAAAATGTGTCCCATTTTCACTTTCAAAATGGCAGCATTTATGGGTCCTTCTGTTAATGGTATAGCGACCACTGACATGTACTTATCACCGGAAAAAATAATATTTATGTAAATACAAAGCGATTTTCTTATACGTTATTACTATATATAACTTGTTCCTGTGCGAGGGCTTCCCCAGAGCTGAATAAAATCGTCTGGCGTTAGCCAGAATAAAATACTAAAGACCAATTCGGACAGGAAAGAGTTAGAGAGATAGTTTATAAATCGTTCCTGTCCGAGGACTTCCCCAGAGGTGATAAAATCGTCCAGCGCGTCAGCCAGAATAAAATACTAAAGACCAATTCGGACAGGAAACCGGCTGACTCGTGTCACGAAATTCTTTCCTCGGGCATAAAAAAAGATTTTAATCAACGTTAGGATTAGTTTACGGCATCTAAACTAAACCAATTCTGCTTTGTACATTTAGTTTATGCGAGTTTCAAAACCACAGTAAGTAAGATCCTAATCAATCGCGTGAGCCCAGTTAACCGGGCTAGCCCGGCTCATGCATGCACTAGAAAACCGAAACGTGTTGTTCGAACACACTATTTTGTCCCCTATATCAACACGCCAAAAGCGTGTTGCAACACGCCAAAAGTGTGTTGAACACGGTGCATGGTGTGTTGTTATTCTTGGAACACGTTATGGCCGTGTTGTTGTAGCAAGACGGTATTTCCACGTGTAACAACACGCTAGAAGCGTGTTGTACACGGTTAGTGTGTTGCAAACGTTTGGTGTGTTTAAAAAACACGAATCCGTGTTATAAAAACACGCCTTGAACACGCTTGGAACACGCCTTGAACACGCTTACTCCACAGGCGTGTTACTATAGGGGACAAAATGGCGTGTTCAAGAACAACACGTTTTCCGTGCTTCAAATTGACACACCTTGTGTGTTGTTGCTTCCGAAAATTTAGCGTGTTGCAAAACCTTGAGAACCGTGTCCTGCCTTTGCAAGCGTGTTCCGCATTGAAAAGCGTGTTCACTGTGGTACACGCTTAGTGTGTTCCATCTTCACAGGTCGGGGAATTTTACCAATTCTGTTGCCGATCTCTGAAGGCGTATTCTGCACCACAGACGTGTTGTAACCCGACGTGTTTCGTTCGAAGGCGTGTTCCGCTTCTAAATTCTTAAATACACAAAACAGAATGGAGGTTTTGAATCAAATAAGCAGCAAACAATATTCATCTATTAATCTTATACTGATCTATAGTTCTGGAACACAATGCAAGGCAGATGTTTTTCAAATGTCAAAGTTCAATCCTGCCAATTTTAGGCGTCCGTAAAATGTTGGAGTTTGTTTGGCCTGGCAGCCTTCGTTGATTTGGGGGCATTTTCTTGTTGAATACGTCGGATACTATTTTGTCACTTATCCCCATCAAAAACAGCATCCTCCAGAAGTTGTGCAGTATTAAGTGTTTCTTTGTCATATTGGATATTAAAGACACAGTGAGCTGCCAACCACAGTTTCAGTAATCCTATGACAGTTCGACTTGTGACTAAATGGCATACGAGCATTTTCCATCATTGTTTGAATTTGAAAATTGATTCCTTTTTCTATTTATACTGGTCTGTTACCAATAGGCAGTGAGTACCCCAGCCAATGAGAGAACAGTACAAACTATATACAAACAAAAAGAAGGTATTGTGAATGTACAGTATATAAGTACTGTACGTGTAAAAAAATATTAAATCTTATAACATTTAAAAGAGAAACAAAAAAATATTTCCTATAAATTTAATACATTAGTTAACAATACTATTTAACCATGTAAATTAATTAATCATAAAAATAAAATCATTAATGAATTTACATGTTTAAATGGTATTGTCAACTAATGTATTAAATTTGTAAGAATATTTTTTTGTTTCCCTTTTAAATGTAATAAATTTTAGTATTTTTCATTAAATTTCAAATGTTAGAAAGAGCATGTTTTAGATAATTGGTTCGTTTATAAGGCTTATGTAGTTTCAATGCATTTCTTATGTTAATAATGATGATAAATTTGAAATTCTTAATATGATAACGAAACATGAATAAGCTATAATTAGATAATCATTGATTTTATAGATGTTTAATATTTTAAGATCACAAAAAATTGGTACAGCATGTTAAATATTGTCAATAAAACTTAAATATGTTATTTTAAATATTTTCTTTGAGTTTATCATTCTGGACACTATATGCAAAGTGTTCCGGTTTTGTGTTCATAATTTTCTTAGAATTTTCAATTGAATATTTTTATTAAGGTCAGGCTCCAAATTACGCAGTTCTTGAAAAATGGAAAATACAAGTTTGAGAGCCAAAACACATGCATAAACAATTTGGAAAAAGAATAAAACTAATTATCATTCATTTCTTTTATATGATGCATTCTGATTGGTTAATTCACCTGCAAATAACTGAGTGCAAATAATTTTTTTGCTGCAAATAATGTTATGAGCATGCGCACTAGCAATGGCGCTGCTGACTGCAAATAATTTTCGTAAACATGGCGGCTAGTTCTTCAGCTATCCGAGGAAATAATCGAGAGTATTTGGAAGCATTCATAACGACAATGTACTTTAGAAAAGAAATAGTTAAAAGGAGATTTAGTGAGATAAAAAGCAACACTCGTGCCAACAAAAAGTAAGTTTTACGAAGATTTTAGTATGCCGAAGACACAGAGAAGAGTGGCGATCTCTAACTTCAGTCATTTCAGATTTTTAACTATTTTATGAATGATAAATCAATTATTGAACTCGTCTATCGCAAAATATCATGATTTGTCAGTGTCTCGCTACCAGTTATTTGCCTCTGCCTTCGGCATCGGCAAATAACTAGTAGCTCGCCACTGACAAATCATGATATTTTGCTCAGACTCGTCCAATAATTGATAAATGTTACACATAGTTAAAAAGTCTGACAATCAAAAACTGTTACCAAATAAATAGCAATTGCAACAGTTGTTGCTATGGCAACACTGACGTTTCAAAATGGCTGCCAATTACACTTCAAACTAATTTCATTCGAAAAAAACGATGACCCCCAATTTTTTTTTCATTAAAACTTTTCTTAAAGTATTAGTAATCCATAGGCCGATTTTAAAAAAAGTCTGTGGAAGGAATAATTTCTTTTCTCGGAAAAATCATGTTTGTTAATTTTTAAAAAAATTGGATCCACAGAATTTTTTTAAGATTGATCGGCCTATTGATTACTCATACTTCAAGAGAAGTATTAATGAAAAAAAATATATGGGGGTCACCAAAGTTTTTTTCGAATTAAATTAGTTTAGTATAAATACACAGGTGATTATAGAAAATCGCGCACGCTGATTGCTCGAGCTACTTCGGATTAATTCTCGATAATCACCTACGGCGTTTTTCCAAAATGGCCGCCAGCCAAGTTGTCAATGCGACAGATGAGGAAATTAACAATTTTAAAGAAAATGTTGATCCTAAAAGTACGAAAATGTGTATTTATACTAAAACAATTATTCGCCTCAGGCTCAGTGAATATCGGTGAATAATAACCTCGACTCGTCTCGGTTATTATTCACCGATATTCACTGAGCCTGAGGCGAATAATTGTTAATTAAAGGTTATTGGCAGCCATTTTGAAACGTCATTCTTGCCATATCAACTATTTATTTGGTAACTGTTTTTTATTGTTAGACCATTATAACTATGTATAACATTTAGTTTTAATCGTTTTCCAAATTGTTTATGCACGTATTTTGGACTCTCAAACTTGTATTTTCCATTTTTCAAGAAACTGTATGGAGCCACCTTAAGAAGATTTGTCCATGTAAAAGTAGCTGTATAATATTTGTATGATAATGGAGAGTACATATCCAACCTCGTCCCCAGGGCCATTTGTAGGGGCTGGGCCAAGATGGCGGCCAATAACAAAATGGCGGGAACAAATAGCCCTGGTACAGGCTGCGAAAAATGCGCCATCTCATGGCGCATTTTTGACTCGGACCCAGGCTTCACTAAGTTTATCGCGCCTAGTCAGGCTCAATTTTTTCTGAATATTTAGTTCAGCTTGACTGACCCAAACTGAAAACAATCAAAACATTCATTTCCAAATACATTGTCGAATTATTAAAATAAATACACTTTTAATAAATATCTGTAAATGCTTATTATTTATCATTTGCTTCACCGTTGTACCAAATTCGCAAGAAACTGGATTGCCGTTGTCTGGCCGGGCCGCCTTGTTTTCGTGAGTTTTCGGTGGATTCAATTCAGCGTTTTGAAAAACATTTAGGCTTCGTTTAGTCGAGAATTCTTCTTTGAAAAAAGCCTGCTTCTCAATGGCCAAACACGTAAATTCTGCCCTGTGGTGTACTTTCCTTTCGCAGCCAAAATACTTTTTGACTTTCTTCACAAAGTCTTTCTCCCGATTTAGAAAACACACTGAATTGCCGTCTCATGGACTTCGTTGTATGGCAGCCAGGGCACAGAGACGACACGACTCACCATTGCATATTCTTCCGACGTTTTTACGGGTGTTTCGCCAGTTTTCCTCACATTTTCATTCATTTTGAAGTTGCTTTTCAGTTAACAGCCGGCAATTCTGGTATAAACACTTATTTAATATATTTGAGCCCTAAAAACAAATGCCCGCGAGTTAGCCTGCCGCCCGCCTCGTCACCACCAATCAGAATACCTAAAACATCCAATGTTATCTCGACCAATCAGATGTGGTGATAGCTCAGCCTGTACCAGGGCTATTTGTTCCCGCCATTTTGTTTTTGGCCGCCATCTTGGCCCAGCCCCTACAAATGGCCCTGGGGACGAGGTTGAGTACATATCATAGGCCTATAGAGTATGGGGGAGCTGAGGGGCTTTAGCCCCCCTGATATATCTTAATGTCACAATTAAAAACAGTATATATTTCATACAGAGTATGTATTTCTTCAGAGTATATATATATAATTAACAGTTATACCATGAGCTCGAGTCGTATATGAGCTCATAGCCAACGAGGCGCTTCGCCGAGTTGGCTATTAGTTCGTGTACGACGAGAGCGTATATACCCAAGCACTGTACAAGAAACAAAATGTTTGAAAACAGCGAAATGTTTGAAACTCGGTTTGAAACGACAAACTTCCGGCATAGGCAACTAATACTTCCGCCATGCGTAATGAGTTTCACATAGAGTTTCTCGCTGAGCTGTTCGGCGAACAGCTTCAGTGAAATGTTGCATAAATGTTGCTCGAGAGGCAAAAAATGTGTTAAGCAGATCAACAAAAAAGATTAAAAGGTACCTTTATGAAGTCAAAAGGTAGGTCAGTTGTTTATATTAGCGTTGCTGTCGTGAAAAAGGTTTTGATTTCATGCAAAAATGAAACTGAAACACCTTCGGCAGTGAAACTAAATTACTTAGTTGGTTGTTTTTGAAAAAGAACATGCTTTTTACTACTCCAAATGCTTATCTAAATAAAAACGTCTCTTTACTGGTGATCTCCTACGAAATGTGTGTTGTAAGCTTGATTTTAACCGCGAGTTTCTTTGTTTGGCAACAAATTAATATCAACCCGCTAATTTAGTCGTGTTTCTGAAGTAAAAAGACGTAATTTTTAGGTGAATTTTACCATTTGACATGCTAAATTGTGTATTTGTTAATGTATTTTTACACAATGTTGTTTTTTTATACATTGGTTTGGGGGTGTTGATGTTTTTCTGTATAAAAATCCGTCAATTTCAACTCTTTTCGATTCGGCAGTTTAAAAAAACGTGCCGCCATCTTGTTTTTCCTCTACTAGTAGGATATGAGCTGATAGCCTGGTAGTAGGGAACCAATCAGATTACGCAAAAGCTCATATCCGATAGCATGCTATATAATATATATATACAGATTACATGCAGTCTGCATTGCACAGATTAACTGGTGAAAATGACGATCATAAGTGCACTGTCTGGCCACCATCAGCAACTGTGGACAGCTGTTTCATTATCTTGGGACTCATCAGAACAGTCTAGCTCAGATGGGTGAGCCAGCACATCCAAAAGGTATATATAAACATCACAGTCCGAGGAGACTTTTATTCCTTTTTCTTCATGTCTAAATCCTTGAGGTTGATTAACCCTGCAGTTGCTGATGGTGGCCAGACACTGCAATGATGCACTTATGATCATCATTTTCACCAGTTAATCTGTGCAATGCAGACTGCATGTAAATAGATAATATATCATTTCTGAACATGTGTAATTAGCAGTGTGTTATATCCCACATCCATCGATCTCCTGACTGTGATATAATATATGTATATATATCCTCTGGTTTAAGGTGTAAACCAGCCAAGTTCTCTATCATACATTGAGGTTACTTATCACAACTTTTGTGGATATACACTGTATCTCTAGAAATAAAATAAAAAATAAGATGAAAAGGAAACTATATGGGGTCACCACATTGAGTGGGTATCTCCCCGAAACTATAATTTTTTGCAAAAATTAGGGTGGGTATCTCCCCAATACTAAAAAAGTGTGAATATAAAATATAAAAATATGGGGTCACCATGACTTAAATAATTATAACAATAAAAATATGGGGTCACAACTAAATGTGCGATCTTTCCAAAAATATATCATATTTTCGGGGAGATCCCACATTAAGTAGTGACCGCATATTTTTATAGTTATAATTATTTAATAAATTTTCCAAAAAATATAGTTTGGGGGAGATACCCACTCAATGTGGTGACCCCTGCATGTAGTTTCCTTTTCATCTAATTATCAATGAAAATTAAGATGATCTATCCACAAAAGTTGTGATAAAGTCAACTCTTAAATTGTTTACACCTTAAACCATAAGCTGTATAAATATACACCATTTGACTGGCATTAGTAAATAGTGTTAAACATTGTTTTGAGCCTTAATGGCCCTTAATGCACACAAGTCCTTAACATACATGCAATAAATTAAAAAAGAACTGCAAAGACTATTATTATTCACAAACAATTTTCATGCAACACCAAATTAATATGTACTCACTTGTAATTCAGTAATTGTGCATGAATAAAAACCACAATGTGAGCAGGGTTCGAATTAACGGTGTGCAATGTGCAATTTGCACATCGTTTTGGCCCAAATAGTGAAAATTGCATATCACTTTAGTTTTCAAAACGATGTGCAAAAAAAATCAGACTTGGGACTAATGAACATCCGTCCACGTTTACTGGTACGGTAATGCAATGCCAATCTGTCGGTACAGGTATTATGATTTTATAAAAAAACACTTTCGCTTTGCTCTAGCAGCGTGTTCGCTAATCTTTGAAATGAATAAAGTTGTTTTTTATCTCAATGCTCAACACAAATACGACCAGACTGGTAGGTATTATATTTTTAGCTGCCATGACAGGTGTGAATTTTTTAGCTTTTCCATATTTGGCTTTAGTGCTTTTGTTTTGCTTTTCGAAAAGCTGTTCAATCGAAATCGCTTTCTTTATACTTATGGCTTCTTTATCGAAAGGATGTACCAGCAAAGTAAACACCGTTGAGAAATGGAAAGAAACATTACATGCCGACTGGCTTGAGTACAATGGTGATGGCAAAGTGGTGCATTCATTGCGTTGCAAAGTTTGCACAATGAAAGAAAACAGAATTACCGCCGCGAAAAACTTCTCACACACATTTATAATTGGTTCAGCAATTGTAAAGAAGAACTCCGTAGTAAATCACATCAATTCAGATCAGCATAGGATGGATCGGTGATATGGTCAAAAAGTGCAGAATTGGATTTGGAGGCCATGTTTACCCCGAGAAACAAAAGAAGAAAAACAACGACACGTCCGACGCAGCGCACCAACACGCCTACTTTTCTGATCAAGAGTCCGAAAGCGATTAGCTAAAATGCCCATTCAAAGTTACTTAATGTCATGTTTATTTATTAAAAATAGATTACAAATAACGTTTTAAGACTATTAAATTATCGCAGTTTGACCATAGGTTTGACTGAGTAGTTAAGATTATGACAGAGCTATTATATTTTTAGCCTTTTATTTAACCATAAGTTAATGATTTAACACTCGTTCCAGAACCACATATTTTCGAAAAATAGTTGCACATCGTTTTTTCTCAACTAATTCGAACCCTGAATGTGAGGGAGATGTACTCAGACCACTTCAGTCATCAAATAAGCTTAAACATGATCCACTTCTGATTTGAACTGTCAAGAACAATTAATTATAAAATTAAAATTTGAAATATTAATAAACTAGGATACTATAAAAAATTACAATTGTTTGGTTACAAATATTGATTGGCTATATTTAGTGCTTGGTATTAAATCTTCATGTTTTGGAGATGAAATCCAGTCATTACAATATTTAAATAATAAAATGTTTGTTTCCGAAAAATAATACATAGTAGTTTATTGGTTTAGCAGCATGAGCCATCTAACTATCAAAACGAACGACAAAAAAGTTTGCTGTAAAGTTTCAACCACACAAAAGCAGTAAATACGAGTAAATATATTAACTTGAGACTTGAGAGTAAAATGGCTATAAAATGGTTCAAAGTTTAGCAATTTTTGCACTAAATAAAAGTACAAAAGCAAGGAAATTACTTAGGATTAACTCTAGTACAGTACCTTAAACTATAGTTTTAGGCCAGAGTCGACGACGTCTCGTATTACTTGATGTCTGACCGACTGAAACTCAGAGTCAGATGAATGTGCAATAAATCAATAATCCTGAGACTTCCCGCTTTATCAGAAAAGCTTATCGTAGGATTTCATAGCTATCCGAAGTGTCAACGATGATGTAGTGTCCTAGCTACTGGCGGAGCACATCTCCCGAAAATACGATATGTAATTTAGCTGCAAAATCACGGCTGAAAGTTGAGATTTTGCATAATTTTGATCATATTTTGATAAATGAATCATTATCACAACTACTTCGCTCAATTGTCTTACAATTTTAATACCTATAGGCGCTTAAAACGATGTTCAAAACAAGGAAGAATTCGTGTTTAAACACACCACGACCGAGTGTGCCACAGTCCCCCGCGCGTCTTTCGAGTCCGCCACAGGTGCCCACGCGCTGCCAAGATGGGCTTCCTGTGGAAAGCCGGACGACAAACTATATCAGACTGGGACCGTGGAAGACCGTCAAAACCCGTCAGTCAGAAAGCTTTCATCTTCTATAAATATGAAGACTTTATCGAGTTATAAATAACATAATTCGACTGAATGCCGAGCAAAATACAGGCAGTTTTAAAAACATGCGTAATCAGTACGGTTCTTAGGTATCGGTCAGCGACCTTCACCATTAGCAAAAGGACCCATAAATGCCGCCATTTTGAAAACGATTTTGGGGACACTTTTCCTAACTCAAAGATAATAGGAGCTCGCAGTCCAGCTATATATATATATAGGTGAGGTCAGTGGTTTGGAGGTTGCACAAGCCCACAAGTTGAACAGTTGTGCAGAATGATTTTCATGACGAGTCCCGATTCCTTCTGCACAGGAGTGATGGCACGGTCTATGTCAGACGGATGGCAGGGGAGGAATTTAACGAAAAATGCGTCCATCCAACTAAAAAATGCCTCCAAATATAGAGGTGGTAAGATCATGGTGTGGGGATGCATTAGTGCAAGAGGTGTTGGCTTTCTTACCAAGGTATAGAGGGAAGGCTGGAGAGAGAAGGTTACATATCGTTATTCTTGAAAATGTTCTCATCCCAACCACTCGCATGCTGGCAATCCCTAGTGAATGGATATTTCAGCAGGAGAATGAACATGCCACACATCCAAGCCAGTTAGAGAATGGTTTAATAAAGAGAAAATCATCGTTATGGATTGGCCTGCACAGTCACCTGCAGATCTCAATCCAATTGAGAATCTTTGTAATCAGATTAAGACAATAGTCCAAGCGCAAAATCCCGCAAATCTTAAAGAACTATGGACTGCTGTAAATACTGCTTGGGAGGGATTCCCATTAGCTAGACTATAGTCGTCTAGCTAATGGGAATCCCTCCCAAGCAGCATTTACAGTAGTCCATAGTTCTTTAAGATTTGCGGGATTTTGCGCTTGGACTATTGTCTTAAAGATTCTCTATAGGCATCGCCAGCAGGTGTCCAGCTGTATTACTAAGTATTAAAACTTTATCTGCTGGGCTTTTTTTGTCTTATTTTTGCTTTTCTATCGTAATACTAGTTTATAATGTCATTTCCACATTTCCATTACGTTGAGCAGTTCTTTTTGACCGGCAGTGTAAAATCTTCATCTATACCAAAAATGAAAAAATTCTCTAATGCGAAAAAAATGTTATTAAAGAAAACGTTATTTTTGGCTTTTGAAAAATATTTGGAAATACATAATTATATTTTTTTAAAGCTTTCTATTGATTGTTTATGCATGAAGGAAAAGTCTGCAAGAAAAAAATTTGGGGATCACCGTGTTTATTTTTCAAACACGCGAGGTAATAGGCCATTTTGAAGGGAATTTGTTACGTCTGTGCTGCCGTAGCTACTGACTCAATGAGATTATACTAAAGATAACGGAATTCAAAATTAAAATTTTATCTATATAAACTAGTATCTGTCAAATGAAGTTTAAACATGCAAAACTCTGACGGTGTCAAACTGATATACATCGAAATTAAAAAAACCAACGTATCGAGCCACCTTCTGCCCTTGAGTAAAATCGTCTGCCGTTAGCCAGAGTAAAATCGTCTGGTGTTAGCCAAAGTAAAGTTAATAAGTTGCCAAAAGGCAAGAGTGGCCAGTAAAGGGTTAAATAGTAAAAATACAATTATTAGAAACTATGGCAACGTATACGTGTTAACAAGTTTATCACTACTTAAACTAATATTATATAGACCATTTACAATAAAAGCTAAGTGATCACTTTGCAAAGTCCATTCAATTTCTCATGAGCAAATGCAAAGAATGTTATTTAATATCTCTCACAATCGACTATACTTTTCCCAAGCGCCACCACTTTAATTTGCAAAGCTAGTATTTGCTGAGAAATTGAGTGAGACTTTGCTACGTGATCGCTTCTCAGAGGTTATCGATTGTGTAAAGCATTAAATATTAAAGCAACAGCGTCAGGTATCAAATTAACGCTTAATTAATAGTTTTTCGCGAGACAAAAACGATATTTGTGCATGCGCAGAGAAAGAAAACAATATTCTAAAAACGTCAAAAAAAGTAAATCGTTAGTGCCTTTTCTTCTAAACAATTTAATCTAAGTTTGAAGTGTGTGATATTCACCATAATTTTAATCCTGATGACTTGATTTGTCCACGGAAATCCTAGTGACATTGCGCCTATAATGACATGCAGTCTTTGCATTGACTGAGAAATTAAGTGGACTTTGCAAACTGCAAATTTCATTGAATGAGGATTTAAATGGCACGTAATACGTATACATAGGCTTCTGTTATACTGTAGCTAATGGTTTGAGAGCAGGTATATAATTATTTGCAGTTCATGATTTCTTTCCATTTTTGTCGAAGTTGTTTATTAGTCCAAAAGAATATGAAGCAATTGAGCGTTGAGTTTATTGCGACAAATGACAATGTCCAGACTTCTGCTTGACTTCTATCGTTAAGTGATATGACTTGCATGGATGGCCATATTCCTAAAGCAATAGTGTTTGGAAGATAACAGATCAAGAAACAAGAAACTGCCAAAAAAGATGTTTTTGTCATTTTCAATTCGCGAAGAAAGGTGGCCAAATATTTCCTGCCATCAATTGATGCACTTTGTTCTCCGTGCCCTAATCCTACCGTGACGTCGGTGTGTACAGTGGGTCTCAACACTTTTCTTGCTCTACGATATATTGAGATATATATAAAACATGTTCCTATACATATAATCAAAGCCTCCACCGTCATAAATAGTCGGAGTAATTCTGACGTATAAATTCGACGAATTCCTTGTTCTGTTAAAATGAATCCGATGATAGTCAAGGCTGTCACACACCTTCGTTTCGTTACTTGGTTTCGATGAAAGATAGGATGAGCTATTGATAAATATCTTTCAATATTTATAACAAAAAGAGTGAATGCTGATTGTCCTGAGAGAACGAGTAGCGATGTTACATAAGCCAGCTTATACCCACACTTTGCTTTTCCTGTAATTTCACTCACGTAGTTCACCAGGAATAAAGGATGCACAACTAACGTTACAGCAAGATCTGTCGATGTTAAAATCATTATCAGAAAAAAAGTTATTTTCTTTTTCAGTTTTGGCGATTTCCAGAAGACAAAAATAACCAATGCGTTAAGAATGGTTCCAACAATGGCAAACATAGCGTTTACAACGCAACCCGCCAGACTAGTAATGATATAAGAGGAAGATGGTAAACGAACAAGTAGATCCGAAGACCCGCAAAGTTCAACGTCGCTTACGTTTACCACTGCCATGTTGACTGGTTTGCTTCCAAACACTCTTGCTGTAGTTAAGGTAGAACTTCAGTCTTCGAGACAAACACTCACATGCAAATGCAATTTAAATGCAGGTGGAAAAAACTCCAACGTCATGCGTCATTACTTAATTTTACTTGGCGAACTATGGAAATTAAGTGTAGGTTAAAAGCACCTCAGCCGAAGTTTAAGCCTGGTCTCCATATAGCCGTAAGAGCCGGCGGCATGGCTGGGGCAAGGGGCGATGGTCCAATCATAGACAGTGTTGAATTAGCCAGGAATAAAAAGCTGTATGCGATTGGACCGTTGCCCCTTGCCGCAGCCATGCCGCCGGTGCTTACGGCTATATGGAAACCAGGCTTAATGAAGGGTGAGCCGGTGAGGTATACTTAACACCTGCGCTAAACGTCGTACAATAGACGAATTTAATTCAGACGATATTAATTGTTTGAATTTTATTTAACGAAACTGCGACGTATAACTCGATTAAATTCGACACATGAATTAAATTCGTCTCAGCAATTAAATTTGTCTGGGTCAGACGGATAATGCGACGATAATGCGTGTTCGAGTTACAGGACGAATTATCGTCGCATCGAATTAGATGTTTCTCTTCTGTCTGTGACAATTCGGCGCCATGTTTCCAAGAAGTCGTTTTCAGGCTCCACGCCAAGTAAAAACAATTAAATTCGACTGAAATTCGACGTTTAACTCGACGTCGCATTATCGACGAAGCAGCCTCGTATTTTCAAGCAAGGGAACACAGCAAAATGCTCATTGACGTGTTTCGTACCTGATCTTCACCTTTGTTGCCTGTATATATTAATTGCCTATTTCTATGGTGAATCTCCTCGCATAATCGCCATCTTTTAAAATTAAGACGAATCTCCGCTGTCCAACAACAATGTCGTCACCGGTATGTGCGAACGAATTCCGATTGAATCCCGAACGTAACTACGAAGCGGGAATTTCAAATAAAAGTAGAGGGGAGTGAAACCGTTACAGATTCGTAACTGATCTTTCGTCTGAAGCTGGTAGCAGATTGCTAGGCACAGCAGCGCGTTGCTAGGCACAGTGATTACGTATAGGCATGTCCCGATTGTGCTCGTAAAATCCCAAAAAGTTGCTCCCAAAAACCAGAAAGTTGCCCGCAAAAAAGCATAAAAGTTGCTCAAAAGTTGCCCGAAATAAAAAAGGTTGCTACTAAAATTCAAAAAGTTGCCCGTACTATTACGTTAATTAAGAGCTTTATACAATTTCCGTACGCTCGCTAATTACGTGCAATGGCTGCGCTTGCTGGAGTACGAAAAGTTGCACCAGCATTTTCTGCTACCAAAATTGGATCTTCTTCTAAATTTTCGTCCTCTGATGAACTTGACAAGTCTGACGGCTCTTCTAATTCAGTCATAATGAATTAGCATTTATTTACATTTCAATGGTTTATAAGCCGCCATTTTGTTTTAAAGAGGAAACAGGTAACCCTAGTACCTAGCAAGTAAATATCAAGGGTAAATAAGCAGCAATGCTACAGCTGTTGCAGCATCACATCACAGGCTGTATTACAGCATATTGCCGCAATTAATTGATTTCCAAAATTATTTTATATCAGAAAAATATCGCAGGAAATGAAGTTGTCTATCACATGTAAGCATTTCCTACTGTAAAGTTTTGAATCTAGAAAAAGTTGCTCAAAAATTGCTCAAAAAGGAAAAAGTTGCTTAAAGTTGCTCGAAGTCTCGAACCGAAAAAAGTTGCTCCAAACGCAAAAAGTTGCTCAAAAGTTGCCGAGCACAATCGGGACATGCCTAATTACGTAAGGCTCACAGAAATAATTTAAAAACAGCGCATATAAGTGCTCTGGTTCAGCGATTGCAATTTGTAAGTGTTTTATTTTATGGTTGACCTCGGAATTATTTTCCTTATCAATATGTAAGTTTGAACATGTTATTTAAAGTATACGTGTTTCCGGATTCCGCGAGATCAAATAGCAGTCAAATATAAACTTAACTATAAGATTTCTGTTTCCTGTAGTATTAATGCCATCTTTACCTATTCACCCAGTAATATTCTGGCAGTCGACAAAGCATACGAAGTATTCGTTGTCGAATGCGAATATAACAAAGCACCTTGTCCTAATCGAGCAACATTTGGGCGACTTCTGCAAGGGAGATAGCTACCAGCTTGTGGAGAAGATACACCTCTAAATTCACGATTCAGTAATTGGTTAATATCGGTCACGCGCCCGAAGTTTCACTCCCCTCTTCTTTCGCTTGGCCCGCTTCGTAGTTATACGTTCGTGATTCAGTCGGAATTCGTTCGCACATACCGATGACGACATTGTTGTAGGACAGCGGAGATTCGTATTAATTTTAAAAGATGGCGATCATGCATGGAGATCACTGACCTATATATAACCAGGGCGCCTATAAGATAGGGCAGGGAAACGCCAATCTGACATACTGAAACATGTACATGTGTGATGCACTTTAGGCACGGGGCGAGCGCGGCCAACTGCAAATTTTGATCAAACCAAAACTTATATGTGAAATTCAAGGAGGTTGATTAAATCTCTTATAATCGGCTGCAACTATTGACTCGATTGTTGGTGTAAGCTTTTTGTTTTGTTATTCATACGTTTTACTGTTGATATAGCATGGTGGAAGGCATTCTTATGTATAAAACGACTAAAATTTTCAATGTTGAAGCCGAAGCCATTTATGGCTTCTTTGTCTAATTTTGCTCCACGCGTAAAACATTTTAATTATTTCATAACTCAAAAAGTAAAATTCATTAAAATCGCTGTTGTGTTTGTCCTTAGACTCTTGGTGGAGCATCTTTGGTTAATGCGCTTCCTCTCGTTGCGGATGGTGTAAAATTTAGTACGTTTAGGTAACGCGGATTTGTGGTGCATGAAAATCAGTTTTCTCGCCTTCTTCTTATAGAACTCGAATTCGGTATTACCCCGGCTTTGGTAAGCGTAACGGTGAAGTCAAGTAATGATATGGTTCTACCTTTGCGTGTAACGATCGGTTTCTCGATTTCGAATTTAAGACTAGGATGTTCGCGGTTCATTTTACCAAGAAGGATGTCGGCTTCAGATTCGCTGGATGTTTGACCGACCGTAGATGTCGTCTACGTAGCGTTTATAAGGGTCACCGGACTGGTAGGATAGCCGGACGCTGCGTTCGAGTTTGTCCATGAAGAGGATGGCTAGTATACCGGTAAGCTCGATCCCATGGGCAGGCCTTGGATTTGGAGAAAGATGCTGGATTCATACTGGAAATACGTGTTACTGAGGATGACGGTGAGTAGATCAAGTCAAACATCAGTTTGTCTTGATCGAGAAGGCGGAATATAACCCAGATCGAAATATAACAAGTAAACAACTGAGAAGCAGTGAAATGTCTTTCAAATATTCAAAAACATCGTTAAAATGGCAATAAAAGCTTCGTTCAAAAGAGAAAACGACTGATCATCTGGGGACAACTCGGCCAAACCTCGGACCCTCCCATAGTGCATTCCATAATTTTCTGCCGCCGGATAACTGCACCAGCGTACCAGGTCAGTACGCCAATGTAGAACTCAGGTTCCGCCGAAAGCGTGCAAATTGAGAAAATTATAAGGTAGGGCCTTATGTGATTTATGAGTTCAGGGCTCGGCCGCCGTCGCCGCCGCCAGGACTTGAAGCTCAAATTTCCCGCCAATTTAGCTGCTGCAGTCTGGGGACCCTCGGTTTCGGCAATTATTTAATAAACATGACTGGTCTCTGACGTCCTTCACTCCTTCAGTTTAAAGTTTCCAATTATTTTTAATACACCTCGATTCGCTGACAGTCCGACTACTCTCAGACATCTTTGTTTGAGACGAAACATCGATAAAATGGCAAGAAAAGCTTCGTTCAAGAGACAACTCGCCATGAAAGTGAAAATGTGAAATCTCGGTTTCGCAAAGCCTGTCGGGTCAAGTTTGTCGACACAAAAAATAACAGAGCCGAAATTTAGACTTGGCTACCAGTAGCCCGAGTAATGAATTGTTCACTAAACTTGAGGAATATATTGCAACAATATTTTACGGAACGCTTCTATTGCCATAACAGTAACTTATAGATCCATAAACTTACTTTTGACAGTTCATCTTTCATGTTTTCCACCAATCTCGTGCCCAGAGCCTTTGGTTTTCCACCTTCAGTGAGTTGAAACTTCAAACTTGTAGCGGCAACCGCGTTCGAAACTATTGGCTTGCTATGTACAAGTCCCAATTCACTGAAGGTAGACAACATGAGAGATGAACTGTCAAAAGTAAGTTTATTTTAATGATTTACGGAACTATAAGTTAAAATACGGCAACGTTTTCCAAGTTTATATCATAATCAATATATATAGACCTTATTCAAAAATGGCCGCCGAATTAAAATTCTTTTATATACATATAAATTAGCCCTTATGAACTCGTTTTCATGTGTGAAATTCAAAATAATTTTTACTTTAAAACGAGGTCATAAGGACTAATTTATATGCACATAAAAGAATTCTAATTCGTCGGCCATTATTGAATAAGGTCTATAACAAAAACAAATACAAGGTTGGGCCATCTGTGAACATATGGGAATTAATGGGGATTCAGGGGTGTTTATAGTTCTCAAAGCATCATGGGTAATGTGGATTTGTCAATATGGCGGAATGTACATGTATATAATTTTATACGTATGTATATAAATTACATGGTATATTCGTTTGTAAATCAGAAGTAATCGGAGAAACTCAAAGGGCGATATAAGGATGGCAATTATATCGGATTTTCTTATTTTTGGGTGAGTTTAATTACAATGATGTGTGTGTTATGAAAATTATTGACAATTTAACATGACGTGGTGTCACAATTAAGAGTTTAAAGTTGACATTGTCGTCTTCGTGTTACAGCTATAATAATATACATGAAAAAATATCTCGACTGTGATTGGCTGATTCCAGTGCAGTTAATCCCAAACAACAGTGCAGAATTGTGTTATCACAGTGCAAAAATCTGTAATCACAGTGCAAAAATCTGTAATCACTAAGAACCAATCAAATTGATTGTACAGCGGATTTTTCCCGACATAAAACAAACAAAGATGGCGGCCAAGATTCGGCGGTTTTGGGGATAATTTGTTCAAATTTGAAGCTAGTTATGCTTTAATATTGCCAAGTGAAGTACCTACAAGAAGACCAGAAGCTTCTTTATGCCTCGAGTAAACTTTTTCAAGTAGTTAAGGAAGCGAAGCTTTTTTTAACAAATAAATATGCGAGGAGTGGACGGTTAAACACGTAGCTACGTTAAAATGTTAGTACAGTTGTTTTGAACATTTTTTCATGTATATTATTAATAAGTAATAGCATGGTTTCTCGTGCAATTTGGAAAAACATGCACTCGTGAGTTTTTCAAATACTTCAAATAGCACTCGTCCTTCGGACTCGTGCTATTTTGACAGTATTTGAAAAACTCACTCGTGCATGTTTTTTTCCAAATTGCACTCGAAACCATGCTATTACCTATACGTATAGATTTTTATGTTCATTAATTTTTATATGTTCATTGATTTTTATTTATGTTCATTAATTAAATATCTATTTCTCCTACTTTTAACAAGACTCTGCTTGTTAATGCATGTGCTGTTCTGAATTTCAAACTGTAAGTTTTTAGTTTTTCAAAAAAATTCATCTTATCACATGTTTTTTAACAAACCTGTTGAAGACTTGTAGCAAGCTTGATAGATGAAACGCCATCAGGATTTGTTTGTAATACATAGAACCAACTTGATGGAGTATAAAGTCTGTAACAATTTGGTGAAACAAAAACATGCAGCATTGCTACAATTTGTCCACAGGGACTACAATGAACTGATTAATAAAGGTATTGCTGTGTTGTATGTAAGGTCCTGTGGACTCAACGCACGTCGAGATTAGCACCCTCACCCAGGCTCTGGGCCTTCGGCCCTCCGCCCGGGCTCGGGGATTAAGTAAGTCACATGTCTTGTAACAGTCACGTGTCACAACGCTGCAATAGTGAGAGTCGTTTAATTCAGTTTCAAAGATAGAAAGCAATCTTTACTATTTCTTTAAAGATTTTTCAGTCTTATTCACAGTATATATACTGTCTAGTGATGGAAAGGTAAAAACAAAGAAACAGCAGTTTTCAGCTTTTCTGCCTTTGTCAAAACATTTTCCTGTTATAAAGTTACATAATTGCATGTCGTCATATAGTTTGATAACTAAAACTACTCTGAGCCAATCAACACTGTGTTTATTGTCGACGTTAGCGCTTTTAAGTGTATTTATCATAGAGTATTGTTCATAAAATGCAGATACGCCAAACAACTATAAGGGCAGTAAGAGTGTTTGAAAGTAACGACTCACGGAACATGGCAGTGGGAAACGTCAGCGACGTTGAACCTTGCGGGTCTTCGGATCTATTTGTTCGTTTACCATCTTCCTCTTATATCATTAGTAGTCTGGTGGGTTGCGTTGTAAACGCTATCTTTGCCATTGTTGGAACCATTCTTAACTCATTGGTTATTTTTGTCTTCTGGAAATCGCCAAAACTGAAAAAGAAAATAACTTTTTTTCTGATAATGATTTTAACATCGACAGATCTTGCTGTAACGTTAGTTGTGCATCCTTTATTCCTGGTGAACTACGTGAGTGAAATTACAGGAAAAGCAAAGTGTAGGTATAAGATGGCTTATGTAACATCGCTACTCGTTCTCTCAGGACAATCAGCATTCACTCTTTTTGTTATAAATATTGAAAGATATTTATCAATAGTTCATCCCATCTTTCATCGAAACCAAGTAACGAAACGAAGGTGTGTGACAGCCTTGACTATCATCGGATTCATTTTAACAGAACAAGGAATTCGTCGAATTTATACGTCAGAATTACTCCGACTATTTATGACGGTGGAGGCTTTGATTATATGTATAGGAACATGTTTTATATATATCTCAATATATCGTAGAGCAAGAAAAGTGTTGAGACCCACTGTACACACCGACGTCACGGTAGGATTAGGGCACGCAGAACAAAGTGCATCAATTGATGGCAGGAAATATTTGGCCACCTTTCTTCGCGAATTGAAAATGGCAAAAACATCTTTTTTTGCAGTTTCTTGTTTCTTGATCTGTTATCTTCCAAACGTTATTGCTTTAGGAATATGGCAATCCATCCAAGTCATGTCACTTAACAATAGAAGTCAAGCAGAAGTCTGGACATTGTCATTTGTCGCAATAAACTCAACGCTCAATTGCTTCATATTCTTTTGGACTAATAAAGAACTTCGACAAAAATGGAAAGAAATCATGAACTGCGAATAATTATATACCTGCTCTCAAACCATTAGCTACAGTATAACAGAAGCCTATGTATACGTATAACGTGTCATTTAAATCCTCATTCAATGAAATTTGCAGTTTGCAAAGTCCACTTAATTTCTCAGTCAATGCAAAGACCGCATGTCATTATAGGCACAATGTCACTAGTAGGATTTCCGTGGACAAATCAAGTCATCAGGATTAAAATTATGGTGAATATCACACACTTCAAACTTAGACTAAATTGTTTAGAAGAAAAGGCACTAACGATTTACTTTTTTTGACGTTTTTAGAATATTGTTTTCTTTCTCTGCGCATGCACAAATATCATTTTTGTCTCGCGCAAAACTATTAATTAAGCGTTAATTTGATACCTGACGCTGTTGCTTTAATATTTAATGCATTACACAATCGATAACCTCTGAGAAGCGATCACGTAGCAAAGTCTCACTCAATTTCTCAGAAAATACTAGCTTTGCAAATTAAAGTGGTGGCGCTTGGGAAAAGTATAGTCGATTGCGAGAGGTATTAAATAATAACATTCTTTGCATTTGCTCATGAGAAATTGAATGGACTTTGCAAAGTGATCACTTAGCTTTTATTGTAAATGGTCTATATAATATTAGTTTAAGTAGTGATAAACTTGTTAACACGTATACGTTGCCATAGTTTCTAATAATTGTATTTTTACTATTTAACCCTTTACTGGCCACTGTTGCCTTTTGGCAACTTATTAACTTTACTTTGGCTAACACCAGACGATTTTACTCTGGCTAACGGCAGACGATTTTACTCGTCAAGGGGAGAAGGTGGCTCGATTCGGTTTTTGTTTTTTTTAATTTCGATGTATATCAGTTTGACACTGTCAGAGTTTTGCATGTTTAAACTTCATTTGACAGATACTAGTTTATATAGATAAAATTTTAATTTTGAATTCCGTTATCTTTAGTATAATCTCATTTAGTCAGTTGCTATGGCAGCACAGACGTAACAAATTCCCTTCAAAATGGCCTATTACCTCGCGTGTTTGAAAAATAAACACGGTGAGCCCCAAATTTTTTTCTTGCAGACTTTTCCTTCATGCATAAACAATCAATAGAAAGATTTAAAAAAATATAATTATGTATTTCCAAATATTTTTCAAAAGCCAAAAATAACGTTTCCTTTAATAACATTTTTTTCGCATTAGAGAATTTTTTCATTTTTGGTATGGATGAAGATTTTACACTGCCGGTCAAAAAGAACTGCCCAACGTAATGGAAATGTGGAAATGACATTATAAACTAGTATTACGATAGAAAAGCAAAAATAAGACAAAAAAAGCCCAGCAGATAAAGTTTTAATACTTAGTAATACAGCTGGACACCTGCTGGCGATGCCTATTAAAGTAGCTGGTTAGTCTAGCTAATGAGAATCCCTCCCAAGCAGCATTTACAGCAGTCCATAGTTCTTTAAGATTTGCGGTATTTTGCGCTTGGACTATTGTCTTAATCTGATTACTAAGTAAGATTCTCAATTGGATTGAGATCAGGTGAGTGTGCAGGCCAATCCATAACGACGATTTTCTCTTTATTAAACCATTCTCTAACTGGCTTGGATGTGTGGCATGTTCATTGTCCTGCTGAAATATCCATTCACTAGGGATTGCCAGCGTGTGAGTGGTTGGGATGAGCACATTTTCAAGAATAACGATATGTAACCTTCTCTCTCCAGCCTTCCCTCTATACCTTGGTAAGAAAGCCAACATGCACCTCTTGCACTAATGCATCGCCACACCATGATCTTACCACCTCCATATTTGGAGGCATTTTTCAGTCGGATGGACGCATTTTTCGTTAAATTCCTCCCCTGCCATCCGTTTGACATAGACCGTGCCATCATTCCTGTGCAGAAGGAACCGGGACTCATAATGAAAATCATTCTGCAATGCAACTGTTCAACTTGTGGGCCTGTGCAACCTCCAAACCACTGACCTATATATATAACTGGACTGCGTGCTCCTATTACCTTTGAGTTAGGAAAAGTGTCCCCAAAACCGTTTTCAAAATGGCGGCATTTATGGACTGATGGCACATGTTTTTAAAACTGCATTTTCCTAGACGAGAAACTCGTCAGTTCTCAGGCGTTTATAAAATCCGGTAAACGACGAGTTTTCCATCTTCAATTCGTCCGTCTATTTTCCTGCCGTTAAGACAAGAAAGCCGGACGACAAACTATATCAGACTGGGACAGTGGAAGACCGTCAAACCCCATGCATCAGTCAGAAAGCTTTCGTCTTCTAATATGAAGACTTCATTGAGTGTAAATAACAACACTTGGAAAAGGTTGATAAAACACTCTAAGATGAACTCGGTACGCCTCGTTTCTTTACGATTTTCTCCTGATCTTCAGCGATTCTTTATAGAGCTGGCGACGTCATAAAACGAAATGTTTGTAGATTTCCATGACCATGTGTATTGACAGTCTTGTTATTGCCAAGTACACTAGTACAGTGTTCGTGCCGTACACCGGCCGGAATGTCTTTAATTCAGACTGCTAGAAAGCTACAACAGTAATTGTCTAGGAATATTATTATTGTAGTTCAGAACTACAATAAAACTCTTATCATGAAAACGTCCCAGGCAGCAACAAACATAAATAATATACATGGAAAAACCACCGAAATATTTTGTTTACACAAACTCGGGATCGTGTTCTACTGATATTCCTATTTGGTCAGACAAATAATACAGCAGGTTTCTTGAGTCGTTCCACAAGAAATTAACAATGACCAACCGTGCACGCATTAACTCTTTCCCTGTCCAAATTTATTGGCCTTTACTCTTTAGTATTTTATTCTGGCTAACGCCAGACGATTTTATTCACCTCTGGTGAAGCCCTCGCACGAGTTATTTAAAAAAACACTTTGTGTTTACATAAATACTAGAAATACATGAACGCAACAACCCCTCGCCCACTTTTACATTCTTTTTTATAACACCCACCCACCCCCTGATTAAAATATGCACTCCTAATATACAGCCAATACAAAAACAATCAGATATAAAAACAAATGATGTTAAATCCTTGGGATATTAAATTATACAATTTATGGATAGGTCGATAGGATGAGAAAACTGATTTAAATCATTTAATGAAAGTTGAACATATCAAAGCAAAATTTAGATTTCCTTATTAAATTCTGGTTGTAAAAAATATATTGTTTTTGGGAGGTTTCAAAAGGGATTAATTTTTGCAAGCCTTTAAATGGCTTCTCTATGCATGTACATTTTGCAAAGGCATTATTAAAAGTAATTAACAGCTCAGAAATTACATTTATAATAGAGTCTGAGATAAAAACAATTCAGTAGAATCGGATTCCAGAAAGAAGAATTCAAAAGACAACGTTTCAGTCGAAACACAGCCAAGAAAACCAACAAAGCCCATGCGTATTTTTAATAATAAAAAGTGCATGCACGTCCACCACGGTTAATGTATGCCTTAAAGGTAGTGTTTTAAGTTAGCTTTAGTTAAGCTGACTTATGGTTTGGATGAGCAAAGGAAAAGCACGAAAACGTGAAGCTGAATATTGTTTAGGTTAAGCGAAAACTTGAAAACAACAAGAATCCTACCGTTAACCACTTTAAGATGATTTGACCATGGACTCACGGAGTGTCTTCAAACCAGGGCTACATACACTGCAGATCGAGTTTTTGTTTACCATACGGCGTTTGGTTTCTTCAAATTCTCTGGTTTCTCTTCAAGATATATTAAACGGGTTGTTTGTATCCTTTTCTTCGTGCTCCATTTCATTTCGTTTCGTTTAAATAAGCGAAAGCAAAACACTATTTGTTTGAGAGTTTATAGTTTTCTTCGTCGCTAGTCACCAGTGTCCAACTATTCTTACCGCGTGACACCGTGCCATACATATATATTTATAACATAGCTTTAATATAGCAACGTTTTTGATTGGCTGTCGTGCGTGCTCCATAACTCGATGGAGCACGGCAAAAAAGCGCGGGAAAAAATTTCCCAACAAAACTGAGTTTTAAATTGACTTTTACGGCCTTTTATATTATCAAAATACCGATTCATTTAATTTTATTGAGTAATAAAGAACAACGACCCAGAAGACATAAACTGGGTCTGGGTAACCGAGTTTAAACTGTCCTTTTGGTTGGATTTTAGTGAACAAAAAAGGCTTGGCTACGAAAGTAGAAAAACACAACAACCAAAACGATTCGCCGGCTTGTGAAATGATTTAATGCTATGTTATAAAAGAAATGGCTCATGGTTTAGTCTGCTCCATCGAGTTATGGATGCACTTGGGAAATTGGGAGAGCACTCAAAAATCTAGAGTGGGTCTCGGCTGCGCCTCGACCAACTCTTACGATTTTTTCGTGCTCCCCAATTTCCCGCGTGCATCCATAACTCGATGGAGCACGCTAAACCATGAGCCATTTCTTAAATATATATATATATATATAAACTATTTCCAGATTTCGTCTCCCTCGCTTTTTCTCCACGCGTGTAAAGTGGACTACACGCATGTCGAGATTAGCACCCTCACCGGGCTCCGGGCCTTCGGCCCTACACCCGGGCTCGGGGATTATTTTTCCCTGCGATAAGTACATGTCAGTGGTCGCTACCATTAGCAGAAGGGCCCATAAATACCGCCATTTTGAAAGTGAAAATGGGGCACACTTTTGGGCAGCACCCGCAGTCCAGTTATATATATATATATAGGTCAGTGCTCCAAACGAGCATTGCTAACAGTTAGGCGTAGCCTCTTTCTTGGTTTGCAACCCATGTAATCCTGTTGTTAAACTGGATTACAACTAGAGTTTTTCCAACTCAACCTAGTCCTAAATGCAGGCTATAACACCATCAAATATTGTGGCACAAGCCTTACAATTTATTGAAATTTATTTTTTAGGTAATGGACCTTTTACCTTTTAGGAAAAACCCGCAATGCATTGTGGTAGTTGGGTATCACTTCGCTTCCAGGTGAAATGGCTGCCGCGAGGCGAGCACTTTTACTTGGAAGAATAATTGATTAGTTTTAACCGCTTTTATCTTTCGAGAGTAAACTTTACTTATTGCAGCATAACTAGGGGCGTATTTACTACATTCTGTGGAAAAGGTAATGAAGTTACTGCAGTCGTTGTCGAGAAAGTCAATTCAGAGTGATCGACTGAGCGAACACGATTCGAACAAAAACATTTATGAAGAAAGGTCTGTGCGAGCGTTTGCAGGTGAGTAAGCTTATCAAGTGGCGATCAACAAAATATTTTGCTATGTGGGTATTTGTTTGTAGTTTACCTGTACAGATCGTGTCGTTTTTGCAATTGTGCACGTCTCTTTAATGCCTTTTTTCGCTTATCGAGACTGACAAAGTTTGGCCATGCTTCCGATCAGACGTTCGATAAAAAATACCCCTACTAACAATGTTTTGGTTTTGTTTTGGCCCGAAAACTAAGCTTGTCCAGTGAGCACAAATTCAGGTTTTAACAAGAGCTGCAACTCAAAAGTGCTTTCGCGAGTTTTGCAGCCGTTGTTTTGCTTATTTTCTTTGTGTCTTGATTCGTCTCCTCCCAAGTAATTTAGTAAGTTCTAAAATATTATGCACCTGTCAAAGTTTAGCCCCAGGGTAGGGAGGACGATCAAACCCAGGGGAATTTGACATTTTTTGAAAATTTACTTCAAATTCCTTACCCAGGTGGCAAACATTTGTGTCAAATAAAGAAAAAAACTTTTCTGTGGTTCCACCATTGTATCAATATATTAATGAATTATATGTCAAATTCCCCTGTAGTAGAATAGCCTTGTTGGTCAAAATACCCCTCCCTGGGAAATATCAAGTGCTAAAATATAATATAATATTAAGATAATTTTATGTGTCAAAAATCCCATCCCTTGAGAAAGTCAAATTTCCCTGTCGATCAGTCAATATCCCATGGGTTGCCTGCCCCCCAACCCCACCTACCCTGGGCCTTAACATTGATAGGTGCATAACAATTGATTCAAGGAGAAACAACATTGACAGCATAATAAAGCAGTCAGTACAAAATATATGTGTGGTAGTGTTCAGGGAGCTGGACGTTTTTAATATTAACAAATGAATAAATGATAAACTAGGCTAGGAATAGCAATGCTAGAACATGTTTACAGCATCCTCCTTTAATACCAGCCTTACACATAGTTAGCACAGACAATTTCTTCAGTTATTTGATTTTGTTTTGACAGCACCAGTAGAGTTGTCACTGGCTAATTCAGTTCCCAGATGCTTTTGCAACAGCTCATATAGGTAAATAAAGGTGGAAGAATTTCAAGTCTCTTGTCCATCGCTTTGTCTCACCTTGGCACAGTTTGTTGCCTCCTTCGAAGTGCAAGGTTCATCCTTCATATTAATAAATTATAATATTCTAACTAATTTAACTATTAATTTTAATATTATAAATATATTCCTAATATGTATATACAGTACAAATATTTATAATTATTTCATTTACAAACTATCAACATGTTTATGGTGGTTTGTCCATTCAAAGGAAGGGGGTGCTTTTATAAAGTTTTTACTAAATTTCTTGGGGATTGCCTCCCTTGTTGTCACCCAACAATTCAGTCACTATTCACGTTTTAACTCACTGTTTAATCACGGTTATAGATTGTGCAGTTTCTCGCACTCTCACAGTTTACACTTGACACTCCAATCAAAACAAGTCACCTTTGTCATTTTATCACAACAATGCCCATCTGTCACAATTTTTTAATTCCGGAAAGAAACTCATTCCGGCATCATGCTGTGCAGGGTTGTTATATATTTATAGATGATCCGATTATTGTTAAGTATAATCGATTGTAAAACCGAAAGTAAAAGCGAAAAAATAATCGATTAATTGGGAGCACCTCTAAGCTACTGTATTAACTAGGTTGTATTTATAGTTCTAGAACACTGCACAAACACAAATAAAGTTTATATTTATACCTTGAGTTTTTACTTACTAATATCTAAGTAACTAAAACTATTTGAGAAACGTTCAATGTACACAACACGTACAGAGAAAAACTCCACACTTTTTTTTAATATTTAGTAAATAAACAATGTTGAATTTAAATTATTTTACGACATATTAAAACTAATGCACCTGTCAATGTTAAACCCCAGGGGAGGGGGGATGGGCAACCCAATGGGACTTAACAACCTCTTTGACAAAAACAACCATCCTGAGAGAGGGGACATTTGATAATTTTGTGTGGGAGTCTGGTGACCACCAAGTATTGAAATGTGGTGTACAAATCTGATAGGTAAATATGGGCTGTTTTTATTGTATTTTTGTGTTCTATTATTGCTCAGGTTGAAATTGTGCTCAGTTTCTTTGACAATATCAGTTTAATTAATATTCTTTGTTAGTTTGTTGACCAATACTGTATTTAATTTTTAAGAAGGTTTCAGAAGAGATGGACTGGAAACTGCCCTCTTCAGTAGTGCAGGGTTTGAAATGGCTTAAATGTTCTTGATGCACAAGAGCAATTAGTTTGGTTTTTCTAGTTTATCATGTATTTGTAATATTAAAAACATCCAGCTCCCTGAACACTGCCACATACATAGCTTTTGTACTGACTGCTTTATTATGCTGTTAATGTTGTTTCGAATCAATTGCTATGCACCTACATGTATCAATGTTAAGCCCCAGGGTGGGACTTCCCAAGACAGGGAAATTTGACTTTCTTGACAAGCTCGAGGGACGGGATTTTTGACACATAAAATGATCTTAATATTAAATTTTAGCACTTGATATTTCCCAGGGAGGGGTATTCTGACCAACAAGGCTATTCTACTGCAGGGGAATTTGACAATTTTTTCCCACAAAGTCAATATCCCTGTGGGTTGCCCCCACCCTGGGGCTTAACATTTATATTGATACAATGGTGGAACCACAGAAAAGTTTTTTTCTTTATTTGACACAAATGTTTGCCACCTGGGTAAGGAATTTGAAGTAAATTTATTTTCAAAAAATGTCAAATCCCCCTGGGTTTGATCGTCCCCCCTACCCTGGGGCTAAACTTTGACAAGTGCATAATATTTTAGAACTTACTAAATTACTTGGGAGGAGACGAATCAAGACACAAAGAAAATAAGCAAAACAACGGCTGCAAAACTCGCGATAGCACTTTTGAGTTGCAGCTCTTGTTAAAACCTGAATTTGTGCTCACTGGACAAGCTTAGTTTTCGGGCCAAAACAGAACCAAAACATTGTTAGTAGGGGTATTGTTTATCGAACGTCTGATCGGAAACATGGCCAAACTTTGTCAGTCTCAATAAGCGAAAAAAGGCATTAAAGAGACGTGCACAATTGCAAAAACGACATGATCTGTACAGATAAACTACAAACAAATATCCACATAGCAAAATATTTTATTGATCGCCACTTGATAAGCTTACTCACCTGCAAACGCTCGCACAGACCTTTCTTCATAAATGTTTTTGTTCGAATCGTGTTCGCTCAGTCGATCACTCTGAATTGACTTTCTCGACAACGACTGCAGTAACTTCATTACCTTTTCCACAGAATGTAGTAAATACGCCCCATGCCCCAGACTGTAATATTTGGTCCGCGCGGGGAACGCGTTCCCCGCGCAATTTGTTCGTGATTAAAATCCGCCCGCGCAAAATTTAGTGCGGTCACTCAATCCGCGATTTATACTGAGAAATTAACAATTTTGACAAGATATACACATAGTTTAGTCCGGATTTCACTCAAAATGCTCTCAGAATGCCGGAAATCCCATCTCCAAGTAAGACAATAGAATTCAAAAAATTACGGGTCACATGCTTCTGGGGCCCCTTAGATGGACGTGCCTGACGACCCGTGCGTATATCTACCCCGCCGCCCGCGCAGAAATTGTATTATTATTTAACGTTCCCCGCGCAGAAAAAAAACTTTACAGTCTGGCGGCCATGCCAAAACATAAGCCTATTGCGAGCGACATTTGCTCAAACGAGTTTGCGCAGGCGCACTTGCCACTTGGTGTCATTTTACTTGCGTAATCATATATTACTGAACGCAATATGGCGACTGTCTCGAAGCGATGTCGACCAGAGAAAGGCTTTTACAATTTTTTATATACGCTTACAATCGCACACGCCGTTCATTAAGTGAACTTGCAGGTGACACTTTCTAGGTAAACATGAAGCTGTGTTATAAGGCGACGAGACTTGACATATTGAACACTGTACATGTGTGGAAATAATACTTTCTTTCTTTGCTTTCCTGATGTCTGATCCTCGTCTCGGACGTGTTCTGTGTGTTCACAGACATAGTTATTGGTCAGTAATGTCGCTGGCAAGTATCTTGATATTATATACACTTACAATCGCACACGCCGTTAATAATAGTTGTGTTCGAGGTTGTGTTGATATTTAATACCTGAAGGCTGAAGAGACTCGACATATGAACGCTGTGTAAGTCGTGTTTTGTTATTGCAAATTGTGTTTTCTATCGGAGAATTGGATTGTGTTTTGACTTTTGTCTGTGACCAATGTGTTTAATAGACTTTAGATCTTAGCACTGCATAGCACTGTGATTTTGCAGTAGCCCGAGTGAACGCCTGACCAGGCGTCTTGTATTGTAGCTATAGTCAGCTAGATCAATTAACAATGCCTTGCACAATGCCCAGCAAGTATTTGCTCATTAACAAACCAAATTTTGTTGAATAATTATACTAAATATAGTACAATACTTGCAAACACTTACTGGTTTATACAGACTTCAAAGAAAGGATTTCCATACGATTGCTCATGTCCTTGTTCCTTCTCATTTTTTTCTTCGTACGCTGCATCAACCGCAAATATATAAAATACAGTAATCCCAACCAGCAGCCAAAACCTGATAAACGCCGCTGAAGTCGAGATCATTGATCTAACCTTTTCAATCGCGAAATGACGGGGTCTGAATTGCGCGAAAATTTAATATTTTCCCACCAAAATGACCGCAAGGGCCCAGGCTTTGTGAATCTGCGTGTACATTTTAACATTACGCATGGCAAAACGGGGTTACGACGCTTTAAACGCGGGTCGCAGGCGCATTCACAGTAATTTTTATACTAAACAATGCAATGTTACGCAACTTTGAGGCAAAAGTGACGGGGTTTTTTTTAACATCCAGAAGAAAGATTTACGACAAGAAATAGCGCTATAACACAAGGAGTCCCAAGCCGAGTGTACAAATTAAGAATGTTTTATATAAAGCGAGAAATGAGGAATTTTAGGGAAAAAAGCCATGTTTTCATTGCGCGATTGTATTACGCGATGTCAGCGTGACCTGACACCTGATACTTCTGACCTAATGGCATTACATGTTTTGCCATGAGTTATGCTGCAATAAGTAAAGTTTACTCTCGAAAGATAAAAGCGGTTAAAACTAATCAATTATTCTTCCAAGTAAAAGTGCTCGCCTCGCGGCAGCCATTTCACCTGGAAGCGAAGTGATACCCAACTACCACAATGCATTGCGGGTTTTTCCTAAAAGGTAAAAGGTCCATTGATTAAGCAAAGTTCATTGCTAAAAGCAATTACACACTTGTAAATGTAAATGGCTAATTAAATTAAACTTGAGCAGTTCTTTTTGACCGGCAGTGTAATAGCGATAGAAAACATCGTACAAAATTTTAGGATAGGTCACCGGATAAAATACTGAAATGCACTGGCTTTCTTTTAGAAATTTGTAGTTTTCGGTGGCGTCAGCTTTTCACGCGAATCGCATGTAAAAAATTGTTTCCTCCGATGATCGCTGACTAGTCACCAATGAGTTAGACAAGCAAAACAAATGAAAACCAATGAAATAAGACAAATTAGGACCCAGTCTCTGGAACAAAACAACGCACTTCAAAAACTCATTAATAATTCATGAGGAAAACACAAAGGAAATCAGTACAATGTCCGTGGTTTTATATCTGATAAAGAAACCTCCTGATTTACGTAAACTTTAGCTTTGATTTTCTCGGCTTAGACAACGTTATTTTTGAAACTTACTACGCCAATGAACTTACCAAATGGGTCGTTTTTATCGCCTCGTGTTTTAAATCTGATAAAACACTGCTGCTCATGTTTTAAATATTACTTCAAACACGCATCAACGTGTGAAATAAGCCAGTTCGTAATATCGACTGCGCATCAAAATGACGCGTTCTGCGTCGGGAGAAAATTTATTTCAATTCATAACCGATCAGGCTGGGGAATTCAGTATAATGAATTCGGAAGCGTGAATGAGAATGCAAATGAATTCTGTGGTCTCAGGCTGATGTTATGGATCGAAATAAGTTTTATCCCGACACTCCCGACGCAGAACGCATCATCATTGATGCGCAGTCGAGATTACCAACTGGCGTATTGCCCCCAGACAATCGCCGACGTTCGCCGATCAAAATAATAATAATAGCGGGAAAATAATAATTATATATTTTTTTCAAAATGGGCGCGGCTAAATAAACAACAGATTATTACTCCATACGAAGCTTTTACGCGTAATAGCGCTGTTACTGAAAATAAAAGGCTCCTCCCTTTTGAAAGTTAAGAGGTTCTAGGTGCGGAAACTGATATTCGAGACAAGGGAAGAATCAGAGATCGCCGATCATCGGGGACAATCCCGATCGTCGCAAACGAGCATCTGCGATGATCGGCAATGCATGAAATTTTTAAAGCATGTGTTTTATCATGGAAGTCATAACAAAAAAGAGCACTCGGTCTCCACCCTGGTGTTACACAAGATAAAACAACAAACAATTATTGGATGAGACTTTTTTGATATCAAGAATTATCAAGGTCGAAGTCTGTGTTATGAGACCCTGATAACTTTGATCAGTCAAAAAAGCCGAATTCAATAATTGTTTTATTATACATTTGCAATTGAAAACACTGAAAATGTTATACATTTTCAGTTACAGATAATACCTCCAGAAACTACAGATAGCATTGTGGGTGGGCTCAGAATCTGACAATCACAGAGGGAAATACGACTAAAAGTGCCGATATCGAGAATTCTCACCAATTTTCTGAGCAATTAATCAAGGATTTAGAAAACAATGCATGTATAATATAATGCTGCTTATTTCTTCACTGACGATGCATTATCGACTATACTTCTCATAAGCATGACCACTTTGCAAGGTTCCAACGTAATTTGTCAGTCAATGCATATTATGAATACTTCTCGTGAACGACTGCCTCTCATGCATAAGCGATCAGTTAGCAAAGTTCGATTAAATTTCTTAGTCCGTGCAAAGAATCGGTTATTAGGGAGATAGTTTTAAATACCTCTCACGATTAATCGGCTACTTTTTATAAGCGATCATTGTGCAAAGCTCCATGCATTTAATATCTTAGTGAATGCAAAGCCTATCTGTTTATACGAATACCTCTCATTATCAACTATATATATATATATATATATATATAATTAACAGTTATACCATGAGCTCGAGTCGTATACGAGCTCATAGCCAACGAGGCGCTTCGCCGAGTTGGCTATTAATTCGTATACGACGAGAGCGAATGGTATAACTGTTTTATTATATAGCCAAGCACTGTACAAGAGACAAAATTACATGCAGCGAAATGTTTCAAACGACAAACTTCCGGCATAGGCAACTAATACTTCCGCCATGCGTAATGATGCATTCACATAGAGTTTCTCGCTGAGCTGTTCGGTAAACAGCTTTGAAATGTTGCATAAATGTTGCTCGAGAGGCAAAAAATGTGTTAAGCAGACCAACAAAAAAGATTAAAAGGTACCTTTATGAAGTCAAAAGGTGGGTCAGTTCTTTATATTAGCGTTGCTGTCGTGAAAAAGGTTTTGATTTCATGCAAATATGAAACTGAAACACCTTCGGCAGTGAAACTAAATTACTTAGTTGGTTGTTTTTGAAAAAGAACATGCTTTTTACTACTCCAAATGCTTATCTAAATAAAAAAGTCTCTTTACTGGTGATCTCCTACGAAATGTGTGTTGTAAGTAAGTTTGATTTTAACCATGAGTTTCTTTGTTTGGCAACAAATTAATATCAACCCGTTAATTTAGTCGGGTTTTTGAAGTAAAAATACGTAATTTTTAGGTGAATTTTACCATTTAACATGCTAAATTGTGTATTTGTTAATGTATTTTTACACAATGTTGTTTTTTTATACATTGGTTTGAGGGTGTTGATGTTTTTCTGTATAAAAATCCGTCAATTTCAACTCTTTTCGGCAGTTTAAAAAAACGTGCCGCCATCTTGTTTTTCCTCTACTAGTATATATAGGATATGAGCTGATAGCCTGGTAGTAGGGAACCAATCAGATTACGCAAAAGCTCATATCCGATAGCATGCTATATAATAAATAAATATATATATATATATACTTGTCATATAAGCACACGTACAACTACTCTGCAAAGTTCCATTTAATTTCAAAGTTAAGGCGAAAACTGTTATTGATACGTACATTGTAAGCTCGATCACTTTGCAAAGTTAATTTAATTTCTCAGCTGCACGATGCATATAAATTAAGGAATCAATTCGTATTTTATTTTAGGTAGTTGCAATTTAAAAAAATATTTCTGCAATCATAAGCGATCATCTTAGAAAGTTCCATTTAATTTCTCATGCAGTCGCGGTGCAAAGATACTTATAAGTCGCTTATACTGTAATAAGCGATCACTTTGGCCTTTGGAAATTTCCATTTTGAATTTACTACGTTCTGTACTCTCAGTGCCAAATTGCTTAACAACAAGAATATGCCTGGACTTTTACATTGAAGTTGAGCTGCAATTAGGACTGAAATAAATAAATTTACCCTTCCAATAATTTGTTCTATACAGTCCTAGCACACAACTCGAGTATAAACAATTAAATTAATTTGAAAAAGAAAACATTTTTACTTTTATTTTAGGTAGTTTGCAGTTTTATGCAGCGGATTAATCATTAAAATAAGGAAGCCGAAGAAACATCAATTTGCAATAATTATCCTTAAAATCCTTTATTAACGTAATTTCAATAGTTCAACAACCAAAACTAGAACTACTTTAAGTATAATTAGCTAATCAACATGCAGTATTGTCGTTCAGCCAGACGTTTTTTGTCACGTAGAGTAAAACGAACGCTAAATATAGTGCTATAAAAGTAGTGTGCTGCATAGGCAGTGTTGAAACAACAATCGAAATATAGTAAGGTTACGTTAGATATATATACTACCGAAACAGAGAACGTATAGTAGACAGTCTAACGTTTCGAGCGAAGGCCCTCCGTCAGAGAGAAATATATAGTGTTAGTATAATTTCATAGTGGAAAAGAGGCTTTCCAGCTTTCTGATTGGTCCGCTCAGCGGTGAATCTGAGGTGATAGTCACCGCCTAGCGCGGTGACTATTACATCACAAGAAATTGTTCTTCAAAAGTGTTTTGGAAAAGAGACTGGTACTTATTCAACACTGCACTGACTTTACTCGTTTCAGTCTCCCACTCGGAGTTGTCATTTTGAAGTATGAGATTTTAGAATTTGTCGATTCATTGAAGTGTTGATTTTTTTTTTCAAAATGGGGTCTGTAGTTTTTGAGACAAGCAAAAGAGCAAAATACTGAAAACATTTATCACTGAGATGTTGTACATATCAAATATCGTAAAAACAAAACTTTATAAAGGTAAGGAAGTATATTTTCTATAATTCTTCGTATTTTTTGTATGTTTTGGCTAGGTTTTGGTCGTAGCGAAGTTTTCGAAAAATTCGTCATGAGTGAAGAACATATTGAACATGAATTAAGTGCAAAAAAGCCGTAACACAGGATCCAAAACACCAGAATAAAAGTCTTTTTAGCATATATTTGAATGTATGTACAAGTTCAATTCCAAAGTAGGATGTTGTTTACTCTTTTTTTGAAATTATTTACTGACAAAGACTGTGGCTTGCTAACATCGTCTGTGAATAAACAGAATCACCACTGTTAAAATGAAAGCAGTTGTTTAAAAGTTTTTGTTTCAACGTTATTGGTTTTTTATCAACCTCTGAAATTATACTAAAACAATTAGTCACCTCAGTCTCGGTGACTATCGGTGTATTTACCTCGCCGCTTCGCGGCTCGGTAAATATTCACCGATAGTGACCTCGACTTCGGTGACTAATTGTTAAATAGTCGTTTAATTCAGTTTCAAAGATAGAAAGCAATCTTTGCTATTTCTTTAAAGATTTTTCAGTCTTATTCACACAGTATATATATACTGTCTAGTGATGGAAAGGTAAAAACAAAGAAACAGCAGTTTTCAGCTTTTCTGCCTGTCAAAAATTTTCCTGTTATAAAGTTAAATAATTGTCGTCATACAGTATAGTTTGATAACTAAAACTACCCTAAGCCAATCAACACGCAGTATTGTTTATAAAATGCAGATACGCTAAACAACTATATAGGGCGGTAAGAGTGTTTGAAAGTAACGACTCACGGAACATGGCAGTGGAAAACGTCAGCGACGTTGAACGTTGCGCGGGTCTTCGGATCTACTTGTTCGTTTACCATCTTCCTCTTATATCATTAGTAGTCTGGTGGGTTGCGTTGTAAACGCTATCTTTGCCATTGTTGGAACCATTCTTAACTCGTTGGTTGTTTTTATCGTCTGGAAGTCGCCCAGACTAAAGAAGAAAATCCTTTTTTTCTGATGATTTTATCATCGACAGATCTTGCTGTGACGTTAGTTGTGCATCCTTTATTCCTGGTGAACTATACGCGAGTGAAATTACAGGAAAAGCAAAGTGTGGATACAAGATGGCTTATGTAACGTCGGCACTCGTCCTCTCAGGACAATCAGCATTCACCCTTTTTATTATAAGTATTGAAAGATATTTGTCAATAGTTCATCCTGTCTTTCATCGAAATCAAGTAACGAAGCGAAGATGTGTGGCTGTTTTGACCATCCTTGGCTTTTTAATAACAATACAAGGAATCGGTCGAATTTTTACGTTTAGACAATTGTTAGTCTTTATAATGATGGAGGCTTTACTTGTATGCATAGGAACATGTTTTATATATGTATCGATATATCGTGCCATAAGGAAAGTGTTGAGCCCCATTGTACACACTGACGTCACTACAAGTCATGAAAGGAAAAGTCCATCCACCGATGGCAGGAAAAAGATGGCAACCATTCTTTACGAATTGAAAATGGCGAAAACAGCATTCTTGACAGTTTCTTGTTTCTTGATCTGTTATCTTCCAATTACTATTACTTTGGGAAAAAGGAATCCCGTCCAATCCCTGTCGCTTACCGAAGTAGCTGAAGGAGAAATCTGGACAATTTCATTTGCCATAATAAATTCAACTCTCAATTGCCTTATTTTTTTCTGGTCCAACAGACAACTCAGACAAGAATGGAAAATAATTATGAACTGAGCCAAAAGAAATACAGTTTCTTTAACTGACTATTTGAAATTGTCGGTAATAATCAGAGTTAAATAGAAATATGCAGCCAAAATTTACCCCGGGAGTCAGAAAAACGACTCCAAGGACAAGAGTATGGTATAAGACTCATGTCAATCAAATTGCACATACTGGCGGAAATAGAATGACATGTACATACACTGAAAAAATTAGAACAAAATGAATGAACAAACAAACGAATGAATAAATGGTGAATGAATGACGGACTGAATGAATGAATGAATGAATGAATGAATGAAAAGGAAGGAATGAAAACATAGACACCAAATGGCGACTCGTGGACATACTTAAGTTATTAGTTATAGTTCCGTTTAACAAAAATCAACGAAAAAAATCGCCATGATATAGATTACATTCCCTCCTTTTATTCAGGCATTCAAAATATGAATATTATGTAGTACGAATTTTTAGCACGGACAATTCTGGGTTTTCTGTAATTATAGAAATAACGTATTACGAGATACGACAGGAGGCACTCCCTGAACTGAATCTTATCGGGAACTTTAGAATGAAAAGCATTTTCAGGGAGCCTCATATATATAGAAAGCATTAAAATAAGGCCGAAAAACCTTAACTCATTCCTGTCCGAGGGCTTCCCCAGAGGTGAATAAAATCGTCTGGCGTTAGCCAGAATAAAATACCAAAGACCAATTTATTCGGACAGGAATGAGTTACAGACGAAGTGGCTAGTAATAAGAACGGGTAGATGGCAGATGGTAGGGAAGGAAAACCACTGCAAAATTTGTAGTTCATGAGCGAAATGGAAGATAAAAAATAACATATGCAGTCAATTGTTAATATAATATTTACATCCGCTAGGAGGTCATGTTTTTAACTCCATCTGTTAACGAATTAACACATCGTAAGGCTACTATACTAATACCAGTACTATAAATGAGCTCAAAACAGGAGATCAGTCTTTACTGAGCCCTCTGATATATGCGAATTGTTAAACACTCACTTTACTAACTACAACAGCGGACGTAGTTGTCCGGCTCAAAAACCAGTCACAGCAGGTGGTCTCCACAATTTGTAAACATGGCATAATAACACAAAAATAATACCGCGATACAGTATATCATTTGAATCGTTTTATCCTAGGTTTTCAGGTCTTGTCGGACAGCCCATTTTTCAAATTATTCTAATTTATGCTAATTATTATAAAAAATATTATAATCTATAACAGAATGGTAACTATTTAGACAATTAATGATTTTACAACAAACTTTGTATTAATAAAATGAAAAGCAACATTTCACAAATTAGTGTGCCAAACTATAGTTCTGGACACTAGAGTTCTAGACACTGGAGTTCAGGACACTAGAGTTCTAGACACTGGAGTTCAGGACACTGGAATTCTAGACACTGCAGTTCTGGATTAGAGTTCTAGACACTGCAGTTCTGCACACTGGAGTTCTAGACACTGGAGTTCCGGACACTTGGGAGTTCTAGACACTGGAGTTCTACACACTAGAGTTCTAGATACTGGAGTTCAGGACACTGGAGTTCGGGACACTAGAGTTTAGGCACTGCATGGAGTTTTAGACACTGGAGTTCTGGATACTGGAGTTCTAGATACTGGAGTTCAGGACACTGGAGTTCGGGACACTAGAATTCTAGAGACAAGAGTTCTGGACACTAGAGTTCTAGGCACTGAAATTCAGGACACTGGAGTTCAGGACACTGGAGGTCGAGACACTAGAGTTCTAGGCACTAGGGTTCTAGACACTGGAGTTCTGGACACTAGAGTTCTAGATACTAGAGTTGTAGACACTGGAGTAGGGGGCACTAAAGTTCTAGAGTTCTGGACACTAGAGTTCTAGACACTAGAGTTCTAGGCACTGGAGTTCAGGACACTGGAGTTCGGGACACTAGAGTTCTAGGCACTGGAGTTCTAGACACTGGAGTTCTGGACACTTGGGAGTTCTAGACACTGGAGTTCTAGACACTGGAGTTCTGGATACTAGAGTTCTAGACACTGGAGTTCTGGGCACTGGAGTTCTAGACACTGGAGTTCTGGACACTTGGGAGTTCTAGACACTGGAGTTCTGGATACTAGAGTTCTAGGCACTAGAGTTCTAGGCACTGGAGTTCTAGACACTGGAGTTCTAGACACTGGAGTTCTGGACACTTGGGAGTTCTAGACACTGGAGTTCTGGATACTAGAGTTCTAGGCACTGGAGTTCTAGACTGGAGTTCAGGACACTAGAGTTCAGGACACTGGAGTTCTGGACACTGGAGTTCTGGACACTGGAGTTCTAGACACTGGAGTTCAGGACACTAGAGTTCAGGACACTGGAGTTCAGGACACTGGAGTTCAGGACACTAGAGTTCAGGACACTGGAGTTCTGGACACTGGAGTTCAGGGCACTAAAGTTCTAGGCACTGGAGTTCTAGACACTGGAGTTCAGGACATTAGAGTTCTAGACACTGGAGTTCAGGACACTAAAGTCTAGACACTATGGTTCAGGACTGGTGTTCAGGACACTAGAGTTCTAGGTCTAGAGTTCTAGACACTATAGATCAGGACACTAGAGTTCTGGATACTAGAGTTCTAGACACTATAGTTCAGGACACTAGAGTTCTAGGCACTGGAGTTCTAGACACTAGACTAGAGGTCTAGACACTATAGTTCAGGACATTGGACTAACAAGCATAAAAATCGTAATAGACAATAAAAATTCTTACATTGTAGTCACGTAAGTGTTGGCACAGTTGCAATGTAAACATGATGGCCGAGGGCACAGTCTAGTTTCTTTTACAAAAACAATTTGCTATAAGTCTGTTATTAGAAACTTATTTAGTTTAGGTTGACTATGGGGCTATTTTTAGTAAGCGGGACATTTTTTTTATCCCGGGTTTAATGTTTTCAGGCGAGACGCTTGCAACCGGGACATTTCACAACACAGCTAGAAAGTCGGAAAAACAGGAGAACAGAGAAATAGATAGAATTTGGCGTACTACGAAGAGCTGCTGTCCCCCCACTAGTCGTTAGCACTGGTTTGTACTGGAAACATTACCCGCGTCATATCGTCTCGGTTAGGCCGGACAGAGCATTTATATGACGACAATTGTCTCGTCTAGCCGGGATCACGGTTAGACGAGACGGGACAAAAAACGTCCAAGGTAAACTGAAAGATAAAGGAAAAAATGTAGTAGCGATCCCGCCTTCCATGTAAACAGCCTCTAATTAACATTCTGTAACTAATATTTCGGCAACCTTGACTATATTATATTTTGCACAAATCTATTTTTGTGCATTCTGTTCTGCGCCTGCGGTATGTATGAAATACTGGCTAGTCACGTAGTACGCTGCCCAGAGCTTTCTACATATCTCAAAAACGAAGTGATATATGGAACAGCTATAAATTCGCAACTCAAGAGTTCAAAACAAAACAAAAGAACGAACAACGGTGAATAATGGTGAATGGTTTCCAAAACAGCGTAACATAATGTTTTCAAAAGAGTTGCGGAAAACAAATTGAATTTTCTAAAAAGCACATAAAGATGCGCGCGTTTTTGAAAAAAAGGAGAACAATTTCTTTCCAAGAGCGGAACGCGGTTTTATACGACCGATTCGTACTGAAGATCAGGGCGTTTCTTTCCAAATGCGGTATTTGAACTTTTTATTGTTTTCGTCCTTCCCGGTTCCCACTTAAGTGGACGTAGTCCGTTGATTATCACCACCAACAGCCCAACAAGATCGGCAACAATAGCCATCCATACGCGTACATATCCGGTGAGTGCGACCGAAAGGAAGACTAGCTTGATCATGACGGCAAATACAATGTTCTCCACGATAAGACGCCGACAAAATCGACTCAAGCAAATCAACTCGGGAACCTTCAACAAACTGTTCGTCATCAGTGCCACCCCTGCAGCCTCGACGGCAAGGGCGGAACCACCCGCTCCCATAGCTATCCCAACGTTGGCCATTGCCAAGGCTGGACCGTCGTTCACACCGTCACCAACCATCCCCACGACTTGATTGCGTTTCTAAAAAGACTATCGAATTAATCAATTGACAGGCTTAGATAAAACTTAAGAAAATTAAACAAGAAACAAAATTTAAAAAAATATATATATAGCTTGCCGTTTCTTGATGTAATATATCTCAAACTCAACTAACTAGCGAACCAACCAAACGACCAACCAACCAACCAACCAACCAACCAACCAACCAACCAACCAACCAACCAACCAACCAACCAACCAACCAACCAACCAACCAACCAACCAATCAAATAACCAATCAACCAACCAATCAAGTAACCAATCAATCAACCAACCAACCAACCAACCAACCAACCAAACAACCAACCAACCAACCAATCAAACAACTAACCAACCAACAAACCAACAAACCAACTGACCAGCCAACCAACCAATCAATTAACCACCCACTCACCCAACCAACTGACCAACCATGCATACAACCAACGAACTAATTTGATACGTAGTAGTGCTTGCATTGAATATAAATTGAACTATTATCATCCACTAGCTCAAAGAAATGTGAAGCTCATAAATTTATAACTGGAAATTAATATCTCGGAAAGGGGAAATTTTCAGAAGTTACTTTCTTAACACGAACAACCACACTCCACTTTATGACTTACCCGCCGGAAGCAAGTCGTCCTTCTCTCAATTTGCTCCTCTTTGATTTCGCTAATCCATTTGAGTTTATCATCTGGTTTCATTTCTGAAATACAAGATTCAATCTTCAGTTCGTTCTGCACAGCGCTGGCCGTTTTGCTTCCGTCTCCAGTCAGCATCGTCAAACTAATCCCGAGATCTTGAAGCCACTTAAGAGCTGTGCGGGACTCCGGACGGATAATGTCAGTCAATGATATCATTAACGCCAGTTCTCCATCGGCACAGACAAAAACCACAGTCTTGCTTTCGGAGCTGAAAGCATTGTAGGAAGCCTCGAATTCCGGTGGTAGAGTAACGTCCAGCTTCTCCAATAACGAGCGGTTGCCAACTTGAATATGATGGCCTTCGACCGTACCGGATATACCTTGTCCCTCCATCGTACGGAAACTGCTGACCTCTGGTAAATGGAGCTCTTCCGAATCAGCAATAAAGTCAGCAATGCATTCTCCGGTGAACTTGCTGACTACGGCGGCAGCTAAGGGATGACTTGATTTACTTTCCAAAGCGGCTGCCCAACGAAGGACCTCGTTCTCTGCGTCTTTGTCGGCAGAGACAAGATCCACCACTCGAAATTTACCTTCGGTAAGCGTACCAGTCTTGTCAAAAGCAATAAAGGTCAAATGTGCGAGTGCTTCGAGGAAGGTGCCTCCTTTAACCAATGCTCCACGACGGGCCGCCCCGTTTATCCCACAAATCACAACGGTGGGCGTGGCCATCAAAAGCGCACAAGGACACGCGGTGACCAGAACTATCAGTGCGATCTCACCCCACTCTTTGATCTTGCCTTCGTACGGATCCACGTGGGCCAGGCCGAGAAATAACGGAATAAGAAAAACCAGTGCCGCAATACCTACGACCAGCGGTGTATAATATTTGGCAAACTTGTTCACCAAGATTTCCATAGGAGAGACATTCATCTGAGCTTCTTCCACCATATCTGATATTTTCGAAATCGTTGACGATTTCGACGAAGAGGTCGTTTCAATCTCTAGGTAACCATGTTGTATGACCGTTCCGCTAAATGTCTGCGACTTCACGTTCTTTTCAACTGGCGCTGCTTCGCCCGAGATTGAACTCTCGTCCACTGAGCCACTGCCTTTCACCACAACGCCATCAAGAGGAATAAGTTCCCCTTGGCGGACAGCAATGATGGAACCTACATGTAAATAAAGCGTACAACAAATGGCGCTCAACAATGTGCTGCTATATCAATGATTGTTCTTAAGTATTGGTTGAAGCAGTGGTGGATTAAGGGGTGGGCTGACTGGGCAACCGCCGGGGACCGCGGATCGTAGGGAGTTTGGTCGCAAGCAAGTTGAAAACAACGTTACTGTTGATTTCATATTACTTTACCGCCGTGTGTTGCGAAGTTCGTTGGGGAGTTCCGAACGTTCAACCTTGACAAAGCAGTTTCCGACTTCGGAACTCCCCAACAAACTTCGCAACACACGGCGGTAAAGTAATAAGAAATCAACAATAAAAAATCTTGGTCCCAACCAGGAATCGAACCCAAGATCTCCCAATCGCAACGAATCAACGCTATGACCTGAGCTATTGAGACTCGGTCAGGACAGTCAGAGATTTTCATATTCAAACATCGCCATATTTCTCAAGTCTCTATACAGGAAGACGTTGAAGCCTGACGACGAGTCTTACGGTGGCTCCATACAGTTTCTTGAAAAATGGAAAATACAAGTTTGAGAGTCCAAAACACGTGATTAAACAATTTGGAAAAAGAATAAAACTAAATGTTATGCATATAGTTAAACAGTCTGACAATGAAAAACTGCTACCAAATAAATAACAACAGTTGTTGCTATGGCAACAATGACGTTTCAAAATGGCTGCCAATTACCCTTCAAACTAATTTAATTCGAGAAAAACTTTGGTGACGCCCACTTTTTTTTTCATTAAAACTTTCCTTGAAGTATGAGTAATCAATAGGCCGATTTTAAAAAAATTCTGTAGAACGAAATTTTTTAAAAATTAACAAACATGATTTTTCCGGGGGGAAAATTATTCGGACCGGGTTAGCTGAACTGGGCTAGCCCGCTTTGATATAGCTAGCTTTGATATAGCAACGTTTTTGATTGGCTGTCGTGCGTGCTCCATAACTCGATGGAGCACGGCAAAAAAGCGCGGTAAAAAACTTCAAAACAAAACAAAAAGAGTTTTAAATTGGAAATACCGAGTCATTTAATTTTATTGAGTAATAAAGAACAACGACCCAGAAGACATAAACTGGGTCTGGGTAACTGAGTTTAAACTGTCCTTTTGGTTGGATTTTAGTGAACATAAAAAGACTTGGCTACGAAAGTAGAAAAACACAACAACCAAAACGATTCGCCGGCTTGTGAAAGGATTTAATGCTATGTTACAAAAGAAATGGCTCATGGTTTAGCGTGCTCCATCGAGTTATGGATGCACGCGGGAAATTGGGAGAGCACGAAAAAATCGTAAGAGTTGGTCGAGGCGTACCCAAGACCAACTCTAGATTTTATATATATATATATATATATATATGTTTTTTCAACATTTCGATTGAACTTGCTTCGGTACGCGTTCGTTTACTTGACCGTGTGAATAAATAGTACTGAAAGGAACTGAAATAGAACATCAAAACTTTGTTCGTGTGTTCATTCGTGATCATAGCGAAGACTTAATAAATTAATTAGTCTTCGTGAAAACGCGTTCGTGGGTTAGCTAAGACTATAACAATCTTTTTATTAACGATGGGTTTACAAAAGATTGCGTCGACATAAATAATAGGCTAATTGACTGTACACGAAAAAGATGGCGGCGGTACATTTAACCACAATGCTTTGCGACCTCAAATCAGCTCAAATAACAACTAAACATTGTTTATCATATTAACATGGATTAAGTAAGCACGAACTTCATTCCCACCAAAGTTGATCTTTTTAAAGAGCTATCTTCCGATAATTATACAAGAAACAATATTTACTATGCGCAAAGGATTGTGGTTAAATGTACAAGTCGCCATCTTTTTCGGTACGGTCAATTAGTGTAAAACTGAAGTAAAACTAACGTAACTTTGCCGTTATTTATTTGATAATTGCGAATTTCGGCCTGAAATCATCCAAGTCAATTCAAAACTCATCCCAGCTTACCGGGCTAGCCCGCTCCATGTAATCGCAATTAATACACATCCCGGCTAACCGGGCTAGCTCGGTTAACCGGTCCAGCCCTGGTTTTCATCCAGATTTTAGTCGGCCGATTTTTATCGGCTGGTCAACTGATAAAAATCGGTGTTCACGTGCCATTTACATGTAAAACCTCACGTGTCATCTTTAGCAACTGCAGCCACCATTTTTACGATCATCAAACCAAATAACTTCAGGAAGAATAATAGTAAGAATGGTGATCAGTGAACGATAAAAATTGGCAATCGCCACACGCGGCATGATGCGATATTTGACCGATTTTAATCGGGCAATATCAAACCAGCTTGATATTGTACGATAAAAATCGGCCGATAAAAATTGCTCAGTAATAACACCGCACACGTATAACGATTTTAGTGAAAAGCCCAAAATTTAGTTGGCCGATAAAAATCGACCGACTAAAATCCTAGCGAGTGCGCCCGGCTTAACTTCATCAGTGGTCAAAACGCCGATGCGTTGTTTCGGACAGCTTGGGTTCGATTCCCGGTTGGAGCAGTCAGATGTTTCATATATATATATATATATATATATATATATATATATATATATATATATATATATTTCTAAAATTCATTAATAATTCATGAGGAAAACACAAAGAAAAATCATGAGCGTATCGGATCTATATATGTGATATAGACTCGCTCTAAGTTTCTCGCTGGTTTTTAACGGCTGAGATAAGCTTAATTTTCAAAATTACTACGCCAATGAACGTATGAAGTGATTCTTTTTAGAAGCCATTTAAAAACCTTGCAGTACGGGCTTTATCGGCTCTAAAACACTCGGCTATCGCCTCGTTTTTTATATCCGATAAAGCCCTCCTGCGCGGTTTATAAATATTACATATATATATATATATTATTATTATTATTAATTCTTACATATATATATATATATATATTATTATTAATTCTTACATACCGATTGCAACCTTTTCAACGGGAACGCATTCTCCAGTTTTTGCAATTACCGCTTTCGAAGGCTTCGCGAGCATGAGGCTTGATATAGTTTTCTGGACACGATAAAAGCAAAACTGCTGTAAGAAATCAGCCAATGTGAAGACAAACACCACGGCAGCGCCCTCGACCCACTCTCCAATGGCCAGCGTTCCAATTACAGTGATCGTAATGAGAATATTGAGGTCGAGCTGTAGGTGCCGCGCGGAATAGAAGGCCAGCTTCAACACGGGAATCATTCCAAAGCATATCTCAACAATAGCGACCCACATATACCAACTGCCATCAGAAAAAAGCCCAGCTAAAGCCACGGCGAATAACACAGCTTGTATAGCTAGAAATCCTAGGAGAATCTTAAGTGACCTTGGCAGGCCATGCTCGATCTCTTCTTCTGCACCAGTGTCAACTATGGAGGCTCCCAGATGACGCTTGTTCAAAGTAGCCATAAGTTCGATCGGGGAGACGACATCCGCGTAATGAGAGATGTGCACAACCCGGCCAATCACGTTCATCCTCATCGACTTGACGCCTTCTAATTTGTTCATTTCTTCTTCGACAATCCGAGATTCTTTGGGACAACACACGTTCTGAACCCGTAGCTTGGTAGTTTGAAGTCGCAACTTATCATCATCCACATGGACCGCGTCGTTCACGAGAGGTTTCAGATCTTCGACTGGAGCCGACTTGATTTCGTTGGAGGAAATTTCGTCTTTGTTACCATCATCAGGAGGGCATACCACCTGAAATTGAGGCATATTTGGAAGACGGAGAAATTGCCAGAAAACGAGAAGACCTGACGTATGTTTGATGTGTCTGATCCAAAAGACTATTTCTAAAATGATTAAAATAAAGAATGCATGGAGATGAGATTGACGGAAACAACCTCTGACAAAAAAACCCCCGTCTACAAAGCGTGATGACAACTGCGGTGCAATGTCACCTGTGACGTCACAATTTTCGACAATGCGCCATTTTGAACTTGACAAGGTATATATATATATATATATACTGTAGAAGATGTTGTAAAAACCTTTGGCAGAGTGCTCGATGGGAATCCAGAGCATATTATAGTTAAAGTTCAAAGACTCAACAGTTTGATTAGACATTTAATAGTAATAAAATGTCTAATCAAACCTGTTGAGTCTTTGAACTTTAACTATATATATATATATATATATATATATATTATGATAGTGTGTAATCGTATGTTTATAATGTCCAGATTGCAAGAAAAATCAGGTCCTTCCCACTAAATGGCCCTGGACAAAAATAGAACAAATTCTACAATTCGCCATCGCTAATCAGCCCATCTTCCAAATATGGAACTTAGATTAACCAAAAATATTGCTAATATTCTCCTAAATTATGCATTATTGTATCTGCACACACACAAAACACAAACGATCGCTACAGGACATCTTATAGCAATCAGACAACCCACCGCGCAGTCATCGAGATAGCGCTGAAGCACCATGACGATTATTAGCGAATTCCCGAGCGGAGTTATATGATATCTTCTTGTATTAAAGGGGATTGCCATTAAAAATTATGTTTGTCTAATTTGAAAGAACTCATAAAATTGTAATAGAAGATCCTTTACAACTTTTCCGTATCTTTCTTCGTTTTCAAGATATTTCAATTTGTTTGATATGTAAATGAGGTGGTCTCTGACGTCAGGAGTGGGGTAAAATATTTTCATACAGAGCTAAATCACTTACATATCTAACATGAAATGTTCAGCGTCGCAAGGAGTTTTTATGTGCACAGTTTCAAATGATTTCGTTGAACAAACTTAGAGATATAAATGGTTTAGCTACATGTGAAAATATTTTACCCCACACCTGACGTCAGATCTCATCGACACCTGATCTCATTTACATATCAAACAAATTGAAACTTCTTTGTTACGTGAAAGGTTCTATTTACCTCCCGTTAACAAATTGGTTTACCTTGGAGAACGTTATCTTTCTATTTTACATACCAGATTAAGACTAAACAACTGTGGTCTCAATTATTATCTTTTTTTAATGAACTGTGTTCCATCTCCATCCTGCGCCTGTGGTGCGTCTAAAGAGGATGCGACCCATTATTTATTGTTTTGCCCTCGTTTTGCTGCTCTACGTCCTTCAATGCTTGCTTCTGTCATGCATCATGCCGGAAATACGTGGAATTTATTGAATATTTCACAACAAGTGGATATCTTATTATACGGTTCAAGAAATTTAAATATTGAAGCCAATGCTGCTATTTTTTCCGAAGTACGATTTTATATAGGCCATTCTGCACGTTTGTCATAAGTTATTTTATGTAATATCAAGTGCTCCTTTTTTGTTCGTTTTTGTGGTGGTAATTTATGTATTTATGTAATTTTTAACATGAGCCCCCACGATGAGCTTTAAGCTCTTGGGGTTAATGTATTAATAAAATATTGTTTAAATAAATTGAAATTTCTTGAAAACGAAGAGAGATACGAAGAAGTTGTAAAGGATCTTCTATTACAATTTTATGAGTTCTTTCAAATTAGACAAACTTAATATTTAGTGCTATTGCCCTTTAAACAACATCAAAATCTGCAAATACCTAACTGGTATTAGAAAATTATAGTCATGTAGACTAGCAAGCTAGACAAGCGCGATCTCAGCATGATGCAATCACACACCGGCAACGAGTGTGCAAATTTTGTTCAAGCAGCACGACAATAGATTTAGAAACTTCACTAACTCGCCACAATATACATGGTTAATAAACAAAAAGATAAATAAGAACGTCACACCTTGATTGGGGGAGGGGGGGAGGGGAGGAGGGAAGGGGGAGGGGACGAAGAATACGACGTCACAGCGTAGTTCAAATATATATACATATATATATATATATATATGGGGGGGGGGGGGGGGGAGGGTTCAGCACTGTCCAATGCGTGATATTCTTCAGTTTACTGCAACTCCAATATATACATATATACATATATACATACACATTATATGTATTACATATTAAGCCCGGTTTCCACTTGGTCGCGCACAGCCGCCACCGTGCCGCAGTGGTCAATTTGACTGCACTACACCACATGGACCACCACGACCTGGCTGCGACAGCGGCGACCAAATGGAAACCAGGTCTTATAGAAATGACTAATTAAATAATAAAGCAAGTTTTTTTCCCAAGAGATCACTCTGTATCTTTTCTAGAAAACCCCTATGAGATGTTATATTTCTTACAGACAGGTCAGTGTCATTCCAAAGGCGAATGGAACTGACCTGGAAGGTTTTACATCCTGACATTCTTTTAAAAGAAGGCATGGCAATAGTATTTCTATTTGAAGCTCTGGTGTTATGCTTATGGCAGTCCTTTAGATATCTAATACAGTATATGATGTGAAATAGTCCGGACAATGTCCAAGACTGATTTTGTGTAGCATATATAGCTTCCTAGTACGTATGATGTCATCAATAGGAAGCCATCCCAATTTAGAAAATAATTTAACAGAATTGTCGAAAAAATTAGCCTGAAGTATTACTCTTGCACAACGCTTTTGAATCTTAAGAAGCCTTTCTAGCTGTTCATTTGAGCAATTACCCCAGACGGTACAATAATATTCTAAAATAGGCTTAATAAGAGCGTTATACAACCGTTTCTTACACTGAATAATCAAATGATCTTTTGCTCTCTTAAGAAGGTAAACTCTGGAGTTTAGCTTCCTGATAAGATAGTCAATATGCGTGTCCCATTTTAGATGCTTGTCAAATATTACTCCTAGAACTTTTTCATTGTTGGCCACATCTAGTTTAGCATCATTCATTTGACTTGTGCCAATAAGCATTTGTTTAGTTTTATATATGTTGGGTATCATACCGTGAGACTTAAACCAACTACTGGCATTGTCCAAGGTAACTTGCAATGTCCGTTCAATTTCCTCACAGGTGTTTCCACTTGACAAAATGGTGGTATCATCCGCATAAATATCAACTTCAGATTTAGTGAGTGATAGTGGTACGTCGTTTATATACGTAGAAAAATAATATGGGGACTAAAATAGATCCTTGTGGTACCCCAAGCTTGAGTGTTAGCCGGGGGTTGATAGTGAACCTGATACACAACATTGTTGTGATCTGTCACAAAGATAAGAGGAAAACCAGTGCAGGGCATTATTTACTTAGCTTTGACAGCAAGATATCGTGGTTGACTAAGTCAAATGCCTTACTAAGGTCTAGGAATATAGCACCCACAAGTTTGCCATCATCCATTGCTCTAAGCCATTTATCAGTCATATTGAGTACAGCTGTTTCACAAGAGTGATTTGACCGGTAGGCAGATTGATTTGCGTAGAGCAGTTTGTATATCTTCAAGTGTTCTTGGTACGACAGTGACACATGTCTTTCAAGCGGTTTTGATAATAATGATGTTCAAGCTGTTCAAGTTCTCAAATGAACAAGTTTGAACCATTTTGTGAAGCAATCTTGTTCAGCAATCGGTTACTCGCCACAGTTAAGCCGCTGTTACACGATGCAACGACGTGTGAAACCTGTCTCGCAACGTCTTGCGACGTGTAACACCCCCTCGTTTTATGAATTTGTGTCGCTTTCCATTGCGAAACAGGTTTCACAAACCATTGCGCGAAGTTGAAGTGCATCCATCCTACTTTGGCGAAACCTGTCTCGCAATGCACAGCGACACAGGTTCATAAACAAGGGCCAAGGGGGTGTTACACGTTGCAACCTGTCTCGCACAGGTTTCACGAAAAATTGCATCGACCATGTAACAGCGGAATAGTCTAACCGGAATCGCGCTGCAATGGGCACCGCTTATGTGCACCGTACACGACTCGAATAGACTAAGAATGAAGTAAACTAAAAACGAGTTATTTCTTCAAACGTGTTTATATGTGCTAATATGAAGCAACATCAAATACGATTGGTAAACTATCGTATATTTACACGTCAAAGCAAAGTGAAAAGGTGGTAACCTGCCGAGATTACTTTTGATAACGAAATCCCGACGTTTCGAGCGGAGCCCTTCGTCGCATATTTTACCGACAAAGGGCTCCGTTCGAAACGTCAGTGTTTCGTTGTCAAAACTAATCTCGGCAGTTTACCACCTTTGGTCTATCCAAAACATTGCATGCCTACGCCAGCACTCTACTTTTTTACTTACATGTCAATTCACAGTCCAGTTTTTCAGCCAAGATGGCATCGAAATAATGAACATATCGATTTTTCCCCACTTAATTGATTAATCATCACACAAACTATACTTGAGAATAATCATTGATATAGAATTTGTAGTTGAGCACCATTCGTTATACCGGGGCATTACTGTCGTGGCAATACAAGTGTTCCTAAAATAATGTTGCAACTGGTGCTTTGTCTCGCCAATTGGCCATTTCCCAAAAGGGTTGAAGACTGGTGACTGGTTAGGAACGCTAGGGTACTTGGGATTGTTTGGAAAGACAGATTTCGTGATTGGTACAGGTACAGTAACACCGCTGCCAAACGTTTTGCGCATGTGCGACGTCCAAGCTCGTCCTCGGAAAAAGAGTGGGAAAACACTGAAATATTTGGACTGGTCCGAGAGAGAATTAAAATTATTAGCATACTACCAAAAAGATAAGGTAGGTAATTTGTGCATGGCTTCCTTGTCAATATTGTAACATATTCTGAATTTACCCCTTCGTAATTTACTAATTTTCTTTACCCTTATTTTTAAAACACAAATGAATAGTCGAGTCTTACTTAGTCTTCACTGTCTGGTTGTTGTCGCCACGGCTAGTTCCCACTTCTCTTGCAATGTTTACTCAGCGAATTCACGCATGCGCAAACGTTTGGCAGCGGTGTTAGGTACAGTAGCGTAAGCACAATGAAACTGTCCCTCCAAACGCCCCCAAGAGCACCAGCGCTCAATGCTCTTTACCAGTCTTCAACTCTTTTCGGTAATGGTCAATTTTCGGAATTTCGTTGAACAACATTTAATTAGTATTGTGTATGTATATTATTAATATTTTCTGTAAATAAACTAATCATTATAATTTGATTGTAAATAGTATTAATTTCATTTCTATATTGGTGTGCATGGACTATTGGAAGAACACTTTTTTCCTTTTATTGTATATATTTTTGGTGAAATAGTTCGTGAGTAAATAAAGTTCAAGTTCTCCTTGGCAACCGTCAAGTCAAAATAGCGGGAGATTTGCGGGCTTTTGCGACATTCATAAATAGCGTAATTTTTACCTTAACTTTCAAGATTTGTCTGGGTAGAGCAACGTCATTCCCAGGACGTTTTTGAAATTGGGAGGGCGGGAAAAGATCCTGGCATCGACTGGTCACAGCACCCAGAAATACTCGGTGTACGTAGTTGCAAAATCATTCTGAGTAATGGCAGTCCCGTGGAAGAAGTTCATTGTAATGACGATCATAACTGGCACAAAACTATGCATAAATATGAAATAAAAGTAGTGTGCTGCGTAGGCAGTGATGAAATACAAATCGAAATATAGTAAGGTTTGAGTACTGCCGAAAATATTGAACGTAGTTTCTAACGTTTCGAGCGAATTTTCAAGAAAAGCAACCAACGAAAATGCAGAGTCCACCAGCCGATGCCAGGGCCTTTTCCCGCTCCTCTAATTTCAATAAGTCCCACTGTTGAGCTTTGCTATATATTGCTACGAATATGTCTCACCGTGACTGCTGGCCACTGCCAGTGCTACGCATTAGTTGGTAAGCCAAGGACTGTTTTGCTGCGAAAATCAATACGTCCTCCTCAATACTTTGACTTATGAGTTATAACTTTCTCAGACTGTGCAGGTGTTTAACGTGTTTTCATCTTAAACCTTCCTCATGCACGTGTGGTACACGCGCATACTGGCAGCTTTTGCGCCCTAAGTTGTCAGCAGGGTGCTAACTTGGTATTTCCGATTGCATTACCAAATTCACGAATTCAGGCCTGTAAATTTGGTAATGAAATTGAAAATCATCTTCTCGTATTAACCAAGAGTTTTGTGGAACAGTTCTAAGTGAATTCTTAACATTCGACGCTTTGCGTGTCAATTTAAAAAAACAGAGAGAGCATGGGAATTTTGCAAAGGAATTTTCAAACAAGATACTTTGACTGTTCTGGCACCTTCTAATTGCTATATGCAATTATGCAGTAACTAAAATACTGTCAAGGTGTCTGGCAAAAACAATTATTTGAGCATCGTCTGCGGCAAACTGTGACTTACAAGAATTCAGTTTTCGCCGATTTTGAGACTTGAATATTGGAAAAATGATGTTTTGGCCCATTTTGAGCGAGGAAAAAATATTCGAACTACCAGGACAAATGCCAAAATTTTGTTTAACTCTTTCACTATCGAGGGCTCTCCACTTGAGAAGTAAAATCGTCTGGCGTTTAATAGACAGAGAAAAATACTAAAGTTGGATCGGTTCCAGTATGTTTAATTTTTGACCGATTTTGAGAACTTCAATTTTGAAAAGAACTATTACTTTTAACTATTTTTTAAAACCTCAGGCGAATACTTTCCCGTACAGACCTCACACTCGGCTAATAGATCTTTATTGTATTGTAACGATTTTAAAATCATTAGCTGCCGTTCCTTTGAATCTGAACTACTTCTACGTGAAAGTTTACTTTTTTCCAAAGATTTCCAGAGTCATCAACCAAGTTTCACAAAGTCCAAATGCAGCCCAAAAATTCACTAAACCATTTTGCTCAAGCATAAATTATAGCAAAATAATACAATTTGATGGACAAGGCTGTTTGTCAGTCATGTGCACTGGTTCATGTGTTGTCACAGCATTCAAATCAATGAAAGCAGGCACATCAGCACAGAGAGGAGCGGATGGGGACTAAGGGTGATGAGTCCTTCCACCTTTCTTCAAGACCAATTTTATGATTTTTCCTAATCCAGTGAGAAACTTTATCAGGGGAGGGGATATGCAATGATTCTACTGTAGCTCAAATACCTAAGAATACTTGCAACTGCATAACAATTTAGAACATGGAAGAACCGATCTTGTTACCTGCAGGCTCAATGAATCAACACAATTTTTTAAAAAATGTTCTCAAATCTCACACCCAAAAGCAATGCAATCTAAACCAATCTTGTGCCCTGAGCTCATGCAGGACTGTTCTTTTCGGACTGTGCAACTCAGCCTCTGAACAAGGCTCTAGGTACAATGGGTTTCCATTGACTTTAGGGGTGCACCGGATATACATGTAGTATCTGGCCAGACTGATAATACAGCTTGGATAGTGAGAAATCTCACTATCCAGTTCATCTGGATAGTTTCTAATATCAAACTGGATAATTTTCTTTTTTGACAATTTGGCATTACTTGTGGGTAGTTTCCGGGGATCCAAGTAAATTCTTAAGGTAATAATCTATAGTATTATGTACATGTACTGTTTAGAATAACCAGCACTATTTTACTCTTAGTGGAAAAAAAGTGGACATGCGATGATCTGAAGAATTGTCGTGAGTAAATGACTCAATCCCAGGATGGCCACATACAAAATGGCAGCAACAAATGTTTTTCTCTCAGTGTATTTTCAATGTTTATCTGACACTCTGACAAGATGTTTGTAACAACGGTGAATGTTTATTCGACAGAAGAGTTTGAGGCAGAAATATATGCTGATAATTAGGTCACAATGTCAATTATGTTTTATCCTGGATAATCTCACAAGATTTTTTTCAACTATCCAGTAAATCCATCTTGAGTATCTGGCAGGATAGTAATCTGGTATACCCCTAATTGATTTACTCTGTAGCCCATTTATAAACTTTGGGGGCATTTCAGCATTGGCCCGTCAGCCTTGCTAATGTCTTCCCAATCCTTGAGTTCTACACTTATAAGCAGTGCCAAACTTTTTTTGACACCACTCAAGAGTCTGTCTGAAAGTGAAGAGATTGAGAATTATTGCAAAACATGGAAGTGCACAACCCTTCCACTGAACTCATCAATGAATCTAATCAAGCTTTACACAGCCAAAAATCTCACAAGCTTGTTGGCTTGTTACAAGTCTGCAAAGAGCTTGCGATAAGCCTGTCACAACATCTGATAACAATGTGTGCACAGATTTCTAATGGGCATCAGATTCCACCAAGCTTTGTAACAAGCCTGCAGCAGACTTGTTACAACTGGTGCATTTTTGGCTGTGTAGTCATCAATTTAGGCCCCATAAAACCAGTTGTCAACTGGTTTGATAAAATGTTATTGAAAACACAATTTAAGAATTTTAGGTTTTCCTAAAAAATGTGCATGCTCGCAGAAAGCAGGAAATGCCATTTCAAATACTCAAGTTTGTATGTTTTGCTGGGGCACCATGCCCCTGTACTACACAATACAAATGCAGTATATCCTCTCATCTGGAATTCATGATTATTGTAAATTGTCAAATGGCCTAGAATTCAAAATTGTGAATTTTAAAGGATTGAAACCCAACCCCAATCATGACCCTAACCCCTTTAAACCACTAAACCTGACCCTAAACCTAATTGCAACCCAGCAGCAACCCTAAAACCCAACAATATACATACAATGTTATGTTTTCCTAGACTGTTTTGCTGCAAATCCAAGTGTCAGGAATTCCTGTTGACAAATATCGGTAACCACTGATAAATTGGTCAATCAGATTGTAAATCATATCAGAATTTATCATATCAGTAAATTTGATTTTTCTTGATCGGCTTATCCCTACAGATAATTACCTACTATTGGTAACTGAAGGCCATAGGACACTTTACTGATTAAGCCTGGTTTCCATAAGATCGTCTTGATCACCCCAGTCATCCCCATCACCTGAATCCATCCAATCAGATTGGGTGATTTGAAATATCTCTAGTCTGATTGGAGAAATTTGGGCAACCGGGACAATTGAGACGATTGTATATACCTAGAATGTTGGTTGTTTTATATATTTTGTAGATCCTGATTATGAGTTTTCCTGGAAAATTTTAAGTCAAATTTTAAGACCATTCCTTCTTGAGTTAGAGAGTTTTGTATTATATTATTGCTGACATCAGCATAATTTTCAAATGTCGTTAAAAGCCACTTTGTAACACAGTTGGAAGAGATGTCTAATTATATCTAATGTACAATCTAAAGATTCTGGTTGAAACTACACTTTATATGAGCATTCGTTTTTTGGCCGCTATATTTGTGTACCTCACAGTTCTATGCCAATTAGATACACAAACATGGTGGCTGAAAAACAAATGCTTGCAATAAAGTGTAGTTTTTGCCAGAGTTTACAGGTTGTACATCAGATGTAATTAGACATCACTTCTAAAGCTTAACAAAGCTTTATACCTTGAATTGTGTACACAATGCGACTTTTAATGACATTTGAAAATTATGCTGATGTCAGCAATAATATAATTCAAAACTCTGTAACTCAAGAAGGAAAACTTGTATTGACTACTGCGTGGATGACTACTGCGCGCAAATCTAGTTATACAGTATATAGCTAACGTAACGTAAATTTTCAAAACGTATAAAAGTGCTCACAAACCTTTCACAAACCTATATTACGTAAATTTTGAGAACGAGTCGAGGTCTCACAATGTGTCATATATACCTTTTATGCGCCTGTCAATGTCTTCCCTGCGGGGGGCAGGGCGGGCATACCAAGGGGATTTGACTATGATTTGGGGCCCCTGAGTGGGGAATTTGTCAGAATGATCCTGCCCGCATGCGGGGTAATTTGACTGGGAGATTTGACAATTTTTGTCCAGCACAATGTGATTTTGGAGGGGCCATTTGACAGGAGGGAAACCGAAAATGTCAAATTCCCCTGGGTATGCCCGCCCTCCCTCCCCGCGAGGAAGACATTGACAGGTGCATTAATGTCATGCAGAAACACAAAGTTCGCCGATCTTAGAGTTAATTTTATGGAAAGTCTCTGTAAAATAAATAACTCATTTTCTAAATTTAGCTATCAGGACCTTTTCATGTATGTCATTGCTATGCAAGACAAAACAATTATGACTTTGGTAGCTAAATACTGTTTTAATGTTTTAACAAGTTTTGAAAGTTTATAGTTGAGCACGTAGTCTAGTTTATATGTTATATGTATGTATCTTATATACCAAATCTGGTATTTATGTTGTTTGAATAAAGACTATAAATGTCTCACAACGTATTGTAACCTCCGAGGTAACCTCGCAACGTTTTAATTATAAAGGTCTGAAACAACGTATTATTTAAAGAAGGTCCTGGTCTCCAACTTTAATAAATAATTTGAAAACCCGTAAAGCCACTTGAGTCTTGAGTCTTGACCGGCCAAGTATTATATTAATATATAAGCGTATTGATCAATAGTAAACCACGACGTCTGTTTCACCCTTGGCGTTTAAATTTCCAACCTCGAAAATTATCTCCTTTGTCTTCAAATTTTCTTTGAAAGGAGTTTTTGAATATAAATACACCGTACAATGCCAACATAGTTTGTTGATGTCTGCCATATAATATATATAAATAAACTATTCTAACTTACAACTGTAAAATTGTATAAGACTCACCTGTGGGTCGAAGTTTGATCAGTACTCATCGGTCCAGAGCACATTGGACTACTGAATTGGAAATATGAAAGATCACAAAGGAGGCACATGAGGTACTGTGATGAGGTGTTCACGAGCCACGAGGGGACTACTAGGTAACCTAGCCACAACCGGAAATTCTGGCTTTTTAATTTAGTTTTTCCTCAATTTTTGCGTCTACGCATCACTGCTACGCATGCATGTCCTATATTGTTAGCAATACAATATTCAAGTTTTCAAAGAATACTAGTACAGGAAAGTCTCGTTAGTAATCTTCGAATTCTATCAGGGGCGGATCCAGGATTTTTTTAAAGAGGGGGTTGACACCTCTAGGGGGGTCCGGGGGTATGCTCCCCCGGAATATTTTTGATTTCTGATACCCTGAAATGCTATTTCCTGCATTTGGGGGATATTAGGATCAGAAATAGTGATTTTTATACGCTATATTATACACTAAACACAATTTATATATTATATATAATATAATATACCGTTCAAAGAATACATATATAATAGGCCAGGGGGGTTGCAACACCCATAACCCCCCCTGGATCCGCCCTGTCTATACGTCATCATATTGAGAATCGACCAGATGACACATGTAAGTTTAATTGCTTTGAAAATCCATATGTATTTTACGTTAAAATCACACAAAATGAGTTGTAACTTGTAAACAATTTGTGCTGACTCAGCACATGACAGGCGGCGGTGACATTTAATTTATGAAACTCGCCGTACTATATATAGAAATGACAAGAACACCTTGCAGGAGAGGTATGTAAACTTTATTTCAACATTTACTACAAAATTTTAGCATTTTGACAAATCAAAATGATTTCGAAAGTTAACAAAGAAATACAGGGTGTACGCTTGGGCCGCCTGGACATTTGAATTTGACCAAAATTTTTCGGAAAAGTCAAATTCCCGGGGGTTTGCCCGGGGGGATGATCGCAGTTGGAATTGACTCATACATAACGTGGGACAATTCAATTTTATGGTAGAGCTGTAGTTTAAAACATTAAACAATTTCTGAATGTTGGACGTGCTGAAATAATCCAACAGCATTTTCCTTTAGGCATTGTAGTCAAAGAAATAAAATTTCGAAGGGAATATTAGCAAAAAAAGGTGAGCCCTCAGTGTTTTGACCAGGGCGGCCAAGACTTCAAGTAGTGTAACTAAAATGCCTTTTGGCTTGCATGCAGAAATATTACGAAAATAGTGACAATCACGTGAAATTAATTATGTCTATCAACTGATTTAACTGCTTAACATACTTAATCTCATCTATCTCGTGTTTAAAACCTACGTCGATTGTTTCCTGCACACTCTGTGTTAGTCTCCAAGAACGACCAGTCTCGTTACAATATATACTTACCCGTATGGATGGTTGGGTAGCAGGTGTGAATATTGGATTCTGTTTAGCGTTGAGTCATCCGTGCTTGGAGCAGGATCAGGGAAATGGCTAGCGTTATTCCTGATCCGACCACCAAGCTGAGAGCCCTGGTTCTCAGCCTCCAAGCACTGTACTTACCCGTTACCATGCCTTCCACCCATCCTGACCTGCACCCAACGTTGCAACCACTCCTACTGGCCAGGAAACAGAACTCATGTTACTGTGCTACAGTACCAGGCTGGAGTTGTACATAGCAGGTGATACTGATTTTGCAACCCAACTCATACTGGGCTACCATACCAGGCTAGAGTTGTAAATGGCAAGCGATAATAATTTGAACAAAAACTCATACTGGGCTACCATACCAGGCTAGAGTTGCAAATGGCAAGCGGTAATAATTTGAACAAAAAACTCATACTGGGCTACCATACCAGGCTAGAGTTGCAAATGGCAAGCGATAATAATTTGAACAAAAACTCGTACTGGGCTACCATACCAGGCTAGAGATGCAAATGGCAAGCGATAATAATTTGAACAAAAAACTCATACTGGGCTACCATACCAGGCTAGTGTTGCAAATGGCAAGCGATAATAATTTGAACAAAAACTCGTACTGGGCTACCACCATACCAGGCTAGAGTTGCAAATGGCAAGCGATAATAATTTGAACAAAAACTCATACTGGGCTACCATACCAGGCTAGAGTTGCAAATGACGAGCGATAATAACTGCACAAAAACTCATACTGGGCTACCATCCCAGGCTAGAGTTGCAACTGGCGAGGCTACCATACCAGCTATAGCGCTGTAGATGGCAGGCGATAATAATTTGAACAAACTCAAACTGGGCTACCATACCCGGCTGGATTTGTAATTGGCCGGCATTACTAAATTTGAAACAGAGCTCCTACTGGGCTACCATACCGAGTTAGAGTTGTAAACTGCTGGCGCTAATAATTTGAAACCACGCTCATACTGGGCTGCAATACCAGGCTATAAGTGTAAATGGCCGGTGATAATAATTCCAGGCTAGAGTTGCAATTTTTTATATATTTTATTTTAATATTAATGCAGTCAATGATTTAAGTGTGAGTATTAGCAAGTAGACTAATAGTGCGATCCAGTACTTGTGTTGGCGTGCGAACGTATAACTGGTATGCATTGCTTTCCCAACGCCCAAGTGTCTTGATAAGGTGATCTGGGATCCCAACCTGTGCTGCTGTTGTTGCCGCGCCGATACGAAGGCTATGACCCGAGTAATTGCCTTTCAGACCTGCCCGAACCCCAATTGCCTTTAACCATGCCGAATATGTCGCACGGGTTAGAGGTGCACCATCCTTTCGCATGAAGAGGGGACCAAGGTTTGCTTCCACGCAGGTGGAGGTATTGTGTAACTGCCTGCACGGCACACACATCCGCTCCAGTGGAGCCTAAACGTAGTGTAAACCCCTTGCGGTACGGGTCTGTTTTTGATGATTTAATCTTTGCCAACATGTAGCTTGGTCTGGTATGACTATCGACGGACACATCTTTAAGGCATAGGTGCAAGTTTTCGTCGAACTGATTGGTTGGCAGCAGGGACAGTGAACTCGCCACATCGTAAGAAGCCAAAGAACCCAAAACAAGTAGCTGCCCAAAATAGTGCTTCATCGTAGTTGGCCACACACAGTGCATGTCTTAGTGTTCGTAGAACCCCAATTGTAACAGGGAGGTATATAACTGATGTGAAATGATGTTTAAAAACTCTCGATAAAGTTCTCTGTAATTTGAAATATGTACCGAGATACCGTACCCGACTGACGCACTTCAGTCATTGAGGAGCGGGCAGGTCATCGCTCAGAAGTTGCTAAATTCCACGCGAAAACGTGTTTGTATGCCTTCTAACCTCAAGTACTGTAAATTGATCGCTTACCTTTCATTTGTAAAATATCAAAGTTAAAAGGAAATCGTCCAAAAACTTTTCCTGCTAGAGCCGTTTTTATGTATATAAACGCCGTGTTGTGGTTTGCCGTCACCAAAGTCTACCCGTTAGCTGGCAGCGAACGCGGGTTAGTACAGACATGAATTTGGAATCAAGAACGATTTTATACATTTCTATATAATAGTTTCGATTGGTAATGTGTTGTGACACAAGCAACATTATGTAAAGTGTTAGGAGTGCTCTTAAATGTGGTTCCTTGCTTACTTGCTTTCCGTGATATTAAATTCCGTCATAGACTCCGTGTGATTATTATTTCCTTCAGCAGCGCTCATTCTGTTCTACGAGTTTTGTTGTCGCAAACCCGTGATTGGCTCATGTCAATGCATGCATGCATAAAATGCAATTTTATGCATGCATGCATAAAAGACTAGTATAGACTAAATAATTAGAAATATTTACTAAATGATTAAAAACATTTGGAACTATACTAAGCGTACTCTGCTATAAAATATGTCATTTAAGCATGCAAAATGTATCTCCCCAATGGAACTAAAAATGCTCAAAATCCATTTATAAAACTTTCGGTAACAGATCTGTAATATTCCTATCATATTGCCATTCTAAGTTTGTTCAATCCCAATAAAATCAAAGTCAATTAGAGAATGTGGTGTCTTGTTAAAATGGACAGCAATTTCACAGGCTCTTCTTGTTATAGCAGTAACCATCGAGGATTTATGCATGATACGGAATCTGAGTTAATTTAAAATAAGCTAGTGTAGATCATTCATATTGCATGTGTAACGAGATAGATAGCTTGTATGATAATACTAACTGTTGTTGTGGTGCTGGTGATGAAGCTGATTTCTTTGAAGTAAGTTTGACAAAAGTTGGATTGTATGCGCGCGCGTATTTGCATTTAAACATTTTAACCGGTGTAAAAATTACACCATTCTAGGAGGGGTAAATATTACTCCATCTCTATATTTACCCCCGAAACTCGGGGCACTTTTGGGACAAAACAGTTACAAAACTTGTCAGGAGTAAAAATTACACCTTTTTGTGAGGGGTAAAAGTTACCCCCTCCTAAAATTTACCCCTCAAAACCGGGGCGTTTTTGGGGCAAGCATTTACCCCCACTTTTCGGAGTAAATTTTACCCCCTGAAAATTTAATACAGTGTAATGGCGGTGTCACAGTGAAATCTGTTACCCGTGAAATCTGTTACCCGGACATGCTCACTGGGTGTAATTTCAGCCTTTCAATCATTATTCCATTATTTCCTTTAGGCTGATATACATGCAATGAAAAAAAAGAACTATCATGATCTATTAAAATTAATTTTTGTGGGTTTATAACAACATGTTTTATTTAAAAAGTTCTGAGCTTTTGGTCACTGATGACCTCGGACCATCTTCAGAGATAGTTACATTACGGTCAAACCGGATGTTCTTTTCCGCGCGACCTTGCAATATTGATAGCAACATTGCAATAATATTGATAGGAACATTGCAATTGGTAAAAATTCGCTTCTATTGAAAGTCAGAACAACTAACTTTAAGTAAACTTCGTGTTATATGAATGTAGGAACATTGCAATTGGTAAAAATTCGCTTCTATTGAAAGTCAGAACAACTAACTTTAAGTAAACTTCGTGTTATATGAAGTTCGATATTTAAAATGCGAATTTTTAGCAACTTGCCAAGGAGTCGCCGTGTATCTTTAGCTAGTCAACATTGACTTTTTTAAAAGAACACATTTATCGTGATCTTAACAACTCGTTGTATTTTAAGCCCACCCGAAATCTATTTAAATTTCTGGCAAAAGAACGCGTTGCTACAGAGAAAATTACCCATTAATTCCGGTATTGAGACATTTGATCTACAATCCTGGACAAAACTGTTGGGCCACTTTGCCTATTTTGACGATTTTCGCATAGTGTCCCAAGCACTTTTGTCCAGGATTGTCTGAAAATGACGAATTAAACAAAATCGAAGAAAAAAACAATTTGGGGGCGGCGATTCTGCGCAGTTTGCTCGAAAATGACATAAATACGCTCCCACATGCATGAACAACAAATTGTTTGTGGGGTATAGAAGGTTTGGTGAATATGTAAATTAAATAGAGCTCTCGTGCGGGTGGTACCGGTGCGGGTGGGAACTCTGCAGAGACTCTGCTCCAGTGATCCCTTCCCCATTGAGGGGGTAAGGGGGAGCAGAGATGGGGGCTCTTTTATTAAACTCTATATATTTTGCAATGTTACAATGTTAAAAAGCTGTGTTTTATTGAAAAATCATAAACTCGTGATTTTCAGACAATCCTGGACAAAACTGTTGGGCCACTTTGCCTATTTTGACGATTTTCGCATAGTGTCCCAAGCACTTTTGTCCAGGATTGTCTGAAAATGACGAATTAAACAAAATCGAAGAAAAAAACAATTTGGGGGCGGCGATTCTGCGCAGTTTGCTCGAAAATGACATAAATACGCTCCCACATGCATGAACAACAAATTGTTTGTGGGGTATAGAAGGTTTGGTGAATATGTAAATTAAATAGAGCTCTCGTGCGGGTGGTACCGGTGCGGGTGGGAACTCTGCAGAGACTCTGCTCCAGTGATCCCTTCCCCATTGAGGGGGTAAGGGGGAGCAGAGATGGGGGCTCTTTTATTAAACTCTATATATTTTGCAATGTTACAATGTTAAAAAGCTGTGTTTTATTGAAAAATCATAAACTCGTGATTTTCAGACAATCCTGGACAAAACTGTTGGGCCACTTTGCCTATTTTGACGATTTTCGCATAGTGTCCCAAGCACTTTTGTCCAGGATTGTCTGAAAATGACGAATTAAACAAAATCGAAGAAAAAAACAATTTGGGGGCGGCGATTCTGCGCAGTTTGCTCGAAAATGACATAAATACGCTCCCACATGCATGAACAACAAATTGTTTGTGGGGTATAGAAGGTTTGGTGAATATGTAAATTAAATAGAGCTCTCGTGCGGGTGGTACCGGTGCGGGTGGGAACTCTGCAGAGACTCTGCTCCAGTGATCCCTTCCCCATTGAGGGGGTAAGGGGGAGCAGAGATGGGGGCTCTTTTATTAAACTCTATATATTTTGCAATGTTACAATGTTAAAAAGCTGTGTTTTATTGAAAAATCATAAACTCGTGATTTTCAGACAATCCTGGACAAAACTGTTGGGCCACTTTGCCTATTTTGACGATTTTCGCATAGTGTCCCAAGCACTTTTGTCCAGGATTGTCTGAAAATGACGAATTAAACAAAATCGAAGAAAAAAACAATTTGGGGGCGGCGATTCTGCGCAGTTTGCTCGAAAATGACATAAATACGCTCCCACATGCATGAACAACAAATTGTTTGTGGGGTATAGAAGGTTTGGTGAATATGTAAATTAAATAGAGCTCTCGTGCGGGTGGTACCGGTGCGGGTGGGAACTCTGCAGAGACTCTGCTCCAGTGATCCCTTCCCCATTGAGGGGGTAAGGGGGAGCAGAGATGGGGGCTCTTTTATTAAACTCTATATATTTTGCAATGTTACAATGTTAAAAAGCTGTGTTTTATTGAAAAATCATAAACTCGTGATTTTCAGACAATCCTGGACAAAACTGTTGGGCCACTTTGCCTATTTTGACGATTTTCGCATAGTGTCCCAAGCACTTTTGTCCAGGATTGTCTGAAAATGACGAATTAAACAAAATCGAAGAAAAAAACAATTTGGGGGCGGCGATTCTGCGCAGTTTGCTCGAAAATGACATAAATACGCTCCCACATGCATGAACAACAAATTGTTTGTGGGGTATAGAAGGTTTGGTGAATATGTAAATTAAATAGAGCTCTCGTGCGGGTGGTACCGGTGCGGGTGGGAACTCTGCAGAGACTCTGCTCCAGTGATCCCTTCCCCATTGAGGGGGTAAGGGGGAGCAGAGATGGGGGCTCTTTTATTAAACTCTATATATTTTGCAATGTTACAATGTTAAAAAGCTGTGTTTTATTGAAAAATCATAAACTCGTGATTTTCAGACAATCCTGGACAAAACTGTTGGGCCACTTTGCCTATTTTGACGATTTTCGCATAGTGTCCCAAGCACTTTTGTCCAGGATTGTCTGAAAATGACGAATTAAACAAAATCGAAGAAAAAAAACAATTTGGGGGCGGCGATTCTGCGCAGTTTGCTCGAAAATGACATAAATACGCTCCCACATGCATGAACAACAAATTGTTTGTGGGGTATAGAAGGTTTGGTGAATATGTAAATTAAATAGAGCTCTCGTGCGGGTGGTACCGGTGCGGGTGGGAACTCTGCAGAGACTCTGCTCCAGTGATCCCTTCCCCATTGAGGGGGTAAGGGGGAGCAGAGATGGGGGCTCTTTTATTAAACTCTATATATTTTGCAATGTTACAATGTTAAAAAGCTGTGTTTTATTGAAAAATCATAAACTCGTGATTTTCAGACAATCCTGGACAAAACTGTTGGGCCACTTTGCCTATTTTGACGATTTTCGCATAGTGTCCCAAGCACTTTTGTCCAGGATTGTCTGAAAATGACGAATTAAACAAAATCGAAGAAAAAAACAATTTGGGGGCGGCGATTCTGCGCAGTTTGCTCGAAAATGACATAAATACGCTCCCACATGCATGAACAACAAATTGTTTGTGGGGTATAGAAGGTTTGGTGAATATGTAAATTAAATAGAGCTCTCGTGCGGGTGGTACCGGTGCGGGTGGGAACTCTGCAGAGACTCTGCTCCAGTGATCCCTTCCCCATTGAGGGGGTAAGGGGGAGCAGAGATGGGGGCTCTTTTATTAAACTCTATATATTTTGCAATGTTACAATGTTAAAAAGCTGTGTTTTATTGAAAAATCATAAACTCGTGATTTTCAGACAATCCTGGACAAAACTGTTGGGCCACTTTGCCTATTTTGACGATTTTCGCATAGTGTCCCAAGCACTTTTGTCCAGGATTGTCTGAAAATGACGAATTAAACAAAATCGAAGAAAAAAACAATTTGGGGGCGGCGATTCTGCGCAGTTTGCTCGAAAATGACATAAATACGCTCCCACATGCATGAACAACAAATTGTTTGTGGGGTATAGAAGGTTTGGTGAATATGTAAATTAAATAGAGCTCTCGTGCGGGTGGTACCGGTGCGGGTGGGAACTCTGCAGAGACTCTGCTCCAGTGATCCCTTCCCCATTGAGGGGGTAAGGGGGAGCAGAGATGGGGGCTCTTTTATTAAACTCTATATATTTTGCAATGTTACAATGTTAAAAAGCTGTGTTTTATTGAAAAATCATAAACTCGTGATTTTCAGACAATCCTGGACAAAACTGTTGGGCCACTTTGCCTATTTTGACGATTTTCGCATAGTGTCCCAAGCACTTTTGTCCAGGATTGTCTGAAAATGACGAATTAAACAAAATCGAAGAAAAAAAACAATTTGGGGGCGGCGATTCTGCGCAGTTTGCTCGAAAATGACATAAATACGCTCCCACATGCATGAACAACAAATTGTTTGTGGGGTATAGAAGGTTTGGTGAATATGTAAATTAAATAGAGCTCTCGTGCGGGTGGTACCGGTGCGGGTGGGAACTCTGCAGAGACTCTGCTCCAGTGATCCCTTCCCCATTGAGGGGGTAAGGGGGAGCAGAGATGGGGGCTCTTTTATTAAACTCTATATATTTTGCAATGTTACAATGTTAAAAAGCTGTGTTTTATTGAAAAATCATAAACTCGTGATTTTCAGACAATCCTGGACAAAACTGTTGGGCCACTTTGCCTATTTTGACGATTTTCGCATAGTGTCCCAAGCACTTTTGTCCAGGATTGTCTGAAAATGACGAATTAAACAAAATCGAAGAAAAAAACAATTTGGGGGCGGCGATTCTGCGCAGTTTGCTCGAAAATGACATAAATACGCTCCCACATGCATGAACAACAAATTGTTTGTGGGGTATAGAAGGTTTGGTGAATATGTAAATTAAATAGAGCTCTCGTGCGGGTGGTACCGGTGCGGGTGGGAACTCTGCAGAGACTCTGCTCCAGTGATCCCTTCCCCATTGAGGGGGTAAGGGGGAGCAGAGATGGGGGCTCTTTTATTAAACTCTATATATTTTGCAATGTTACAATGTTAAAAAGCTGTGTTTTATTGAAAAATCATAAACTCGTGATTTTCAGACAATCCTGGACAAAACTGTTGGGCCACTTTGCCTATTTTGACGATTTTCGCATAGTGTCCCAAGCACTTTTGTCCAGGATTGTCTGAAAATGACGAATTAAACAAAATCGAAGAAAAAAACAATTTGGGGGCGGCGATTCTGCGCAGTTTGCTCGAAAATGACATAAATACGCTCCCACATGCATGAACAACAAATTGTTTGTGGGGTATAGAAGGTTTGGTGAATATGTAAATTAAATAGAGCTCTCGTGCGGGTGGTACCGGTGCGGGTGGGAACTCTGCAGAGACTCTGCTCCAGTGATCCCTTCCCCATTGAGGGGGTAAGGGGGAGCAGAGATGGGGGCTCTTTTATTAAACTCTATATATTTTGCAATGTTACAATGTTAAAAAGCTGTGTTTTATTGAAAAATCATAAACTCGTGATTTTCAGACAATCCTGGACAAAACTGTTGGGCCACTTTGCCTATTTTGACGATTTTCGCATAGTGTCCCAAGCACTTTTGTCCAGGATTGTCTGAAAATGACGAATTAAACAAAATCGAAGAAAAAAACAATTTGGGGGCGGCGATTCTGCGCAGTTTGCTCGAAAATGACATAAATACGCTCCCACATGCATGAACAACAAATTGTTTGTGGGGTATAGAAGGTTTGGTGAATATGTAAATTAAATAGAGCTCTCGTGCGGGTGGTACCGGTGCGGGTGGGAACTCTGCAGAGACTCTGCTCCAGTGATCCCTTCCCCATTGAGGGGGTAAGGGGGAGCAGAGATGGGGGCTCTTTTATTAAACTCTATATATTTTGCAATGTTACAATGTTAAAAAGCTGTGTTTTATTGAAAAATCATAAACTCGTGATTTTCAGACAATCCTGGACAAAACTGTTGGGCCACTTTGCCTATTTTGACGATTTTCGCATAGTGTCCCAAGCACTTTTGTCCAGGATTGTCTGAAAATGACGAATTAAACAAAATCGAAGAAAAAAACAATTTGGGGGCGGCGATTCTGCGCAGTTTGCTCGAAAATGACATAAATACGCTCCCACATGCATGAACAACAAATTGTTTGTGGGGTATAGAAGGTTTGGTGAATATGTAAATTAAATAGAGCTCTCGTGCGGGTGGTACCGGTGCGGGTGGGAACTCTGCAGAGACTCTGCTCCAGTGATCCCTTCCCCATTGAGGGGGTAAGGGGGAGCAGAGATGGGGGCTCTTTTATTAAACTCTATATATTTTGCAATGTTACAATGTTAAAAAGCTGTGTTTTATTGAAAAATCATAAACTCGTGATTTTCAGACAATCCTGGACAAAACTGTTGGGCCACTTTGCCTATTTTGACGATTTTCGCATAGTGTCCCAAGCACTTTTGTCCAGGATTGTCTGAAAATGACGAATTAAACAAAATCGAAGAAAAAAACAATTTGGGGGCGGCGATTCTGCGCAGTTTGCTCGAAAATGACATAAATACGCTCCCACATGCATGAACAACAAATTGTTTGTGGGGTATAGAAGGTTTGGTGAATATGTAAATTAAATAGAGCTCTCGTGCGGGTGGTACCGGTGCGGGTGGGAACTCTGCAGAGACTCTGCTCCAGTGATCCCTTCCCCATTGAGGGGGTAAGGGGGAGCAGAGATGGGGGCTCTTTTATTAAACTCTATATATTTTGCAATGTTACAATGTTAAAAAGCTGTGTTTTATTGAAAAATCATAAACTCGTGATTTTCAGACAATCCTGGACAAAACTGTTGGGCCACTTTGCCTATTTTGACGATTTTCGCATAGTGTCCCAAGCACTTTTGTCCAGGATTGTCTGAAAATGACGAATTAAACAAAATCGAAGAAAAAAACAATTTGGGGGCGGCGATTCTGCGCAGTTTGCTCGAAAATGACATAAATACGCTCCCACATGCATGAACAACAAATTGTTTGTGGGGTATAGAAGGTTTGGTGAATATGTAAATTAAATAGAGCTCTCGTGCGGGTGGTACCGGTGCGGGTGGGAACTCTGCAGAGACTCTGCTCCAGTGATCCCTTCCCCATTGAGGGGGTAAGGGGGAGCAGAGATGGGGGCTCTTTTATTAAACTCTATATATTTTGCAATGTTACAATGTTAAAAAGCTGTGTTTTATTGAAAAATCATAAACTCGTGATTTTCAGACAATCCTGGACAAAACTGTTGGGCCACTTTGCCTATTTTGACGATTTTCGCATAGTGTCCCAAGCACTTTTGTCCAGGATTGTCTGAAAATGACGAATTAAACAAAATCGAAGAAAAAAACAATTTGGGGGCGGCGATTCTGCGCAGTTTGCTCGAAAATGACATAAATACGCTCCCACATGCATGAACAACAAATTGTTTGTGGGGTATAGAAGGTTTGGTGAATATGTAAATTAAATAGAGCTCTCGTGCGGGTGGTACCGGTGCGGGTGGGAACTCTGCAGAGACTCTGCTCCAGTGATCCCTTCCCCATTGAGGGGGTAAGGGGGAGCAGAGATGGGGGCTCTTTTATTAAACTCTATATATTTTGCAATGTTACAATGTTAAAAAGCTGTGTTTTATTGAAAAATCATAAACTCGTGATTTTCAGACAATCCTGGACAAAACTGTTGGGCCACTTTGCCTATTTTGACGATTTTCGCATAGTGTCCCAAGCACTTTTGTCCAGGATTGTCTGAAAATGACGAATTAAACAAAATCGAAGAAAAAAAACAATTTGGGGGCGGCGATTCTGCGCAGTTTGCTCGAAAATGACATAAATACGCTCCCACATGCATGAACAACAAATTGTTTGTGGGGTATAGAAGGTTTGGTGAATATGTAAATTAAATAGAGCTCTCGTGCGGGTGGTACCGGTGCGGGTGGGAACTCTGCAGAGACTCTGCTCCAGTGATCCCTTCCCCATTGAGGGGGTAAGGGGGAGCAGAGATGGGGGCTCTTTTATTAAACTCTATATATTTTGCAATGTTACAATGTTAAAAAGCTGTGTTTTATTGAAAAATCATAAACTCGTGATTTTCAGACAATCCTGGACAAAACTGTTGGGCCACTTTGCCTATTTTGACGATTTTCGCATAGTGTCCCAAGCACTTTTGTCCAGGATTGTCTGAAAATGACGAATTAAACAAAATCGAAGAAAAAAACAATTTGGGGGCGGCGATTCTGCGCAGTTTGCTCGAAAATGACATAAATACGCTCCCACATGCATGAACAACAAATTGTTTGTGGGGTATAGAAGGTTTGGTGAATATGTAAATTAAATAGAGCTCTCGTGCGGGTGGTACCGGTGCGGGTGGGAACTCTGCAGAGACTCTGCTCCAGTGATCCCTTCCCCATTGAGGGGGTAAGGGGGAGCAGAGATGGGGGCTCTTTTATTAAACTCTATATATTTTGCAATGTTACAATGTTAAAAAGCTGTGTTTTATTGAAAAATCATAAACTCGTGATTTTCAGACAATCCTGGACAAAACTGTTGGGCCACTTTGCCTATTTTGACGATTTTCGCATAGTGTCCCAAGCACTTTTGTCCAGGATTGTAGTCTCCTCCACAGACGTTCTTTTAAGTTGTACGGTTAAACTACCAGGTAGCCGGTAGGAACTTTGTTCCGTGGGTAACACATTTCACTGTGACAGCGGCTTTCCAATCTTTATCGCCCAGTTGTTTAACCAAGTTTATCGTTGTCAAGTCCGCGAGATTTTATTCAGTTCAACAAGTCAGTTTTAAAGTCAGTTTTACACCGGCCGAACCATATTATTTAATACACATATAGTCTATTTTGATTGGTTGCGCAGTTTTGTTTGCAAGTGGGCGTTTGGAAAAAACACAATAGACGCCGGCAGGCCCTTCTTTCATCTCGCCTCCTTAAAGGGCCTGCTAGGCAGGCTATTCAAATCGAAGAGTATTCATGAAGACAGGACTCACGAGGAGGATTGTAGCGTATTTCAAGCAATCCAAGGTACCGTACGCTTTGTATTATAGATAAGCAAGTTCATTGAAAATTAAGACGCGACAAACACACAAATTTTTGTCAACAATTGTATGCTGAGACAACTTTTCATTCGAGCCATATCGAGCCTGTCCTAGAGCCCGTGGTGTAGTTGCATTTTCCGCAACTGGTCCCGGTTTGGTCTTAAAATAAATGTATATATTCTACACTCGAATTTTCCTTCACCCAAGATCCTTAGAACATAAAGGTTAGCTACTCTGCTTGCTGGCTATTTGTCGTTTTGAAATTCGTTTTCATGGCGTAGTCTGCATGCGAAGGCGTCGTAGATTTCCCAAATGTCAAAAGTGTAGCGATTGTTTAATAAAAGAAGACTTACTGCATGTAGTCTGTACCAGTGAGTCACAGTCTTTAATAAAGGCCTGGCCAAACGCTTTCAACATTTCATGCAACATCGTTCAACATTGTTGAACGATGTTGAATGAAATGCTGAAAGCAATGTTGAACGATGTTGCATGAAATGTTGAAAGCGTTTGGCCAGGCCTTTATACCTTTGTTGATTCTTTGTTTTAAAAAATAGGCGTGAAGTCAATGGACAATTTGCACAATTTGCATTATAGCAATGCATCATGGGAAAAATGGTACGAAGCGAGCATTTTGCTTGTGTGAATTGATTCTTTTAAGCACATTTTTTGCAGCGCAGGAGAATTCCGAAACGGGCAATGTATTCGTGGGACTATAAAGTACGTTGTGTGTCAAAGACAGCGAAATCAGAGCAGAAATGGACGAGAAAATTGCTATAGAGCTATTGAAAGAGTGAAGAATATGCTAAAAATACGTTCCCGAAGGGAGGTTCTTCTTGACGTTTTCAGGTGAGTAAGCTTAGTGAACATCGGACAGCTCACCATTTTGCCTCACAGACATGTGCGTGTTGTTGTTCTATCGCGATCTCGTATTTTCTGAATTACCAAGTGTTCTGTAATGATTTTTTCGTTTGTTGAAATTGACAACTTTTGGCGATGATGTCTGTCGTTCGTTCGATTCAGCATGTCCTCTGAAGACAATGTTTTTAAAGAGTCTTTAAATTTTTTGGCGCGGAAACAACCCGGTTTTATCGGCAACGGCACTGGCACTTTGTAAAAACACCAAGAAGAAAGCACTTTTGCCTGGGTTTCTACTGTTGTTTTTCTATTCTGTTTCCTTTGTTGTGGTGTTCATATCCTGTCAAATAAACCAGTAAGGTTCTAGAACTATTGTAGGCTGTAAATATATATTCAGAACTATAAATTCTTTAAAACGTTGAAAATTTACCGAGTTTTGTTGCTGTGTTGTAGTCAACAAGCTTTGTAAAACACAGGGGTGGTGCCACTGAGGCAGAGGGGGGCAATTATATTCCAATTTATCAGGGAATCTGGAAGGAAAACTATTTTTGTCAATTGGCAAAGAACTTTTTAACTGATTAAGCCAGACAAGTAATTACTGTAGCTGACCAGGTAAGTGCCCATCTTGAAGCAAGCACTCACCCCCCTGTTTAAGGAAAATGTAATTTTCCAGGCTATTTTTAAACATTCTCTCAGTACAACTGACCACGTCTTGGCAAAGGGACCGAAGATGATCTTGTTTCAAACAACTTTCCTGCATTAGGCAAAGATGACCTACCTGGAGAGACATATTGTTTGACTTGGACTCAGATTCAGACTTTGATGGGTTTGACGAACATGATCAAAAGACTTTTATACCATATAAACACATATTTTTAAATTCATTTTTTGTAATATAGTTTTGTTTGTTTCAATATATTAAGAGTATTAAAATGGTTTTGTTTGTTTTCAATATATTATTCGGTATATATTTTCAATATATATGTAAAATCAGTTTTTCACGTAAGGCACATTTTGCTCGTGTAAGCACCCACCCCCTTCCTTTGATGAAAACTAAAACATTGGGGGGGAGGGCACTTACCCGGTCAGCTATGGTAATGCTTTAATAGTGAAATAAAACTCCTGTGGAAACACAGATAATTTCACACTGAGAAGATGGAAAAAGCTCTAGACATTCAAATTTTTGGTGTGGAAACAACCCTGTTTTATCGGCAACGGTACTTTGTAAAAACACCAAGAAGAAAGCACTTTTGCCTGGATTTCTACGGTTGTTTTTCTATTCTGCTTCCTTTGTTGTGGTGTTCAGATCCTTTGTTGTGGTGTTCAGATCCTGTCAAATAAACCAGTAAGGTTCTATAACTATTGTAGGCTGTAAATTATATATTCATAACTATAAATTCGTTTAAAACGTTGAAAATTTACTGAGTTTTGTTGCTGTGTTGTGGTCAACAAGCTTTGTAAAACACAGGGGTGGTGCCACTGAGGCAGAGGAGGACAGGGGTGCTACACCCCCTGTTGGGGAACCATAGCCCTCCAGGCCCCATCGGGGAAAACTTACCAATTTGTCAGGGGATCTGGAAGGAAAACTGTATTTTTGTCAATTGGCAAAGAACTTTTTAACTGATTAAGCCAGACAAGTAATTAGTGCTTTTGTGAAATAAACTCCAAATCCCCCTACTAGCCGGCCCCTGTCGGGGACCTTAGCCGCTGTGTCGGGGAATTCTTGGTACCACCCCTGGTAAAACAGTGACTTGGAAATTATAATTTAAGGCTATAGATAGTCTGTAAACTATGTACAACATTCTTTAATCAGATTTTTCTCAGTGTTCTCTCCATAGATAATATAGACTGTAGACAAATTTTAGTAGTAGTTTTATAAATCTTGATAATTAATATTAAAATGTTTAGGTATTAAAGTACTGTATATAAATCTGTAAATAGTAAATTGTAAAATATATAATTATATAACTCATATATAACTGTAAATAGGAAATAGGTTTTAGTATTAATTTATAAAATGGATAATGAACCATGTACATTACTTCAATGGAGTCAGACAAAGTATTGACAACTTTAGGAGCCAAAGGAACTACATCTTCAGAAAGGAAGAGAAAAGGAGGTGGAACATCTTACTGTATTCCTACCTGTACATGATAGCAACACAAAACGAAATCCCAAACTTTCATTTTACAAATTTCCAACTGACAGAAAGCTGAGAAAGATGTTGGTAGAGCAACTTTGTCTGACTCCATTGAAGTACATGGTTCATTATCCATTTTATAAATTAATACTAAAACCTATTTCCTATTTACAGATATATATGAGTTATATAATTATATATTTTACAATTTACAGATTTATATACAGTACCTACCTAAAAATTTTAATATTAATTATCAAGATTTATAAAACTACTACTAAAATTTGTCTGCTATATTAGCTATGAAGAGAACACTGAGAAACATTTGAAATTTATAAATAAAGAATGTTGTACAGAGTTTACAGACTATCTATAGCCTTAAATTATAATTTCCAAGTCACTGTTTTACCAGGGGTGTAGCGAGCAGGCTACCAGGGGTGGTGCCAAGAATTCCCCAACACAGGAGGAGGGCTAGTAGGGGGATGCTCCCCCAGAAAATTTGAATGTCTAGAGCTTTTTCCATCTTCTCTGTGTGAAATTATCTGTGTTTCCACAGGAGTTTTATTTCACTATTAAAGCATTACCATAGCTGACCAGGTAAGTGCCCCCCCCCCCCCAATGTTTTAGTTTTCATCAAAGGAAGGGGGTGGGTGCTTACACGAGCAAAATGTGCCTTATGTGAAAAACTGATTTTACATGTATAAAGTCAAAACAACACTCTGAAATTATATAAATATTTGAAAACAAACAAAACCATTTTAATACTCTTAATATATTGAAACAAACAAAACTATATTACAAAATATGAATTTAAAAATACGTGTTTATATGGTATAAAAGTCTTTTGATCATGTTCGTCAAACCCATCAAAGTCTGAATCTGAGTCCAAGTCAAACAATATGTCTCCAGGTACATGTAGGTCATCTTTGCCTAATGCAGGAAAGTTGTCTGAAACAAGATCATCTTCGGTCCCTTTGCCAAGACGTGGTCAGTTGTACTGAGAGAATGTTTAAAAATAGCCTGGAAAATTACTTTTTCCTTAAACAGGGGGGCGAGTGCTTGCTTCAAGATGGGCACTTACCTGGTCAGCTACAGACTTAATTACTTGTCTGGCTTAATCAGTTAAAAAGTTCTTTGCCAATTGACAAAAATACAGTTTTCCTTCCAGATTCCCTGACAAATTGGTAAGTTTTCCCCAATGGGGCCTGGAGGGCTATGGTTCCCCAACAAGGGGTGTAGCACTCCTGCCCCCCTCTGCCTCAGTGGCACCACCCCTGTGTTTTACAAAGCTTGTTGACTACAACACAGCAACAAAACTCGGTAAATTTTCAACGTTTTAAAGAATTTATAGTTCTGAATATATATTTACAGCCTACAATAGTTCTAGAACCTTACTGGTTTATTTGACAGGATATGAACACCACAACAAAGGAAACAGAATAGAAAAACGACAGTAGAAACCCAGGCAAAAGTGCTTTCTTCTTGGTGTTTTTACAAAGTGCCAGTGCCGTTGCCGATAAAACCGGGTTGTTTCCGCGCCAAAAAATTTAAAGACTCTTTAAAAACATTGTCTTCAGAGGACATGCTGAATCGAACGAATGACAGACATCATCGCCAAAAGTTGTCAATTTCAACAAACGAAAAAATCATTACAGAACACTGGTAATTCAGAAAATACGAGATCGCGATAGAACAACAACACGCACATGTCTGTGAGGCAAAATGGTGAGCTGTCCGATGTTCACTAAGCTTACTCACCTGAAAACGTCGAGAAGAACCTCCCTTCGGGAACGTATTTTTTAGCATATTCTTCACTCTTTCAATAGCTCTATAGCAATTTTCTCGTCCATTTCTGCTCTGATTTCGCTGTCTTTGACACACAACGTACTTTATAGTCCCACGAATACATTGCCCTTTTCGGAATTCTCCTGCGCTACAAAAAATGTGCTTAAAAGAATCAATTCTTCTCACAAGTAAAATGCTCGCTTCGTGGCGGCCATTTCGCCTGCAAGTGAAGCGCTACCATTTTCCCCATGATGCATTGCTATAATGCAAATTGTCCATTAATCAGACTAGAAATAGTTTACACTAAGTATAATAGTAGTAATAACTAGAAGTTACTATCGCAAGGGAAGTGCTGCCTCAAAAGCCATGGGAAGCCTAATTTTTTATAAAATTTCAAAAATGAACCCTGGGATTGATTATATAAATTGTAACAGACATACTGTAGTAGTATATACACATTTTTTCAATTCTTTTAATTATATTTAAACACAGCAGACTTAAATTACAAATAACTATCACTTAATGTATCTGAATATAATTTGCAAGGCTTTTGACTGCATACACAGTATACTACATACAGTACATTATGACTACATGTTGATGTTTGGTAAACAAATTTTATGATAAATCACTGTCACTATAAATCATGCTTCTTACTGTGACAAAGCTGTCAGTGGAATCCAGAGTGTCTGATATGTTATGGCAAAGCAAGCGCCAAACAAATAGGCACTGACTGAATAAATACCAGAAATGGTATGTAACAGATGTTTACAGTATTTGTTGCTCCATTGTTTATATTGTCTAACTTTTATTGGAGTTCTTGTTGAGAATGCAATACTTTCAAGGATATCTTTGTGATGTATATTAAGTCATTGCACATGTCCACAACTCCACATATACTGTAATTGTCGTTTGGGAATACACCACTGCAACCACTGTATTTTATTTTCCTAAATAACTTGTAATATTGTATTTACGGCATACGGCATACCTGTCCACTGAATTTTCACAAAGTGAACAATTCCATTGTCCACTGAATTTTCACAAAGCTGAGGTAAATAATTTCTTGAAGACAGTGCCATGTACAGTTCATTACATATACAGTGTAAGTTATCTACATACAGCTTTGTGCACGGAATCCATTGTAGAAACCACTGTAGATTATTTCCTCAAATCTAAGTCAGATGTTGGTAGGAAGTGAACAACAGTTGGTAAGTTGTTCAGCGACAGAAATCCCGCACAAGGAATGAGATCATTGTTAAAAGCATTCAAGTACATGTTGTCTCCTTGTACTATAAAGACATTGTCGATGGTTGTCGAGTTCCACTCGATAACTGGAATAGTTTGTGCTGTTAACAGCGCCGATAAACTCACGAAAGAGCACTGATTTCCTCGAGACTGGCCACTGAAACCTTCATGGCCTTGATGAATACTTCCGCGAGAAAGTAAAGACATGATGTATTTGTTCTTACCGTGAATTTTCTGTCGAGGAAGAACTTCGAGAAGCTCTGAATATCGAAGGCAACGTGGTAGCTGAACATGCGCACTGAGTCCCATCAGCTCATATATGGATGACGTAATGCCGACAGACGAATTATATTAAACAAACGCAAAATTTAACAAATCGAGCTTCTGGTCGGCTATACATAGCTCGGAAAAAGGACTGGGCACGAGGCAACGTCAAGAATAGTGTGCTGCCTCCCTTCGGTCGGCAGCAATAATAGTTCACGCTTGCTGCATGAGAAGGACCAGAAGGGGCCCAGAGCCGCTTGTAATGACTATATGAGGAAGAAGCGCACCAGAGGAAGCGCACATAGGAGAATACAAGAGAACAACAAGAACAGCAGGAATTTTCATTTTTCAAGACGTTCTATTAAACCGTGAAGTTCCAGTACAATCATGGTACGTAATTATTAAAATCTTATTATTGAGAGAATCATTGGTTGTGTAGTTTCAGAAACAAGCGAATATTTTTCTAGGTATATTAAAGTGTTCGTGTTGCTCTCTTAAAGGTGTCGTTAAACCTAAAAAATGTCGCTGTTGTGAGATTGGAGCAGTGCCAGAAAAAACTACAGTGCTTGGGCGATAAGGAGCTGAATCAAACTCGCTGTATTACCGAACACCCAGGATTCAACGACGTTTGTTTACTACGCATTTTATTGTTATGAGCCACGGATATATTTTACATTCGACGTCGCAGAGTCGAAATAAATATATATGTATAGGTAATAGCATGGTTTCGAGTGCAATTTGGAAAAAAACATGCACGAGTGAGTTTTTCAAATACTGTCAAAATAGAACGAGTCCGAAGGACTAGTGCTATTTGATGTATTTAAAAAACTCACGAGTGCATGTTTTTTTCCAAATTGCACGAGAAACCATGCTATTACTTATTAATAATATACATGAAAAAATGTTCAAAACAACTGTACTAACATTTTAACGTACGCATGTTTCACGGCGTCCACTCCTCGCATATTTATTTGTTAAAAAACGCTTCGCTTCCTTTACTACTTGAAAAAGTTTACTCGAGGCATAAAGAAGCTTTTCTGGTCTTCTTATAGGTACTTCACTTGGCAATATTAAAGCATAACTAGCTTCAAATTTGAACAAATTATCCCCAAAACCGCCGAATCTTGGCCGCCATTTTTGTTTGTTTTGTGTCGGGAAAAATCTGCTGTACAATCAATTTGATTGGTTCTTAGTGATAACAGATTTTTGCACTGTGATTACAGATTTTTGCACTGTAATTACAGATTTTTGCACTGTGATAACACAATTCTGCACTGTTGTTTGGGATTAACTGCACTGGAATCAGCCAATCACAGTCGAGATATTTTTTCATGTATATTATTAATATATAAAGTGAAAGGAATATACAGTCGTTGGCACCTATAAGCGTGTACACCGCCGTCAAAACATGTTTTATGTCAATGTCAAAGTTAAATGTTTACCTTGCAAACGTATTAGGTTTTCATTCGTATACATTCGAACCAATGCATTATTGTCACATGAATGTGCCCTTAGCCAATCACGTCTCGCCAATCCCACGGTGCTGATTTCAAAACGGTTAACTTTGGCTTAAATTTAGAACATGTTTTGACGGGCGGTGTACACGCTTAGGTGCCAACGACTGTATATAGGGTTTCATATCTGGTGCATGGCATTTCAGCCAGGTGCAAGTTCGCTAGTAACCTTTGGCGTTTTCTTGCACGTTTTGCGAACTGAACAATTCTTTAACGAATAACGGCCTATAACATTTTCAAGGTCCACGCAATATTTTTATTGGTAGCTACGTGTGTGATCAAATTTGATCCGATAATGAAACACGAGTCATAACATGTTTGTGCAGTACTTTTCGTTGGCTTCTCTTCGACGACGGACTTTTGGTTTCCATATTGACTGGTTCAAGTCATCTTAGTAGGCAACGAAGGCTCGCACATTTGGCCCTTTACGTGACGCCTTTCAAAACAGTGATCAGCAAAATGCGCAGAGCAAATAACAAAGCGCCCCGCCGTTGGTTAAAATTAACGCGATATGATATGTTTTAACCAAAAATAAACCCAAACAAGACGCTTTTTAGTTTTGGGTCTCTGTTGAAGCGAAATGCCAGCATTACGATCAGCGCAATTACTACACCCTTGAGCAACACAAGGAGATGGTGGCATAATTTCCTATTACTTTTCAAGAAACTTTATTACATGTAAAAACGTAGAATAATATTAAAGTCGGGAAGACGCGTTTTAAACTATGTACGTATATAAGTAGTAGGATATATGAATTGTAGCGTGTTGAGTAGATGACGTCACAACGGGCTACCGCTATTAATAAATTGCAGGCTCCAAAAAATTTCGAAATCAAGCCAAAGTGCTCGTAAAAGATCCTTGAATTCTGATAGAAAACATTTTCTAAAATCGTTTTTAAATACATGGTAAGTCATATTAGGACTATAAGAACTATTTTGGCTAAAAAAAACGCAAAGTGAAAATTCGATCGTACTGTCACTTTGTTTACTGTTTTATACTCGTATACAACAAAGCGGCTAAATAAATAAATGATTAAACAATGGCTTCAACATCGGGTTCGAAACGTAAACCGCCGAATATAATCCCCGTTACGGTTTTAAAAAAGAAGAAGAAAGAATCGGAGTATTCTCTAGATGCTTGTTCGTTTTGCCAAAAGGCCAGTGACCTGAGATGGGAAAAGTAGAGTTGTACAATCTGCAATAGAAAGAAGGGAATTAAACGACGTTACATCAAGTAGCATAATTGATAGGGTACTAGCTTCTTCTCAAGTCTTTGGAAGCAAAGATCTGGCACCCCAAACCAAACATTTGACAGCGGTGTATACTTTCAACACTTGACAGTAGAAGAAGCAGTTGCTTTTGGTGTAAATGAATGAAACTTGTTTGCAGAGAATTCGTGATTCATTCTTCAATTGTGTTTGGCAACAGAAGACGATTTGGTGTGACAGCAGCAATTAAGGTGCTATTTGAAATAGAGACAAGAGAGTGGGATTTCAGCCATGGGATATTCTACAAAAACTTCTAATACTAACAAAATGGTCACCGTTCGAGCTAGATAGACGGCCAATAGTGCAAAGCAGGCCTTAGGGAGATATTTAATTTCCGTGGACTGCTCACTCCTCGATCTCTTAGGTAACACACAAGAGAAACTGACTTTTCTCAATGATATCATTCATACGGAGTTAGATGCCATTATGCCTGCCAAATCTATTAAGTTGCACGTGAGCGACGTTCCATGGATGACGGGTCATTTAAAGTCGCTAACCATTGCCGCCAAAGAGCCCTCAGTCAGAACCGCGAAGGCTAAGCAATAAGTCTAATAATAGTGACAATATCGCTACTTCTTCTGCAAATGATAAGCACGAATCTGGTAAAGTAATTCTCGAAGTAATTATTGATGTAAAGAGGAGAGCAAATCTAGAATGTAATAAAGACGGCAAAGTCAAATGGCTTGGGAGCTTTGATGACCTTAAGCAGTTCGTCGCCGATGTGGTCATGTGGATGGGAAAGAGGGGAAATGGACTTCTCCGGTAAAGCCAAGACATTTCGTAATGGCCAAATGACAATTACGTGGTACTACGAAAGTAAGACTCTTCTATTTCAAGGTTCGAGTGGCACCACTTTAAAGACACGTATCTTGGAGTCGCTTGAAAGACACGGTTGTATAGCGTCAGATGTTAACCTTAATGTCTGCGAAAGTCTTCTGTTAAATCAGGGAAGTAATGGGATGCCTGATTCATTACGGCCTCTTTTAGTCTAGATCTATCGGTTTAACATTGCTGTCTGTCTTCTGTGTTTGATTTAACTATATAAGGGGAAACGGGTTGATTGCTTTTAAAAACGTTCGATTAAATTGTTCGGATTAAAACTATGATTAGAATTGTGCTTCGTTGTCAGTTTTCGTGTTTCAAATACTGTTTATTTATAAACATTCACTAAGCTCCGTACATAAGCTCCGTTATAGGCCTTTGAATTTGAACAACCAGCAACCTCGTCCCCAGGGCCATTTGTGGGGGCTGCCTCCTCCGCAGGCCCTATTGCATCATGGACAGGTCACACTGTTTAGAGGGCCTGCCAGATCCTGTAAACAAAATGGTGACCGATCCCATTATGCACAGCGAGACTAGGCCCTAGAGGCGATAGTTTTGAGAGGGCCTGCAAATTTTTTCCGGCCGCTGTTCGACAAACGTACGTCCAAGTTCTTTAAACACTGTGACCCACCAGGAAATTCGGTCTAAACTTTCTTACAGATCATGACAATGAAGAAACCAGTATGTTTTAGAATTACCGACCTTCTGCCAATAATATTTTTAGCGACAAAAAGAATTGAAGGGGGGGAAAAATATCTGCCGAACAAAAGCAAATTCGACGGTCAGGAAAGTAACAGGTTTTTCGTATTGTTTTTTGGTTTATTTAGTTATCGAAGACTGTCAACTGACCAAGAGTTAATGAGATTTAATTTTGTTAAATTGTAGGCTATAGTGTAGCGTAATTCAAGTTTCAGTTGTGGAATTGTGGAAACCGAAAAAGTATAAACCAAAGAGTCTCTGGGTAGACTATAAGTAAGGGGCTGTTTACATGGGAGGCGGGACGGGACGTTTGCCGGGATCTCACCATGCATGTATATCTCTCTTATTTATCCCGTTCCGTTTATATGGAAAGATGTTTGCCGGGACGTTTTTCATCCCGGTTCGCTCAGCCAGGATCCCGGCAAATCCAAGACAATTTTTCTCATGTAAACACTCCGTCCCGCTTTGCCGGGACGATATTATGCTGACTTTGCAACATTTGTCATGTGATGCAAAAACAAAAATGCCTAATCGTTTGCCACTCCGAACGTTTTCTCAAGAAATAGTCCACTGTAGAAGCTATCAAATATAGTGGAAGAAAGATAATTCATCTGGCTACAAAATACGTACAGTTTATCCGACCAAATAGCTTAGTTTTCTTAAAAAAAGCGAAATACCGAACATGTCCAAATAATAGCGGCCGCTATTTTGAAATTCTTTTTCGTATGTATTATAATCTGTTTTCTTCGAATGTTTTCTTGAGAAATAAACCACTGTAGAAGCTATCAAATATACTGGAAGAAAGATAATTCATCTGGCTACAAGATACGTACAGTTTATCCGACCAAATAGCTTAGTTTCCCTAAAAAAAGCGAAATACCGAGCATGTCCAACACGAACTAGAGATGCTTGTTGAACGTCCCGGGTGGTAGTCATGTAAACCCGGGATGAAAAACGTCCCGTACCGGCAAACGTCCCGTCCCGCCTCCCATATAAACAGCCCCTAAAGTGTATTTTCGTTGATTATTCCGGCCGAAAGTTGACAAAGTTCAACCGTAATTGCTTTCTTCAACAATTCCTGCATTTTAAAGCTAGGATTCGTATGTAATAAGTCTTCAATGGCCTTCAAAATCTTCGGATATAGCCATGGCTATTAATAATGTAGTTAATTATGCAAATTTATTCCGTGCCAAGTTTTGCCAAATTTTTTACAGGATCTTGCAGGCCCTAGATTCGGCGTGTGTGACCTGTCCATGATGCAATAGGGCCTGTGGAGGAGGCAGGGGCTGGGCCAAGATGGCGGCCAAAAACAAAATGGCGGGAACAAATGTCCCTGGCACAGGCTGCAAAAAATGAGCCATATTTTGACTCATTTTTTACTCCGACCCAGTCTTCACTAAGTTTATCGCGCCTAGTCAGGCTCAATTTTTTCTGAATATTTAGTTCAGCTTGACTGACCCAAACTGAAAACAATCAAAATATTAATTTCCAAATACGTTGTCGAATTATTAAAATAAATACTCTTTTAATAAATATCTGTAAATGCTTATAATTTATCATTTGCTTCACCGTTGTACCAAATTCGCAAGAAACTGGATTGCCGTTGTCTGGCCGGGCCGCCTTGTTTTTGTGAGTTTTCGGTGGATTCAATTCAGCATTTTGAAAAACATTTCGGCTTCGTTTAGTCGAGAATTCTTGTTTGAAAAAAGCCTGCTTCTCAATGGCCAAACACGTAAATTCTGCCCTATGTTGTACTTTCCTTTCGCAGCCAAAATACTTTTTGACTTTGTTCACCAAGTCTTTCGTTCGCCCGATTTAGAAAACACTCTAAATTGCCGTCCCATGGACTTCGTTGTATGGCCGCCAGGGCACAGAGACGACACGACCCATCATTACATATTCGTCCGACGTTTTTACGGGTGTCTCGCCAGCTTTCCTCACATTTTCATTCATTTTGAAGTTGTTTTTAACAGCCGGCAATTCTGGTATCACTTATTTAGTTTGAGCCTATAAACAAATGCCAGCGAGTTAGCCTGCCGCCCGCCTTGTTTCCACCAATCAGAATACCTAAAGCATCCAATGTTATCTCGACCAATCAGATGTGGTGATAGCTCAGCCTGTGCCAGGGCCATTTGTTCTTGGCCGCCATCACGATCGGAAATCGCATAGAAAATCGGCCACTTTCATGGGGCAGTTCGCAGTCCACGTGCGTGCTGGCTCAAGTGAGTTCTGAGGACATTTGAAACTGATGAATTTGAGAAGGGTAATGGCTTCGTACATCGCGAAAATTCCACGAGTTGTCAACAAACGGTATTCTACGGCAAGCCCAACATTCGTGCTGTGCGCTCGTGGAAGAATTATGGTCGAGCAACGATTTTGAGCGGAGATGTTTGACTTTGAGCTCGGGGTGTCCTCGCTGAAGTGTGCAGCCTGTCGGCCGTGTATTGATGACGTTTACACGCAAGAAAGATATTCGTTCTACGCATGCGTAGCTAATACGGGTCAGCCCGTATTTCGCGAGCCTCGACCACAGGGAGCCCATCTTGGCAGCGCGTGGGCACCCTTTGGCGGACTCGAAAGACGCGCGGGAGACTGTGGCAGGGGATTTTAAAAAACGAAAAACGGTTACCGGAAGCGGGAAAAAAGGCGGAAAAAAGGAAAATACGGGGAGAAAGGGGGGGAGAGAGAGGAAAAAATATAAGGGATGAAACACCAAACGTTCAACGTGGAATGTGTTCCTCTAGTAGCCAGGACGTCTCGTATCGTCGGGAGCCACCGTTAGAATAGTGAAACCGACTGAAACTCAGAGTCAATAAATCAATAATCCTGAGACTTCCCGCTTTATCAGAAAAGCTTATCGTAGGATTTCATAGCTATCCGAAGTGTCAACGATGATGTCGTATTATGTAATTTAGCTGCAAAATCACGGCTAAAAGTTGAGATTTTGCATCATTTTGATCATATTTTGATAAATGAATCATTATCAATTTATCACAACTACTTCGCTCAATTGTCTTACAATTTTAATACCTATAGGCGCTTAAAACGATGTTCAAAACAAGGAAGAATTCGTGTTTCATCCCTTTATTATTTTCCTAAACACACCACGACCGAGTGTGCCACAGTCCCCCGCGCGTCTTTCGAGTCCGCCACAGGTGCCCACGCGCTGCCAAGATGGGCCGCCTGTGGCCTCGACAGCCGCCATTTCCGATCGTGCTTGGCACAGCCCCCACAAATGGCCCTGGGGACGAGGTTGAACAACCAGAGCCTTTTCAGCGCGCCAGCACGGGAGAGGCTCTGGGGACGAGAATGGCCACGTTAATAAAGAGATAGTTTATAACTCATTCCTGTCCGAGGGCTTCCCAGAGGTTAATAAAATCGTCAGGCGTTAGCCCAAGAATAAAATACCAAAGACCGATTCGAACAGGAAAGAGTTAATATTTTGCTGTAGTGTTCTGATGTAGAAAAAACTCACCAGTTGACAATTTTTAGAAATTCTAACCGAAGAATACTGGAAATATGCGTCTAAATAGACTGAAAAACCGTGAAAATTTGACAAATTCCAAACGCCATTATTACCACGGTAACAGCAGATATTAGCACTATTCAACAAATACTTCATTAGACTTGCTCCAAGTCTGCCTCTTGTTGTTTCGAGACAGGCGGCCACGGGAAGAAAAGCGGGGGAGCGAAAACCCGCGGGCGGAGGATAAAAGAGGGAGGGAGAGGCCACGATCGGAAATGGCGGCTGTCGAGGCTCGCGAAATACGGGCTGACCCGTATTAGCTACGCCTGTGTAGAACGAATATCTTGCGTGTAAACGTCATCAATACACGGCCGACAACTCATTTGAGCCAGCACGCACGTGGACTGCGAACTGCCCCATGAAAGTGGCCGATTTTCTATGCGATTTCCGATCGTGACTGAGGCAGACTTGTTTCCCTTGAAGAAATTCGAATCCTATTATATACTCGGCGGGAAAATTGATTGACAAGTGTGCGGCAGAGATCAGTGATTTACGGTGTCGATTTCACTGTGTTTTCACGCGCTTGCATGGAGGACAAAGAAAGTACCCCAACGAAAGTTCATTCTCGCCTAGATATTTCGCCATTCATCAACGCGATAAGTGGAGCTGTCACAAGACAGACCGATCGGGCTTCTTCCACAACTGTGTTTGATTCGCTTGACATGAAATCGAAGGCGTAAGGGGCAAGACATAAACACATTGCGTCCGGAAAGATATGCCTCGGCAACTTGCCTCTGCTGATCTCTTATCGTTCTATAACCACATTTATTGGCTCCGTAAATAATAGCATCCTTTATTGATCTAATTTTCGGGCTTGATCACTCTGTGTTACTGAGTGTGTAGTTCACACTGACCTTCACGTGATGTCAATAATAATCGATTATTTCCGAATGAGCAATAGGCCACGCCTCCGGTTGAAAACTCAACCGGTGAAATTGGCGCGCTGCAAGGGAAACAAGTCTGCCTCTCCCTCCCTCCTCTTTCCTCCGCCCGCGACCGGTTTTCGCTCGCCCGCTTTTCTTCCCGTGGCCGCCTGTCTCGAAACAACAAGAGGCAGACTTGGAGCAAGTTTAATGCTTCATAAGTGTGGTTCTCCTTCTGCATTTCAGTATACAGTTGTGTAACCAGACGAACTGCTAAATAGCGGTGCCCTGTTTGGCGTCAAAAACGTCGCTTATATATTCTCGTTCCCAGAGCCCACGTTTCTGTGTCCGTGGCTTACGGCTGCGGAAAAAAACCCCGTACAATTCATTCCGTCAAACACTCATAGTATAAAGCTGCCTAACAAGTCGTTACGGCAGTGACTGGATTGTCAGGGCACCGTATATAGTAGAGAATCTGCCTGACGATCTAGCCGCTAACTTGTCAGGGCACACTGCAATTTTGTGCAATTGTGTTTACCTGCGGAACGCTTTGCTTCACAAAGATCGTCAAAAAGCCGTCAAAATTCCTCGCGTCAAAAACATTGCTTCCGTTCTCAATGCGACAGTGCCAGAGCCCATAAAGTTTGTGTGCTGTGGCTAGCAATTCCAGGGGCCGCGGAGCGCCTTTTAAAGTGTGTGTGTGTGTGGGGGGCGGGGGGCTGAAAGGAATGGGGGCTTTCGCGGCGCGAAAATGTTTTAGGGGGGTCCGGCGGCGTGATACCCCAGGAAATTTTTGAATTGCTAAAGCTCTAAAACGTTATTTCCTGCATTTTGAAGGACGTTTTAACAAAAAAATATGAAGACAAACCACAATTTTTAGTCCATCTATATTTTTAGCATATATATTACTACAAAACGTATGCAATCGCAATATTATGAGATGGCCCTCAACACCGTAAATCGACAGCCCAATTTTTCAAAGCTTTTATTTCTTTGCCTGGGCTAAAAAGTGTGTGTGGCCCCTCCCCCTCCGCGGCCCCTGAATTCTGCACACACTTACAATCAAAATTATGATCAAGCTGATTGACGAGCTAGCCCCTTGGCGTAAAAAATATTGCTTGTATTCTCATTCCCATAGCCCATGTTTCTGTGTCCGTGGCTTACGGGTGGATAAAGCTAGTCACATAACGAGCCAGCCGCAGCTCAGCGGTTACTCGTCAGTGCACCGCAATATAGTTATCAGTTTTATGACAGCAATAACCATAGACTATATGAGCGTTTTCACTCACGTGATCGGTGGCCCCATTGGGGTGGTGAAACAATACGAAATATTTGAATAAGGAAGAGCTAATTCCCATACAGTACACCAATATGGCCGCCATTTCATTGTTTTGGTACACCAATATGGCCGCCGTGACGTCAGATGAAAACGCTCTATATACACTGAACGTATAACAAGCCACGAAAAAACTAAAACTCTAGGGAGCCACCTTAATTAAGTGCAAAAGTGCCATGAAAATGAAGCACTCATTTGAATGCCTGTTACGGTCACTAACCACGGCATTTCTTTCTTGTTCGCTACCACAAAAGTCTGCACTTTGCCATCAAGCTGAGTATTTAAATTCAGTGTGACTATATACCAACACAGACAAACAGTAACTAGCGACACGAATCAGTATATACCTTAGTTACCTATATATAGACAGCATTCCTATAATAGTACTTATTTTTTTAGAGTTTCTGCTATCATTCTCTGGCACGAATGCGTGAAAACCTCTACATCTGGTAAGTGGTAATCTTTATAGTTGTATGAGATCGACCCCGTTATTAAATCATCACAGTAGGAAACTGTTTACACGGTACCGGTATCATTTCATTCCGTTACTATTTTTACAGTTTAGTTAACTCCATTTTTATTAAATTCCCGCCATCACGCTTCTTTTACCCCGTATTTTTTAAGCAGAGAAAAAAGTTTCGTGAAACCGTGATGAAATCATTACGGTAAGGTGTTCACACGATGCCGATAAAGGAATAATTTCGTTACGGTTTCATATCGTTACGGTTAGCTTTACGGTTTCAAATCGTTACGGTTAGCATTACGGTTTCATGTCATTTCATGCCGATATCGTGTGAACGCAAGGCGATTTCGATTTCGTTACGGTTTCATTTCGTACCGTGAACGGGGTCTGAGTATACAAGGACAGGTTGTCCTAACATGACGTCTATAGAACTTTATTCTTATACCAGTGGCGGTACGACGTGGGTGTGGGTCCCGGTGCGAAAAAAAAATTATTTAATGACTTGGAGGATGCAGTCCAAAACCACGTGAACGTAGACACTTGCAAATACGCAGACGACTGTACCCAGGATCAGGTTGTTAGTGTGGGCAAAACAAGTAACATTTAAAACGCTGTTGATGCTGTCGTAAATTGGGCAGAAACCAATAAAATGGTCATTAATGTCAAGAAAACGAAAGATTTGTGGTTGTGTTTCTCTGGTTCAATATCTGAACCACCTGCAATTCAAATTAGAGACGAAATCGTTGAAAGAGTCAATACCTTTAAGTTACTTGGTGTATGGTTTCAGAACAACCTTAAATGGAACACCCACGTTGATGAGATCATACGGAAAGCAAATCGACTATTATACCACCTAAGAGAATGCAGGAAATCAAACCTTCCCTCGGAAGTAGGGCTAACATTATACAAATCTAAAGTAAGACCAATTGTATAGAATATGGCTCCCCCGTTTGGGGTGGTCTTCCAAGTTGCCTTGAAAACGAAATCGAGCGGATACAGTCAAGAAGTCTTCGAATTCTTGGTCTGGAAAAGAATAGCTTACCTGAACTTAGCAGCAGAAGAGAGACGGCCACTAAATGCGAAATTGAAAGGATAGTAAATGATCTAAGCCATCCCTGTCGTAACTTAATTCCTGACGCAATCAATAATACATACAATTTAAGAGCGAGCAATGCTAATGGACGGACCTACATATTTTCAGGAACAGAAAGACATAAAAGATCCTTTCTTGCACGTGCATGCACATTTTTGTAACTTGGCCTTCATTTTTATCTTGTATATATACTGTTTTTATTCTTGTAAATGTTTTAACCAACATTTTATTTATGTTGCTCATTTCTGTTCACTATATGTTATAATACAATTTTGTAAATCCATTGTATTTTTCTATCCTAAGATAGATGATTAAAGATTATTATTATACCACAACAAGGTTATTCACAACTCCCTTCGACCTATAAGCTCGATACCACTGGTCATGAAATTCCATCTGTGTCAATAGAATTAATAGCCAAACAACTCAGTTCAGTAAGCGTATCCAAAGCCTGTGGTCCTGATAACATTCCAAATTGGATTCTAAAAGACTTTTCTTACATTCTGGCCTCACCTATCTGTCCAATAATCAACTCATCATTTAAAGTGCTTATATCACTTGTGGGGATTTTACATATTCGTAATCTTTGGGTTCTTCTGAGCAAAATTGCAATATATCTTGTCAGCCGAAAATGTCATCTTCATGGAGTTTTTCGCTGTCAAAGTTACCGGATGTGATGTCACAAGAGGCATTTTTGTGGCAAGTAACAAAAGAAAACTGCTTTGGAATGCCTCTTGTGACATCACATCCGGTAACTTTGACAGTGAAAAACTCCATGAAGATGAAATTTTCGGCTGACAAGATATATTGCAATTTTGCTCAGGAGAACCCAAGGATTACGAATATGTAAAATCCCCACAAGTGATATAAGCACTTTAAAGAAGAACAACTGCCACATATCTGGAAGTGCGCTAATATTACACCCATACCTAAGAATCCATCAATTGAAGATTTCAATAAAGACCTCAGGCCTATATCCTTGACTTCCACAACGTCGAATTTAATCGAAGACTATGTGGTTCGTGAGCACGTCAAACCTGCAGTCCTTAGACATGCATATTAGACCTGAACAATATGGATGTATTGTATCCCTCAATCATCTACCACTCACGCTGTGATTAATCTAGTCCACAATTGGTCTGAAGCTATGGACGGCACCGGTTCCGATGTGAGAGTTATTGTTATGGATTATAAGAAAGCTTTTGACGTTATCGACCATACATTACTTATTACCAAATTATCCAATTACAACACTAATCCTCACATATTGTCAATTGGATTTGCGACTTTCTTAGTAATCACTGCAAAGAGTAAAATTGGCAAAGGACTGCTATTTGGAGTGGAAAGAGGTCCCGGCTGGTGTTCCTCAAGGGACCAAATTAGGACCTTTTGCTATTCCTTGTCATGATAAATGATTTAAATATTACATCCTCCAATGGTACCGTGATATTTGTAGATGACACAACGGCATATGAAATTGTTGAAAAAGGAAAACAAAGCCAAGCACAATCAATTGCTGACGAAGTATCCCACTGGTCCAGAAATAATAAACTCCAAATCCAGCCAAAGAAATGCAAAGAACTAAGAATCTCCTTCAAGAGATCTCCTTCACCTTACGAAAATCTGAGCGTTAATCAGAACATCATAGATGTGAACTGCAGCGGTGCAGTAAGCGCCGAAGGTTTTCTAATGTTGTAATTAAGGCGGTTTTTCCGAAAATTAAACAACGGATCTAATATATTTAGTAGACAAAACCAATAGTGTCGGATTCGGCAGATTCAAGCGATCATTTTGATATAGAATTTATTCAAATTCGGGCAAACTAATTTTTAGAAAATGTTTAAACATGTTTTGAAACACACGTTTCCAAATGTAATAGGACACGGACACCTACACGATATTTAGACATGCAAACAGTTCAACATATTGATATCTCATTTACTCTATTCGGTGCTTATTATACTCTTGCACTTTGTAGTTGTTGGACTAAGCAGCAAGGCCAGGGCCTTTCGAAATAGTTCGTCATCTTTTACGTAGGTATACCGCGATCGGTGTGGCAAATTTCGAAACCGTAGACGGTCGAGCACCTCATTGATGGTCGAGCACTTCATTGATGGTCGATCATTAGTCTCGTTCCCACTTTCCAATGTTTCTATTTTGAAAAGATCAGATGGTGGATAGTATGAACGAAATGAAGTCAATCAAGTTGACTGGTTATCATGCCTTTTATAAAACTCTCGCAGTATCTTTTATAATTTAACATTTTACTGTCGAAAATCTTGAAAATATACTAGACTAGTTTTGATTAAACTCTAGCGTAGATACAGGAAAGTGAGGACACCATGTAGAAACACGTGGAAGATGTCAAAATATTCACTTTTATACAAGCTTTAATTTCACACTGAGTTTCAGTTTCTTGCTTAGTCTGTGTCTAGAAACCTTTCAATTTTACATCACCTTAGGCTGTGTAGCTTTTTATAATTTTGCCTGAGCCAGCGTACAGTGTGGCCCAATGCTCGCTGGTTTCCGCTTGCGCGATCTGACACTGTGACACGAGGATTGCTTGAGCCTGCGTTCCGTGTGCCCCCATGGGCGCTGGTTTCCGACATTTCCGATGTGCTCGACCATCAATGGAGCGTTAAAACAACAATCGAAATATAGTAAGGTTAGATATACTGCCGAAACAGAGAACGAGGAGTCTAACGTTTCGAGCGAAGGCCCTTCGTCAGAGAGAAACGTAAAGAGTGTAAACCACGTTCTCTGTTTCGGCAGTATATATATTTCGAATGAGGTGCTCGACCGTCTTCGGTTTCGAAATTTGCATCGGCGTGTGCAGTTGTAAACATTAACTATAACTCGGTCACTTGCAAAATATTCCAACACCGTTTGAGATCAAGATTCGAAAACACTAGGGGCACTACGCACTAAATTAAAACTTTGCAGCTCTTCATTAGTTCTTTCCGGCGATGGTCCAGGGCAGGTTTCTACATCTCCACATAGCAATAATAGAAGACGTGACGATATCTTCGATCTTCTGTTCATGACAAATTAAATCTCTTACTGTGTAATTCTACAGCGATGGATAAATAAGACTTAATCTTAATCTTAATAGTTTGCAATCATAAACTTCCTCATAATACTACAATTCCTTAGAATAGTATACATATTGCATGTCTGTTTTTAATTGCTCAGTTTCTATTATTTCATTTTGTAACACAACACTCGTTGTGGTTAACCAGCTTTTCTGGAATATCCGTTCAACATGCACGACCTCTTTCGTATTTCATTAGCCACTGTGTAGTGTGTATAGTAAGCCTATATGAGCTTTTTAATAATTTTACTTGATATAATGATGTGAGGATGACATCGAAACGTGATCATGCAAGGTCTTTTATCGCTAACTGTTTTTTCTTATCAAAAAATATTCAGCACGTGTGAGAATAATGCCACATTTCCCCCCTTATTTTAGAATATCAAAGAATTCCACCATAGCCATGAGTACTTATCTGCAGTTTAGCGACAAAGCAAGCGAACGTGTAAAGCAAGTTTCAAAAAGCAGCTCTGTCACCAAGCATGATCCTGTATTATGTAAAGATGATCTTGTGTTACCTGAACAGGGACTTTCTCTGGAACAACAAAACCAAACATGGAAGAAAGTCCATGACTACCTTTATGCTCACAAAACCAATATGCTTGGGTTTCAACATAATCAAGATATTGAATGCGCTGACTTGCTCAAAGATTTTTTGAACATGCATATCAACAACGGCGGAGATCCGTTTAAAACGGGGTATTATGGCGTAAATACAAAGGCCATGGAATGTGCTGTCCTTGATTACTTTGCTAATCTGTGGAACATTGGCCTGCAGCAAGACAAGGAGAATATTAACGATGATGCTGGATACTGGGGCTACGTAGTGTCCATGGGCTGTACAGAGGCAAACATGTATGCCTTGTACAACGCGCGGGATTATTTATCTGGAAAACCACTCCTTAACCACAATAAGGAACAGAGCCCTGAAATGAATTATGCAGATACAGAAGCCCAACATTGCGACATAACAAAAAAACCCAATTGTTTTACGCCAGTTCTTTTCCAATCTGAAAATACGCATTATTCTGTTGGTAAAGCAACCCATTTTCTTGGAATCAGCACATTTCATGATGTTGGAAGTGGACAGTTCCCCTGCCCGTTGACATATCCAGATGACTACCCAAACGCTTATAGTGAAGATTTTTTAGATAAAAATGGATGGCCATTTCTAGTTCCAGTTGATACCGATGGTCCAATGTACCTTCCAGCTCTAACAAAACTGGTCAGTGCCTTTGCTTCCAGGGGTTATCCTCCTATTGTTATATTTACAAGTGGAGTAACGTTTAAAGGAAGCTACGACAATGCACAAGCTGCCATTGATGAACTTGTGCCCATTTTGAAAGAGAATCACCTTTATCAACGCCGTGTTTACCACTTATCTGCTGAGAATACTCCAAAGTTTGATGTCCGCCATGGCTTTTGGTTTCACGTCGATGGCGCTTTGGGTGCAGCCAACCTTCCTTTCCTAGAAATGGCCATAAATAAAGGAAGATGTGATGTGAAGTTTCCATCTGGGTTTCCAGTGTTCGACTTCCGTGTTCCTGAAGTGATGTCCATTTCAATGAGCATACACAAGTGGTTTGGTTGTCCATTCCCAGCTGGAATTTACATGACAAGGAAAAAGAACCAATTGAAACCTCCAACTAACCCTCTCTTCGTTGGAAGCAGAGATACCACATTTGCAGGCTCCCGAAATGGTCATGGTGTCATGATAATTTGGGGTTTTCTCGCAAAGAAATCATACCATGACCTCACAGAAGAAGCAGCCAAAGCTGAGAAGATTGTCTCGTCTTTGCTCAAGAAATTTCAAGATCTCGAAAAGAATCTCGGTGAAGATTTATGGATACATCGAAGTCCTGGTGCGTTGATGGTTTGTTTCAAGCAACCCAGGGAAGATATTGTCCGCAAGTATTCCTTAGCTTGTGATAAACTTCTTGTTGAAATAAAAGAAGGAGCATTGGAAAGAAGAATGTACTCTCATATTTGTGTTATGCCACATGTCGATGAAGAATTGCTAGAAAGATTCGCGAGTGAATTAAGAAGCCCAGGGGCATTTCCAGCGCAGGACGTCGTGGTCTTTACGTCGTGAAGAGTCTGTTCGAAGAAAAACTTGCGTATATCATAACTTGCGTATTATTTTTATCACATTATAAATTACAAAATATTTCTACTGGATTAATATTAAATATTTTCTTGTTTTTTTCTGCGTTAATATGAAATATTTTCTCAGTTTATATTCTTGTATTCATTTAAAACAAGTAGAAAAATCAACTACAGCTTGTCTACGTAGTAGTGAAAAACCACCAATATTAAAATACCTGCGGTATAATTGTATATGTATATAAAAACCTGTTGTTTCTAATTCATTATTTTTATATGCTCGATATAATTATAGCTAATTTCATTATCATTATTAGCAGCAAATTTCTCCAGAATAACTCAATTAGAATATAGTATGCGTATATTTATTCTATGCATGGTTCGTTTTCACTCACGTGATTGGTGGCCCCACTGGGGTGGTGAAACAATACGAAATTTTTGAATAAGAATAGAGCTAAATTCCCATAGGATAAAGATGGTACACCAATATAGCCGCCATTTCATTGTTTCGGTACACTAATATGGCCGTGACGTCAGATGAAAACGATCTATACGGTGTTTCATGCTGAAAAGAAGTTTCAGATGGAAAAGCAGCAATGTTGTCGCTTTCAATTTGAATTTATTTAATTCCAATTGCTTTAAATTATTGTTAAAGTCTTTGGTTTCACTTCTCTACTGCCAACAATCCCTACTTCAAAGATCATGTAGAGCTAGATTGACAGTGAGGCGATGGAACGTTTACCAGAAAATGGTATTCCAAATGGTCTGAGGTTTGTTGATAAGGAAGATGAGGATGGAGAGCCACCTCAGGAGGTAGTAGATAATGTTTATGATAATGGTGTTGAAGATTCTGTTTTAGGTGGAGCAAGAACATCATTCATTCCTCAGCGACAAAGGGAGAGGAAGAATCAAGATGCCATGTTGCGTTGTGATCCACTAACACGGGCAAGGCAACATGCATGGTGTCACTCTAACTGAAGCATTTAAGCATTTGGTAAATTTTGCTGAAAGGTTACCAAATGGTATAAAGTAGAGTTGGAGGTTTGCTTCTTACCCAAGGTTCCTTTATTGGGCATTAGATATGAAACAAAAGCCATTGTCTCAAGCATATGTTTATTTGTGCCCGCATCCAGCAGATGCCAACATGACCATAGAAGAGCTAAGAGAGATGGTCAATTGAATGAGTGGTATAAGCAAATGGTGAACCGGCTTCAACGGTACGTGTCAAAAGTACAAGGCACTACAACCAGTACTGGTATCAGATGTTACAGGAATTGTTAACGTTGATAGAGCAGAAAGGTTGCCCCACCTTTTTCTTTACTTTTAGTGCAGCAGCCAGCTACTGGCCAGAGTTGCTGAAAGACGTTTGCGTGATGAAGAAGATGTTACATGGTCAGAACGAGGGAAAACTGTTATTGACAATCTTCATTTGCCTAATTGGTATTTCAAGCAGCGCCTATAGGCATTGCATGGTTGCATCGTGTAATGGTGCAAACTGGCATTGGCTACGTTTCGATTTGAATATCAAGCTATAGGGGAAGTATTCATGTACACGGGTGTGCCATGTCAAAAAATGACCGGCCTAGATTCCGACATTGATAGCACGTGCTGCTAAGGCATGGAGTTTACTTAAAACTCAGTCTAGCTCACACGGAATTTAATTTTTTTCCCACCCTCGGCCCCTATTGATCATGGCAAAGAAGGATGTGTTAAAGTAAGAACTGGGTGAGAAAGATTTTACAAGTCTTATATGAGATTAAAAAAACAGCTCAATATTTATCGTAATATTTATTGATTTTTGGATATTTTTTGGTATGTATATTGATTGGCTTGTGGCACCTTTAATGAGGAGTTGCCTGATGAGCAGTGGAGAAATCCTCAGCCACACCCATATGCTGTTAAACCGACTGCGCTTGAAGATGCATGCAGATAGAGACTACATGTTAGTGAATGAATACTGTTGAAAGGCACACAAGATGCAGTTCTGCATGCCTACTGCTTGAAGCATGCAGAAATATCTTGGTGTACCTGCAGAATGTCGGTTTGGTTTCCAAGCTCCCAACGGGTTTGGAAGAAGAAATTAAACCAATTTCAACTATGAATTGGTACCGCATAATAAGATTGGTGCAGAGTTAGTTATAAAGAGAAACGCCCATAGGTTAAATTCTCATAACAGAGTTACGCTTGAGAATTGGAGAGCTAATGTTGCTTTACAGGTGATCGTCAACAGGAATGCATGTGCACAGTCAGTCCAAACGGGCGTGTGTGGGGTGTGTGACCCCCCACTTTTCGGGGAAATGGTCGCTAAATTAATATAGGTCATGCAGTTAAAACGAAATCGGTCGGTAAATTTAGGATTTAAAACCTTAAAATATATAAACCCGCCTGGGTTTCGTTAAACCGGTCATGATTTAGGGGTATAGACAATACCTGCAGTGGTTTTCAAAGAACGAGGCAACACAATAGAATACAATAGAAACAATAAAACGGAATACAATAGAATACTTTAGACAATATACTCTAAAAATAGTAAATGCCCCTAAATCGTGACTCATATGGGTTTCGTCGGTAAATCAGTCGGTAGGTTTTGGAACACCAACTGTGCACGGTAAATGGCAAAGTATGCAGCAAAGGGCGAACCACGCTCAAAGCAAGCATCTGAGATTTTGGGCGCTCCTGTATGTCAAGGTTACAGGATAAGGTGACAAGTGTCTTCGGCTATCAAGAAAGCCATGATCCAGGTAGCTGGAGATCGAAATATGGCAGCGAAAGAAACAACACATATGCTTCTAAGCATGCCTTTGCACGTAATTATAGTTTTGTTACTGTTTCTTTAGACAATAGTAGAGAAGTTTTTATTGACTATGCAAGAACCAGAGCGATGTGTAGCAGAAATCTATTATTGAAGAGTATGGTAAGCGTTCAACTGCAAACAGTAGGTGTCAAGGTTTGTTGTCTCAGTTGAATTTGATTTCCAGTCAGTGGTCGTTGCATTGTCTGTACATGTTCAGTTATAGATGCACAGAGGACATCAAAAGGTAGTATTAAAGAACATCAGTGACGCAATCGCCTTTTGTTATTACTGCATTGTGACGTCATCTGTGCACAAAAATGGAATCTGAGAAAGTTTGCATGGCGATAATAGATAGTATTCAAGATACGTTTTGTGGAACACCAGCAAATATATATTAAACGTTGTGTTCCACAAAACTTCTCTTGAAAATGGAATCTATTTGTTAACTAACCTCTAGCTATAAATTAAAGTTTTCAATTTCACGTCTGTTTGATTTGCCTATAAAAGATACAGCTGTATGGCTACTTCCTTCACATGCAGGTACAGGCACTAAATTAAATCGTTTGTGGGTCTCATGTGCTTCTTTTTATTCTCTCAGGAGGTATATAAGAGCCCAGCTCAATATTTTAGGGTGGAAACTCTTGTCGAAGCGAACGAGTCACAAAAACTATAAAGTAAGATTGTAGTTTTTACATTGAAGCAGTATAGCCTCCTCCACCGGCAGCTCTGTGGCTTCCCAGCAAAAGGGTTCTCTGTAGCGAGGAGGCTAAAAAGGCTATTAATACATTTTCGATATAAAGTCATTATCAGGGTTAAGAAAATTATTTATTAAAAAACCATTACCAAATTCCGACTTAATACCAAAAATATTTTTTATTATATTATCAAACATTTTTTTCACTACTAAATTTGTCCGAATATTTGGTAATAAAAATACTAGGTAATATCAGTGTCACAGAATAAACTAGTCGAACTCTGTGTCGGTACCTTTGATGTAAGTGTCCTCGCGCATGTTGTCTTGCTCACGTCAAACGTCGCATTTTAATTGACCGTACCGAAAAAGATGGCGACTTGTACATTTAACTACAATCCTTAACTTTGCAATTGCGCATAGTAAATATTGTTTCTTGTAGAATTTTCGGAAGATAGGACTTTGTTAGGAATGAAGTTCGTGCTTACTTAATCCACGTTAACATGATATTAAAACAACGCTTACTTGTTATTTGGGCTGATTTGAGGTCGCAAAGCATTGTGGTTAAATGTACCGCCGCCATCTTTTTCGGTGCCGTCAATTACGCCATCATATCTTGGTTCAACGAGACCAGACGCTGACGACCAGTTTTCTAGATTGTTCAGATCAGCTTGGAGAGATACAGTATCATCCCGGGATTTGATGGCTGAGAATACTTTAGTATCATCAGCAAATATGGCGATATGGCTGGACTTAACAGTGTCAGGGAGATCGTTCACGCATAAGATAAATAGCGCAGGTCAAGAATTGAACCTTGCGGCACGCCTGAACTAAGGGGTGGACCATTAGAAAAGTGATGGGGGGGGGGGAACCTTTTCAGCTTGCACGAATTTTTTTCTTGTTCATTTGCTTGTGCAGGAATTTTTTTTTGTCTAATCCTTGCATGAATATTTTTTATTACACATACCAACCTTACAACAGCTTCTCAAGAATGTATACACAATGCGAGAGCAGGAAACCATTTGGAGTGGAAGGCTCGCCACTCATAGGCGTAGAGTTTTGTTTTTGTCCAGGGGGGCTGAAGTGCTGAACAGGACCTTTTTAAGAATTTTTTGGTGGGGGGCGTTTACAAAAAGGGACTCTTCTAGGGGGGTCCGGGGGCATGCCCCCCTGAAATGTTTGAAATTTAGAGTCTTGGAAATGCCATTTCCTGCATTCTGAGGGGTGACTAAGAACACTGAAGGTCATGAAATGTCATAAAAACTAGTTAAAATACAACACATTTCAACAATTTTTCGATGTTGTGTTTACTGGGTTGACTTATCACTGTTTTGGGGTGCTTTTGGCTGACAGGAATGAGTCTGTAACAGTTACTTTAGCCTAACATTAATTGTGATGTGTACTTGTTTTGTTTTACATTGATATGTACAGTTTTGAGTAGAATTAAAATATACTACTCTTATGCATCTTTATTCTTGCAATATATTAAATATGTTGTTGGTTTGCAGTGAATGCATGCCATTGCACAAGCTATTAGATTTAGTGTAATTTACACTAAGAGATGTATGTTATCATGTAATAAAGAAAGTGTAAAGACCATTATCAACATCATTTTGACTTATGGTTTTCAGTATCGAGAAGGTATTTGACTTCTAGTTTTCACCATGAGAAGGCTCTCCACGAATTGTTTTTCTCAAACTTTCTTTGTGTATGAATTTTTTCCCCGAGCACATTGCCTTGCACGAATTTCCCCCCCATCACTTTTCTAATGGTCCACCCCTAATAGGAAGTGAGTTCGAGGTAACACTAAGGACCGTTACACGCTGGCGATGATCTGTTAAGTAGACTGCCTCCAATGGGAGACATGCGTAGCTTGTGTAATTATCAGGCGCTTAGCTTGTCAGCTTGTGGTTAATCTTATCGAAAGCTTTGGACATATCAAGCTAATCAAGGTAGCCCATATCTATTTGCCCTCCGCTGTCTAGCGATGAGCCACTATAGTCCAACGTACGCTTCCACGAGATACGTTACACAAGATTTACCGGTAACGAAACCATGCTGGCAACCCTTAATAATCTGGAATAACTGATCAGTTTGATATATTGTTAAACACACAACGTTCTAAGACTTTTGACACCAATGAAAGAAGCGAGATGGGTCTATGTGCTGTCTCTCACCCTTTTTGAACACAGGCACAACGTTAGCCATTTTCCACTCTTGCGGTAAGCCTCCAAGATGTATAGATTTAGTATACAGCTTGCACAAAGATGGGGCAATGACGGAGGCCGCGTTTCTTTGAGTAGTCTGGCTGGAATTTCATCATGTCCGGTTGCTTTGGTGACATCAAGGGCTTTGGACAATGGGATCAGGGGCCGAACCGGCGGCAGTTGCCAGTTGCCACAGAGATCTGATTTGGAATATTGCGAGTTTTTGATTTTTGTTTTAATATTGACCAGAAACGCTTTGGGTTATTTTTAAAGTTGGACTCAAATAAAGGAAAGAAGTTCTCACGGCTTTAATTTCATGCACGTAACAATCGTTTCACTTCTGTGCGCATAATTTTGAATCTTTCTTTTAAGTGTCTGGTTCGTGAAGTTTTTAGTTTTCGTCCGATTGAATCTTTTTGTATCTGCGCAGCAGATATATTGCTATCGTGTTGTGTGTTTGTGTGTTAACTTTTATGTGTAACCACTGACCTGTAGTGTGTGCTGTGGTGTAACCACTGACCTATATATATATATATATATATATATATATATAACTGGCCTGCGTGCTCCTATTACTTTGAGTTAGGAAAAGTGTCCCCAAAATCGTTTTCAAATGGCGGCATTTATGGGTCCTTTTGCTAATGGTGAAGGTCGCTGACCGATACCTAAGAACCGGACTGATGACACATGTTTTTAAAGCTGCCTGTATTTTGTTCGGCATTAATTCAGTCGAATTATGTTATTTATAACTCGATAAAGTCTTCATATTTATAGAAGATGAAAGCTTTCTGACTGACGGGTTTTGTCGGTCTTCCACTGTCCCAGTCTGATATAGTTTGTCGTCCGGCTTTCTTGTTTTAACGACAGGAAAATATATAGACGCGGACGAACTCACCGTTTACCGGATTTTAAAACACCAGACAACTGATGAGTTTCTGCTATTAATTAACACTCGGAATTGAAAAGGTTGATAAAGACAGACTAAGAAGAACTCGGTACGCCTCGCTTCTTTACGATTTTCTCGTGATCTTCAGCGACTTTATAGAGCTGACGACTTCATAAAACGAAATGTTTGTAGATTTCCATGACCATGCGGGTCCGTACTGTGCAACATTGCCGTACAGACGTTGGGGGTCTGTATTTGTGCTCCCCTGCCGTTGCACAGTCATGTGGGGGGTCCTCTGGTCCTGGCCTGTTTGCTTGTGTGTTTCGCGCCATGCAGTACATCTGGTCTGTTCCCCGGCTACTCCGGGTGATAACTTATGTAGGGTGTGTTCTTGGCTACTCCAAGAAAATGTGCAGTAGTGTGCTGTAATTATGTGTAGTAGTAGCATGTGCTTAGCTGTTGGTAGTTTGTGTTGCCGCACCCGTACATCGGGTCTGTTCCCTGGCTATACTCTTGGTGATAACTTAATTTGTAGGGTGTGTTCTTGGCTACTCCGAGAAAATGTGCCGTAGTGTGCTGTGCTGTGCTGAAATGTGTAGTAGCTTGTGCTTAACCGAGTACCGGCTTATCTGTTTTTTTGCTCAGTGTAATTTAAGTTTATTGGGCTCTTCAGCTGCTCTTAAGTCCAGCTCGTTGCTTGCCGTACGTTGTTTGCTATGTACTTGTCTATACCTGCTCTGGAAAGGGCCCGTTTGTTTCTTTTCTATATGTTGCAGGAGTGGGCCTTTGCTTCTGGCTTTGTGTACAGGTTCCGTTCATTGATGGTCAGGCTGGATGTTTGTCGTTCAACTGCAGCTTTCGCCATTTCTCTGTTGGTCGGTATGGTAATTTCAGAACCTTTGATTATATCATTTGGTAAGTTACTTCTCCACTTTATGTGTGACAGTAGTTCTGTTACGAGAGGGTAATTCTCGGCAACATTGCTACAAGTTAGTTGGGAGTTTAGGCGTGCCTGGAGCTGCTCTACCTATAAGACCGCTCCCGTCTTGGTGGATCGCCTGTTCCTGTAAACTGTTCCTCAGCTATTAGGGCAAACCCTCTCCGACGGAGCTACACCCTCCAAAGGTCGTAGTTTACATTACTGTATCCTTGTTAGGCACACCGGTGCGGGTACAGTAGTTAATGGCGTGGTATCAAGCCCTATGCCAGACATTGCAGGATTGTTAATGTTATTTCTATGGATTGTACCGGAAAGGTATTGGATGTTGAAGCTCTTAGCACAGCATGTAAACAGTGCAAGTTACATGAACACCTGGACAAAAATAGTGAAGAAAATCAAACATGGAAAGCAGATCACACTAGTTGTAAAGCCAATTTTCATGGGTCCGCACCTGCTATGGAACCTAGCTGCAATACACTGAATTCTATGGTGATCGCGATAGCAAATGTTTTAGCCATGTGAAAGATACCTACAAAGCTGATGGCATTGAAGTGGAAAAGCGGGAGTGCATTGGTCATGTTCAAAAGAGAGTTGGAACTGCCCTTCGAAAACTGAAGTCCGAGAACCCAGGACTTGGAGGTAAGGGTAAGCTTACGAATGCCATGGTGGACAAACTCCAAAATTATTATGGAATTGCCATTAGATCCAATGTTGGAGATTTGGCTGGTATGACAAAAGCTATCCATGCCAGTCTTTTTCATTGTGCTTCTAATGAGGCCAAGCCTTACCACAACCACTGTCCAACCGGAAGTGAGAGCTGGTGTAAGTACCAGCAGGACAAAGCAAATGGGACGACACTTTATAAACATGGTGCTGGTCTTCCATTGAGTGTGATTGCTAAAATCAAACCAGAATACCAGAGATTTAGTGAAAAAAGTCTTCTTCAGAAATGCTTGCATGGAAAAACTCAGAACCAAAATGAGAGTTTGAACGGTTTAATTTGGAAAAGAACTCCAAAAGATGTCTTTGTGTACCGAGACACTTTAGAATTGGGAATGTATGATGCAGTATCACACTTTAATATATATATTGAAAATCATTCCTGGCAGGTATACTGAAGCTGCCTGTCAATTCAAGACAACTCTCGTGTTTCACTTGCTGAGTACAAGAGCAAAACTTCAGTGAAAACATGAAGAAAGGTGATCAGAGGCCTGAAAAAACAAAAGGATGACAAGAAAAAACAAAGAGAAGGAGTCAAATACGCAGCTGGACAGTTCTAATGACATTAGACAGATAACTGTGGCATATATTATCAGGGTAGGATCCAGGATTTTTTTAAAGAGGGGGTTGACACCTCTAGGGGGTCCGGGGGTATGCCCCCCGGAAAGTTTTTGATTTCTGATACCCTGAAATGCTATTTCCTGCATTTTGGAGACAATGTTAGGATCAGAAATAGTGATTTTTATACGCTATATTACACACTAAACACAATTTATATACAGTATTATATATAATATAATATACCATATATAATAGGCTAGGTGGGGTTGCAACCCCCATAACCCCCCTGGATCCGCCACTGGTTATTGAAAATTCCAGAAGAGATACTTTAAACTGCATTTTCTTCAAAATATCAAATTTAACCCGATTTGCAAACTTGTAACATTGATATCTCACGAACAATGTAATGGATTTTTAAAGAATTTTCAGTATTAATTATATATATATTGTGCTATACAATGAACCATGATAAATTGATTTGGCGTTATACTTGTTGTGTAAATGCAGTATGTATCTTCCCATACCAAGCTGTCTCCTCCGGCATCTACTATTTATTTCATAATTTAAAAAGTATATATCTTCCACAAAGTAACTAATATTGCAATTTTGATACACGGCAGGGGGTTTAAGGCCAAATCTCGGTAACCATGGCAACGAAATGTGTCAATAAGCACATGAATGAAGTCACCTCTATATGTATATGTATATAATATGTATATAGTTTATATTTGGTTCATAGTTCATAGGGGTGTTGGTGGCACAGTGGTTAGCGCACGTGCCTTTCACCTCTGCGACCCGGGTTCAATTCCTGCTCTCAGCAGTTATCTGATTAAAATTTCACCTTGGCCGCATGTGAGAAGAGTGCTTCCAGTTTGACTCTACCAAACATCGCAGGTTTCCTCCGGGTACTCCGGTTTCCTCCTGTAGAAACACTGGACCAATGAGGGATGGCCCTTACTGGATCTCTAGGGAGAACAGTTATCTATTAACTGATAGAGCTATCCAGTATAAATAAGATTAGTTTAGTTTTTTAGTTTTTTAGTTATCTTTGGAAAATTTCATTTTTGAGGGTCATTAAGTGAAATTATAAACTCAACTAACGAATAAATTAAAATATTAAGAAATTCATTAATTTTAAAATTTAAAAAAAGTGACAACTTCAACGACATTGTTTTCTCTCCCACGCGCCGTCATCAGGAGGGACTGGGTACAGTCTACTGAATCCGTGGAAAGAACAGCCGGGAATTTTGTCTGCCCATGCGTCGCGCGAGTTGTCGTTACATGGCGGTAAATTTTTCCCCCCCACAAGGCCACAACCCTTATTTCCCCCAGAAAAAGGTGTATAGTTTAAAACGGCTTGTGAAAGGACACTGGAAACAGTCAGAAGCAGCCTCCCACAACGTGAAGAAATAGAAAGATATTTTAGTGAATCGTACGATATTAAATTGGGTGACAACGACTTGAATACGTTGTGGTCAAAATGCACGCAGTTTAATTGGGCTCAAAGCCCCATTTCTACAATTTTTAGAACAAAAAAGTGTCGTTAAAATTTAAGAAAATCAACTAAAGACTGGCAATCGGCAAAAATATTTTGAGGCGATTTTGCAGAAATTGACAATATTTGCATGTCGTCGCCGCAATGAAATTAGGGGTGGACCATTAGAAAAGTGATGGGGGGGGGGGGACTTTTTCAGCTTCCACGAATTTTTTTCTTGTTTATTTGCTTGTGCAGGAATTTTCTTTTTTATATTGTCTAATCCGTGCATGAATTGTTTTTATTATTACACATACCAACCTTACAACAGCTTCTCAAGAATGTATACACAATGCGAGAGCAGGAAACCATTTGGAGTGGAAGGCTCGCCACTCATAGGTGTAGAGTTTTGTTTTTGTCCAGGGGGGCTGAACAGGACCTTTTTAAGAATTTTTCGGTGGGAGGCGTTTACAAAAAGGGACTCTTCTAGGGGGTCCGGGGGCATGCCCCCCGAAAATTTTTGAAATTTAGAGTCTTGCAAATGCCATTTCCTGCATTCTGAGGGGTGATTTTTAAGAACACTGAAGGTCATGAAATGTCATAAAAACTAGTTAAAATACATCACATTTCAACAATTTTTCGATGTTGTGTTTACTGGGTTGACTTATCACTGTTTTAGGATGCTTTTGGCTGACAGGAATGAGTCTGTAACAGTTACTTTAGCCTAACATTTGTGATGTGTACTTGTTTTGTTTTACACTGATTGATATGTACAGTTTTGAGTAGAATTAAAATATACTACTCTTATGCATCTTTATTCTTGCAATATATTAAATATGTTATTGGTTTGCAGTGAATGTATGCCATTGCACAAGCTAATAGATTTAGTGTAATTTACACTAATAGATGTATGTTATCATTTAATAAAGGTGTAAAGACCATTATCAACATCATTTTGACTTAAGGTTTTCAGTATCAAGAAGGTATTTGACTTCTAGTTTTCACCATGAGAAGGCTCTGCACGAATTTTTTTTCTCAAACTTTCTTTGTGTTTGAATTTTCTCCCCGAGCACATTGCGTTGCACGAATTTTTTTTTTGTCTCCCCCCCCCCCCCCCCCAACCACCCCCATCACTTTTCTAATGGTCCACCCCTTAGTAGCGTAGGCATGTCAAACTTTATTGTAAGATCTGAGTGAGACAAAAAAACTGATTATATATTTCTATGTACGAACGGAATTATACATAAATTTAGCACAACGCTGTGGCAGTTAAGAGGTCTTGCTCGACATAAGACAGAATCTGAGTACGTTTTAAAGACAGCACTAACTAGTAAACAAGTCGTCGGATGAAAGGAATAAATACATAATTTACCCACTTTCCCCAATTTTCCCATTACGAAATACCTCTCAGATATCAAAAGCAGTAATGGAATAAAATGAAACCAGCATTTAAATTGTGGGGAAGAAGGCAGATTTTGAGTTATAGTCGATCGAACATTCGCTATCAATTTGACTCCAATGCGGCTTCTTCGTAGCATCACTTCATCTTCGATATTTATACACCTTCCTGGCTAAATGTCATGTTTCACCTATCAGAAGAACGTCAGTGTATCCACTAATTGGACAACATAGTTTAAAACTCTGGTTGACCGACAGATTGTTAGTAAATCTTGAAGATATCTTGGTCGTCATTTAATACCTTCTGGTCCTCCACATTTTCAAATTTTCGCTGCGAGACGATATTACAAGCTACACCAATGGAACACCATCATGCAGAAAATGTAATTTAAAGTAAAACAACTGAAGTGTATTAAAATGATATTAAAATTCAGAAACTATTGAGAGCTCGAGGCAGTTTTTAATGAATCAGGATAAACTATAACTATAGTTGATATTTCCTTATGAAATGCTCGAGGCCGGACAAGCATTTGGACACTAAAAATAAAGTTTGACTGTGCTTGTAAAAAATAGAATATACGGACTGCATTTTATCGATTAGACAATTGTGAAATGCAATTGTTATTGGACATCTTAAAATCAGAGATTCTTACAAGACAATGTAACCTGTGATTTGCTAAAACCCCAAAATTTCCGCCAGCTTCTGCATGAGCTTATGCAACAAGATAACTTTGAAAACTTATATAGCTGTCGTTTTGCTTTGCTCAAAAGGACTCGACGCTTCCAAGCACACAAAACGGCTGCATGCCCAGAAAAATAGTTTTTAATATCAAGTAACACTCTTCTAGATTATTTCTACGGGTAAAATGCTTCAAAATTTTTGATAAAGTATAAACTTTAGAAAACACAACTGTCTGAAACTTGCTTGTAAAAATAATAACATTCGTTGTGGGAAATTCTGAAATTTAAATTATCGAAGTGATATCTCAAAGAAAATGCATGATTGTGAACACAATTTCATTTCAAAAGGTCTTGCTTACAAGTGTTACACAAGCAGTAATTAAAGACGGATAAACGAGTAAAACGACCAACTACACCAGTTTTTAAATGAAATATATGTATGAAAACGCTTTTGGAGGAACTAAAAACAGAAGACGTCTACTGTAAAACATCGGTTTATTAACCGAAGCTATATCTGCCGTAAAAATAGTTGACATGAATTTGTTTCTAAAGATTCGGTAAAATATGCATTTGAGAACACCATCTATAAATGTTTTACTGCGAAAGATGTAAAATTTGGTACAGAAATGACACTTACGGCAAAGCTTGAGGTTTGGCGTCGGTGACTTGACTTCACGGACGTGATGTGCTCTCTACTCTCGTCAGCAGTATCAGTTAACTTAAGTTGTCTAAGCTGATAGACACAACATCTACACTACATTCATCTTCGTCAAGAGAGTCATCTTCATCTTCGTTGATATCTTCTTCGTCACTGACACTGGCATTCAAGGCTAATTCTAATTCAAGGATATTTTGGGACAATTTGCTATCTAAAACATCCCTGAAGATATCCACTCCGAACGATAGCTGGTTTATGGCGTAATCGATACCTCTCCGTAACAGCGCCATTTTACCTCTAACAATTGATGGCTCACTTGAATTCAAATAGTATTTCCCCTACAAAAAAAACCCCAAAAAAACATAATTCACAATTTTAGGACGAGGTTGTCCAAAATATCGTGATTTGTCAGTGGCAAGCAAGTAAATTATATGACGATATCAAAGGCAGAGGGAAATAATTAAACTGCGATACTCTGACAAATCACGATATTTTGTTTTTATTAAGTTAATTGTTTTTTTATTGGAATAATTTTATTATAATATGAGCAGGTATTTATTTCTTTGAAAGTGACGTAGCGATCCCTCAGACAATAATTAAAAGAATTAAGAAAAAGATATATCAACCATGATGGAAATGCACTTCATTATCATACCGGATACAATTTGATATCATCTTCAACTTCATCTTCATCAATATTCACGTCACCTCTTGGGGTAACGTCTAATAAAATATAAAGCATTATTTATAAATTGTGGCATAAAAACATTGATATTTGGAATCATGTGTTATTGACATAAATAACTGAACGTATATAACCAATGCATTAAACAGTTAAATAGTCAAGTTATTTAAAAAACCTGTCAAGGACTGTGATGTCAATTGCTGTTGTTGCCGTTTTAAATTGGGAATTACAACGTCTTTGTAGTAGTGCAGATAGTTCTCCATTTCTTTTCTCACTATATCAATTTCTTCCTTATATCTTCTTCGTTCCATTTCATGTTCTGCCACCGACTTCTTTACACGAACAGGGATTCCTTAAAATGAAGATAATTTAATTAATCGACATAGTTGGTAATGGATGGCAATGTTATCAAAAATACGAAAGGAAAATTTAGACAACCATGAACAGTTATAAAAGTAATAAAGTTTGAAAAAGAAATAAAAAATGAATGAACATATCAACTAGAAGTAACGCGTAATTAAATTTGTAGAAGAAACAATTAAGCTCAGTGAGCAGCAGTGTTTTCTCAGATTCATCAAAACACAAGGGGTTACCCGAATGTTTTAAATCTGATAAATAGAGAAAAATACATGGATGTGCGGAAATATGAAATTTATTTCGAGTGGCCGTGATATCTCTAAAAAAGCGAACGAGTGAGATATCCTGTTCAATACGAGAAACAATTTAATATTTCCAAACATACATGTATTGTTCTGTTTATTATATAAAAAAAATAGTCCTATTGCCCCCACAAAAATAGTGCAGTATACTCTCTAATGCGTTTTATGATAATCGTATTAATCGACACGTGTGAGATTATCATGAATAATCACACATGTGAGGTTATCGATTTTATTAGCAGCGGAAAAATCAATAAACCACTCTATTTTATATAATAAATAAGATAAAACACTGCTGCTAGGATTTTGTATGACTTAAAAAACGAACCATTTCTTCGCAAAGATGTAAAGTGGATAAAAATATTCAATTAGACAAAATAGACAAAAATATTCAATTTAAGTTAGTGAAGGCTATCTTGGCTCCGCATGTTGGGTTAGGCTATATTACGCCTAAACCCTATATTCGTCAAATATACCCCACATTTACAAATTATGACAGATTAACTCAAATGAACTGAAATTTCAGTATTATTACGAACTTTTGGTTTTCGAACGATATTAGAAATTTCAGACAAAAATATTCAATTTAAGTTAGTGAATGCTATCTTGGTTCCGCATGTTGGGTTAGGCTATATTACGCCTAAACCCTATATTCGTCAAATATACCCCACATTTACAAATTATGACAGATTAACTCGAATGAACTGAAATTTTAGTATTATTACGAAGTTTTGGTTTTCGAACGATAATAGAAATTTCAGACAAAAATATTCAATTTAATTAGTTAGTGAATGCTATCTTGGCTCCGCATGTTGGGTTAGGCTATATTACGCCTAAACCATATATTGGTCAAATCTAACCCCACATTTACAAATTATATGACAGATTAACTCAAATGAACTGAAATTTTAGTAATATTACGAACCTTTTTTTTTTATTCCAATAACTACTTATTGTTATATATAGATGCGAGTATTTTTCTAGAGAATATTCAGTGACATTTTCTAGTGAAGATATCAGATTTTTTTTCAGATTTTTAGATTTTTATTAATTCCACAATATTAAGATTAGATACAAAGTAAAGAGTTACATAATTACAAAAAATACAATTAATTACAATATTAAATAGGGAATTATCAATAACATAAATGTGCAGTAGTCAAAGTAGCAAAAAGCTTTCGAGTTGACTACTGTCTATTTGCAAAATTAAACATTTGAGTAATAAAAAGAGAAAAAAAGAGAAAATTGTTTGTATGAATATTTTAGTTTAGTTTTTTTAAATTTAGTTATAAGTGGCACTGTTAAAAATGCTCAAGAGTAATTTGTGTTTCTTTCATGCATTGGATATTCAAATCTACACTGCACTGTCACCACTACCAACAAAATTGTTGAGATTTATGACAGCACATTGTACTATACATAGATGTAATAAATTAAAGATGAATTGTTAACTAATAGAGGTTTTAGGACAACAGTTAAGATGTTAGAAGTGATATCAACACAGATGCAAGAAAACAAGATAAAATAATACAGATTACATAGCAAGTATATTCCATTCAGTTTAATTTTAGTCATTGCTTTGTTGGTTTTGCAGATACAACATGTATTTTTGTTTGAATGATTTATATGGGAGAATTTTTAAGCTAAGTTAGTGGTACAGTTTCCCAAACAATTGAAGAATAATACTTAAAGGTAAACTTGCCATAGTTAGTTCTAACCTTTGGTCTGTAATAATTACTTTTTGATGCAAGTCTTGTGTTGTAGTTGTGTACAGCCGATATTGGCTTAAGAAAATCAGAAAATGCTGCTGGAATGGCAGATGTATTATTGCTGATATTATGTACAAAAAGTGCAACTTTTAGTTTAATGATATTTTCTAACTTAAGTATACCAAGTATTTCATAGTAAGGATTTGGATCTTCTCTGCTACCAGCAAAGAAAATACAATGACGTCACTTACTGCTTTTTGCATTAAATCTATGTAATAAGAAGAATAGTACACGGTGGCTTGAAGATATGAATTTTATCTTCTCGTGGTTAAAATAAACAGTACTTTACTCATGGGCTACGTTCATTCGTAAAATATTGTTTTCACAACTCGAAGATAAAATTCATATCCTCGCGCTACCGTGTAATATCCTCTATTGAAATATCCGATGAATGTAATCAGTAAACCACATGATTATTGATTATCAGGGTCAGTTTTGTATGCAGTATTTGAAATGATTGTCAAGAAAAAGACATGAAAAATTTTTTGAACCTGAGTTCTGACATATTAATCAAATTTCTTCAATACCTGCAGCCATGCACGCGCTAGCCAAATATAGATAAAGGTTGCGTACTGCATGATTTGTTTGTTTGTTGAATAAAGGTGCAGTTTTTAAACTATTATATCTATGTTTTTAAACTTACAAACCTAAATATAGTAAGATTAAATAAACGTGAATTTCTCTTTTACTGCGAGTATGCATTGGCGTGGACCTTACTTGCCCTGTTAAATTTTTATATACAGTTATATATATATATATATATATATATATATATATATATATGACAGGAACACGGCTTTATTCAGCCAATCAGCCCAATAAGGCCTCTATAAAACGGGTTTTGTAGTTTATAATTATATAATATATACTGTCTTCCATTAGATGAAGCCATATATGAAATAATAGTAAGGCAGAAAAAATCAATCATGCATGGAAAAAAAGTCAGACAATCATATTTTGTAATTGTGTTAGCTTCCGCTTTGCAGTTCATACTCCATTTTGTTTGTTTTAGAACAATATTAAATAAAGTCAATATGAAAATTGCTTTCCACGATTTTATATTCACTTGAAGCCGGTACATTATTGACTCACTCGCCTAAAGCTATATATGAAACACAAACACAATTATTATATGAAACCGTACGTCGCACTTTCCTGTCTTTCCATGCAGTAATCGTGTTATCGTGCTACTGTGTAACTAATGTATACTTTAAAATATATATAATCTAAGAGAACTAATTCACACCCTTGAAATACAACAAATTATTAATACCATTCGTACATTATTTCTATCTTTCAAAGAATTGCCTTTATTATTTTCAAATAATGGCGTCTACTCTTTACAAATAATTGCTCACAATTAGCATTCTATATGAGTAAACTCCTGCGTTAAGCACTTAAGACAAAATACACAGCAAAATCGCTGAATTTATTTTGAATAAACTTTGTGGTTTGTCAATCAATGTTCGAACGGGTTAATTTATTTATGAATAAGGTCTATGCATGAAGAAGAAAAAGGGTTTTCTTCTTCATGCATAGACCTTATTCATAAATAGCCGACAATTTTAAATTATTTAATATGCATATAAATTAGCCTTTATGACCTCCTTTTAAAGTAAAAATTATTTTGAATTATGCACATGAAAACGAGTTCATAAGGGTTAATTTAACATAAAAGAATTAGTAATTTGGTGGCTGCATGAATAAGGTCTATGGGCAACTGATAATTACCAGTTAACAATGCACCTTCCATAATATTATTGTATTAGTTCATGGACATGAAACGTTCGACGTAATATATCCAACACGAGTCAGTGTTCTTCCTCCGATTTCTAAATACAGCCAAGCGGGTTGAAAATACGAGGCGAAGCCGAGTTTTTTTAACCCGCTTGGCTGTATTTAGACATCGGAGGATGAATACTGACGAGTGTTGGATATAGCGTCTCAAACGGATCAATATTTTAAGAGAAAATCGACCTCAAAGTTTGCTAAATTTGACCGTAATGTTCCTCCGATTTCTAAATACTGATTAAATATTGATTTCTTTTGAATTTTCCTCATGAATTATTAATGAGTTTGAGAAGTCTAGATAGGCATCAATTACATGCAATAACTATACAATTTCTAGTAACGCGATAAACAGAAATTTCAAAGAAGAAAGTAAAAAAGATAGGATTTAAGTGGTCCTAACTAAAACTTTAAAAAGACTGGATTTGGGTAAAGCAAAATATTGATTTGGAACAAGAACAGAGTTTTCCTCTAAATCGCCAAGAGGAAGAGGGGCTTAAATTCCTTCGCATTTTACCCAATTTACCAACACACAATCAAAAGCAGAAGGTAGGTAATGGCCATGAAGCTTTCTTCGGGTAGAATCTAGAAATCCCATGGCAACAGGTCCTTCTTTATCTTTTAACATTACCAAAGGAGAATTCATCGATGATGCAGATTGAGGTGGTTGTAGAGAAGGATTAACAGACGGTAAGATTGTGGCAGAAACAGATACAGTTGTAGAAGCCGACGAAGAAACAGAGGGTTGTAGTGAAGAATCAGAGGTTGTTGTTGAATCAGATACGGAAGGACGCAAAGAAGGCAACGAAGAAACAGGGGATTGCAGCGGAGATTCAGACGGTAAAGTTGTTGTTGAATCAGATACGGAAGGACGGGAAGAAGGCGACGAGGAAACAGAGGGTTGTAGTGAAGAATCAGAGATTGTTGTTGAATCAGATACGAAAGGACGCAAAGAAGGCGACGAAGAAACAGGGGATTGCAGCGGAGATTCAGACGGTAAAGTTGTTGTTGAATCAGATACGGAAGGACGGGAAGAAGGCGACGACGAAACAGAGGGCTGCAGCGGAGGATCAGACGGTACTAGAACTTCTGGAGGAATGGACGGTTGATTCGATGTAGCTGATGGATGGCACGGAGAATCATGCCTTACACCACGCTCTATAAACAGAATAACCCAAAAAAATCGGTTCTAAATCATGTAATCTGGAATTTTCCAATAAAGAAACAATGTTTTTCAATCAATAAGTACCTTTACAAAATGTTTGAAAAGCTGACATTAGAACAGCACCATAAGACCTTTTACCGTCATCTACCTCTGAACCCATGAATTGGCGGGCACAACCGTCTGTGGCATAAAAGTCAAATATATGACGTGGACGCGCTCCTGGCTTGCAGGAGTGGTACATAACTACGATATCGTAGTTGTGTTGCTGCCAAAGAACATCAGCCTATGACAAGGGGGAAAATGTTTGATATAGTCATTCACAAACTAAATCTTTGAATAGCATAAAACTTCGAATATAAGCGGCGTGTTACAAAATATCAAAACCTAAAGAGTGGTGTAGCTAGTCTGACGTAGCTAGTCAGAAGATGTTTCTGACCTTTATGAAAAAAACAAAAGTGAAACGATCTTAGACCAGCTTAGTCATGATCAACCGCATAAGCAATAGCTTGAAATGTAGTAAGGTTGGTGTACTGCCAAAATTACAGAACGTATAGATTACTATAGCGAAACGTTAGGAATCTACGTTCAATAATTTCGGCAGTACACCAACCTTACTACATTACGATCTGCATTTCAACGATTAGCAACAGTTTGATTGATGGCATAGACACTGATACCATGAAATGTTTTCTCTCAAGCGGCAGCGCCAATATGAATGAAGTTGAATGAAAAATGTTCCAACACAGCAAGGTAAATATCAGCTTTTAGGAGTTTATATTAGTACCATTTTAAATCAGTACCAACCATGTCGATGGTTTTACCTGCTTAATGAACATAGAATTTTATATAAAGAATACTGAACATACAATTTTATATAAAATTGTCATCCTAATTAGCAATTGAATGAAACGAAGCAAGAACACGCAATAACGGATAATTCTCTTTACATTGCAACTACAATCATATCGACGTTGCAACTATTTGGTTTGACAACAAAAAGGTTGACTCAACACTTCCATTTTTGAAAGACAAAACTTTACGTTTTGAGATGAAAAACCAAGATGGATACATGTACAGTACCAAAGTGAATAAAAAAAGAAAACAAAAAAAGAATTCATTGCGATAAGCAAGAAAACCGACAGAGAAACATGCTGTTCAGTTGCAATCTGTTGCCAAGAAAACTTTAGTTAAAGTGCCTATGAAACGAAAATTAAGTTTGTCTTATTTGAAAGAATACTTAAAATGGTAGACATCTTTTGCAGTTTTCGTTTCCTTGCTTCGTTCTTGAGATATTAATTTCAGTTTGTTTGATATGCAAATTAAACATTTTGATGTCACACGTGCATAATGAGTTATCGAAAAAGTTATATATCTTTGCTATTATCAAATATAATAATCACTTGAAGATCTACATGTTTAGTATTGTGGGCGAAACACATGCTTCATTCAAATTAATTTGATAATAGAAAAGATATCGAACCTTCTCCAATAACTCATTAGGACTTACGAAGTATGACGGCAACTTCAACGACGACGTCTTCTAAACAAAATAATTCTAGTTGTGGAACAAAGAGAATGAATAATTGTTAGTCCCTAGAGTAATCTCAACAGCGCCCTCGTTCTTTATACAACGCCAATTAGAGCATTTTCACGTCTTCAGGACGACGTCAACGGCCAAAAGATGAGAACTGTTGTTTAAGATTGACCTCAATATAGACACTACAATCTTTTTAGCAGTATTGCGGCGTTTTGAAAGTCGGTAAACTAGCTTCAAATATCAAATATAATAGTCAGTCAGCCGTGACTTTTTTAATTATAAAGTTTATGTTGCCGCCGTCGTCGTCCTAGCATCGTAAGGTCCCTTGCACCTACGACGTCAAAATGTTTAATTTGCATATCAAACAAACTAAAATATCTCTAGAACGAAGCAAGGAAACGAAAAACTGCAAAAGATGTTACTCTATAATTTTAAGTGTTCTTTCAAATAAGACAAAGTTAATTTTCGTTTCATAGGCAGTTTAACAGAGGAGAGGGGTTGTATAAATGCTGTTCGTCATAGGCTTACGTGGTATATCTCTATGAAAAACAAAAGATTAAAATTGAAATTTACTTTGCGAAATTATGCGGAAGGATAGCTTCGCCACTTTATGTAATATTTAAAACACGAGCATTAATGTTGTATCAGATTTAAAACACGAGGCGATAGCCGAGTTAACTGACACGTTCTGCGAGTGTTTTGAATGGCTTAAAAAACGACACATTACATTAGTTAATGGACATGACACTGATTTCCTTTGTGTTTCCTTATGGATTATTAATGAGTTTTTGAATTGTATTGCGTGCCAGAAACAAGTTTGGTACTCTAATAAGTTCGAAAAAAAATGCACCAATCCTAAACTAAGTAGATCAATAATAAACTAAATCCTAAACTAAATCAATAATAATTTACACTGGCAGAGATATAATGTATTGTAACCACAGATATATTAACACTTTGAAGCCTGACGACGAGTCTTCAGTATTTTATTCTGGCTAACGCCAGACGATTTTATTCAGTACAGGGGGAGGTCCAGGCCTCAAAGTGTTAAAACCTATCTCTTTAACACTTTGACGCCTGACGACGAGTCTTCAGTATTGCCTCAAAGTGTTAACAATAAAAGTAATAAGTTCTTAATCTTAATCTTAATCTTAATCTTAATTACTCACTTAGTAAAGAGATGTAACAGCACAATTTTTTGTCAATTCCAATGTCAGTGATTTCTTGTGACAAAATTTATCACAAGAAATAAAAAGATAAAATTTATCTCTAATATAAACGCTCAGCAGTAAATGATACTACGTTATATCAATTATTGGCAATTCTAATACTAACCAAGTGTCAGTAACCCATGCTATCTCACAAATTCAGCATTAATTTGTTTGTAGTAATGTATAATATTTTTAGAAAAATTGAATGGCTTAAATTTTATAGAACGAGAGTAGCGTGTAAAACACGAGGCAATAACTTCTAGTTTTTAAGTGTCGCTTTAACCCTATATTTTCGTCAGAGTTACTGTGATAACGTTTTTTTCTGTTTCCTTGTATTAAATAAAATCCGAGTAACGCAATAAAAACATGGCAGCTTAAATATTTTAGCTTGCATGAACATTATTCCGATTTAACATTCTTTTATGTGTATATAAATTGGCCCTTATGCATGACTTCGTTATCATGTCTTAAATTTAAAATACTTTTTACTCTAAAACAAGGTCATAAAGAACAATTTATATGCACATAAAATAAACCGGATGCCATTTTAGAATGAGGACTATAAAGTTTGTTGAATTGATAGCGAAAATCGTACATGTTTGTCATAAACAACCAACTGAAAAATCACAAAACATTTTAGCGACATGTAGGCATTCTGTACTAAACATTATGTGCAGTATACTGTACAGAACATTCTGTACAAGTACACTGTACTAAACATTCTGTACAGTACACTGTAGTACGGTACTTCACCGTACTGCACTGTACTGTTGTTATCTGGTAGCCTAATAGCTAAGTAATTATTATAATTGCACAATAATTTACGTAATAATTATACAGCCGTTGCCTATTTAATAACAACAAAATAATTCTGCGTGTTCTTTATAAAATCTATACCAAATATTGCACTACAGTGGTAGCCAAGTTAATGCAACAAAATATTAGATTTAATTTCTGAAATGCCTTTATGTAACCTTGTTGTATTTACTGTACAAGCTGTGTCCAGTTGTTAGCATTAAAAAAAACTAACATTTGACAGGAAATTAACTGTTACAATGTGACTTTCAGTCCAATAAGTACTGGCCTCACTCGTTCCCAGGTTTAAATACCAAGATTAACCTTGATTTCCCTTCTGAGTTCTATTACCTCAACGGTTGGAGCGTCTAACTAGTTTTCAGAAAGTTGCTGGTTTGAATTCTGTCTGGAGGAGATTTTTTGAACTCTAAAGCCTTGTGTACACATCCACGTTTTCTCTTCACATGACATTTTTTTTGCTTGTGTGTACAGCATACTGTAAATTGACAAGTTTTTTCCATGACAAGGATCAAGGAAAATTATCAAGGAAAAATTTAGCAACTTATGACATACATGTATACACAAGAAGAAAATTCTAAAAGAAAACTTGGTCGCGTCTATACGGGACTTAAAATTGTATAGCCGTACACAGGAAAATATAGAGCTTGTCAAGAAAAACGTGCAGGAAAAAACTTGTTCATTGTACACATGAGGAAGTAAAGCTACCAAGGAACTTGTCAAGGAAAACTTTGTCATGTGTGTGGGGCTTAACAACTTAATACAACTTGTACATTAAAAACAACAAAAATTTACATAATATTTCTCAAAATAAGCAGATAGAGTTTGCTGCACTAACTAACCCTAAGCTGAAGAGCTTTTTTTTGGTATGTAACATTTGTCAGTTTTTTCTTTGACAAGTTTTCCAAATATTCTTCCTTTTCCTGCCTCTTCTCACTTTCTGTGTTACTTGACTTTCTCTGTAAAGTGTAAATAATAAAATATCAGAAATTTTAATACTTATACAAATACTGTAAAGTTGTAGCAATAATCTAGTATTTGGTTTCCATAATCAGTGGTTAGGAAAAAGTAGAAAAAACTTTACATGTATATTGTATATAAAAAAACTATACAATTATAACAATAACATTAATATTAGAAATAACAATAATAATAATAACAATTAAAAATAACAATAACAATTACCCTAACAATATAAACAATAATAATTAACAATAATTAACAATAACGGTTAATGATTTGTTTCACAGTATCTCAGTCTACAGTGTACATACTAGCTCGACTAGAGTGCATAACATGTACTGTGTGTATCCAATTAATTGACTAATAAAACAAAATGACCAAATGCAAAATCCTACTGTACGACAAAACCTATCCTGCCTGCGGTCAATACAGACTGAGATGCAAAACAATATGGTCTATGTAAAAAGACCAAAGACAAGATAATTTTGCCATAAAGAATTATATTGTCTGGTATTTAGTTTTATTTTGAATATCGACTACATGTTGCAACAATTAAAGACCTTTACTCTTTAGTGTGAACTTTATAAAAATTTATCTAATACAAATGCTATAAAATCCGTATCGGCAAATCATTTTTGAGAATTTAAGTTATTTACAATTGTAAAATTATACTTCTGTTGAAAAGTACGAAAAATTAAAAACTTAAATGTAATAGTAATTCCCTCAATGCACCAATGCATGTCAGATCAGCAAGTCAGTTTTATTAACTGAGATGTCAGTCACCTTCTGATACCTAAGGAAATGTGGGATATTGCACATGCTGTTAACAAAATAATGGTAGCCCATCAGACAGCCCCACAGACACAGTTGTTACAGTGGTCTCAACTACAGTGTACTTCATAAACAAGATTTCATTATAGTCAGCTGATTATAGCTGAGAAAGCCAGAGAAACTGCTTGCCATAAACTTTTAATTTAGTAGCTTGTTCCTCTAATTATAACATAGGAAATGACTGGATTGGTTTTCGTTAAGCAATATTGAAAAACTTGGTAAAGTGGTATTAAAACCATAAATAGTTTAAACGCATATAGTGCGTCTGGAGAATCTGTGGTTTTACCAAACACATTTACCATACCAAAGTGTATCAAAATGTTATTAAAACCATAAAGACTCAAATCAAAACGTAAACAATCTTAAGTCAAGTGTACATGCATGCTTGTCCAAATTGGCCATTAACAAGATAATATCAGTGTTTTGTTTGGTTTATTTTTTTCAATGTGCTTGCTACCGTACTAAAATTACTACCCTACAAATTCAGAAAACTGACTCACAGTAAAAGACTAAAATACAAAGCAAAATAGAAAATTATGCTTAGTTACAATACCTTTTTGATAGTTTTTTTACTTCCAGAAGAACAGTTACCTGTCAAATATAATTTTTACATTGCAATATAAGTTTCTAAAACAGGAATTGTGTTAACTTTATACTGTAATATCATTAAAAAAATGTAATGTACTGTATGTGTATGAAATAAAAGTAGCGTGCTGCGTAGGCAGTGTTGAAACAACAATCGAAATATAATAACTTAGGTTAGATATACTGCCGAAACAGAGAACGTAGGAATCTAACGTTTCGAGCGAAGGCCCTTCGTCAGAGAGAAACGTAATAAGTTACTAAGTTACTATATTTCGATTGTATGTGTATGAGCCTGGCTGGCAAACATAGTTACTATATTTTGGCAAACTAAGTTACTATATTTCGATTGTATGTGTATGAGCCTGGCTGGCAAACATACAAGTATTAAACAAAACACCATAATGTATAATAAAAAATTTCAAATTACTTTATGGTGAAATAAGCTTATAATTCAAGACCAACTGTTTGGGAGGGCTTATTTCTGTTTTATTAAAAGGAATTTTATGTTCTACAGACTGATCAGGATAAAGCTTTATAAAAAATTTAAATATTTCTACATTTGCACTGCACCCTGCCCCTTCATCAAAAGTGCAGTACCCAAAAATTAAGAAACAAAGTTTTAAGGAGAAATCTAGCTAAAAAACACTTGCCAAACAGATTGTGTTTTTTACAATTTTCTCAAATGTAAAACCATTTAAAAGTATGATTGTCCCAAATTATAATAGTATGAGTGCCTACAATCTGGCATTATGAGTCGGATAAAAATATTTTAGGAGTAAGTGCTGTAGAGTCAGAAGTTTAGCTTACATATTGCACTTAAGTTAAAGACAATTTATAAGTTAGAATGCCAAAAATAACACTACTTTGCCAACTCTTTTTTACTCTGTCCCTATCAGACACTCCATGAGCTAACAAGGTTAATTACCAGAAGGGAAAGGGAGTATCGTTAACCCATTCTCACTGAGACCAGCCTAGCTCAACTGCAGAAATGGGTTTTAACACAGTTGCATGCTTACATACGATAGCCAGACACTACTGCATACTGTTACTGCTATGAAAAAAAAAGGTATTTTTGTGCTACACATGCACTAATTTCTACGGAGCCCCGGAAGGGCCATTGTTGCAACAAGTTTTATTATTGCGCGATAAATTCTATTATTGCGCGATAAATGCTGTTATTGCGCGATAAATGTTGTTATTGTGCAATAATTTTTTTATTGCGCGATAATTTTATTATTGCGCAATAATTTTTTTATTGCGCGATAATTTTATTGCGCGATAATTTTATTGCGCGATAATTTTTTTATTGCGCGATAATTTTTTTATTGCGCGATAATTTTATTATTGCGCGATAATTTATTTATTGCGCGATAATTTATTTATTGCGCGATAATTTATTTATTGCGCGATAAGTTAGCAGATTTATCGCCAAATCAAAATGGAGGTCGTTGTATTGGTGTGTATATTACTTTACAGTTCAGTTAGCAGCGCAGTTCCACTGGGGAATTACTTGCCAGTTTTCCACCAAGACATAAATGGAAGGAATGCTTTAATCATGAAGTATTTCCATCTTGGCTTCACTTATATGGAAATTTTGGCATTTCTTGCGAGCTGTCATGGTATTGCACTCAGTATTCGTCAATTAAAACGGATTCTTAGGTCTTACGGACTCGGAAGAAAAGTGAATGGTAGTGAAGTAGAAGATGTTTTCCATGCCATGGAACAAGAACTTAATGGTAGTGGAAGTACAATAGGTTATAGAGCAATGCATCAACGAATACGAAATGATCATAGCCTAGTTGTTAGCAGAGAAACAGTTCGCGAGATGTTAAAGATAATGGATCCCGAAGGCGTAACTGCTCGTTTGAAACACAGATTAAGAAGACGGAAGTACAAAGTGAGAGGCCCTAATGACAGATGGCATATTGATGGGTACGATAAATTAAAACCATTTGGTTTTTGTATCCATGGTGCAATAGATGGGTACAGCCGTCGTATCCTTTGGCTAGAAGTCGCTTCATCCAATAACGACCCAGCCATTGTAGCAAAATACTACGTCGATTATGTACGTCATATCTCTGGAACTGCAAGGGTAATTCGTGGAGACAAGGGCACTGAAAATACCAATATCGCTGCCATTCAGCGATATTTTAGATCTTTGGGTGAGGATTCTTTTTCTGGAGATAAGAGTTTCATGTACGGAAAATCGACAACCAATCAACGGTTTGTCACTCAATTAACATTCATTCAACAATGATAAACAAGACAAAAAACGCAAACTTAATACAATGTAAACATAATGTAAACGTAATCACTTTTGTGAAAACCGTGCGGTAGTTATATGAGATGAAAAAGTAATGCAGTTTCGGCTTTATCTTAGACTAAATGCCCATGCTTCTGGACTTTGAAGAATACTGTCAAGTTGTTGCCTGAAGTCATTAAAACTTGAATATCCTCCTGATGGAAGGTCGATAATGCCAGAGCAAGTATGGACTGTAATATATGGCTGGCAACCGGTGTAGCCATGGAAGATTAATTTGATCTCCTTTAGTGTCGACAAACTGCTGCTGCCCGTTGCATACCGAAGAAATCGGTGCAGTTCCTTCGTGCTAAGTCCGCGTACATACTTTTTCAGGTATCTGACGACCACAGCTTGGCTCTTGTTTGCTGGCTCATCCTCTTTCAGCATTGACACGACTTTTTCGGTTGAAGGGACCATTGCTTCATAAACTAGAAAAAGCTAGGCTCTCTTTTGTAGACAACTGCCATAACTCCTCATAGAATCCAGTGCACATTCCTTTCTTCAAAGCTTGTGCAGCATTCGTTGGTTTACTGCACAGCTCATTCTTAGCGACACAAATGAGAATATTTCTAAGATTAGCTGCAGTGGGTGCTTTGGTAACGCCATATTCAGCCAGAAAATCGAACAGGAATTCAGCGATATCTTGAGACAGAACACCTTTCTCACATTCCAGGAGTGCAATCTCCAGTTTTCGTCTTTCATAATCACAAACAAGTTCCATCAAGCCTTCCAAGAACTCTGCATCGGTAACACCACTTTTTCCATACACAGGACAGGCAAGGAAAACTTTGTTGATGGTCAGAGGAATCACTCCCGTTAAGAGAAATCCATGACTAATTGCACGCCCAAGTAAAACATACGTATCCTCTTCTATATCTGGGCTTATTCGTGGAACAAATGTGTTACTACCGTCGAAGAACGCATTGATTGCATCGTTCCAAAACAATGAGAAAGCCTCTCGTTTTACACCGTCAAGATCAAGTGCATTTTCTCCAAAGAATGTCACATTGAAGGAAGATAATGCATTGTCTATATCTTTTTGATAATATGACAGCATGTCTTTCATGGCGGTCTCTCTGTTCACAGTGAAGCTTTTTTCCAGACCAGAATCCATTACCTTTCTTAACAACTGTAATCTTCTCTGATTGAAATCCTATAAAAAACGATACGAATAAGAACTTCTTTAAAAAAACATAGAGTATATGTCTAATGCAAACTAGCACTGATCTATCATTCACATTCACGATATCAACTAACACTTTTTTAAATTACAAGAAACGTGAAATCAAACAAAATTCCCTGACATTCTCGAAAAAAACCCACCATATAAACGCACACACCAGATTATATTTCTGAAATTATTCATGCTTTCTTGTGCTATATCAAGTTATCCACGTACTTTGAGTGCGTGTATCCACGTACTTCGAGTGCGTGTACCATCCGCCAATTATTTGCCAGAAATTAGGAAAAATCAAAGTCGAATAATTTTGGTCCATCAAATGCATTTTCCCTTCCGATAGAATTCATATTCGGGACCCATTCTTGCATTTTATTTTTCAATTAACAAAGTATTGACAGAAGTCAAAAAACGACTTCAATGTCTGTTTTTATGTGATCTATAAGTAAACTAGCCTCTTCAAGAACAGCTAGGGGATAATAATCACGTACGCGGTGATGAAGGACAGCAAGATTTTTCTCGTAGTAATCAATAAAGATAAGTCCCTTGATTGTTTTTGAAGAGGCCATTTTATTTATAGATCACATGCAAAACATAAACATTGATGTCGTTTTTAACTTCTGTTTATTCTTCGTCACTCAAGAAATGAAAAACAAAAATCGGTTCTGAATTAGAATCCTATTAAAATAAAAAATTCTGGGAATTTCTTTGGAAATTCTTTTCCAAAAAACGAACGGAATTGGTACACGTACTGCTTTTGAATGTTGAGACAGCACTGAACAAGCTATGTACAGTTCTGTTATTCCCTTAGAGCAACTTAATAGTCTGCTACACTTCTTCAGTTTGTGCTGTTGCAATATTCCACATTTATTTACTGCATCACTCAATTTAAAATAGCTAAAGCATGCTCCATTTCTTAATTTATTTAATTGTATCAGAATTATTGTATACGTGTTATTTCACCAATCACCTCATTTTCTACAGACGGTGTAGCATCAGGAATTGCACTGTCAAACAAAAAAAAAATCACTTTTTATAAGAATCGTTAAAACTTTTATGGTGCTCTTAGAAAGATACAGTAAAAAGATAGAGACAACCCCATTCTAAATTTTACTTCAGCTGACAAAAAAATATCGCATTGCTCAAAATTACGTCAAACAACTTGCCATCTACTATTACTTGTCAGATCTCTTACTTACTCTGACTTGATCTCTTGAACTTGATCTGAAGATCAACACGTGTAATGTTTTAATTTCTGTTCATGACTAGTACATTGAACACTTCATGAAAATTGTACAATAACGGATTTAAAACCACGTTACCAGTTTCTAATTAACACCTAATTACAAAGTTGCCAATTAGCAAATAATCAACAAAGCACAGCCAAGTTGACTGTTACTCAAACAATAAAGCAACTGCTGTTAAAAACAACTAGTCGGATAAAAAATTATTTCAGCAAAAATTTTCTTTCAAGTTTCTGTCATTGTTTTGCATTTCAAAATCAATTCCAGGGCTGTAGCAAGGGGGCAAGTGCAAGGGGGGGGGGTGGGGGGGGGGGGAGAGGGAGAGCAGAAATGTTTCTATCTTAGTGAAATAGCGCTCCGTCGTGCTGATGTCACTATTTAAGTTTGTCCGCTTTTACCCATAATTCTTGCAGTCTGAACAATAGCTAATGGCTCATTTGCAATCATTTGAAAATCAATTTTGGTTTGTTTGTATGCATTTTTGTGCTATAAATAGCAGCTTGACGGTACACTACTGAAGTGGGTAATGATCACAGTACTATAATATAGAAGACTATATCGTACATAAAAAATTGAATTAGAAATAAAATTATAGCCTACTGATCTTGAAATATTATGCTTTGAAAAACCACAGACATGGTTTATCTAGCGGGGGGGGAGGGGGGGGGGGGACAGTCCCCCACACACCCACTACCTACACCCCTGGATACCTTTCTTTGCTAGTGATCTATCACTCTATTAGACAGTGAGTAGTTCAGTTAATCAGTATACAGGGTTTGTAATAGACCACTACTTAAGTTATTAGTAATCCCAGTTATAAAGCATTCAATATATAAACTGCCCCCTGGTTATATATATCAGCCCACTCAAAACCCTGAAAGTGAATAAGTGCAAAGCTTATAACCAGAATTTTACACTATTCTTAGGAAAAAGAGATAAGTAGATTGTACTAGAAATGACTTTTTGAAATACTGCCATTTAAAGCATTCTCATCTGTAAAACTGCAGTTACATGGTGCTTATACTGTCACATATTACACAATCACTGTGATTGCAATTGTTAGATTCAAATTGCCATGAAGATGGTTTTAGAGTTGATAGGAAAAGGCTAGCAACAGAATTTCATCATTAAAACATTGAATGACATGTGAAGTTTATAATACCCAGTACCCACTAATCAGGGGTTATTCATTTCTAAATCAATCTTTCAAATCACAATGCCATATTGATTATACTCACTGGTTAAAATAGAGATCCAGCCCCCCCCCACCATATTGTTTCAACATTCAATATGTAAATCAATATGTAATCCATGTTTGCAAGTTATTTAGTACTAAGTTTGAAGACCAAATTTAAAAGAAAAAAGTTATAATAGACTATTTTGTGGAAGCCCCTGATTTATAGAAGGCTCATCTACCAAAGTCAACATTTTTCAGTGATTAATTCAGAGGTAGAAAAAATAGTCGAGCATCAGTGAGTGCCACTCACAAGAAATTTTCAGCTTTAGTTTTGGATCAATTGCTCAATATGGGCACCACAACTTAACATAAATGATCTACTCTGTAAGTCCACATGAAATTTTGTATGTTTAGGTGTGCTCAAAGGGGAAAAAAATCTATATTTTCCACCCCTGCTTATTATAGCCTTCTTTTTGTGAATTTGTAAATTCAATTTGTAATTGGTCTTACCCTTCTAAATCTTCACTGAAAATCTGTGCAGGCAGATCAACATCAATTGTTGGTAATTCTATCTCATGACTTCCAAAGCCCAACATAGTAATTTCTGGTTCACTTTCCATGAGCAATGGTCCATCTCCACTTGGATGCATAACAAGTGTTGTCTTGGCAATGCTGCACACTGGACTTGAAGGACACACAGGAACAGCTGGTGACAAAGCATTACAGAGAACAAAGTACATCGGTTGAGGCTGCAATGACCCCACCTAGTCATATACTGCCATAACTGTCTCTGAGCAACGAAAATGACGAGTTAAAACGCCTAGGTCAACATGACGCACTGCAACAATGACACAATCAACAGATGTAAAGTCTGGCTCTGGTAATACACGTCTTGCTCGAGCAGCTTGAACAGCCTTTTCATTGTCAACAATTTTGGCATTCTCTTTTGCTTGCTGCTCTAAAAACTGGTCTTCAAGTTGTTTGGTCTGATCTTTTAGCTGATCTACTTGCAATGACTGCAGATATTGTTCATTTTGCAAATCTATAAGCTTTTTCCGTTCACTAGAAGTTTCTGGCAAAGCAGTTGACCTGTACTCTGTGGGAACCATAGATGCTTGGATGCTACTTTTATTAGTAGCAGGATATGAGTTTTGTTCTGACATGATTTCTGGCAATTCAAAGTCATTATCACTGTCACTATCATGAATAGGTACCATATGGATTTCTTCTTTATGTGCCTGGACATGAGGTACAGTCTAACACGAGATAGCTTATTATCTTCAATATAACTTCTTAAAGTAAAAGAATTTTGACGTTCACCTTCATCTAACTGCTGGTTTTGAACAGCCTCACTTTTAAAGTTCCCCAGTTCAAGCTTCATCTGTGAAATGCTCCCATGGTTCGGGCTCTTACCATTTGGAAAGAAAAGCTGCACTGCTTGCTGTAGGATGTCGTCTGCTGTAGCATCATATTCTACATTGACGTCCCTACTTCCTCCTCCAGATGGCATACGGACTGGGATGTATCGTTGTTTATCTTCGTTAAAATGTAGCCATCCCAGCTGTATCTTTCTTGTTTTAGGTGCAGTTCCAGATTGGGAGGTTTTTACGTTTGGGGACTTCTTCATTTTAGTTCGTAGTTCCTTCAATAACCGAAGTTTCCTAGCTTCTTTACCTTCATTATTTTCACCTGCTTGTGAGGCTAACTGCATTCGACAAAAATGATCTAAGTGATAGCCTTTGTCCAGATCCGCCTTCAATCCGTATTCCTACCAAGACCTTATCGTCCCGCCAAATTCCACGGCGCTGAAATCCATCTGAACAAATAACATATTTGTACATATTCAGTACTGTATAACGTGAATGTTTTAGATTCTACAAGACTGCAACTTGACATGATTCACCACACTTGAAAACATTTCAGAGAAAAAATACCTTTTCAACCAAGAACCTTTGTACGACTTCATTATTTAACCCCTCTTCGAGCCAGAAACTCACAAAAAAAAAACCTATGATGACGAAGGAAAAAATACAACGTTGATGCCCTTTTCTTATGTAGACGTTATCGGGTTTAATCGGAATTGCTTAATATGACATATCATTAATACAACAAGCCTTTGAAAAACAAACAATCTGATTGGCTAAGGAAACTATGTGTTATTAAAGTACACATAAATACACAGCTGACCGTAACGAAGAGTCGCAAAAAAATGTTGTTTTATAAAAAATTTGATCAAAATTACACGTTTTTTGAAGATGTAATGTTGGTACAAAATAAAGTACATTTCAACTGTCTGAGGATTACACATAACACTCAGTGATGAGACACGGCCATCAAGAGTCGTTGTCCGACGACACAGACAATATTAAAATTATCGACATAAAATACGGTCATTTATACCGTTCGTCTCCGGCGCACAACGCAATCTACTCCACAGCTTCAGAAATTTTCTGATACAATTTCCATTCCTCTTTCATGGAAATACTGGTTCAGCCATACAAATCCAGGAGATATCAGCCATTGTCAACAAGATTTCCAAACACAGAAACATATAATTTCGCTCGTACTAAAAGCACGCGTGCTTCACGGCCTTCTCCCCAACTCCAACGATAAAATGCTTTCCCGGCTGAATTTGCAGCATAAGAAGCGTCCAAATTATACATGGGACAGCAAGATCCCGTCCAGAAGAACTAATCTGTTTGTTCAACGATATAATATATTTTGCTAGAAATGCCCAACGAAGACACGATCACACGAAGTTTGAATAAACTTTCAATTTGTCATGATCATGATTTGCATAAATTATACGTGACGTAACCGGAAGCTGAAAATTAACCAATCAGGACAGCCTTATTTCTTCTGTTCGCCCATCAGATTGCTTTATTTGTATAAAAGCGTATTCACTTATGACGTAATTATACCTGAATTAGAAAATTTTACCTCCTTTCAATAGCCCTGCCGGTTCAACGATTCAAAAATATCAACATTTCTTATTAAAATAATAAAATTTGATGTATAAAACAAATAGATGACATTTTCCCCGTGCGTGTGTAACACTGTAATAACGCACAGAAGACGTGTCACAGCGGTGTAAAGAACAACAGTCCACATCCACTCGACTTCGTCTCGTGGCGTACTTTTTTGTTCTTTACACGCTGTGACGTCATCTGTGCGTATTATATTACAGTAGGAGAGGTGAGAGAGGAGGGCAGTACACGACGCACGGAAAAAATGTCATCTATTTGTTAAATAACAATATATTGTCAAAAAAACAACTCAATTAATTATAAATAATAACGCTATATTTAAATATTAGTGGTCCTTTTAATGGGGTTATGAAATAACCAAGGTTAAACCAAAGGAGACATGCTGCGCTGCACGCAACACATGGTGATGACAGACAAGGTATGCAACGTAGCGAAACCCGATAGCGCGCAATCTCATAGTACGCAATAGCGGTGCAGATAGCGTAAGGAGCACAACGAAACGCTATTGAAATTCGCTATTACATCGGTACGTTTAATCAACCAACGTTTAATAATGTCGGAAACCAACAGTCAGAGCAAGGACTCACTGCGAGAAGAAACATCGGGCTCAAGATAAAGCAAAGGAGCCGGAGAGTTCTACGAGCGAACAGATGCCATGGAGGCCACCCGGAGGTTTATCGCCGCCATTTCAAGAAGTGGTCTCACAAACTTTATCCCAGAGTATTCGTGAAGCTAACCCTATCCAGCAACGAAGAGCAACCACCGCAACTACCTCTAACGAAGGCAGATAAGACGCCCTTCATACCTTGGGGGGGGGGGGGGGGGGGGGGGGGGGAACAAGCGGGTAATTGCCCTAAAAATGCTCGTACATCAAGCACCCTCCACGTGGCCTACCTCGAACAACAAACAGTGCAAAGCAAGGTCAATTTAAAGTGTGGGGACTTTATAGAGATGCCCGAGCGAAGGTGTGCTACCAGTTCCTAACCGAAGTTAAACGACGAAAAAACACGCTTCACTCGAGGTGAGATCGATTTAATTTGTTTTTACCATAGAAGAAACCGTTGTAGGCAAAGTCATATGCTGCGCGTTTGCTTGTGACTGCAGTGATTCGCGGCAAAGAACGAAATATTGTTACTGAGACACTTGGACTTTGATCCGTCAGCGACATTAGATTAATTGCAAGGCTATGGACGAACTCGATGCGTTACAATTTGAGTTAGAGACTAGAGTCTCTACCCTATACCAAAGACGAGGCTGAACTAAAATAAGTCGCAGCTTCGATAAGCCTAGATGTTGAGCTCGCGGGGAAAAGTAAAATAGCCGCAACAAAGTTAATTCAAGAATCAATTGAGGCATGGGTAAACGAAGATGGGGAATTGCCAGCGGAAGTTTCAGGGTTCGAAAAGCCATCATTTCTTTGAAACCTGCATTGCAGAGGAAAAGCGAATCTGAACCTGCACTAAAGCGAATTAAAACAGCAAATCGAAGAGTTAAAACAAAACAACAAGCGGAAATTGATGGGCAACATGCGGTCTCAATTGGCACAGGTCAAAGTGCAAGCACTTGACAAGCAATTGATAAGCGATACTGCAGATATTAACGTGGGTAAACCTTAGAAAGCACTAAGGAGGAGAAGCTTCCTACAAATGCGTCATGTTTGCGCCGCGAGTTTAAAATTTCGGGACAGATGGGTGAGCTAGGTCAAACCGACAAACCCACTTTGTGTTGCTTACTCACCATATCGATTCCGGTTTAAAGCGTCAATACAAGGGGAGCGAAATCGCCGACGCTGTGATTCGTGCTATTTATTGCATAGTAGTCGATGTAGCTACGTGGATACTTTAATGATGTGTCTCTTCCTAAACTGAGGAAAATCCTTCGCGTTCATTATTCGGAGAAAACTGCGCCAGAATGATATCAACAGCTGACATGTCTACGATCTTTCAACACCCGAAAGAAACCACACGGGCATTCCACTCGCGCCTGAGAAATGCATCCGGTCCGGGGCATAGAGTTAGATTCCGCTAAAGAGACAGCTCGTTTGCCAACGCAAAGATTGGTCGAACTTATGACCTCGATCTTGCAATGGCGAGCAGAAATCTTGCACCAAGTAAGAGCTGGAATTTCTAATTGGCAAATTACAACATGCTATACTCCGGCCATATACTCCGGTTATTTTAGAACGGCTTAACAACCAGCACCGCCTAAACCGTAGTTACAACGATCCCGTTTCGCATTCCATGCATAGGTATAATGAACCATTTCGCCGTGATTCGACGCATGGGTATAACGAGCCCATTTCGCTTCGACGCATGGGTATGACGAGATCCTTTCGCTTTCGACGCAGGGGTGTAACAAGCCCATTTCGCATTCAACGCATGTGTGTAACGAGTCCATTTCGCATTCGATGCATGGGTACCAGTATAGACGAAAAGGCTGATCGCGCAACGCGCAGGTGGACTCCCGACTGCGAAATGCGTATATATAACTGACCAGTTTCACTACACAACACGTTCGGTAATTGGGTGAGATACGTGCCGCGACAACACGCCCAGGGTTGCACTAGCTTTTCGCAGATATTCGCGCAACGTTCATGGTTGAATGAGTTCATGTCACAACACGCATGGTTGAACAAACCGATACTTAATGCTCATGGTTAAACTAGTACATCGCGCAACGCTTCATAGTGGAATGAGTTATGACGCAACATTCATAGCCGAATGAGTTTATCACGCAACACCCATGAGTGAACGAGTTTATGACGCAACGCTCACGGTTGAACAAACCGCTACGCAAGGCTCATGGTTGAACTCGCTAATCGCGCAACGCTCATAGCCGAATGAGTTTATCACGCAACACTCATGACCGAACGAGTTTATGAAGCAACGCTCATGGGGGAACAAACAGATACGCAAGCCTCATGGTTGGACTCTCTAATCGCGCAACGCTCATGGTTGAACTCGCTAATCGCGCAACGCTCATGGTTGAACTATTGATGGCGTACAGCTCACGCTCGCACGAGTTTAGGACGCAACGCTCATGGTTGAACAAACCGGTATGCAACGCTCATGGTTGAACAAACCGGACGCAACGGGAAAATTGGGCTATGGAGTGTTCCATAACAACGAGTGGTTTAACGGTACCTGGTCGGTGACACAGGCTCCTCTGGGCATTGCCTATAAGGAACTCTTCCCGATTGTTCTCGCGTGCGCTCTATGGGGTTATCTCTGGCAGCAAAAGCGCGTGCAGTTTCAGTGCGACAACACCAGCGTCGTAGCGATATTACAAACTCGCACATCCAAGGACCCAAACATCATGCACCTGATCCGATTCCTTTTCATCACTCCCGCCCGCTTCAATTTCGCAGTTAGTGCTGTGCATATCCCGGGAAAGCAGAACGCTATCGCTGACGTACTATCTCGAGTTCGTTTGCAGGAGTTCTTCAGCCTGGCTCCAGCAGCGTTGCCATCTCCAACACCAATCCCACGGCATCTACTAGACCGATTGACGTTGAACTTCTCGAAGAACGCACGTTGACTCTCATGGCAAATGGAATAGCTGCATCCACGCGACGGACATATAGCACGGCTCAACGACGTTTTATCTCATTTTGCTATCAGACGAAGCGACTCTCGTCGTCAGGTTTTCCCTGCCCTGCATCTGAATGGACTCTCATGCTTTTTGTAACCCACCTGGCCGACTCCCTAAAAGCCGACTCAATCAAAGTTTACTTGGCTGGCGTCCGATCGCTGCATGTGGAACAGGGCTTCCCAAATCCCCTGGAGAATCGCTTACGATTGGAACGAGTCACTAGAGGGATTAAGCGTCTTCAAGGCAGCGAAAAAACGCGACCGACACCCCGTAACGATTGCCGTACTGCGAAAGTTGGAACGTTACGTAGTATTAACACGCCACAACGATTCGATGTTTTGGGCGGCATGTTGTCTTGGATTTTTTGGTTTCCTCAGATCGGGCGAATTCACAGTTCCTTCTTCCACAGCCTTTAATCCCGAATTACACCTCAGCATAGACGATATAAAGTGGATCGACATCAATCTCCAAGGCACATACTGGTGAACATCAAGTCGTCAAAACCGACCAATTCCGTAAAGGCATAACCGTTCGTTTGGCGACATCGCGTTCGTCGATCTGCGCCGTGCGTGCGGTGGTGAATTATCTCCATGGTGGACTCCCCACTGCGAAATGCGTATATATAACTGACCTGTTTCACTACACAACACGCTCGGTAATTGGGTGAGATACGTGCCGCGACAACACGCCCGGGGTTGCACTAGCTCTTCGCCGATATTCGCGCAACGTAGTTCATGACACAACACGCATGGTTGAACAAACCGTTACTTAATGCTCATGGTTAAACTAGTACATCGCGCAACGCGATGGAATGAGTTATGACGCAACACTCATAGCCGAATGAGTTTATCACGCAACACTCATGAGTGAACGAGTTTATGACGCAACGCTCACGGTTGAACAAACCGCTACGCAAGGCTCATGGTTGAACTCGCTAATCGCGCAACGCTCATAGCCGAATGAGTTTATCACGCAACACTCGTGACCGAACGAGTTTATGAAGCAACGCTCATGGGGGAACAAACCGGTACGCAAGCCTCATGGTTGAACTCTCTAATCGCGCAACGCTCATGGTTGAACTATTGATGGCGTACAGCTCATGCTTGCACGAGTTTATGACGCAACGCTCATGGTTGAACAAACCGGTACGCAACGCTCATGGTTGAACAAACCGGTACGCAACGCTCATGGTTGAACAAACCGGTAAGCAACGCTCATGGTTGAACAAACCGGTAAGCAACGCTCATGGTTGAACAAACCGGTAAGCAACGCTCATGGTTGAACAAACCGGTACGCAACGCTCATGGTTGAACAAACCGGTAAGCAACGCTCATGGTTGAACTTTATAATCGCGCAACGCTCATGGTTGAAACTCGCTAATCGCGCAACGCTCATGGTTGAAACTCGCTAATCGCGCAACGCTCATGGTTGAAACTCGCTAATCGCACAACGCTCATGGTTGAACTATTGATGGCGTACGGCTCATGATTGCACGAGTTTATGAACAAACCCATTAGCCATCCATCAGACGATTGGTTGGGTAACGTCATTACAGTCGGACCACGAATACCATTGATGCTTGGAAGCTGAGAATATCACAACAGTGATCTCTCAGTTCGGTGAGCGGATCAGGATCAACAGGACCAGTCAACCTGATCCTTCTCCAAGCACCAAGGCACAACAAGCAGGAACCAGTCGGGGGACCTGTTACCCAACCTTCCAAACGCGTAAGTATAAAGAAGATCCTTATGGCAACCGACCGACAGATATAGTCGAGGTATGGTTTAAATGGGGTTATGAAATAACCAAGGTTAAACCAAAGGAGACATGCTGCGCTGCACGCAACACATGGTGATGACAGACAAGGTATGCAACGTAGCGAAACCCGATAGCGCGCAATCTCATAGTACGCAATAGCGGTGCAGATAGCGTAAGGAGCACAACGAAACGCTATTGAAATTCGCACCCACCGTCCCACCTCTTAAACAAAATTACGTAATTCCATCAGTTATCTAAACTGATGTTTGAAGGGTACAGGTAAACTCCGACTGGTGAGCGGATCAGGATCAACAGGACCAGTCAACCTGATCCTTCTCCAAGCACCAAGGCACAACAAGCAGGAACCAGTCGGGGGACCTGTTACCCAACCTTCCAAACGCGTAAGTATAAAGAAGATCCTTATGGCAACCGACCGACAGATATAGTCGAGGTATGGTTTAACCTTGTTTACTTCTTCGTCCGCCATGGCGCCATTGAACTCTTTGAATGAGCCCGCAGTATTAATTGGGCATTACGAAAATTATCGCGCAATAAAATTATGGCGCAATAAAATTATCGCGCAATAAAATTATCGCGCAATAAAAACATTATTGCGCAATAATAAAATTATCGCGCAATAAAAAAATTATCGCGCAATAACAACATTTATCGCGCAATAACAGCATTTATCGCGCAATAATAGAATTTATCGCGCAATAATAAAATTTGTTGCAACAATGGCCCTTCCGGGCTCCGTAAATTTCACAATCACAAGTGTCATATATATAATTATATATATATATATATATATATATATATATATATATGTACTATTTAAAAACCGAGTCAGAGTGCTTTATCATTGTATATAGACGCGAGCCGAAGGCGAGCGGCTATATACAATGATAAAGCACGATGACGAGGTTTTTAAAAGGCTTCTAAAATCACCTTTTGTCTTATATAAATGAATAGAACAATAAAGTTGAATTTTCCAATGCAGTCATGTGTTTATGTTTTAACTGACCTGGGAATCGTTAACAATTTTTTATGGTAATGAACATGAAAGCAGTATGAAGTGGGTTTGAAATATTCAAATTTACTCTTTTGAGGATGTGTTCATGGCTCGTTTTCGAAGTTCACGAAGCACTGAGGAAGAGCGAGAATTATTTAAAAAGTCCACTCCTCCTAGCACAAGATACACCACGAAGTGGGCAATTAAGATTTTTAACGAATGGAGGGGAGCCAGGGAAGTGAAAGAGGTGGAGACAAACGATGTTGGCTTCGGAATTGACGATGGTAGTTCAATACAGTCGTTATGCATCCCACTGCAAGAGATGGGTGCGGTGTCCTTGGCCTTTTGGCTAAGGAAATTTGTTGGAGAAGTGGCTAATGCAAATGGAGAGCGTTATCCTGCACGTACTTTGTACTGTTTGATATGTGGTTTAAATCGGTTTCTATCAGACGTTAAGGGAACTGATACAATAAACATTTTGGACAAGAAAGATCGAAGGTAGGTTTATTCATGCTTGCATGTCGTTGAGGAATTGCATAACAGTAGTGGACATTGTTATATTTGTTATTTACTGTAGGTTTATATGGTTCCGTAAGGCATTGGACGCTGAAATGAAGGACGCTACAGGCTCTGGCATCGCTGTGGCAACGAAGAAGAAAGAGCGTAATGAAATTACGGAAGAAGAGGAAAAAGTTCTTTGGGAGAAGAAACTACTGGGAGGACATACAGCCGAATCGCTATTGCACACGCTGTATTTCTACAATGGAAAGCTATTCGCAATAAGAGCTGGTGAGCACCGGCTGTTGCGGTTGAAGAACTTCTCATTGTCGGACAATTCTATAATATTTAACGAAAGTATGTCAAAGACTTTTCACGGTGGTTTAAACGATCTTAAGTATACACTTCGTAGTGTAGAGCATGTGTGTCATAAGTCAGGAGAGAAGCACGAGCATTGTCTTTTGTCACTGTACAAGTTGTATTTCTCCAAAGTTGATAAATTAGCGGAAGGAAAAGAGTCGCTTTACTTTAAGCCGCACCGAGATAAGTTTGTGTTTCGTTATGAAAACAGTGTGGTTGGTATGAATACGTTGAACAGTATTCTTCCTGAAAAGCTTTGTGTAAGGGCTGGTCTTGAACGTAAGACGGCTCATAGTTTAAGAGTGACGTGTGCCAGTCGTTTGTACCAAAATTGCATAGATGATAAACGAATTCGTGAACGTACAGGCCACAAGTCAAATGCACTACAGAGGTACGAGAGAACTTGTAGAGAACAAATATGTCAAGTAAGTGAATGTCTCGGAGTACCAAAGATGTTGAATTTGTCAACCAGCATTGGTGACCCAGAAGACGGTGTTAGTAATGTGACATTAATGCAGCAGAGAGCAAAATCAGATGATTTTAATTTCAGTGAGTTTGATGATGATGTTTCGGATGAGGTTTTGGCGAATATTGATGAGAGTTTTTTGTGTGAGGATATGTCAGATAATATGTGTGGTGGAAACGCCAATTGTGTTGTAAGTCCTGTATTTAATAATTGTAACATAACGATTAATTTTGGAAAATAAAGAGAATTTGCTATGGTTTAATTTCGGTAACTAGAAGAATGACACGAGCCAATAAATATCATAAAGGCACATGTGATTTATATCATAAAGGTACGTGTGATCTATATACGCATATTAAATGAATACGCGGTAGTCTATATCGCGGTATAAAGAGGTCTTCATGTGACGTATTGTGATGAATTTTATTGGACGATTATCTCATTAATTATTCATGAATTTTAGAAATATATATATAATTATACTGTACAGTAAATACAAATTAAAACGTTTTTGAACAGTTTCTGCTCAGGCTACTTGGACCACAAAATACAGATGGGTAGTCGATGATAAACGGATTAAATATACCCTAATTCACACTTTTATTAATAAAAAAATATTTATTTACACTGATGCAGTGTGCTCGCAATAACCAGACATCGACATATTATTAACAACTTTAACAAAACACATTATTCAATACAAAGGGGCTACACATGAGAAACAAAGAGCCACTGAATAGTTGTCATTGAGTTGTTATATACTGTATAATTACTATATACTTATGGACTTTTGTTGCACTGGACAGGAAGTATAAAATTACAGCAGGAAGGTTATCAAGCGATTAATTCACAGATGTAATAAAAGAGTCCATGTTCAAGTGTATTGAGAAATAATCTGTCCCCATTAGAGCTGGTCTACTTACAATCTTACATGTCTTAGTAACAGCGCAATACTGCATTCATCTCTTAAAATAAAATGAAAATAAAGTACCAATTTCTATATTAATTTATTATTTAAGAAGTTTAAGCTTTAATAACTATAAAATCAAGGCAAACCGGAAAAAAACCCATGACATATTTCAGTCAATAAATGAAAACTTTAACGAGCAACATTCCCGTTTATCTTCTCTTGTGCAAAGACTGACGCATTGTGCACCTACATCTACTTAAAACAACATTATTCATTACTCAAAATACATTATTCATTTATTCAAATACCTGACAATGACGCCGCTGCTTTATCCGCCATTTTGAACCGATACGCGCTTTTGTTAGGATGTTGGGAAACTGGGGAGACCAAGTAAGCCCCTTCTCTTTAGCATTATTGTAAATCGAAGAGCATGTGTAATTTATAATTATTATAAATCGTAGGAAGAGACCATGTTGGTCCCAGAGCCATTTGATTTGCCCGCACGGCCGGGCATATTTGGCTCTGGGAACGAGATTGTCCGCTTTTCAGAAGACTTGATGGGTTTGTTTTTTTGGCTAGCTGGTGTATTAGTAGGCTCAGACACCCCAGCCGTTGGGTCTCGGTGCGCCCGCGATCCCTCGCCCAACCAACGGCTGGGCGCATCGGCTTCATCATTGTTGAAATCGACCAATCATATGTCAGCCCCCCAAAATTTTGGGGGGCATAAATTTCACTCGTAAATGACGAAACGTAAATAATTATATGCTTCGATAAGTACGATTAGCGAAACTTCGATATAATTTTATCACAAAATTTTGACGTTTGTTGGCAGTCGATAACTCTGGCTTTCCTTGGAAAGAAAATAGCATTCCACAAAGAGGACACAAACTGTTATTGAATTCTGAATGCCTGTTAGTAGTTTAATACACCAATCTGATTTAAACCGCAAGATTCATGCAAGCCATGATATATATTCATGCAGGGGAGGTTAGATTAGATTAGATTACTTTACGTTTGGAATCGCATTAGAATAAGTGTAAAATCTTCCATATTCAACAGTTCACACACAAGTGATTGATTATCATACTATCACAGTCGAATCCGTGAATAAAATATGAATAAAATATTAACGACAAAAATTGTTAGATATAACGAGTTTAGCGTAACACACGGCTGGTTTTATGACAAAATTTAGCTGCTTCTCAAAGTAAATTTGTAGCGAGCCGCTGATGGGAAAGAAAAAAATGTTGATGATCTCATTTGAAATCTGAATTGACCGTGGAACCACTTGAATATGATTGGCCAACGGCCAACTGCATGATATAAATAGAAGAGTGCAGCAAAACATTCTCGCCAGCAAATGTCAAAACTTCATGAATTGTGATAAAATCACGCGTTCAACTGATAATAAATTATACATGCTTTACGCCTTGAAGAGAAATGCTATAACTCCTGAAAGTCTTTCGCTTTTAATCTTTTCCACTCGTCGAAGGCAAACAAGTCTGTGATCAGAATATCAAGATCGTCGTACTCGCTCTATTGACGTAATCTTCACCCAATACTTGAATGTCTTGCTACAACTAGCAGGCGTAAAATATTTTCGATCATCAGTTTTATTGACAAAATGTGTGCACTGTACATCCCACTGGCAGTTTTTAATCAATAAAGAAGAGAGATGGTCCTTAGTGTTATTTGCATAATTGTAAATTATTTAAATATTAACCCATTACGTCACGGACAAGGAATAAAGCCGATGCGCCCACTGATCTCAAATAATAGAGAGTTTTCATCTGACGTCACGGCGGCCATATTGGTGTACCAAAACAATGAAATGGCGGCCATATTGGTGTACAGTATGGGAATTAGCTCTTTCTTATTCAAATATTTCGTATTGTTTCACCACCCCAATGGGCCTCTGACCACGTGAGTGAAAACGATCTATATACTCATTATACTGGATAGAGCATCCGGTGTTCGCAGTGAAGTCGGAATAGATTAGCGGCGACCATTTCCGGTGGGACCCACTTGGGTCCCATACAATATGGCGTAAATAGGAGTGGAAGCAGTTGAACGGCGTTTTTCGCCAAATTCTGGGATGTTACGAAGAGTTACCACCGAATTGAGGTTTGTAATCTTATTTTAAGTAATAGTTTAGTGTTTTGAACTATTTTTTTGTTTAGAAAGTGGTTTTCTTTACAAAATACGCTTGCCTGTTATTTGCTTCAGAGCTAGCAAGTAGCAATTAAGTCGGTAAACAAATGTCTGGAAGTGACTGCCTGTGTATTTGTTTCTTTGTAGTAACGCGTATTATTTGATGATTTGCGATGATGTGTTTGTTTAACTTTTGATTTATTTCATGCCGATTAAACCCCAAGAAGTCATAACTGTGTCTGTTTAAACTAATAAACTTACCCGCTGTTGATACTGTTCACATGAAATATTCGAACTTTATAGTTTTGTCGAATTTGGGCTAATGTTCAACCAGTTCAGATGGTTTTATTATGGTTACACTACAGTATGTATTTTGCCCAAGCCCTTGTCCCTTGATAGTATTTCGTTTTGTCTACAGTATATATATCTCAAACAAAATATGTACATACTGTATAACATTTTGAGTTAGTGGTAGTTTATTATGGTTAGAGAGCATCTTACTGGCCATTAAGAAGTTACACCCAAGTTTGATTCCTACTCGACCAATGCAGTTTTACTGTGCATTTAGCAGATTAAAATTTTATCTAGTTTGCTGAAAGCAAGAAAAGTCTTTCCCGTTACATGCATCCAGGATTACTGTAGATCTAAGGATGTTACTCTCTGCAATCTGGGTTTAACTCCTACTTGATGCACTTATCAGATTAAAATTTCACCTTGGATGTACATTAGAGGAGTGCTTCTAGTTTGACTCTACCAAACACCAGAGATTTCTTCAGGGTACTCTGGTTTCCTCCTGTAGTAACACTGACCAATGAGGGATGACTCTTGCTGGACCTCTAGGAAGAACAGTTTAGATATGACTGATAGAGTTATCAGTATCCAGAATAAATAAAGTTAGTTTACTTCAGTTTTCTTTTGTAGTAACATTGACTAATGAGGGGTGACCCTTACTAGATCTCTAGGAAGGACAGTTTATATATGACTGATAAGGTTATCCAGTGTAAAGACTGTTTAACTGTTACAGTAGTTTAGTTCAGTTTCCTTTGGATGCATGTGACTTGAGTGCTTCCAGTTTGACTCTACCAAACAGCACAGGTTCCCTCCGGGTACTCCGGTTTCCTCCTGTAGTAACATTGGTCCTTAGATAAAGTTATGGTATATCCAGTGTAAATACAGTTACCTGTAGTTTACTTTCCTTTTTTGTTTAGATTAGTTTTGTTTTGATTCTTACTGATGCTGGAAGAGGACAAGCTTATTCAATTTTTTTCTTATTTATGTACCAGAAAGGTTAGCTGTGGTTTCCTTTCCAAGATGGTAAAAACGAATTTTGCTGTAGCTTTTTGCAATGGACTTGATAAGAGCAAAAACATGATTTTCATCAACAAGAGAATCTACCATATGGTTGTCAAGCTCTGTGAAGATTGTGCCAGTGCTCCAGCCACCACTGGTGCTAGATAGTATTTTAAAATTTTTTTACATTTTAATCCTTTGCGGCTTTGCCTTTGTACTGTATTAGAGAAAACTTAAATTAATTTCAATAAAATTGTTTGTACTATCCAGAGCAGCTTACACTAGCTTCAATTAAACTAAAATCTTATAAACATCTATGGTGGATCCTTGAGGAATGCCCGCTGTAATATCTTGCCAAGTGGAGTTACATTTTAATCCTTTGCGGCTTTGCCTTTGTACTGTATTAGAGAAAACTTAAATTAATTTCAATAAAATTGTTTGTACTATCCAGAGCAGCTTACACTAGCTTCAATTAAACTAAAATCTTATAAACATCTATATGCATTGTTATGATCACTCATCTCAAAAAAAATAATTAATGACTGATCTTGTCTTCTGCCAAGATCAGCTAGTGATAATTTCTGCATAAAAAAGTTGTGTGGATCTAATAAGGAAAAGACATATAGATGGGTATGAAACCTAAAAAGTTGTATGATGCAAGATATTGAGGTATGATAAATGTAGTAAAGATTGAAACTTTTACAAAAATAGCTTGAAATGAAAACACTTCTGTAGTAAATAATAGTTTGGAATCATCCTTCTCTTTGTTTATTTTAGGAAAAAGCTCATGACTTATTATCTGTTTCAAATATAAGTCTACACAAAGTACAGTAGTGTCAGTACACTGAAGTATATAAAATATAAAAGAATATAGTAGATTATAACCAATAAATAATTATTTCTGTGTGTAAATCAGAGCTGGCCAAACCATGCCCCTTTATTATAATTTTACTTCAATCTCAGATGATTCTACTCTTTCAAATACCAGACAATTTGACTTTGTCAAATAGAAAACCCTTGGCAATGGCAAGTCTCTCCAGCAAGCCTAGGCAGCCATGAGTTCATCACAGATATAATATATATATATATATAGACAGGGTAAAATAAAGCAAGAACACACAGGTAACATGTAAAAAATTAGCCAATAGGCAAAAATATATTTTTTTATACAAGAGGACAAATGGACAATTAATGTATTACAAATATTGAAAATGCACACCATAAATGCTAGGTGAACAGGAATTATCTTCGTCAATATTATAGTAACAGGACTTCATCCGACTTCATCAATAATAGTAAAACAGTGAGTTAAATGCTTTAAATTTGCCTGTTTAATAAATAAAGTATAACTACAAACTTCCAATAAACATCTTCAGTTGTATAAAACCCTCAGATCGTCTGATCCAATATACGTTGAAAAAGACGGATATAGAAACGGTAATATTGTTACTTTGTCATAAAGTCACTGTCAAACTGCTAAAGTGAATACATATATGTTATTTGTTCCTTACTTTAGTCCTTTAATAATTCTTCAAACTGTAGCCTGGTGGCAGGTGTGGCGGTCTGAGATTGTACCGTGCTGAGATTGATCTGCACATGCGCATTGATAGCTTGCGCCCGCGGTAGTGTCTGCAGTGAACATGCCGTGCTGAGATTGCTCACCAAAACATTCTGGACAATTCGCTCTTAGAAGCACGACAGATCTACATCTCGCTACTGGATAAAGTTTATTTCGAAGCAACCTTTGATACCTCACCCGTGTTACTTGGCAGCTGGGCATCATATTCAATAAAGGTAAGGGGTTTTAAAGTTTAAAATTTGGTAGATCTAGGATGTTTTTCTGCATCTACTCTTTGCACTTAGATTTTGGACTGACTGCAGCACGTGTCTGTACTATGGATAAGAATTTCCATTAGTATTTGTTAGAAAACATATTATGATTTGCTAAATAAATGTTCTAGTGCTAGTATTGTGTATTAACAAGAGTATAGGCAAATAAGGTTTAAGGCTTAATCTTAGTTACATTTGACAATGATATGATCTGTTTGCTTCATTACTAGTGACACACAAACATGGTTACAACACCTAAGAAAGTTTCAGCTCCTACAGCAAATGGTAATGGCAATGAAGTTTACCAAGAGCCTCAGCCTTTAGCTCCTGCAGCAAATGGTAACAATGATGAAGTTTTCGAAGAACCTCAGGTGTCAGATTCTGCAGCAGGTGATGGTGGGGATGAAGACCCTTCCAAAGAGCCTCAGCATCCTTCCACTAGAGAAGAAAGACTCGAAAAGCACAGAATGCAGTGCCAGAATTTGATAGCATACCTGACAATGAATGTTTGCCCACCAGGTTTAGCAAAAAAAGAAGTGAGGAATATTAAAAACCAGGCTAAGACACACCAGTGGGATTCCAAAAGTAAGATGTTTGCAGTTAATGCATATTAGTCAGTGGCACTACGTAGACTATAATTATATCCTGAGGAAATTAAGTGTTATATTACAATTATGATAATTATATTATTTTGTAGGTGTCTCAGTGCAGCGACTGCAACCCTACTTTACTTTGATTCCAATGTCAACACTGCCTGTACAGCACAGTAGTTTTGTTACAAATTATAACTCAACTAAACCATGTTTATGTTTTATTTCAGGGAAAGAACTGATATATGTTGGGGCAAAAAAGGATGCGAGGAAGAAAGTTGTGACAGAACTTGAAGAAATCTCAGAAATCCTTCACCAATACCACTCTAATCCTATGGGTGGACACAGTGGGATAAACAACACATTGGCAAAAATCTCACAGTATTATTCGTGGAATGGTATGAAAGAGGATGTGGTTGAATATGTAAGTGTAAAAGGAAAATTGATGAGATGGCTTTAAAATAAAATATCTGCCCTCTTAAGTTGAAATGAAATAAAAATTAAAAGTAAAAACAAATTCCAAACCACTCAACATTCAATTTATCTATCATCTTGTTTGTGAGCTTGAATCCTGAGTTTACAAGATGTTATTCTTCGGAATTTGTTTTATTTTCTGAAATTGTCGTATGGTAATGGACTTTGAAATGAAATACTGTACATATATTTCCCTAACCATAATACATTTCATTTCTAGTGTAAGACCTGTGATCGCTGCCAACGATACGAGAAATTGAAAACCCAAGCACCAGAGCTTAAATCAATAAAAGTAAACAAGGCTTTGGAATTGGTTGGAATGGACCTTATTGGTAGGCTTCTTAAAAATTTACCTCCTTAAAAATTCCTCTCACTTAATTTCGATATTATGTTCTATATTTCCAATTAATGACAATATGTTTTATATTTTCAAGGGCCTCTACCTACCACTGATGCTGGATATAAGTATATGCTGACATTCACCGATTACTACACAAAGTTTGTGGACTTCTACCCATTAAAAGAGAAAGCTGCTATTGGGGTGGCACGCAGTATAAAAACATTTGTTTGCAGGTACAGTAAAACAAACACATTTTAATATACAGCATATAATATCAGACATGGTAGTAAAATGCTACTCTGGTTTTAAAAGTTACTGTTAATGACCCAATGTTTCTAAACTCCATTCTAGTGTCTTAATCAGGAATAATCTGTGACTGCAACTGCAACGAGATTCCTTTTATACTTGCTTTGTATATTATTATTATTTGAAAGTATATTATTATACTTTGAAAACAATAGAGTAACCTCTTTTGCAGATTTTTGTGTTTTTTTTGCTTCGTTTTTGAGATATTGCATTTTGTATGATGTGCAAGGTACCCACTTCCTACATGTACATCACACATGCGTAATGACTTACCATAGAAAGTTATATATCTTTACTATTGCCAAACAAAATCACTTGAAAATTAGTTACATGTGTGGGATGGGTACGTTGTAGGCAAAGTTCATGCACATCATTCTTTCACGAGTTCTTTTGATAGGACAAAAATATTATAACATTCTGGGATAAGTCATTATGCATCTGTGACGTAGGAAGTGGGACTTTATGTATATCATACAAAATGCAATATCTCAAAAACAAAGGGAAAAAAACAAAAATCTGTAAAAGAGCTTACTCTATTGTCTTCAAAGTACTTTCAAATAAGACAATAATAATTTTCGAGTCATATCCATTTAAAGATCTATGTAGTGCCAAGACCATGCACACATTGAAGGAATTATTCCTTTCTGTTTTAGATGGGGTGCCCCTTGCAGACTTCTGTCCGACCAAGGACGTGAATTTGTTGCCAAGGTAAAACACTTATAACTTTTTCAAATTTTATATATTTTTTTTCACAGAACTGACTCACTGTATACTTTTTTTTATATTTTGTTTTAACTCTTTTTAAATATTAAATTATTTTTTCATCATAATAGCAAGTGATTGTGAAATTTCTTGTGTCTTTAACAGGTGAACACAGAGGTTTGCAAACAGTTTCACATTAGTCGTTCTGTGACTAGTGCTTACCATCCCCAGACCAATGGTCTTGATGAGCGGACCAACAAAACACTAAAAGTGCGACTTGCAAAGTTAGTTAATGAGTATCAGAACAATTGGGATGACTTTTTGGAAGAGGTTGCATTCTCAATACGGACACAGAAACAGGGGTCAACGAAGTTCAGTCCATTCTTTCTTATGTTTGGTCGGCATGCAAGAACGCCAATACAGGTAATTATTATGAACCATTACTCAGTATGATCCTGACAATTCTTGTTTTTGTTGATTTTAGGTATTTTGTATACAAAGTATTTTGTAATTTGAGGTGCAGTGTATACTGTCTCATAATCTGGTATAGTAGGAGGAAAATTTGGGTATCCCATTACCCCCTGGCATGGCCTGAATTCTAAACTAGTTTTTCTGCACATAAACCTTTACTTACTTTGCAAAAACTGGCTCATTGTAGATGGAAGAGATATCAGAAGAAGAAAGCGAGAGTCATGAATGGGAAACTCCTTCTCTTGAAAGCTTAGAAGAGATGGTGTCTGACAGAGCAGAAATGATGGATAATGTTGACAAACAGGTAATGGTGCTCATTCCAATTTTTATTCTGTTTGGTATACAGTATGAGAGCATGAGATTATTGTGATACCCATTGATGATTGCTGTGTTTCATAGCATGTTGCAACTGTTTTTCAATTTTATACACTTAGTAACAAAATGATTTGTCTATTTAAATTGTACAGGTCCAAGATAATGTTGAGAAGGCACAAGCAAAGCAGAGAAAAGACTTCGCCAAGAGAAAGGACAAGGGGGTCAAGGTTTTCCAACATTCAGTTGGTGACCTTGTCCTGCGTAAGGTTATGAAAAACATTGGTCGGAAGGGTGGCAAGCTAGATGCATTATGGACTGGTCCATACAGGTACAGTATCTGTGATTAAAGTAATACTGACAGTACTTCCATAAGAAGTTTTATGTTTGTTTCCTAAAGATACAGTTAGCTACCGAAATTATAATTTGTTCTTAATATTATTATACTTTTTAAGATAATTCTTGTTTATGTTTCTACAGGATTGTTGAAATAGATAATCATCAACGTATCTCTCTTGCCAAAGAAAGTGGTGAAGTTCTTAAGGTCAAAGTGCCTTATGAACAAATTAAGCCACATGCATCAAGTGATTTCCACAAACCAATACCAACCCCTGCAGCTGCTTCCTCCAAAGCTAGCTTGCAAGAAAATAAGGCAGAAGAGAAACAAATGGATGACCAGTCAACTGACTTTGTTCCAGAACAAGAAGAAGCCACAAAAGTTCCGATTGTTCAACCTCGTGCCAGGACAGGGGAAAACTAAAGTTCATGGAAAAGCAGAAGATGTTGTCATCATCTCTGAGACAAAAGCAAAAAAAAGACCAATTGGGCCATTGCCTGTTAAACCAGCCACCTTTACAAAAGAAATTTCTAAACTTTTACCAAAAATTGACAATGGGGAGTGGCTGACAGACGAACATATTGACCATGCCCAAGCTGTGCTTGCGAAGGATTTTCCGTACATTGGAGGCCTACAAGCAGTGTGGGTATTTATTTCAGAGGGCTGTCAATCTGTAGGTACTCCCAAAGAGGATTTTGTTCAAATTTTAAATATTGCTGGCAATCATTGGATTACTGTCAGCAATATTGGCTGCCCTAAAGACACCATCACTATTTACGATTCTTTGTATGATGATATAAGTCCTACATGTAAAGCTAAATTTCTGAGGCAAATGGCTTACATGCTGATGCCAACATCAAAGCATGTTACTCTACAGTGGGCTGATATGCAGAAGCAAACAGGAGGTTGTGACTGTGGACTATTCGCAATTGCGGTAGCAACCAGTTTGTGTTATGGCATTTTGCCACAAGACTGTCCCTGGGAACAAGAGAAGATGCGACATCATTCATCATTGTGCTTCCAGCAAGGAAATCTCACACTTTTTCCACAATCTTCATTGGTTCGAGAACACCGACGCCACCGTCGAATGGAGAAAGCTGAAGTGTTCTGCCACTGCAGACAACCATACACCAAGGATGTCTTCATGATTCAATGCAACAGTTGCCAGGATTGGTTCCACCGGGGATGCCAAAGGATTCCAAGAAAGATTAACAAGAACACCCCTTTTATTTGTAAGAACTGTAAATAGTTTTTTAGGAGTGCATTGATTGTGTATATAGTAAATGTAAATAATTATTGTATAATATATAAATGTAAATATTGTATATAATTATATATTGTGAATACCAGTATAATTATATTAATATTAGATATCTTCCATTTAAGAATTTCATGCAATTCATTTGATAATCATGGATGTAAAGTACTGTCATTCAAACTGTTTTGAAAACCATAGGATGGGGGACTCTGGTATATTAGTGAGAAGGAGATACAAAGGCCTTTTTAATTTGGTGTTTGAAATTGGGGCCTTCATTGGGTTATTACTTTTAAGGTGGACTTTTTGGTAGAGTGATATTGACAGGGTATTTTTTGGTTTGATTAGGGAAATGTAACATTCTTAATTTTAGGTCGACCAATTGTGTCGGTTGCAATTAACATGCTTTCATAACATATTAAGGAGAAATGCATTTCTACTTGTAATATTCCTGATAAAATGCTGATGCATTGTTCCACAGTTTGAAATAATGATTCTACCTCACCCGATAGAGACTAAAGACAGATCTCATCTGCACCTCCATATCATTAATACACCCAAGTACCCAACACAATGAAAATTTTCCTGTATGCCCCTTAAACTGATTTTGGGTGGTTGAGTAATTGTGAAATGCTGAACAACAGCATACTTTTGTTTTCTATTAAAGCCTGTGTATTAACCATGCACAGGGGGTTGAACCGTAGACATTCAACTGCATACAGGCTACCCATGCATGGAATAGAGTAATGGTTTATACATCTTCAACAAATTTACAACCTAATATATATATACTATATATGGTAAGACTCCCTCATGTAGTCTCCCTACAATATTTTCATGGTTAAACCCATTTTTGGAGAAGGGTTAAGTAACCGATATAGTCCTGTTGGATTACTTGGATACAGTAAACTGTGTGGTTCAACTATGAAAATATAGCAGAGATACTATATGAATGGTTCCTATATGAATGAATCCTGGATACTATTAACCTAGGATACTATATGAAGTATATAGAGTACTAGTACTTTTCAAAGGCTACAACTATGAACTATTCTGAATCAGTCAGATCTAGATCACTTCTTATATAGGCAGTTGTTAAGTAACAAAGCAATCCCTTAATTTTAGCAACTTTCTTTTAGCAACTAAATTGAACTTTCGATTCTATTTGGCTAATACAAGGCAAGATAAATCATACAGGACTATAAACTACAAACCTTTTATATTTATATAAAACTGACACTACACTGTATACCATTGGCATTGTATAATATGGCGATTGAGAATGCATGCTGGCCTTTAAATGTCAGACATTTTTCAAAGTTTACTTGAGTAGAAATGCGTGTTCAATCCTTTTTTCCTTCAAATGAAGTCTTACAAGTCAAACGTTCGTTGAAAGAGGATGCACAATCTCAGACTGCAACAAACTGAGCCCGTTTCCGAGCGTGCTGAGATTGCAACCGCTGATTTGGACATGCGCACTACTTAAAAATACAATCTCAGCACGGAACAATCTCAGACCGCCACACCGGTGCTGATTTTCGTTCAGTAAAATCGTGAAATTTCGGCTGATTTTCCATGATCCCAGCCACTTTTAAGTTGTCCCATTAAGTTGTCACATTTTCTTGTTAAGGATGTAAAATTTAGCTGGTTTTCGTTAAAAATCCGATCATTTAAAGCGAAAACTATGATTCAGCAATAGTGATATAACTACGAAGTGGGGGGTTTGCACTGATCTCTATAAAAGGACTGGATAGCGCATCTATTGTTTCTCGCGCCCTAATTTTGATGCCGGAAGTGAGCAGCGGCGGCCATCTTACTAGGACCCACTTGGGTCCTAAACAATATGGCGTAAGTAGGAGTGGAAGGCAGTTTAACGACGTTTTTCGCCAAATTCGAGAAGTTTGCTAAGATTTACCACCGAATTACGGTTCGTAATCTTATTTTATATAATAGTTAAGTGTTTTAAACTCTTTATTCCTTTTACAAAGGCTTTTTTTTGCGAAAGATACCTGCCTATGTATTTGCTTCACGAATCACGGTATTAACAAAATAGTCGGTAAACAAATGTCTTCCAAGTCCGCATGTGTACTTGTTTCTCTCTTTATTTTGTAGTATAAACGCCATATTATTAAATGGTTTACTGTGATGGGTTTCCTTTATGTTTTGATTGATTTATTGCCGAGTAATTCAAATGAGAATTCAAATTTGGAAAAGTTCTAGCATAAAACCTTATAGTCCATTTGCCACTTTATATGTTTCTTTAATAGGCAACCTTGTTGCCATCAGAAGTGTATTGTTTTTTTATGGTTTTGTACTCACATGGATCTATAGAAATAAATTAGCTTGCAATGCAATTTATACAATAAAGGCCTTCATGGAGGCATAAATAATAGTGAGATATTATAAAGTATGACTTGTCTTTTTGAGATACCACTAAAGTTGAATCATAATTTTTGCTTTAAATGGTCGGCTTTTCAATGAAAACCCAGCTAAACTTTACATTTTTTACAAGTAAATGCACCTGTTGATGTTACCATTTCTGCAGAGTGTCTGGGATGCCAACTAAAACTCTAACAGTATCCCAGACACTCTACAAGTTTATTATTACATAAATGAAATATAATTTCCTGTATTGACTGATAGGATTAATAGCCACCTGCAAATAAATATTCAACAAAACAGCAAGAGCATTTGCATAATCTATATTTAATATTTCTATATTTGAAAATACATTATCATTAATTCTCTTGTTTTGGTTGAAGCTACTTTCAATGACACATCTTGATGTTCAGGGCTTCTCATAATCCCATCATAGAATTATCTTGTCAATATAAACTCTATGTTTTGGGGACTTTTGCCCTTATCAAATGCATTGCAATGGACTCAGTACAGCAAAATTTGGGTTTGCCATCTTGAGAAGGCAACCACAGCCAACCTTTGTGGTAAAAACCCAGTTAAAAAGTCAGTTACTATAGTGTTCTTTGGAAGACAAGTAATGCTAATTGTGGTAAAAAACTAAATATTTACTTAAAATTATAGAAATGCCACACCACATATAGAAATTAACAAAAATCAACTGAACCCTTAACCTTGTGATCACTTTTGAAATCTCTCTAATCATTGAACAGCAATAACTATTATAATAACAGAGCAAATGTTACATAGGGTTACAATCTGTATCCAGATTAACACCTGAGCCACTGGACTACAAAATAAAATACATGTATTAAAAGCTGATACTAAAGCCAAGTCAATAACATGTATGTGCACAACCTGTAAAGGTAATAAACTAAAGATTACAGTCTTACTAAGATGATAGAGTAAAGATTACTTGCAGCAAGTTTTGACGACTAGTGAGATATGCTGAACTATTGAACTAGATAAGCAAGGGTAGCAAACTGACAAATAGAAAAATACACATGCTGCCTATAAAGTGGTGATTGAAAGAGTCAAACTGAAAATACTACATTAGAAAACCATGTGAACCACTGAACCGTTTGAAGTAGCACAAACTTACTTTGGTTATTTAAAAATTAGAAACAATAATAATGCCAAGTCTTGCCCATTAACCTAGCAGATTATAGAGAGTGTATTATAAACTCAGGCATCTAATTTATGGGTCCATGGGAGTGTGGCACCCATTTATAGTCAATGAGTCATTGACCAGTTAGTAAAATCAAGGGTCCAAATTAAAATACTAATTCAAAAAAACAAGTTATAATTAATATCTCACTGAATTTTAATATGCGTTCACGTTAAAGATTTTTAAGTTATATAAATTGCATGTATAAGGTTTTATGCTAAAACGTTTCCAAATTTGAATTCCCATTTGGATTTAATAATCGGCAATAAATCAATCAAAACTTAAAGGAAACCCATCACAGTAAACCATTTAATAATACGGCATTTATACTACAAAATAAAGAGAGAAACAAGTACACATGCGGACTTGGAAGACATTTGTTTACCGACTATTGGTATCTTTCGCAAAAAAAAGCCTTTGTAAAAGGAATAAAGAATTTAAAACACTTAACTATTATATAAAATAAGATTACGAACCTTAATTCGGTGGTAACTCTTAGCAAACTTCTCGAATTTGGCGAAAAACGTCGTTAAACTGCTTTCCACTCCTATGTACGCCATATTGTTTAGGACCCAAGTGGGTCCTAGTAAGATGGCCGCCGCTGCTCACTTCCGGCATCAATTCCTGAACAATAGATGCTCTATCCAGTCCTTTTATAGAGATCAGTGGGGGCAACCTCGTCCCCAGGGCCATTTGTAGGGGCTGGGCCAAGATGGCGGCCAAAAACAAAATGGCGGGAACAAATGGCCCTGGTGGAGGCTAGCTCAAAATGCGCAGTATATTGCGCATTTTGATAACTAGAACTCAGTCCTTTACACAGTGATTATACCTAATTACACCTAATTATTGCATGGTTTGAAATATAATTTCCCGTGCCGTGGGCAGGAACAACCGACAAGGTCAAAATACAATTTAAAAAAAAAAATACAAAATCAAACCGTCTGATTTACGCCATAAGCTCTTGACCAATCAGAGGCTGAGATAGCCTAGCCTCCACCAGGGCCATTTGTTCCCGCCATCTTGGCCCAGTTCCCTACAAATGGCCCTGGGTACGAGGTTGCAGTGGGGGTTTGCTATAACCCGGGCGATGATCGAGGATGAGCATGAAATATTTTTGGTCAGCAGTCATATTAACTACATAACATCAACGGAAACCGTAAAGTGTTCGAACACTGGATTATATGAAGATTCGTGTGACACGTCTAGCCAATTCGTCCTTCAAAAAACAACTGTTAAGTCTGTTTTCTAGAACAGATGTCAAAAAATATTCTCGTGCTGGGGGAAAGCCCTTCTTTTGTGTGAACCGGAGATTGGCGTTGAAGCTTAATTCTAATTGTCTGTCGCAATATTCACAGTGTCATGAGTTATGACCCATATTTTTAAAGTTTAAATTTACAAACACGCGAAAGAAATCTTTTTATCCCAAACTGGAAAAAAAGATGATAAAATTTTAAAAAAATAAGGTCGACAACAAATTTCGTGCACGGGACGCGTGCCAATTACACGTCATCGATCCACTGGGTGTGTTTTCAGTAAAAATATATAAAAACATTTTGTTGTCTGGAATATATAAAAGAGTGCTTTTACATATTGGGAGCGTGAGAAAAACATATTTATGAGTGAAACGGAACCAATATTACTGCATATGTTTGCATGCATGAATGTGCGTTATTGAACATTTCAAAGGTTGAAATTAAATTAAATTGGCGGTAGATTTTTTCTTGGAATGACTTTCTGCACAAAAAACGTGGAACTATAATAACCTAAAACCTTTAATTCATGCCGGTCATTAAAAGAATAATTTTTTGATATTATATAATTAGATTTTACACAAACCTAGAATTGCTTAATTTTTCTAGAGACTATTTAACTGCTTTTCTGTTGAAATTAATTTTAATTTAAGAAATTCTTCGAGATTTTCCTTCAAAAAGTGTAATTAATTAATTCCGAGGGGCAAATCAAGAAAAATAAAAAAATCATGAAAAGCTCAGATGATTTTTTGATCACGTACACTTTTTTTTTTCACCTGAACTGAAAGCGTAGGTTGATCGGATCATCGGAGGTTCGTACTTAGGCTGCCTCAGGCGCCACTCCCCTCCCGCTTTCAAGCAGAAGGGGGCCCGTGGCTGAGATAGCGTGTGATTTTCTCAGGCTAATTCGGACTTTCAAAGAGAAACTGCATAATTTTTTTATTCACTCATTTTTTTGGGCTGGTCAGAATCTGGGGCTGGGGGCAAATGCCCCCTTAAATGTTTGTGATTGTTCTATAAGCCTACCTAGTTTTATTTCAATAGCGTAAATACTTTTGGAGATATCAGCCGCTGGCACTTTCCCCCTCCCCAAGCCCTGCCCAGATTTCTGGCACCCTTGGACATTCTGCGTAAGAAAAGCGTTTGGCACGGAGCTTTATAGGTGTACCAGGTTGGAAGAGATACAGCCCTAACGGCAAAGTAATTCGAAAATTAATGTCAGTCTTGCAAAATTAAAATTTGTCAGAATTTAGGTCCACTTCTGCGCAATGTGACCGTATACGCCCATGAGCAGATGCAAGAAAAGTAGAGGCCTCAAAAAGGAATCAAAACATTCGGACATAGTATTAGAAAAAATTCGAAATACTTTGATAATAAGCTTTAAACTTATTTTTTAAAAACCTTTTTCCGGGATTATATTCAGAAGTGATAATTTTCGGGAGGGGGTACGTTTTAAAATAGGTAATTTGTGTATATTTTAATTAGCCTGCGGGCTATGTATATTCATACGATTATTTGGCTTCTGCTGCAGCAGGGCTAATTATTAATATCGAAGATATTTTGTTTCGTTTGAGATTTATTAATAATAGGGAGAATCGGATCTTATTCTCGAGATTGGCCGGTGGGGCGTGATATTAGAAGTTTATTGAGTATACCATATAAAATCGATCGATACATAGCGTTCTGAGCCGAGATTCTCAGATCTTGACGACCGCTGACCAAAACGATTTCATGCTCATCCTCGATCATCGCCCGGGTTATAGCAAACCCCAGAGGAGGTGTTCAGCCTATCCCAGGGTACTTTGCGGTGGATTTCGCGGAGGACGACAACATGGCGTCGTGTTTTCCTCGTTAAATGCCGTGGCAAGAAACTCGGAATTTGACGTGGTAATCGACAATTATGGAGTTAATTCACTATTAATTCAAAATTATGTAACTAATAAAGAGATAAAGCTATCTATCCCAGTATTTGTATGCATTTCATTGGACGTAATTCCAAATTATTCCTGACGTGTTAAACTATACACAAGGTAAAGTGATTTAATCCACATAATGTATGAGAGTACAAAAGAACTTTCGATAAGGCAAATGTGAACTGGAAGTGTTTCGATCGAAAGTATATGGTAGCTAGTTTCTTAAAACGGTTAAGTCTCCTTAAGTCTCCTTTCGTTGTCCGTATTGTGTTTTTAAAATATATCGTTTTTTGTGTTGTTCGAAATGGCGTCGAACAGAAGCAGTGAGAAGAGACATCGCGTACCTAGTGGCGATACTCCAAAAAAAGACAAGCTGTTGCGTGCCGAAGCTGACTAGAACATTCTGTACGTCCACGTCGATCGTTATTTTCTTCTGAAGAGGTAATGAGCATTTCTTTAATGAATTATAATCAGAAACAGCTGAGCAGCAGACTGTGTAATTTATGTTTGCTTGTTATAATTACACGCTTGGCCGCTTGGGGTTAAATGCTAATATGGGTTATAGTTTAATAATCGCATCTGTTGTAGGTGTGTAGTCTTCTAGTCAGTTTTGTAAAGCTTAGATAAAAGGGAATTTATGTTTTAGTCGTTGGACTGCTCTGAGCAACGAACTAGACAACCACCATGGTCAGAAGAGGAAGACTCTGCTTTGGTACAATTTGTTGCCTTACATAAAGACCTTCAGAAGACGAATAATGAATGGCCTTCACTTCGTGTAACAGATCCTTACTGGCAAGAAGCACGTACTTTTTTAAGTAATTCCTGGTGGTCCAACATCAAGAACTGGTAAGAATATCAATTTTAATGATATAAATACACTTGTTAAACTTTAATGCTTATAAAAGTGGTGAGACTATAGGGGCTTATAAATCAGTATAATTCTGGTGAACAAACTATTGGTTATTTACATTATCATAGTGTGAGGTCGGTTCGATTCCACCTTTATTCTTGCCCCTTATTTATACCTTTTATAAATTGGTATTTTGAATATGTATTTATGAATAGTATTTCAATGAAGTTATATTCTGTTTGTATAGCTACTTCAATTCGCTCAAGAATTGTAAATGTTCTAAAAAAGAAAGGTACTGTGGATGAAGTTGAGAAGCTATTCAGCATTGATTATGAAGATGTAACAAATAAGCATGTTCATTCACAACAAAAGAGTTCCACTCATTCAACCTGTGTCAATGATCTTGATGTGATTAAAATAAAGATTATTGAACTTTGTGAGCTTTTGGTGGAGAAGGTTAGTGCTCAATCATTGACCAAGCTGCTTTCCAGAGTGTGTGCATTTCTACCACATGATGAGCTTCTGAATGTTGGTGATAATCTATTTGCAAGTGTTGCTAAATCCAGTGGTATAAAGTCCAAATGCTTCTAAATTTTGTCTCCCTTTCTCTGGAAGCTATGAAAAAATTTGCAGGATGCAGGAAAGGAAAATCTGCTGCTAAAGTTTGCTCAGTGTGTTGGTGTGAGGAGACCAGATGGTACAGACACACTTATGCCAATGGGTCGGATGCCTTTTGGATTGGTTGAATACCAAATAAAATTTTTTACTTGTACTAACACACAACAGGTTTGTTTGTGTTTCTTGTACTAATTTGTTAGATGAGTTCGCTATAATTATATATAATTATCAATTTTTGCTTCCTGTATGCAGTTTGTGGTATTAATAATAATTATTTGAGGACTTTTTTCCACAGGTGCTCAAAATTGTATGTTAATCAATAAACTTATGTGCACATTTTATTTCTGATACATAACAGATATCCATGCCACAGGATTATGATTTATGGCACTCTACAATGGTTTCAGAATTTGGTCAGCGCTTTAATCGTCTATTCAGAGGCCCAATGTGGAGTAATGTGTCTCGTGACTGCATGAAAATGCCAATTCATGTAAGTTTAGTACTGTACACTTTGTGCTATTTAAATATTGCAATAAAAATTTAACAACTGTTGTTAATATTATAATAGCACAAAGTTATACAGATACTGTTATCTACAGGCTGTATGCATAATTATTGCAAGCATGGTCTGCACATCTGTATTTACCACATACACCGGTACTTACTTGTGACTCTCTGTGGATACCAGCAACCCAGGAGGAAACTAAGTCTTCTTTGTACACAACAATTACTTCCATTGTGTACTTTATGATAAGCTGGGGTTTATTATTATTTTAGGCACATGTGAATGTTGCATGTGTTGGCAAAGTAACAAGATGCGAAGACATGAAGCACTCTGAATATAGTGTGGAACCAGAAGTGCAGGTATAGTGCATGTTCATGTATTACTGTGAAATTTGAATTCCTGGTCCAGGCATTTAGCGTTTGGTCTGGGCTCTGGCTAATGCAAAATGATCTTACTCAGCCAAGTGTACTTGCCTGTGGTTTACTTGCCTGTGGTTTTTGCCTGTCTAAGATGACTTTGAGTAGTTGTATCCCTAATTCTTTCTCCTCCAGGCCAAGTGCTGAGAGATTTATTATCAATGGCAAAAATTAAAAGCTGACCTTAAAGTAACCAGATCTTGTTCAGTAACTATACTGTCCACTTTTGTTAAAACTTAGGTACCAGCACTGAAAGCATTGTCAGAGTGTCATAAATCTGGTCATTTTTGGGTGAAAGCTGATGGAACTGACCTGAAAGCAGCATTGCAAGAATCCACTAAGGGTGAATGGAATGGTGATGTTGATCTTGGTGATGGAAACCTAGGCGAACTTCGGCAAGAATATGAAACCCGAATGAGCGATGTGCATCAATGTGCCAACAAAAGCAACTTGTCAAAGAGTCAGTTGTATACATACAAAGTTCTGGGTGGGCTTGCCATTGACAAAGTATTTCTGGCACATGGTTTGAACACAGCAGTTCGGGTTTATCAGACCAAGTTTGACAAGGGCGGCACAGCAGAAGAAACATTAAAAGGATTGAACTGGGAAGTTGTCGAGTACAGTACCTTGTTGGAGCAAGCACAGAAGTTTCACTATACATGTCAGCAACCTTTAGAGCTTTTGAAGCCTGAGATCTTGGACTTTCAGAAAATTTTATTTTGATTTTGGAAAATTTCAACCCATCATCCTTGCCTATTTGACAAATGTGTACAAGAAGAAACGTCAACCTGCTGCCACCCATGTCTTGGTTGTTATGGTGTCTGAAGAAAGGCGGAAACAAGAAACCTTATGCAGTGCCAGTGCAGTATATACCATACCACTCCTTCAGCGATCGGTTTGTCAGAGAGCTGTTGCAAGAAGTTAAACGAGTTATGACTGAAAACAACATGGAAGTCGTAGGTAATGCATCATTTACTTTTGAGGATTCCATTCCTTGGGTAAACCAGGAGAAAGATGACGTATATACTCCTGGAATATGAGAAATCTGAAACTAAGTGTGTAAACCCTTGGGGTACCCAGTAAATAAAATATTTCAATAAATTGAGCATAAGATTGATCAAAGACAGCATTACAATGATTTTAAACTACCACAACAAAAATGCTAGTGCAAAATATGTTACAGGTGTAATGTTTGATTCGGTAGCTAAGTAGATTGTCTGGAGTTGGAGAAAGATTTTCAACCAGCTTTATACAAGGCAGGGATTTCTAATTTCTGGTGTTAGACAGAGTAAAACAAATATAAAGGGTCGTTTATTTAATTCCAATCATGAAATAACAAGTCTGGAGAGTTAAATTAATTTTACTGAATAAATTAATGTAGGAACAGTCACAGATGGTGAATTTAGCACCTTGAGGACACAAGGAGAAACAAGGCCACTTCATATCTGGCAACTTATTCATGATGTGAAGCAAATGGTTACTAGAAAATCCAAGCAAAGACTGGAAGAGATATTGCAATGTACATTAGGTAATGATGTAGACAGTATCTGGAAACCTCGATATTCTATTTCATAGAGTACCTGGTATAAAATGGTGAACTTACTGGGCAGGTTTAGCCTCTCCACAGGCATCTCCAAATCAGAAACCGCCGAGACCACAGAGGCAGTGAGGCACAGAGTTGCCTGTGGAGGAGGCTATGGCAGGTTGTGGAGTTACAGGTTGTAAACTCTATTTGATTTATTATTGTGTATTATTCATTTTATTAACAGATGCAAATGGAAAACATGTTCCTTTTATACACAACCAGAAAATACCTCTAACAGTTCTTGAAGAGATACATAACCTTCAAAAGACAGGCCTACCATTCCATGAAGCTGTATCCCAAGTCCGCTCTCAGCTGGTCCCCCATGGTTACACTCCAATGCCTTTCCGACATACCAAAAAGAAACAGAAATAGACGTTATGCGCTCCCTTGTGGCCACACTCTACTTTCGGCATTCCGTTTCAATATGGAAGAGCAAAGGAGTTGATTTTTCATTATATCTCTATGTACCTGAAGAATCACCAACTACTGGCAGATGTACATCATGAGAGGGAAGATCACTGCCACATATTGAAACGGATTGCCAAGCACACACACGTGAAGGACTTATATGTCACTAAACCTGGATGCTTTTGATGAAGCTATGAGGGACCCTTTCAACAGGTCTCACACACACACAGCACTTGTAGGAAAGCGCAAACAGTCAGTGACAGATGCAGAGAAACTTTTATCTTACCATGTTGCCCAGTTTCTTGATAAAAATGGTCACAACGTAGAAGCCAGATATGTACAAACAGTGGCAAAATGGCATGAAGCATCTGATGGGCGGGGCATGAACCAGCTGCAAAGGAGCAAAGCAAACTATACCATGCTGAACCTACTTATTGGAAGAGCTGATTTCCCTTGGTATGAATGTGGCATGGATCTGTCTACTATGGATATAAACAGGTAAATAGTGCATAACATACAGCAATGTATGCCTTACAATAGGTATATCATTAGGCATCTATAGACAACCTATAGGTGCCTATAGAGATCTATATCCTCCCTACTTGTACCTTGCAGAACTTCATATCAGTTTAATTACTGTATATCATTATATTAAACCATCCTCATCAGTATTATTGGTATTCATTCTTAGACCTTTTTAGTGGAGTGCGTGGATTTAGTAGGGAAACTGTAATTGCAAATCACAACCAACATTGAGAGCCAGGAATTCCGAAGACAACAAAATATTAACATTGGTTGGGAGGAACATCCAAGAGCTGGGACAACAGATGACGTAGAGTGCTTTTTCTCACTGTACCATCAGCAGTTAGGGGGAACATTTACACTCAAAGAGTTCAAATACCATTGGAGAAAAAATATGCAGGTACATACTATATAATTATTACAAAAAATGCTATTACCGTACAATATTTCATCGAATATATATATGCAATGAGAGGTTGGGGTCAAGGCTATAGCACTGATCCCTATACTAACTGATAGGCGGGAACAATCTACTGGTTGACCCCACTGGTGGCCATGTTGGTTCACCCAAAAGAACAAAAACAACCTGAACTAAATAAAATTAATTTGCTTCAAGCGAAGACTGCAATATTCCACCAGGTTGGTCTAGATTGCTAGCTCGAGTTTCAAAGTTGGTTTTGCAATGCTTATGCAATTTCTGGTGCTTTAAAATCCATCTTGTATTAAGATAATTATATTTATAATATGCATGACAAAAATTGGTTGAGAGGATCTTTTGGGTGTACCAACATGGCTGCCAGTGTGCTTGCAAGGCAATTTGTTTCTAGACCGCCCATCCAGTTAGTATAGAGATCAGTGGGTCTATAGAATTATATTCTATAGAGTTCTTTAAAACTTTCCTTGCTTTCTTTTAAATTCAAAAACAGGGAATTTTCATTGAAGTTAGATGACAAGTTGCCTTTCTATTATTGGGAGTTTAAATGAAAGGTTCAGAGGATCATCTGACACATACGAGTCATTTTGACCAATCTGCAGAAGTAAAGCAAAATGTTGCACCTGAAAAGCACCCTTTGCGCCTTCACCGCCTTACACTGAATCGAAGGGAGGATGCTTCCATTTTCACTGCTGGCCGGATCATTTTTACCAGTCCGAAACAAGGCAACAATTAGACAACGACTCCACCGAAATCCGGTTGGCCTTCCTACAATCTTGGAAAAATAATATGTTCCTACACCAAACAAGCACCTGATGACAGTGACTGAATGAAAAGGAAGAAGTGTGTTGTATGAAATGAAAGGTACTCTTCTCATGTGGTGTTTGGCAGAGTCAAACTGGAAGCACTCTTCTCACATATTATGGTGTTTGGTAGAGTCAAACTGGAAGCACTCTTCTCATAATATGTGGTGTTTCGTGGAGTCAACCTGGAAGCACTCTTCTCATAATTATGCGGTGTTTGGTAGAGTCAAACTGGAAGCACTCTTCTCATAAGTGGTGTTTGGTGCAGTCAAACTGGAAGCACTCTCCTCGTATACTGTATGGCCAATTACTGTTATTAGTAATTCATTGCTCTGCCATTTGATAGTCCTCAAGAAGTAACTCAAAGATACTTGTAAAAACAAACAGATTTAAATATTCAACAGAGCATTATATGTGTTCTCGGATGCATCTGGTAACCATCTACTTAACTTTGTGATGGTAAAGTATCCAGTCATCATCAGTCTGTCTGCCCGATATACAAATGAACTTCGTACAGTGCTCAGTTCAACAGACCTAATTTCATTGTTCCTTATAGCACTGGTGAGTTTTGGGATCTTCTGGCATCCCACATACCCCAGAGGATGCCAAATGCCATCTAACAATGCATCAAATCTGATTGCATTTCGATCTTCAGGATTGTCTGGTTCAAACTTCATTTGAACTTCAACAGTTTCATTGTTTCTTTTTTTCGTCGACATTGTTTAAGAGCTGATTGGTACCTCTCTCCCAGTATGCACCTCGACCAGCAAAAACCTGTGTAAACAGTTCATCATCCTCCTGGTTGAGGTACTACGTGCTCTGGTGTTTCAGCAACAGTAGTAACAGCAGTGCTTGCAGTGCCACTAGCTCCTTGTGGCTCTTCTTGGGGAACTGGTTGAAAGGGACGCATCAAAATTTTTTCCTCCTTTGGAAAATTCTGTACAATTACATAGAATGTTATCTTGCCTGTGCATTTTTAACATTTACAGGAGTCAAAAGCTTATCAACGTTATCATTTTTCTCATAAGAATCAGTGGGCTGAATTGGATGGATTATAATTGAGGGGGACATTAACATATTTGGCGATGAGAACTGCCTCATATGTTTCTCCGTCATCTTGATGAAACTGTCAAAGGTATTAAAGGAGAGAAATTATTTGCCGATACCAATTGATGCTGATCGAGGACATACCATTGAACATATTTTCAAAGTTAAGTACAACTAGTGTATATTATCATATCTACATAATTTAGCGATGCATTTGTCTTATATTTATTAAGATATAACGAAAACTCTTAAAACAACAGAAGTGAATAAGGGATATATATATAAAACAACAACAAAATGGGAAATCTAAACGACTATTTCTTATAAATTTTCCTATAAAGTCAACAACGTATTTTAAACAAATGACAAGTAGTCCGAATATTAAAAAAATATGACACATGACTTCACGGCATTAGATAGTTCAAAAGAACGTCAAACTTAGGTGTTCATAAAAAACAATTTTTATTGGTATTACAATCAGTTTTAATAACTATAACAATACATACAGTAAAATCACAGCAAGATAGAACCTTCACACAAAGCGGGTAAGGCATCTGCTTGAGCCGTTCAACCTCATCATTGTCGATATCGTAAAGTAAAACAATTCTCCTTTCCTTCAACTTCTCGATCAAACTCATATGAGCAATACGACCATATAAACAAAACGAATTTGCTGTGTTAAACACATAAGTAGACTCCTCTTCTTCGATACAATACAACACCATCAACTGGTCTTTCTTCAACGCACTAGACTCGCTCTCTATCACTTCCATGATAGAAATGACGACAACTTCCGCCCGCTACATTTGATAATATAGTTTGTTCGCAAAGCATTGTGGGATAGGCTGAACACCTCCTCTGAGCAAACCCCACGAAGTGGGTCCCACCGGATATGGTTGCCGCGAGATTTTTAGCCTCACTTCCGACTTCAATTTTTGCAAGGCGCGAACCAATAGATGCTCTATCCAGTATAATGAGTATATTATTTGAGATCAGTGGATGCGCCCAGCCGTTGGTTGGGCGAGGGATCGCGGGCGCACCGAGACCCAACGGCTGGAATCTGGGTAATAATTCCATGTCCTACATAACCCAAGTACTTCATGGAAGCCTTACCCCAACACACAACCTAACCTAAGGATGGCAATTCGTGTAAATAGGACATGGACGTATAACCAAACTGTGCACCACGTTAATTTTAGCATTACAACCGCTGAACATTTCAACCAGAAGTCAGAAGTCACCAGATATATTTGAGAATATATTATCATATATTTGAGATATATTATCAATAAACATTTGTCTTGAGGGAGTGAAAAAATCAAAGTTCATGAAATAGTTCATATTATTTTGAAAAGTTCATGAAATGTTCACAAAACCTTGTTGTTCATAAAAAGTTCACGTCAAGGAGAAAAAGTTCACAAATCCGTGAACTTTGTTCATGATCTGGCAACACTGACTGCGCCAGAAAATGACGAAATGCGGTTTGGTGAACACTTGAATCAATCACCAATTTCCCATCCACTTCAACACTACTTACCGGTGCAGACAATATGTCGGGACAAACTAATAACATTCCGATCATTCCGAAACCACCAAACCAGCCACGCATCGGAAAAGAATGTTTGTTTTGCAAAGGAGCGCATCGTCCCCACGAGTGTACAGTTCTGACAGATCCTGAAACACGAAAAAATGTGGTGCGTCAAACCAACTTATGCTTTAACTGCCTAGGAAATCACCGTGTATCGCAATGCCAATCCAAATTTTGATGCAGGGAGTGTCGCAAAAAACACCACTCAAGTCTTTGCCCTGGGGACGTGCAAGACACCCCCCGCGTAAATTTGCCTGCAGAAACAAACCCGCAAATTTCCACCAGCCTTCAACACGCGGTCCTCGAAAACGCGGTCGACAAACAACACACCGAAACCGCAAGTGAGAATCCTAACGATACACCTGAAAGGACAGTGGCAACTCTACAGACCAGTGAACGTAAAGTCAACCACGGTGAAACAAGTAGACGTAGTCACAGTGTAATTGAAGGCAGACACTGGCGAAACTATTCCAATCCAAACCATCATAGTACCGACCGTATCTGCACCACATCAAAATCACACCACCGCTAGCGTTCGCGGCCTACCCTACCTAAAAGGTTTGAAGTTAGCCCACCCGATCGGTGATGATGAACAGTTTGAGATAACGCTCCTCATCGGCGCAGATCACTACTGGGATGTGGTAGAAAATAGCATAGTTCGGGGACCAGGACCAACTGCTGCACAGTCAAAAATTGGATACCTATTGTCTGGACCTGTGGCCACCAAAAATCCACCAACTCAGACTCAGCTCAATACAGCTATCCTCATGGTTCTCACTACGGACAGACCCGAGCTGCAAGCTCTAGAACGCTTTTGGCACCTAGAATCGATCGGCATTTGCCCCAACGAAGATGAAAACGAAGACAAAAGGTTCCTGGAAAACTATCAAGATGGTAATGGCTAAATCCAGAGTGGCTCCCCTCAAAAAACTTACCCTCCCACAACTGGAATTAATGGCAACCGTAGTCGGAGCAAGGTTAGCTTCCTAGTAAGTCTATAATAATTAACTTAGCCTAATTATCGTTATTACGTATTACGATAAAGTGCGTCAGGTTGCGTGACTAGGGGCAGAGTGATATTAGTTCTTGGGGAGTGAACATAGAATCTTGATCTACCGAAAATTATTATATCTACCAAAGAAGGAAGACTTTAAACTGGACTGATTGCTAACACTTGAGGAACGAGAGGAGACCAAAGTAAGACTTTTACTTCATTCTTTAAATATAGATGCATGCGTATAGTACATCGGGATATTGATTTATGTAAAGTATATTAGCCTAGCTTGTATTTAGACATTCGCTATTTTCCTTCTAGTTCGAACTCGCTCGCATGAACACGCAAATCAACGCTACTTTTGAACAACGATTGAACTTTATCTCGAATTAAAGAAATCTCTACTGATTAATCTACCCGTCTAGTTTGCGCAGTCGACAGTGAAGTTCGAAACATTCACTTTACCTGAGGTAGCCTACCTCAAGTAAACCACCCTGTAGGCTTGAGACCGAAATCAATACGACCGCTACGCAAAGAGCCTACATTATTTTAGATTATGTTGCTAGTTCACTAACTTCACTGACTACTTCACTGCATCGCCCCTTGCCGCAGCCATGCTGCCGGCTCTTACGGCTATATGGAAACTAGGCTTTAAGTCGCTGCGACACTGATAAACTATTAATGCTTGGTGAACACGCACAACAACGAATCATTAGAAGGAAAGATAACGGATCTATAATGATAATAAGTCGCCCCCGACTATCGTCATAACAGCGCATTCATTCACTTCAGTCACGACTGTACTTTTTGGCATAGGAGAACAGTTAATAGTATATACTAGTAACTGAATTAGAGCTACTATTTGAAGCTAAAGCATAACAGGAACATAAGTTCAACAAACTAGGAAAAACTAACAAAAATTTACTTGTTTGAAAATATTAGCATATAAGGCACACTTTTAAAAGGTTTTTTTTTTACCAGTAATTAGGTTTAGGAATCTTAATGGTCTCAACCTCCAATAATAGGTCCAACACAATTACACTGAGTAAATGCAGTTTAATTTTTTAACAATGTATACTACAAATCCACTTTTTTCAACGTGTTCTTAACCCGTTTTTGTCGGTGGATTTTCTCTGTGATTGATGAGTAACTGAATCGTCTGGTGTTAGTCAGTGTCGGATGCTGCGCAGAAAAATTAATCTCTAGGCCCGAAGAGCACGATGGGAACTTACGGTGTGGTTACTGGTGAGTTAAAGTGCCTATAAAACGAAATTTCACTTCAGTTTTTTAAGATTGTATTTGAAAGAACACCTAAGATAATGAAAAATGGCTTTTACATGCTTTTCAAATCTTATCCCATTCTTGAGTTATTGGTTATGCAACTTGTTTGTGTGTGGGAGAAAACGGAAAATTACTAGTCAGATCTTTGGATTGGTTTAACTACACGAAACCACACATATAGCGGCAGATGTAATACCATACCCTTGATTCAGTCTAATCAAACCATGCCAAAGAGATGACTGATTTTCCGTTTTCTCCTACAGACAACGTGTGACTTCATTGCTCAAATTTTTCATTATCTTAGGTGTTCTTCCAAATACCAATATAATAAAAAAACTGAAGTAAAATTTCGTTTCATATATATTCACGTTAAAACTCTGATGGACTTTATCTGTGTGAAAATTTTCATATTTTTGTTCTAGTTTGTGTATATATAAATTTCATGTTAATAAGTTATCAAGGATGTGTCCAGAAACACGCACTTTGATAATTGGTTAAATTGGTGTCAAAATGTCAAATTAAAATATACATGCATGATTAACCTTTAATTAATGTCTCCACGAAAAGCATTTGGCATAAAGACAAAATTTAGATTTTAAATTAAATTTAACTCGATCTATATAACTGCACGTATACTCCCCAGTTTTAACATGCAACAATAAATAACTGATGAAATATGTCCCAAATCGAGCTATGATATACGGCTTTACCTTTGGGAACTCTTGTCCATGCATATAATTGCAGCATACTTATATAACTGATTTAACTGCTGAGCTAGTCAGCTTGGCGGGCTAGTCACGCGATTGATTAGGATCTCACTGTGGTTTTAAAACTAGGTTCAAAAACTCATTAATAATTCATGAGCAAATCGTCAAATCAGAGCTTGTAAATCGGTCACATGCACGCCTGTTTATACCCGATAAAGTAAGATTATTCAACTGGGATGACAATAGATCTCATTATCAAACCTTTTCTCTTATTAGTATTCTTTATATAAAGCATACTAATAAGGATCCTTATTAGTATGCTTTATATAAAGAATACTAATAAGCAACAAAACGTAATTCATCACAACATTAATCACACAAACAAATCAGTTTAATTCTTTATTTCACACCATCATGCAATCAAACACTTCATTTAAGTTTCAAGACAACACAGTTCTATATCTCAATTTCCATGAAATAACTTACTTTTCGACAAAATTAAACGTACAGTTATTGAAAACAGATCTAGTAAGGGTCTCTCTTACATAAATATGATCGTCTGGTAATGGAATATTGCACAACACATCATCAGGAACTTCAAAGTTAACGTCTCAGTCTAACATAAAAATAAAAAAAATGTCAAGATAATCGTACATTCTGTGCTCTAGTTCTAAACGTTGATAAACCTCTTACAAGGAAACATTACCTTTGATCGTTCTTATTCAATATCTTTACAGCATCTGATCCATTACAGTCTTCTACATGCCGCGAAATGCCACAACAAATACTATATAACGAACGCGAAGGATATCGCTCTCCGTTATCTTTAGACACTTCTTCTACGAACTTCGTTAACCAAAAATTTAGCGGTTCGGCGCTCATGTCAGCGACATCAGTGCCCAGATCGTCGACTTTAGTCACATCAACTTTGAAGCCAACTTGTTCTTCAAGACACCTCTTATTGCCCCTCGCCTCCTGCCATTCTCTAAAAATCTTGACGGCCCATTTAGTTACTGAGCGAGTTGATCTTGGTACGGCATCATCAAGCATTTTTTTTTCCTCTTCGGCAGTTTTCGCTTCACGAAACTTTCTCTACGAAGCCATCGTTCTAACTACAATTCGTATATCGCATTCACGCCCTAAAATTCCATGCATCGTAATTTCGTCGTGTTTTAGCATAATCTCTATATTCAATTCCTTGGAGATCTTTCAGTTTATTAGTCTATTGTTTCGAGATTCCTTTTTGAAGCTGTTCAATAAACTCGCATCACGTGTTTTATCGGGTCAAAAACCACTCGGGCTACGCCCTCGTGGTTTTAAACCCGATAAAACACTGCTGCTCGTTTATTAAACATTACTTAACCGTGCTAGCCCAGTCTTATACAAAAAAATTAGGTTTTTCCACTTTTTCAAATATCTGCTAAATCAATTCTCTATATGTTTCTTTTTATATTGCAAATTTTGATTTTTCGCAGTTTACACTGCAAAGTGTCAAATTCTAAAAAAAAAACCTTTTCGACGAAATTTGCATTTCAAGGTGGTTTGGGTCTTAAAAATTTAATTTATAAAACAGAATACTAAAAACGTACATATTTCGTTGACTTTATCAGCATGAAGTCGACATTTATCTGTCACGTGAAAGTGCTTATTCGCTTGTTGCTTGTCATGAACCTTACGTTCAGTGCGATTTCATCTCATACAAGAATATTCTCCACATTTCGCGCGGTTTAGTTTGATATAAGATTTGGGTCGGGTACTTCTTCAGACAACGAGATATTCAGAGAAACGGGAATTGTTTACACCGCAATGAGATGAACTGTTATGAATTTGACAACTAAGATCAATATATTAATCAGGGGGGAGCAGTAAACTGTGTTAATGTTCAGTTAAACTGTTAATCGTATCAAAACCAGCCCTGCATGTAAGGACTCGGTCGTTCATTTAACTTAGCAGCAATATTTCATCAAGGTTAGGAAGGAAGAAAATCAATGGACTAAATAACAACATTACGCTACTTGCGTTTTATTCCACAGATAGGAACACCAATAACATAATGTTTGAAGAATTGGGGAAGGTCCATGTCGAATTTTCAAAAAGTGTATCCATAATGCCATTCGAGAGTAGTTTTCAGGGATGTGATGGGCTCGGGTCTTGGGTTTTGGGGGGGTGAGAACCTCGGTCTCCTAGGGGGTCCGGAGCATGCCCACCAGAAAAGTTTGGATTTCTAGGGTCTCTGAAACACTATTTCCTGTATTTTGAGGCAAGTATTTAAGAGTGATCTGAAAGCCTTTAATTACATAATTTTGTTAAAATCAAACCAGAACATAGAATGATACGCATCAGAATATCTTTAGATTTATTTATAAACAAGTCGTAAATGTAAAAACAAGTTGGAGGCATTTTGTATTGACCCTTAGTATTGTAATTTATAGCATATGCATGCCTGCAATATATAACACATCACTATCTACTCACTTGGACTTAAAACAACTGTACCCAGCCCTCCCCCCTACAAGTTTCTCCACGGATTTAAACTTTTCATAAGAACGGTCTTGGAGACCATTGGGGCGGGACCCCCCCTCCTTCGAAGATGTTCGGTACAATGTCGACACGTTGACAGGTTCGAAAATGTTCACTACGATGTCGACACGTCGACAGGTTCGAAAATGTTCGCTACGATGTCGACACGTCGACAGGTTAGAAGATTTTCACTACGATGTCGACACGTACAGCTTGTGGTGAATGTTCCCAGAGACACCGTCTCTAGATCACCGTCAATAGATCACGTACAAAAAATAAGAATAATTTATTCAAAATAAAAACATAAAACCTTCTGTATAAAAACGCTTTAAAACCAACTCTCTCAGACTTCGAACGTACACAACAACTCTCTCCCCAGTCCCTCGCTCGCCTTTTCCCACGACCACGTTTCATCCAAAACTTGCAATGTCAGCAGTCTATACAGTAATGATAATCTAAACAGTTTAACACACACTCCCCCTATTAAAGTGCAATAGTAGCAGCTTTAATACTGTTCGTTTCGAGTGTCTAATCCTCTTCATTTAATGTGATCCCAACGATTTTATCAATGGCTTCCGTTTTCGCTTTTCTAGAAGATCTCACTTTTCAACTGAAAATGTTTTTCTGAGGCGACTTTTCAGCTGTTTCATGGCTAGAAATCCAGGACACTCAGCGGCAGTGGCCTGTGGGCTCATATTTAGATGGAAATATTAATTTGAAAATTCCGATGGCTAAATATCGATCATTTCGGCTATAAACAGAAGTCTATAGCAATAAATTAAAGTAGAGTTATTCGCTAAAATGTCTTATTGACCCATTTCTTACCCAAATATCAAATTACAAAAGGTTTAATCGTCTAGACAGGCCTGTACACTCATACTCACAAAAATTGCCGCATAAATTTCGGTTATTATTTCTGAATCCACAGTCACATTTAATAATAATAACAGCGATTAAGACCCTGGCAACCTAGCAACAGCTCCATAAGAAATGGCGGACAAGAACCCGAAATTATCGAGGAATGCATTGCTTCTTCACGCCGAGTTCAGTATTTATCTTGGCGCTTGATGGATTAAATTACAACGACTCGGCTGCAATAAATCGTACATTTTAAGGTCTTTGGGAACCTATTAAACAACGAAAAAGTGGAACGAACAACTCCGCAAAACAAAGTAACGTTCATCCTGAGCAAATTCAGACGTTCGCATCGTGGACAAACAACACAGAAGCAGCCAAAATTGGAGCTCCAAAATAAGTGATATAGCAGATTAATAGACTTTAAACAGCGAATAAGAGGTATGTTTGTGAGGGGCTCGGGAACCTATTTAGGACGCTCCAAACTTAATAGAAATTGTAGTGCTGAACGATTGTTCAATTTGGTGAAGTTTTGGACGTTCGCATGTCGGAATTTACAATAGTAAATAACCGAAAATGATTGTTCTTTATATTTCCTTAAGAAATCTATTGAAGGACGCCATATTGAATTAATTAAAAAGGGATTCAGTGCGCATCCTTTGCCGCCATGTTGTCCTCGATTTCTGGCCATGCTTCCGTTGGATCTTCGCGCGTTGCTTCCCCTTCGTTGCTAACTGTCCTTTCATTGGATCCACTGATTTCGAGATCACAAACCAACTGAATTGGTCGTTCAATGACATACCCACTCCCCGTCTTGATCTTGAATCCTCTTAACACACCATCTCGTCCTCTGATCACGTTGATTGTTCGTCCGATGCGCCACTTTGACTCGATCTTGCTGTTATCTGTGATGAGAACAACCGAGCCCTTGGAAGGCAAACCTTCTTCTTTGCTGAACACTTTAGAATGTCTCTCCTCTAGGGCGTGAATGTACTCCGTTAGCCAACGTTTCCTAAGGTGTTCTCGGCATGTCTTCAAGTACTTCATTCGTTTCGTCGCTACATTCTTATCGTCCATCGCTTCAGTATCTTCCTCCAAGAAACTGGTTGGTTCTCCGTGGAGAAGTAGGTTTGGAGTGATAACTGGTTGCTTGAAATCCTCTCCTTGATAGCATAGAGGACGATTGTTCATAAAACATTTGACGTCGAGTAGAACTTCTTCGAGTTCTTCGTAGGTAAGTAATGCACGACCGATTGTTTTCGATAGCCCCGATTTCATTACGCCAACCAGCCTTTCGTAAAATCCGCCCCACCACGGGGCTTTGGAGAGATTAAATTTCCAGGTAATGTTCTGCGTTGCTAAATAGTTGAATAAGTCCGAGTCCTTCGTGAGAACATCGAGCCACTGCTTGGTTGCTCTGAAGGTTAGTGCATTGTCACTCACTATCTTGTTCGGCGTTCCTCGTCTGGCAACGAACTCTTTCAACCCTCTTTTGAACTCGTCAGCACTCATGCTCCTGCTTAGCTTGAGGTGAACACTGAACAGCTCTCGTTGTGGCACACGTGTAAAGTGCTACATATGCTTTGCTTTGCTGACCCAACCATTAATAAGTTCAATATTTCCTTTACCCAACCTTGAGTAGCAATAAAAAAAATATTACCCACCCTAAAACTTAAACATTGCCCAAAGCATTTTATATGTTGATATGTTGATTTATCCTTTTGAGATTATTAAGAATATTAAAAAGGATACTATTCAATTACCAAATTTATCTGAACATTACAGCAAGAGTGGTGGAGCCACAGTATGTCTTTCTCTCTGCATCCCAAGTTCTATTCTTGCTCCATGCAGTTGTGCCATTAAAGTTTCAGCTTAGCCACACCACTGTGGCCACACAGGTTTTATCCAGGTGCTTTGGTTTTCTCATGTAGTACACACTGAACCAATGAGGGATAGTCCTTTACTGAACCTCTTTATAGGGAGAGCAGTTCAGACATGACTGGTATTGTAACCTCTGATTTAGTGCTTCTATAAACACACAGCCCCCATTTTTCAAGGAGAATGGCATACAGGAAACTGTCTTTATCTGTATTACAAAATGGTAGCTGCTTTCCTAGATAGGCATAATAAGGCCAATGGAATTGAGGTTTCAGTTTACCGTCCGAGGATTTTCAAAATGTGATGCGGCTTTTGTTCATTATTCATTATTTGAATCATATTCATTTATCTTGTCCGAAAATATAATGAAATCGATCTGTGGACCTATCATCCTTGTCAGTGACGCCCATGGACCGAGGGAGGGCCATCGCCCATCGTCAGGCCACGGTTCAACCCAAGAAAAATTTTCATGCCAGAGTAGAAACATCGCGGATGAATCGAAGGCTTCGCTATTTATTAATAAAAAGTGTATACACGCTGTGCAAATGATGTAAATAGTATATTTGAAAGTCCTGATGTGGAAAATCTACCAACAATGAAAATTATTTTGAATAATGAAAAATTCATGCGGTAGTTTCAAGCCCATGCGGGCGGTGGACGGTAAACTGAAACCTCAATTCCACTGATCTAAAGCTCAAGTGCTTCGTCGAATAGCATATAACTGTTGTCCTGAAGAGATCTGATGACAGCTATCATTGGTATTGTTGGTAGATGTACCATCAAGTAGTCCTGTTAAGACAAGTTATCTAGTGACATTCCTGGATATACGTGCATTTACCATCAATTCTGTACTAGCATCGTTTTTCTTCCGCAGCTCTGATTTTAAACGTGGACGACCAAGGCTTGATGAAGGAGCATTATCAGTGTCACCAAGACACAATAAAACACTTCCTATGGGCTATAGTAAAAAGTTTGAAAAGTATTATATACTGTATTAAAAGTATTATATACTGTATTAAAAGTATTATATACAGTATATTACATACTGTAGATATCAATAAAGTAGTAGGTTTTCTCCTATTAATTATATACAGAATTTGAAGTTGTTGCAGAAATAATATTTATAAAGAGGTCAAGGTTGGCCAAGGGCAAGGTGGCATGGATAATATTCATTTTAATATTCAATTGGTTTTGCATATCATTAAATAAAATGTAAAATAAAACATCAACCAACTTCTTTATGCGTAGGCATCGAAGAACAGTTTGCTGGTTCCATAAGTAACGATATAATAGTTTTCCACATTTTCCACAACACTTTATAAAAACACGCTAGTCGGCAGCTTCTTGGTGGACGAAGGTGGACGTCGGTTGCTATGAGGTTGCTATGGTGGTACCCAGGCCACTGTGCCCAGAACCGCAGAACTCGAAGGATGTTCCAAATTCACAAAGATGGCGGATCAGAGCTTCGAAAACTTTCTTTCGACTCTAAATTTTACAGCATTGTATTTGCAGCGATTCAAAGACACTGGTTACGATGATACTGACTTATTGATCAATGCAACCAATGAAGAATTGAATCAAATGTTTGATATTGTGGGTACCTGAAATTTAAGAAGTCGTTGGAAGATCCAAAAACGACAAGAGCTATTAAAGAAACTTCTGGTTTAGTTGCAACACTTCAGAAACTTTAGAGAATTTAGATGGAATATAAAGAATGCATTAAAAAATATCCAGACGATATTTGACTCCTATCAAAGTGGGATGGTTCCTAAAGAGGATATCAGCTTGGAAAGGTATCAGTCCATTGCAGTAGATGTAAAAGTACAAGATATTGGTAAGTGTCAAAGAGCGTTTAAACATGTTGATGAAACTTTGGTTTCTGTGAGAAAAATGGAGGAGAGGTTATTGAACCGAAAAATGGAGTTGGTGGATGACTGGATGAAAGCATGAATAATAATAATATTTATTGCTTATATTGCGCAAATTAACATGTTAAAATATGATCAAATGCGCATTACACATGATCATTAATTAATTATTATGCTATAGGCTAACAGTGGTACATATGCTTACTAACATTTTCCTTACAAGTTAAAAGCTTCACTAAAACAATGAGACTTTAAAAGTTTTTTAAAAATATTAAAATTCTTCTCATTCCTAATGTGTGTAGGGAGACTGTTCCATACGTTGGGCGCCGCGTTCGAAAATGCTCTATGGCCCAAGGTTTTCTTTGTTTTGGCGCTCTTGTCCAATAGGAGTATACCTCCATTTGATCTTAAGTTATATCGTGGGATCTTTCTAACTTCTATTAGACTACTCAGATACTTGGGTGCCAAGCCACTAATGCATTTATGCACCAATATGGCAATCTTAAAAAGAATTCTATATTTGACAGGTAACCAATGTAACTGTATAAGAGTAGGTGTAATATGATCATACTTTGGAACATAGCATACTAATCGAGCTGCTGTGTTTTGTACTCTTTGTAACTTTAACAAATGGGTAGCTGAGACGCCAAACAATAAACCATTACAATAGTCAATCCTTGACATTATCACTGCCTGCACTAAGGACTTCCTGTTACCATAGTTCATAAATTTTCTGATCCGTCGGATGTTATGTAGATGGTATAACACAGACTGGCAAATCTTGTTTATGTGTGTGGTCATTTTGAGATTCTCATCAAACCACGCTCCAATATTTCTGACGGACGTTGCCTTTGAGACGCACGTTTGTCCAATAGTGAGTTCAGATATATTGACCTTACTTAGTTGTGCACGGGACCCAATAACTATAAATTCAGTCTTTTTCCCGTTTAGCCTAAGCTTGTCCACTGTCATCCAAGTCTTGATATCTTTGATGCAGCTTTGAAGCGCATGTACAGCATCAAACTCACTCATTGCAGAATCCGGCTTGAAAGATAAATAGAGCTGAGTGTCATCAGCATACACATGCGCGTCTGGGAGATGATTTTTTATAATTTCAAACAATTTACTTACGTAGATGTTGAATAATAGTGGACCCAAATAAGAACCTTGCGGTACACCTTGAGATAGAACAAACCTGTCTGAACAAACTCCGTTAACCAAAGCACGTTGTGATCTATCCAACAGATATGATCTAAACCATTTAAGAGCGTTGTCAGTAACCCCAAAACTAACTTCAAGACGGTTTAATAACACTTGATGGTCCACAGTGTCAAATGCGGCACTTAGGTCCAGAAGGACCAATAGTGTAACTCTTTGACGGTCCATATTGCATAGAATATCATTTTGAACCTTCAGCAAAGCGGTTTCTGTGCTGTGACCTTCCCTATAAGCAGATTGGCTCAGCATGGCTCCAAAAGCATGGCTCCAAAAGCATGGCTCCAAAAGCATGGCTCCAAAAGACTGGGCACATGATGAACCAAATTTCATTGGAGATTCAGTGGATCAATTAACTGCCATCATGAAAGAGCATGAGAGCCATGTTACAATTTGTGCTCTCACAACTGCAAAAAAGATTTGATGTTGCCTCAGTCTTTAAATACAGGCAGAAAAGAAAAGAAGTGCAAAAAGGAAAAAAGAGCAGCATAGCAAAGTGGCAAAGAAAAAGAGGATGAAGGCTACTTTAAAGGCAGTTGCAGATGACCAATTTCCTGCAAATGATCAAGACCCTGACAGTGACACTGACACTGATTGACATAGTATATTATGTTGACAAATATGTTGACATATTGACATTATTTTGACATATTGCAGTCTTTAATATTTGATTGAACCGTAGTTTAGAAATTACATTAATTTTTTTCTTTACCCAACCTTTGAGTTGGTTTATATTTTTTTTACCCAACCTTTGACTTACTTAAAATTTTGTTTACCCAACCATTTTCTCTTCGGTGCCAACCCCCGCCATAAATAATGACCAATAGTATGTATAAAGTTGGGTATTTGTAACCTCCTCTAAATATTTCGGCATGTTTGTGCCAATCTAGAAAAGTAATAAATGCAACAGTTTTTTAAGATTTATCAAAGTATTATAATTATCTAAAAATACACCAACCACGTGTATTACTGAACTGAAAAATGTGTTATTTGTATAAACATCTTTTACCGCATAGGCTTAGAGGGTTTTAAGGATGACCTGATCATCCTGATGCAGGCAGACACAAACAGGTGTTTGAATTATCCAAATACTGGCTACTAATAGTATACTGTATAGCTCCAATTGTGAGTTGGATAAAACATCAAAACACATGCAAGAGTAAAAACATTAAAATACCAGAGTTAAACATTAAAACACAAGAGTAAAACATTGAAACACAAGAATAAAACATTAAAATACTAGAGTTAAACATTAAAACACCGGAGTTAAACATTAAAACACAAGAATAAAACATTAAAACACCAGAGTTAAACATTAAAACACCAAGTTAAACATTAAAACACAAGAATAAAACATTAAAACACCGAGAGTAAAACATTAAAACACAAGAATAAAACATTAAAACACCAGAGTTGGACATTAAAACAGCAGAGTTAAACATTAAAACACCAGAGTTGGACATTAAAACAGCAGAGTTAAACATTAAAACACCAGAGTTAAACATTAAAATACCAGAGTTGGACATTAAAACACAAGGTTGAACATTAAAACACTAGAGGTGAACATTAAAACGGAAGAGTAAACTTTTTAAACACAGTTTAAAACGTTAAAACATCAAAATAAATGTTCTTTTTGTTATATAGATTCAATGCAAAAAGCGGTAAAATTCTAAATGACGTCATCGATATCTTCACTAGTGAGGATATGGAAAATACGACACTGTATATTTCCTAGTAAAACACTCGCATCTATATAATAAAAGCCTATATGAGCTGTTTAATAATTTTACTTGATATAATGATGTGAGGATGACATCGAAACGTGATCATGCAAGGTCTTTTATCGCTAACTGTTTTTTCTTATAAAAAAATATGAATATTGTGAGAATAATGCCACATTTCTCCCCTTATTTTAGAATATCAAAGAATTCCACCATAGCCATGAGTACTTATCTACAGTTTAGCGACAAAGCAAGCGAACGTGTAAAGCAAGTTTCAAAAAGCAGCTCTGTCACCAAGCATGATCCTGTATTATGTAAAGATGATTTTGTGTTACCTGAACAGGGACTTTCTCTGGAACAACAAAACCAAACATGGAAGAACGTCCATGACTGCCTTTATGCTCACAAAACCAATATGATTGGGTTTCAAAATAATCAAAATATTCAATGCGCTGACTTCCTCAAAGATTTTTTGAACATACATATCAACAACGGCGGAGATCCGTTTAAAGCGGGGTATTATGGCGTAAATACAAAGGCCATGGAATGTGCTGTCCTTGATTACTTTGCTAATCTGTGGAACATTGGCCTGCAGCAAGACAAGGAGAATAGTAACGATGATGCTGGATACTGGGGCTACGTAGTGTCCATGGGCTGTACAGAGGCAAACATGTATGCCTTGTACAACGCGCGGGATTATTTATCTGGAAAACCACTCCTTAACCACAATAAGGAACAGAGCCCTGAAATGAATTATGCAGATACAGAAGCCCAACATTGCGACATAACAAAAAAAACCAATTGTTTTACGCCAGTTCTTTTCCAATCTGAAAATACGCATTATTCTGTTGGTAAAGCAACCCATTTCCTTGGAATCAGCACATTTCATGATGTTGGAAGTGGACAGTTCCCCTGCCCGTTGACATATCCAGATGACTACCCAAACGCTTATAGTGAAGATTTTTTAGATAAAAATGGATGGCCATTTCTAGTTCCAGTTGATACCGATGGTCCAATGTACCTTCCAGCTCTAACAAAACTGGTCAGTGCCTTTGCTTCCAGGGGTTATCCTCCTATTGTTATATTTACAAGTGGAGTAACGTTTAAAGGAAGCTACGACAATGCACAAGCTGCCATTGATGAACTTGTGCCCATTTTGAAAGAGAATCACCTTTATCAACGCCGTGTTTACCACTTATCTGCTGAGAATACTCCAAAGTTTGATGTCCGCCATGGCTTTTGGTTTCACGTCGATGGCGCTTTGGGTGCAGCCAACCTTCCTTTCCTAGAAATGGCCATAAATAAAGGAAGATGTGATGTGAAGTTTCCATCTGGGTTTCCAGTGTTCGACTTCCGTGTTCCTGAAGTGATGTCCATTTCAATGAGCATACACAAGTGGTTTGGTTGTCCATTCCCAGCTGGAATTTACATGACAAGGAAAAAGAACCAATTGAAACCTCCAACTAACCCTCTCTTCGTTGGAAGTAGAGATACCACATTTGCAGGCTCCCGAAATGGTCATGGTGTCATGATAATTTGGGGTTTTCTCGCAAAGAAATCATACCATGACCTCACAGAAGAAGCAGCCAAAGCTGAGAAGATTGTCTCGTCTTTGTTCAAGAAATTTCAAGATCTCGAAAAGAATCTCGGTGAAGATTTATGGATACATCGAAGTCCTGGTGCGTTGATGGTTTGTTTCAAGCAACCCAGGGAAGATATTGTCCGCAAGTATTCCTTAGCTTGTGATAAACTTCTTGTTGAAACAAAAGAAGGAGCATTGGAAAGAAGAATGTACTCTCATATTTGTGTTATGCCACATGTCGATGAAGAATTGCTAGAAAGATTCGCGAGTGAATTAAGAAGCCCGGGGGCATTTCCAACGCAGGACGTCGTGGTCTTTACGTCGTGAAGAGTCTGTTCGAAGAAAAACTTGCGTATATCATAACTTACATATAACTTGCGTACTCATAACTTGCGTATTGTTTTTATCACCTTATAAATTACAAAATATTTCTACTGGATTAATATTAAATATTTTCTTGTTTTTTTCTGCGTTAATATGAAATATTTTCTCAGTTTATATTCTTGTATTCATTTAAAACAAGTAGAAAAATCAACTATAGCTTGTCTGGTAGCAGTGAAAAACCACCAATATTAAAATACATGCGGTATAATTGTATACCTATATAAAAACCTTACATATTATTTTTATATGCTCGATATAATTATAGCTAATTTCATTATCATTATTAGCAGCAAATTTCTCCAGAATTGCTCAATTAAAATATAGTATGCGTATATTTATTCTGGGTCGTTTTCACTCACGTGATCGTTGTTGGCCCCATTGGGGTGGTAAAACTACGACATTTTTTAATAAGATTAGAGCTAAATTCCCATAGGATAAAGATGGTACACCAATATGGGCGCCATTTCATTGTTTCGGTACACTAATATGGCCGTGACGTCAGATGAAAACGATCTATACGGTGTTTCATGCTGAAAAGAAGTTTCAGATGGAAAAGCAGCAATGTTGTCGCTTTCAATTTGAATTTATTTAATTCCAATTGCTTTAAATTATTGTTAAAGTCTTTGGTTTCACTTCTCTACTGCCAACAATCCCTACTTCAAAGATCATGTAGAGCTAGATTGACAGTGAGGCGATCGAAAGTTTACCAGAAAGTGGTATTCCTAATGGTCTGAAGTTTGTTGATGATAAGGAAGATGAGGATGGAGAGCCACCTCAGGAGGTAGTAGATAATGTTTATGATAATGGTGTTGAAGATTCTGTTTTAGGTGGAGCAAGAACATCATTCATTCCTCAGCGACAAAGGGAGAGGAAAAATCAAGATGCCATGTTGCGTTGTGATCCACTAACACGGGCAAGGCAACATGGTGTCACTCTAACTGAAGCATTTAAGTAGACGGACGAACTTGCCGTTTATTTTATCGGATTATAAAACACTTGACAACTGATGAGTTTCTCGTCTGTTATTAACACTTGGAAAAGGTTGATAAAGACACTTTAAGAAGAACTCGGTACGCCTCGCTTCTTTACGATTTTCTCGTGATCTTCAGCGATTCTTTATAGAGCTGGCGACTTCATAAAACGAAATGTTTGTAGATTTCCATGACCATATATGTGTATTGACCGTCTTGTTTATTTTATTGCCAAGTGTTCGTGCCGTACGCCGGCCGGCACGTCTTTAATTCAGACTGCTAGAAAGCTACAACAGTAATTGTCTAGGAATATTATTATTATTGTAGTTCAGAAGTACAATAAGACCCTTATCATGAAAACGTCCCGGGCCGCTCAACAACAAACATAAATAATATACATGAAAAAAACACCGAAATATTTTGTTTACACAAACTCGAGATCATGTTCTACTGATATTCCTATTTGGTCAGACAAATAATCCAGCAGACTTCTTGAGTCGTTCCACAAGAAATTAACAATGACCAACCATGCATGCATGCATAAAGCCTGGTTTCCATATAGCCGTAAGAGTCGGCGGCATGGCTGCGGCACTAAGGGGCAATGGTCCAATCGCATACAGCTTTTTATTGCTGGCTAATTCAACACTGTCTATGATTGGACCATCGCCCCTTGCCGCAGCCATGCCGCCGGCCCTTACGGCTATATGGAAACCAGGCTTAATTTTAACTCTTTCCTGTCCGAATTGGTTTTTAGTATTTTATTCTGGCTAACGAGACGATTTTATTCACCGGGATCTGGGGAAGTCCTCGGACAGGAACGATTTACTGTGGTTTTGAAACTCGCATAAACTAAATGTGCAAAGAAGAATTGGTTTAGTTTAGATGTAAACTAATCCTAACGTTGATTAAAATCTTTTTTTGTGCCCGAGGAAAGAATTTCGTGACACGAGTCAGCCCGGTTTCCTGTCCGAATTGGTCTTTAGTATTTTATTCTGGCTAACGCCAAACGATTTTATTCACCTCTGGGGAAGCCCTCGCACAGGAACGAGTTATTAATAGACCTTATTCAAAAATGGCCGCCGAATTAAAATTCTTTTATATACATATAAATTAGCCCTTATTAATAGCCATTAACTCGTTTTCATGTGGGAAATTCAAAATAATTTTTACTTTACGGGCTAATTTATATGCACATAAAATAATTCTAATTCGGCGGCCATTTTTGAATAAGGTCTATGAAGTAAGAAAATCGCTTTGTATTTACATAAATATTATTTTTTCCTGCGATAAGCACATGTCAGTGGTCGCTATCATTAGCAGAAGGACCACTGACCTATATATATAACTGGACCGCGGGTGCTGACCAAAAATGTGTCCCCATTTTCACTTTCAAAATGGCGGCATTTATGGGTCCTGCTAATGGTAGCGACCACTTATCGCAGGAAAAAATAATATTTATGTAAATAACAGCAGGGAATTTTGTCTGCGCATGCGCTCGTGGAGATTGCGAGATAGTCGCGCGAGTTGTCCACAGGACTTCAAAAACATAAACAAAGATGGCGGCAATTTTTTCCCCCACCACCCTTATTTCCCCCAGAAAAAGGTGTATAGTTTGTAAAACGGCTTGTGAAAGGAAACAGTCAGAAGCAGCCTCCCACTCGGCACTGATGACAGGAAATATTTAGTAAATTTGTCTACAAAATTTTATTACAAAATTTATTTGTTGCATTTGTGCAATCATGACGCAATAGTACCTTCTACGCGCGGAAAACGCTAAATGTAATCGTCTTAATAAAAACACCCGTGTTTATGATTCAAAGAATGAGTTCAACAGACAGAGCACTTGTGTATTTATATCTTTATAAATGAAGGCCCCTGATTTTTTTATTTACATTTAACCAAGCTTCAAAAGGTGGTTTTGCTATGATCCTTAATTAAAAATCGAAAATCTTTTTCTGTTAATCAACCCACAGGTTGTGTCCGCCGACTTAACATATTTGCGCAATCATAGCAATTAAAAATATAAAATCTCTTTCAACAATGCAATTACGCGTATATATGTACGTAATATGTCTAATCCAATAACCTTACTTGAAGTATCGACGACAGATCAGTTTCAGTCTCGGCTAATAAACGTAAATAAATGTATTTTATTAACCGTTTGTTAGTAAGCGATTAACCAAATTTCCGGCAGATTCCGTTGATTCCATCGATTCCGTTAAATAGAGATGCCGCGCGTAAGGCTCATAAAAACTAAATTCAAGATGGCGGATTGTAATACATTTGATAGGGAAAAATTGACAATATATATTTTCAAGTACATGCGATTGAAAATTCCAACATGTGTACGTCTAAGACATCGGCAAATTATGCAAGTATTAACCACAGCAAATTTCGTAACAACTCGTCTAGCCTAAACGTGTTCCCTAGACGCTTATATTTATCTCTTACCTCTGTGTATTATCGTCTGTCAAATCCCTACGATTTGTTGAAGTACGCTTTTCTCAGCAACGATTTTCCCTAGATATGGTCGGTTTGTCTCCCATGTGCACGTCTGTTCCTTGCTATCATACAGTTGCGGGGGACCCGCTTTGCGTTGGCGCTATTTACTATCCCACATGTACAGTTGCAGAGGCCGTGTTTGTGCTCCAGTGTACCCTGGGTGACTGCCTTTGTCCTACGGTACCCTGGGTGACTGCCTTTGTCCTCCTCCTGTACCCTGGGTGACTGCCTTTGTCCTACGGGGCCTCGCTGTCGTACTGTTGCTGGGGATCTGCGTTGCGCTAAGTTGCTGTCATCTGCAGTTGCGGGGGGCTCCTTTGTGCTACTTTGCTATGCTACAGTTGTGGGTGACTGTAGGTGTGCTTACTGCTGCCGTACAGTTCGTTCGGAACTGTATTGTGCTTTCTGCTGCGGTACTGTCACTGGGGCAGTGTATTTGTGCTCCCCTGCCATTGCCCTGTTGTGCGGAGGTCTCTTTAATTGTATTGGCGATGTCGTTATGTGGGTCCGTACTGTGCAACACTGCTTATCGTACAGGCGTTGGGGGTCTGTATTTGTGCTCCCCTGCTGTTGCAGTCATGTGGGGGGTCCTCAGTGTGTGCGGCTCCGTACTGCGCAACATCGCTATACAGATGTTGGGGTCTGTATTTGTGCTCCCCTGCTGTTGCACAGTCATGTGGGGGGTCCTCAGTGTGTGCGGGTCCATACGGTGCAACATTGCCGTACAGGTGTTGGGGGTCTGTATTTGTGCTCCCCTGCTGTTGCACAGTCATGTGGGGGGTCCTCAGTGTGTGCGGGTCCGTACTGTGCAACATTGCCGTACAGGCGTTGGGGTCTGTATTTGTGCTACCCTGCTGTTGCACGGTCATGTGGGGGGTCCTGTAGTTCAGCTGTTGCTTGCTGGCCAGCTGCTAGTGTGTGTGGGTCCGTACTGTGCAACATTGCCGTACAGGCGTTGGGGGTCTGTATTTGTTCTCCCCTGCTGTTGCACAGCATAGAAATAATATACCTAGAATGCGGGCTCCTATCTCCTGTCAGTCAAAAAATTGTCGCCACAAAATGGCGGATTTATAAGGGCAAAAGGAACTCGCCCTAGGACTTTTTAACAGTTTTTTACACGGCCGCGGTTGATAACCGGTGTGGAGTGGACGATGGATGTATTTCAGCACTGAATTTCTTTGTTTTTTACGCCGGGAAATTTACTGGATTAGTGAATTTAAAGATAAAGGCATGTGAAGTGCAATATCCTTCGCCAAAACATTTCGAACATCAAACTCTGGATGTAGAAATGGCGACAATAGCGGCTTTTTACTGTGATACAAATGTCGAATGGTTTTAGTGTTTTTACTGTTTTACATTATATATATTTTAATGATTCCCACTTGCCAATCTGTATGTGATTTATACTGAATGTGGAGGATTAATCCAGGAGACAGTAAGTGTTTTGTTCTTTTTTTATCCAATCTAATAGGGATTCTAGCTTGTGATTTTTGAAATATAAAATGTTTTATGCACCTGTCATACTTTTTATACATCAATCTTTTCGACATCTATTTATATTGACATCTTAAATCCGTGTTTTTCTTAAGATTTTCTCCTAGTTTCCATTACGTATTTGATTATTTTCTTTTCTTTTAAACGGGCTTCCTTTGATGCAGACAATTTCTGAGTTTCAAGTTTAGCATGAGCCTATCTTTTTGTTGCTTTTTGTAATTGTGGTGAATTGATCGAAATATAATTTTGAACTTATAGTTTTTAGTACGTTCGTTTAACAAAGCAAGTGTCTTGCAAATTGTTTTATTTTATGCTAATGTGTATGTGGCTGATTTGTTGTCATGCATGTATCCAATTTATCCCTGAAACGTCCTTCAATTCTTTATTTTGAGAGGCGATCATTGTTGTATATATATCCCACCCCTTGCAAAATTCAAAATGGCGGATCTATAAGGGCAAAATAAATTTAATTTGGACACCTGTCACGTGACAGAGCACGCATTCTAGGTCTATTATTTCTATGTTGCACAGTCATGTGGGGGGTCCTCAGTGTGTGCGGTTCCGTACTGTGCAACATTGCCGTACAGGCGTTGGGGGTCTGTATTTGTGCTCCCCTGCTGTTGCACGGTCATGTGGGGGGTCATGTGGGGGGACCTGTAGTTCAGCTGTTGCCTGCTGGCCAGCTGCTAGTGTGTGTGGGTCCGTACTGTGCAACATTGCCGTTGGGGGTCTGTATTTGTGCTCCCCTAGCTGCTGTTGCACAGTCATGTGGGGGTCCTCTGGTCCTGGCCTGTTCGCTTGTGTGTTTCGCGCCAGTACATCTGGTCTGTTCCCCGGCTACTCCAGGTGATAACTTATGTAGGGTGTGTTTTTCGGTACTCCAAGAAAATGTGCAGTAGTGTGCTGTAATTATGTGTACGGTAGTAGCATGTGCTTAGCTGTTGGTAGTTTGTGTTGCCGCACCCGTACATCGGGTCTGTTCCCTGGCTATATATACTCTGTGTGATAACTTAATTTGTATACTCCGAGAAAATGTGCCGTAGTGTGCTGTGGTGTGCTGTAATGTGTAGTAGCTTGTGCTTAACAGTACCGGCTTATCCAGTTTTTTGCTTAATGTAATTTAAGTTTATTGGGCTCTTCAGCTGCTCTTAAGTCCAGCTCGTTGCTTGCCGTTGTTTGCTATGTACTTGTCTACCTGCTCTGGAAAGGGCCCGTTTGTTGCTTTTCTATATGTTGCAGGAGTAGGCCTTTGCTTCTGGCTTTGCGTACAGGTTCCGTTCATTGATGGTCACCTGGATGTTGGTCATTCAATTGCAGCTTTCGCCGTTTCTCTTTTGGTCGGTATGGTAATTTCAGAACCTTTGATTATCATTTGGTAAGTTACTTCTCCACTTTATGTGTGACAGTAGTTCTGTTAGGAGAGGGTAATTATTCTCGGCAACATTGCTACAAGTTAGTTGGGGGTTTAGGCTTGCCTGGAGCTGCTCTACCTATAAGACCGCTCCCGTCTTGGTGGATCGCCTGTTCCTGTAAACTGTTCCTCAGCTATTAGGGCAAACCCTCTCCGACGGAGCTACACCCTCCAAAGGTCGTAGTTTACATTACTGCATGTATCCTTGTTAGGCACACTAGTGCGGGTACAGTAGTTTATAATGGCGTGGTATCAAGCCCTATGCCAGACATTGCAAGATTGTTAATGTTATTTCTATGGATACCGGAAAGGTATTGGATGTTGAAGCCCTTAGCACAGCATGTAAACAGTGCAAGTTACATGAACACCTGGACAAAGATAGTGAAGAAAATCAAACATGGAAAGCAGATCACACTAGTTGTAAAGCCAATTTTCATGGGTCCACACCTGCTATGGAACCTGCAATACACTGAATTCTATGGTGATGGCGATAGCAAAAGTTTTAGCCATGTGAAAGATACCTACAAAGCTGATGGCATTGAAGTGGAAAAGCGGGAGTGCATTGGTCATGTTCAAAAGAGAGTTCGAACTGCCCTTCGAAAACTGAAGTCCGCCGAGAACCCAGGACTTGGAGGTAACCCAGGTGAAAATCTTACATAAGATCTTGCCAAGATCTTGGCTTGTTCTTACGTAAGATCTTGCAAGATCTTGGCAAGTTCTTGCAAGATCTTATCAAGATCTTACAAGATTTTACAAGATAGCTTAAAATCTTACAAGATTTTAGACAAGCTCGTAGAAGATCTTGTTGAATCTTACAAGATCTTACAAGATCCTACAAGATCTTACAAGATCTTACAAGATTTTACAAGATCTTACAAGATTTTACAAGATCTTACAAGATCTTACAAGATCTTGCTGAATCTTACAAGATCTTACAAGATCCTACAAGATCTTACAAGATCTTGCTGAATCTTACAAGATCTTACAAGATCTTACAAGATCCTACAAGATCTTACAAGATCTTACAAGATCTTACAAGATCCTACAAGACTCTTACAAGATCTTACAAGATCTTGCTGAATCTTACAAGATCTTACAAGATCCTACAAGATCTTACAAGATCTTACAAGAACCTACAAGGTCTTACAAGATCTTACAAGATTGTACAAAATCTTACAAAATCTTACTATCTTGACTGTTGCAGAATCTTACAAAATAACACAAGTTCTTGTTGAATCTGACAATATCTTCCCCGATATATCATTTGAAGGGCTTTAATAAGAGCATAAAGTGCTTATGAAACGAAAATTAAGTTTGTCTTATTTGAAAGTACTTATGAAATGACAGAGTAACATATTTTGCTGTTTTTTGTTTGCTTGCTTGCTTCTTTCTTGAGGTATCTCAGTTTGTTTTATATGTGAAACTAACCAGTGACATCACAATGCGCATAATGACTTACTGGGAAAGATTTATATATACTGTATAGATCTTTCCTATTATTAAACGGAATTAGTTGAAAATGTAATTATTTTTGTTGTTGGAAGGGAAACACACACACTTCGAAGTGCTGATAATAGAAAAAGTGTAGTCCATCTGATAATAGAAAAGATATATAACCTTTCCCTGTAAGTCATTATGCACGCGTTGTGACGTCACTGGTTACAGTAGTTTCACTTATAAAACAAACTATGATATCCTAAAAACAAAGCAAGGAAACAAAAAGCAGCAAAATATGTTACTCTGTCATTTTAAAAGTACTTTCAAATAAGACAAACTTAATTTTCGTTTCATAAGCACTTTAACAAAATTTGTTACATGTTACATTGTATAATTATATTGTTACATTAGATCTGGTAATGTAGAGATGGGGTCATACACAAGTGTAAATAATTAGTTTGTTTTTGTCCATTATTTTGCTTTATATGATTTTATGATTATCACTCTACATGTATGGTGAACAGTCAACCCCAACACACTTGCGTGTCCAGTTATTGATCTAGCTCTTTGGTAATTGGTGAAAAGAGACATAATATTACTCTCAAATAAGGTTGTTGAAAATAAACTGTAATTAACTATTTAAAGTATTTACGATTGACATTATTTAATTGCCAAGCTAATTAGTACTGTAATGACAAAATTAATTCATTCAAAATTTATAGTCTTTATAAGTTTTTGCTTTCTGCAGCATCCATTCTACATTTGGCATCCCTACATTTTTGGTTACATGCATCCATAACTTGCTGGTGATATTTATTAACTTTGTCCGACCCATATTTGGCACGGAGTTAGTACATCTATAATAACAAATGGAGATATTAACAAAAGATTGATGTGAAATAGAATAAAACTTGTGAGACTCTGAACATTTGTTTAATTAACTCTGAACATCGGCAAACTAAGGGGTGATTACATGGACCAGGCTAGCCATCCTATATAAATTGTTTGTCTTTTCAACATTTCAATTACATGACAAGCAAGCTAGCCCAGTTTGCCTTGATCCCAGTTGTCACAACCAGTTACCGGGCCAGTCCATGTTTCTGGTAAATTTTAATATTCTTTGAAATATGTTTAATATTCTTTGTAGTCTGGTTTATAGCATACATGCATACATTGCCCCAGATTCCAACACTGAGAACATTGCAGTCTAGGAATATCTAGTTTTCAAGCTATGTTGTTAACACAGTAAAGCCTTTTCTTAAATTAAATATTGAAACATAACAGTTGTGTTCATCAAAAAGGGAATCAAATGGTCGACTTTTTGTAAATGAATTACCTATAGTATGCAGGGTATATATATTACATATATTCAAAATTATGCACCAGTCAATATAAACCCCCGCACACCCCGGCCAGACTGCAAAGTTTGCTTTGCGCGGGCAATATCTAGCCCGCGCACTTGGAAACCGTAATTGGCTGTCTGCCCGCGCAATTTTCGTCAAATTATATATTTGCCCGCGCATTCGCCGCAATAGCGAATGGTTGGGCCATTGAAAGAAACAGTGCAATTACTTTAACATCCTTATACTTACTTAAATGACTCTAAATCGATTTATTTTCCCGCAAATGAGTGCAAATCGATCTGAATCGACCTTTCCCGTGCGATTTACGCAGGACCAGTCTATCCGAAACTTCAGTACGGATCACACCAAGACTTGGGCGAATATTCAAAAGAAACCGCTGGGTGGGACTGGGAGGGAACGTGGGCTGGAAAATAAATATTAAAATATACGACTGGCGCTGACCAGCATGACTCATGTTACAATAAATACAGTTAAACCGCGGAAATTTTCTTATCGAATATAGTTCGCCGCGCAAACGAAATTTTCAGGACACAACTTGCCCGCGCAACTCGCAAACTTTGCAGTCTGGCACCCCGGGACATAGCGGGGCATTTGACTTGCACACAGGTCAAATATCGTCTAATGCCCCGCATCCCAGGGCAGTTTCTTTATTCTAATAGCATAAAAAGCCCCGGTCAAATGCCCCCGCCCTTTAAAACACAACACAACATTTAAAACAACATTTTAATGAAAACTGTTTTAGCTTTTCATGAAAGGGCTCTGGGGACGAGAATGGAGACAGTCCGGAAATTTCCATACCAGTCTTTTCTCCGTCAGGGTAAAATGACCCGGTCCTGTCCCCTGTTGATTGTTTGTATACAGTACAAAAGCAGTAAAATACCCCGGTATGCGCGGACGTTTTTCCTATCAAATCGCAGGAAATTCCCCGGTAATGCCCCGCTATGTCCCGGCCGGGGGGTGCGGGGGTTTATATTGACTGGTGCATTACCGCCGTTGTTGATCAACACAAAACAATTTGTCAATCCCCAAAACAAACCATAAATCCTTTAATTGTAATACTTATAAACAACGAAAATAAACACATTTTGTAAGAATCAAACCGCAAATCGTTTGTATTCCGACAATTAAGATTTAAGAACATTTCTATTCCGTAGCGAATAAATATAAAATACCCCGAGTATGCCTTGCCGACTATTTCAAATTTATACAAATCAGTATACAAAATTGCTGATTAAAGAATCTATGACTTACCTTCAATAATGTGATCGCATCCATCGTCTGTATACGTCGATCTAGCGAAGAACCATTTACAAAGCAAAAGGCAAACAACAATCGCCAACGAACTTCCAATTCGAAAATGAACACGTCACCGGGTTCCCGCGTCATCATGGGATAATAATCCCGCGTTAGCCTCGCGTGGTCTTAAGGTAGCACAAAACGTTTATGTAAATTTGCACCCATAGTCACTCGAAAGTCGAAAGCCATACATCGAGTTTTACAAATCAATACTTTTTAATTCAACTTTATGGGCTAGTATATTTAGGTCATTTGTCAAGTTTTATGTCTAATCAAATAGTGTGTAGCATGCTGCACAAAATATCTGTTAGCACAGGAATTTTGAAGATAAGAAACGTATAGTTAAAGTTTGGTGGAAATATTGCTTGAGCAATATACGGTAGATCAAAAGAAACACTTGTAAGCAAAATATGACAAATGGTAAACTTGGAAAAGCATTTGAAGCTCAATGTTTTAACTTCAGAGTTATAACTTAGAGATGAATAAAAAATCGAATGAATAGAATATTCTATTGGCACATATAGATATATTCTATAGAATATTCAATAGAATATTCTGTTGGCCTCATATAGAAAATCTAATATAATACTTTGTGGAAGAAAAACCAATATGCTATAGAAAATCCAATAGAATATTCTATTGATACTTTAGTGTCATACAGAATATCCAACAGAATATTCTGTTGGAAAAAAAATCCAACAGAATATTCCATTGGATTTAGATTTCCAACAGAATATTCTATAGGATTCTATAGAACATTTTCGTAAGGGATATATCATACAAAATATCTTATAAGCTTTTACAAGATAATACACAAGATCTTGAAAGATCTAGTGAGCTTTATGCAAAATTTGGTTCAAGATCTTAAATAATATCTTATAAGAAATTTCTTATAAGATCTTATTTAAGATCTTACAAGATTTTACAAGATCAGCTTACAATATCTTATAAGATCTTATAAGATCTTATAAGATTTTGTAAGATCTTATAAGATCTTACAAGAATTTTCTTATAAGATCTTATTTAAGATCTTACAAGATCGTACAAGATCTTACAAGATCTTATAAGAATTTTCTTATAAGATCTTATTTAAGATCTTAGAAGATCTTTCAAGATCTTATAAGATCTTACAAGATCTTTGTAAGATCTTATAAGATCTTATAAGAAATTTCTTATAAGATCTTATTTAAGATCTTACAAGATCTTACAAGATCTTACAAGATCTTACAAGATCTTATAAGAAATTTCTTATAAGATCTTGTAAGATCTTGTAAGATCTTGACAAGATTTTCACCTGGGAGGGGTAAGCTTACGAATGCCATGGTGGACAAACTCTAAAATTATTATGGAATTGCCATTAGATCCAATGTTGGAGATTTGGCTGGTATGACAAAAGCTATCCATGCCAGTCTTTTTCATTGTGCTTCTAATGAGGCCAAGCCTTACCACAACCACTGTCCAACCGGAAGTGAGAGCTGGTGTAAGTACCAGCAGGACAAAGCAAATGGGACGACACTTTATAAACATGGTGCTGGTCTTCCATTGAGTGTGATTGCTAAAATCAAACCAGAATACCATAGATTTAGTGAAAAAAGTCTTCTTCAGAAATGCTTGCATGGAAAAACTCAGAACCAAAATGAGAGTTTGAACGGTTTAATTTGGAAAAGAACTCCAAAAGATGTCTTTGTGTACCGAGACACTTTAGAATTGGGAATGTATGATGCAGTATCACACTTTAATATATATATTGAAAATCATTCCTGGCAGGTATACTGAAGCTGCCTGTCAATTCAAGACAATTCTCGTGTTTCACTTGCTGAGTACAAGAGCAAAACTTCAGTGAAAACATGAAGAAAGGTGATCAGAGGCCTGAAAAAAAAAAAGGATGACAAGAAAAAACAAAGAGAAGGAGTCAAATATGTAGCTGGACAGTTCTAATGACATTAGACAGATAACTGTGGCAGTAGTGTCAAAAGGCCGATCCTGACTACAATCTCAAAAATATTTTAATTTGGGTTGACTTCCGGTTCGCAACCCCCTCCTGGAATTTTTTTCAAAATGGCCGCCAAGTTTTTGGGACTTGGGGTTTTTTAAAGATGGTTGCCAAGTTTTTGAATCGTTCTTAGATTTTAAAAAATTTTAAAAAAAATAAGAATGAATCCAAACAAAGAATTATTGAAAATCAAACTTCGACAAAAATTACGAGAACAGAAAAACCACCGATTGGATCAAACAAACTATGCAAAAAACCACTATGCAAATGTTGAAGTTGATGAAGGAGCAAAGGCCAAACAATGGATGAAAGAGGCAACCAAAATTGGAAAGTCCAAACATACCCCAGCCAGACCAACCCTAAAAGCTGGAATACAAACACTGAAAAATGCTCAAAAAATGTTTGCATTACTGGAATCCATACAGTAAACCACAAAACAAGAAAATTTGAAAAACATCCACAAAAATCTGTATTCCTGTTTGAATACAAATTTTGAACTTAACTTACCGAGTTTTGTAATGACCAATTGCCAAAGTTGAAATTTTGTCATCCAGTATAACCCTTTTGTCATCCTCAGAATTCAAAGCTATTTTGTTGACATGTATGGTATGTATGGTATGGTTTGTACTTCTAAAAGTGTTCATACCTCTTAGTTCATTTTTACTAGTAAGCAAACAGTTATAATAATCGTCAAACTTGATTTTGTTGTTAATGACTGCCTTTGCGATACCTTTGCATTTTTTCTCTTCCTTGCACTCCCATAACCCAGTTTCTGGATTTCTTTTTTTGGCCATTTTAATTACATACGCTTTCGAACGCAATCCAACAAATTTTGAGATTTGGTCAGCACCAGTTTCCGACTTCATCATTCCAAGTACTTTTTTGTTATCTTTTTTAATGCCACTTGGATGGTTTTCTGGAAAGTTAGAGGTGTCAAACATTGTTGAAACATCTGGTAAAATATCCACAAAGAAGTCATTAGTTTTAATAGAATAACACAATGAATCTGTGTCTGTAAATAACAACTTTGCCCTATCCCCATATTTTGGTTTAACATATTTGTAATGAAAGTCATACATAGTAGTTTTGCTCTTGTCAAGTATTGCAGCACCACAATATATGGGTTTGTTTAATTTTACTCTGGTCTTTCTCATATGCACAGCTCCCAAGTTCTCTGTAAATATACTGATGCCTTTGTAATTTGTTTTTTTTGCTAATTTTTCAACCTGATCAGCAAATGAAACCAGTCTGACGTCAATCCGGTTTCTGACGTTTTCCATGGTCTTCCCAAATGGGGCGTTATTCATGAGTTTAAAGAAATCCTTTTCAAAGTCATTCTTAGCTGCTGTTCTTAATTTTGTGTTTAACATGATGTATGGTTCCATCCAAGCTTTTTCATTAAATGAAACCCCACGATGAATTTTTGATAATTTTAAACCATTCGTCAAAATCTGTTCCAAGGCTTCGTAATATACCACAAATTTTTCTTTGTTATTCAAATTTGGTACCAACTTTTCAACCTTGTCAATCATTAATCTCTCGGCAGCAAATGGCATCTCGTTATGTAGATCATGGAGTTCTTCTGGATATTCGAGATCCACTTCCAGAAAACATCCCTTGCCTTTTGTTGACAAATATTTTTTCCAGTTTGACAGCTCTTCTTCTGGAACCCACCCAAAACCCCCAACTGGCAATGGTTGGATCATTGAATGACCATACAAATTGTTTTTGTCAAGGTATGGAATGAAAACACTTTCTTTTGTGGGGTCATACTCTTCCATGTACTTATTGTTGGCTTCTGCATATCTGTGGGTAATGGTTGAAATCCCACCACGAATGCCTTTTTCAATCATTAGGTACATGTCAGGGTCTGTTAGAAGCTCCAACTTTTGACCCGTCATTTTCAGCAAGGCATCCCAAGCCAATCCAGGAGTTGTGTAGTGCCACATGGGATCCAGTTTGTAAGTTTTTTTACACATCTTTCTGAAGCTTTGGATAACGTCAGAGAGTCCCAACACATCTGTTTTTTGGTACAGTTCCATATAGTCCTTTAAAGTCTTGCAACCAAACTTGTTCCAAACATTTTTACCATGTTCGTAATCTTCAATGTCAACATTTTTCCCTGTTAACCTTGAATGAAATTCTTTGTGTGGTGGTAATTCTGTACAGTCCAACTTTTTCAAGGAATTTACATACTCATAGGGGAACACCCCTTTCTGTTTCAACAGCTCAACATTTTCTTTGGGATAGTTTTTGAAACCATTTTCGATGTAGTGGAACTCGTCATTCGGTAAGTTTGTCATCAATGTTGCTAGAGAACTTGACATAAATTTTAATGAGTCCAAAAATCGTAATTCTAAAGGCACCCACTTTTTGACTGTTTCTCCCTTTTCATTTTTCTTTAAATCACCATCCATCCAAAGTTTCTTGTTAACACTAATGTACTCCTCTTCAGTTTTGGCAATACAACCAAGTTTTCCACCTGAGACACCTAAATATTTTACCAGTAAGTGACTGTCATACCCACTAAAATTATGGAACAAAACTGGGATGTGTCGAGCACTTGCCATGGAATAATTACAGTCGTTATGGGCTGCACCTCTGTATTTACCATTTAAATGGTCATGATCCCTGACTTTGGATTTTGGAGTGGTTTTGTTGGCTTTCCACAAACTTCTGGGATCCAAAATTCTGGGTTTTTTCTGTACAAACTGACCACCACAAACATAACAAGTTGTTGCATTTTGGAAATTCTCCTCATCCTTTGCTGACATTATAATTTTCTTTGGATTTTTGAGATATGTGTTCCAAATCTTTTTTGCTTCTTTTTCAAGACTCTCAACAAACATTTGACCAATATCTTCAAAATCATACTGTTTTGTGTGGCTTACATATTTGCCAGGAAACACAGATGGGTCAGAGCAAATAATATTAAAACCATAGCTGATTGGGATGTGCTCCTGGTACTTTTGGGTATAACTTTTTTCTTCATCATTTTTTCCACATTTCAAAGTTTTCAACATACACTCAAAATCCGCCACAATGATGAATGGAACATCTTGAGTCTTTTTGAAATCTTTACCACCCCATCCCATGATATTGTCGGCACCTTCTTTTGGGTATTCCTGGATCTGGGCGTCATGGGTTCTACAAATAGTTTCGTGCTCATTTAATATCTCCTCTGTTTCAAAAGGGTTTAAACAGAAGTCGCAAAAGAACTTTTTGTGTTGGTGTTTGTCATTTTGGTTTGTTAATAGTTTGCTTTTGTTTTTGATGCAACTAAAATGATCGTTCCACCAAAATAAGTTGACCCTATTGTCATGTTCGGACCTTGAAATTTGTATTTGGCAAATTTTTTTAATTTCATCATCGTAACTTAAAACATTTACACCTATTTTGTTGTTCTGTTCAAACTTGGATATTTCTTTAATTTTGACGGGGAAAGTTAAACCCGTGACGTCATATTCTTCCACCATTAGTTTTATGGATAGTGGAAGTTTTTCCAGGTTTTTTGTGTTTGGTTTTTTCTTTAGAGTTTCAGCGATGGCAACAGCATATAGGAAACAGTAGTCATCCTTGACATTTTGTGGGTTGATGATTGCTTTTTTGTTCTTGACAAATTTTGGTAGTTGTTGGTATCTCTTACCATTTAATGGTTTGTACTTTGTTATTGATATGTGTAGAGACTCGACTGACCTTATTGACCATCCCGAACCCTTTTTCTGGTGTGCTGCTAAATTTTCTAACATCTCCCTTTTTGATATTTTGTACAGCTCTGTTACATCTTCCTCAGTTGTCATGGCTTTCATATTGGATCCAAAGTAGAAAAGATCCACTTCTTCGAGTCCTTCCACATAATCATAATGGACAAGTTTACAGATAAGTGTTGTCTTTACTTTTTTGGAATTTTCGATCCCATTAACAAGTTTTTCAACAGTTGCTGTGGTTTGTTCCAAAAATACTACTGGGTCTTTGTAATTTTGACCAGATATTTCATATAATGCTGCTTTCCCATTTGCAAAGTTTTTGATCATAATTAGCTCCGTTTGACGAATTTTTTTGATAGCTTTGGTCCTCTTTCTAAAAATTTTCGATAGTTTGTTCCCTAAAACTTGACGGGTTTTTTTCAGTTTTTTACCAGTACCCAACCATTTCTTATCCCACTTGATCTTGTCTTGTCGTGCTTCTTCTTGTTTAATTTCGCGACCCCATTTTTGGTGTTCCTTCTTTTCTAATTTTTTGTATGTTTTTTGTTGAAATTTTTTGAGATCGTCTTGGAGCCTATCTTGTTGGTTAACAAGTTTTTGCTCATCCTTAAGATCTTTTGCTCTTTGCCTTTCTTGAAGCATGGCAAGTCTTTCAGGTTTAAATGGCTTCATTTCCTTGTCGCGTTTGAGCTGCCTCCGTTTTCTAAGGCGAGCATCTTCGCGAATTTTTAACAGTTTAGGGTCATTAGTTTGTTTCGTCATTCCTTTATTAGTTAGTGTATGAAAAAAAATTTTAAATTATTTCTTTAAACCAAAAACTTCTTTTTCTGAAAACTTCATGAAAAAAATTCTATCCAACTTTGGATAGAAATTTTAAAAAGGAATGACAAGAAAACAGTATAGAGTCCTGTTTATGTATGTGTTTTTTAGAAATTTTTAACGACTTATTGACCATAGTTTTCCATTGTACGAAACTTCCTTGTTTTTTTTAATGTAATAAGGAATGAAACTTGGGTTTTTCTTTAAACATAGTCCAGCTCTGTAAATACTTGGGAACTCTATTGTTTCGCCAGCAGCAGAAGTAAATGTTATTTTAACTGGTGTTCTTATTACATTTCTGTGGTACTTGTTGTAAACCTCATTTTTAACTAGTGGGATGCCAAGTTTTTGACAGAGTGTTTCTGTGTTGAAACTGTTGGCACCTTTAACACCAAGTCTTCCTCCTAATATTCTGAGTTCTTTTAGCGATGATGGTGGAAAATTTTCTTGTATTGTTTGAAGTCTTTTGTTTGCACTTTCTCTAAGTTGCATTCTTTTTCCGAACATTTCTTTAAGGGTTGTCATTGTTTATTATTATATGGTTTTCTTTTGAAATATCTTATTTTTTTTAATAAGAGATTTTAATTTTTTTTATTTTATTTTGTTTATACTTTGCTTACAAACCAAAGTTTACCATTGTATGGAATAATTGTTTCATTCCTTAAAACACGGATGATAGATGAAATACTTTTTTTGCCTATGGCTGCTGTTGCCTTTGACATACTTTCAAACTCTAACTTTTCATCATCCTCCAAGGCTGTAAACAAAATTTTAACAGGTGCTATTTCCGGCCATTTGGGGTTGCCTTTTCTGAGGTCGGTGGAAGGAAAGTTAAGCATTTTACAAAGTGTTTCTTTTGTTAAATGGGATGGGTTTTTGATTCCTTTGTGTGTTGCCATGCCAGCTAATGTTGCCCTGGTTATGTTGGAGGTTCCAAACTTTTCCATTCGTTCTTCAAGTGTTTTGTATTGTTCTTCTTGTAGAAGTTTGATTTTTTCATCCATCTCTTTCATTGTTTGTGGTTCTTCATTTTGATCTTGAAATTTGATAGTTATTTCAATAATTGGATTCATTGTCTTTTATTATACCTTTTATTTTATTTTTTTAATTTCAATTTCAATAATAATGTTCATTTCTTACATTGTTGTGCACCCAACGATCTTTTTCATGTTGAACCCACTTTTTCTTAAGGATTAGGTTCCTCCTGTATATCCTCTGTCGTCGAATTTGTTGGTACCAGTTTAAGATCCTTGTCATCATAATCATTTATTTTATTTTCTGTTAAAGATTCCACAGATGACGATTTTTTGCAACTTGGAACCATTGTGTAATTTTTTACTGTTTTGTTTGTCCACCCTATTTGAACATTTCCTTCCATAACCAAATCTTCCCTGCCAAAACTTAGACCAAATTGGAAGCCCTTCTTTGTAATATGATTTTTATTATATTTTTCTTTTGGCTTTGACTTTGAATTTCCCATTTGTTTTATTTTTTCCTAACCAGCAAGATTAGGAAAACTTTGTCAACTTTGTAGAACACATGGTGGAATATTTAGTGAGAATAGTAAAAATTTTAGTAATATCAACTCAACTGTCACTGGAATCAACAGAATTGCCACCATCGAAATTTTTATTAATATTTTCATCATTTTGTACTGTTTCATTTTTATTTTGGCTTGGCTTAGTTCCTCCCTTGTCCCACACATGTTTTACAATAATGATACCACCAGTTAGCAAACCAATCATTGGGATATAGGGCGAAATTTTCCTGACCAAGGACCTAACATCATCACAGAAAAGTTTGTTTGAAGATAATTCTGCATCCAGTTTTTCGTCATCTTGTACCAAATCCAGTTGCTCCAATAATTCTGAAAATTTGGTTACGAGGGTTTCTGTTAACAGAGAAGTTGTTTTGTCAAGTTGGGTTCTTTCATAGTTTAACTTAATTTTTTCAAGTTGGGTCATTGACGCTTTTTTCAGATATGCTTCTGAATATTTGATCTCCTTTGCAAAGGATAGACGGATCAAGTCTTCCCTAAGTGTCAAGTTTTGCGGTTCTTCATTTTTTTCGTCATTCATTGTTGCGTATTCTGTATTCATTTATTATATGTTTATTTTTTCTTATAGTTTTTGTATTCTGTGTAAACAAAATATGTTAAAGCTATTGCAAGTAACCACAAATTCTTTGCTAACCATGCCAATCCTTTTGCTCCCCAGGATAATGCAGTTGCCAATATGCTAAGAATTGGTGCCAATACGGGCCAAGCAGCTTTTGCTAATTTTGCCAATGCTTTGCCAAGTGCTCCTGTCGCCTTTGCAGTTGTTACAACAGCAGCTTTTCCAGATAGAACAACAGTTGTTATGACCCCAGCAATGGAAATGGCGATGGCAGCAGAGACACCCATGTTTTGTTTTGCCCATTCTTTAAATTTTTCGAATCTGGTTAAGACATTGTTTTTAATTCTTTCTTCGGTTTCTTCTTCTTGTGGTGGAATATTTTCTTCTAATCTAATTTGATCGGCTTTTAGGGTAATAACTTTTAAAACGGATTTAATAAGTTCTTTCATTCTTGGATCTGTTTCTGTTTTTAATATATCTTCATAATATGGTTTGTTAACTTCAACAGATTCTAGTCGCTCTGCTGCGTCTTTTCCCTTTGGATCCAGGATTCCAGCAAGTTCTCTAAGAGTTTTGTCACCATCTTGGTGTTTGCTGCTTTCTCCTTCTTCTTCTGGGATGCTGGTTGTATTTTGGATTTCGATGTTGTCCCTTAACATTGTTATTTCATCCTGCAAATCTTCTGCAACCGCTCTTTGGACTGCAAAAGCTGCTATTGGGGATATGTTGAGCTCTTCCTCTATCCTTCCAACTCCAGTTTTTGAATGTTCGACACTTGCTAGTTTTAACAGATCCTTAAATTTTTTAACTTTCATTTCAACTTTTAATCCTTTTCCCTTTGAATATTCAAATTCGCCGGTATTAATATTTTTAACCTTAACTAGCACTTTTTCAAACTTTAGTCCATCAACCTCAAATGTTTTTGGATCAAATGAAAATGCACTTTCTTTTAATAATTTTTTACTTTTGGGTCCATCATTCCCAACTACTGTTTGTCTTAACTCTTCATAAAAAAATTCTTTTTTTTGCTTTGTAACATCTAAACTTTGTCGCCTGCTCACATTTCCTAAAAAGTCCTTCATTCTTTTCCGAAATAATTCATCCGACTCTTCTTTAAATTGTACTGGTCTTTTAGTAAGTTTTTCAATAATTTTTTCTCTTTCATCTCGGTCAACTAGTCTAGGATCATCAACCCCATAAACATTTTCAAACTCTTCAAAAAGATCGTCAAGCTCTTTAAAATAGGAGCTGTTAAAAGATGATTCAAAAGTTTTACCAGCCTCTTCTTCTGCTGTTTCATTAGGATTTAAATTTTTCAGTTCAATAGTTTCAGCCATTTATTTATGTCTGTTCCCTAATAACTTTTACCAACTCCTCACCATAAAATTTTCCCATAATGTCCTCCTCCTTATCCCGAATTCTATACATAACAGGGGCACCTCTGAAAACCGCTGACACAGTAAAAATTTCATCTGTAAAATTTGGATCATATCCTTTTGCAAAGTTTTTTCTGTATTTTTGGATCCTGACATTGTCCCCAATTTTGAATTTTGGGTTTACTTGAGATTCTAATGGTGGGATCCCATATAGTGTAAGAAAAACTTTGGATTGGTTGTCATTATTGACATCTTTGGGCTTCATTTTAATGGTGCTGTGGATTGTGTTGTTGTAACTGTTTACAAATTTGTCAAGACTATTTAACCACTCCTTGTTTCCTTTAAAAGTAAAAAATTTCCACATCCTGGTTTTCAAAGTTCTGTTAAACCTTTCTACAAGTGCAGCCTTTCTGTGGGATCTGGATGAAAAATATTCTATGTTTAAAGATTTCAAAAGAGTTTTTACACCAACATTGTAAAACTCCTTCCCTTCATCAAACTGGACTGTTTCTGGATATTTACCAAATCTTTTCTTAAATTCTTCCAACATTTTGCTAACGCCAGGCACCATAGCGACAGTACTCTTTCTTTTAACAGGAACAGCGAAACCAAATCTTGACAAAATTTCAATACCTGTCAATATCCACTTTTGGTCATTATTTTCAGAACCAAATTTTGCCATATCCACCAAGTCCATTTGCATCTGGTCAGCAAGATTTTTAACAAATGTTTTCTGGTATTTTTTTGGTTTTTTGATGGGTTTGTGCAATGTAAAAACTTTTTGGCTGTGTAACCACTCCTTAACCAGTTTTCGAGTTATTGAAGGGTTTTCTTTGACAGCAGCTTGGTAAAGTTTCTCCATAGATTGGTAACCAGTTACAGGATTGTAGTAAATATCTCGAAGTTCAAGATCAATAAGTAAAAGTTCATCTTCCATTTATTTTCAAAAGATTTGCCAACATTTGCCAATATTTTTTACCAAAAGTCCCCAAAATAAACAATGACAGAATTTTAAAAATGGCCAGAAGAGTGGGGAGTTTCCGGAACAGTCCAGAAATTTTCCAAACAAAAAAAGGCTTCTGTAAACATAAACACGATTACCATATTTGTAAATGAAAGAGAAAACTTCATTGTAAATTTGAACCCCATCGATTTAACATTTCAACAGCCATTAAAAATAAGAAATCCAAGCATAAATGATTTCCTCACTATTCCATATTTTACAGCTATTGCTGCCAGTTATGTTTCAAGCTACTTGTGTGGTATTTCTAACAAGCATTTTAAGAATGGTTTTAAGAGATTTCGGTCTTCTTTTTTAACAAGTATTGTCCATTACCACTATGTTTTTCAGGTAAGGAGGTTCTTAAAACATCCAAACAAACTCAGAAGGTTTTTAACAGCAGATGTCATAAAAATTTTGCAACACAATCCTAATGACGTTTGGGAAAAGAAAATAAGTAACTCCACACAAAGTGCAAAAGAATTTACACAAGACATGAAAGATCTTGGATACGAAGTTAGATATGTAAATTTAACAAAAGAGAGTTATGGAAGGGTAAACACATATGAGGAACTGGTGTCAGCTGGTTCTAGGCATTCCGATGATTTTAAACATTTCGTTCCCAAAAATTCCAATGGGTTGACACTACTGGGTCAAAAGTTATTCCAACAATCCCTAGAATCTTTTGTTTACTGTGTTTTGGGAGCTCAGGTAAAAACAAGATGGGTCATTGTTGGCGAAGGTGCTAAAAGTTTACAAACACAAGAGGTGTTTAAAAAGTTAATGGAGGACACAATAGCCCAGGATGACATTACTGTTTCTATTTCGAATATGAGACAGGCTATCAAGTCCACAAATGTTGTTCTGAATTTTGCTATAAGTCCTGGTTTAATTTTAATCCCATCGGACATGAGAATTCTTATTAATCCAATTAGTGGATTCAACAATGTTCTTACACTGGCCACAACAAGAATGACTCTTGGGCTTAACAGACATCTTAATATTGGAAAACCTATTGGGAAACCTATTGGCAAACCCTTTGTAAAACCTGTTGAAATTAGTGGGAGCAAATATAAGCCAGGAATATTTACACCTGACATTGCTGAAAAAAGCGACAACAGATTGCCAGAAGTTTTTGGGGCTTCAATTGGAACGGTTTTCTTGGTATTTAAAGGGATAGCAAGATTAATATAAATAAAAGAAATGCCAAGTTTAAAAAACCCCAAATTCCAATATTTAGATGTTTTTGGAAACCCAATTATTGAAATTAAAGAAGAAAATCCCAAAAATTTTAATGAAAGTCTTTTGGAACTTGAAACATATAAGAACAAAAGTAGTTGTTGTAAAGAAAAAACTGAAGAGATTGAAGGATTCATAATTTATGGAAAATGTGGTTTGGTTTTAGAGAAGTTACATGGTTATAACCACAAAGAACCAAACCCACCCTTTTTGAAAAGGTATGTAAAAACATTTTGGAAATTATTCCCAAAGGAGGAGAAGATCGTTGGTTATGAAATTATAAAATTCTTTCTAAAAACTCAAGAAATTCTTGTGGGGTTGGGTTTGGTTTTGCATAAAATATATAGTATGAATTACATCATTAAAATCATTATTGGAATCTGTCAAAGAGATGATCTTTTGAAAAAAATGAAGAAACCAACTTTGGCAGAACTAAAAACATTCGATGAGATAAAATATATTTTGAATTATTCCCCAAAAAATAATGCTTACAGACCATACCAAACAGGATTCAAAGTTTTTGGGAATACTCTTAGTGTTGAAAATGTTTTGAAAATTGAAGAAATGAGTGGTATCAGAAAGTGTAAGGAAATTACAAAATTGATTAAAGAAGGGAAGACAAGTCTTTAAGAAACTTTTCTGAAAACTTATAACAAAATTTTGTTATAAATTTTTACCAATATTTTAAAAATCAAACAACAACCGCCAACAACCAACCGGCACCAGCTCCTAAAAGTGTTACAGTAATGGTCATATATTTTTGCATTTCATCACTTGGTTGGTAATAATCTTCAAGTTTTGGTTCCACTGGGTTTTCTTTTTGAATTTCATGGAGTTCTTGGAAAGCTTTTGATGTTACTTCCATGTCATAGTTTGCATTCCGGATTTCATCTTGGAGTTCCCTGACTTTGTCCTTTCTTTTAATTTCATTTTCAAAAAATTTTTCCTTATCTTTTTGAAGTCTTTCTGTTGCCAGGTTATGTCTTTTTGCCTCGTCAGCATAACCATGTTTGTTAAATGACTGGAACAAGTATCCAGCACCTGCAAAGGCAACCGCATTGAACAACCCTCCTGCTATCATTGATGCCATTTATTTAGGAAAGAGAAGTTTGGCTTTTTTTTTTGCAGTTCAAATTTTATTTTGAGAGCTTACAGGATGTTTTTTTCTGTATTTTTGGGTTTTGTTAGGATCCCCAATTTTAAAAGTTTTTACCAAGTTTTTGGGATTGTTAGGACTTCCAATTTTTATAATTTCTTTGGATCCACATTTTTAGGGATGTATCCCTTGTCCTGTGCCATCTTTACAGTAAATAATCCACCAGCAACTGCAACCCCAAGCTTAGCTGTTTCTTTAATACTTGCCGGTGCTGCAAGGGATTGTCCTGTTAACTTTTTGACAACCATACTTACTCCAACAGCTGCAACTGTTATCAAAGCTGCTTCATACAAATCATTTAAAACCTCGTTCTTATTCATTTATTAATAGTAGAAAAAAATTTATAACATTTTTGTTATATATTTTCAGAAAAGTTTTCAAAAAATTTTCAAAATTTCAATTACTTTTACATAATTCTTTAAAGCAGGTATCAAATCATTTACAGCCACCTTTAAGTTTGTCAAATTTTGGTCTTTTTCATCTTTTAAAAATGCTTTTAATCTTATCAAATAGTTTAGCATTTCTTTAGCGTTTTTTATTTTATCAATGTCTATAATCATGTCTTTTATTTTAAACCTTATGGAGTCTCATAATTCTGTGGACACAAAAAAATTTCAAGAAGAATGTCGCCAACATTATGGTCAACTTTAAATTTGAGTTCGTTGTAAACACCATTGTCCAACATAGCCTCCGAATTAATGTTCGCAAATTTTTCAACTGATCCCTTCAATAATTGTCTTGTTGTAATTGGAAGAACTGCAGCTGTTCTGTCCCGTTTTCCTGAAAATGATGTCCTAGTTCCATCAATCATTTCGCAAGATATACAAACAAACCTCATCCCACGATTTATGTTAACTGTTTTTGGACTGACAAGGTTTGCTCCTCCCCTAATTACTGTTGTTTCTGGATATCCTAGCAATGGTCCAAGTTTCAGCAACGAAAGATTTTGTGTTGGGAATAATCTGATTTTACAGCTATATGGAAGTAATTCTGACTTTATTTCGTTTTCCTTTAAAACCCTCATAATCATACCAACAGTCCAATAGCCATTGTTGAAACTAATTTTTTTTGTCCCATGCATGACGTAAGTTGGACTTGTTAAATTATTGTAATCCCAAAAAACTGTTGCATCTTTAACCATTAGTTTTGTATCTTCAATGATCAAAGGATCTTCAAATTTAATTGTTGTTTCTCCGTTTTTCAACAAAATTCTTAGGTTCCTCATTTATCTTAAAGGTTTGTTAAAGTTCAAAGTGTCATGAAAAAGACGTCGCGAAATCTTCATTAAAGCTTCAAAAATTTATTAAGTTTTCCCCAAATGGTTCAACTATTTTGTGGTCATAGGGGTGGATTAAATTGATCTCTAATTTTGAATATTTTTTTGATTTTAATGTTTCTTTTATTTTTTTCTCTTCTTCTTTTGGTATGTCTAAATAATCATCCAAAATAACTTGCATATCTTTTCTGTTTGGGTTGTAAAAGGTAACCAGTTTTGAAATATTTTCCCGATATGGTTTCGCAATACTTGTCAACTGCTGGGTAACAACTATTGTGCTAATATTCATATGTCTGGCACCAAAACCAAGTTTTACCAATTCGCTGGTCCTGTTTTTAACACTCTGTCCAGAAGCACAGTCATCCAAAATAATCAAACTTGGGGTTCCTTTACAATAATCAACAACATATTTTAAAAAATCTTCAGACTCATCTTGGTCGCAAGGGATGACAAAGAATCTTGGATCATGTAAATGTTCCCATTCCAAATATGTTTTGTTCCATACAAAAGTTGGACATATTAAAACTATATTCTCAAATTTTTTTTTGTAATTTTCTTCTAAATTTTTTAACAAATAATGAGTCTTTCCACAACTCGTCATTCCAACAATAATCATGTTAAATGGTTTTGGGTCTTGGGTTTGATCTTGGGTTTTCATTTATTTGGGAAAAGTTTTGCCAAGTTTTTGGGTTTGGGGTTACCAATATTTTTAGTAGTTGACACTTTGGAACGCTCCTCCTTGGACTTTCAATAAGCCGTCCGAGAGAATGAAAACATGACATCTGAGATCTGTTGCTGTCGCCTTTTTCTTAATTTCTAACATAATCCCAGATTGCGTTGTCAGAAGTTTTGTACCATCTCCATAGACAGCATTGTCATTAATTGACCGAAGATCCACAACAAGTGCAAACTGGTTTTCTGTAAAGAATTCATCAGCTTGGATTGTTGGATAGTTGGTATGTCTGAAAAGTCGCTCAGCCTCTTCAAACAATCTTCGTTTTGGGATACCTTGGGAGTAAATGCTGTTTGGGACTCCTTCAATGGTAATTTTGACCCTTTCAATGTTTGGGTACACAAATTCTTCAGATCCACTTCTGGTTGCTTTTGTAAACAACATTACAACCGCCTTCATGCTCTTTCTTGGCAGATTGATGGTCTCGTTAATTAATGTTGAAGCTGCAGCCCATGGAGTGGTTTTCATTAGGGTTACATGTTCAAAGGAAAGTGCTCGACCAGCTTGGTAAGAAGATTCGATCTCCTGGACCAATGAAAAGTTGGTAATGGTTTCATATTCCAACTCAATATTTTCCAGAGAATAGCCAGCCACAGATTGACTACTTTGTGCCTTCATAATGGCGGTAGCTTTTGGTAGTGTAATAATGTATTGTAAATCATTTGCCATGCTGTGGGGCGCATAAAGACCATGATCCTTTAAAATCTTGTCCAACTTGATCCTCTGTTTTGTTCCATACACAGCCGCATATGTGTCAGAAGAGGCATCGTCAGATTTTGAAATGAGTTTTCGCTGGTTTTCTGTTGCAATACCATCTTCAATCATGTTTGCCCTCTCATGTTTGTCCATCCACAAGTCTTTGTAAGTCCCCAAAAGACTCTCTCCTGTGTTGTCGTAAACCTTCTCTCCAGCAAATCTAACTTCCAAACGTTCTTGGAGTTGTTTCGCAAGGTTGTTGTTAAACCACGACTTTGTGTTTTTGTTCTTAAAGTCGAACAGGAGAAACATCTTATCAGGAACTAATGTTGTCCCTGGTTTGAGTTTTGGGATGTGGATGTAAATTACCTCTCCCTCATTAGCAGAATTGGGATTGAAAGTAATTACATTTCGAGCTCGTTCCCCAGTTATTGAACTTCTGTGTAACCGGTTATAACCGGGTTCTAATTCAACTTCTCTCTCTGTATTCATTTATTAATATAGGGAAAAATTTTAATAATTATTGAAAAATTCATCTTCATTTTCCTCTTCTCCTTCAAAATCATCTGGCATCAAAACATCGAAATCTGCCCACAAATGATAACAATGGTTTTCATTATAATTTCTGGTATCGTATTTGCTGTATAGTAACCAAAGTTTGTAACCATCATAACTTCCTTTTGAAATTAAAAAAATTAGTTTTCCAATATTAAACCAGTTTTTACTTCCAAAGACACATTCTGTTGCATAACTGTTAACAATCATGTTTATTGAATTTCTTTCCAATTGTGGAAAGAATTTCATTTTAAAAAATTTAAAGATCATATTTCGAAAGATCCTTGAAAACTGTTTTTGACTTTTGGGGTTTGTCTTTACTTTCTTCTGGCTCTTTCTTCCATTTGGAGTAAGTAATGTAAGTGGTAACTAGGGCTGCTATTGTTCCAATTATTGCACAAGATGTGGAAATGCTTGGACTTTGAAAAGATTCAGTGACGTCATTTTCTGCTCTTTCCTTTTCCATTTTGGCTTTTTTTCTTAATTTTGCTTCCTTACTTATTGCAGCAAGTTTTTTACCTTGTGCGACTCTTTTGGGATTTTTGACATGGACAGGTGGAGGAGTTTTTGTAATGGTTTGCTCCTGTTTGATCTCCTGTTTTTGTTCTGGTTCTGGTTTTTGTTCTGGTTCCATTTATTATGGTTTTGTTGGATTTGTTTGAAAAGCTAGTTGAAATTTGTTTGAAAGCTAGCTGTTAAGTTGGTTTAAACAGCTCTCAAATATTTTTTCAAAGTTACTGTTTGCTTTTTCCTTTTTTCTTTGGAAATTAAACTCGCATAATGGATTATTGTCCCTAATGAAAAAGTTGTCTCAACAGGATTTTCCCAAAATTTGTCGCACTCACTTTCGTCATATTTTTCTGGACATTTTTGGGAAAATAGGTGCCAAAGATCCTTGCCATAATCTTCTCCATGGGTTTCATTGTAAAGTGCAAACCCAACCGACCTCCAAGATGTGTAATCTTCAGAAACATAATCTGGAATCTGTTCAATATAGTTTTGTAATTCTTTTTCATCTTTTTGTTTGTGGTTATCAAAGTCAATGGTAATACCACTTTTTTCTTTCTGTTCAATCTCTGGTAAAAAAGATAGTTTGTTAACTGGTGTGTACTCCTTTTTTCTAACGGATAGTAAAAATATTAGCTCATGGTCAGAATATTGACTTGCCACATGGTCCCTCTTTTCCTCAATAATGTAACTCAAAAGATATGGGTCTGACTCGGGACTCTTTTTGGAACCATACAAAAACCAGTTTCCAGCAATGACAGCATTGTCAAGTTGGATTGTTGTTTTTTCTTGTACAAGTTTATTTATGAAAAGTCTTTCCCTTTGTGTTAACCAAACATGTGGAAAATGAAGGTGAAAACCATTTTTGTAAGTTTTGTCATCACCTTTAAAATATCCTGGTTTTTCCAAAACAAAACAGTCCAAGTTTGTTTGGTTTACAAGAAATTCTTTCAATATTTTTTGAAAAAGTTTTGCCAATTTCAGGACTTTCTTTTCAGAATATAATGGTTTGGGTTCCTTAAGTTTTTTACTAAGATCAATGTCAACAATGACAGGGCCAATTTCTGTTGTTCTTTCCAAAAGGTATTTGTTGAAATTTCCAGACCTTGACAAATATGTGTAGGCTTTTGTATATTTATTTAGGAGATCCTCTTCATCTTTTACAGAATATGATCTTTTGTTGAAAATATCCATATGTGTAATGTTTTCTTTGCTATAACTTTCGTACAACAAAGATGATAAGGTGTTTGTTTTGAACTTAGACATTTTCTTTTATTATTCTCTTTAACTAATTCTAAGCAGGTTGATTTCAACATCCCAAACATTGAAAAACAGGATTGTATAGTCATCACCAATAGAACCAGAATATGAGTGCAAAGACATTTGGGTCCCCTTTTTTATGGTGGCAATCCCTTGACAGAAAATATGGTGAGGGTCCCTTTCATTGTATGTTTTTCCCATTGTTATGGTTTCCAAACCTGAAAGTTTGTTTGATCTGTTTGTAACATTTCCATGGTAAAGGTTTGTTTTTAGATCAAAATATGATCTATAGGAAGAAGCATACCAACCAGTTTGCTTAGATTGTTGATCAATTTTGAGACCATCAGGTTGTAGTGTAAACCAATATGAGACTAAATATTTTCCAGTATCATGGGTTGCTGTAAATGAAAGTAGGGTGCTAATGTTGTTTGTGTTGTCCCATGCTCCTCCCTTATGGTTTGTTTTTCCACTATCTTTTTTGTATTTTACCAACTGCGAAAAAGTTCCAGCAGGCCCTGTAACCCCTGTAACTCCTCTCAAACCTCTTAGACCTCTTAACCCAGTTGATCCTTTCCCACCTGGCAGTCCTCGAACTCCCTGGTCGCCTTGATCGCCTTTGGGACCTGGATCTCCCTTATCCCCTTTTGTCCCTTGTGGTCCTTGTGGTCCTTGCGATCCAGTGTTGCCAGTGGTTCCTTTGGGTCCTGTTGATCCTTGACTCCCTTGTGGGCCTTGGGCACCCTGTGGGCCTTGGGGTCCTGTTGCCCCAGTGTTGCCCTTGTTTCCTTTCGCACCATCGTCACCAGGATCCCCTTTGTCTCCTTTTTGTGCAGCCGTTCCTGCCATACCTTTGTCTCCCTTGTCGCCTTTGTTACCTTTGGATCCTGTTGCACCTGTTGTTCCATGATCTCCTTTGTCTCCTTTTTGACCTTGTGGTCCTGTTGCGCCTGCTGTTCCAAAAGTACCTCTGTCGCCTTTGTTTCCTTGTGGTCCTCTAATGCCAGTATCCCCTTTGTCTCCTTTGGTTCCTTGCAAACCTCGATCGCCTTTGTCTCCTTTTGGTCCTGTGGGTCCTGTGTTACCTTGGTCCCCTTTGTCACCTTTTTTATGAGCATCTGTACCAGCCATACCTGTCAAACCCCTATCCCCTTTTGGACCTTGGTCTCCCTTATCCCCTTTGTCGCCTTTTTGAGCTGCTGTTCCTGTTGGTCCTGTTGGTCCTATTGCACCTCTGTCTCCACTGTTTCCTTTGTCACCTGTTAAACCTCTTTGTCCTTCCAAACCTTCATCACCTTTGTCTCCCTTGTCCCCCTTTGTGCCTGTTGCCCCTGTTGATCCTTGGGGTCCTGTTGCACCAGTTGGACCTCTGTCACCTTTGTCACCTTTTGCACCTGTATCTCCTTGTGGTCCTGGTTCTCCGTCAGCACCACCACCCCCTCCATAAGAATAATCTGGGTCATCATATCCATAGTAATAACTCATTATTTATCTTAGACAAAAAAACAAAACCAAACTCATATGAAATTCCCATATTCCTTCATCATATCCTTGTTAATTTTTACAATCTCGTCTGGCAATAATGGTCCATGAACAATTTTGATCCCATAAATTTTTCCTTTCAGTTGGGTACTATTTGATGGGGTTCCAGACAATCTTTTGTTTAAAAACACAGACCCAAATGGACTACCTATATCTGCCAAATCCGATTTAAAATCTGATCCTGTTTCCTTTTTAGCATTTACGTAAACACAGGAACCAGTCCCCAACCAATGGCAGGAAATTAAGTGTTTACTAAGAATACTGTGTGGACCAACAATATCAAAAGTTTTTTTAGTGTCTTGCCTTACACCACCAATTATCATTTTGGAGTAAGAGTAGGATTTGAAACTGACATATTTATCATAATCACCATTATCATTTCCAATAAGATAACACCAATCGTCAGGTACAGATGTGTCAACAACAGCGCAAACAACAAAAACAGAAACATCATTAAACTGCATTTCAGTGGTACAAAACATCATGTAGTTGCCACCCGTGTTTTCAATGTAATCTACACCTGGACCAATGGCATCTGAGCCAAATGTTGGGGCAACGGTTTTGTCATCTTGCCATAAAACAGAGTTACCTTGTCGTGCTTGTGTTATTCTTTTTACCCCACTGACTGTTTCAAATGTTTTAACAGCTTTTGTCAAATTAAGATCAAAAACTGTTTTGTAATTTTCGTTATGCAATGAAAGGTTTTTTAATTTTTTTTCAATTTCTTTAATTTTCTTTTCCATGTCAGAACCATCTTCAAATGATCTTCTCTGTCTTCCATAACCATAGTAATAACTCATTATTTATTTAGGGTTTCGTATCCAAAATTTTTAACATTTTTGTTAAAGATTTTAAAAATTTTTATCATCTGTTTGTCTTTACTCTTTTTGTATGGCTTTTGACATGGTCTTGTGCCTCTATTTTGGTATTAAATGTTTTGAGACAAGTTGTACACCTATTGAGCATATTGAAATTTTTTGTTATTTCATGAGAAAACTTTAAATGTAACCTCAATGCTGTTTTGCTGTGTGTTTCAAACTTACACCCAACACTCCTACACAAATAATGGTGGCTTTCGGGACTTTGGTGGATAACACTTTTTCCCAATTTTGATTTTTTTACCATTTTTATTTAGGGTTTTTGTATCCAAAATTTTTAACATTTTTGTTAAAGATTTTAAAAAGTTTTTGTTTATGTTTTTTAGAGATGTGTCTCAGTATTTCCATGGTGTTGTGTTGTAAAATGGTTTTTTGTTGTATTTCTTGGTGGGTTTCTTTTTGTTTGTGGGCCCACTTTGTAATATTTTTTGCATTTCCTTACCTTTTTCTTCATCTGTTAGACCACCAAATTCGTTGTTAAACATTTTTTTATATACTTTTGCTAGATTGTAAAATCTGGTGGCTCTTTCAATGTCATTCATTTTTTCGTAACGTTTGGCTTCAATGATGGCTTCTTCAGCAAAATTGTTGAATGAGGGACTAAAATAATTATTAATTTCATTTGAGTTCATTCTTATTCTTTTAATTTTTTTCAGAAAAAATATTTCAATTCAAAAAACTGTGTCATAAACTCCTGTTCTAACCAACATTTGGGTTTTTGTTTCGCCTGGATGGATATAAGGACAAACTGTTTTTGGGTGTGTACTTTTGTTATGGTATATGATATTTGGTGGCTTACCTGGATATTTTGTAAAACCTACCCACATACATTCCTCTCTGTCTGGACATAAGTTACTCCTTTTGCTATTCATTTATTTAATTTTGAAACCTTTGTCATCTTGCAAAAACTTGGCGGCCATCTTTAAAACCCAATCCCAAAAATATCCAGAAACCCCAAACCATCTTTTAAAAACATCCCCAAGTCCCAAAACCCCAAGTCCCAAAAACTTGGCGGCCATTTTGAAAATATCCCAAACCCCAATCTCGAAAAAATCCCAGAATCCTTTGCGAACCCCAAGTCCCAAAAACTTGGCGGCCATTTTGAAAAAAATTCCAGGAGGGGGTTGCGAACCGGAAGTCAACCCAAATTAAAATATTTTTGAGATTGTAGTCAGGATCGGCCTTTTGACACTACTTGTGGCATATATTATTGAAAATTCCAGAAGAGATACTTTAAACTGCATTTTCTCAAAATATCAAATTTAACCTGACTTGCAAACTTGTATGATATCTCATGAACAATTTAATGGATTTTTCAGTATTAATTATATATATATATATATATATATATATATATATATATTATATATATATATATATATATATATATATTATGCTATACAATGAACCATGATAAATTGATTTGGCTTTATACTTGTTGTGTAAATGCAGTATGTATCTTCCCATACCAAGCTGTCTCCTCCGGCATCTACTATTTATTTCATAATTTAAAAAGTGTATATCGTCCACAAAGTAACTAATATTTCCACAAAGTTTCAAAGAGATAGGTTAAATACTAAGCAACTTATCACTGTTGCAATTTTGATACACGGCAGGGGGTTATAAACTCAACTAACGAATAAATGAATATATTAAGAAATTCGTTAATTTTAAAATTAAAAAAAAAGTGACAACTTCAACGACATTTTATTTCCCCCAGAAAAAGGTGTATAGTTTGTAAAACGGCGTGTGAAAGGACACTGGAAACAGTCAGAAGCAGCCTCCCACAACGTGAAGAAATAGAAAGATATTTTAGTGAATCGTACGATATTAAATTGGGTGACAACGACTTGAGCCGTTGTGGTCAAAATGCACGCAGTTTAATTGAGCTCAAAGCCCCATTTCTACAATTTTTAGAACAAAAAGTGTCGTTAAAATTTAAGAAAATCAACTAAAGACTGACAATCGGCAAAAATATTTTGAGGCTATAGGGCAGATTTTGCAGAAATTGACAATATTTGCATGTCGTCGCCGCAATGAAATTAGTAGCGTAGGCATGTCAAACTTTATTGTAAGATCTGAGTGAGACAAAAAAACTGATTATATATTTCTATGTACGTTGTGGCAGTTAAGAGGTCTTGCTCGACATAAGACAGAATCTGAGTACGTTTTAAAGACAGCACAGCCACTAACTAGTAAACAAGTCGTCGGATGAAAGGAATAAATACATAATTTACCCACTTTCCCCAATTTTCCCATTACGAAATACCTCTCAGATATCAAAAGCAGTAATGGAATAAAATGAAACCAGCATTTAAATTTTGGGGAAGAAGGCAGATTTTGAGTTATAGTCGATCGAACATTCGCTATCAATTTGACTCCAATGCGGCTTCTTCGTAGCATCACTTCATCTTCGATATTTATACACCTTCCTGGCTAAATATCTTATTTCACTTATCAGAAGAACGTCAGTGTATCCACTAATTGGACAACATAGTTTAAAACTCTGGTTGACCGACAGATTGTTAGTAAATCTTGAATATATCTTGGTCGTCATTACCTTCTGGGCTCTTCTCCACATTTTCAAAATTTCCCTACGAGACGATACAAAACACGATGAGCCCGCGGTATTTTTTAACAGCGCAGACAAAATTCCCTGCTGAAGCTGCTCGTGGAAAGTTGAAACCTGGGAACTAGGCTGGCTGATGTGCTTGGAAACAACTTAAAAAATATAATTAAGTTTAGGCAATTGTTTATTTTAACTTTCGTATTACAAGGAATTTATAATGTAACACTAGAGAAGATTTTCAACCAGGATTTTGTGCGGAAAATTTCAGTAAAAAAAATTAAAGTGAATAAAGAAAACGTAATGCATTGGCCGGGAATCGAACCCGGGCCTCCCGCGTGGCAGGCGAGAATTCTACCACTGAACCACCAATGCTTGTTATAAATATGGAATAAAATTGCCTTTATAATCCATTTGCAATAGAAAGTTTCTTGCTCCTTCGGGACATTTTGTAAAATGGCATTTTACCTATTTCTTTGTGAGCAATGCTGAACTTTGTTTCTTCTTTTGAAAAAGAATAAACAAAGAAAGAATAATTTGAGTGATTAATTTTATAATAGTCCAACGATTTTAAACAAAAAATATATGTAGTCATTCGGACTCATTCCCAGTTCTCACACTCTGCTTGGGGCGTTGGGCACTATTTTCGGGTAGCAAAAAAGTGTTGTACATACAATTCAGCATATATTCTCTCATCTCGAAATGATGATTATCGTTAATTGTGAAATGTCCTAGAATTAACAATAATCATCATTTTTAAAAAATAATTCCCTACCCCCATACCCCCAACCCGACTAGGCATGTCCCGATTGTGCTCGTAAAATCCAAAAAAGTTGCTCCCAAAAACCAGAAAGTTGCTCGCAAAAAAGCATAAAAGTTGCTCAAAAGTTGCCCGAAATAAAAAAAGTTGCTACTAAAATTCAAAAAGTTGCCCGTACTATTACGTTAATTAAGAGCTTTATACAATTTCCGTACGCTCGCTTACGTGCAATGGCTGCGCTTGCTGGAGTACGAAAAGTTGCACCAGCATTTTCTGCTACCAAAATTGGATCTTCTTCTAAATGTTCGTCCTCTGATGAACTTGACAAGTCTGACGGCTCTTCTAATTCAGTCATAATGAATTAGCATTTATTTACATTTCAATGGTTTATAAGCCGCCATTTTGTTTTAAAGAGGAAACAGGTAACCCTAGTACCTAGCAAGTAAATATCAAGGGTAAATAAGCAGCAATGCTACAGCTGTTGCAGCATCACATCACAGGCTGTATTACAGCATATTGCCGCAATTAATTGATTTCCAAAATTATTTTATATCAGAAAAATATCGCAGGAAATGAAGTTGTCTATCACATGTAAGCATTTCCTACTGTAAAGTTTTGAATCTAGAAAAAGTTGCTCAAAAATTGCTCAAAAAGGAAAAAGTTGCTTAAAGTTGCTCGAAGTCTCGAACCGAAAAAAGTTGCTCCAAACGCAAAAAGTTGCTCAAAAGTTGCCGAGCACAATCGGGACATGCCTAAACCCGACCCCACCTCTAAACCTGACCCTAACCCATTGAACTAAAAATAACTGGAACGCTACGTTCAACCGGAAGTTTGAAGCCAAATTATGCAAGTCGTACCCAGCCTTTCCACGAAAAAAACAAACACGGCCAAAACAAAAAAAGTAGAAACACGCGTGGAAGTGCGTGTCTGGGAGTCAAAACTGGCTTCATGGGAGTCAAATTTTGGCTTCAAGATTTGTATGCGCAGTTTACTGAACGTAGCGTTCCAGTTATTTTTAGTTCAATGCCCTAACCCTAACCACAACCCCCCTGGAAACCCTAAACCTAACCCCAAGCCCCCGTTGGACCTAAACCTAACCACAACCCTCCGGGAAAAAAGTCCCACCTCTCAGACCCCGACCAAACAACCCTCATCATATTCGTCTGCAGGGGCGTAGGAAGCTTGATAAACCTAGAGGGGCCGACTCCCACGATGCGCCACCATGGTTGGCGCCGAGCGGGGAAATTTTGACTATTTGGAGTCTCTAGATCGTCGGAAATGGCATTTCCAGAGTGTTCTCTACCTCTTTCGTTAGGCCCTTTCATTAATTCTTTCATTATGATTTGTGAGTTTATGCTATCCGTGAGTCAGGATGGATTATTATTATTAATTGGCCGATCAGCGCAATATTTCGTTGCAATTTTTTTTAAATTCAATTATTTTTTTGGGGGCGGAAAGCTATTCCGGCCCCCTTATAAAATATTGAGGGGGTGGCCCCACCGCACGATCGGAAATCGCACAGAAAATCGGCCACTTTCATGGGGCAGTTTGCAGTCCAACGTGCGTGCTGGCTCAAGTGAGTTCTGAAGACATTTAAAACTGATGAATTTGAGAAGGGTAATGGGTTCGTAGTTCGTACATCGCGAAAATTTCACGAGTTGTCAACAAACCGTATTCTATGGCAAGCCCAACCTTCGTGCTATGCGCTCGTAGAAGAATTATGGTCGAGCGACGATTTTGAGCGGAGATGTTTGACTTTGAGCTCGGGGTGTTCTCGCTCCTGTCGGCCGTGTATTGATGCAACCTCGTACCCAGGGCCCTCTCTGCTTTCAAAATGGCGCGAGGAGAAGACCCTGGCAAAGGCTGGTCACGTGATTCCAAAATACTCCAAGATTCTTGGAGTATTTGGTCACGTGGATAATTTGAGCTTCGCCCGTCCTGGGGGGAGCGGTTGATTCGGTTCTTATAAACGTCAAGCGGACAAGGTTGCTGCAAGTCCGGTAACGTTAAATTCGAGCGGTAAATTTAATAGATATATTTCAAAATTTACGACATTTGCTGGATAATTCATATTTGTTGCCGTCAATCGCCAGAAATGAAGCCGAAGGCGACGAACGATCATAAACTGATAAACAGAAACCCGCTCTGCGAGTCTGCGGTTACAGGTACTGATACATACACTAAAAATATTCGAATGCTGTTGATTTTTGGAAGTATATTCACCGTCCAGTATAGCACATTTATGTTTCTTGTCCACACGTTTTGGATTTGTGGAAGTTTAATTGTTGTATCTGTCGATTTATACTCAAACGGCATATTCGAATCGAATCTGCTGTCCTCGTTGACTTTGAGGTTGTACTTGTACTTTAATACAAATATACGATCAACAACAATTCTTCGATCGACGAACATTTATATAGATCAGCACTGAAGACTTTGACTTTGTATATTTCTAAACTTTTTAAATTAGATTCGGCAGATAGACTTCACGGTCTGCAAGGTTACATCTGATTGGATAGCTTTCAACGCCGGTAGTCCTGGTGGTCAACCAATTAACGACGAACGTCCAAAATAAAGCGCGGTATCAAGTAACTGCATGCGTAATCAACAGGTTGCCATACGAACTTTTACATTTAACCAAGGGGCAAAGATAAAGCGCAGTATAGTAACTGCATGCATACACACGATACAATACACAGGAAAGGTGTTATTCTGATAACTCGACCACTCAAGTGACTGAATCCGGCAAGTAATATATATCCGGCATGCATATATCCCTCACCAAACCACACACGATGAAAACTAGAAATATACGCGGGGGTGTTCATATGATCCCGGTAAGCGGGCCAGCCTGGTACCTCACAATTATTTCTATTAAAATTTCGGTCGTATTCATATGGAAAATTTTCCCATATAACACACCGTCCCGCTTACCGGAATGAAGTCATTAAAGACAAAAAGTTATTTATTTCCATGGGATTTAAGGATAGTTGAAGATTTTATTCTTTAGTGGAATATAAATCTCAATTGTATAAGAAAAGGATTGATTTTGAAGCAGAAAAACCAGTGCAATACAACAGAATTGTGATCTTTGATGGCAGATGTCTTGACACGGATCACCAGACAAGCTAAATTTATGATTTTTCCTGCCTCGGTAAGCGGGATGAAAACTATCATATGAACACAAAACAAACTTCATCTCACTTACCGGTGGCCCGCTTACCGGGGATCATATGAACACCCCCTAAACCGGCTTTGGTTTCTAAATTTTGATACTACCTTAGATCATTGCTTGGAATGGAGTCAACAATCAATGATGCATAATGTGCGGGAACTTTATTTGTTAGGTTAAAGGACGATCGTTTTAAAGTAGTTATACCAAACATGTGTCATGGTTTGCAGAAATGTTCCTAATTAGTTGGTGTTTGAAAAACGGAACAAAATATTAAACAAAATGAGATGAGAAACCCAAAATTGTTAGTTTAATAAGATTAATCGTATATATGCAGTTTTTCTGTCCCTGTGGCACTTTAATAATGCATGCGAGCCATTCGCCGATAAAATGACAAGTTAAAGGAAACTCAGCATTAACTCTTTATCTTATCTATATTCTATAAACATTAACATTTATGCCGGCTATCAATCACAATTGTAATTAGCAATGTTTGCGTTGCAGTTATATGTTCCGCCTTCTTGGCGGACTAAATTTTGCTTGAGTCATGACTCGTGACAGATGCTTTTATATATAGTCATTAACTTTCCTACTTCAAAAAAGAAAGTATAGGAAATTACCTAATACGAAGACATAAACGTGGATACAAAACTCTTTACTGACCAGATTATTTCTAGCTCGATTGATTTATTGTCTTGTATACGACAATGAGTCAGCGTGGCCGTGGTTATTGCCCGGGTTGCAAGGCCGAATATTTCAACCGTTCTAAACCGCCAAACTGTGGTATGTTTTGCGTTAGGAGGCACGTTCGAACCGGCGGCTAAGAAGCACAAGTACTCTCCCCGAGCCGTTCAAATATCTGAAGGTATCTTTAGTGTAAAGACCAGCAACAGAGACGATCGCTGTTTTGTCACTACAGATGGAACTATGTGGTTCTGCAGTGTCGACTAATATATCTAAACATATTTTTTGCATTATTCGGTGCCTACCACCTGTGTTTCGTAGTTGTTGGACCACGTATATGTTCTTTGATATTATGTGGCTCTTTCTAGTCAAGGCTTTGAGGCTTTCTAGGTACTGATGTCAACACGACATTTTCTCTCGTCTGTAATATACTCGTCTATTCTGTCTTCATGGACAAACCTTGTCAGCAACATTACTGATCAACTACTGATGAATTCACCAATACCGCGGAAATCACCTCAACCCAACTCGATCAAAGGCAAAGCTGTCGAAAAGAAAGAACTCGAAAAATCGAAACATACCGACGCCGTACAGTTTCGCAAGGCCTGACGGGATGATGCAATAATGCCATTTTGTGGAACCCCCCCAAAAAAAACAAACAAAAAAAACCCCAAAAACAAACAAACAACAACCCACAATAAAGCCGAAACCTTAGACTCGGCCTACCATAGGTAGCCAGAGTAATAAATAACAAAATTGTGGATTAAGCACTGTCTGATCAAACGTCTAATTTTGCAATTCATCATTAATAGATTTTGTCTGAAAATCAAGAAGCCAGATGCTGACCAGACATGGCACTGCCAGAATTGTAAACAGTAGTTTAATATTAACGTATTGTCGTATTTCAAAAATTAAATTTCAAAGTGGTAATTATTACAGACAGTACATAAAATTGGACTCATTACTGGATATTTTAAAATAGCCAAAGTTTAGGTATTGTAAGAGTACATAATTATGATCTTTCGCAAACGGGAATATTTTAGTTGGAAATATACAAATATAAGTACACAATCATGGATAATGCTGAATATAAAAGATTTTAGCTGCTCGCGAAAGGTGAATAATGGCTTATTTCGCATAATTCCTTGTGTATATTTATTGAGGACTAATTAAATTTTCAAGTTGGAGAAGAAAACATTAAAGTAAAGTTTGAGATTACTTTTTTCGATTGTGACAGTTTCAGGGCGAATAATTAAAGGAAAGTATGTTTGTTTAGCGTTTGAGAAACGGCGTTTTGGCCCAGGAAGTCGAGACATATTTTATTCCACAACTAATGACATCACTAGGCTCTACATAAATTCTTATTGTTATCGAACAGACTGTTCAAAACACTCTTTAGAAAACTAAACTCTCGTTGGAATAAAGTGGTCTGTGCAACTATGCCAACTATTTTAATGTGTCTCAATTTTTAGAGGGAAAAGCATTTAGTTGTTCGTCCTATAACGTTAACGTCTCCAGTCAAAAGAAGCGATATCAAAATCATTTTATGTAAAATAGATGCATGCATTTTTAATTAAGTTGTTAGACCAATAAAGAACTCTGCAGAAATCTGTGTCCTTGTATCCTAACTGCCCTCTGACTCTGTTGCCCCAAACTGTGATTTTTAAATATATACATGTTTTGAAATATAAAGGTTTTATCTTACTGATATGTATATGTACAGAATATGTATGTGTATGTGTATGTGCGTGTGTGCATGTTCTACCCGGACTACCCAGACTACCCAGACTACCCAGACTACCCAGACTACCCTGACTACCCAGACTACCCAGACTACCCAGACTACCCAGACTACCCTGACTACCCAGACGACTACCCTGACTACCCGGACTACCAAGACTAGCTACCCAGACTACCCTGACTACCCTGACTACCAAGACTACCCAGACTACCCAGACTAGCTACCCAGACTACCCGGACTACCCAGACTACCCAGACTACCCAGACTACCCAGACTACCCAGACTACCCAGACTACCCTGACTACCCAGACTAGCTACCCTGACTACCCAGACTACCCGGACTACCCAGACTACCAAGACTAGCTACCCTGACTACCCAGACTACCCTGACTACCCAGACTACCAAGACTAGCTACCCTGACTACCCAGACTACCCAGACTACCCAGACTACCCAGACTACCCAGACTACCCAGACTACCCTGACTACCCAGACTAGCTACCCTGACTACCCAGACTACCCGGACTACCCAGACTACCAAGACTAGCTACCCTGACTACCCAGACTACCCTGACTACCCAGACTACCAAGACTAGCTACCCTGACTACCCAGACTACCCTGACTACCCAGACTACCAAGACTACCTGGACTACCCTATGTATATATGTACGTATGTATGTATGTGTGTGTGTATGTGTGTATGTATATATATGTATGTATGCGTGTGTATGTATATATATGTGTGATGTATGTATGTATGTATATATTTATGAATATTGAAAAATATTTGAATATTCAAATATTCATTCATATTTCATGAAGACTTGGTTCAAAGCTAGTGCTATTATTATGAATGGTGGATAGCCTCTCCCCAGTCCCTCGTCCTAATGCCTGCTACGCAGGCTAAATGGTGGACTACCAAGAACACCGCTCCTCGAAGCTAGCCAATCAGAGGAGACCTTGCAAACGGTGAAGTCTGCCTCAGATTCGGAAAGTCCAGAAACCGAAATATTAATAAACACTTCTTGCTTGCATAATAAAGCAAATATGTTGTAGTGTAGACGCTTCTTACTAAACACGGTCATTAACTGATTCGATAAACTTGTTAAGAGAATGTCTTGTTATTTGTGCGATTTGGTTATTCTTGAGTGCCTAAATAGTTCGCTGAATAGTTTTATATATATACGCAAGCCAACTATACTCTGTTTATCAGTGATGTATCGCGCCCCCCGGTACAGTGTGAGTCATCATCAAAATTATTCCAAAATTATTGGTGTCACGTGACCAGCCTTTGCCAGGGTCTTCTCCTCGCGCCATTTTGAAAGCAGAGAGGGCCCTGGGTACGAGGTTGGTATTGATGACGTTTACACGCAAGATATTCGTTCTACGCATGAGTAGTTAATACGGGTCAGCCCCAGTGGTCAGCCCGTATCTCGCGAGCAGCCGCCATTTCTGATCGTGGCCCCCTGCTTCCTACACCCCTGTTCGTCTGTGTGAAGAAATGATGATTATCATGATACTCAAGTGAGAGGTTATGTTGTACAATGGACCCTTCCCCTTTTAACAAAAAACGCAATGCATCATGGTAGAGTGGTAACGCTCATCTGCCAAGCAAAATGGCGGGAGAGGAGCGGGGATTTTGTGGGGCAGAGGACTTTTGCTTTTTAAACGAGTGTCATCAAATAAAATAGCAACAAAACTTATCTTTACGGTTAGGGAGGTTTTTACTCGGACCCTAAACTAGATATAAGGCAATCGCGGCGGTTTCTGTTGGAAATATTGACTCGGGTTGACTGGACAAACAATGGCGGTTCGAAGATAAACATTCTAGAAGAAGCGTCTTACTGTACAATTGTAGGTGAGTAGACTTGGCTATTTAATCTCATAAGAATCTTTTGTTATAGGACTAAGCAGCGATGCCTAATTTACTTAGATCGCAAATATTTTGAGCATCGGAATGCATGTTGATGCCTTTTTCGTCTCTGCAATCTCGAGCAAGTTTGTCCTTAATTACGATCAGACGTTCGATAAACACTTACCAAAGAGACAGACCTTTAAATTTGTTTTGGCGCCAGTAAGCCCGGTTTCCTTGTCAACGGGAACGCTCAGGTCTTTTACAAAAGCGTTAACTTGAACACAAACTGTAATTTGGTATTTATGCTGGTATTTTGTTTCTGAATTTCTTTGTAATCGTGGAAGAGGCTTCTTAACTTCATTAATTGCAGTAGGTTTTAAAGGTTTTAAATAATATAAGCATTTAGCTGAAAAGTTGATTTTCCAAGCTGTCGAGGCTGTTGGCACAGTTTTATTTTTTTACTGTGGTTTGATAACTGTTTATAAAGGCTTTGTTTTATAAATTTGATAAAAAGAATTTAATTGCATATTGGATAATTAATTTAATTGCATTATAGAATTGTAAATAATTTAGTTTAACTATTACCAGGATTTAGTTAGGTTAAAATTCAAATATAATTGTGTACAAATTTATATAAATAGTTAGGATAGTTAGTAGTGTTAAATAAATAAATATTAAATAAATAAGTAAACAGAAGCCAAACCACAAACAATGAATGAAGAAAACAACAAAATACTGTGGCTACAAGACAGCACTGAGGAAAAAACACCATCATCAGTTAGCCGTGGAGGAAGAACATGCTGTGTACCTCACTGCCATAACAATAGTAGACAAATGCCTGATATTTCCTTTCATAAGATTCCAGTTGAGCCAACATTAAGGAGGAAGTGGTTAAAATTACTTACAACAAAAGGCTTTTGTAACCCTAGCTCTAATCACTGGGTATGTTCAGCTCACTTTCCAGGAGGGAAAAAAACTTATGAGAATAATATTCCTACAGTTATGATGCCAGAAACTAGTCCAACAGTAAATAGAGAAAAGCCATAGTGGAAAGTCGGGCACTTTAACGGGAGATCTCCCGCGGCAGGCAAAGGTCAAAAACTGCTGATGCGGCAAAATCTTGCGGCAGAAAAACTGTAAAATTGAAAGTGCGGCAGAATTCTGCGGCAGAAATAGTTTACAAAATACCTGCGGCAGAATTTGGGTGTAAGATAGCATTTTTGTTTTGCTCTCGTCATGCAAGTTGAAACTGATTGCAATTAAAATTGAACTGAGTATAATGAATTAATTAATCATACATGAAGTACTGAATCTCACGCTCTGCTTGACTGCTGGGCCTTGCTGGCATGCAGGCTCGAAAATTATTCAAATGAACACCGGCACTGCAGCAACAAGTTCAGGACGTGTTTTTTTTAAAAAAAAGAAGAATTATGGCATCAGAGACATCTTCAGGTATGTTTTGGTTGAGACTTTAACATGATTAAAGGTATCAACCGAGTGTTTGTTTTTGAACTTTTAACTTTTTTGTTGATTTTCCGGGCAGATGAATTTTTAATAAGTCTTTTGAGTTTTTGAGTTTTTTGCCTAATTTTTGCCTTTTTTGGGACTTTTGAGGGATTCATTTGGACTTTTCGAGTTTTCGTGTATGAAATATCTGTATGAAAAAAATACATGTCCTTTCATAGATTGTACAATTTGGAACACTTTTTTATATAGTTTGTGTTTCCTGTGAACAAATGTATAGTGGGAGTCATACTTGCCTCTCATGCCTCAAGCCCTGTCACAATTTTGTGCCATGCAGCACCAGTGGGTCTATTGAGGGATATGGTGCACAAGTGCTATGTTCTAAATGCCAAGGTACCGTAAATTTAGGCTGTGTCATGCCCATGTGGCAATAGATTGGTTGTATATACTATATAATAATCTTTTACTCTTATTTTTACAAAGAACTGAAAATAATTTGAACAATTATGTAAAAGATGATATTGATTACTATTACTCTCTCGTTTGTAGCAAAAGATGCAGCAGATAAACCTGCAGATAAACCTGCTAATAATAGTAAATTTCCTAAAAAGCAAGGCAATTTGCTATCTTTTCTTGGGAAGAGCATTTCCAATCCGCGAAAAAGGCCCTTATCGCCACTACCATTTGATTCGGCTAAAAAAACAAAAAGTAATTCAAGATGTGCCCCATCAAGAGAGCCATGTATCTGCCTAACTTGTTTCAAGTAAGTTTAAATAACAGTTATACCTGTATTCTGTAAAATAAACTAGTACGCTCTGTAGCAAATGACGCAACCTCGTAGCCAAGGAGAGACCCTGGGTACGAGGTTGCAAATGACGTTGAAATAGCATTATATATACGCTATAGCATCAATGTAATTAGCCTTTCTCACGCCGCCATTTTTGGCGTACTGGCTTTTCCAGATCTAAGATTGTAATCATTAAATATGGGATTTGTATTACTATTGGTGTAAGTATAATCATTATAAGTTAATTTACAGTTAAATATTTGAAAAATTGTTTTCACATCGCTTCGATTTTTTATATCATTTACAAAAAAAGTACCCAAAAATGGCGAATTTGGCCTTCGTGAAAAAGGCTAATTTACTGCAATACTAATCGGATCCAGAATTTATTGCAACTTGTGAGTTCTGACTAATTCAGTTTACCTTACTTGTATAGGACTGATAAAACAATGTCTCCGTTAAAGTTCTACTTATGTCGCAGTGATAAGCAAACAAAAACGCGCCACATAGAAAAAGTTCATGCCATTACGGATGCCGAAAATAGTCACATTCAGTTTGTAGATATTAATGACCTAGAGGCAAAAGAAGCTCTGAATTGTTATAGAAAAGCAATTAATACGACAACAGTTGAAAAAGGAAACAAATATAGTCAAGAAACCACAGCAACAGGCCAGTCTGCTGGTGCAAGCATCTTATCACCCTTACAGGTTGAAGATGAAATTCCTGCAGAAAATCTGTTACCGTCTGCGGATGAACACCAGACAACTGGAACATCCCAAATATCGTATGATAATGCACTTGAGTCAAAATTAAATACAGTTATAGATATGCTTAAAAATTTGTCCACAAAAATTGAGAAGCCAAGCCCAAGTTATCCTGCCATCTCCACGATAGTGAAAGAATTGTCTACCAATGAAAACAGTCAATTGGACTGGCGTACAATAGAAAATGTCATGGAGCTGACAGAAAAAGTACCAAGTATCAGATTTTTTGCTGGTCAAAATGGCCTAAATGGTTGTGTTAGATGTCAAACTTGCTTTGACTACGTTTTCGCTCGCGAAGGAGTTTTGGCAAAGCGTGACCCAATGTTGATTGATAATGATGACGGACAGGCGATTGCAACCCATATTAAAAAGTATGATCTTGTTTTTAAAAATCGTTTTTCAACATTTCATCTTTTTAACGTACTGGTATTTGTGTTTATAGATGTGGTAGTAACATATCTACAGGTCTATTCTTGGAAGCAAGAAATGTCAATGAAATCGTCGAAGGTAAAAATGACTACTGGTACCACCTGAAGAGCAGAATTAAGAATCATCATAGCTGTGTTGGAGATAACGCCAAGACGCATTTGGAGGCCCTCAAGGTAGAAAATTGCCGCAGTAAGAAATAAGCCATATTTAAGGGGGGAAATAAATCGCGACCTGCCTAAGACACTGTATGCAAGAGGCGGATACACTATAAATTAAATGGTCAAATTCTAATAAGTCACTACTTATTGTGGACCAATGTCACAATGTGAACCAATGTGTGTTGGCTACCTCCTAATCAAGCTTTATCATTTATTGTAGGCTAAACACATGAAAAACAAATTAGAGAAAAGAGGTGTCAACGTTATGAAGAATCTCGTCAGGGTCGCGCTTTCTGTTGTCGAATCTAAATGTGCCGCTACCCATTTCGAAACACAAATCGCTGCACACATTTCAACTGGTTCCGACATGGGAGACATTGGCCATAGTCGGAAACAATTTAACGACATTCTGAGGGCAACCGAGATCTATTTTGATAAGCAAATCGAGGAATACCTCCTAACACCCCTTCAGAATACCTTATTGCCCCCTCATTTTTGTGGGCTTGCCGATAAATCTACAGTTCACAGAGTCACCAACCAGGGAGTCGTTATAACCACGATGGTGCAGGGGATCAAAACGGCAATCGCTGTCCAAGCACCCGCTGTGTACCATGGTGCTGATGAATACCAGTCAGAAGGCGTTACTGGCGCATGTGCTCCGGAGCTGGCTGAAACTATGTACGATACAATTAAAAAGGCTTACCCCAGGCTGGCGGAAACGCTAGGAAACTCGTGGCAGGGTAGCGTTCTTGATGGGCAATACCAAGCAAAAGGGTTCGCTGAAAAACTAAATAGCCTTTTGAAGAAACCAGTGTCTGAATTCGTGGATGTAGTATGGGATCCTCCTCACTGGACAAATCTGGCCATAGAGGATGTGTTCGAGGGAAAGGTTGGGGAGTCAAAGGAATTTATGAAGCGATTGATAAGTATTAATCCTAACATATTTCTTAATACTTAAATTGTTAAAAGTATTGCTGTCTTTATTTCATTATAACGCGTCCCATGCAAATAACGTTTTACTATATTTATTATGCAGATCGAAGCTCAGTTGTCCACAAGTTATTTCAAAGAGGAAAACACTTGCTGCAGCAAGGAAGAAAGCAGACGAAATGCAAAAAACTCTTCATCTAACAAGTCGGACCTGTGCAACCCGGTTTTCCACTTCTCAAGTTCATGAGTTCAGGAAATTGCTTTCGTCAATTCACATCTATATGGCGACATATACCGAGTTGCACCAGAAGGACAACGATTTTGAAGTCAAGCAGTTTGAAATATGTGGTCAAGATTTTATCGCTGACATATGCGGTTGCGTCGATGTTACAACTCTAGTGATAACCTATCTAGTGGATTTACAAGGCGTTCAAGTTCCCGTCTGGAAAGCGGCGGTGTGGTACCCAAAAGTAAGCACAGATATGAATAATCTTGACAAGCTATCGATAGACAATCCCCCAGACACCTGCATTAATCTCAAGTCTAACATTGACGACATCAAGGAATTTACATTTCACGATCAGGAATTAGTTGAAGGTTGGTTAGTCGTTGGATCAGAAGTGTGCCATGTCACCGGCGAGGAAAGATCTGAAATTCTAACGTGGAAATTGCGACAACTGGAAGATGTTCAAAAAGATCTGCAACAGTTGGCTAAAGCTTTGTCTGCCTCTTTGGAAAGTCGTCATAACAAATGTTTGTCAAGCCTCCAGCATGCCCTTACCTGCATGGACATTGACACTCTCGTCAATCTCCTAGTAGGGAAGCGCAATAATGCATGTGGTTATCCGTCCCTGACACGTGAAGATGACTTTGTCGAACATGGTAAAAGGGAGTTCAAGAAATTTTACAATTATGTTTGCTCCCTAGACCATGTAAAAGAACTGGCGGAAAATCATTTTACGGAGTTAAAACTAAGAACTGTATATAGTGATGAGATATTAGCCAAGCTGAAGAACACTTTGAAGATCATATTGTGGACACCTCAGCATTTGCAAATTCTATCTAGTTGGTTAACATTCTTGACCGTGGGGAAAAAGGGCCAGGTAATTTCATTTGACCGGCAGATGAAATGCATGATGCATTGATGCATTCTCGTTTGACTGGGACGGATATTACTGACTTGATACACGGTAGTATTTCAAGTAAATCTTATCTTGCTCTTAAAAGTATGATTAGTAACATCCTATCTTGCTGCCTTAGGTTTTTGTGTACATAATTGACATGGCCTTAATCAAATTGTGACTTTCATTACATTACAGGTACTAGAGAACAGTCTTGAATGCGAGGTGCAAAGCCTAGTAAAGCTTATTGAATTCCAGCGCATCCAATCTTCCTATTTTGAGAAGACCTATTACCTTCAAAATCTTTATAATGCAACTTTTGTGACAGATGACAACAAACTTAAGACGTTTGTGGTATTGATCAATGAAGGTGAAGTCTACAGGTACAAGTACTTGGGCATGTAAAAATTGGTGTCATGTCTTTGTTATATTACCTGCATAACAACATGTACATTCAATACAATTTTATGAATGTTATCGTTTTAGATCTTTGTATGTGGATGAATTTGTGTTTGATCAGGTTGGTGTTGAGATGAGCATAGCAACAGACATCGCCTTAGCACTCGGGAACACTGAATCCATCGTTGAGTCCTTATATTCTGTGATGAAATCTCAGTGCATGGAAGGCGGTCAAGAAAACAGTACATTGGCTTTACGGTATAATTTTAGTTGCTACCTTTTAAAATTTGAAGATGCTTATAAATATTTAAAGAACTATATTGTTCGTAAATTTTGTGAATGTTAAGTTAGTTGACATGTGCAGTAATGCAATTCCAAAGGAGGTCAAAAGTCAAAACATCAAAATTAAAGCATTGTTTTTTTCAGAACCAAAATTGACTGGCTGATGCCCAATGTAATTCAGGCAGATAAGATAGTAGCCGGAGTTGCAGACCTCTACATCAAAGGTGATTCAAGCCACAAGCTTCCTAGGCATCGCTGGCCTGTAATGAGTGCGAAAGCAACGTTCAGTCACGGAAAGGATTTTGGAAAAGTCATTTCGAGAAAAAAAAGCGATGCTGTCCGATTACCTTTTCTAGTATGAAAGAATAACATAATCTGCATGCAACATTTTAGCATAATTAGCACTACGAAAACAATTATGTAATATATTAATTGCCCGTTGAGTTTTGTAAATTTGTTCTTTGTAAACAAAATAACGTTTACAGTTATACAGTAAAAGACAGGCAGCAAGGCTTCAATGTTTACTGTTTAGTGGTCAGCGGTATTGCGTGTAGTCGTTTGAACTTTTGACTTGCATCTTGCGGCAGCAATATAATAATATTGCATTGCGGCATTGCGGCAGGATAGAATGCATGGTCTTGTCAACCTGCGGCAGTCTCCTGCGGCAGCCAAAGCGTACTTTCCACTATGGGAGAAAAGGTGTTCAAGAAGAATTTCAATGAGATAGCAGAGACTATGCCAAATGCACAAGAGCCAATTTCGAGTGAACATGAATCTGGAGAATGCATGCAACCTGTACATGTAGCTGAAAATCTTCAAGAACAGCTTCAACTTCTCCAGAAAAAAACATGATGCATTGCAGGGGAAACATGACACATTGCAGAAGAAATATGATGATGACATGAAGACAATGGAGCAACAACTATTCCGCATTGAACGATTTATAGGTAGTGATCATGATTTTAGATTTTATACCAGTTTCCCTGACTATAGCACATTTAAAGTATTTTTTGATTATTTATCTCCTGCATGCAATAGCTTGATCTATTATGGATCTAGTACAGGTATTTTAAGCTCACAACAGCAAACAAAACGTGGCAAACCAAGGTCAATATCTCCAGAACAGGAATTATTTATGGTGTTAGTTAGATTACGTTGTGGTTTACTGATTGAAGATATAGCACATCGATTCAGTTTGTCATCATCGCATGTTTCTCGGATCTGGATCACATGGCTTACCTTTCTTCACCAACAACTCAGAATGCTACCAATTTGGCCAAGCCGTAAATTTGTTGATGACAACATGCCTGACTGTTTCAAGCAAACCTTTCCACAAACAAGAGTGATAATTGACTGTACTGAGATTTATATTGAAATGCCATCCTCATGCAGAAGCCAGTCAGTCACATTTTCAAATTACAAACATCATAACACTGCCAAGGGGCTGCTTGGCATCTCTCCAAATGGGTACCCAAGCTTTGTGTCGAGCCTTTATGGAGGGAGAACAAGTGACAAGAAAATCACAAATGACTGCGGAATTTTGAAACTTCTGGAGAGAGGTGACCAGATCATGGCAGATCGTGGGTTTGATATTGAAGGAGACCTCCCAGACAGGGTAACCCTAAATATTCCTGCCTTTTTGAAGGGGAAAGAACAACTTTCAGTTGAAGAAGAAACATCAACAAGAAGAATAGCTTCTGTTAGAGTCCATGTTGAAAGGGCCATTTCAAGAATAAAGAGCTTCCGAATTTTGCAACAGGTGTTTCCAATAACATCAGCTCAAAATCTAGATAAAATCTGGACTGTTTGCTCATATATCAGTTTATTTATGCCCCCTTTGATACAGGGCATATAAAAACATTACATTTATTATTGTTGTAAAGCAACATATAAATTATACATGTATATTGACAAAAACATGTTGATTAAATGTGTTGTTAACAAATTAAAAGTGCTTTACTGTCTTAAAATTGGTAGAATGTATGTAAAATAAAAATTTGTGAGCTCAGGCAGCATTTCCTTTTCCCACAAGTCCTGGTCAAAGTATACTCTTTCAACATGCAAGTCTTTGCTAGTATAAACAATGAAGTCAGACCACTGCACTTTAAGTAGTGCCATGGTTCCTTGCAACTGATAATAATATACATGCTGTTGTTTTAAATTAACTTTACCATTATTAGTACCTAAGTAAAAGGTACAGTCTTTACATGCTTCTTCAATAGTTAATTCTCTTTTTGAGTAGGGACACTTAATCTCACCAATGCCAAAAGGCGAAACCTCCTGTGCATCACTGATTAGAAAATCTGGACTAGCACCTAACCACGGGGAAGTTCTATTAACAACTAAACCACATGATGAGCACACTTTAACTGTTTGGTTTTGAAGTTCCTTAAAATTTAAATATGCTTCAATGGCTGTGTCTTCATTGTCTTTACCCCACTTACAAGGTGTTGGAATTCTTTGCTTTGGTGACTGGCTTTGCAACTTATTTAAGAGTGACTTAGGGTAGTTTTGTTTCCTTCACTTAAGGACAGCACCAAAGTTTGAGGCAGTCAGTCTCAGCTTTCGTTCCTCATACCATTTTTCACAATCAGATTGGCCCCTAGTGTTCCTTTCAATTTCCAATGTTGTTTCATGTGTTGTACCTAAATTTTTTTCCACAAATGCCATATTATTTTCATCTATATATGTTTGGTTAATTGTGTCTACTTTCAAATTTTCTAACATTTGTTCCCGAATATGAGTGTCATGTAAACAACAGGTACTTATATCCTGGGATTCTGTGCATTTTTTCTTGGATGGAAGATTGTTATGTAGTTCCTCGAATGAAATAGGTTTACAGTCATTTGATACCAACAATTTACTAAGGTAACTAGCTTTCCCTGCCTGGTCTAATCCATGAGCCAATCCCTCGATTCTGGCATGGCTTAATTCTCTTGCAAAATGTGGGGTAGGATTGTAGTTGACTGCTTCTCTGTTTGGTAATTTATGTTTTCTTCCTTTGTTGTCCTTTTCATAAGAGGCCTTTTCAAAACTTAAATCTTCAAAAAGCATTGCTTCATCTGTTTCATCATTTCTTGGGACATGCCATTGTTGAAGAAGCTGTGTGCAGGTTGGATCATCAGGAACTTCTGTTAATTCCAACTGTGTATAATCAAGAATTTGAAACAACAGTGCAGCAACATGTTTGCAGCATCCACCTTTTCCAGCTTTGCATGAACAATTTCCATAAACAACATCCCCTGTCAACTGATTTAAGTGCACATAGACAACATAACTTTTACTCTTCATCGAGGCATGGACTGTTCCTTTTATTAAATAACATACTTGGTCACCATCTTTTTTTACTTCTGGTTTCACTTGAACTTGTTTCACATACCTATCTTTGAAAAGCTGGTAACCTAATTTCTTGTGTTTATAAGCACCAGTTGCACTGTCATCTGCTTGGGTTTCAGTTATAAAATGTTTTTGCAGCAAATCATGTGAAAATGGTGGAAGTGACTTTAAATCTCTTGTCCATGGCTGCAGTATTTTGTTGTTGTTTTCTTCATTCATTGTTTGTGGTTTGGCTTCTGTTTACTTATTTATTTAATATTTATTTATTTAACACTACTAACTATCCTAACTATTTATATAAATTTGTACACAATTATTCTTTGAATTTTAACCTAACTAAATCCTGGTAATAGTTAAACTAAATTATTTACAATTCTATAATGCAATTAAATTAATTATCCAATATGCAATTAAATTCTTTTTATCAAATTTATAAAACAAAGCTTATCAAACGTTATCAAACCACAGTAAAAAAATAAAACTGTGCCAACAGCCTCGACAGCTTGGAAAATCAACTTTTCAGCTAAATGCTTATATTATTTAAAACCTTTAAAACCTACTGCAATTAATGAAGTTAAGAAGCCTCTTCCACGATTACAAAGAAATTCAGAAACAAAATACCAGCATAAATACCAAATTACAGTTTGTGTTCAAGTTAACGCTTTTGTAAAAGACCTGAGCGTTCCCGTTGACAAGGAAACCGGGCTTACTGGCGCCAAAACAAATTTAAAGGTCTGTCTCTTTGGTAAGTGTTTATCGAACGTCTGATCGTAATTAAGGACAAACTTGCTCGAGATTGCAGAGACGAAAAAGGCATCAACATGCATTCCGATGCTCAAAATATTTGCGATCTAAGTAAATTAGGCATCGCTGCTTAGTCCTATAACAAAAGATTCTTATGAGATTAAATAGCCAAGTCTACTCACCTACAATTGTACAGTAAGACGCTTCTTCTAGAATGTTTATCTTCGAACCGCCATTGTTTGTCCAGTCAACCCGAGTCAATATTTCCAACAGAAACCGCCGCGATTGCCTTATATCTAGTTTAGGGTCCGAGTAAAAACCTCCCTAACCGTAGAGATAAGTTTTGTTGCTATTTTATTTGATGACACTCGTTTAAAAAGCAAAAGTCCTCTGCCCCACAAAATCCCCGCTCCTCTCCCGCCATTTTGCTTGGCAGATGAGCGTTACCACTCTACCATGATGCATTGCGTTTTTTGTTAAAAGGGGAAGGGTCCATTAGGGTTTGAACTGTGTATTTTAATATAAACTTACATAGAACAGAACATACATACAAGTGTTTTGTCGTGTCAGGCTGTCAGCATCTTTTTCAGATATTAAAAAGTTATATCGGTTACGGAACGAAAAGTTTTGAAAAGTAAAGCGTTTTTCCCCCCATTTTTCATTATTCATTATTTGGGTGATTCTCTTTTAAAGGGGAAGGACAAGAGCAATAGACAATTCCCATTATAGCAAAGCATCATGGGAAATGTGGTAGGCTTCACTTGCAGGCGAAATGGCCGCCGCGAAGCGAGCATTTTGCTTGTGAGAAGAATGGATTCTTTTAAGCACATTTTTTGTAGCGCAGGAGAATTTCGAAAAGGGCAATGTATTTGTGGGACTATAAAGAACGTTGTGTGCCAAAGACAGCGAAATCAGAGCAGAAATGGACGGGAAAATTGCTATAGAGCTATTGAAGGAGTGAAGAATATGCGAGTAAATACGTTCCAGAAGGGAGGTTTCTCTCGACGTTTTCAGGTGAGTAAGCTTAGTGAACATAGGACAGCTCATCATTTTGCCTCACAGACATGTGTGTGTTGTTGTTCTATCGCGATCTCGTGTTTTCTGAATTGCCAAGTGTTCTGTAATGATTTTTTCGTTTGTTGAAATTGACAACTTTTGGCGACGATGTCTGTCATTCGTTCGATTAAGCATGTCCCCTCTGAAGACAATGTTTTTAAAGAGTCTTTACATTTTTTGGCGCGGAAACAACCCGGTTTTATCGGCAACGGCACTGGCACTTTGTAAAAACACCAAGAAGAAAGCGAAGAAAGCACTTTTGCCTGGGTTTCTACTGTTGTTTTTGATTTCTATTCTGTTTCCTTTGTTTTGGTCGGTTCATATCCTGTCAAATAAACCAGTAGGTTCTAGAACTATTATAGGCTGTAAATATATATTCATAACTATAAATTCGTTTAAAACGTTGAAAATTTACCGAGTTTTGTTGCTGTGTTGTAGGCAACAAGCTTTGTAAAACACAAGGGGTGGTGGCAGGGGTGCTACACCCCCTATTGGGGAACCATAGCCCCCCCCCCCCCCACGCCCCATCGGGGAAAACTTACCAAGTTGTCAGGGAATCTGAAAGGAAAATTGTATTTTTGTCAATTGGCAAAGAACTTTTTAACTGATTAAGCCAGACAAATAATTACCATAGTTGACCAGGTAAGTGCCCATTTGAAGCAAGCACCCACCCCCCTGTTTAAGGAAAAAGTAATTTTCCAGGCTATTTTTAAACATTCTCTCAGTACAACTGACCACATCTTCACAAAGGGACCAAAGATGATCTTGTTTCAGACAACTTTCCTGCATTAGACAGGGGCTAAGGTCCCTAACAGGGGGGCTAGTAGGGGGATTTGGAGTTTTATTTCACAAAAGCATTAATTACTTGTCTGGCTTAATCAGTTAAAAAGTTCTTTGCCCATTGACAAAAATACAATTTTCCTTTCAGATTCCCTGACAACTTGGTAAGTTTCCCCCGATGGGGCCTGGGGGGGGGGGCTATGGTTCCCCAACAGGGGGTGTAGCACCCCTGCCCCCCTGGCACCACCCCTTGTGTTTTACAAAGCTTGTTGCCTACAACACAGCAACAAAACTCGGTAAATTTTCAACGTTTTAAACGAATTTATAGTTATGAATATATATTTACAGCCTACAATAGTTCTAGAACCTACTGGTTTATTTGACCGGGATATGAACCGACCACAACAAAGGAAACAGAATAGAAATCAAAAACAACAGTAGAAACCCAGGCAAAAGTGCTTTCTTCGCTTTCTTCTTGGTGTTTTTACAAAGTGCCAGTGCCGTTGCCGATAAAACCGGGTTGTTTCCGCGCCAAAAAATTTAAAGACTCTTTAAAAACATTGTCTTCAGAGGGGACATGCTTAATCGAACGAATGACAGACATCGTCGCCAAAAGTTGTCAATTTCAACAAACGAAAAAATCATTACAGAACACTTGGTAATTCAGAAAACACGAGATCGCGATAGAACAACAACACACACATGTCTGTGAGGCAAAATGATGAGCTGTCCTATGTTCACTAAGCTTACTCACCTGAAAACGTCGAGAGAAACCTCCCTTCTGGAACGTATTTACTCGCATATTCTTCACTCCTTCAATAGCTCTTAGCAATTTTCTCGTCCATTTCTGCTCTGATTTCGCTGTCTTTGGCACACAACGTTCTTTATAGTCCCACAAATACATTGCCCTTTTCGAAATTCTCCTGCGCTACAAAAAATGTGCTTAAAAGAATCCATTCTTCTCACAAGCAAAATGCTCGCTTCGCGGCGGCCATTTCGCCTGCAAGTGAAGCCTACCACATTTCCCATGATGCTTTGCTATAATGGGAATTGTCTATTCGGCTGACAAAAAATAACAAAACATAAATTTAGAAAACCTACCAGATTAATCTAGATCTCAAGCCATGTCACGAACGCCATTTTCAAACACGGAACACATCTAAAGTTCGTTGAATACTTGAATCTTTTAGCAAATAATGAAACTTTTTCAAATAATGAAATTTTTTGCGCGGGGCTTAAAACCATCTCCCTGGCCTTATATAAATATTTTCAGGTAGTCGTTTAATACTTTCGGGGTGACCGCTACTTTCGGAAATTATTACAGGTATCGAAAATTTGCCGTTAGTTTCGGGAAGCCGCTATGATACTGCGTGCCTGCGTGCCACGCTATCGCTCTGGTAACATGATTTGTTTATTTCTATTCTGTGACGTAACGTAGTAACCCATCAGTGACGTAACCCGACTGCTACGGCTACTCACGATGCGAGACCGGGATGCCGAGTGATATACGCGGGCAGAAATAATTTGACATGGGAAAGTGGGAATAGAAAACGAAGTCTTCAACAACGTTTTGTGTGCATCGATGAACGGTTTTATCTCGATATCATGACTAGGTAGCACGCTATGGACCCAAACGTTATCAAGAAAACACAAGACACCTTAGGGAAGGTTATTAAAAAACCTCCTTTGACCGAGAAATTACTTAACAAACCACCGTTTCGCTTCCTTCACGACATTGTTACGGAGGTATTAATATAATACATGTATATTATTCCGTCTCTCCTTTTGCTTAAATTGTTTTACGTTTTCTGATCTATTTTTTTATTCACGACTTGCTTAGGTAATAAAGATAAGTGGATTTTTTAAGGGCCTGTACCAAAATGAAGAGATGAACTCGGCAAATGTGAAGGTCGGAAATATTCATGAGTTTATTTATAAACAGTTTATATGGCAACAGCCAACAGCTAAACACAAAATCACTTGTAATTCGTGGAGTTTAACTTTGTCGAATGCCGTTTTATTTCTCTTTCAGGAAAAGGAAGCGAAAATCGCTTTTCTTCAGAAAGCGGTTGATTGTCTAGGTGAGTAAAAATGGCTTGACTTTGACGAAACATTTTTCGTAAACCATTTATTAATACTGAGTCATCAAGTTTTTTTCCCCTGAGTCTGTAATTTTGCCTCTTCAAAATACTAAGGGACCGATCGTTTATTACGTCTATTAGGTCAGTAATCTACTCACGTACAGTTAAATTTATTTCCAGAAATGACTTTTTCAAATTCAAAATGGTGAATATTTCTTATTTCATAAAGTCATTCTGGTTTGCAATTTCAAAATTTAACCCCCCTTTTTCTTTTAGGGAACTAAAAAATGTAACTCCCCCCCCTCAAAAACCACTGCCCCTCCCTGAGACGTAATAAACGATCGGTCCCTAAGGTAACTTAATATGTCAACTTATGAGTTGTGGAAATGTTTTTTCCAACAGCATTTGTCACTGGAGAGTCACTGAGTGTCCGTCCATCAAAAATTGTTGCTGGACATGAACCAGAGAAAACTAATGAATTCTTACAATTGCTGGGAAAGGCATGCTTGAAAAAGGTATAAATGTTTTATATTTTTAACAGAAATGATAATGATAATGATAATGATTTAATATTTCTATTGCGCAAATTAACATGTGGATATGATCAAATGCGCATTACAATGTTATGGGTGGCTTATCAGGCAATTTAGAAATTTTCACCGTGGCCGTGTTGAGGCATATCAAAGGCGCTTTATGCTGCCGCCAACAACACAGTTCAGACCACGGATCTCAACTAAGTCCTAGGTGTTGATTTTACGGAGGGAGGAAAACCGGAGAACCCGGTGAAAAACCCTCGAAGCACAGGAGAGATCAACTAAACTCTACTCACATGGTCCAAACTCGAGAACGAGGTTATTCCCAGATGGTCACCCATCCAAGTACTAACCCCGTCCGACCGGGCTTAACTATTGGTGAGAGGCAGCGCGCTAACAGCACACGCCACCTGTGCTCGAAATAGTTATAGCTGGGGTTATAAGATAGGGCTAAAATAAGGGAGTAGGTTATTGTAAAATTTCTGTAAGATCACAGCAGCCCTATTCACCAGACTGCAGAGTTGGCCAATGGTGCACCCGAGTTTTTTTATGTGACGACCTTCAGTGCCACTGACTTGTGTTGTGCAACAATTTTTGGTGCCTCAGCCCCCCTGTGCTGTTCTCTGGGCAATGTATTTCAGGACTTTACTTTCAGGTTTAACTGAAACGTCACCCCTGCCTGCTGAGTGTGCCCCCTGGGACATCTTTTGCGCCCCTGCCCTGAGATTTTACAGCTTTTGTGCACCCAAGTTCTCAGCGAAAAGTGCCCAACTCTGCATCTGCAGTCTGGCCTATTCATGTGGTGTACTGAAACAATGAAATGTTGGCTATGTTGGTGTACCATCTCTATCCTATGTAAATTTGGCTCTATTCTTATTCAAATTTAATTATAATTTAATTTAATTTATTCACTTCACCACTATAGAAAATTACAAAATTATAATATATAGAAATTTAAACATAGCAGGGTATCTCCACAGCAGCAAGACACCAATTACTGTGGACCTGTATTGTTTCACCACCCCACTGATCACATGAGTGAAAATAATCTGGTATAATGAAACTTCAGCCAACTATAGATTACTTGAAGTATAGTAAGGTTAGATATACTGCTGAAACAGAGAACATAGGAATCTAACATTTCGAGTGAAGGCCCTTAGTCAGAGAGAAACGTAAAGTGTGTAAACAAACAATGAGCTTATACATATGAAAGGTAATCATGTGACCAAAAATAAGCCAATTGGATAAAAATGACAATAACAAATTGATAATGAGATGCGAAAAATTAGCCAATCAAAGCAAAATAACAATGACAAATAGATAATGAGATGCAAAAGACATTTGCTATTCATACCGTCGATTAGTAAAAAGGAGGGGGTGTAAAAAGGATGAGCGAGAGTAAAAATAGATAAATTAATAAAGTGAAAACGCTGTTTATGTCCACCCTTGCTGAACAGAAACAATGTCTTCAGAGGTGTTAAATAAAAGAAAAACGTTTGTTTAGTCCATGAGGATGAATGGCACCAATTTTGAAAATGAGACGCTTTTATAGTCTTTTGTGGCTGACATTACTGCCAGAAATGGGTGAGATTTAAAAAAAATTTCATGTCTGAAATACAATGGTTGGCACTATTAAAATGTCGGGCAACAGGCTTGTCAACATCATTGTTCCTCACGGAACGAAGATGTTCAGCAAACCTGTCAGATAAACATCTGCCAGTTTCACTGATGTAAAGCATGCAGCATTTATTGCAAGAAATACACTTAAATGATGTTGGAAGAGATGCAAGTAAAATTATGCTGAATAACAAAATTAAATTTAGGTCCCAAAATACATGTAGCGGAGTTAAGAAAGGAACATGTGTAACATCAGGTATGGGAACAAGAAAAGGTACCCGCTGGTGCCAGTAGATTTTTTCTAAGGGCACTATAAACTAAACCATCACAAATATTTTTATTACGCCGAAAAGAGATTAAAGGGTTATCGGTGAAAATAGCTGATGTTTCGTGATGTTGATATCTAACCTTACTATATTTCGATTGTTGTTTCTACACTACTTTTATTTCACTATATAGATTACTTGTCCACTTTCAAGGTTTCCAATTGTTTTAAATGGCCAGGATCAGTTTCACCACATATACAGTATATGGGCCTTCGCTTGAAACATTGGACACTATATTTCAATACTATATATATTATATATATACATGTATATATATATATATATATATATATATATATATATATATATACAAACAAGCACGTGTGATTTTGTTCACGGAATGTTGGAAAGTGCTCAATACCATAAAGGTAGAGCGAATTAGTATACTTTAGTTTAAGTGGGCTTACCTCAAATGTTGAGTGTCGCAACTGTCAGTTTCACGCGGGGCAATCTTCAGGTGACTGAGTTAGTAGTTTTGATTTGTGGGCCGCTTAAGTGGGTATGTGGGTGGTGAAATAATGAATGCATCCCTCAAATGGTTTTGGTTGAAAGGTGGGCATGTATATATATATATATATATTATATATAATTATTCAGTATATTGGGTTACAGTAAGTCTGCTTGCAAGTAACATAACCTCTGTGTGCTCGTGGTATGTCGTGAGTGAACTTGACAATTGCAAGTATTTTCGGCAAGCTGGTTTCTGTTCACTCGTAAATTGTGCATCAACTTTACACATGTACAGTATTTACTCAAATAATCACGAGTGAAATGAGTAAATCTGGTAATACTTTCAAATGAAGAAGTTTGAAAATTACAAGATTATATAAAGACAGACTGGATTAATCAATAGCATCAAAGGTTCAATTCATTGATGGACTTCTACGGTTCTACCGTAAGTAGTTCCAATTGTGTTAATTAATTATTAAATCTCATTCTCACCATTCAACCTTGCCCAAAAAAATAAAAATATATATATACTGTAGGATACAACAAGGATTCAACTTGAGTTACATGTTTATATTTACTCACATATAATTATTTTTATTCTTTAGCTTGATAGCAAGGATGGTGTTAAAAAAGTTTTGGGAGGAGAGAAACCTGGATCAGGATCAGCTAGGTATAAAATAATTTAATTTCAAGTCATTTCTCTAAAGATGTCTTTTAGAGTAAAATGCTCATTGTAAAAGTCCAGAAACTTTAGTGATGGGTAGTCATATTCATTGTGTGGACAGCTGGATAATTGATAGACAGTTAAATTTCCACACATGTACAAATAATGGTCTTTTTACATGTATTGTACATGCAGCTATAATATGGCTACATGTAAATACTGTATATATACAGTGCATTCTAAGAAATTGTACGGTATAATTATAAAGTTAAGGTACATCTGAATGTTTATTTTCCACTTTATATGGTCTCATCTCAGTATCCTGTTAGGATCCTAAATCTGACAGGATCCTAAACCTAACAGGATCCTAACTAGGATCCTAAACCTAACAGGATCCTAACCAAGATTCTGGTCAGAATCCTAAAAGTAACAAGATTCTACTGTAACCGGGATTTTGGACATCCTACTAGGAAAATCTAGGATCCTGACAATTCATAGCAGGATCCTGAGTAGGATCCTACTAGGAAAAACTAGGATCCTGACAATTCATAGCAGGATCCTGAGCAGGATCCTACTAGGAAAAACTAGGATCCTGACAATTCATAGCAGGATCCTGAGTAGGATCTTACTAGGAAAGTCTAGGATCCTGACAATTCATAGCAGGATCCTGAGTAGGATCCTACTAGGAAAGTCTAGGATCTGAGTAGGATCCTACTAGGAAAGTCTAGGATCCTGACAATTCATAGCAGGATCCTGAGTAGGATCCTACTAGGAAAATCTAGGATCCTTACAATTCATAGCAGGATCCTGAGTAGGATCCTACTAGGAAAGTCTAGGATCCTGACAATTAAATAATAATCATGTTGTTCTTTTTCAAATATTGGAAACATTTTGATTTAATTTCATTGTTTGCACTTTGCACATCAATTTTGCTAAATGATACAGGCATATATATTCACTCGATTATTTGAGTATCATGATTTGCTAGTTAGTATAATGGTTACTTGTTTGTATTTCTCATATACAGTATACACAAAAAAATGCCTTACCATATTGCTCATATTAAATATTATTGAATACTAATTTGCATTCAGAAAACAGAGATTATTCGCAATGTACTTTTTACAAATGTTTGGAAGTTCGTTCTGAAGTTCATTGAAAAGTTCGTGCATGTAAATTCGTTTTGAACTAGGCATTTCATTGGCTACTAGAACCAAATAACCAATCAAATGCGTAATTCAAAACGAACCTGCGTAGTGTGTAATTAACTTGCGAACCTATCGGAACGAACCGTTCCAAGCATTTTGGTGAAAAGTATAAAATATTCTGCTATTTATCGGAATAAATGCAAATATCTCTTCGGATCGGCGGAAGGTGTCACGTAGTCATGTTGGTAGCTCTTTAAAACTGTTGAAACATAACCATCTACATCTTGATCTTCACTTTCTACAAATACAATTCTGTGAACAAAATTGCCACGGGTTGGCCTATTTAAGAAGTAAGAACTAAACTATAAAATCTTAAACGGCCACACTAAACCACAATTTACATGTCAAATATGTATGTAATTTTCTTAACTTCTTAAAACTAGTTGAAGGATATTAAAGACTTCCGAGTCGGTGATGTCTTATACATGCAGACATCGTTTTAAAACTCAGATTTGGTTAGCGTGCTGAGCCTGGCAATATGTTCGTACATCACGTGCAATGACACTAACAGGAAATTGTTGCGTTTTAATCACACGGAGCGTGAAAGCGGAATTCAGGAATTATCGCTTCACTGTAATAAACCTCGAGGCTTTTTGTTTTAATATTTTGTAAACTGGACATGTTGTAAGCCAAATGGAGACGTTTAGACTTTTTACATTTTTATGTTTAACTTTTTTACTAATATATGACTTAAAACGAGGCCTCTTGAACATAGAAAAATCATCATGTTTTATGTGTAATTTCGCTAGATAACACGAATTTATTCAGTTTTTACCGGAATCGTTTCCATCGCTTTCCACATTGTTCTGAATTATTTGTATCAAAATCTTGAAGAGAACTCGACGACGTTGACAAATATTCATCTTCCTCATCACATCGGAGTACCGTGTTATCTTGATTTTACGTGTAAGTCAGTAGATTCCTCGCCACTTGATTGTCGCGGGTCACTTGATTCACCACCACTTGCCAATCTAATATATTCAAGGCAACTTTTTTCCCGACTCGATATCACTGTAACTATTTTGTGAGTCAGTGGAATCTCTATTTTGTGAGTCAGTGGAATCTCTATTTTGTGAGTCAGTGGAATCTCTATTTTGTGAGTCAGTGGAATCCTTCGCACGAAATATTATCGTCACTCCCTTCTGTGTCTATCCACAGGTCTATCCGACGCTTGGACATTGAATAAAGAATACAAACTTAAGGGCTTAAGGGCTATTGCTGTGATTGGCTAGCTGTGATGTAATATATGCAATGACTGGTGCACGGCTAATCAAGCGACTAAGGGACTGTTTACATGGGAGGCGGGACGAGACGTTTACTGTATATATCTCTTGTTTGTCCCGTTCCATTTATATGGAAATAATTTTCCCGGGACGTTTTTCGTCCCGTCCCGGCAAAGCCGGATCCCGGCAAATGCAAGACAATTTTTCTCATGTAAACACTCCGTCTCGCTTTGCCAGGACGTTTGCCAGGACGATATTATGCTGACTTGGCAAAAATTCTGACTGAAAATTCTGACAAAGTTTGCCTAGTCCGTCTACTCCGAAGGTTTTCTCAAGAAATAATCCACTGTAGAAGTTATAAAATATATTGGCAGAAAGATAATTCACCTTGCTACAACATACGTACAGTTTATCCGAAAAAAAAGCGAAATACCGAACTTGTCCAAATCATAATAGCGGCCGCTATTTTGAATTTTTTTTCGTATGTATTATAATCTGTCTTCTCCGAATGTTTTCTCGAGAAATAAACCACTGTAGTAGCTTCAAATATACTGGAAGAAAGATAATTCATCTGGCTACAACATACGTACAGTTTATCCGACCAAATAGCTTAGGTTTCTTAAAAAAAGCGAAATACCGAGCATGTGCAACACGAACTAGAGACAGGGGCGGATCAAGCTTTAGCGGGGCCCCTGGCACATTAGTAGCTGACTCACATCTACCCCCCCCCCTCCCCGAAGTCAGAAAGAGACTAGAAAAATCGGAGAAAATTAACAAAAAAATATGCGAATAGCAACCAGCTGTCAGCTGCGAATAGCTACGTTGTAAGAATGTTTGTGTTTATATCTATGGTACTCAACCTACATTTCTGGAACCCTGGTTCTATTTCTAAGATATTTACAAACAATGATTTTAAACTTTAGATTGAAAATTAAATAGATTTACAAGTTTCTTATAGCAATAGGTTTTGGAGTGATTCTGAAATATTTTTGCTCTTCTTATCAGTTGTAATGTATGATAAAACTTAATTAAATTAAAACCAAAAGCCCCCAAAAAATCTGCGGGGCCCTCCGGAAGCGCGGGGCCCCTGGCACTTGCCCAAGATGCCCTCCCCTTGATCCACCACTGAGTCTAGAGATGCTTGTTGAACGTCCTGGGTATTCCAGGGTGAAATCGTCCCGGTAGAAACATTCTCATGTAAACCCGGGATGAAAAACGTCCCGTCCCGGAAAACGTCCCGTCCCGCCTTCCATATAAACAGCCCCTTACTGTCAAAAGTATACGTCATTTGATGCACAACTGCATGTATCTGCCTTACAAAGATAATTATTTGCGCGCAAGTTTTTGAAAATCATTTACATTAATCCACATGGCTAGCCAAAGGATTCCGATGTCAGAGTCCAGAAGAAGATTCTTAAAAACAAATTTCCAGGTGAGTAAGGCAATTATAGTTAACAGTATATAGCCTATATACATGTATACATATATATATATATACAGTACTATATTAAAGCTTAGCTGCATGCAAGTATAAATCACGTAGATGACCATGCGAAGGCCATGCCTGCATCGTCGTAATTTCTACATCCATTATTTTTTAATCTAAAGCAGTACTTAGTTCTCTTATTTGAAATGAGAATTCAAAGGTTTTCAGACTTGCGTTTATGACTTTACAATTTATCCCTTGTTCATCAGTACCTTTGGCTTTGTTTCATTTACCAAAAAGGTAGTCACAGCAGACATTGTACGCGCCATCTTGTTTCAACACGCCACCTCTGTAGTAAATGCTGCAAACGCAAAATCGGTGACACGAAGACTATGTCAGTTTCATTTCACTGATTGGGCCGATTATTTATGCATCTCGCTGAGCTGTTCGCATTGAACACAAAATCCAAGATGGTTGAATTGACAAAATACTAAACCACTACAATCTCTTTTCTATCATAAATTAATATGGATATATAGACAATTACACATGCTCACTGCAAGAATATAGCGCTGAAGCTAACTTGAACTACAAAACTGAGCAACGGGGAAATTATGAACAAATTAAAAAAAAAACGTTCTATTTTAGATCATTAGAGGAGTCAACCTTATCCAGGACGTACCAGCCAAGCCTAAGAAGCAAAATCTCTATACCACCACCCTTCTTTCTCATCTTTTCACGGATGATGAAATGAGGACTGGTTGGGTAGAGCCCAAAGACGGCTGCAATACAAAACAGGCTCTGGATCCAGCAAAAGTTAACTTGATTAAGAGTAAGTTGGTGTGTACTTGTAACTTGTGTATATTTCGGACGGAGCCAGTGATTTCGACTATTAAATATGACCTTTTTTTTCTTCACAGGGTGTATTCCGATTAAATATGGAGAGAAGGCTTTGGAAAAAAATATTGGAGTGAAATTCTCACCAGTCTAAATAAAAAATGTTTATACAAGCTCAAAGCTGGGAAGCGGAAAACAGCCAATCCAGGCAATGCTGCCTCGTTATAATTCAACAGAATACTGAACTATATACTATATACTGTGCATTTTTTGTGTATACACTCTTGAAATATTTTACTTCTTATCAAACTAAATAACTATTGGTTCCTATTTATTTATTCCAAACTCACAACCTTTTGTGAGTTTGGAATAAATGGAGAGTAACCAATATTTAGTTTGATAAGAAATTTTTTTCAGGAATATTTGATTACTGATTTGATAAAAAAAAAAAAAATAAAATATTTTAGCACAACAAATTGTCAACCAGTAATTACAGATAATTATTATTATTTTGTATCATTAAGTAACAGATTCTTTCAGATATTTTTATGAAAGGGATCCTACCAAGATCTTGTTAGGATTCCACTAGAATTCTGATAGGATCCTGATTTAGGAAAATTTAGGATCTTACTAGGATCCTAACAGGATCCTACCAAATCCTGTGAGATCCAATACCAGACCAGATCCTGCAGGATCCTGAGTAGGATCCTGATTCAAGAAAATTTAAGATCTTACTAGGATCCTAACAGGATCCTACTAGGATCCTAACAGGATACTATCAAATCCTGTGGGATCCAACACCAGATCCTGCAGGATCCTGAGTTGGATCCTACAGGATCCTATCAGAATCTTATAGGATCCTATAAGATCCTGTACAAGATCCTGTAGGATGCTACAGGATCTTGTACAGTATCTTATAGGATCCTATCAGGATCCTTACAGGATCCTGATTTAAGAAAACTTAGGATCCTGTTAGGATCCTGTTATGTTAGGATCCTGTTCAGGATCCTGTTCAGGATTTCTACCAGGGTTTGAACATTTTTCTTAGCTTCTAGGCCTAGCAAGAATTTTATTGAATACTGTACTCCCTGACCATTTCCTGAATACTCCCTGATAACGCCTTGAATACTCTCTGAATACTCTCTGAATACTCCCTGAATACTCCTTGAACACTCTTTGAATTATCTTTGAATACTCCCTAAATACACCCTGAATACTCTATAAATACTCCTTGAACACTCCCTAAATACTTTGTGAATACTCCATGAATACTTCCAAAATACTCTCTAAATAGTTGCTGAATAGTGAATACTCTTTGAATACTCCTTGAATGCTCTCTTAATTTCCATCTGAATACTCCCTGAATAGTCCTTAAATATTATTTGAATACTCATTGAATACTCTTTGAATACTTCTTGAATACTCCTTGAATATTCTCTGAATACTCCTTGAATATTGTTTGAATCCTGTACCCTGAATATTGTTTGAATCCTGTAGTCCCTGCATGGGTACTCTTCAAATATTCCCTAAATACTCTGAATACTCCATGAATATTTCCTAAATACTCTCTGGATACTCTTTGAATACTTCTTGAATGCTTTTTTAATTTCCATCAGAATACTCCCTGAATAGTCCTTGAATACTCCCTGAATACTTCCTAAATACTCTCTGAATACTCTTTGAATACTCCATGAATAGTCTTTGGATACTCATTGAATACTTCTTGAATACTTCCTGAATACTCCCTGAATATTCTCTGAATACTTTCTGAATACCCTCTGATTACTCTCTGAATGCTCTCTGGATACTCTTCGAATACTCCCTGAATACTCCCTGAATACTCCTTGAATATGCCTTGAAAATTATCTGAATACTCCTTCAATACTCTCTGAATGCTTCCTGAATACTCCCTCAATACTATCTGAATAAGTCGTTCATACTCCTTGAATACTCTTTGATAACCCCATAAATACTCCTTGAATACTCTTTGAATATTCCTTGAATACGCCTTGAAAATTATTTGAATACTCCTTGAATACCCCCTGAATACTTTTTGAATTCTCACTGAATGCTACCTGACTACTCCCCGAATACTCTCTGAATACTTTCTGACTATTCGCAATTTCGTTGAATACTTCTTGAATAACTTAATGTGGCGATTAAAGGAGCTTAAAACGCGAACGTCAACGACGACGTCCTTACATATACAATATAACTTTCCTCACACAACAAAGAAAATGAATAATTTTTAGTCCCAAGAATATTCCTAACGCTGCCCCCGTCCTACCTGCAACGTTATTCAGATAATTTTCACGTCTTCAGGACGACGTTAACTGATGAAACGGCGTAACCTGTTAGTTGAGTTTGACTTCAAACTATGCGACAAAATCCTTTTAGAACTGTAAAGCTTTTGGATGTCGAAAAACGTACTTTACTGTAAGTATATTCAATACTACGCAAATGGATTCGTGGTTTCTGCTAGATACTGGACTTTAGATTGGCGTCGTCGTCCTAGCTTGCAGTGCATATAAACCCTACACAGTTTTCAGTTTTCTGAAAATAGGACGCAAAAATAGCTGATAAGTTCTTTTACAGTTTTTGATTTGGTCCATTCATTCCAGAGATATCTCCCTTTAAACATAGCTATTTATATGAAAAAGCCGCAAATTATAGAGGATTGGGACGAGATACATGTGACGTCATTTAAGTCAAAAAGTCAAATTTAATTTGACGTCATCGGCTACAATAGCCGTGTTTGAGCAACCGTATACAGCACACCTATCTGGCATTACTAAAATTATTAAACTGCAAATATTCGACGAATTTTAAAGCTAAACTTAGTATGGAAAACCTCGTGCGTACACTGCTAGTGACAGAGCGATCAGAGTTGACGTTTCTTAAATGACGTCACGCCTTGTCGGTTCCAGGCCCTATTTTGATCATATAATATTTGCGGCAATTTTTCGCGGGACGTTCAAATTGGAGCATTTTGCCGATGTTTGAAGCAAGATATCTCCAGAACGAATGGACCAAATCAAAAACTGTAAAATAACTCATCAGTTCTTTTGCCGTGATCTATACAAACAAATAAAAACTGTGTAGGTTTTATATGCACTTTAAGATCCCTAATAGGGAGCACGAACACGACGGCGCACTTCGATGAGACGGAGTCAAGAAGGCAGTTTGTGACGTTCACTGTAACACCAAGAAATTATTTATTTTCTTTACTGTAAAATGACATAGAACGTACCCTTGTTAACTCCTGGTATTACATCATACGCATCATATACCCACTCCCCTCGCTGCTCCACTATGGGACAAGCAGATGCGAAAAAAAGTTGGGGTTTAATGTTTAATTAGCAATCTTGAATGCCTAAACGACTTTTTATTGTTATGCTTTGCGGAATCATTCCCTTCTTTTAACCGTGGCGGAATTGATAGTTTATTTATATGCTTGGCGGAATTGACAGTTTATTTATACTCGAATGGACCAATGGGAATTTAACCGTTCTTTTTGGTGGGAAACGTCGCAACTTTGAATAGGACGATGTCAGGTGTTCCTTTCGCTTCACGCCCACTGATCTCTATATAAAGTGGATGGGCCATTCCCTATGGCCAGCAGTCAAACATTTCGTGCCAGTCGCCGCCATCTTACGTAGTGGAACATATGACGCATTGCGGCCTTAGAACTTGTTCCCAATCCCAAAGTTGACTAGCATAAGCAAACTTGACGTCAGCACGGTCAGATTATCCGGGGGAGGCAATATTAAGTACTCTGTGCCGGGGGAGTCGGAAAAGCCGTAAAGCAAACAACAAATGCCGGTTCGTTTAGTTTTCACTGTTTAACAACAAATACAGTCCAAAGATGGCAAGTACACAATACGAAATATTGTTAAAGCATTAAGATTACTATAAAAGGTACAATTTAAGACTTGGAATTGAATTCTTCGCAGATTTTATAGTCTATTTTTCAGTTTATATTATCGTGAAGTTTCTTCGTTGCCGTCGGCACTGAAGAAAAACAACGAAATTTAAATGTTTTACAGCTTAGTAATAGAAACAAATACAAGAAATTAGCGTCTTAAACCTTATTGAGTACTTCTTGTGTCATTACATTCGTTTAAATTTTCTTAAAATAACTTTTTTTGTCTGTTTTCAATCTACGAAAGCTTATGAACTTTGGTTGCGGCCATCTTGGGTAGTGGGCACGTCATCATACAGCTGGCACGCAAAATCCGGTCTCATGCCCCATCCAGTTTTATTGAGATCAGTGTTCACGCCCCAAACGGAACACCGGCTATGCAGGCTGATCTATGAACGGAAAACTTGCGATGCGTTCACGAACGTATACGTATACCTTCGGACAGTGCTTTAGTGCTTAATGACCAGCAGTCTAAAATTTAATAGTTAATATTCTGATTATGATTTTAGTAAAAGAAGGGAGTCAAAGTCAAAGGCTGGAAAGGAAAAGACAAATGAAAAAGAAAACAAAATAGGAAAAGACGTTGAAAATAACAAAGATAATATCAATGAGGTACCTGGTATTTTCTTTTATGATACCGCATAGACATATAATGAATAGTGTAATATACGAATCCTATCATCATTGTCGATGTCGTCGACGTTTGTCGTCGTTGTCGTCGTTGTCGTTTGTCGTCGTCGTCGTGATCACCGTCGTCTTGAAAGATACTGGTGGTGGTGCATATAGTCGAGGAGGAGAAGCGAGAAAAAGTCGACCACGTAGCACCCCCACTACACAATACATTTTTGACTCCAGATTATAATAGGCTGATACCCATAGAACATTTCTAGGTCAGTCGTACTCACAAATTGTGGGGTCAGTGGCCTGCTACATAGAGGGGGTGGGGGTGGTCCTTTACATTGACAGACTTAAAGTGCACATGAAACGAAAATTAAGTTTGTCTTATTTGAAAGAACACTTAAAATGATAGAGTAACATCTTATGCAGTTTTTCGTTTCCTTGCTTCGTTGTTGAGATATTTCAGTTTGTTTGAAATGTAAATTAAACAACTTGACGTCACATGTGCATAATGAGTTATCAGAGAAGGTTATATATCTTTGCTATTATCAAACCAAACTTAATTCAAAGGAAGTATGTAGAATTTTCAAGTTTATGTTTGATAATAGCAAAGATATATAACCTTCTCTGGTAACTCATTATGCACATGTGACGTCAAGTTGTTTAATTTACATTTCAAACAAACTGAAATATCTCAACAATGAAGCAAGGAAACGAAAAACTGCAAAAGATGTTACTCTATCATTTTAAGTGTTCTTTCAAATAAGACAAACTTAATTTTCGTTTCATGTGCACTTTAAGTCTGTCAATGTAAAGGACCACCTACCTCCTCTATGTAGCAGGCCACTGACCCCACAATTTGTGAGTAGCAATGTTCTATGGGTATCAACCTATTATAATCTGAAGTCAAAACTATTGTGTAGTGGGGATGCTACGTGGTCGACTTTTTCTCGCTTCTCCTCCTCGACTAATATAGTGGTGGTAGTGACTGACATTTCGATGGCCTCAGGGGCGATCATCCTCAGAGTCAAGCGATATGTTTCTGTCAGGTTCTTCTATATTTATGTGTGTGGTGAAGTCTTATACACTAATGACGTAATGCACCAGACACAACTATACATGTAGGCAACAGGTGAGCAATTTGTCTGCACATGCGCGGCAAAAATGCGTGGATTTCGCGTGGGTTCGTGAAACGCGCGGGACACAAAATGCTATATTCAATGCTATCATTCGTCAAAGAGGTAGGTTAATTGCTGTTTTCGTTGAAAACAGAGTAATTCGACCAACTCGTGTTCGCAAGAAAAGCTTTGAAATGAATATATATGTAAAGCACTTTTTGGGAACATAAAAGTATTAGCTATGTAAATATCTGTAAAGTTATCTTAGGTAAAAGAAAACGTTTAATCGAACCTGTGAGGTCGAACAGAAAGGACTCCAGGAGCTAAAATCAATTTTCTTTAAGATCATCTTCGTAAAATGCCGTAATTCCGCTGCTCCGATTACGAACTTTTTCAGCTTCAACGAAAAACACCAAGTCGAACAGCAAATCGCTGGATCGACAAGCGTGGAAGGCATATTCAAAACGAAGAAAAGCTCAGAGAACTCGCTATTAAAATCGTATTTTGACTTTCGCATAAAGGTCATAAAGAAGATGTCAATAAAGAACAAATTCGCCCGGGATTTTTTGGTCAGCGCAGACAAATTGCCCACCTGTTCATGTAGGCGAACTTGACAAACATTCCACTTGATGACCGACACTGAGGCCGTCAGAATACTAGCCTCCTCCGCAGGCAACTCTGTCGAGCGCGGAAACCAATAACAGCATGGGCGAGGGTTTTAAAAATAATAGTAAAGGGAGTGACTGGAAAAGGGGAGAATCGACTAAAAAAATACAGAATTGCGTGCGGCGGAGGCTATCAGAATACCACTACCAAAACAACAGTCTTTCTCAAGGCTACACTGAACTAAACGAGCAACAAACATATAGTAACAGTCCTTGATTCAAACTATTTACTGTACTTTGATACTCTGTGCAGTATGTATACAGTATCAGTGCTTTTTTTCTGTTATTTTTCATTGTTGAGCAATACCCAGTACGAATGTTACTACTTTGTGCTTACATATTCTGCCACGGATTTAACCGCCATCAGCTCGCATTTAATTCCTCTTGGCTCTTCCTTACTTGTTGTTTTGCCACAGTGCTTTAATTTTCGATCATTTACAATAGGACGATGATAATGCAAGACGGAAAGGTAGTTCTGGTCGTTTAAATAGCAGTGATACTAGAAAACGTGGAGAATCCTCTGAGCGTAAAGGACGAGAGCGTGAACCAAGAGAGAGTTCAAGAGAACAATTAAATGAAAAAGACAAAAAGAAGGATAATAGAAAAGATGATAACCAGAAAAAGCAGGTAGGTACATGTAAAGATTTTGTAAAGTTATGTATGTGTTATTCAAAACTCTAAAGGCTATGAAGCGATCCCCCCCCCCAGTTTTTAGTGCAACTTTGCAGTATTGTGATGGTGGCGAAAATTCACACAATAGATAGATAGACAGACGGATTGATTGATTGATTGATTGATTGATTGATTGATTGATTTCGCCTTTATTTAAATACGGTAGTTTCATAAGTGTAAAACACTTCTTTACATGAAAGCCGTATAATTATATAATTAGATATATTTACAAAAAATTAATAACTTACATATTTTTACAAATGTTTTAGTTATATAAAAATCAAGAATATGTACAATAAGAAATTAAACACACAATTATAATACAAATAATTATTGTTGATTGACAATTTCAAGAAATTCAGATAGTTTTCTCTTAAATTCACTCATAGTTTGAGTAACTTTAACCTCGATAGGAAGCGAATTCCAAAATTTTACCCCTCGATACGAAAAAGAAAGAAAAGTTGTAGAAATCAGAAAATTAAGAAAATTAAGAAAATTAAGCAGTTTAAGCTAACATAGTGTACAAGTCGTATCGTGATATATATTTATCGCGACGAATATCTCAGCGACTCCTAACTTTTCATTATTTAACAATTAGTCACCGAAGTCGAGGTGACTTTCGGTGAATATTTACCGAGCCGCGAAGTGGCGAGGTAAATACACCGATAGTCACCGAGACTGAGGTGACTAATTGTTTTAGTATAATTTCAGAGGTTGATAAAAAACCAATAACGTTGAAACAAAAACTTTTAAACAACTGGTTTCATTTTAACAGTGGTGATTCTGTTTATTCACAGACGATGTTAGCAAGCCACAGTCTTTGTCAGTAAATAATTTCAAAAAAAAGAGTAAACAACATCCTACTTTGGAATTGAACTTGTACATACATTGAAATATATGCTAAAAAGACTTTTATTCTGGTGTTTTGGATCCTGTGTTACGGCTTTTTTGCACTTAATTCATGTTCAATATGTTCTTCACTCATGACGAATTTTTCGAAAACATCGCTACGACTAAAACCTAGCCAAAACATACAAAAAATACGAAGAAATATAGAAAATATACTTCCTTACCTTTATAAAGTTTTGTTTTTACGATATTTGATATGTACAACATCTCAGTGATAAATGTTTTCAGTATTATGCTCTTTTGTTTGTCTCAAAAACTACAGACCCCATTTTGAAAAATAAAATCAACACTTCAATGAATCGACAAATTCTAAAATCTCGTACTTCAAAATGACAACTCCGAGGGGGAGACTGAAACGAGTAAAGTCAGTGCAGTGTTGAATAAGTACCAGTCTCTTTTCCAAAACTACTTTGAAGAACAATTTCTTGTGATGTAATAGTCACCTACCTCGGATTCACCGCTGAGCGGACCAATCAGAAAGCTGGATAGCCTCTTTTCCACCATGAAATTATACTAATGTAGCTTGGTACTTGTTAAGCCGCGTCTTATGAGTTATGAGTGCTCGTAAAAACGGCCCTATAGTGTCGTCACTATTCATGATGACGAGCAAAAGGACACAGCAAATACGCTGTGATATACGGTCGTCACTAACTTGCTGCCAAATTTATTTTTCCAAATTTGTCATCAAGCTTCAGTGAGTGTCAAGATTTTAGTAATTTTCTGGATAACCTATAACCACAACAAAGACCTTAACCCTAGTCAGAAATCTGGTTTCCCCTTGGAAAAAGCATACTTGACGATGTATTTTGGAAAGCCGCGGAACGATTACTGCAAGGGTCTTTTTGAGTTATTCCTTTTAGTGACGACTACGTACTAGGTATATAGTGCGTATTGCATTAAAAAAACGTATTCGAAAACATTGAGTCATGAATATCCCATGCATTGAATAGTTTGACTGATAGTATAGGAACTTTACTCGTTTTGAACAGAAAGGCTCAGGTTTTCTTTATTCTGTAAGCTTTCGGACGGAATTAATCCTTAAACACAAAGGAAACTTCCTTGTCTGCTCTTGTTTAGCAGAAACACCTTCGTCGCAACGCCAACAGCGATGACGCAATTGTTGCGAGACAATTAGTTGCACGAACTATTGCAGCGTGTAACATGCTGTGCAATGACCAAGATCGTTGCTACACAAGTTGCTGCAATCACTGTAATGAGTAGAACTCAATTCTATAGTAATTTTATCAGATGGTGTTTTTCTTAAAAAGTTCATGCTTTACTTTCTTTTTATTTTAGCCAAGGCGGCAAGAACCTGAAAATACTTCTAGAAACGGTAAAGTTGAAAACGATACGACTGACACGGTGGATGGCGATGACGATGAAACGCAGAATCGTAACATACCAAGACCATCTTCTGCTAAAGGTCAAAGAAGAAGACCAAAAGATGGAGATGGTAATTGAATTGATTTTTTAACTTATACAGTGCCAGGTAATCTATATAGTTATGTAGAAAATGAAAAGGATCAAGCGAGGTCTGTAAAAAGGCTGCCAGCTAGGTATCGCTTTTGCCATACTGTGTATAGCTTGTCCTTGTTCAACCATAGTCAATCGAGATATGTTTTGGAAACTCCGGAAAGTCTTTGTTCTCTTATTTTGTTCACGTTTATAAAAACTTGCACGGTGAGGTAATGTATGTTTGATGTAATGAAGTAGAGACGCGTGTTGCATATATAGTTTCTCAAACAAATCTATATTTTAAGAGAAATCGACCTAAAGTTTGCTAAATTTGACTGTAATCTTCCTGCAATTTTTAAACGGCCTATGCAACGAAGTCCCCCCCCCCCCCCCCCCCAAACCCCAGTTTTTATGATTGCATTCGAAAGAACACTTCAAATGACAAAGTAACATCTTTCGTTGAATTTCGTTTCCTTGCTTCATTCTTGAGATATTCAGGTTTGTTTGATATGCAAATGTCATACTTATGACATCACACTGCATAATGACTTTTTGAAAGAACATTAATTTTAGGATGGTCCAAATATTTTACACACAGCTACATACGTTTAGTGACCAGTCATGGCTACATACATGTAAGTGAAAATTTTTATTAAGTACTTTCGATAAGTACTCTCAAAGAAAATCATACTTTTCTAAAAAGTCATTATGCAGTGCATGTGATGTCATATGTATGACATTGCATATCAAACAAACCTCAACAAACATCTCAAGAATGAAGCAAGGAAACGAAATTCTACAAAAGATGTTACTTTGTAATTTGAAGTGTTTCTTTCAAATGCAATCATAAAGAACTGGGGTGAAATTTCGTTGCATAGGCACTTTAAATACTAATTAAATATTTTTTTTTTTTTTTTTTTTCTCATGATTCATTATTGACTTGGGGAAATTATTTTTACTTTGGTTTGGCCTAGTTATATATAACGAATGGTTCGTTTTCACTCATGTGATCGTTGGCTCAATTGGGGGTGGTACAGTAAAACAATACAAAATATTTGAATAAGAATAGAGCTAAATTCCCATAGGATAAAGATGGTACACCAATATAGCCGCCATTTCATTGTTTCGGTTGACCAATATGGCGGCCGTTACGTTAGATAAAACCGCTTTATACTGGATAAGTTTCGTGCAATCGACAAGAGCTTACTTTATTGCCCTAACGGTTTAACTTGTCGCATGTTTTGCAACGTTTTTGCGGATTTCTTCATTGTTGCGCTCAAACAAAGAAACAAATAAATAAACAAACAAACAAACAAACAAACAAACAAATGTAATATCTAAAACAATTTAACACTTACAGTCGGTTTCTTATTACTTTTGACGGAGATGTTTAGAAGTTCGTTACGAAGTTCACAAGTTCATTTCAGTTCTGAAGTTTGCTAGTCTGCGAAATACCTCTGGCCAAACATTGCTCCAAGTTTGGTTGTTAGTAGACGGTCAAAATGAACTTTGGAAAGAACTCCTAAACATTTTTGTCAAAAGTAACCTGAAACACACTCTAACAAGACTTTAACAATCAATCAATCAATCAATCAACAATTTATTTATACACATAATGTTACAAACTCGTTAAAACGAGATTTATACTCATAATATTTATACACATAACGAGATTTATACTCACGATATTTATACACATGTTACAAACTCGTTAAAAAGAGTTACAAACTCGTTAAAATGCATACATTTGATGTAATTTAATATAATTTGATTTAATTTGATGTAATTTAATTTGGTTTAATTTAATTTAATTTATTTTAATTTATTTTAATTTAATTTAATTTAATTTAATTTAATTTAATTTAATTTAATTTAATTTAATTTAATTTAATTTAATTGTTATTATAGTGTTGTGAATTAATATTGTTTAAATGTTTTCCAATATAGTTTAATATAATTATATTAGTTTGATTGAAATTAGTTTTAAATCATCATAATTATATCTTTAAAATGTCATCTAATTTAAGTCCTTAACACAATGAAATGTTTATTAAAACGATAAATTAAATTCTAATTTTTCTAATTTAGATTTGCAAGGAGAAATTGATGGTAATTCAATTTTTAAATTTAATAATTCAGTTTATAAACAGTTTAATTAACACCAGCGTGTATAGGCTAAAGTCTTTTACTTCTAACCAAATCTTAATGATAACTGATCTAAACTTAGACTACGAGCGGTTCTCTTGTTTCATACCAGGGCAACGCAGAAAACGTGAGCCTCGACGGAATGTATTGTTTTACGAATTCCGACCCTCGTCTTCCTATTCACGCCAATCTCCCAGTAGTCTTCCCACTTGGTTGCGGCCCGACGAGGAAGACTCTGAGAAAAGTTTTCATATCTGATTTCTGATATCCTGTCATTTATGAGCATGCTCTTTGTGGAGGGTGGTAAAAGGGGGGGGGGGGGTATGGATCACGTTTCACAAGCAATAAAATGGTTATTTCACATTTCACGTGTGATAAAACGGCTATTTCACGTTTCATAAAAAAAACCCCAACATTGGTAATATTTCGAATTTTTTACAAAATAATCTACAGACCATTTGTACTAAAATAAATTAGACGGCCGGCCAACCTCGATAAAAGTGTCTCAAAAACACCGTTGATGGCATTTTTTGTTACAAGCAGGCAGCCATGCTAAATCGTATCGGATAGTGTATACTTTGAAAGTGAGGGGTGTTGGCAGCCGTAATTATTGATTTATATAATAAAATTTAGAGCTTTTTGATAGCACAATGTGGTGGATGGGATATCTGTAAAGTGCTGCCTATTTACGTTTGTGTTTTATTTGAATTAGCTAAATTCAGAATGCATCCAATCAGCGTGCCTCTAGTTTTGCTTAACCTAATTCGCATAACTCACAATCATAAACAAACAAGAAATATGGCGTGAATACACCTAAATATAATACTTCGAAGAAAGGCCACAAAAAGGTAAGCTTGCCAAGAATCAGAAATTTATTAGATCTGGTAGCTACAGGAAAGTCTCATAATCGTAAATTACTTCGTTTTATTTTGGTAATTTGCCGATACCGCCATTTATCTACTGTTATAAAGCTGAGCTTTTGTACTATAGTATAGTATTGCTCATAATATCCATAGACATTTAACTCGCCTGTTCAACAGTACTATGTTGTGACACACGGAAGGCAACCGGCCTAGTCATCTTGATCAATGTCTAAGCTTCATTTCTTTGCTGGTTGCCTGCTTGTAACAAAAAGTTTTCAGATTGTTGTGGCTGTTCTTCTAAGTGTTATATTTAGGCGAATTTGCGCCATGTTTCTTGTTTGTTTATAATTGTGAGCTATGCGAATAAGAATAATCAGAACTTCAGGCACGCTGATTGGATAGCATTCTGAATTTGTAATTCAAATAATACACAAACGTAAATAGACATCGCTTTACAGATATCCCATCCATCACAGTGTGCTTTCAAAAAGCTCGAAATTTTAGTATATATGGACGAGTGGATAATATGAATTAGATTTCAGTCATGAATTTCTTGGTTACGTGTATATGAGGTTAACAGCTAAGTGTAAATATAGTGTGCGTTGATTTCTTTCTTGAGCGTTTGGTTGGCGATTGCCTCCCTTGTAGTCGCCCAACAATTTACAATCCCGTTTTAAATCACAGTTTTCTTTAATCACTCTATTAGTGTCTCACTCACAGGCACACTAAACACAAACGCCATCGGACACTACATTTATGAGTACTTGAAATTCCTATAAAATATAGCTATTAAAGTAAAGCGTGTTCGTGATCCGTCATCACTTTGCAACATTAAAGGGGATTGGCATTAAAAATTAAGTTTGTCTAATTTGAAAGAACTCATAAAATTGTAATAGAAGATCCTTTACAACTTTTTCGTATCTTTCTGCGTTTTCAAGATATTTCAATTTGTTTGATATGTAAATGAGATGGTCTCTGACGTCAGGAGTGGGGTAAAATATTTTCATTCAGAGCAAAATCACTTACATATCTAACATGAAATGTTCCGCGTCTCAAGGAGTTTTTATGTGCACAGTTTCAAATGATTTCGCTGAACAAACTTAGAGATATAACTGGTTTTGCTACATGTGAAAATATTTTACCCCACACCTGACGTCAGAGACCATCTCATTTCCATATCAAACAAATTGAAATATCTTGAAAACGAAGAGAGATACGAAAAAGTTGTAAAGGATGTTCTATTACAATTTTATGAGTTCTTTCAAATTAGACAAACTTAATTTTTAGTGCTATTACCCTTTAAGAAACAAGATTAACATTAATAAAAAATCAAAACCTTTTATGAGAAAAACCGTTTAATGCTATCAAACCACCGTAAACTGTTCAACTAGTTTTATGTGATTTTTGTTATCAAATAATTTTACTTGAATTATTAAGTAGGAGTACTGATGCGCAGGCCTGCAGATAGAGACGACTGGAGGCCCGGGGCAAAATGGTCGGGTGGAGGCCCCCTTACTAGGGGGTCCGGGGCATGCCTCCCGGAAAGTTTTCTAATTCTTGGTCCTCTGAAAGGGTGTTTACTTCATTTTGAGGGCTGTTGCTATTAAAATTAAACAACTAAATCTACTTTTTGCTAATACTGTGGCCCTTTCAGTATACTAAAGATCTCTTGGAAAATTCTTAAAACAATTTCTGTGAGGCCCCATATGTATGAGGCCCTGGGGCAAATTTCTTCCCTTCCTCCTCCTCCCCTCTCGGCGGCCCTGCTGATGCGTAAACGTTTGGTTGTGTTTTTACAACAGGCAACGAAATGCAAGACACACCAGCAACCAAGGCCAACAATGAAATCAATGGCATCATAGACACAGACGAACTACCACCCCAACTCACGGCTAGGTTTGTAGTATAGTACAAAGTTTGTACTGTTGATAATAATATTGTACACTGACGAATTTTGCGAGTCTGATTGGGTAATTTGCAATTTTGCACCTGGATCAAGCCATACTTAAATAGCCGTGCTTTAATTTCATTAAAGCATGGATGATAAATTGTACATTAAAACTGAGAAAACTTTATACTAACTCCAAGCTGAGTATTTTATACTGACTTTTTTATTGTTGTTTCTTGTAGAAGAAAGTTAGCAAGACCAAGCAGCGCTCGTCCTGCTCCCCCTCGTAAAAGACGACAACAAGATGAACCAGATGATACAGCTGTAAAGTAAGTTTGAGAGCTGCATGTTTACTACATTATCAGAATGATGAGCGACTGAGGTTCATGGTACATCACGACAACACCGCTGCCAAACGTTTTGCGCTTGCGCGACATCCGCACTCGTATCTCAAAAAAGAGCGGGGAAACACTGAAATATTTGGACTGGTCCAAGAGTCCCACACAAAAGTTAAAATTATAAGCATACTACCAAAAAGATAAGGTAGGTAATCTGTACATGGCTTATTTGTCAATATTGTAACGTATTCTGAAATGCCCCCTTCGTAATTTTCATGCCCCTTTTTTAAAACACGAATGAATAGTCGAGTCTTACTTAGTCTTTACTGTCTGGTTGTTGTTTGCCACAGCAGTTCCCACTTTTCTTGCAATGTTAACTCTACCAAATTCACGCATGCGTAAACGTTTGGCAGCGGTGTTCATCACGACTGAATAGCATCGTACACATTCTCGTACCCATAGCCTCTCCCAAGCTGGCGTGTGGAAAAGGCTCTGGAATCCAAACGGGAACACCAAGATTTTTCAGTGTTCTTTTGAAAGCGCATGCGTTAAGTTCGCCGTTTGGGAGATAGACACGAGATAATTGACAGTTGTTTGGATTTCGTTTTCGAGTCTGGCGGTTCGACTCTCGTATTAACTCGATTTTTTTACTTTGAGGCAATTTACGTTGTACTTACGACCTCTTTTGTAAAGGTAGTTCTCTTTATAAATTTGTTGCTCCGTTCGTTTATATATTTGACTTGAATATTTCAACGAGATTTCTGTGTACCATGAGCAGCGTGCAGCGGGGCGGTCTTTCGGTTTCAAATTACTGTCTATCTTCTGTCTAAAGAGAAACGTTTGACTAAATTGTTCTGATTTCTGATTAGAACTATGATTAGAATTTTGTTTTGTGTTTCAAATATGGTTTATTTATGAACATTTACTAAGCTTCCGTTAATTAGGCCTTTGCATTTGAACAGCCAATCAGATCGCGATGTATACAATCTTGTAAATGTACCAGACAGACTTGCTCACTCGACTACAAATCAAACTTATTGCGGACCCAAAAAGTTTCCAAGTCATTGGGTATCATCTAAAATGTAATGTACCAGTATAGGGCTGGCTAAGTGCATAGTTATAATACCAGAAGCTCTAAATTTTATTACATTTTTTCTTCTTGAACAAATGTTAGGCAGTTTTCCATTCGTTTTCAAGGGCCTAATTATTTTAATTCCTTAAATAATGATATTAAAACTTCAATTTCGATTTTTTCTTTTAAATCTAAATTGAAGTCGTTTTTTCCTTCCTTACTTATCTTGTATTTTTTTCTGATTTATATTATCGTGACATTTAATGTGTACTGTACTTTTATCTAACTGCAGCATCCAGCCTCCTAACCTAACCAGTGTGTGTTTTAAGTAATGTATATGTGTTTCTTTTTATTCTTTTAATGAGGAAGCCCATAATTAATAAGCCCTTGTGGTTTCTAGTTGGGTTTCCTCGCCAGTAGATATTTAATTATGTTGTATAAGTTTTGTATGTAGAAAATGTTTATGTAATCTTGTGGCAAGTTAATTAAACAAACAAACAAACTTTTCCAACGAAGTTACTTCAATCGAACTGTGAAATTGTGGAATGCTCTACCTGTCTCTGTTAAATCCTCGCCTAATATGAAATCGTTCAAAACCGCCTTGTTAAACCATTATATCAGTATGCTTTATTTACAACTTTTAGTGACGAAAATATTAATACATGGAAGGCAATATGAGAAAGATGAGGCGATGTCTTAATATCAACAAGAGAGCACGCTGGCTTTGTCAAAAGTGTAGTTTTCTCTCTCACAATTTATCGAGTTTCTTATCGTGTAGTCTTTGCTAGAATTATCCAAACCGATGTTCTTGTTTATTATGTTTTCTCTGGTTCTTTGAGAGTCTATACAGCTATATAACAAAACTTTAACGAAAGGTTGACAAGCGAGTTTGCCGCTAGTAAAATCGTTGCTGAGATAAGAATCGTACGATGTCGTTCACTAGTGGAAATAATAGTATAACCAATTAGAAAACTTTTTTACTAGTGCAGAAATATCGTATGGCCAATGAGAACTGTGAAAATTAGAAACGCACGAGATATGTTTCTCTCGTTAATTGCACGAAAATCTCCGTGCTTAATATATAATAAATGGTATATATTATATATAGATCATGGTACTGTTGATTAACTCTGTTATATTCCTAGTCACTCATGTACTACTTCTTAAGGATCTTGTGTATTTAAAAGCTCTGGACAGCAGTACCACATGACTATAGCCGATATGTTGTACACACCGCGCGCGCAGCAGTGTTTGAGTTTATGGATGATCAATTCAAAATTCTGAAGATAGCCGGGTGCTGTCTTTGCAATGGATACTGAAATGTCGGATATAGAATTTCCGCAAGATGTAACTGTAGTTTTATTGTTATTTATTTACGATATTTAACACTTATTGGCGGGACCGAGGGAAACAGTATGTTTTGTGGACCCGAGACCGCCGATGTTTCCCTCGGCTCCGCCTCAGGAAACATCGGCGGTCGAGGGACCACGCTGAACCTGTTTGCCGAAGGTTCCAGTCAATCAGTGTTTTATTATATATCAAGTGTCAAAGAAAACAAAAAAAGAAAGACGTCAAATCACTGAAGTAAATATAATGAAACTTTTTAATTTTATCTTTATTTAATTGATATACAAAAACAACCTCTGAACGATCTGTTTTAGTCTCGGTCTGATTTTATTATTCGCCGGTCCATAACATATTATTCACCGCTCAGCTGCTGCCGAAAGACAGTGGAATGTCATGACTTTCACGTGGTACCCTCTCGCCCAATGAGACGCAAGAAAACATGAACTTTGACCCTATCGTTTGATCAACGCCATCAGTGCTGGAAAATGTCCGGCAGCGCCGCTGCCATGCAGGAAATGTTTTGTTAAAGTTGTTCGCAGGAAATGTTTTGTATCTTGCAGGAAATATTTGTCAGTTTTTTTAATCCAAGTCAAAGTTTAAAGATAACTTTCCTATTCTTAAAAAAAATCGAAAAGCGTCACGATCACACAATCACACAATTTTGATGGGCATCACTTTTGATCGAATATCAAGTTTCATGTTCGATGACTCATCTTTTTATATTCTTGCCAAACCCAGCGGCGATTTGTAAACAATTTGAAAGTGTTTTGAAGGTTTATTACATGACCTTAACCTGTCTAAGTTTCATATATCCTTGCGCAAATGACGCAACGATTTGTTCTAGAAAACAATGAAATATTTATCATTTCAGTATAGTGTTGCTGTTGCAGGCTGCAGCTGTCATTGTGCCTTTGCAAGAATGCAAGCTGCTTTTATCTTATTCAACTGTTTCAGCATTTCGATTTTTGACGCTAGTACATGTATTACGTAGTATTCAATTGAAAAAGTTCGCTATTTCAAAGTATGTATAGATTCAAAGTATGTATAGATACCACATTCAGATAAATTATGGTTTTGAGATACAAACTTGCAAGTCTGGTGGTATCACAACTTATAAAATTGAAAAATTCTATCAGGCAGGAAATCGTTAATTTAGTTTAGCAGGAAATACTTATTTTTGGATTTTGCTGCCAGGAAGAAAAATGCTTTATCTAGGACTGAACGCCATGTTGAATGCTTGGGTTTAGTTCACAATTTTTTTAAAACTTTGATTATCATTCCCTAGTGCTTTAAAGCGTTTTTTGTTTTTTTTGTAAATTGGAATAATGACGATTGTAGATTTTTCTAGTTTATTTCAAACATTTGCAATAAATACTAGTATATTCCCAGTTGGATTCAGAGTGTTTCTTTCTCGAGTATATAGTTGCAGATGTTAAGTGTTTCAATTTTTAAACATTTAGAGCCGGTTCTACGACACAGGTGTCTAGTGTAATAGTGGACAACAGTAAAGACGACGACGATGACGAGGATGACACATTTTTAGTGGAAGAAGCTCCTCCAGTACCTCATGAAGTTCCGGTAAGAAACGCGTTGCTATATATAGTTCTCAAACTCATTAATAATTCATGAGGAAAACATAATGGAAATCCGTTACCGAGACGTTGTTGTGAAATGTGGTAATAAACGCCAATAAATTAAGACAAGTTTTACTCCAAATTTCTCTTTAAAGACTGATTTGTTTGAGAAGCTATATACTCGAATACCGCCTCGTTTTTCAACACACTTCTCGGTGTCTTCAAATCCGATAATAAACGGCTTCTCGAGTATGATATATTACTTATTGTATATACACTTGCTCCAAGTCCGCCTCTTAGCGCTATGTTTGAAAAGGACTTTGAGAAAGTCTAATTGTATAATGAGTAGTTTTATATCTTAATCCAACTCATTAACAATTCAAAAGAAATATTAGTAATTAATCAATATTTCTAAACCCTGATACAGCATTGATTAATAAAACATTAATGTCGTATCAAACTTTACATGTTATATCAAATTGAGATTTTTGTCAGTTAAAAAGAGGAATTTTTACCTTTTCTACGTCTTCCAAACAAACTTTTCAGGATTTAAGCTTAGCGTTGGATAAACAAATACAATATCCCGAGGATGGGATTTACAACGGCCTGCTTTTGCTCGCCTTTGTAAATGCCGTACGGTATCGAGAAGGAGTGTTTGATGTGATATCACTAAGTGAATCTGTGTTTTAAGAGAAATTTGAATACAATATATATATATATATATATATATATATATATATATATTGTATTTTCTACAATTGATTCTCCTTTTCTTTATATATTAACAGTATAATCCCTGTCTTGATTAACTTTTGTTATTTGTTATTATTGTAACAATAATGTATTATTTAAAAAAAAACCTAAACCTACAGTAAAATTTAACAGTAATTTGCTTTAAAAAGTAAAAAGTCGAAAGGTTGAAAAAGAGGAATCTTTGCTCGAAAAATTAGAGCATCTTTACGAGTATTTCGGCAGTATACCAGCTTTTTAACATTTCTAATATTTTTAGTAATATGATATGCTCATAATTTCCGAGGAATAACTATTGACCTTTTGTAAAAAACTTTTGTTTAAGGTTGGTGATTCAGAGCCTGTTGAAAATGGTACTGAAGGTGAACACGGTAAGTATAGGTGGTTTAAAATACCCGAGTTATTTTCACTCCCAGGGTGTGGGTTAAGAAGGGTTAAAATAACTCTAAAAACTTTGACGTTTTCACTTTTTCACTATATAACTTATTTTAACTATATAACTTTTTAACTTTTTAACTATTTTTGAAGTTAAGGTAACAACAGGCCCACCGATAGAAATTTTGGGCCCCTGGCCAAAAATATTTGTGAGCCTCTACCCTCTTCATATTTGTCGTATTTAATCAAATCGTAAAGGGGACCCGTTGTACCAGTGAATTGAAAAGACCATAGAGAGCCCCGTGATGGTAGTAACAAAGCCACAAAGGACGCACACGACAGTGAGATATCAGTTAGGACCCAATGCAATGTAATGATCAGTACTAAAACTTCAGTTGTTGATAATTATAGAACTGGATTTTGTCGTTCAACAGTCCAAATAATGTATTCTTTTGCTTCGTTTTGTTTGAAATGGGCCTCTGAGTAACGACCAAGCTGACCTTTCTCGTCAGGCCTGGACAGCAAATACTTATTTTAATTTTGTAACAAATAGACATTTTCTATCAGTGCAAAAAATCGAATTGAAATGTGCTTTTTTACAACGTAAAAAATGAGGATTTTTTTTGGACAAATTATTTATAAGTATATCACCACATGAAGACCTTTCAGTTCGTTTTTTTCTGGCAATTGTTTCCACGAAAATGGTGCTTTTGAAAAATTACAACTTTGCAACGTTTTAATATTTTTTTCTAAAATTTTCGTTAGAAAATGTTAACAAGACGCCTTCTCAGGCGTTCACTCTGGCTACTGATTTTTGCAATTGGCGTAACCTGCGCACATCTAGAGAACCTGAGGAACAGCTTGCGTTGTTAAAGCAAACTACCATAATTTTTTACAAATTGAACGGGGTCTTCTATATATGGCCTTATATGAAGTACACGCGCCGCTCCATGAAGCATTTGCGTAAACAAGCCCGTTTAGCACCTGCATGATATCTAGACGACTAGACATCCAACATTATCCAACATTATTCGGTGCTTATTACTTGCGTTTTGTAGTTGTTGGAACAAGCAGCAGAAACCTTTGTGTTTCTTTCATAATACTCTCATAATTTGCAAATTTGAGATCCTAAGCACTTCCAGTTTCCCATTTCGATATGGCTCGTCATCTTTGTAGTTTGTAGGTCTACTGCAATCGACGTGTGCAGTTGTATGCATTGTGAGCATATTTAAGATCAGCACAGTTGTTAGCCACATCACTGACCAAAAGTATTTGGTAAATCACTTGAATCTAGGCTATATTCATCAAAAATCCTTCGAGAACACACTTCGTCCAGCGCCAAGCTGTTGAAAAGAAAGAACTCGGCTATCGTCTATCGATGGCCTTACGGTCGCAATGCATTACCGGAAGTAAATTGTGCAAAAATGCAATTTTGTGACACCGAAAAAATCAACACAGAAACGGAGCCGAAACCTAGACTCGGCCTACGATAGGTAGCCCGAGTAATTATGTGTGATTACGATGCTCTCATTAATAAAAGTCGAATAAAAGAATGAATTTAAAAAATTTGGAATTGTGTAGTTTAACTAGTTTAAAAAATTCTGAAGTATTTCACTTATCGCTAAAAAGGGGCTCATGTCGTCGTAATGTGAACTGCTGACATCAAACGTGACGGAAGGGACAAGGTCACGTGACATTTTGAAAGTTTGCCAGCCGTTTGCGGTTAACAGGAAAACCTGAACCTAAATGTGTCTATTATCTTTCTTTTCGAGCTCCTACATGAAAACATTAATTATGAAAAAGAAAAACTTTTGTAGTTCTTTATAAACATCCATGATGTTTTTACCCCTTTCTGTCTGTCTGTTTGTTTGTTTGTTTGTTTGTTTGTTTGTTTGTTTGTTTGTTTGTTTGTTTGTTTGTTTGTTTGTTTGTTTGTTTGTTTGTTTGTTTGTTTGTTTGTTTGGTTGTTTGTTTGGTTGTTTGGTTGGTTGTTTGTTTGTTTGTTTGTTTGTTTGTTTGTTTGTTTGTTTGTTTGTTTGTTTGTTTGTTTGTTTGTTTGTCTGTCGCCAGGATATCTCAAACCTATTGCACCGATTTTCACGAAAGTCTGCAGAAGGGTTGGCCATAGACCAACGATCAATCCATTAAATTTTGGTTGAATTTAGTCAAAATTTGGATGAGAAATAAATAAAAATCTGACCGCAAGATTCTCCGTGTATAAGAAATGCGTGATTGCTCTCATTTTTATTTTATACAAATATTTTTTCATAATTTCGGTACGAGTGGAATCAAGCATTTTATTCATACATGCATGTGTTGGTCTCATGAGCTAGCTGGATGGCTCGTTTTCTTTTTAAACATCTCGAATAACCCGTTGGCTGAGTTTAGCTCGAAAGCCGGGAATTTTTTACATGTGATTGTTTGAGTTGAAACAGTAATAAATGGTTCTATACTCATCGTGCCTTGCTTTTAGCTTTTTAAACTTTTCACTTTTATTTTTACTATTTCTTACCTTTTCTCGTAAGGCTAATCACCATGGCAAATGCGTTTCTTAAGGTGTCTCGACAGTCTAAATCACAAGAACGTATCGTTTCCCCCCATAAAATGTTTTGCACAGGTCTCGCGAGCTTCATTTTAGTTCATTGCATAGCTCTGGTGATGGTCTCGGATTATTTAAAAGTTTTTTACCCTCAAAGTTTACATAAGTGAAGAAATCGTGTTTCCAGAAAATGCAGAAAACCTAATTTGCATAAAATCTATCGCTTACCACAAACACAATTTCTCTAGATACGCAAGCGCTACAAGTATAAATCTTTTCAATAATCATGACCACCACTAGAGCTATGCATTGAACTAAATGAAGCTCATGGGACCTGTGCAAACCTTTTCATGAAAAAAATACGTAATTTCTCATGATTTAGACTGTCGAGCCACATTAAGGCTATTTTCAAATTTGTTACCACGACAAGTTCGTTGTTTGATTCTATATTCATAAGTTATGCATCATTTTGTATTATTATTTTTATTTAAGGAGGATAAGTTTTTCAGCAGAGCTGGTGGGGTCCTCCATTTACAGCTAAGACCTATAGGTATTGATTTTACGGAGGGAGGAAAACCGGAGAACCCGGCGAAAAACCCTCGAAGCACAGGAGAGACCAACTAAACTCTACTCACATGAGTCCCCACCCCGAGAACCGGGCTATTCCCAGACGGTAACCCATCCAAGTACTAACCCCATTTAACCGGGCTTAACTATTGGTGAGAGGCAGCGCCCTAATAGCACATGCCACCCGTGCTCCGCGTAATGCATCATTTTGTATTGCATCCGTTATACATCATTTTGTATTGTTCTGTAGGGGCACTCGTTAAGAAGATGTTAGAAACCAAGAAAGAACTTGAAGGCACGAGTAAATCTAAAACAGAGTCATCGGTAGGTTGTAAAAGTCTTACCATACGTTTTACGTACCAATTCTATATTCATCATCAACTGGCAATATTTATGTGTGTACTGTATTTTTGTATTATCAATTGTAATGTCGTTGTGGTATTGTCATTGTATTGTCGTTGCGTTGTATTGTATTGTATTGTATTGTATTGTATTGTATTGTATTGTATTGTATTGTATCTTAAAATACTCATTAATAATTCATGAAGAAAATTCAAAAGAAATGAATGTTTAAACAGGTGTTGTAAATCGGATACAGCATTGATTAATAAAACATCAATGCTGTATCAGATATACAACATACTAATTAGGACCCATTGGCTCAAATTGAGCTTTTTCCTTGTTTAAATAATTTGTTTTTGCCTTTTCTACGACTGCTAAACAAAGTATTCATGATATAAACTCATCGTAGTTTAAGTAAGATATTCGGCTCGCCATTGTAAATCCCATACAGTTCGGCCGCTCATATTGTATCTATTACGTATCGTACCGTACCGTGTTGACAGTGAAACGTTACAAACTGATCTGAATGCCTTGGATTTTTGGGCTGAAAAATTGTATATGAAATGTAACACTAAGAAATGCAAAGTTATGCAACTGTTACGAAAGAAAACCAAGACGGCCGGTGGATATAAACTTTAACATGAATCCCTTGAATGTGTTAAACTGGGAATGTGCCATTTTATATTGCACCAAGCTCGCACATGTACACCACTTTTAACAACATATGAAACCAGCTTATGTGCACTTACGAGAAGTACTCAGAACACTTAATTTATTTATGAGGATATATACAAAACATCGAATCTATTTTAGTATCGCTATCTGGTCTGATTTATCATAACAAATTTTTCCTGTTGCTAATTCTGATTAATATATTTTGTCTTCTAGGCTAAACCTTTAATGAACGATGCTCATCGACGGAAACAACGTGAACACGCTCAAAAAGAGGTATTTTCTAATTTCTATTTAGTTATTTACATTAATATATTGTGGGCACATGAAGAAGCCCACATAACACACATAGGCTACAACGTTCGAATTATCTATACTTTGGTCCTTTGGTTGTTTCTTGAAACTAAAATGAATTGTGCTTCAGAAAATGACCAAAAAATTTGAAATAATATCTGAGTTCAAATGGCTCAAATAAAGGTTATATTAACCCTTTCAATCTCACCTTGCTGAGAGGTCTCTCCTTGACGAGTAAACTGATCGCCTGGCGTTAGACAGAGTATTAAAATACTAAAAGTGCCAAATGGCACTCTTGGGAGTGAAAGGGTTAAGCTCCCCTTAACAATTAACGTATAGCAAGAACTGATGGAGATGTTTTGAGGTTTGTAATTAATGTTCTGCACTCAAAGCTCAAACTAATGCTCGGCTGTTTTTTGCTCATGTTAAGATTGAGAAACTTAGAGGAAGTATCCAAACATTATGTCGAAGTGCCAATCCTCTGGGCAAAATAATGGATTATATCCAGGTAAGAAACTAGCTTGGATTACACGTGCGTTAATGTTTACTCGTATCCAAGTGCTGTTTATGTGTTTTTGTAATACGTTCGTGTTTATGTGTGTGTGTGTGTGCTGTGATAGTGTGTGTTTTCGCTTTGTTTTTGTGTATCCGTACTGTGTTTGTGTTCGTCCCTGCTGTTAGTGTGCTTTTGTGCTGTAATTTTTGTGCGTTAGTGCTGTGTTTGTGTGTCTTTGTACTGTTTGTGCGTGCTTAAGTTGTGCTGCGCCAGTGCGCGTTCGTGCTGTGTTAATGTGCGTTGGTGCTGTGTTTTTTTTTGCGTTCGTACTGTGTTTGCTTGCGTTCGTGGTACCGGTATATGTTTGTAGTGTATTTGTTTTTGTTCGCGTCCGTGCTGTGTTTGTGCTGTGCTGTGCTGTTTGTGCTGTGTATGTTTGTGCTGTGTATGTTTGTGCTGTGCTGTTTGTGCTGTGTTTGTGCTGTATATGTTTGTGCTGTGTATGTTTGTGCTGTGTATGTTTGTGCTGTGTTGTTTGTGCTGTGTTTGTGCTGTATTTGTTTGTAGGCATTCGTGCTGTGTTTTTGGTATTACCATCAATAATAACACTATGCATTTGAATATTAGGAGGACATGGACAGTATGCAAAAGGAACTAGAAATGTGGAGAGAAGAGAACGAGGAACATCAATTAGCACTAAAGAGAGAACAAAGGTTGGGCTTACTGAACTTTATTTTTTAACTAAAGTGGCGTTTTAAATGTAGAGGCTTTTAAACCTAATTTACCCTGATATCATTATCAAGAATTAACATTCGTTTTTGGAATTAGCGTAAGAACTCTATTAAGTCGGGGGAGGCACTTATTTAATTTTAGACTTCAAGGGGTGGTTAATAGAGAAAGGGGCTTATTTCAAATTAGTTCACAATCACCTCCATAACTGACGTAGTTACCTCGGGTTCGGTAACTAACCTATACTTATAAATTGCTGCACCAAGTAAAACACATATTTACTCTTATCAGCTAATATATAGTATTGTCAATCACCACTAATTTGTTTGTGTCATTTTTTAGTATTACGGAAAGCGAAATAGAACCATTAAAATCGCATCTTGCTAACATGGAAACAGATGTTAACGAAATAGTAAGTTAAAAGTGTACAACTCGTCTAAAAACTATATAGCTATTGTGAATAGTGTCCAATACAGGTTATTGTCAGAAAGTGGAGATAGTACACACGGCCTGTTAACAACATAGATATAGGAGGTATAGATCGCGGACTCACAACATATGATCACTGTTTCGATAGTGTGATTAATTCTGAGCTCCAAAATGGCTGCTCAAGCAGGCAAAACCAAGATGGCGGCTGAAGTGAGCAAATTGGCAAAAACTAAGAGAGTTCTTCTGTAATATTACTGTTTCAAATTAACAGAAAACGAGAATATATATCGAGACAGAATTGTTTTTGATAGGTTTGGTTAACAATTACAGCATTCACCACAGTTATAAAGACCGGCAGTAGATCGGCTGAAAATATCAAGAGAATCTAGTGTATAGTTTTCCAGTTATGAACTCTCAAAGTTTGCCATGCCTATAGTTTGTTTTTGGAGAAATTTTGGTATCTTGGTAAGAATACTTTATGGCGCACATGGATGATTGATGCTAACATCCATTGTTCTTATACATAGTTGCCATTTGCGTACGTCATTATAAATATTGAATATTTAGTATAAGTAATCATATGATAGCGAGTGCAATTAATGATTTCACACTACGAGTCAAATTTTGAGTCATATTTTGATAAATTTTCAAATATCACTCGTAGTGAAAAATCATTAATTGCACGAGCAAAAATCATATGATTACTTATTTATAATATTCATGACAAAATTACAATGTTATATGACTACATTGTCGTAATTTACTTTGAATGTTTCACTGCTATTATGGTCGCAAAGAATTGTAACAATGGTCTTTCAACTAGTCACTTAATTTTTCAACGATAAATCGTCTACTGGAAGAAACCACACCAAACTTGCTGAACAAAATACAAGTACTTTACCTTGCGAATACGGCACGGCACGTACGCATCGTACTCATCCAAGCTTTTAAAAACGTCTTCTTTCATTACTTGACAACTCATTACAAGTATTTCCGGTTTAGGTGAACTGTATATTCACTTGAAAATATTACATGGCACTCTCCACTCATAGTGTACCACAAGTCGTTGGAAAAGTGAAAATAGTACCTGCTATCTGTCCATTCCAAAATAGTCCGCCATTTTGAATTTTACCACTGTTACCATGGTAACATAAATTTGCACTTTCCGGAGTGCAATATTTAATTGCACTACTCTCAACCAATCAGAAGGCAGTAATTTTGTCATGTATATTATAAAGAGTGTAATGGTAAGAATATCTCCATGAGGCGAAAGCCGGATCGTTGTTCTATTCAACGAGGCGACAGCCGGGCTCGTAGCCACATCCGCAGGAAAACTCTCATACACGCGATTCCAGGGCTCATTTGCACCGTCGAATTGAATTGAACATTTCATCTTTCATCGAATGAAAAATTCTTATCATTGGACGGATGAAAACATTCATGATTTGTTTTCAATTTGACGTAATCAATAATCCGCCAATCAAATGGTGATAATTCAGTAAGGTGTAAAAGGCATTTCTATAGAGCGTTTTCATCTGACGTCACGGCGGCCATATTGGTGTACCAAAACAATGAAATGGCGGCCATATTGGTGTACGGTATGGGAATTAGCTCTTTCTTATTCAAATATTTCGTATTGTTTCACCACCCACATGGGGCCACCGATCACGTGAGTGAAAACGCTCTATACAGAAATGAAATGGACATAACAAAGTTTGAGAGTTTATAGCTCGAAGATTATACATACGTCGGATTCTTTTGAAATTTTTGGTGAATGCTTCTGTCATGTTCATTAAGGGTGTTCGGACGTATTTCGTTGCTAGGCAACCGGTTGCTAAGGACATTACTTCCGGTCGGGGAAATCTTTTCACAAAAACATATTTTTGTACTTATACACTATGCTTATACACTGCAAAAAGGTATAAAATGATAACAAAAAAAACCGAGAAAGCCGAGCAAGTTTGTGAGAAAAAGTACCAAAACAAAAGAAAACTATTCCTTTGCTGTAGAATGTCCTGGCAAAAACACTGGGAGAGTTGAAGAACTTCGGTACACAGACGGCGATAGATGGAAAAATAAACGAAGGACGTCGTCACGTCGAGATATTTGGATTGAATGCCTGAATTTAGAAATCGGCAGAGCTGATGAACCATAAATCAAACATTCCGAAGACAGTGGACATCAACTTTTAACTTCGTATGTAGAACAAGACGACTTTTCGAGCATTCTTGGCTTGGAACCACGGCTGAACTCGCAATTTAGCTGGCAAGCTCCGATCAGGCAGGAGGCAGGAGGAGGGCTCGCGCCTGATTCTTTCAGGCTAGATTGAGTGGCATTGAGTCGCAAAAACATGAGCTCACAAAGATTCCTATAATTTCCGCGAGTATTTATCGAATCGTTACTTTTCTTTCGTTTACACCTAGGGAAAACATGTCTCCCAAAAAGTACGCATGGATTTTATGAACAAACCAAAAATGACAAAGATATTCTAGTTTTTGTTAAAAATACCCCTTAAAATTTCATTAAAACGGCCATAAAGTCATTAACATTTGCTCAATTGAGAAACGCATGCGTACTTTTTTGCACATAACAATTCTGGTTCTAGTGAAACTTCTTTAGTGAGCAAAACTTTTAAGTTGGCGGAAATTATAGGTTTTTTCTTATCTCAATGACGTCACAATGACGTCACTGTATGACGTCATCAAACGAAAGAACTTCATTCATATATACTACGTGCAGAATATCTAGCGAATATCTAGCATGGGGATCAAATTTGTAAAGCTCTAGAAGCTCTGTGGTCAAATCAAGTTGTCCCTAGCAACGGGTCAAAATAAATATGTCTGGACACCCTTAAAACAAAGTTTTCAAAAAAATTTCACTTTACTTTTATTATACTGTTGAATTTTTTGTTTTTTTGTTCTTTTTTTTTCAGTTGGAAAGGATAAGTACAGCTAAGTGTAACATTCTTCGAAATGAGGAGAAAGTCCAAAACTTACTGGTGGGTGCCTCGTTTTCCTAAAACTACGAAGCAACATTAAAGATCGCCAATAGAGTAAATGTTCAACAAGAATACTGTAATATATGTCTGCATATAGTGTACAGTAGTTTGCCCATTGTATATTTATTGGATTTATAACGTGGAAATTTACTACATATGGTTTCTTCTCGCTGTATCTCTGGACTAATTGAAAACTTTAAACAATGTAAAGTAAATTATAAGTGTCTTAAAAGTATTAAAAAAATTGGGAAATTGTTCTTGGATTCTTGATTTTGTGACGGGCCGTGCAGACAGACAGAAGATGCTTCCAAGCGGGAAAAAAGAAGCTAAAATAGAGCTGTGAGGCGTCAGATGTTTGGGCCTCACAGCCAGGCCTGTTGCAAGACGCGTTCACTGCAGAACCATGCAGACTTGCACCAAGTCTATTACCAAGCTAGCTATTAGCAAGTAACATCACTGGTTAAAGGCCTAAAAAAGAAAGACGTCAAATCTCTATTTCATCGCTGGTTCGGCTAGCGAGGGAAAGGGGCTCTGACTCGCAGGGTAAACAACATCTTGAGTAGAAGAAAACCCGTCAAACCGAAAATCGAAAGGAGGAAAAAGCAATAACGAAAAAAAACAACGATGGAAAGGCCGAAATGTTTAAGCTTACGGTAAAAATATAGAGCAGCCGCTCTCAGTATTCAATCACGAACATTTAGTAGCAATTAATGCTGTTTGAGTTTCCTTGTTTTTAATATATCCTGTCACTGTTAAGTAATTTTGTTTTCTATTTTGTGTGTCCTTAAAGTATTTAAACGTATCCGTTATGTTTTTGCTTGTCCGTTGTATCTCCTTTTAAATATTTTTCTTATGGTAAAACCACTTGTAACTTAGCGTAGCTTGTTTATAATTTGGCATATAAATCGGAAAAGCAATTTTTCGTCTGTATTTAAATCGTATAAATACTGCATGTTGAAATATTTATACACATGTGTGGCGGATTACCAGTTTCGGGGCCTGTAGGCTAAATAAAAATCACGGGCCTTTATGACAATATTTTCCGGAAATTTTTTTGATTTCCTGCATTATGATGCAGTGTACGAAGCACGACATGTATATTATAATAATCTTAATGAGAAATCCCGTGCCTGCAAGCTTCGGCCTACTGGATAATCCGCCACTGTGTAAAGACCGAGGTGAAAACAGCTTCAACAGTTCAGATTTTGGGATGAAATTTGTTTTTGCTATTGTAAATGAATTTGAAAGTCAGATGCTTGAGTAGTTTTCACTTTTCAATCCATTCAAATATTCAATTCACTCTATGATGCCTATTACATGAAGTAGTGCAGTCCCACATTTGATATATTCAAAATGGCGGAAATATGCGAAGTGGTTGCGAAGCGGAAATGTCGCGTTTTGTCAATGCTAAAATATGCAAATTGCTGAAATGAGCACACTAAAGAGACAGAATTAGTACTTTAACACCACGTAAGGTAAGTTTAAGCATTTTCCCATTATAATTATATGACAGAATAAAAATGAGGTACTGTAGTCTTATTTGATAAAAGTTGAAGACTGATGACAATGGCAACAGTGTGTAAACTACGAGTCTTTTCTTGGCTGACAGAAATAAAGATTTCGCCAAACCACCTAATATCTGAATAGCTGAGTTAAAGACGGTTATAATGATGTATTATGGTCTTATGTTGTGGTGTAATTCTGTTTTAATTTGTAAATTTCCAAAATAAGTGAAGACTACGCGCTGTGGCGCACCATTGGGGGAGGGGGGGGGGGGGGGGGGGTTACCACAGCAAAATAGCAATATTGTAATATTTATTAATACAAAGTTTGTTGGTAAAATAATTTATTGTCTAAATAGTTACCTTTTCGTTATAAATTATAATAACATTTTTAATAGTAATTAGCATAAATTTACTTAGCATAATTTGCAAAATGGGTTGTCTGACAAGATCTGACAACCTAAAATTTAAAGAGGTAAAGATGATTCAAATGATATATTGTGGTATTATTTTTGTGGTATAATGGCATGTTAATTCACAAATTGGTGAGAGCACCTGCTGTGGCTGGGTTTCGAGCCAATTTGAGCCAGCCAGCAAGACTACTACAGTACTACTACTGTACTACTCTATGGTTTTAAGTCTTCTTTTCCCCAGCCCTGGGGGTTGGACTTAAGTGGCTACATACTGGCCAGAGCTGCTCTCACACTACTGTGCCACTTGCACCTGTCACTAGCCATATCACTGGTCAGGCTAGCAAATCTTCCTTATAGGTACTGTATCTCACCATGTATTCCTTGGGCACCCTCTGCCAATTCTACCATCTCAGTTGATCCAACCGTCACTGCATTCTAATGTGCCCAAACCATCTCAGATGATTGCTTTGCACAACTTTATCCAAACTAGAAATCCCAAGACGTTCGTACAGGGTGGTTGTGCTGATCCAGTTGGCTACCATGACTCCACAGATCCACCTGATCATCACACACTCATTTCATTCCAGACAGTTCAGGTCCTCCTTCCTAAGTGGCTAGCACTCACTGGTGTGAAGCATTGCACTGTGCACATAAGCGTTGTACACTTAATTGCCACGAGTGAGAAGACAGTGTGTGGCAGGTTAATATTGGAAGCAGCTCTCTGAACCTTCCCCACACACTTTTGGAGTGGGCAGCGATGCTTGCTGCACATCCATGACCACCTGCACATATATATAGTATCGCCGACATAGCAAAATGTGTGAAAGAGTGTTAATAATAATTTTTGGAATTTCCAGCTGCCTCCTTTGCAGGCAACCCTGTGTGCTCTTACTGGGGTGAGGTGAAAGTAACTTAGGTGGAGTGGGCAAACTTGGGTCATGTAGTGGACAAACTTGGGTGGAGTGGGCAAACTTGGGTGAAGTGGGCAAACTTGGGTGAAGTGGGCAAACTTGGGTGAAGTGGGCAATCTTGGGTGGGGTGGACAAACTCAGGTTGAGTGCATGGGCAAACTTGGGTGAAGTGGGAAAACTTGAGTGGAGTGGGCAATCTTGGGTGGAGTAGGCAAACTTGGGTGAAGTGGGAAAACTTGAGTGGAGTGGGCAATCTTGGGTGGAGTAGGCAAACTTGGGTGAAGTGGGAAAACTTGAGTGGAGTGGGCAATCTTGGGTGGAGTGGGCAAACTTGGGTGAAGTGGGAAAACTTGAGTGGAGTGGGCAATCTCGGATGAAGTGGGAAAACTTGAGTGGAGTGGGCAATCTTGGGTGGAGTGGGCAATCTTGGACAAACTCAGGTTGAGTGCATGGGCAAACTTGGGTGGAATGGGCAAACTTGGATGCATGGAGTGGGAAAACTTAGGTGGAGTGGGCAAACTTGTGTGGATTGGGAAAACTTGGGTGAAACTTCTTTGGGCAAACTTCGGCGGAGTGGTAAAGTGAGGTGTCACGTTCGTCACCACCTGCAGAGTAGGCAGCTAAAGGTTTTCATCCCATTTGAGGCAGCACTTCACTTGCGATAGTAACTTCTCACTATAATATTCTTTTGTACCTACCAACATAGCCGCCATGACATTTAGTGCAAACCCAGCAGCGATCTGTATCTGATTTACAATGCGAGCTGCAAGTGAGCCGTAGACCGTAGTAATTAATCAGATACAGATCGGCTGCGAATGCTTTATCGTACTTATCAAATGGACGCATCTAAATAGCCATGTAATAATCTGTATGCGATTTACAGATATTGATTAAATATTAATTTCTTTTGAATTTTCTTCATGAATTTTTAATAAATTTGATAACTCAGTATTACTTAAATTGGACTATAATGCCCCCGCTCCTCGACCTTAAAATAAGAACTTAACGAAGTACGACGGCAACTTCAACGACGTCGTCGCTTAAACAAAAGAATTCTAGTTGCGAAACAAAGAGAATGAATAATTTTTCGTCCCTGGAGTAATCTCAACAGCGTCCTCGTTCTTTATACAACGCCACTTAGAGCATTTTCACGTCATCAGGACGACAACAACTCACGGCCAAAATATGAGAACTGTTGCTTAAGATTGATTTCAATACTGACACTACAATAATTTTACCAGTACTGGGGCGTTTTGAAAGTCATTAAACTATAGCGTCAAATATCTAATATAACAGTGAGTTAGTCGTGCCCTTTTTTAATACAAAAATTTATGTTTTAACCGCCGTCGTCGTCCTAGCATCGTAAGTCCCTATTAATGACCTTGCGCTGCGCGCTCGGTCATCATTTTAAAGAAACCTGAGAGCTCAGGCATTATCCTATATATACGTGTTAATTTAAATTGCATAGACGCGGCGTTCGAAAGCTTTACATTTATTTTTTTTGTAGCCAAGAACGGGTTGCTCATTACTGATCTCTGAATCATGGAGCTTCTATATATAAAGGGCAACTCAAGAATGTAAGAAGAGGATGTGGGGTAATGGCATCGCAGTATAACCAATATTGAAAATTCCGCCTAAAATATGAATTAATCAGTAGCTTGGAAGGCATGGATTTCTTGTACTCATCTACTGTTAAGCCCACTGACCTATATATAACTGGATTGCGGGTGCTGCCAGATTACCAGTTTCAAAATGGCGGCATTTATAGGTCCTTCTCACTGACCTATATATATAACTGGACTGCGGGTGCTGGCGAAAAATGTGTCCCCATTTTCACTTTCAAAATGGCGGCGTTTATGGGTCCTTCTGCTAATGGTAGCGACCACTGACATACACTTATCGTAGGAAAAAATAATATTTATGTAAATACAAAGCGATTTTCTTACTTTATTAATAAATCGTTCCTATGCGAGGGCTTCCCCAGAGGTGAATAAAATCGTTTGGCGTTACTGCGTTAGCCAGAACAAAATACTAAAGAGTAAAGACCAATAAATTCGGACAGGAAAGAGTTAATGCATGCAGGTTGGTCATTTTTAATTTCTTGTGGAACGACTCAAGAGGCCTGCTGGATTATTTGATTGACCAAATAGGAATATCGCCTCCCATGTAAACAGCCCCTAAGAAGAACTCGGTATACGCCTCGCTTCTTTACGATTTTCTCGTGACCTTCAGCGGTTCTTTATAGAGCTGGCGACTTCACAAAACGAAATGTTTGTAGATTTCCATGACCATGTGTATTGACAGTCTTGTTTATTTTATTGCCAAGTGTTCGTGCGGTACCGCCGGCCGGCACGTCTTTAATTCAGACTGCTAGAAAGCTACAACAGTAATTGTCTAGGATTATTATTATTGTAGTTCAGAACTACAATAAGACTCTTATCATGAAAACATCCCGGGCCGCTCAACGAATATTTTGTTTACACAAACTCGAGACCAGGACGATATTATGCTGACTTGGCAAAAATTCTGACAGAAAATTCGACAAAGTTTGCCTGGTCCGTCTACTCCGAACGTTTTCTCAAGAAATAATCCACTGTAGAAGTTATAAAATATATTGGCAGAAAGATAATTCACCTTGCTATAACATACGTGCAGTTTATCTGACCAAATAGCTTAGTTTCCCTAAAAAAAGCGAAATACCAAACATGTCCAAATCATAATAGCAGCCGCTATTTTGAAAATTTTTTCCGTATGTATTATAATGTCTTCTCCGCGAATGTTTTCTCGAGAAATAAACCACTGTAGAAGCTATCAAATATACTGGAAGAAAGATAATTCATCTGGCTACAACATACGTACAGTTTATCCGACTAAATAGCTTAGTTTTCTTAAAAAAAGCGAAATACCGAACATGTCCACCACGAACTAGAGATTCTTAGGTATCGGTCAGCGACCTTCACCATTAGCAAAAGGACCCATAAATGCCGCCATTTTGAAAACGATTTTGGGGACACTTTTCCCAACTCAAAGGTAATAGGAGCACGCAGTCCAGTTATATATATAGGTCAGTGGTCCTTCTGCTGTTGGTAGCGACCACTGATATGCATTTATCGCAGGCCTAGGAATTTTGGCGACTTATTAAAGGGCGTACTGAATTATTTGTCTGACCAAATAGGAATATTAGTAGAACATGTTCGTTTGTATAAACAAAATATTTTACGTTTGTTGCTGAGCGGCCCGGGAGAGTTTTCATGATGAGAGAGAAAGCCCTGTTTACTTGAAGCGGATTGAGTGTTCAAGTCTCCCATATTGTTTCTCCTTGTTGTTTTTACATGAAGATTGAAAGTTTTCGATCTGATAGAAACGGATGGCTGAAGTTAATTCACGCAGTAGAGTGGATTGACTTGAGATTCAAGCTTGGATCGACTTGAATGTCTCCAATCTAATTCATCTAAAAACGGTTTGACTTGAAAAGGACTTGATACGCATGAGTGAAGTTGGTACGTGTCGTGCTAATAGCAGACATCGAGGGAAGCACAGAAAATAGTGTTCCAAAACCGAAAACAATGTTCCAAGCAGATCGGATTCTCCATGTAAACACGCAGGGGCGGATCTAGGAATTTTGATACCTTAGTCAAAGTTGCTGCGGGCCCATATTTCTAGGGGGATTCAGGGGCATGCCCCCCGGAAAATGTTTGAAATTTGGATCTCTGAAATGGCATTTCCTGCATTCTGACAGCACATTTGAGCAAAATTTTAAATGTTTTAAAACATGTTTTTAATGAACATTTTATCGTTTTCAAGATACATTTTATCTAAATTGGACTTTGATATTTTCTTGTTGTCTTAGAAACCTTGTGATAGTTTGCAAGTGTGTAAGGCTAAGTTTTTCCAGGAATGAGGGTGGGGAAGTCCAATAAACAGTAGAGAGATATGTGGTCACATTCTAATATAAAAAAGTTGGCTGTTTCGCTCTATGTCAAAGTTCATCAGCATGCCTAGGAAACACCAGTTACATTGTTTCAGTCAGTGAATCCAACATGGACAGCCTGACCAACACACAAGTGAAGGTCTACTGTAGCTGAATTTAACATTCTGCATAACCCAGAACAAGGTGGGCTACCTTCCATGGCCGTTGAGCCCCTGTGACCTACCCAGAGCTGTCTGGCTTTCAAATGCTTGATACTTGCCTTTTAAATCTCAACCCAAGCAGACAATGTCTGGTTAGGAGTCTGGTTAAGCTTTTGTTAATGACCATAATGGACATTACATGGACATAGACATACAGTGTAGAGGAGCTCATCTCTCTACATCATCCCGATCATTCTAACCCACATCTAATATTCCACTACCCATCCCCCTACTAACCCATGTTACTATGAGCTGTCTGGTTTTCAGGCACCAGCAACCCAAGTTCAATTCCTGTCCAGTGCAATTATCAGATTAAAATTTCATAATAGCCACATGTGAGAAGAATGCTTACTTGATGTATAACGATAATACATGGAAATTTGTAGAAATGTCATGTAGATATTTATTGCTTAGCTTTTGATCTGTTTCCCCAGGCCCAGACCTCATCTACATGTATATGTTTAAAAGTAATATGTTATTACTTATAATACTGTATGTTATATATCTAGACAATTAACTGACTTGTAATATGAACTGAGGACGAATGTATTATGTAAACTACTGTGGAAAGGCAATCTGACTCTGCATCATGATTATGACATACTAGTGAGCATCTAGAATTGAAACACTACCTAAGTAGTGTTTATAGTACTACATGAAGCATTTAATAGCATTGGTTTATACCAGTGTGCTCAACGCAGATTATGCTAATATGGAACGGATATCAACAAAGGTTAGGGAAGTAACATGACAACAGACTAACATCGATATTGAATCCATATTGATGAACTACTGTACCTATAAGCTTACCTTAGAGCGACATATGGCTTACTCTAGCTTGTCCGCCTTCATGTGTTGTGGCAAATAGACTGAGACCGTCTCAGCACCGATGTCTTCCCAATCTTGGGGAAATGCTCTCTGGCCGTCAGTACTCGACAAGCAGATTCTCGCAGACAAATCAACATACATTTGCCGCAAAAGAACATCATCGCTGCTTTTTAAAGCACACAACGCACGACCTAACAAGCTTGTAGAAGCCATGAATCGATCAAACAGAATTAGACTGATCGAAGCCCTTGCAGACCGCATTTTGCAGGCTTCCGATACGGCATACTTTCGGCAAAGCAATCAACCAATCACATTCAGCGATTTGCCTCGTTTTGGCCAATCACAATGGCTAAATCGGCCTAAATCCTGCAAAAATCTAAACCAGTCAGCGCTCGCGATTTGGGTGTTTTGGACCAATGAGAATGGCTAAATCGGCCTAAATCCTGCAAGATTCTAAACCGGGATTGGCTAAATCGGCCTAAATCCTGCAAAACACCTAAACCAGTCAGCGCTCGCAATTTATCAGGTTTCGACCAATCAAAATATCTAAATCGGCCCAAATCCTGCAAAAGTCTAAGCCAGTCAGCCCTCGCAATTTTTCTTGTTTAGACCAATTAGTAAGTTAATATATGATGATATTTATAATTATTTCTTAACAATTTTCACCTTAGTCATCTGACTTATTTGACTAACGCTAAATCCGCCCCTGACACGTGTCCGAATTGACTTCACTCGCGTTATTTGATCCGATTGGACTGTCAATCCGCTTTATGTAAACAGGGCCTAATTAAGAGACTTATTGGAGTTCTGAACTACAATATAATTACTGGACAATTACTGCTGTAGGCTTCTAGTTCTGAATTGAAGACGTGTGGATTTGACACCAATCTCATTTAAAACAACGTATTGAGTTTGAGAGTTGAAAGTGCTTCAGTTCGGTCTAGCACGGGCGACCTGAGATGAGCCCGGCGTGAACTGAATCTCAGGCCGCACTCATGAAAACGATCTATAGTAAAAACACTACAACCGACCTGAAGTCAGTTTGACCTGAAGTCCGGCCGGCCTCGTGTAAACACCCCCTTCATTAGAGACGAATCAGACAACGCCACAACGAATGTTTGTTTGTAGACGACGCGACAACAATATTTTTAACTGTGGAAATATTTTACGACCTTTTATATCGGAATTATTGTAATCATGTATTCAATTATTGTATTTAGTGGTTTGTCGTGTGTTATGTGTTGCACCATATTGAAAAATTATTTGAACAAGTTTTATGAAAAATAGACAGACAAAAGAAACACGTCAAAACAACAAGCTGTAGCTCGAGATTTTGGTATTTTGAATTTTTACTGGGTTCAATACTGGCACAACCCTCTGAGTACGAGATGCACGAGACTAACGAATTAAATTGCAATTGAATTTCGTAGACCGGTATTTACAACAACAAAATCAGGGGATCTGGCCAGTTAGCGTAAAAAAAACCCGGCTGTCGGGTAAACATATATTTACTTACTGGGGTTAAGGACTTGGAGGTGGATGCAGACCCCAAAGTTTACAATTATATACCGTGGATATACGTCAACCTTGAAAGCACCTTTTTTCTTATGTAAAACTCTAATTAGAAATGAACCGTTTTAGTAAGCTTGACATGCAAAAGAGACAAAAAGCGCTATTGGACTAGTTTAATGCTTTAATTATTTCGTACAGTCATCTAACTACAAAGAAATTCGTCTAACTTTAATTATGCTAAAATGTTCATTGCGTGTCTTGTTTAATTAGAAATCCTGGTTGTTTACAAAAAGAAAGTACTAAAGTTCAACGCCCAAGTAATAAACTTCGACTTCGCTTGGTTGAAATCTGTAGCTTCCTGCTAAAAGAGCCCGAACTTCTGCAGTTCCGTAAGTGTACTTTGGAGGCCGGTAAGTGTGACCAAAGTTACTGTAAGAGCCAGCAGTGGTATAGGCATTATCTCGAATGTAAAGATCATGACCTCCTCCAAATGTTGGTCCATAACTGGGATTGGTATAGATGGCGTTTCCGCTATTCTGATAAACGGGGGATTTGAATGGCGGCAAATTGTCGTTGTTGCGAAAGGAGAACAAGAAAGATGTAGTCGATGCTTTGTAAGCAGCCGATCCTAAAAGTTAAAATATTAAAGCAAACCGTGAACAATACTGCAAACGTCAATGATATCCCTAATAATACCCCAAGGTCAGAGGAAAATATCTCAGAAATAAGCTCCACATTATATATACACTTAGACACATACACACACATACGAGTGACCAAGTAAAATCGCTGCATGGTATTATTGCATGGGATCCCTTGAAGCGAGTATATCGCCGTAAGTAGTGCGCACGTCAGTTGATCATGCCTGTTCTTTAGTGCCGACGATGTCGATCGATGTTGGATAAAATATCAAAAGCGTTTGGCCAAGACTTTAGAATTTAAATTGATAGATAATTAGTATTCAAACCTCCCCAAGGTAGATCCGCGTATCCACCAAAGATGTAGTCTCCTACACGAACAATGGTTACGGTTGGTCCTTTGTAATCACATCTGGAATGAAAGTCAGCAGCCTTCCATCCATCTCGGGTGGCTCGATAGCAAAGACGTGAATCGTATTCGTCAACTAACCATTCTTTAAGTTGTTCGACATAGTCGTTATTTCCTGCCAGAATTTTTGATGAATAAAGGGCATCTAAAATTAGATATGAATATACTGGTTAAGTACGGAGTAACTATATAGAACTACACTGTAAGTAGCAATTATATTACCAAACTAAGACGAACTGAATGCATGCTTTAAGTTAAATTTCATAAATTAGTGCGAGTGTTTTACCAAGGGATTACAAACACGAGACGACAATGAAAATCACGAGGGCGTTAACCGAGTCGTTTATTGTTCTCGAAATTTGTAAAATTTAAATTCTTGGGAAGTAAAACTCGAGTCAGTTTTAGTTACAGAAACTTATAGTCTGAAACTAGATTTTTGTGAGCCTTCTCTATTTTCAATTGAAAGTTATACCCTGTTTCAGACTGCAGAAAAACACCCTGTCCTGCACTAAATATAATAAGCATTTAAAAACACATTCCAGGCCAAAAAACAATGTGTATACTGCATTACCCTGTTTAAAACCAATACTAGCAAAAACCACTTCATGTCAAACAGCATATTTCCGTGTACGAAGAGCTCCTACGCGGGAATAAAATGCTAAATAACGTCTACAAATCAAGATCACGTTTGAAGGCAATTATTTTGTTAAACACTCTAGTCATTTCAGATTTTCTTTTTCTTAAAATTTTGAAGTATTTTTCTATAGCATTCGAGGTTTAAAAAGGAATGGAATTTTGGGGGAGGAAAGGAGTCTCTGAAATAAGAAACCAAACATGCATACATGAGAGACAACAACATAATTAAGTGTTACCTTTGCTATCGCATAGTTCCCCGCCATATTCATTCTTGCAAGCACATTTGAAACCACCTTCTTTCAAATTGGAGCAAATCCCTCCATTTTTGCAAGGAGAAACCTCGCAGGGCAATACTGAAATATATTAAAAATAGATGTTATTAACAAACTAAATAACAGATTTAATATATAGATAAGATAGATAAATCAATAAGTGAGAATACAGATTGCAGGATTGCAACGTTTGGAAAGAATTAAGGCACTTTGGACTACAGGTAACAAATTACGTCCACATTAACAGTTTACTTAAAATATAAAATCAGATTAATGTATAAGACTAATAGAAATGTTCACATTGCAAAATTCTGATCAGTTTGGCGAATGATTTGTTTGCTACGAAATATAATATTGATCGGTCCCTTATAGATATAAAAATATATAATATATAACTTATTTTGTATCGAGAAAGGTAAACACTCATGTTTTTTACACTTCAGGTGACAAAAAAAATTTTCGAGCCCCAGACGAGCCTGTTGATGTAAATTAGTGATTAAGTTATTTGTTGCTCGACGGTTAGCTTCCCTCCGTTACCTGTCAGTACCCACTTTGAAAGCTTTTTGTCTTAGTTCTTTTTCTCTTGTTTGGGCACATCTTCAGGTAACGAATTTTTAGTTTGTTTTATACAATTTAATTTTTTATTTTTTTTAAAACATAAAAACTTACTCTTTTCTGAGCAATCAGATCCCTTGAATCCAGAAGTACATTCACATTTGAAGCACTTTACGCCATCATCTGTGCAGTTTCCTCCATTTTGACATGGCTTTCTGTCACAAGGTCGCACTATAAAAACATTAATTTAAAATGAATTGAAATTGACTTTTTGATAAAAAAGTATTAGTGACTGTTGAAAGTTTTATTTCAAAATTTGTTAAGAACACGTTAACAGTTTTGAATTGAATTGAAGACAACCGCCATTAAAATGGTCGTACGTGTTCGAAATAAGTGGAGAACATTTTTAGATGTCGTCAGACTCCGCAACAACAACAACACAACAAGGGTGACTGTTGTTAACGAAAGGATAAATGTCGAATTTAGACGTTTTATATAAAGGCTGTCCCTGATTCTCAATTTTGGTTACCGAAATGAAAGCGCTCCAAAATACTAAATTATGATACAGGACAATACGTCATTGTTTTAACGCATTTCAAAGCTAAATGCCTAATATAGTTAATCGTAGTTTACGGACTGTCACTTACCTTCCTTAAAATAGCTGCGACGTCAAAAAACGTCGAATTTAAAAACATATAGTGTGCAAGTTTTTTTATAATATATTAACCTAATGTATTATTGCCATAATTGTCACTTTAAGGATTTTTTGTAATATATATAGTCTACTGTTTTATATATTTTTGAACTTAAAAGGTTTCTTTTGGTCATCTAGTTTTTCAAAATAATAGTTTTATTATTCTCAGTAGATACAAGTGACTATATTATGGCTGTTTTGAACGTTTTTTACGCAACTGTTTCATGTTTTAGTTGAAATATACTAAAATTGCCCTTGATCGTCAGCTAAATTCTTACCTCGTCTCTCGCACAGAACTCCTTCATAATTTGCTGGACATTCACAAAAGAATGTACCATTTACGGTGTCCTCGCATTTTGCTAAATTTCTACATGGTTCTCCTTCACACGGAGTAACTGAAAAAGAACCGAATTACAATCGATCAGCAACAGTAAATCATAAATACAGGTTGGAACTTCAGTAATGTCTGTAAAATATACAAACTCCCCCTTAATAAGAAACTTTAGTCAAAACATGAATTACCTTTAAATTAAAGTCTCTTAAATGCCATGTTTGGAAATTTTAATAGTTTTACGATATCTGCTCTCGTACTCGAGAAATTACGTTATCATTGTTAGTTTTATGCTGCCATTTTTAGTTTGTCAAGCCAAGCTCCTCAAGAGAGCTAGGGATCCAACCTGCATGTAACCTTTTATAATCTATTGAAAACGCTCTAATGCATTGAGCTACACGAGGCTTGAATGGGGAGCAGAGATTGTAGATTAGTTTTATGTGTTCCTAAACGGCAGCGTTTGCATTCGAGTGGCAACATATATGCATGCACTATGTACATTTTTGTGTCGTTAAGAAAAAATTTCACGAAGAAAAACTCGATTCAACCTATATTTTACTTTCCAGTTCTGAATTAGATTTCCATTCCAAAGATTGTTTTCTAGTACTGATAAAAAGAGAACTGACACGTCATGCAGGTAAATAATAATAAAATGTGATATATGCAGGCCTCTTCTGTATATAGCTGTTGTATTTTAACTCTTTGCTACTCGATACCTTTCTGACTGCAATCATATCCTTTATATCCCAGAGGACACGAGCATTTTTGGTGGTCGCCGCCAGTTAATGGTTCTCCCCCATTTCTACAAACATCTTCATCAACTTTCATTGTTTGCGCTAGATTATAAGTAAAAGACAACAAATTTAACACCTTTGTTTAAGTAAAATATCTTTGGTAATACTAGTAGGAACCTATAAACACCTTTTTCGTCCAAAAAGTTGTCCTAAATAAAGTGGGTTTTTTTTTGTTTTACGAGTTAAAACCAGAAATCAGCTCTCTGAGAATTAGAATGATAATCCCATGCATTTCCCCTATTTTTGTAGGTCTAAATTATTTTGTAAATTAAATTATCTTACAGAGTTTATCGAACTAAACAAATACTTTAGTAAAATTTGTTTTAAAATTATGATTTTCCGTACAATGAATTTCAAAGCTGTAAAACTAATTTAAATGCTCATGCTCTTCACGTTGTAAGTCGTATAACTCCCGCGATATAACATTTCTATTATAAGCACGCAATACCTTTTTGCTTATATTGGCATTGCAAGCTTAAGTTTTCAGAATGGATTTGTGTTGGGGTGGTTATAATGCAATAGGTAATCAGTAAAATATTGGTTTATTTGTGATAACGTTGTAGTTTGCTACAAGTCTGAAGCTATAGTTTTGCTCACGACTAGTCAGATAAAGCTTCATAAAATAACGTTGATCTATACATGTAGGTGCTAATGAACGATAGTTGTTTTAAAGTATACCGCAACTCTTAGAAGAAGGCCACCGCTTTAAACATGTGTCAGCTCATATGTTAGATCATAACAAGAGCATGTTTTTGTTCATAACTTTAAAAAAAAAACAATCACAAAGACGTTGAAATACTCAGATATATAGCACTATATATGATAAATGCTTTGTCTATATAGATCTGATCGGAACAAAATAGCCGAAAATGCGCCTCTGGCTCTGCAGTGCGTGGGCCTGCATGTGGGCTTTATTACAGTTGACAATACGAGAATACGCCTTATTTCATGTCAAGTTGCCAACAATTTAATTTTCTCTTATTTTCGTTTTAATGTACAAAACTAAAAAATAATTTCACTCTAAAACAAGGTCATTGAGACTAACTATATGCATAAATAAATCATAAACGAATATTAAATTATCGGTCATCAATATAAGAAATATTCGACTAATATTATATTAAGGTTGTTGAATATCTATAAATGCAAAGAATAGTCGCAAGTTTGTGTGAAATTTTTTCTATATCTTTATTGAATATAAGATGCAAATTATATTTTAAGTGTTAAATTAGTTGACGTTGCAGAGCATTGTCAGTTTAGAGTTGCAGAACTAATTGTTCATTTGTGTGTATAATTCAAGAAAAAATATCTTTTCTGGGAGAGAAACTCCAGTAGCTTAAATGTTATGAAGGCCGTCTTGCTAAACTGGACGAAAGTCTTTACATGTAAATTGTGTGACTAACGAATTAATCATAAACGTTGCATGGAGTTCAATCGCTCAACTTAACCAGACAAATGAATAAATTATTGTACAACAAACACTTGTCGCTCCTCCATGATAACCGTCTTTCCAGAATAATTTCAGCTCGTTTGTCAGCCATGGGCTAGACGACCTTGCGTACATCAAAATGATCTCCCAAAGTTTGTCCGGTTAGAGTCGTTTTATGCAACGTTAACGCATAATAAACTCAAATTATACGTGCATAATTGATTAACTATACGAGACAACTGCGAACTCAATATGTCATGCAGTTGACCCGGCAAATTGAGCCTCCTATATATAATATATTTAATTGCGCATTACTTGAAAATTTCAAATTCTACCCCAGGTCAGCATTGGCCAACATTAAATTCTAAGCAAAGTAGCTGATAAATTAGCGCTCGTGTAAATAACTATATTTTCAGCTGCTTGACGTCCTGGCAAACCAGGCAAAAAGTAGTTACAATTTCATTTCGCTCAACCAAGTTGGCTCTGCATGCAAACAGCAATAAAAACACCGGCTAACCGCGATTGGTCCATCTTTCATGTAATCGCAAAGTGCTTTCATATATATAGCCATGCACAGGGGATCCAGGATAAAATCGGCCATTAAATGTATTTATTTAATATTTAAACAAACGATACGCTCTTTATATTTTAAATACCTGTGAAGACGACGACAATTTCGCACAAAATGAAAAACCCAAACGTTTTCATCATAGTCATTCGGATTAAAGTTGCCGATTAAAAGTTGCTTGACGTTTTCTGTTAAAATAGAATAAATACATTTATTAATGATCGATATTAACAAGGTTAGTTAGATCACGCATGCATGCTTGCACGCGCCTTTGCCTTCTACAGGATAAAACAAGAACATATAACAACGCCCATCTATAAATTGCAATGTGACTGAACTATAATAACGAGATGAAACTGGACAAGAAGCATGCACGAGTACGGATTTAAGTTTAGAAAGAATAAGATTGTCATGAGTAATTCCGATCTTGATTCGGATTTTAAATCCGATAAATTTAGTATTATACAGAAACAAGAAATGCGCAATCCACTGTTCTATACGGTACATTTATAAAAAGGAAAAGTAGATCAGAATCGAGAGTTACAGTGAATTGAAGCAAAAATGTTCAGTTATTATATTCAGTTAAAGTGCCTCTATGGTCTGTGGGATCTTTACATATTTAAATAACGTAGGTTAAAAGAAAATGTTTCCCGAAATTTTTTCTCAAAAATATTAAATGCTCGCCCATTAACAGTGTTCTAAAGTTGGCCAAATCAGCCCAAATCGCGCCATTTTGAAAGTTAGACCGTTTTCCTGGGCCTGGGCTCTAATTGATAGATTTACGTCGCATTTGCGTCACAGTCGGAACACCAAAATGTTTCCACCGAGTCTGAGTCAGACGAACCATCTTGGAACATATTGATGAATATATCTAAAGTTTTCATTGCTTAAATAAACGTTTAAGAGACGCAATACCAAAAACACACTAAATAGTCAGAAGTTCGGTTCCGACCGTGACGTCACAGAGTAAACTCGCACCATGTCCCTAATGCACGGTCACAGTTATAGAGGTACCAACTTTGAAGCGCTGTTAATGGGCGGGGATTTAATATTTTTGAGAAAAAATTTCGGGAAACATTTTCTATTAACCTAAGTTATTTAAATATGTAAAGATCCCACAGGCCATAGAGGCACTTTAAGGTTGGCATCAGCCGTGCAAGTAAGAAGTTTTAAAAGCTTAGGAAGGGTGAATATATTTTTTCAATCTCGATATCAGTGGTTGCTTATCCATGCACTCAGTGTTATACAAAACAAAACAAAAACAGTAAAGAATTGTGAGCTATACATCTATACGACACTAGCTATCGACTATATATTTCAACACTAAAGTTCATCTTCGACATGGATGTTCAACCATGCATTCAATAATGTACAAAAAATGAACTAAAATACAAATCTTATATATAGGTAGAGAAAAGCTCTAAATCCGAGTAATTACGAGTAAAACTTTGACGGTAAAAGAGATGCTGAAATGAATGGCAACGACTGCCGGTTTATACTGTACATACAACGTTAGTAGTCAGGACGAAAGGTGGCAGAAAGTTAAACGTTCAATAGAAATAGACTATATCGGTCATAATATATACACATTTAGAGTAATACAGAGAAATATGACACCCAACAGCATTCTAGCAGAAGTTCGTATAGCTTATAAAATAGCTATAAGCGATCAAAATTACCAATTGATTAAGCGAGACGTATATAACTCTATATCGAGCCTACCTGAAATCTTGGCTGTTCGTAGTTAACTGGTTGCTCTTGCTTCCTTAGGCGTTGCTTGACTTCTGGTGAGCTGGGTGGAGACACGTTTCTTAAATACAGTTTGTTCGTGAATTAAGTATCTTGCATCTCATTTAGCTTGTGTTAAATACCCATGGTGATTACGGATTGGCTAAAATTGGTGAGGTGCATCCCAGATCATGGATATTAAAAGTGAAAGAGCAAGGACAGATTTATTTATAATATTGGTAGTTACAATCAATCCCTTGGGATTTAGAAGACAAAAACACTGCACAGCGGCCTTGTTGGTTGGTAGGTACAATATAGTCATATGTAATAAAATATTCTTTTGTACTTATACCATTGAGCTCTATTTACTGGAGTGGTATCTGCTGGTCATTGACCAGGCAAAGATTGAAGCCAAATATGGCGAACATTTTGTCCTGAAGTACGTATAGTTTCAGTCTCCTACGCGGTCTTTTGAGCAAATCACACTTGACCAGACCGCGTAGAAGACTGGAACTATACGTACTTCAAGCCTACATGCCCGGCTCGTTATCCGCCACAAAGACCACAAAGATAGCACTCCAGTTATATATAGCCGCCATGACGTTTCGTGCAACCTAGCAATAGGTTACAAAAACGTAATTTTCTGACTAAAACATTTATTCTTGAAATGTTTAGATTTCTAGGCTATAATATTTAAACAGTTATGACAAAATCAACAAAAATACTATTATGTATTATTAATACTATTATTATGTAATATTAGTACAGTATTTGCACATAATACTCCCACCAGTACATACTGCATGTAATATCGTATTTCTAGAGCTCAGTCCAATCCTTCCCTCCAAATATTTGTCGTATGTTTGGTTTGTAGTGAAGATACTCCACAACACAAAAAGAATGCTATTTTTGAAAGCGAACCAATTGAGGAAGACATTTTCTTAGATTTTCCGATTGGACTGTCAATCCGCTTTATGTAAACAGGGCCTAATTAAGAGACTTATTGGAGTTCTGAACTACAATATAATTGTAGTTCTAAACTACAATATAATTGTAGTTCTAAACTACAATATAATTGTAGTTCTAAACTACAATATAATTACTGGACAATTACTGCTGTAGGCTTCTAGTTCTGAATTAAAGACGTGTGGATTTGACACCAATCTCATTTAAAACAACGTATCGAGTTTGAGATGTGAAAGTGCTTCAGTTCGGTCTAGCGCGGGCGACCTGAGATTAGCCCGGCGTGAACTGAATCTCAGGCCGGACTCATGAAAACGATCTATAGTAAAAACAGTACAACCGACCCGAAGTCAGTTTGACCTGAAGTCCGGCCGGCCTCATGTAAACACCCCTTTAATCAGAGGCGAATCAGACAACGCCACAACGAAGGTTTGTTTGTAGACGACGCGACAACAATAGTTTTAACTGTGGAAATATTTTATGACCTTTTACATCGGAATTATTGTAATCATGTATTCAATTATTGTATTTAGTGGTTTCTCGTGTGTTGTGTTGCACCATATGGAAAAATTATTTGAACAAGTTTATGAAAAATAGACAGACAAAAGAAACACGTCAAAACATCAAGCTGTAGCTCGAGATTTTGGTATTTTTGTATTTTTACTGGGTTCAATACTGGCACAACCCTCCGAGTACGAGATGAACGAGACTAACGAATTAAATTGCAGGGGATCTGGCCAGTTAGCGTAAAAAAACAGCTGTCGGGTAAACATATTTACTTACTGGGGTTAAGGACTTGGAGGTGGATAACCCCAAAATTTACAATTATATACCGTGGATATACGTTAACCATGAAAGCACCTTTTTTCGTATGTAAAACTCTCTAATTAGAAATAAACCGTTTTAGTAAGCAATTGACATACAAAAGAGACAAAAAGCGCTATCTTGGACTAGTTTAATGCTTTATTTCTTACAGAGAAAAATACAAAAACCGTCGTCTAACTACAAAAAAATTCGTCCAACTTTAATTATGCTAAAATGTTCATTGCGTGTCTTGTTTAATTAGAAATCCTGGTTGTTTACAAAAAAAACGCCCAAGTAATAAACTTCGACTTCGCTTGGTAGAAATCTGTAGCTTCCTGCTAAAAGAGCCCGAACTTCTGCAGTTCCGTAAGTGTACTTTGGAGGCCGGTAAGTGTGACCAAAGTTACTGTAAGAGCCAGCAGTGGTATAGGCATCATCTCGAATGTAAAGATCATGACCTCCTCCAAATGTTGGTCCATAACTGGGATTGGTATAGATGGCGTTTCCGCTATTCTGATAAACGGGGGATTTGAATGGTGGCAAATTGTCGTTGTTGCGAAAGGAGAACAAGAAAGATGTAGTCGATGCTTTATAAGCAGCCGATCCTAAAAGTTAAAATATTAAAGCAAACCGTGAACAATACTGCAAACTTCAATGATATCCCTAATAATACCCCAAGGTCAGAGGAAAATATCTCAGAAATAAGCTGCACATTATATATACATATACTGATAACACCTATACACTTAGACACATATACACACACATACGAGTGACCAAGTAAAATCGCTGCATGGTATTATTGCATGGGATCCCTTGAAGCGAGTATATCGCCGTAAGTAGTACGCACGTCAGTTGATCATGCCTATTCTTTAGTGCCGACGATGTCGATCGATGTTGGATAAAATATCAAAAGCGTTTGGCCAAGACTTTAGAATTTAAATTGATACATGATTAGTATTCAAACCTCCCCAAGGTAGATCCGCGTATCCACCAAAGATGTAGTCTCCTACACGAACAATGGTTACGGTTGGTCCTTTGTAATCACATCTGGAATGAAAGTCAGCAGCCTTCCATCCATCTCGGGTGGCTCGATAGCAAAGACGCGAATCGTATCCGTCAACTAACCATTCTTTAAGTTGTTCGACATAGTCGTTATTTCCTGCCAGAATTTTTGACGAATAAAGGGCATCTAAAATTAGAAATGAATATACTGGTTAAGAACGGAGTAACTATATAGAACTACACTGTAAGTAGCAATTATATTACCAAACTAAGACGAACTGAATGCATGCTTTAAGTTAAATTTCATAAATTAGTGCGAGTGTTTGCCAGGGATTACAAACACGAGACGACAATGAAAATCACGAAGGCGTTAACCGAGTCGTTTATTGTTCTTGAAATTTGTAAAATTTAAATTCTTGGGAAGTAAAACTTGAGTCAGTTTTAGTTACAGAAACTTATAGTCTGAAACTAGATTTTTGTGAGCCTTCTCTATTTTCAATTGAAAGTTATACCCAACCTCGTACCCAGGGTCTTACCTCCGCTCCCCCCTCGCTGCGGAAAGACCCTGGTACACGCTGGTCACGTGTCGTCTATCAAAATTTTCGACTGTGGGAGTGTCCCCTGCGTATCAATGCTGGACCTCGCTGGAATAGTCGAAGAAACGCTTGTATACGTATCTTGTTTTGTTTTCTGGTATTAGATTTTGAAATGAATCGTTAAACCGGTGATACGGTTTTATAATTGAAACGAGTTGTTTTGACAGCTATTGTTTTTAGTTTATAATAAATCGCTGTGTTTATTTAATTTTACAATGAAGAAAGTTTTTGATGTTCCCATTCGTTTAATAATCGTCAGCCTGGGTGCTTAAATTATACAATATATAGTCGATTAATCGATATCTTATTATCATTTTTCTATTTATATAAACTCCAGCAAAGGTGAAATGTTGAACCTTTGTTGTCATCTGTCTGCATTTCTGAATGTGCTGTGTTGTTTACTTAAAGAAATAGTACTTTCAGTAGACTTCAAGAAAGCGGGCGAGTCTTATCGATTTTTCTGCTTCTTTGCTGTCACACAAACTTCTTGTCTGATAAAGAAACCCCCGTTGTTGAATACCACACGCGAAAGCTGCCGTTATATTTAAGTGAATACGTCCAGTTAAAAGCCCCGCGATTCGAATGCTTAAAACGAATATTCTCCCATCATTAACACATGTCGCCAGCGCTACAAAGCCAGCAAAATATTGATCTTTGAGACTTTGGCATTCTTATTAAATTATATCTCGTTTCGGATTGTTTCTCCAAGCCGTTGTGCACCTTTTGTGAGTCGTACGTGACATTTCATCTGGCCAGATGTTTTGCGTTTTGTATAAACACTACTCCGGTCGGTAAGTCGAGAAAGTTTTTTGTACCACCCTACCCACACTAAATTTATTTTGTACTGCCCATATTTTGGGCAGCACGTGACCAGCGTGTACCAGGGTCTTTCTGCAGCGAGGGGGGAGCGGGGAGCGGAGGTACAGTAAGACCCTGGGTACGAGGATGAGTTATACCCTGTTTCAGACTGCAGAAAAGCACCCTGTCCTGCACTAAATATAATAAGCATTTAAAAACACATTCCAGGCCAAAAAACTATGTGTATACTGCATTACCCTGTTTAAAACCAATACTAGCAAAAAACACTTCATGTCAAACAGCATATTTCCGTGTACGAGGAGCTCCTACGCGGGAATAAAATGCTAAATAACGTCTACAAATCAAGATTACGTTTGAAGGCAATTATTTTGTTAAACACTCTAGTCATTTCAGATTTTCTTTTTCTTAAAATTGTGAAGTATTTTTCTATAGCATTCGAGGTTTAAAAAGGAATGGAATTTTTGGAGAGGAAAGCAGTCTCTGAAATAAGAAACCAAACATGCATATATGAGAGACAACAACATAATTAAGTGTTACCTTTGCTATCGCATAGTTCCCCGCCATATTCATTCTTGCAAGCACATTTGAAACCACCTTCTTTCAAATTGGAGCAAATCCCTCCATTTTTGCAAGGAGAAACCTCGCAGGGCAATACTGAAATATATTAAAAATAGATGTTATTAACAAACTAAATAACAGATTTAATATATAGATAAGATAGATAAATCAATAAGTGAGAATACAGATTGCAGGATTGCAACGTTTGGAAAGAATTAAGGCACTTTGGACTACAGATAACAAATTACGTCGACATTAACAGTTTATTTAAAATATAAAATCAGATTAATGTATAAGACTAATAGAAATGTTCACATCGCAAAATTCTGATCAGTTTGGCGAATGATTTGTTTGTTACGAAATCTAATATTGATCGGTCCTTATAGATATAAAAATATATAATATATAACATATTTTTTATCGAGAAAGGTAAACACTCCTGTTTTTTACACTTCACGTGACAAAAAAAATTTTCGAGCCCCAGACGAGCCCGTTGATGTAAATTAGTGATTAAGTTATTTGTTGCTCGACGGTTAGCTTCCCTCCGTTACCTGTCAGTACCCACTTTGAAAGCTTTTTGTCTTAGTTCTTTTTCTCTTGTTTGGGCTCACTTCAGGTAACGAATTTTTAGTTTGTTCTATACAATTTAAATTTTTTTTTTTTTTAAAAAACATAAAAACTTACTCTTTTCTGAGCAATCAGATCCCTTGAATCCAGAAGTACATTCACATTTGAAGCACTTTACGCCATCATCTGTGCAGTTTCCTCCATTTTGACATGGCTTTCTGTCACAAGGTCGCACTATAAAAACATTAATTTAAAATTAATTGAAATTGACTTTTTGATAAAAAAGTATTAGTGACTGTTGAAAGTTTTATTTCAAAATTTGTTAAGAACACGTTATACAGTTTTGAATTGAATTGAAGACAACCGCCATTAAAATGATCGTACGTGTTCGAAATAAGTGGAGAACATTTTTAGATGTCGTCAGACTCCGCAACAACAACAACACAACAAGGGTGACTGTTGTTAACGAAAGGATAAATGTCGAATTTAGACGTTTTATATAAAGGCTGTCCCTGATTCTCAATTTTGGTTACCGAAATGAAAGCGCTCCAAAATACTAAATTATGATACAGGACAATACGTCATTGTTTTAACGCATTTCAAAGCTAAATGCCTAATATAATTAATCGTAGTTTACGGACTGTCACTTAACTTCCTTAAAATAGCTGCGACGTAAAAAACTAGTAAAAAACTAATATATTAAGTTTTTTTATAATATATTAACCTAATGTGTTATTGCCATAATTGTCACTTTAAGGATATTTGTAATATATATAGTCTACTGTTTTATATATTTTTGAACTTAAAAGGTTTCTTTTGGTCATCTAGTTTTTCAAAATAATAGTTTTATTATTCTCAGTAGATACAAGTGACTATATTATGGCTGTTTTGAACGTTTTTTACGCAACCGTTTCATGTTTTAGTTGAAATATACTAAAATTGCCCTTGATCGTCAGCTAAATTCTTACCTCGTCTCTCGCACAGAACTCCTTCATAATTTGCTGGACATTCACAAAAGAATGTACCATTTACGGTGTCCTCGCATTTTGCTAAATTTCTACATGGTTCTCCTTCACACGGAGTAACTGAAAACGAACCAAATTACAATTGATCAGCAACAGTAAATCATAAATACAGGTTGGAACTTCAGTAATGTCTGTAAAATATACAAACTCCCCCTTAATAAGAAACTTTAGTCAAAACATGAATACCTTTAAATTAAAGCCTCTTAAATGCCATGTTTGGAAATTTTAATAGTTTTACGATATCTGCTCTCGTACTCGAGAAATTACGTTATCATTCTTAGTTTTATGCTGCCATTTTGAGTTTGTCAAGCCAAGCTCCTCCAGAGAGCCAAGGATCCAACCTGCATTAACCTTTTATAATCTATTTAAAACGCTCTAAAGCATTGAGCTACACGAGGCTTGAATGGGGAGCAGAGATTGTAGATTAGTTTTATGTGTTCCTAAACGGAAGCGTTTGCATTCGAGTGGCAACATATATGCATGCACTACGTGCAGACACGACTCGTAATTTTTGAGCTTTACATGCTTGATATGCACAAAAATTTTCACCAAGAAATACTCGATTCAACCTATATTTTACTTTCCAGTTCTGAATTAGATTTCCATTCCAAAGATTGTTTTCTAGTACTGATAAAAAGAGAACTGACACGTCATGCAGGTAAATAATAATAAATAATAAAATGAGATATATGCAGGCCTCTTCTGTATATAGCGGTTGTATTTTAACTCTTTGCTACTCGATACCTTTCTGACTGCAATCATATCCTTTATATCCCAGAGGACACGAGCATTTTTGGTGGTCGCCAGTTAATGGTTCTCCCCCATTTCTACAAACATCGTCATCAACTTTCATTGTTTGCGCTAGATTATAAGTAAAAGACAAGACATTTAACACCTTTGTTTAAGTAAAATATCTTTGGTAATACTAATAGGAACCTATAAACACCTTTTTCGTCCAAAAAGTTGTCCTAAATAAAGTGGGGTTTTTTTTGTTTTACGAGTTAAAACCAGAAATCAGCTCTCTGAGAATTAGAATGATAATCCCATGCATTTCCCCTATTTTTGTAGGTCTAAATTATTTTGTAAATTAAATTATCTTAGAGTTTATCGAACTAAACAAATACTTTAGTAAAAAAATTTTTTAAATTATGATTTCCCGTACAATGAATTTCAAAGCTGTAAAACTAATTTAAATGCTCACCTGCTCTTCACGTTGTAAGTCGTATAACTCCCGCGATATAACATTTCTATTATAAGCACGCAATACCTTTTTGCTTATATTGGCATTGCAAGCTTAAGTTTTCAGAATGGATTTGTGTTGGGGTGGTTATAATGCAATAGGTAATCAGTAAAATATTGGTTTATTTGTGATAACGTTGTAGTTTGCTACAAGTCTGAAGCTATAGTTTTGCTCACGACTAGTCAGATAAAGCTTCATAAAATAACGTTGATCTATACATGCAGGTGCTAATGAACGATAGTTGTTTTAAAGTATACCGCAACTCTTAGAAGAACGTCCATTAAGGCCACCGCTTTAAACATGTGTTAGCTCATATGTTAGATCATAACAAGAGCCTGTTTTTGTTCATAACTTAAAAAAAACAACAATCACAAAGACGTTGAAATACTCCGATATATAGCACTATATATGATATATGATAAATGCTTTGTCTATATAGATCTGATCGGAACAAAATAGCCGAAAATGCGCCTCTGGCTCTGCAGTGCGTGGGCCTGCATGTGGGCTTTATTACAGTTGACAATACGAGAATACGCCTTATTTCATGTCAAGTTGCCAACAATTTAATTTTCTCTTATTTTCGTTTTAATGTACAAAACTAAAAAATAACTTCACTCTAAAACAAGGTCATTGAGACCAACTATATGCATAAATAAATCATAAACGAATATTAAATTATCGGTCATATCAATATAAGAAATATTCGACTAATATTATATTAAGGTTGTTGAATAATTATCTATAAATGCAAAGAATAGTCGCAAGTTTGTGTGAAATTTTTTCTATATCTTTATTGAATATAAGATGCAAATTATATTTTAAGTGTTAAATTAGTTGACGTTGCAGAGCATTGTCAGTTTAGAGTTGCAGAACTAATTGTTCATTTGTGTGTATAATTCAAGAAAAAATATCTTTTCTGGGAGAGAAACTCCAGTAGCTTAAATGTTATGAAGGCTGTCTTGCTAAACTGGACGAAAGTCTTTACATGTAAATTGTGTGACTAACGAATTAATCATAAACGTTGCATGGAGTTCAATCGATCAACTTAACCAGACAAATGAATACATTATTGTACAACAAACACTTGTCGCTCCTCCATGATAACCGTCTTTCCAGAATAATTTCAGCTCGTTTGTCAGCCATGGGCTAGACGACCTTGCATACATCAAAATGATCTCCCAAAGTTTGTCCGGTTAGAGCCGTTTTATGCAACGTTAAAGCATAATAAACTCAAATTATACGTGCATAATTGATTAACTGTACGAGACAACTGCGAACTCGATATGTCAGTTGACCCGGCAAATTGAGCATTATATATATATATATATATATTTAATTGCGCATTACTTGAAAATTTCAAATTCTACCCCAGGTCAGCATTGGCCAACATTAAATTCTAAGCAAAGTAGCTGATAAATTAGCGCTCGTGTAAATAACTATATTTTCAGCTGCTTGACGTCCTGGCAAACCAGGCAAAAAGTAGTTACAATTTCATTTCGCTCAACCAAGTTGGCTCTGCATGCAAACAGCAATAAAAACACCGGCTAACCGCGATTGGTCCATCTTTCATGTAATCGCAAAGTGCTTTCATATATATAGCCATGCACAGGGATCCAGGATAAAATCGGCCATTAAATGTATTTATTTAATATTTAAACAAACGATACGCTCTTTATATTTTAAATACCTGTGAAGACGACGACAATTTCGCACAAAATGAAAAACCCAAACGTTTTCATCATAGTCATTCGGATTAAAGTTGCCGATTAAAAGTTGCTTGACGTTTTCTGTTAAAATAGAATAAATACATTTATTAATGATCGATATTAACAAGGTTAGTTAGATCACGCATGCATGCTTGCACGCGCCTTTGCCTTCTACAGGATAAAACAAGAACATATAACAACGCCCATCTATAAATTGCAATGTGACTGAACTATAATTACGAGATGAAACTGGACAAGAAGCATGCACGAGTACGGATTTAAGTTTAGAAAGAATAAGATTGTCATGAGTAATTCCGATCTTGATTCGGATTTTAAATCCGATAAATTTAGTATTATACAGAAACAAGAAATGCGCAAATCCACTGTTCTATACGGTACATTTATAAAAAGGAAAAGTAGATCAGAATTGAGAGTTACAGTGAATTGAAGCAAAAATGTTCAGTTATTATATTCAGTTAAGGTTGGCATCAGCCGTGCAAGTAAGAAGTTTTAAAAGCTTAGGAAGGGTGAATATATTTTTTCAATCTCGATATCAGTGGTTGCTTATCCATGCACTCAGTGTTATACAAAACAAAACAAAAACAGTAAAGAATTGTGAGCTATACATCTATACGACACTAGCTATCGACTATATATTTCAACACTAAAGTTCATCTTCGACATGGATGTTCAACCATGCATTCAATAATGTACAAAAAATGAACTAAAATACAAATCTTATATATAGGTAGAGAAAAGCTCTAAATCCGAGTAATTACGAGTAAAACTTTGACGGTAAAAGAGATGCTGAAATGAATGGCAACGACTGCCGGTTTATACTGTACATACAACGTTAGTAGTCAGGACGAAAGGTGGCAGAAAGTTAAACGTTCAATAGAAATAGACTATATCGGTCATAATATATACACATTTAGAGTAATACAGAGAAATATGACACCCAACAGCATTCTAGCAGAAGTTCGTATAGCTTATAAAATAGCTACAAGCGATCAAAATTACCAATTGATTAAGCGAGACGTATATAACTCTATATTATATCGAGCCTACCTGAAATCTTGGCTGTTCGTAGTTAACCGGTTGCTCTTGCTTCCTTAGGCGTTGCTTGACTTCTGGTGAGCTGGGTGGAGACACGTTTCTTAAATACAGTTTGTTCGTGAATTAAGTATCTTGCATCTCATTTAGCTTGTTTTAAATACCCATGGTGATTACGGATTGGCTAAAATTGGTGAGGTGCATCCCAGATCATGGATATTAAAAGTGAAAGAGCAAGGACAGATTTATTTATAATATTGGTAGTTACAATCAATCCCTTGAGATTTAGAAGACAAAAACACCGCACAGCGGCCTTGTTGGTTGGCAGGTACAATATAGTCATGTAATATAATATTCTTTTGTACTTATACCATTGAGCTCTATTAACTGCAACCTCGTACCCAGGACCTTCTCTGCTTTCAAAATGGCGCGAGGAGAAGACCCTGGCAAAGGCTGGTCACGTGACACCCACGATCGGAAATCGCACAGACAATCGGCCACTTTCATGGGGCAGTTCGCAGGCCACGTGCGTGCTGGCTCAAGTTGTCGGCCGAACTCGTCTGGAAATTTCAATACTAAATTATTTTCACACACACGCAAAACAATAACAAGTGAACTGTCCATGCATATATAGCCAAAAACAAAATGACGATAAAAGTTATCTGATAGTTGGGATCTTTATTCACGCTCCATAGTGGGTAATTTGGGTTTGTTTTATGTCAACTCGTCAATTCGTCAGTCGTCAAGTATACTTTCCACGACTGATTCGAACTTTAAAATAAATTTAAAGGCCAAATTGTTACACACATCCGCCAAAAAAACAACCCGACTTCTTTTGGGGGTAGTAAACGGCCAACAACAACAGATTTTAGTCATTTAACATGGAAGTTTAGTAGTTTACGATACTAGATCGCACCTTGTTCTTCGTCTAATTTTTCGCCATATTTGATTTCAAGTCAGCAAATGCTTGATATCCTACAATATCCCTAGTATCCTCTTCAACGGATCCATTATTTTCCTTTATCTTCGTAATTTTATCGTATGAACCCACATGTACCACAGCGCTCCTTCGCTCCTCATCGCTTGGTCTCGCGTGTATTGATGACGTTTACACGCAAGATATTCGTTCTACGCATGCGTAGCTAATCCAGGTCAACCTGGATTAGATCCCAGTCGACAGCCTCAATTTCCGATCGTGAATAATTTTGGAATATTTGAGCTATCATTTCCTTCAAATTATGAAGCTTAACCAACTATTAAAACCACCATCTGATTGGACAACCTTTTTAAACGAAACCTCACCCCCATACCACCCCCGGAAACCCTAAACCTAATCACGCCCCCCGGAAACCCTAAACCTAATCACAACCCTCCGGAAAAATGTCCCACCTCTCATACCCCGACCACAACACCCCTATAGGATTTTTACCTTTATGTGTTCAAGTTTAACATCCCGCTTGTGGGATGGTTTTATTAGATGGTTAAGGGGGTCTTGGACAAAAAAAATTCGAAATTTGGAATTTCTTATTTTTGTGAAATAGACATCCTCAACTATCTAACTTTCCACGGGCAAGTGTATTTCCTGAGTATTTTCACTAATTTAACGCCAACGATACGTTCTTTATAGCGAGGTAATGAAAATGGTGTCCGTTTTCATCGCAACGCAGAGCAGATTTTTTCCCGTTTTACGCTAATTGCCGTACCTCTATTTACCCCCTTCTGTCTAACTTTAAAAAAAGAAGCTATACAATTCCTTTCATGACGTATATCCTTTTCTAAACATGTTTTTTTCATCGCGGGCGGGTCTATTTGAATATTTTCTTAACGGTTGATTAGCGAGAGAGTTTTGCAACGAGTGGATGTGTTTCATGGCTCTCATGGAACTGCTTCCGAGTACTTCTCAGTTTCCACATTGTCGTGTTCTAGCTGGTGAGGACATTATAAAGACCAATGATACCGATCTCCTGATCTTGTAGAAGAACTTACAGATCCTCTGGCTTCAAGCTAATGGGGGAGGCTGTCGCGACAGGAAACTAGGAGCGTCCGCCATGTTGTAAAACACAAATTTGTCCCTAGCTCAATAAGTGTCGAAGAAAAGGAATTTTTAAAACTTAGAGACATAAGTGTGACTGTGTAATCTCTCGCTTAGGTTGTATTTCGGTTTCCCTTTTGTACTTCCTGTTTGAGTACGGTGTAATTCCCCTTGTTATTTACATTGGGCTACGGCTCATGCCATTTTTATTGCAGAGTACTTATACTTATACTGTCATATATTAAAGTGTTTCTTGAGCAAAGTTACTGTCAAAATGATCGCCAGACTGTCAGTAACATTCTTAGATAAAAATAATCTTCACTAATGTCACAGAAACGGTTTGAAACGACGCTTTCCAAACCGGCCAGAAGCCGTATAAATTAAGACGAGTCAGTTTCAGACGGCACCATAATTTTCACACGGCACCAGAATTTTCACAACAACTGATAAATATCTAAAGCTGGTTTACCTTTTCTGTACACTTTCTGACACACATATTAAACTATATATCTAGTCCTCTAAACATTTGCAACATCCCCAAACAAAAACTATCCACTGAAAGTAAACAATAAGCAGTACTCGAAGCCGAGGAAGAAACGTTCCACATTCCTTTCCGTCTCGCCGACAAATAATATTATTCAGACCAAACTGTAAACAACAAACCCAATAGGTTACGGATCATACTTTTCGCGTAAAAAATATGCATCTAAAGTATAGATATAGGAATCTAAAATAGTCACGAACAATTGACACAGACCAGTGAAATAACCCAACGTCGAAACAAAATGGTTTATTTATACACGTTTGTACAACTATCCTCTCAGAGAAGAAACCAGACAGTGGGCAGACAACTTTAAATATGAACCGAGTCCCATGTAAAGCTGGGGCTTTTTAATGGAAAACAATTAGATTATGTTGACATAGGGACAAATTTGGGTAATAATTTGAACATTGTTTTTAACTGTAACCTTTAAATGCATTTTGCCGGAATTGTGTTTTCAGCCAGCATGGTGGTTTCAAATTTCTAAACACGATTTTCTCAGTTGCCTAATTTGGTAATAGTACCTGGACGCCAAACACGCTAGCGCATTCAATATTTGATGTAATGCTTTAAACTTTTTTAGAGGCTGTGTAATTGAACGGATCTATGTTGCAAACCTCAAATATATTGCATAATGAATGTTATTCATTGTTAAAAAGTTCTTGTTTTGTAGCCTTATGAATAAAAATCAGCCATCTTTTCAAAAAAATAACATTTTTATCGAAAATATTTAAAATTTTGTACTTTTTTTTAGGTTTACAGCATAGATCTGTGTGTGTGCTTTACATTAACCTTTGTTTAGTGTTTGTCAGACCGTTAGTTCTCATAGAATCTTGTCCACCGCAAGTGCTATATTTTGCTCACTAGCGGGTTGTTGCTTGGATACCATGCAGAGGAGGTACGAAGCTCTTCCCACAATGCATTGCGCTTGAACCATATTATCAATTTCGCACCGGAAATGCTTCACTTCATTATGAACTTCCAAGGAGTGAACGTGTTTGAAAAATAGTGTTTCGACGTTTGTGGTGCTTAGAACACTTTGGTTTGGGACTCACATGAAGTTATTTATATTTATTTTGTAACCTAGCAGTACGTCGACGTTTATTATTTCGCCTGATTTGCCGCTATTCACGAATTTACATCTGATTTTCTTATCAAGGTGACTGCTCGTCGCTCAAGGATCAGATATTATCAACATTCAACATTGCTGTCTCATCATGTCTCTGAATAGTAATGCGTTTCTAATATTTTGACACTTCAATACTTTTTTATTGCTTTGTTTATGCACTCGAGTAATAACCGTCTTGATCTTAGATTTTTACTTGATCTAAATCATAGGGTATATTTGATATTTTTGTTCAATACTTTTGTTCATTTTGAAATGAGTTCATTATGTTGTCATTGAAGCTTTACCTCAAGTTAATAAGTAAGTCTATCTAATTAAGAACTTTTTCAAGAAACAACTGTTGGTATGTTCGTGCATACAGTTTCTTACCTTTAAAAACAAGTGGGTCAGGAAGACATGTCTGATTGTTTATACAGAAAATCAAGATACTGTACATGTATGGACTTTTTATTAATTCTGTCCCAGGGAAGAAATGAAAATATAATCCAGTGGACCAACACATTTTAATTCAGTTCAAGACCCACTTTCTTCCCACATAATTAACTTTACTTTCCTCCTAAAATTTAGTTCCCCAAAAGCCATGTTATATTATTCAGTCTTTCACAAGCATATATCAGTCAGTGACACACTAGTAGTAGTCAGTGTCATACAGTAAGCATAAAACTAGAGGAAAGGGGCTTAACCCTTTCTTTCCTAGAGGTTCCAACTTGATGAGTAAAATCATCTGGCATTAGAGTAAAATAATGAGGGGGCATTTTGGGTGGCACAGGAGGGAAAGGAGTTGAATCATTTTCATCAAAAATCCCCTTCTGATAATTTCTTGCAAAAAGCCACCACGCCCAATAGTGATACAATTCTCCTCTCAATAATTATATCACCAATGCATTTTGTTACATAGACTTCTAGCTTTAATATCTTTGTAATATTAATCAAAGAGTACTACACAGCTTTAAAATGTATTTTAAAGTAATGTAAAAGATCCCAAAATAAAACTCAAGTGACCGAGGCAATTCTGTTGTGCAACTTTAATATCCACTTTCCCCTGCTCTTTAATTTGTGAAACCTGCATGTGGTTGGGACCTGGTATGAAATGTTTTTCATGAAGAAGGTTTCCAGAAAACTTTCTGTAGGAACAAAAATTGAGCATGAACCTGTAAACATGAAATAAGGACCATTACTCAGTAAATCTCTGTATTTCACAACAACAAATGGTGTGTCATGGGGGGTAATGTGGAGTGAAAATTCATGCACAAGACAACTTGCTGTCACAGGATGAACTTAAGAACAATTACAATTCCTATAACGATCTATGGACAGCATGCACACATAATTTGTTGAATCAGGTTGAATGAAGAAATAGCTAGATAGCCCAAAGTACAAAAGTTGGCACCACATAATATTGAATTTTATAAAACAACAGGATTTTCTTATTCTTATATATAAAATAAATACACCATCAGTACATGAAAAAGTCCTAGTTTAATACAATAGAGCTAAATTATGAAATGGGCTTTCAAATGAGCTACGGAATCAAAGAAAACAAAGCGCGAAATCAAAACAACGCTCATCTCGACAAATGGCGGTTCTTGGCGCGCTCCGCGGAGACGAAGCTCGAGACCAAATTTTGACAATGGCGGGCAAAAATCGAGGAGAAGCAAAATTTCAAAGAGCTCTCCTCATTCCAATTCTGGAGCAACAAGAGAAATTTTGGTACCAAAAGAAAGCGAATTATTTCATGTTTAAACAAGGCAAATTTTTTTCGAGTTTTGTCAAATATTAAGATAAATACGTTTGAATTGTTTGAGGTAACTAAACGCGTCATAATCAGCGACTGGAAATAGTGCTTGTGAAGAAACCAATATTGCGTTACAAATATACTCCTAGAGAGTGTCAAATGACAATAATGACAAAGTAAAAGACTTCAAATATTATCTACACAAATTTCACGTTCAAAAGGCCACTTTTTCTAGTAAATGTAACGTAGCTTATGCGCTTACGATTTTCAGAAAATTTAAAATTTAGGTGACTTTCAACATTAAACAGTTCTTTAGTTCCTGGAGCAACAAGGAATGTTTTTATATCCACAGAAAGATAATTTCCTGCTTGTTATAATAAGCTAATCAGGGATCTTGTTGCTTCTATATAACGTCAAATACGTACATATAATCACTCGCCACTTTTCGGCCAAGTTCAGTGACCCGTAAAAGCATAAAACATAACATTGGTTATTGAGCCGAAACCAGTACGCTACGACAAAACAAACCAGAGAAACATATTTTAGAATATCTTATTAATATCATATAACGATCTTACCTTTTGAAACGCAGTTTTTCAATCGAAACAGCGCCAACGAAAATGTCTATAATTTGATCATCAACTGGCACGCTCCGAGCTAAGGGATGAAAACTAAACGCAATGCATTGTGGGAAGAGCTTCGTACCTCCTCTGGATACCATGGTAACAACGCATGTCTTACTTAGCTTTTCAACATCAGGGAAACATATCCTATATATTTCTGCCAAGATATCTTTAGATAAACCAATATTAAAGAAAAAAACTTTTTTTGTCCAATACCACCTTAAGCTTCATAATTTGAAACCGATGATACCTCAATATTTTGATGAGTGACTCACACTGTACCGGGGGGCGCGGTACAGTCACTGATAAACAGCGTATAGTTGGCTTGCGTATGTAAAACTATTCAGCGAACTATTTAGGCACTCAAGAATAACCAAATCGTACAAATAACAAGACATTCTCTTAACTAGTTTATCAAATCAGTTAATGACCGTGTTTAGTAAGAAGTGTCTACACTACAACATATTTGCTTTATTATGCAAGCAAGACGTGTTTATTAATATTTCGGTTTCTGGACTTCCGAATCTATTAATTTAAAAAGTTTAGAAATATACAAAGTCAAAGTCTTCAGTGCTGATCTATATAAATGTTCGTCGATCGAAGAATTGTTGTTGATCGAATATTTGTATTAAAGTACAACCTCAAAGTCAACGACAACGAGGAGTCGAGGACAGCAGATTCGATTCCAATATGCCGTTTGAGTATAAATCGACAGATACAACAAATAAATTTCCACAAATCCAAAACGTGTGGACAAGAAACATAAATATGCTATACTGGACGGTAAATATACTTCCAACAATCAACAGCATTCGAATATTTTTAGTGTATGTATCAAGTACCTGTAATGCATCAGTCAATTCCAGCTGCGATCATCCCCCCCCCGGGACAACCCCCGGGCATTGGTAAATTTTCATTTTTTTCGTGCAAATGCCCGGGGGTAGGGCAAAAAAGAAGGAACAATGCCCCACCCTTGGGATGAAAAAGCAAAACAAATGCCCCACCCCCGGGCCGACAAATTAGTCAATTTCAAAGAATGTACTAAATTAATTACATGCGTTTTAACAATTTATATTTATACCTCTGTTCATTGTTCTTTTGGGGATTTTTTTAAAAAAAAAACAAGGAAAACTATCGTGTTTACTTCAGATGAAAACATCGACGAAAGGCTGTGACACATTTGCTAATATTGCAGAAAAACCTTTTATAAACCTTTATAAAAACAAGACAGCCTACCTTTAAATATGTCCACAAGTTTATCTAGGCCTTCTTTCTTCAGCCAAGACACAACAAAGCTCTCGTCCTTGCCGATAAAGTCGTCCATTTTGGCATATAACAAAGGAAACTCATGGCCGCGGTCTTTTCTCCGTGAGCGACAAATGCCCGGGGGTAATAACCCGATATTGACAAATGCCCGGCCCCGGGGTGAACACGCAGCTGCAAATGCCCGGCCGTGGGGACAAGTAAGCGTGCAAATGCCCCACACTGTCCCGGGGGGGGGATGGTCGCAGCTGGAATTGACTGATGCATAACCGCAGAGCGAGTTTCTGTTTATCAGTTTATGATCGTTCGTCGCCTTCGGCTTCATTTCTGGCGATTGACGGCAACAAATATGAATTGTCCAGCAAATGTCGTAAATTTTGAAATATATCTTATTTACCGCTCGAATTTAACGTTACCGGACTTACAACAACCTTGACGTTTATAAGAACCAAATCAACCGCTCCCCCCAGGATGGGCGAAGCTCAAATTATCCACGTGACCAAATACTCCAAGAATCTTGGAGTATTTTGGAATCACGTGACCAGCCTTTGCCAGGGTCTTCTCCTCGCGCCATTTTAAAAGCAGATAAGGCCCTGGGTACGAGGTTGTATTAACTGGAGTGGTATCTGCTGGTCATTGACCAGGCAAAGATTGAAGCCAAATATGGCGAACATGTAGGCCTAAAGTACGTATAGTTCCAGTCTCCTACGCGGTCTTTTGAGCAAATCACACTTGACATGACCGGCGTAGAAGACTGGAACTATACGATAAAAATATCTGCAAAGCTTTGGAACGCCTCGCCTATACAATTGAGCTCTCAGGCTTCTTAAAAAATAATAGGTCACTAGTTTAAGAAGATTGACAAGCGAGGGCATTATCCGATTTAATGCACTTTAAAAAACTCTTATGGCAAACACCCGTTTAAAACTGTAACCTGACCAGTACGCCATTCTATATACTGCAATGTCAATATTATACCGCGGTGTCAAAAGAATATGCCTCTCTCCCCACGAACATATGTTTTCCAGAGTGAAATATCTAAGAAAATATGTCTTCCTCCATTGGTTCGCTTTCAAAAAGCGTATTCTTTTTCTGTTGTCGAATATCTTCACTACAAACCAAACATACGACAAATATACGATATTACAGTGCAAGCCCAGCATATTCTCTCATCTCGAAATGATGATTATCGTCATTTGTGAAATGTCCTAGAAATTACAATAATCATCATTTTTAAAAATGAATTCTCTACCCCCACACCCCAACCTAACCACAACCCCCCTGGAAACCCTAAACCTAACCACAACCCTCCGAAAAAATGACCCGCCTCTCAGACCCCGACCACAACACCCCTTTAGTTTAACATCCCCCATGTGGGACAGAATCTCACTTGAGTATCATGATAATCATCATATTCGTCTGTGTTAAGAAATGATGATTATCATGATACTCAAGCCATGCAGTTGGCACTTTATGTATGGTAGGATATAACTCCTTCTTATTTGGGAAATACAAATTAGAGTTCAATACCATGGAGCGCCAATTGCTTTTACTATACGTCGTTTTGCTTATTCTTGTTTTTCAAGTGTCATTGTGTGACTCATGCAGGTTTTAGGGCACCGCCAGTTAGTGCTGAAGCCCAAAAGTTATATATCCAGCCTTACCTCAACGTTTAAGCCTGGTCGGATGGGTGTTAGTCAGTGCACTCAATGTAAGTTAAAATGTGGTAACTGGAACGATAACGTCCAGTCATTCGTGGGGCAAAAAGTGAGGCAATGCTCCAGGCCCCTGCGCGGTTTGCAGGTAGGTTTCAGTCTCCCACAAACTGTTTTTTTACACGGCCATCGGTCTTGAGCGAACTGCGAAGGCTCGAAAAAAGTTTAAAAAATTATTTATAGAATCATTTTATCACGCTCTGGTAAACGTGCATTTTAAATTTTGATTGGTTGTGCTATGCTGTCGAACTAAATATGTAATTCTTTATTTGTTGCTATAGTAAAAAGTCATTATCATCTTTACAAAATGTGCACGAATTACGGTTTGTCAGTCAAGAAATTAAAATCAAACTTTGCGTTATAATATAAACCATATATTTGGTTACTCATAATAGGATACAAAAGATCAACACAAAACTTAGTATAGAATACGTATATTAGAATATGCCGTTAGTACCAGTTTCACAGGGTGCTAATCTCGACATGCGTGTAGTCCACTTTACACGCGTGTAGAAAAAGTGAGGGAGATGAAATCTGGGAAATAGTTTATATATATATTTGTATATATATATATATGTTTGGTCAACATGTCCTCTCACTTGAGTATCATGATAATCGTCATTTCTTCACACAGACGAATATGATGATTATCATGATACTCAAGTGAGATTCTGTCCCAAATGGGAGCTACCTGCAAAGGGACTGGCACTGGCTTCAAAATCCCCCCCCCCCCTGAGTTATCGTTCCAGTCTTCTTATAATTCAATAGTTCAATGTGAATTGTGAATACGCTTCGCGGCTTCGGATGATCTTGAATATTTTATATTTGAAAGTAAGTCATTTACATATCCTTTATACTTGTTATTCTTTGATTGTTTAAGATCTATAGACGTTTTGCATAAAGCTGAAACAACGATTATTAAACTGTCTAAAATGAAGTTCTGATTTATAGATTTAATTCAAATTCTGATCTGTTGAATCTGTTCAAATCAATTATGTTTATATACAATACAAGTGATTAAAATTTGTTTCAAGGTATTATTGTATTTGAGTATTTGCTCAGTGTGATGTCCCGCGGGTACAATATTTGACATACAATGATGTCCCTGGGGTGGTAATTTGACACAAAATTCTGTTTCGATGTCAAATCCCGCCCTCCTGCCTGCCCTGCCCCCCCCCCCCCCAACCCCCCCCCCCCCCCCCCCCCCCCCCCCCCCCCCCCCCCCCCCCCCCCCCCCCCCCCCCCCCCCCCCCCCCCCCCCCCCTCCCCCCCCCTCCCCCCCCTCCCCCCCCCCCCCCCCCCCCCCCCCCCCCCCCCCCCGCCGGCCTAACATTGATAGGTGCATAAAGTTAACGGTAGGATTCTTGTTGTTTTCAGGTTTTCGCTTAACCTAAACAATATACAGCTTCACGTTTTCGTGCTTTCCTTTTGCTCGTCCAAACCATAAATCAGCTTAACTAAAGCTAACTTAAATCACTACCTTTATAAGCTTATGTAGACGTGATGTTTTTCATTGGCATTGCATGCACCTTTAACCTTTTATTATTAAATACTCATGGACTTTGGCGATTTTTTTGGCTGTATTTCCAAATTGTTGACTGAAACGTTGTCTGTTTAATACTTCTTTCTAGAATCCGATTCTACCGAATTGTTTTTATCTTGGACTCTATTATAAATGTAATTTTTGAGCTGTTGACTTTTAATTCTGCCTTTGTAAAACATGTGTGCATAGGGAAGCTTAAAGGTGCTGTTCAGTCCATTCTGCGCATGTACGAAACTAATGTTTACTTCTTCGTTTATAAAAATATTTACTGATACCTTATTGAAGATTGTAAGCTTTTCTTGCTTCCTCTTCATTACTTGTACCCAAAATTAAACAAAACATTTTCAGAAGAAATAGAAGAAATCCGAAGAGATATCCTCACCGAATCGCGTGGTTTTCTGCCATGTCGCTTCTAACGGTTTACATAGAGCTGAGTACTTCATGTAATTATCTACGAATGTCGTGTTTGAGGGTCCCGATAAACAAAGATGCGGATCATGCCTTTAAAGCTTGTTAAAAATAATCCCGTTTGAAACATCCTAAAACCATATTTTGTACAACCAGAATTTAATAATGAAATCTAAGTTTTGCTTTGATATGTTAAATCAGTTTAGTCATCTTATCCATATTAAAATTATAAAATTATCTTGAGGATTATCATTTTGTTTTTATATCTGTGTATATTGGCTGTATATCAGGAGTGCTTATTTCAATCAGGGTGGGTGGGTGGTTGGGGGTGTTTCAAAAAAGCATTTAATAAAAGCGGGCGAGGGGTTGTTGCATTCATGTATTTCTAGAAATTATTCTCGTTCCCAGTCCATTGTCTGTTAATTATGAAACATTGTCGGAGGCTCATGGGATACATTTTCTTTCTTGAATGAGTTGAATCTTGAGGAGACAGCTGAAGAAAGTGGAGAGTAATTTATCTTCGTAAACGTGTTTATAGCCACTCTTAATATTATTTCAACAGCCTTTTGAGAAGACTGACAATCCATTCTTTAAAGTATCGACGAAATAATGAACCGTATTAGGTGGGAAGGTGAAAAGAACAAGTCAAGCGAACCTCGTCACGGAGTGATGATGAAGTTGAAACCAGATCAAAATCCAGCTTCATCTTCCTCAGCTTCTGTTGCATTGAGCCAAATCAGCGCGACGACACGAGGACACGAATCCAAGCGCTGTCTTTGACAAAGGTTTGTGTGACACAAGTTTATTTTTACGACAAGATAATGAGATATAGAGAGAAAATTATCTAACAAAAATGACGACGTGTCAACGTGTAAAACAAGTGCTTCTTTATCACTTTATGAAGGGAAAATGGACTTTTAATAGAAATATTCAATAGGTCACGTAATTTTTCTCTTATATTATATTCCGGTGGTGATAATCTCAAAATTTGTCTCGCATGGCATTGGGATAAGCATATGGAAATATTACGGTGTCAGTTTACCATCACTTATTAAATTTCCAAGAGCTTACAAATGCCTTTTGTAATTCATTATTTCAGGCACATTGCCAGTTCTGAAATAATAAATCATGTGTGTGTATTATCAGGTTCTTAGCCATTGGAGAAATAGTGATAGCCCTCAAAAGTCAATGCAAGAGGAAACAGTGCCTGGTGGTTGGGGAAGTCTATAGCCTGCGTAGCTGGTGGTATTAGGGTGTTAGGTGCTGGAAAACCATGTGTTTTTGAGTGGTCTCCTTCCACTGGGTGATGGAGCATTCTGATTGGTCAGAATGTTGATTTTGATTTCAGGAGTTATCATATTACAGATATGAGCAGACAAATATTAAGTAAATGTATTGAGAAAGTATTGAATTCTTTAAGTGCTATTGGTCATCACGTTGTTTGAAGAGTGGACAACGAATTGCAATTGGATATCTATTGCTTGGTAGAGATGTGATTTCAATTTCACCAACTGGATTTGGCAAAAGTATGATATTTCGGTATTTCATGCGGTATTTCGCATTGCATGCCTACCACCAGCACCCAAACTCCCTAATACCGCCAGCTATGCAGGCTATATTTCCAAATTCTGTAATCTATAATATAATTGTTTTGGGCAGTCCCAAATTGGGAAAGTGTGATCTCAAAGTGATTGGAAAAAATGCATTTCATGCAGAATTTTTGGCTGTAGCTAACACCTTGATTATTGCTAATTTTCATGTTGAGTCAGTTGAAAAAAGTGATAAATTTCTCTTTGTACTAAGTGATACATGTCGTAGCTAACTACAGTATACTCTATCCTTCACAAAGGACAGAGGTCACTTTTTTTTTATTTTTAATGAGGTCAAGGCATGCAAGCAGGCACGTAGCTAGACTAAGAAATCTGGGAGGGCAAGTTTTATTTTGGGGGGGCAAGTGGAAAGGTACAAAAGTTGAGCCCTCAGGACAACTGATGCAATCACACTACCCCCCCCAGTCTGTCACATGGTTTATGCACTGGAACTCTCTCTGGAACGCTAATTAGTCCAGTCATTCGTGGGGCAAAAAGTGAGGCAAATTTCTAGGCCCCTGCGATTTGCAGGATACAAAATGTTTTTTGACACGGCCACCGGTCTTGAGCGAACCGCGAAGGCTCGAAAAGGTTTGAAAAATTAATATTTATTCACTTTTATTGCATCATTTTATCACGCTTTGCTAAACGTGTATTTTCAATTTTGATTGGTTGTGCTATGCTGTCGAACTAATCATGCAGTAATTGTTTATTTGTTGCTATAGTAAAAGTCATTATTGTCTTTACAAAACGTGCACGAAGTTTGTCAGTCAAGAAATTAAATCAAACTTTTCGTTATAATATAAACCATATATTAGAGTTTCGTTACTCCGAAGAGGATGACAAAACATCAACACAAACGTAGTGTAGAATATGCCATTAGTACCAGTTTCAAGTGTCATTTTGTTTAAAAAGCATTCCGCATTCGTACCGAAAACAACATTGAGTAAACGTGAAAAATAAACAATCTAGTTGTCAGAGGCCGTTTAACAGATTCAAACAAAAAATTAAAGGAGCAGAATACTAAGAAAATGACATTAGATGTATATTATGAAATATCAAGTATCACTTTAACAAATAGATTCCATTTTGCCGTTGTCTGTTCAGTTATAGATGCACAGATGACGTCACAACGTGGTAAGAACAAAAAAGTGGCCCACGAGACGCAGTCGAGTGGGTCACTGATGTTCTTACCACGTTGTGACGTCCTCTGTGCATCTATAACTGAACAGACAACAAAAAAATGGAATCTATTTGTTTTATACAATACAAATTTAAAAGGTCTTTGTCAAAACTCGTGCCGGATTTTGGGGCATGAAGAAGGAAACAGGCAAGTCAGCTGGCGTGATCTGACGTGACCATGTGTCTGTCCTCTAATAGATCATGGCCAACAACCAATGAAAACACGCATAGCAACTAGGGTATTGTATAAACGTCTTTAGACTCGTACAAGAATAGCTTTCTCACTCTTATGTTGTTTGAACCTTTGCACGGCGAAAATGTATTTTACATAAGAAAGTTTGCACTCTTGTTCTCACCTTTTCATCTGGCTGTTTCCATCCTACAATCTGAGAATAATTCATTGGGACACTAAAGCATCAATTAGCTTCCTTTTTACTTATTTCACTATCGTGGGATAAATAACGTTGCTTTACCCTCCCCACCCCCCACCAATCAATGTTGATTTCCAGGGGATACTTCTGAGGCCTAGAAAACAAAAATTCTGTCGCAACGTTGATCGGAGGGGGAAGGGGAGGGCACATTTTAAAATTAAATCGCGTGCGCACATAAGTCACTTGACATACGCTGTGTCCCAATGTAATTATTCCACGATTGTCTGAAAATATTCAATATCAATGAATTGAAATTACGCACTGCCAAAATAATAAATAATGGATAAAAAGCAAACGGTGGAACTAAAATTACACGGCAGAATTATAAACGAATTATTTCAACATTTCAATGAACGAGCTTTCGCTGTTGCGAAGACCGCAACAATTGATCAAACGATCGCACGTCTACCTAACCGAATTGACTGTGTGATGAAAGGGAGTCAAACAAAATACTAAACCCACACTCATAGGTTGTCAGTGGTTTACTTTTACTATCCGTGTCCACTTCAGTTGTTCTAAATAAGCACAAAACAGTAGAAACTTGCGTTTTATTTGGCCCGCGTATTAAATGACAACCTAACAAAATAAGCGTAAAGACTGCATTTATAATTAGCTGTGCTATTATAATGGCTCCTGCACAGTACTCCATGCCTTTATTTCCCGCATAAACACGTTCTAAATAACAACTGTCTCTATCACGCTTATGATACAGATAAAGTTCTATATGCTGGTAACATTGAGGTAGCAAAATACCTAACTTAAACCGTATTTTTAACAGTACTCCATCTACGGCATAAATAATATTATAATTAGATTATCTTTTAACTTATTACCACGAATTTGGTGGAGTACTGTTATTTATCTGAGTAAAAGGGTCTGGACAGCAATAATTCAGCGCTTACAGTGAAGATTAAGTAAATATCTATCACTTCAACAAAAAAAACTGTCTAAAGAAGACTCAGTTCTTTCGAATATAGACCTATTTTAGTGGAGTACTGTAGTGGAGTACTGTGCCGGTCAACCGATACGAATCGGAAACAATCGGAAAATTATTTCACTGATACTAATAGTCATCCCATAGTCGTTAATAGTAACCCTGACCTTCATTGAGTGTGTAATCAATAAAAATGTGACCCTGGTATTAATATTTATGACTTGCGCTTATTTCAGACAATCTGAGAATAATTCATTGGGACACTAAAGCATCAATTAGCTTCCTTTTTACTTATTTCACTATCGTGGGATAAATAACGTTGCTTTACCCTCCCCACCCCCCACCAATCAATGTTGATTTCCAGGGGATACTTCTGAGGCCTAGAAAACAAAAATTCTGTCGCAACGTTGATCGGAGGGGGAAGGGGAGGGCACATTTTAAAATTAAATCGCGTGCGCACATAAGTCACTTGACATACGCTGTGTCCCAATGTAATTATTCCACGATTGTAGCTTAATTTACTGTATAGTTTTTGACTGCTATATAGTAAATAAAACAACAACAGCACTGCACAACAATGGGAAACCATTAAATGCACGTTGAGTCTGACAAAATAATTTGATAAATAATTTTTTCAAACCTTTTTTCGAGCCTTCGTACCTGCAAACCGCGTAGGGGCCTGGAACTTTTTGCCTCACCTTTTGGTTTACGCGTTAGCGTTCCAGTTATCACGTTTTAACTTACATCGAGTTCACTGGGTTACGCTACTAAATCATAACGCCATTAGACGCTTTCGATATAACAACATCACTTATTTTAGTCCAGTTCCAGACCCACTTTCCCCCGCGGAGAAAAGAGGGTCCAGTCTTTTTTGCATGCGCATGCGTCAGCTATGTCCAATCAACGGTCACCACCACGTTTTTCAGGAGGTCGCCAGGTTGCTAAGCTCTGTTTACGTACTCGATTTTCTAAATTTAGGAGTGATCGAAAATGGTTTGTTACTTGAAACGGCGTCGATGTTCGTGCCCTCGTAGATGAAAGATTTTGATCAGTTTTCGGTTCCACGTTTAAGAATAGATTAAAATACGCCATGGAATTATGCAAATAAAATTTTGTGACAAAATTTGAGCAACTAAAGGCGATATCTTCAGACACATGGTAAAGAATAAAGATACTATATCTTCTTTCATTTGACAACTGGTTTCAGAAAATCCCTGGAGTATTTTCAGCTGTTCGTTCTGGTTTGCGAACTGCGAATCATGTCTGTGAAAATACAAAATATTATATAAAATACAAAGGACAAGGTGTTTCATGTTTTATGTTTTGAGAGTTGTAAGTGTTGTCGAAGTAGCTTAATTATCTATATTTTTTTGATAAATGATAGCAATATATTCTTGAAATGATGTCGATAAAATAGTAATGTTTCGTAGTATATTTTGTCATCTAAAATCTATGCAGTTCACCGTCTATAACCGCTTTTTATGTAATAAATTGTACTATTATAAAATGTGAGTATTGGGAGTCGGTAATTCTCTGTTTGTACACACTGCGCGGTCACTGCTTCCTGCAAAGTACGCAAGAGTCTCAAACATACCTTCATTTACTCGTATTCAGTTCCGATCATATAGTGTTGTGATCACAAATTGACAATTTTTTCCATCACTTTATATGAATCTTCGTGAATGCGTGTAATTTGATCTGTCTGCGTTGACTTCGTTCAGCGCAAGTCAAACGTGTAATATGTTTAAAAACACCGTGTAAATCTTTACAGTTATGAAAGAGGTATATATCAGCGTTTCCTAGACAGGTTCACAATTTAGCGGACTCAAGGCCCTGCGGAAACGACGTCTTACCAGAACCGAAACCGGAGCAGAAAAACCTGATCAGATTGCACACCTTTAGACAGCCGTTGCAAGTCATCTATTGTCATCTTATATTAATATCTCCAGATCCTGATTTCGCAAGACAGTTTGGGTTTATCTTTCCTAATCTCGAAAAACAGCAAAGCAGCTGGTGTATAATCGCCATAATTTACAAATACGACATTTCCCCGTCGAACGCCACATTGCCTATTGCTTTGTTTACAATTTAGTAAATGCTGGACGAATAGTCGCCAAGGGTTTCCCCAGCGGCGTGAACGCATTGATTCATTTGATTGGACATAGATGGCGCATGCGCATGCAAAAAAGACTAGACCCTTTTCTCCGCGGGGGGAAAGTGGGTCTGGAACTGGACTACACTTATTTACGTTACGCAAGTACGCAACAGCGTTCACACTTCAATTACTTATCCACTCACGCTGCGGATTTTTTTGGGCATGCAGTCTCTGGTTGGGGGGGCAAGAAAGAATTTTGGGGGGGCGGTTGCCCCCCCCTCGCCCCCCCGTAGCTACGTGCCTGCATGCAAGTAGGGATGGGAGTGGGATGAGGGAGATTAGAGGTGTTCCTTCTCTTTCACCCTTTCTGACTGAGCTTTCAATCCATGCCAAAGCCACTTAGCAAAACAGATATACTTTATAAAAAGTGTTCCTCTGTGAGCCATTAGGCACTTGTTTTTGCACACATACACTGTACTCAAAACACTTTATTTCACACACCTACTGTGTCTATAACTCTATAATGGACCTAGGGAATTGGATGCTATTTTTATATACTGTAATGTATACAAAGACAAAACAAATGTTGCTATATCTTGCTACTTTTCCAAGTGACATTCAAAAATGAATAACAAATAAGAGGTGGAAAACCCTCTGAAGCACAGGAGATATCAACTACAACTCTACTCACATGAGTTCCAAGCTCGACAATGTGGTCATTCCCAAGTGGTCACCCATCCAAGTACTAACCCCATCTAACTGGGCTTAACTTTTTGGTGAGAGGCAGCGTGCTAATGGCACATGCCCCCCGTGCATAGTCAACTAAGTCTGCAAACTCAACTTCAAATATTCTTGTACCTGTACAGCAAAGAACAATAGTGTACGTGCAGGCAGCATGGCAATATCGATGGAATTGTGTGCAAATTAGTGAAATTTCTACTAGGTCAATTTAAAAAAAAGACCTTTAAGAAAGTTATTTCCTGGTGTTACATGTACAGTCATTGGCACCTAAGTGTGTACACCGCCCATCAAAACGTTTTATGTCAACGTCAAAGTTAACTGTTTACCTTGGAAACGTATTAGGTTTTCATTGAACCAATGCATTATTGTCACATGAATGTGCCCTTAGCCAATCACGTCTCACCAATCCCACGGTGTTGATTTCAAAATGGTTAACTTTGGCTTAAATTTAGAACATGTTTTGACAGGTGGTGTACACGCTTAGGTGCCAACGACTGTAGATCTAGCCACTAGGATTAAATAGAATTATACTGTAATTCGTGTTCTACCTTGGGTAAACTATTTATTTGTGATTAGAGCCTTCAACTAACTTATAACTTTCACATAACTCTTTCAGGGTTTCAGGCTTTTGGGTCATTATAGACAGATTTTACTCTGGCTAAGGCCAGAATTTTTTCAGACTATTTTGCTCTCAGGGGAAAATTGGCACCCTGTCAAAAAAAAAATGAAGTGTCTGCCACTGGTCTATGCTTGCAAAATTGCAACTATAATGAATCAGAACAATAAAAATATGAATTGTACTGCCACATAACATGAATGGGTCATGTGATCTTTTTGCCGATTCACAAAGTGAATTTTATCTCACGGTCTCATGGAAATTGAAATTGAAACTTTATTTACCCACCGTAAAATCATCAGGTGTCTAAAACTATATACAAAAATGTTGAAATCATACAAAATACATTAATACAATCTATTGCTAATACACTAATACATGCTATTATTAATTAAACCTGTTTTCCATGAATACCGTGCCCATCTTCAATATAAGAATTCAATAACTGTCGAAACTCATTCAGAGAGTTAGCTTGCCTTGCCTCACAAGGTAAGCTGTTCCAAAGGACGGCACCACTATAGCTAAAATTATTCTTAAAATAGTTGGTGCGTGGTAAAGGAACAGCTAGTTTGTTCACAGAGTCTCGTAGTGAATAAGAAGTTATATCGCTACGATTCAAAAATTTAGAACGTAAATAATGTGGGGTAAGACCGTTTAAAGACTTAAAGACCATCAAGGCTTTTTGGACACATTGGACAGGGGAAAAAACCCTTCAGCATAGACAGGTCCTTGATATTCATTTTGTAAATGTAACTAAATGTAACCAGCCAATCACAATCTGATAGATGGTCTCTCATGGACACATCGGACAGGGGAAAAAACCCTTCAGCATAGACAGGTCCTTGATATTCATTTTGTAAATGTAACTAAATGTAACCAGCCAATCACAATCTGATAGTCTTTTTTCTTCCCTCTGCCACCGAAGAGAAATAAAGGGAAAAAAGACTCACTGGGTAGTTGTTTTTTTTTAATTCTATAGAGCTTTCTTTTGGGGAGCTCATCCACCCATATGGCTGCTCAACAAAGGAGTCCCCAAATCAAGAAGTCCTCGAGGAGCAAAAAACAACAAAACATCTTGGAAATATTTGGCAAGATGCAGTGGAGTATTCAAGTTGCAATGAAGGTGAACATTGCTTATTTAACAACTTTGACTGGGTATACATGGTTGAAGGCTCATTGGTTTCTTGTAGTAGTGTAGGGGCACACAAAAGCAATGAATTTGATGGTGTGCAAGAGTCATCAGCCAGCAGCAGTTGTAGTTCATCGTTGATTGATTATCCTGTTTCTGTAAAAGATTTTGAGTTCGATGTCTTAACGTTTGAGATTGACCATAATGGTAGTGTCGGTGCTGGTGAAGGTTGTAATGTACATGGTGATGTTGGTGAGGGTGGTAGTCCTATTGGTGATGGTTGGGGTGGTGGTCAAGATGGTGGTGGCAGTGATGGTCGTCAGGCTGGTGATGGTGATCCAAACCTTTTTGGAAATCCAATTCTGGACTCAAGTCCTACATTAAGTGAGAAAAGAAAAAGAAACAATCAAGCCTGTCGGAAATTCCGCAAAGCCAAGAAAACTCGTCACGAGCAACTTTGTTTAACAGCGGAGGAGCTGCAAAAAGAAAATTCTATCTTGACAGATAGAATTAATAAATTGGAAATGGAAATTAAGAAGTGGAAAGAATTTTTTGAAAGTCATCCAAAGTATTTGTTGCAGTGAACACTGTAGCCAGTCAAGAAATCTACTGGGGTTTTTTTGAGAATGCTTTTTGAAGTCACTAGACTCTACTCTACAATAGTTTATTGTGTTGTTTTTAGTTTTAAGAAAAATATTTCCGAATAATGGTTTGTTTTTTTCTTATACAGTTTCGGAACAGAATTTATATGTTATATTTTGCAAAAGTTCTTGTATCTGTAGGCCCTAAAGCATTTTAGCAGTGAAGAATTTCATTTCTGGAGAAATTTGGGCTCTCCGTAACGTACCCAAATGGCCAACTATGCATGCTACCATTTGCGTTCAATCGTTTAGCGTTTGGCGAATAGCTAGTTGTTTTCGAGTTTTGAAACAAACGTTGTCCAATGACAACTATATGTTTGACAGATCAAATCAATAACGAATAGGGGGTGTAACTTTCTGTTTTCAATACTTGTCATCGTTCTTTTCACACGGCAGTGTTTGCTTTGCACAACTTGTCTTTGGCTTAATTGTGAGAATAGGAATGATCAGCGAACGCAGATCGTCTGATAAGGGTAGTTCACCTGGATATGACCTGCCGAACGCATTTATTTTGTATTCCATGTTTGCGTGGCCCGTGAAAAATACCAACGCAACGTTGAAACTTGAAACGGAAGCAATAACAACGGATTGTTACACCCCCTATACCCTATTCGTTATTGATTTGATATGTCAAGCGTATAGTTGTCATTGGACAACGTTTGTTTCAAAACTCGAAGTTATTCGGTAAACGCTTGACCGCAAATGGGACAATAAGACCAATAGGTTTTTGCATCAATGATCCATGTGCGTACGTCATAAGGCATTGTTACCGAGAAGACCACATTTCTTCAAAAACAAAGTAGGCATGGCAAACTTTGAGAGTTCATACGGTTCGAGAACTATATGCCAGATAATCTTGGAATTTTCAGTGAATGTTCTTGTCATGCTCTGCTCATTAAAACAAAAAAGTGCCAACGATTTTTTCGCTTCACACTTTAAATGCACATAAAATAATATAAAATTGATAGCCATTTATGAATATGGTCCATGGAAATTGTTAGTTTTCAACTTTCTTGTAAGTATCATCAACACAAGATCTTGTTTGTATCTAGACGTAATATTACTTAAAATATTACTTGAGACAATAAATTGTCAATGACCTCGTTTTTGTTTGAACCAATGACCCAACTTTTTTCTTTGTATTTGCCTGCCTTTAATATGTAATCTCCAACTCATTAATAATTCATGAGATGATCAGCCAATTAGAATAGTTCATTCAATCACCTGATTGAAGTTGGATACTCCAGTAAAACCCAAGATATTAGATGAAAACCGGTGTTTATCTAATTCTTAAGATCTCAATTATCTATGTAATACACTCATAAATAAAACCTCATGCGGGTTTATTGTAATTGTATTTTTCAATTGAAATCGCTCGATTGAGATGCCATATCAACAACTCGTTTATCGTGTTTCCGATCAGGGGAATCCAAATACCCGAAATCATGTTTTCTCGTGTTTGGATCCCCTGGTGAAACACTCAAACTCGTTGTTGATATATTACATAAAACATTTTCCAAAAGGTTCAGTTTTCACATTGTTTAGTCGTGGATTAGATAAATCCTTTTAGATAAGCCATTACGAAACTAGCGTTTGTCCTAATATTTTCATATTTGTAATTGAGTAACCCTATTTCTTTTGTCGACAAGATATTGTTAAAGCCTAAAGTGGAAGTCAGCCTGCGCAACAACTTGGGCTTTGCATAGAAGATTATATGTATGTGATACTTACAAAGTCTTTCCAAAGAATTATTTGGGAGAAACTTTCGTTAAGCAGCTAGTAAACCGAATACTCCATTAGTACATGGCCAGAAATTGCGGACATCGACAATGCGCATGTGCGTATGTCGTTACTAAAATGGCGTCTGCGCTGATAGGAAAATGTATAGAAAAGAAAAAACATTTCAAAATAAAAGCAATTGAATGGGCCGTTGAATTATTTGCCGTGTTGGTTTCTTCTCCTAGAACATAATTCAAATCTCATAGATAGTATTTTAACTCAAAATGTCGTAAAATTCACGGTACAATCTTACATTCAAATTTGCAATCTGTGCTTGTGAATCCCTTGTACAGAAATCGAAAACATCTTACAAGTCATCAGCTTTAACAGTCGCTGGTCGAACATCCTTAAACTGGAGTAAGTTTGCCGAGTTCGTTCCTCGAAGCCAACATAATCTTTAGTACACACTGAGATTTCCAGCCAGATTTATGACCATTAACAGCGTACATTTTGGAGATAGAAAATACAAAAGTCGAAGACAGACAAGTGAATCAAACAGCTCGCCATATATACCAGAAATAGCGAAAGTAGTCTTAACCTTTCGCTAGAAAAACTGTGATTTTCCAGATTCTGCCGCCATGTTTGATACCAAAATAAAGCTTAGAACCCGGGCTTTCTAATGCCACGGAGAATGAAGTAAACCAGTCAGCCTGGACAGCTTATAAACGCGTTGCACTTTTACTTCCGGTTGCAAAATCCCGCGAATTTTTATGTTTTTAACATGTCACACTCGACTGACCATATTAATATACTAAAAGCGTTCAGTTTATCACAATTCAAGCAGAAAGTTGTATTGTCTACAAATCACTGTTCAAATCACGTCAAAAAGAGAAGTGTGTCGGAAGAAAAAATAGCGTTCACAATAAATATTCCACTGCAGCAGCTTAGAAGTTGGCGTGATCTCAAAGTTGGAGAAGTGTTACGACCCTACTCGTACGTTCAAATTCTGAACGCTTTCATCAGGCATTACCGAGTACAAATAAAGGTAGACTGCAAGAGGATCAATGGCTTGCTGAGAAGAGCTTGTAGTGAGGCAAAGTGCACAAGCTGTAAGAGTGTGATTTCTATGATTTTTTCCACCTCGTAAAATTCTGCACGGGAAGCCATATTTCATTTCATACCGAAATAGAGAAGCGGTGAGCGATTGTAGGGGTCACCGAGGAGTTTATAGGGAACTCTGCGAAAGGCTGCTGTACAGTCAGCGCTGGCTCAAATGTCCGCAATTTCTGGCCATGATAAAACATTTAATTTCAACGAGTAATACTGAACCTTTAGGGGTTAATATTTATGTACACCTGATCAGAAGGTCGGAAAGTTAACCTAAATCACCGCAGGTGATAAAAATCCATAATTATGACGTTAAGAAACCTATTAAAATATAGGGTTTCTGACCTAACTACTGTACACGCAATAAGATACGCAGATCAAGTAAGAATAAATTGAGGTTTTGGTGAACTGCTACAAAAGCTTTTACTTAGTTACATCTATTATGATTAGTTTATTTAGCAACATGACTACAAGAACACGCACTCGATAGGGGTGGACTCAGAATTGTTCTCATGCAGTCACGTGGCCTTTTGCAGCCCCGGAGTACCAACGCAGTCACAGATTGCATATTCTATATCTATTCTTTAAGAGAGAGAGAACGTACCGAAGGCTACTACTTCAAACATTACGCATGAAGGAATCAGTATTTCTCACAAGCTTGTAAAAGGAAGGGTATACAATTTTTGATGTGATAGTCTTCTGTTCACTTATCGTTGCGAGTGTCAAAAACACTATTGGGTAAAGTAACACATAATCATACTGAGAACGATGGTGTTAGCAACCGTTTGTCGTTTCCAGTGCTTCAACCAGACTCGCCGGATAGGAATGTCGAACCAATGAATTTGAATAAAAATGGAAAGGCAATTAAAGACAAAGTCAATACGCAGCCCAATAGAAATCCTGACCAAAGAGTCTTTTAGAACTGACCAAACATAAATTTCAAAGTTTGTTATGAGATACAACACAAGATAAAATTGAGTCATTACGAGAGTGATGTACTCAAAAAGCATGTTTTGGATCTCTATGTCTGCCGTCATGCGTCGCTGATGAGGTGTGTTGTTTGGTATTTGCCTTAGTCTTCTACAACAGAAAATGTTTTTCAGGAACTTGACGAGACGTGTCCATATCTTTTCCCGGATTCGTCGCGTTGCCTGCCTGGCGACGTTAGAAAAACCATTGTACAATGAAAGACCAACGAATAACCATATGCTGTTGAAATCAGCCTGCATGATGCGGTAAAGAAAAATTGTTGCCCCTCGCAGAAAATAGACAAGAATATAACTTCGTTCTGGTGGGGAAATTTTGGCCGAGTTTCTCTGCGAGATCATACGCTTACAAATGCGGCGATAAAGCAGCGATAAAGCCTGATGAAATGACAATGAACATCTGAAGCTTAGAGATCAAAGGATGAACCTTGTGGATTTTTCGTGATACAAGAACGTTGTCCCAGACAATGTCCACAGCGAACAGGACATTCGGTGGGTATATGTAGTAATCTTTTGTTTCGAAAACGCTGAAAACAAATGAAAATGTTTTGTATAGATTACCATGGCTGCCCCCATGCATAGCGAAGCCGACATACAAAGTTGCGATGTGATTTGATTTGAACTCCGTCCATCCAAATAGCAATATCAGTGTAACTGGAAACCAAATCAAGAGAATAATTGATTGAATATCGTCCCCAATCAATTTCCATCTCACCACTGCAAGTGCAGGTATACTGTTGTTGTGTCGACTCCACTCCAAAGATAAATCAGCTGTGTTCAGAATTCAGATCAAGATAAAGAATGGTGATTCCTAACAGTCCTATTGGAAACACAGCTACTATTATTGTTAGACTTGCTTGTAGACTTCTCTGAATAGACTGGCGCAAGCTTGGCCTGACATGCAATTCTCTACCAACTGATCCATAGTTTTGTGAAGCGAAGTAATGTATCAATTGTTGTGAAGACTGGCCTCCATCTTCTCTTTCGTATTCTTTATGGATCTTGTCTGGCCAAAGTGGGTAATTTTCTTCATTTTCTTCCGTCATTGAAGCTTTTCTGCTCAAGGGAGCACGCCAGACTGACCTGTGTTTCTTCTTCTTTGACTTTGTACGGAGTTCCTTCATTTATATTCAGCCATTTTGAATAATGCGGTATATATCATTAGCGTATCACAGGCGCGGGTTACGGCGCCGAAGGAAACCCGAGCCCGAGCGTTTACGAGGGCGGAGAAAGGAGGGAAGAGAAAAGGAGGGGAGTGAAACAACCGTAACGTGAAGGAGTATTGACCAATGGCGATGCTTTATTTGGGTTTTGAAATCTAGCTATGCTCGTAGCCCTTGATCTGTCAACAATCAATTAGGTTGTTCGCGCGAGGTAAGTTTAACAAACGTTTATAAGTTGCCAGCAGTTACAACCCATGACCCAACCGTCCCAGCGTTTCTGATATTCCTCAATTCCTGTCTAGTAAACACTATTTAATAAAACATATAAAGCGCTGGCCAACAGCGAACCACTTGCAAAGACATAGTCAGAGAAAGAATATACTGTTCGAATGCTGTATTTAAATTACATCGTCCAAGTAAAGTTCAAAATTCAAAGAACTTAAGAAACACGTCGTAAAATTGTAACATTTAATTTACTCACATATCAACTGAAATCCGCCTTCGATCTACTGATAGTATTAGTTTGTTTATGTACTGCCGAAACATAGAACGTAGATGTCTCGCGTTTCGAGCGATTGGAGCCAAGGCCCTTTAATATAAAGTCAAAATGTTAGACATTACGTTTCATGTTTCGGCAGTACACCAACCTTGCTATATTTCGACTTGAATTTCAACACTGCCCTCGCAGCAGGCTGCTTTTATTTCACTATTTCATTTTGGATGGATAGTGACATACATGTATATCGACCATAATTAGAAATGTTCCTAGCAACGGAAATGTTCCTAGCAACGGTCAACCAGCATCATCTTACAAAATCTCTGGCGTTTCACTCCCCTTCTATTTATCTTCCTTCCGACCGTTATTTAATTTTCGTAACGCGCTCGGGTTTCCTTTGGCGCCGTAACCCGCGCCTGCGATACGCTAATGATATATACCGCATTATTCAAAATGGCTGAATATAAATGAATAACTCCGAACAAAGAAGAAACACAGGTCAGTCTGGCGTGCTCCCTTGTTCTGCTCCGTTATTTTGGCGAGATAGCCGATGTGGATCTGACGTAAACAGCAGTGACACGAGCGAGAGAAAGAATCCAATTATTTCTTCGATCATTTTTTTTTTTTTGTGTCTCGAATGACGCGAGTTCGAAATGGTAAATATGTTCAGTTTTTTTATTGTTTATTAGCTAGTGAAGTAAGCACTACTTTCTGATAGAGTTTATCATGAAACGCATCTAGACTACCTTAGATCTAGAGTTTCGAAAGTAACCGGGCGGCTACTTCTAGAATTATATAGCCTCTAAGGGCAGCTACTTTAAGAAGGGCAGTTACTTTCGGAGGGCGTGGTTACTCTCCGGTTGATTTTTTTTTATATCGGCGGGTTGCTATTTTTGATATCACCTTGGCTAATAGTAATACTACACCTTGTAGTATTCATTTTATTTGAACAACTACATATCATTTCGCAAAACGTTTCAAAGTGTTTGATATAATTTGTATTAAATGGCAATAGCAGAGTAGTTACATTTTTTCTATATTAATAATAAAGTCTTTACGCATACTTAATAGATATGATAATAATAATAATAAAGTGTCTTTGTATTTAGCCATAACAGACTAATTTGGGACACTATTTAAGATACTTAATTATTTAAATAAAAACTAACGTACAATACTATACTTAATCCTAATATATACATTAATCAGATATATACAGAGTGTAAAATTATGAAATACAAAGATTGCAACATTTGTTACTCACATCTGTTGATAAAATAGATATAAGCTGATTTCTATCCACAGCTTGTTTCCTGTCCTCGACTAACCTGAGCAAAGTTGTTTCACAGCTGTGTCTTTTTCTATAGGCTGTCATTCAATATATAGTATAGAGTTGAGTCGTATATTGGCTTGTAACTTGGTTGCACAGCAAGTGTTCAAATATCTTATCGATGGTTATAAGCGAAGTAATAGGACGGTTTTTGTCTTCATATGAGTCTCCCTTCTTGAATGCCGGTGTCCACTCGCCCTTCTTCCACGCCCTAGGCCATTCACTCTCTGCTCTATACAATTGTTATAAAGATTGGTTAACGATGGTGCTATTCCATCGGTCACATTCTTTTAGAAGTTTTGGTGGAGCTCCTAGGTCCCATCCAGAAGATTTCTTATAGGGTTAATCTTTTCGAGCGCACCTCTTGAAAAGCTATGCAGGAGTGTTTGTGAGCAATACATCCAAAAGGGTTTGTGAATGTACTGTTACTCTTGTAGGCTCAACCTCGTACACCCCCCCCCCCCCCCGCCGCTGCGGAAAGACCCTGGTACACGCTGGTCACGTGTCGTCTATCAAAATTTTCGACTGTTGGAGTGTCCCCTGCGTATCAATGCTTGACCTCGCTGGAATAGTCGAAGAAATGCATGTATACGTATCTTGTTTTGTTTTCTGGTATTAGATTTTGAACCGGTGATACGATTTTAAAATTGAAACAAGTTGTTTTGACAGCTATTGTTTTTAGTTTATAATAAATCGCTGTGTTTATTTAAGTTTAATACAATGAAGAAAGTTTTTGATGTTCCCATTCGTTTAATAATCGTCAATCTGGGTGCTTAAATTATACAATATATAGTCGATTAATCGATATCTTATCATTTTTCTATTTATATAAACTCCAGTTACTCCGCAAATTTGTAGTCTTTCGTCGCTTGATCAATACGCCACTACGAAAACTGTTGCCGCTCCTCCATTCGGCAAAGTATATTAAAATATCGAACAATAGTATTAATAAACGACAAATAAACAAAAATAAACAGTACTAAAATAGTAAAATATTTAAAACCAAGATCATTCTATAATGCTATAACAAGACACTAGACACGTTTAATAAGGCAAAGGTGAAATGTTGAACCTTTGTTGTCATCTGTCTGCATTTCTGAATGTGCTGTGTTGTTTACTTAAAGAAATAGTACTTTCAGTAGACTTCAAGAAAGCGGGCGAGTCTTATCGATTTTTCTGCTTCTTGTCCGATAAAAAAAAAACCGTTCAAGTTAACTTGTTACATATCTCTTAGTTTTGATCGTTTTAAACGCAACAACCTAATACCCGCCGCTTTTCGGAATATTAATAATAACACGTCGTATTAAATTATAGTCCTTCGCCAATTGTTTAAAATATAATAGCCAGATGGCCAGATGTTTTGCGTTTTGTATAAACACTACTCAGGTCGGTAAGTCGAGAAAGTTTTTTGTACCACCCTACCCACACTAAATTTATTTTGTACTGCCCATATTTTGGGCAGCACGTGACCAGCGTGTACCAGGGTCTTTCCGCAGCGAGGGGGCTACCTCCTCCGCAGGCCCTCCTTGCATCATGGACAGGTCACACTTTTGAGAGGGCCTGCCGGATCCTGTAAACAAAATGGGGACTGATGCCATTATGCACAGCGAGACTAGGCCCTAGAGGCGATAGTTTTGAGAGGGCCTGCAAATTTTTTTCGGCCGCTGTTCGACAAACGTACGTCCAAGTTCTTTTAACACTGTGACCCACCAGGAAATTCGCCAATTCGGTCTAAACTTTCTTACAGATCATGACAATGAAGAAACCAATATGTTTTAGAATTACCGACCTTCTTCTGCCAATAATATTTTTAGCGACAAAAAGGAATTCAAGGGAAAATATCTGCCGAACAAAAGCAAATTCGACGGTCAGGAATGTACAGGTTTTTCGTATTGTTTTTTGGTTTATTTCGCTATCGAAGACTGTCAACTGACCAAGAGTTAATGAGATTTAATTTTGTTAAATTGTAGGCTATAGTGTAGCGTAATTCAAGTTTCAGTTGTTGTGGAAACCGAAAAACTATAAACCCAAGAGTCTCTGGGTAGACTAAATTGCATTTTCGTTGATTATTCTGGCCGAAAGTTGACAAAGTTCAACCGTAATTGCTTTTTCAACAATTCCTTCATTTTAAAGCTAGGATTCGTATGGCCCTAAATTCGGCGTGTGTGACCTGTCCATGATGCAACGAGGGTCTGCGGAAGAGGCAGGCGAGGGGGGAGGGGGGAGCGGAGGTAAGACCCAGGGTACGAGGTTGTTGTAGGCTCTGTTATCAAGCAGTGTAGATTATTCACTTCTTCTAGGTCTTTAAAGATCGTTCCCTCGCCTCGATCAAGAACAAGTTTGTCCATATTGAGGTCTCCTAAAATAACGACTGACTGCTTTCTCAGACATGCCCATTGACAGATATCGTTCATTTCATCCTCCACCCTTTGTAGATATTTTGGTTCAGTGCTCTTTCCAGACTGTTTATGTGGCCTGTATATCGCTATGAATAGTATTTTGCGCCCCCCTATGCTGGATTCTACTGCGATACGTCGTATAAGCCTTTGGTAATTTCAATTTCTTAGAGGGGATATTTGTTGAAAAATATGCAATTAGTCCACCTCCCCCTTTTTTTCTATCTCTTCGATACATTTGATATCCGTGTAGACTAAATTGGCTGTAATTTGGATATGAACGATCAATTTTGGTTTCAGATGCATGTGAGCTTTCAACGAGTCATTTAGAAGTTTCAGCTCTTCGAATTTATTTTGTATACTATTTATGTTTAAATGTGCGACAAGAGCTCCATTCGAGTTATTTTTTCTTTCTTCAACAATTGAACTCGCTTGGGAATTCAGAAGATGTTCATGATTAGTATTTCCGCTTTGAACGTCGCTTGTATTCATCATTGAACTAGTTAAAGATTTATCCACTTCAATACTAAGCTCCGTTTCAAAAGAATACTCCCCGGTCCTGAAGGGGAGATTACACCATGAGCATAACCAATCGATATCTGCATGGGTAATCCAAGTAATACTTGAATTCGGTCTTCGTTAAACCGAGGCATTTAGCATGCGACCACATAGGGCATTCAGCACAAAGCAGCGCGTCTTGATTCGAGCGAACATATTTCGACCACACTCCTTGCAGGGATACTTTGGTGTTTTCCTGCTGTTGTTTGGTCCAGGATTTGTATGAATGTCTCCACTTAAAATAATCCTGAGAGCTGAAAACTACAAGTACCATTCGCAGTGTACGGAACTCTTGAAGCTATAAGACCAGGGCTTCCTTATCCAAAATTCAATGATTTTACAACGACTGGGGTTGCCAGCCGACTTTTCTTTTTGTCAAAACATTCAGCCCATGAACTGGAATTATATTGTCCATGTAGTTAAGGTCCAGCAAGATCGTGGCCAGTACAAAAGTCAAAAATAGTCGCGAGGTCAGTATGATCGTTTTATTTATTGCTTTTTCCTTTAAAGCAGAAATCTTTAGCTTCAGGTTCTAATATCAACTGGCATGAATAAATGGAAGACCACGATTCTTAAATAAATTAATACCAGAGGTTATACGAAAATAAATATTGGAAGCGGCTACTTTCGAAGGGGCGGTAGCCTGCGTAGCAGGCGTTACTGGCTGGAGAGAGGGCTGAGAAGTAACGCCTGCAGTGGAGCTCTTTTGTTTTGTAAAACCCGTTCGCTGACGAACGGGATTTTAATTATTGATTACGCCGAATGTGATTCGCTTAGCGCCCATAATCTGTCAATCAAGAAGGTTTAGTAAGTAAAATTAATAATTTCAATTCTAATTTCAAACAAAGCTGAAACGATTTATATCAAAGGAAATATCTAAACAGCATCTTGGAGTGCTTTTGCGATTTGATCAAATGAAAATGCTGAGTGTCAGCCTCCTCGACTCCCATACCATTCAACTAAGTTTTATATTTAAAACCTCCATGCAAGAGTTTGGAATATTAGGAAGTTCCTGAATTTGATTTTGAAAGCGAACACCGTGAGACGCTTTGCTTTCATATGTCTCTGTCAGTCATAAAATTTCTGAAAATATTTGCGAGCGAACACCGTGGGACGCCGCAGACATTTCCTTTCAATAATGGTATACCTTTCGCTCAACTGTTTTATTTTGGTAAACACTCGCTGTCATTACTGTTCTTTTCATGAATATTCGTTGCCATTGATAGAAACAGGGTTACTCTACCATTCACCTAATTTTATAAATTTCCAGGCCACAGTTTGAGAAATATTTGTGAGCAGACACCGTGGGACGCCGCAGACATTTCCGTTAAATAATCACTACCATTTATATACCTTTAACAACTGTTTTATTTCGGTAAACACTCGCTGTCATTACTGTTTTTTTCATGAAAATTCGTTGCCATTGATAGAAACAGGATTACTCTATCATTCACACCTAATTTCATACATTTCCAGTCCACAGTTTTAGAAATATTTGTCAGCAGACACCGTCGGACACTGCAGACATTTTCCGTTAATATTAATTTATCCCTTCCACAGATTTGCGACCAACTCTCAGTCTTTTAACTCCCTTGTACTACAATTGTTTTTTATACAAAGAGAATTATTGAATTAATAATTTACGCGACATTTTACTGAATTAAATGCCATGGATTTTGAAATATTACAATTAATACAAACAGTTGATTTAATAGCTTCAAACATTGGCCGCTCGTGATCATATTTCATTTGCGGGTGCTTGACAAAACCAAACAGCTCCACTGCAGGCGTTACTTCTAAGCCCTCTCCCCAGTCCCCTCATCCAGTAACGCCTGCTACGCAGTGGCTAGTGTTTATATATACAAAGTTTGAATAAATTTAGGGTTAAATATCATAGTATGAATTAATTTGGGATTAAAATGTCATAAATTAAAGGCTAGAAATCCCAAAAATATATAAGCCCGAAGAGTACTTCAAACGTCACGCATGATGGAATCATTCTCACAAGCTTGTAAAAGGCAGGGTACAATTTTTGATGTGATAGTCTTCTGCTGACTTGTCCGTACGAGTGTGAATAACAGTTAGGAGGATTGGTGTAAAGTAACACACAATCATACTGATAACGATGGCGTTAGCAACCGTGTGTCGTTTCCAGTACTTCAACCAGACTCGCCGGATAGGAATGTCAAACCAGTGAATTTGAATAAAAATGGAAAGGCAATTAAATACAAAGTCAATACCCAGCCCAATATAAATCCTGACTAAAGAATCTTTTAGAACAGGCCACACAGAAATTTCAAAGTTTGTTATGAGGTACAACACAAGATAAACTTGACTCATTATGAGAGCGGTGTACTCAAAAAGCATGTTTTGGATCTCTATGTCTGCCGTCATGCGTCGCTGATGAGGTGTGTTGTTTGGTATATTTGCCTTAGTCTTCTACAACAGAAAATGTTTTCAGGAGATCGACGAGACAGGTCCATATCTTTTCCCTGATTCGTCGCGTTGCCTTCCTGGCGACGTTAGAAAAACCACTGAACAATGAAAGACCAACGAATAACCATATGCTGTTGAAATCAGCCTGCATGATGCGGTAAAGAAAAATTGTTGCCCCTCGCAGAGAATAGACAAGAAGGTAACTTCGTTCTGGTGGAAAAATCTTGGCCGAGTTTCTATGCGAGATCATACGCTTACAAATGGCAGTTGGTAGCAACGCGACGACAGGAGCAATGGCGGCCACTAGGATTTTGTAGGTCTGGTTTTCAAGCTGATTAAAGAACGGAACAATAGCATACCTGTAGACGTAGGCTATGGACAAAGCAGCGATAAAACTTGATGAAATGACAATGAAGATCTGAAGCTTAGAGATCAAAGGATGAACCTTGTGAATTTTTCGTGATACAAGAACGTTTCCCCAGACAAGGTTCACAACCAACAGGACATTCGCTGGGTATAAGTAGTAATCTTTTGTTTTGAAAACGCCAAAAACAAATATAAATGCTTTGTAGATCACCACTACTGCCCCCGTAGCGAAGGCAATATACAAAGTTGCGATGTGATTAAATTTGAAGTCCGTCCATCCAAATAGCAATATCAGTGTAACTGGAATCCCAATCAAGACAATTAGAATTGCTTGAATATCTTCACCAATAAATTTCCATCTCATCACTGCAAGTGGTATTGATGGTTTGCAATCAATCTCTTGAGATTTGGAAGATAAAGAAACGGCGGCCATATTGGAGGAAAACATACTCCAAATACAATAGCTGCTAATGAGATTCTTTTGTTAAAGTTCCTCCAACATGGCCGCCATGACGTCAAGTGCAAACCAAGAATACTGTTGTTGTGTCGACCCCACTCCAAACATAAATCAGCTGTGTTCAGATCAAGATAAAGAAAGGTGATTCCTAACAGTCCTATTGGAAACACAGCTACTATTATTTTTAGACTTGCTTGTAGATTTCTCTGAATAGACTGGCGGAAGCTTGGCCTGACACGCAATTCTCTACCACTGACAGATCCATAGTTTTGTGAAGCGAAGTAATGTATCAATTGTTGTGAAAACTGGCCTCCATCTTCTCCGCTTTCGTATTCTCTATGGATCTTGTCTTGCCAAAGTGAGTCATTTTCTTCAGATTCTTCCGTCATTGAAGCTCTTTCTGCTCCGTTATTTTGGCGAGATAGCTGAGGTGGATCTGACGTAAACAGTGACACGAGCGAGAGAAAGAATCCAATTATTTCTTCGATCATTGCTTTTTGTGTCTCGAATGACGCGAGTTAGAAATCGGGTAAATATGTTCAGTTTTTTTATTGTTTATTAGCTAGTGAAGTAAGCACTACTTTCTGATAACGTTTATCATGAAACGCACGTACCGCCTCTAAGACCCCGTTTACACTACAGTGCATGTATAAAAAAAAACTGAACCCTTAGAAAACAACCTATTGTAGTAGTTTGAAAGCCCTAAGCACTTCGCTGAACCCACAGATGCCTAAAACACACGGTCTTATACACCTGGGAAATTATAACTTGAAGTGTATGCATGGTGAAAGTATTTAAAAGCTTTTTCTCTTCCTGTTGAACTTATGTGCTGATTAATTTATAACGCAGCGCTTTTAGGGCTTTCAAACTACTACAATAGATTGTTTTCTAAGGGTTCAGTTTTTTTTATACACACTGTAGAGCAAAAGTATCCGGATTCACATTGTTTTTTATTCCCATGAGGATGAAAAACAATGTGAATCCGGATACTTTTGCTCTAGTGTAAACGGGGCCTAAGAGCGGCTACTTTATTTTTAATGTAGGGCGGTTACTTCCGGAGGGCAGATAAAATTATTTATTGCTTTTTCCTTTAAAGCAGAAATCTTTAGCTTCAGGTTCTTATATCAACTGTCAAGAATAAATGGAAGACCACGATTCTTAAATCAGCTTTGTTCAGATCAAGATAAAGAAAGGTGATTCCTAACAGTCCTATTGGAAACACAGCTACTATTATTGTTAGACTTGCTTGTAGCCTTCTCTGAATAGACTGACCGGAAGCTTGGCGTCGGACACGCAATTCTCTACCAACTGATCCATAGTTTTGTGAAGCGAAGTAATGTATCAATTGTTGTGAAAACTGGCCTCCATCTACTCTTTCGTATTCTCTATGGATCTTGTCTTGCCAAAGTGAGTCATTTTCTTCAGATTCTTCAGTCATTGAAGCTCTTTCTGCTACTTTATTTTGGCGAGATAGCTGAGGTGGATCTGACGTAAACAGTGACACGAGCGAGAGAAAGAATCCAATTATTTCTTCGATCATTGCTTTTTGTGTCTCGAATGACGGGAGTTAGAAATGGTAAATATGTTCAGTTTTTTTATTGTTTATTAGCTAGTGAAGTAAGCACTACTTTCTGATAGAGTTTATCATGAAACGCACGTACCGCCTCCAAGACCCCGTTTACACTAGAGCAAAAGTATCCGGATTCACATTGTTTTTTATTCCCATAAGTTAGCTGCCAGTTCGCCTGCCGTTAGTGAAAAAGCTGGATTGAACGAGCTCTAGACGTGCAAACAGTTCGACATATATTGTACATGTTTATCAGTATTTTTTGCATTATTTGGTGCTACCCAGGAACTATTAAAATGCACACATGAGCTATAGTGAAGCAGTTGAATCACATCGAGTTTATTTGGCGTAACTTTATTAACAGCACAATACATAATCCAGGCAATAACAAAGCAAATTACAAATATTAAAATTACCTCTACATTTAAAGCTTCCCATTTAGCGTAAACTTGAGTCTCTTCAGCACGAAATGTCAACACACAGCATAATATAATTTTCAACGTTGTTTATGTCTCGCTCATCTTGCAGATAGTTTCCAATAATCAACAGGTTATCAGATTGTGAGCATGAGTAATACTTTTCGGTATTAAAATTCAATAAATCATATAAATCGTTTATGTTTGTCTTGATCGAGACGGCGGAATATAACCCAGACCGAAATATAAATAGCTCAGCATCTATTAGTGTGGAATACCGCCACCAAGATCTGCAGTTGTAAGCGTAGTGAGCATATTTAACATTAACACAGTTGTCAGCCACATGAATGATCAATAACAGTGTTCAGTAAGTCACTTGTGATCTTCTACAAGCTTCAAACCAGGTCAACAACTCACTCGATCGAGCATGACCAAAGAAGATGGCGCATGAAATATCAAATATGATGATGCAATAATTGCAGTTTGTCGACCCGACGAAAAATAATAATACCGAAAAGCCACCGAAACCTAGACTCGGCTACCACAGTAGCCCGAGTAATTAATACCAGAGGTTATACGAAGATAAATATTGGAAGCGGCTTGAGGAGGCGGTTACTTTAAGTTGGGTTTCCATAGTAAGTATTAAAGGGCGGCTACTTTCGAAGGGGCGGTTATTTTCGAGACTGCGGTATATTAGTGGGTTTGGGTCACAGGGAGCCCATCTTGGCAGCGCGTGGGCACCCTGTAGCGGACTCGAAAGACGCGCGGGGGACTGTGGCACACTCGATCGTGGTGTGTTTTATAAGAAAATAATAAAGGGATGAAACACGAATTCTTCCTTGTTTTGAACATCGTTTTAAGCGCCTATAGGTATTAAAATTGTAAGACAATTGAGCGAAGTAGTTGTAATAATGATTCATTTATCAAAATATAAATCAAAATGATGCAAAATCTCAACTTTTAGCCGTGATTTTGCAGCTAAATTACATATCGTATTTTCGGGAGATGTGTTCCGCAAGTAGCTAGGACACTACATCATCGTTGACACTTCGGATAGCTACGAAATCCTACGATAAGCTTTTCGGATAAAGCGGGAAGTCTCAGGATTATTGATTTATTGCACATTCATCTGACTCTGAGTTTCAGTCGGTTTCAGTATTCTAACGGTGGCTCCCGACGATACGAGATGCCCTGGCTACTTGCGAAACACATTCCACGTTGAACGTTTGGTGTTTCATCCCTTATATTTTTTCCTCTCCCTCCCCCCCTTCCCCCCGTTTTTTCCTTTTTTCCACCTTTTTTCCCGCTTCCGGTAACCGTTTTTCGTTTTTTTTTAAATTCCCTGCCACAGTCCCCCCCGCGTCTTTCGAGTCCACCACAGTGCCCACGCGCTGCCAAGATGGGCTCCCTGTGGTTTGGTGCGTGGGTAAATGCAGGCAGGGCCTCGATTTCGAATTTATCCGCAGGAAGTGTCTGTAAAGAATCGAAACCGAAACGACGGAAACGAAATCGGTGAATTAAGAAATTTTTCATAACTGGAAATAAATTGAGACATGATTCACACGAACTTGTGCGTCATATATCTTGGGAGACGAATAAAGGTATATAGTTTAAAAGACTGAGTGTGCAAATGCGGTAGTCTCCTTCGCAGACCTTCTTATGGCTCGCTATAAACACTCCCCAACTAATGTCTGCTGAAACGAGCCACACATTCCATTCCCTTTGTGTACATGGACCAATGCAAAATATTTTGAAAAGTTTAGCCTAGAACTTCATGGAATTTACGAAGAATATTGTTTTGACTATGCTCTTGCTTCCTATGCTAATAAATAAGCGTGAAAGTCAGTGCAGAGCGTAAGAGAATTTAAGATTGTAAACAAAATCTCAAAGCTAAGGTGTTTAGTGTCTGAAGCGACTGCCCGAATTAGTTTACTTGGAAGCTAACATTTCGCTTACTATAGCTCAGAGCTTTACAAAATTTACGAAGCATATTGTTTTGACTATGTTTTTGCTTCCTATGCAAAAAAATAAGCGTGGAAGTCAGTGCAGAGCGTAAAAACAGCGTAAGAGAAATTTAAGATTGTAAACAAAAGCTCAAAGCTAATGTAAAGGTGTTTAGTGTCTGAAGCGACTGCCCGAATTAGTTTATTTGAAAGTTTACGAAGAATGGTATTATGAATATGTTCTTGTTGGTCGTGTAAATAAATCTGTGCGAAAAGCTTTAAAAAAGCTACACGTATCGGCGAAATGTATCTAGCGGAAAATAATTTTTTTACCGGGATGTCTGGCCATCTCGATGATATTACTCAGCTTCATAATAGAGAGCTTAAGCATACAGGCGTTTTTGAGACACGGACGGTGACCGGAAGAACAGGAATACAATACAGAACTACTGAACCGCGTATTCTTTGAAAAGACTTTTTTTCCCAAAACAAAGGCTATGAATAATCACATATCTAAACTGTTAGCTCATAAGCTTAAATTTCATCTTTATATAAAAATACAGATCCTTTATTTTATATTGTAATGTAATGAAATTATCCCCCTTAAAAGACAAGTTTTCTACTTTAAAAGCATGTCTATTGTAGTAAAACAACGATGACAGGCCTCAACGTTCTAGATGTTCCCGTCGTCTCAAGAACGTGAAAATGCTCTCAGTGACGTCTTGTGTAGAACGACGACGGTTCACTTTGCTCTTGGGATTTTAAATTGCTCATTATCATTGTTTTGAATGAAAAATGCTATTGAATTCAATCGCCGTCCGTGGTTCTAAAACGCCTGTATGCTTAAGCTCTCTAGTATATATTCCTGGCAGTGACGCTTTTAACTTTATTTCATGTACATGTATTCATATCACGATTCACAGTTACAACATCATCTTATTGATTCTATTTACGCAAAATTTTTACTAAACTATAAGCAATAGTCTTCGAAATATTGGTTAAAACAAGGGAGCACGCCAGATTGACCTGTGTTTCTTCTTCTTTGTTCGGAGTTCCTTCATTTATATTCAGCCATTTTAAATAATGCGGTATATATCATTAGCGTATCGCAGGCGCGGGTTACGGCGCCGAAGGAAACCCGAGGCCGGAGCGTTTACGAGGCGGAGAAAGGAGGGAAGAGAAAAGGAGGGGAGTGAAACAACCGTCACGTAAAGGAGTATTGACCAATGGCGATGCGTTATTTGGGTTTTGAAATCTAGCTATGCTCGTAGCCCTTGATCTGTCAACAATCAATTAGGTTGTTCACGCGAGGTAAGTTTAACAAACGTTTATATGTTGCCAGCAGTTACAACCCATGACCCAACGTTAACCGTCCCAGCGTGCACGTGCACGTGCCTTTCACCTCTGCAACCGTAATAAAACTCGGAACTCGTGGTATTCGTTTGTGATAAGTTCATTCAAATGTCCGCAGCTCTAAAGAGAGGAAGGGGTTCGATTCCTGCACGGTGCAGTTATCTGATTTTAAAAAATCACCTTGGCCGCATGTGAGAAGAGTGCTTCCAGTTTGACTCTACCAAACACCACAGGTTTCCTCCGGGTGCTCCGGTTTCCTCCTGTAGTAACACTGGACCAATGAGGGTGGGCCCTTACTGGACCTCTGAGGATAAGAGTTATCCAGTATAAATAAGGTTAGTTTAGTTTAATATTCCTCAATTCCAGCGAACCACTTGCAAAGACAGAGTCAGAGAAAGAATATACTGTTCGAATGCTGTATTTAAATTACATCGTCCAAGTAAAGTTCGAAATTCAAAGAACTTAAGAAACACGTCGTAAAATTGTAACATTTAATTTACTCCCATATCAACTGAAATCACCACCTTCGATCTACTGATAATACTGTATTAGTTTGTTTATGTACTGCCGAAACATGGAACGTAGATGTCTCACGTTTCGAGCGATTGGAGCCAAGGCTCTTTAATATAAAGTCAAAATGTTAGACATTACGTTTCATGTTTCGGCAGTACACCAACCTTGCTATATTTCGACTTGCATTCCAATACTGCCCTCGCGCAGCAGGCTGCTTTTATTTCACTATTTCATTTTGGATGGGTAGTGACATCATACATGTATATCGACCATAATTACTCGGGCTACAGTACTGTGGTAGACGAGTCTAGGTTTCGGCTCCGTTATTATTTTTATTATTTTTTTGTCTATGTTTCGAAATGGCAATCATTACGTCATCCCATCAGGCCTTGCGCGGCTGATGATGCGTGCTAAAGGCTAATCTTCATGTTTTCTTTCTTCGCTTTCCTGAATCCTGATGTTTGATCAAGTTGTTTGAAGTCAAGTGTTCTTTCTTGGACGTGTTCAGTGTGTTCACAGACATAGCTATTGTTCAGTAATGTCGCTGGCAGGTATCTTGATCTTATATACGTTTTCAATCGCTGATTAAACATGATCGTGCGGTGTTGATATTTAACACCAGAAGGGACTCGACATATGAACGCTGTGTGGAAATACGTTAAATACAGGCAATCATGTTTTGTGTATTGCGAATTGTGTTTTCTATCGGAGAATTAGATTGTGTTTTGACTATTTTCTGTGACCAATGATGTTTAGACTTTTATAGGTAATTTAAGCTGCGAGTTTGCAGTAGCCCGAGTGAACGCCTGACCAGGCGTCTTGTTAGAAATGTTCCTAGCAACGGTCAACCAGCATCATCTTACAAAATCTCTGGCGTTCCGCGTTTCACTCCCCTTCTATTTATCTTCCTTCCGACCGTTATTTAATTTCGTAACGCGCTCGGGTTTCCTTCGGCGTCGTAACCCGCGCCTGCGATACGCTAATGATATATACCGCATTCAAAATGGCTGAATATAAATGAAGGAACTCCGAACAAAGAGGAAGAAACACAGGTCAGTCTGGCGTGCTCCCTTGGTTAAAACGGTCAGCTCAAGCCTCAAGGTCGGAGGTCAGCTTTCCAGAATGTAGAAAGCTCGCATAAGGGAATCAGGGGCGAATGTAGGAATTTATATACCTACGTCGAACCCGGATTTCTAGGGGGGTCCGGGGGCATGCTCCCCCGGAAATGTTTTGAAATTTGGGTCTTGAAAATGGCATTTCAGGCATTCTGACAGCACATTTGAACAAAATTTTAAAAGTTTTAAAACATGTTTTTAATGGCGCATTTTACCACTTTTATGGAATATTATGTAAGTTTTTGAGTATAAATGAGTATAGGCTATGTTGCATATTAAATGACAACGTGGACCAGGGAAAAGCCTGAATAAATTTAATAATTTTGACGCACGTAAAAAGTTCCCCAACAAACTTACGAGGACAATAGGATAGTTGGATATGGCTTTGGCAAATCATTTGATATTGAGTACTCAATCAACTATTTACACATGGTAAGAACACAGTGCTCCCAGGTCTTCGATCAAGGAATTATCACCGACTAGAACAAGAGCTATACAAACAGTTGCCAGATGCTTCGGATCTATAAAAATGTACTATTGACACAGAATTCAGAAGTGTGAAAAAAAATCAATATTATCAACAAGGATCAGGTGCCGAGAACGTTGACAACTTCACAATTATATGTTATTTGATATTCAAAAACTCATTAATAATTCATGAGCAAATCGTCAAATCAGAGCTTGTAAATCGGTCACATGCACGCCTGTTTATACCCGATAAAGTAAGATTATTCAACTGGGATGACAATAGATCTCATTATCAAACCTTTTCTCTTATTAGTATTCTTTATATAAAGCATACTAATAAGGATCCTTATTAGTATGCTTTATATAAAGAATACTAATAAGCAACAAAACGTAATTCATCACAACATTAATCACACAAACAAATCAGTTTAATTCTTTATTTCACACCATCATGCAATCAAACACTTCATTTAAGTTTCAAGACAACACAGTTCTATATCTCAATTTCCATGAAATAACTTACTTTTCGACAAAATTAAACGTACAGTTATTGAAAACAGATCTAGTAAGGGTCTCTCTTACATAAATATGATCGTCTGGTAATGGAATATTGCACAACACATCATCAGGAACTTCAAAGTTAACGTCTCAGTCTAACATAAAAATAAAAAAAATGTCAAGATAATCGTACATTCTGTGCTCTAGTTCTAAACGTTGATAAACCTCTTACAAGGAAACATTACCTTTGATCGTTCTTATTCAATATCTTTACAGCATCTGATCCATTACAGTCTTCTACATGCCGCGAAATGCCACAACAAATACTATATAACGAACGCGAAGGATATCGCTCTCCGTTATCTTTAGACACTTCTTCTACGAACTTCGTTAACCAAAAATTTAGCGGTTCGGCGCTCATGTCAGCGACATCAGTGCCCAGATCGTCGACTTTAGTCACATCAACTTTGAAGCCAACTTGTTCTTCAAGACACCTCTTATTGCCCCTCGCCTCCTGCCATTCTCTAAAAATCTTGACGGCCCATTTAGTTACTGAGCGAGTTGATCTTGGTACGGCATCATCAAGCATTTTTTTTTCCTCTTCGGCAGTTTTCGCTTCACGAAACTTTCTCTACGAAGCCATCGTTCTAACTACAATTCGTATATCGCATTCACGCCCTAAAATTCCATGCATCGTAATTTCGTCGTGTTTTAGCATAATCTCTATATTCAATTCCTTGGAGATCTTTCAGTTTATTAGTCTATTGTTTCGAGATTCCTTTTTGAAGCTGTTCAATAAACTCGCATCACGTGTTTTATCGGGTCAAAAACCACTCGGGCTACGCCCTCGTGGTTTTAAACCCGATAAAACACTGCTGCTCGTTTATTAAACATTACTTAAACACTTGGCAGACAAGTGGTCAGATTACTGAGATAGTTGACTTGGCGAAGCGAAGCGAATCATATCATAAATTAATGTGTATTAAAAAGCGCAATCGTTATTCTTGTTTATTCTTACGTAAAAATAACTAATTAAAGTTTGACGGTCAGTAACCGCGAATTCCCAATCACAGAACATTCAATAAAGCTATTAACGGATTATAATGAAACCATACAGCAATCAACTCAAGGCCGTATAAACAGCATAAACTATTTGTCCTTAGTTCGGTATCGACGTGAAAATATTAGCTTACAACTGAACATGTAAATCAGAATGTAATTACTAATGATTCGCGCAGAGATATGGTAGAGATAAAGTTATTCTACTATACTTGGCATATTTAGGAATATATGTCTCCGTTCCAAAATGACGGTATATATAAAGTCTTCCCAATCTGCGCTATAGGCTCTCGACCAGAGCACTGTGACCAGAGAGAATAGAATAGGATTAGGATTATGTTTTCTTCGTCAAATCATGAAAGATTTGGTGAAGTAAATTTTCATCATTGCTCTTTAGAGCGCCTACTGTACCACACCGTTCAATCACATGCACGCTTGTAGAAGCCATTCCGCGGATAAATAAATATAGTATGAATAAATCAGTTTAGGATTAAAATGTCATATAAAAGGTAGAATTCCCAAAAGTATATAAGAATAAAGAAACAAATATGAAATAGAAGATGTGCTAGTTCAATACGTTCTTTGAGTGAGTTATATAATAGAAGGTCGTTCATTACGAATATTGGTGGCTTTCACGTGACGTCACGGCAGCCATATTTGTGCCCCAAAACAATAAAACGGCGGCCATATTTGTGTCCTAAATGAATCCCATTGGGTTTAGCTCTATTCTTATTCACAAATTTCCTATTGTTTTAGCAATCCAATATGGCTGTCGGTCACGTGGGTGAAACCCAAGAATTGATACGCTTCTTTTAGTCTAAGATTGACTGTATCTCTGTCTCTACCGACGATGTCCGTCGTTATGTCATTGACGGTTTGGCACTCCGATATAGATGTTTGTAAACAGACGATTTTTGCGTTTTGAGATGTTCTCTATAATTCTGTCTTGCAATTTACGGGTTGTACTTCCGATAAATATTTCGTGGCCGAGTTACGGCATGTGATTCAGTAGACGACGCCTTCATCGGAGCATAATCCAGACTGTAGGTGTCGATCCGAGGTCTCAAGGTTTGTTTTAGTGCTCATGAAGATCTGTGGATGATTCTGACGGGCAGGTCTTCAAATTGAAATATCTAGTTTATTTTGTTTTCTACAGAGTCTGAGATATGGAATGCGGAAATAGAAATACTTGGTGTCGGTGTGAAAATTGTTTTTATACTAGAGTTGTTCGTAGTAGAAATATAGAGGATGCGCGGCCAGGTAGACATATATTTAAAAAATAAAGTAAAACGTTCTCTGACTAAATATTTTAATGGCAAGCTATCGACTACCAGAACTGTAGCCTTCAACGGGTGAAAATTTTTTGAATAATACATGATGACGTAATTGTAGATCTAATAATAAATATTATAAAGTAAATTTATGCATGTATTAAGGCAATAAGATATAATTCTAGCGTTGTTTACGTAAAAGAAGCGACTATTCTTGCGGTAATGGTTTAGAATTTGTTATCGGCTTGATTCACTTATTTTTTTAAATCTTTCTTAGTATCTGCGATAACGTGTGGAGGGTATAACCGTTGGTGTGGATGTAGTGGTGTGGAGTACTATGTCGAAATCTTTGTTGTGTTTGGCCTTGCTCAGTGCTCACCTCTGAGCTGCATCGTTTATTGATGCTAGTTCTTTCATTCTTGATCGTATTAATCTTGGACTTCTTGCATGGGTAGGGCAGGTTTACTGATATGCGCGAAAAGGGGTTTCTTGGCCTTTTTCTTATAAAATTCAAATTCCGCTGTGCCTTCGTCGGTGATAGTGACGTTAGATCAGATTTAGGGTATGTTATGATATCGTGAAATAACTTCTAACATAGTAGAATTAGGGTGAGTTTTTGCTTTTTTGTCCATTTCCGTAAATTCATTTGTCCATTTCTGTAAATTCATCCCGGTCAACCGGGACATCCCGGTACACCAGGATCATATAAACAGGCCCTTAGTATCAACCCATATACAAATTACTCCTTGTTGGAATTCAAGGTTATTCACCTTGGGGAATTGGCACATGCCAGTCGGGATCAAAATCTCATAAGCGTGAAATCTCAGCACCTGGGGTGCAATTTTGATTTATGTGGCGATTATGGAAACACAATTGGGCAGCACAATTATTTTAATTATCTCATAAAAACACCACTAAAATAGCTGGGAATATTATTGCTAAATTTCTTTTATAGGTTAGTTATTTTTTGTACTTCTCTTGACAGACATTGAGAGCACAGTTTCAGCCCTAGCGCTGCAGTACTATCTGAAGGAGAAGGCCGCTGGGTATAGTCTCTTCGTCATGATTTCTTCAGTAAATGTTAATATTATTGCAGTTTTTTTAGGTTTTGTAATACCAGTTATAATGACTAAAAACTGTGATATAGTGTTTTGGTGGTGATGGAAAAAAATTGACTCTTTAAAGGACATTGGCAATAAAATAAGTTTGTCTAATTTGAAATAACTTGATAAATGGTATAGGAACACGTTTTACACTTTTCACAAATTTGAATTCGTTTCTTGAGATATTACAGCTTGCTTAAAATGTAAATTATGAGATGGCATCTGATGTCATATGCTGGGTACAGCGTTTGCACTATCAGAAAATCATACTTATATATCTTTTAGCAGCAAAATTCACTTGAGACTTCGCATGTATAGATCGTTTTCACTCACGTGATGGGTGGCCCCATTAGGGTGGTGGAACAATACGAAATATTTGAATAAGAAAGAGCTAATTCCCATACCGTACACCAATATGGCCGCCATTTCATTGTTTTGGTACACCAATATGGCCGCCGTGACGTCAGATGAAATCTATTGTGAATATTACACCTCACAAGTATAAACATTGTTACTTTAAAACAGTGTTGCTATGGTAATGTATAGCTTCCAGTCCATGCTCTATTGTTGTCTATTGGCATGGGATGTATTTATAGTATACATGCATGCAAAGTTTCAAGTGATTTTTGAAGCAATTAGGTTAAATTAACTTTTTGTATTTTTTTCAGGATGATGACTCGATAGATGAGGCGATAAAAATGACCAGTTATGCAAGACTTATAGGGTCTGGTGACCTCGCTAATTTAGATCCTTTTGTGATAGCGGCTGAAGGACAGATTTTTATAAATAATTTATCTAGTGCCAATGTTGGAGTGCTTCTTTTAGGTATTTAATTATGTCCTAAACATGGAATACACTCCAGGTGTGTCAAATGTCTATGCCTTTTTAGAAGAAGTCTTGCTGAACAACCCCCATCAGGCAAATAAGAGGATATCAGTTCAGAGATTCATTAAAGAATTAGATGCATAAATTACATGCAGTAAGACTTTTTCATCGGTTTAATTAAATCACATATAGAAGTTGAGCAGACCTCTCATATTGTAGTTCATTACAAGCAGTGCCAGTGGTATAGTACATGTGTTGATGTTTTTATTAACTTGATTTTTAGATATAAATATATATTTGAACATGTTATTTTATTGTTGATGTGAAGCGTTTTTCAATTATAACTAATGAAATTAAAGGAATATTCAAATTATAGTTTTCTGTGTGCCTATTTATATGCCATGGTGTATATTTTTATGATGTAGGGGGAGTTGATATAACTCCATTTTTTATCGTTCTGATCCATTTTTACTAGCACTATTTTGGGTGTTAAAGTAACTCCAAAATTAGAGTTAATATAACACCATATATGGCGTTATTTTAACACCCTACATGGTGCTAATCTGACACCATCAATGGTGGTGTTAATATAGCACCTAAAAGGTGTTATTCTGTACCTTTTTATTTAACACCACTTTCGGTGTTAAATTAATGTCTCAATCAATTCCAAGCGTGCCCCCCCCCCCCCCCCCCCCCCCCCCCCCCCCCCCCCCCCCCCCCCCCCCCCCCCCCCCCCCCCCCCCCCCCCCCCCCCCCCCCCCCCCCAGGCATTTGACGGGCATTCGACGATTCATCTGTTCCCAAGGTCGGGCATTTGCCTCTGCAGGTCTTCCCCATGGTGGGAAATTTGTTGAAGTGCCTAAATAGTATATATATATACTTGCCTGTTATTTTCATGAAAAGTAACCTGGCAAAAGTAAGTACTGTAAGTCTATCTATACTCAATTACGAAAATTCTATCTTTTATAAAGGCACACCACATATTTCATAATAATACATGCTCGTATAAAACTACGATATATTTTTTCATATAAAACTACGATATATTTATTTTTGCCATAAAAATACCACTGACTCACAAGCGCTAAAAATGTCGCATGCCTACCGTTCTTTAACCGTATTTTCAAAAACTCATTAATAATTCATGAGCAAATCGTCAAATCAGAGCTTGTAAATCGGTCACATGCACGCCTGTTTATACCCGATAAAGTAAGATTATTCAACTGGGATGACAATAGATCTCATTATCAAACCTTTTCTCTTATTAGTATTCTTTATATAAAGCATACTAATAAGGATCCTTATTAGTATGCTTTATATAAAGAATACTAATAAGCAACAAAACGTAATTCATCACAACATTAATCACACAAACAAATCAGTTTAATTCTTTATTTCACACCATCATGCAATCAAACACTTCATTTAAGTTTCAAGACAACACAGTTCTATATCTCAATTTCCATGAAATAACTTACTTTTCGACAAAATTAAACGTACAGTTATTGAAAACAGATCTAGTAAGGGTCTCTCTTACATAAATATGATCGTCTGGTAATGGAATATTGCACAACACATCATCAGGAACTTCAAAGTTAACGTCTCAGTCTAACATAAAAATAAAAAAAATGTCAAGATAATCGTACATTCTGTGCTCTAGTTCTAAACGTTGATAAACCTCTTACAAGGAAACATTACCTTTGATCGTTCTTATTCAATATCTTTACAGCATCTGATCCATTACAGTCTTCTACATGCCGCGAAATGCCACAACAAATACTATATAACGAACGCGAAGGATATCGCTCTCCGTTATCTTTAGACACTTCTTCTACGAACTTCGTTAACCAAAAATTTAGCGGTTCGGCGCTCATGTCAGCGACATCAGTGCCCAGATCGTCGACTTTAGTCACATCAACTTTGAAGCCAACTTGTTCTTCAAGACACCTCTTATTGCCCCTCGCCTCCTGCCATTCTCTAAAAATCTTGACGGCCCATTTAGTTACTGAGCGAGTTGATCTTGGTACGGCATCATCAAGCATTTTTTTTTCCTCTTCGGCAGTTTTCGCTTCACGAAACTTTCTCTACGAAGCCATCGTTCTAACTACAATTCGTATATCGCATTCACGCCCTAAAATTCCATGCATCGTAATTTCGTCGTGTTTTAGCATAATCTCTATATTCAATTCCTTGGAGATCTTTCAGTTTATTAGTCTATTGTTTCGAGATTCCTTTTTGAAGCTGTTCAATAAACTCGCATCACGTGTTTTATCGGGTCAAAAACCACTCGGGCTACGCCCTCGTGGTTTTAAACCCGATAAAACACTGCTGCTCGTTTATTAAACATTACATAAAATACGGGATTTACAGCAGTTTGAGGGGAATGCTGTGCCGTTTGTGGCTTCCTGGCTTTGGGAAAAAGGCTTGCATGGACAACTTAGTTGAGACGACGTTTGAAAGTAGTTTCTGACCTTTATTTTATAAATATACGTTTATGTTTAATAATATGGATGGTGACGGCCGCTTCAGTTGTCTGACAACAAAAACATCTGCTTCTTTAAATTCCCCTGGGAGGGGCATTTGCATCAATTTCAAGACCCCTCTGTGGGGATTTGGTACAGCTATGCTGACCCCATGGTGGGGCAATTGCAATATTCTAACGCAAAAATGTCAAATGCCGGGAGGGGGGGCGATGGGGGGTGGTGGTCACGCTTGGAATTGATTGAGACATAACACCTCCAAAATAACAGTGGCGCGAAGAGTACTTCAAACGTCACGTATGATGGAATCATTCTCACAAGCTTGTAAAAGGCAGGGTACAATTTTTGATGTGATAGTCTTCTGCTGACTTGTCCGTACGAGTGTGAATAACAGTTAGGAGGATTGGTGTAAAGTAACACACAATCATACTGATAACGATGGCGTTGGCAACCGTGTGTCGTTTCCAGTACTTCAACCAGACTCGCCGGATAGGAATGTCAAACCAGTGAATTTGAATAAAAATGGAAAGGCAATTAAATACAAAGTCAATACCCAGCCCAATAGAAATCCTGACCAAAGAGTCTTTTAGAACAGGCCAAACAGAAATTTCAAAGTTTGTTATGAGGTACAACACAAGATAAAATTGAGTCATTACGAAAGTGATGTATTCAAAAAGCATGTTTTGGATCTCTATGTCTGCCGTCATGCGTCGATGATGAGGTGTGTTGTTTGGTATTTGCCTTAGTCTTCTACAACAGAAAGTGTTTTTCAGGAACTTGACGAGACGTGTCCATATCTTTTCCCGGATTCGTCTCGTTGCCTGCCTGGCGACGTTGGAAAAACCACTGAACAATGAAAGACCAACGAATAACCATATGCTGTTGAAATCAGCCTGCATGATACGGTAAAGAAAAATTGTTGCCCCTCGCAGATAATAGACAAGAAGGTAACTTCGTTCTGGCGGGAAAATCTTGGCGGAGTTTCGCTGCAAGATCATACGCTTACAAATGGCAGTTGGTAACAACGCGACGATAGGAGCAATGGCGGCCACTAGGATTTTGTAGGTCTGGTTTTCAAGCTGATTAAAGAACGGAACAATAGCATACCTGTAGACGTAGGCTATGGACAAAGTAGCCATAAAACCTGATGAAATGACAGTGAAAACTTGAAGCTTAGAGATCAAAGGATGAACCTTGTGAATTTTTCGTGATACAAGAACGTTTCCCCAGACAAGGTTCACAACCAACAGGACATTCGATGGATATAAGTAGTAATCTTTTGTTTTGAAAACGCCAAAAACAAATACAAATGCTTTGTAGATCGCCACTACTGCCCCCGTAGCGAAGGCGATATACAAAGTTGCGATGTGATTAAGTTTGAAGTCTGTCCATCCAAATAGCAATATTATCGTAACTGGAATCCAAATCAAGAAAATTAGAATTGCTTGAATATCTTCACCAATAAATTGCCATCTCATCACTGCAAGTGGTATACTGTTGTTGTGTCGACTCCACTCCAAACATAAATCAGCTGTGTTCAGATCAAGATAAAGAAAGGTGATTCCTAACAGTCCTATTGGAAACACAGCTACTATTATTGTTAGACTTGCTTGTAGACTTCTCTGAATAGACTGGCGGAAGCTTGGCGTGACACGCAATTCTCTACCACTGACAGATCCATAGTTTTGTGAAGCGAAGTAATGTATCAATTGTTGTGAAAACTGGCCTCCATCTTCTCTTTCGTATTCTCTATGGACCTTGTCTTGCCAAAGTGGGTCATTTTCTTCAGATTCTTCAGTCATTGAAGCTCTTTCTGCTCCGTTATTTTGGCGAGATAGCTGAGGTGGATCTGACGTAAACAGTGACACGAGCGAGAGAAAGAATCCAACTATTTCTTCGATCATGTTTTAGGGTGACGAATTGGAGTTCGAAATGGTAAATATGTTCAGTGTTTTTATTGTTTATTAGCGCTAGTGAAGTAAGCACTACTTTCTGATAGAAACGCATCTATACCGTAGGTAACCGGGCGGCTATATACTTTCATAATTATATAGCCTCTAAGGCGGCTACTTTAAGAAGGGCGGTTACTTTCGGAGGGCGGTTACTCTCCGGTTGCTGTTTTAGATATCGGCGGGTTGCTATTTTTGGTATCACCTTAGCTAATACTACACCTTGTAGTATTCATTTCATTTGAACAATATAAATTTCGCAAAATGTTTCAAAGTGTTTAATATAATTTTTATTAAATGACAATAGCTGAGTAGTTACATTTTTTCTATATATATTAATAATAAAGTGTTTACACGTTTAGGTATACTTAGATCGTTTTATTCATTGCTTTTTGCTTTAAAGCAGAAATCTTTAGCTTCAGGTTCTTATATCAACTGGCAAGAATAAATGGAAGACTATGATTCTTAAATAAGTTAATACCAGAGGTTATACGAAAATAAGTATTGGAAGCGGCTACTTTTGAGGGGGGCGGTTACTTTAAAAAGGGCGCCTATTTTCGGGTTTCCATAGTAAGTGTTAAAAAAAGCGGCTATACTTTCGAAGGGGAAGTTACTTTCACGAGACTCTACGGTATATTAGTGGGTTTGGCGCGTGGGCCAATCAGTAAATGCAGGCACGGTCTTGATCTCGAATTTATCCGCAGGAAGTGTCTGTAAAGAATCGAAACCGAAACGCCGGAAACGAAATCGGTGAATGTCCCTGAATCAAGAAATTTTTCATAACTGGAAATAAATTGAGACATACTCACGTAAAAACGCGCAAGCTGTTACATACATGCAAGCAAGTTGTTACAAGGCTGTTGAACCTAGGCTGACACCGTCATGTGTTCGCACTGGCTGTCCGTCTGTTAACATGTCTGTAACAGGTTGTTGACAACTTGTAACAAGGCTGATGACTGCAACAGACTGATGACAAGTTATTGCAACTCAACAACCTGTTACCGCTCTGCACTTAACAAGTTGTTAACAGGTTCATGCTAACAAGGTAGCAGCTTCTTGAATGAACAGCATTGTTACAACCTGTTAACAGGCTTGCTACCGACCTGTTGCGAACACATCCTGTTGACAAGCTGTGAGATTTTTACGTGTGTATATGATTCACACGAACTTGTGCGTCATATATCTTGGGAGACGAATAAACGTATCCTTCAGTAACATATAGTTAAAAAGACTGAGTGTGCAAATGCGGCTACTGTCACTGTAAAATTAAACTTTATTAAAAAGGAATTAAGCTTTTGTCGTACAACGACATCATCAACGACATCATTACTGGCCAAACGCTTTCAACATTTCATTCAACATCGTTCAACATTGTTGAATTCAACATGTTGAAAGCGTTTGGCCACCCCTGTTGAATGATGTTGAACGTTGTTGAATGGTATTGAATGATGTTGAACGAAATTTGAACATGTTCAAATTTTCGTTCAACACGCGTTCAACATTTCTATTGTTCTCAAAATGTTGAAAGGTGTTGAACACATTTGGCCACATTTCATTCAACTTTGTTGAACAGAGACATGCGCCATGCGGGATATTGTCGATTCCAGCTTTTGTGGTAGCCCGCGTTCAATTAATTGTCATTCATGAATGTTGAGCGATGTTGAATTCATTAGATTGACTGTATCTCTGTCTCTACCGACGATGTCCGTCATTATGTCATTGACGGTTTGGCACGCCGATAGATGTTTGTAAACAGACGATTTTGGCGTTTTGAGATGTTCTCTATAATTCTGGCTTGCAATTTACGGGTTGTACTTCCGATATATATTTCGTGGCAGTTACGGTATGTGATTCAGTGGACGACGCCTTCATAGGTCTTACGGCAGACAAGGCTTGTCTTAGTGCTGAAGATCTGTGGATGATTCTGACGGGCAGGTCTTCAGATTGAAATATCTAGTTTACAGAGAATACGTAAAAAGTGAAATATTAAAAGAGTAAACAGTGAAATATTAGTCTACAGAGTCCGAGATATGGAATGCGGAAATAGAAATACTTGGTGTCGGTGTGAAAATTGTTTTTATATTGGAGTTGTTCGTAGTAGAAATATAGAGGATGCGCGGCCCGGTAGACATATTTAAAAAATAAAGTAAAACGTTCTCTGACTAAATATTTTAATGGCGAGCTATCGCCTACCAGAACTGTAGCCTTCAACGGGTGAAATTTTTTTGAATAATACATGATGACGTAATTGCTGCCGAGCGTAGCGAGGCAGCACTCTAATCTTGGCATGTCTTGACTTGGGTTCGCTGTGTCTTATGCCCAGACCTCTTTACCGAGCTATGTATAGTCAACGAAATCGAGATTTTGCGAGGGATGTATGTTGACTATTTTATGACGTTTTGCATACGTTAGAAGGATTGCTCTGCCGGAGGTTATATTAATATAAACACCACGACGGCGATGGAGTTCTGAACTGGCAATGCCATGATCATGAGCAGTTTACCTTCTTCCTCGAAGGAAAATTTTACGGTAAGAGCGATACATCATGTCTTTATTTGCTTTCGGAAGTATTCATCATTCAGTGGTCAGTCTGCTATTAATCCAGTATATTCAACTATTCAGTGGAACTCGACAAGCTAGAGTTGACATTGTCTTGCTTTTGAGAATGATATTACGCGTGATGATTTTCTCTTGCTGAGCCATTTATACCAACTGCTGTTCTAGGCATTGACACTTTGTCGGCTAAGAACATATTTTACTTATAATTAATTCTAAAAATATTCTTTATAAGGACTCATAATTATGCATGGTACATTGCTGTATATTTTTAAGCTCTAAGTTAGTCACGAGGTTAGTCATAAGTTATGACTAACTCATAACATGAGACAATTTGAATTGCATTGACAGTTTTGCCACAGCATTAGAGCAAGAGGCATGATTATTTACTATTTGTACATTAATTGTGTGTATATCTTGTCAAAACCCTTGTCAATCATGTCAATGGATAAGTTGTAGTAATTTGTAGTTTTCAGTGTAGATATTCTGTGTATACTGTAATTAATATTAAATTTTTAGACTTTCCAGCTTCCTTCACAGGCAACTATGTGTGCTCTTATTGGGTGGTGTGGGCAAACTTGGTTGGAGTGGGGAAACTTGGGTGGAGTGGGCAGACTTGGGTGGAGTGGGCAAACTTGGGTGGAGTGGGCAAACTTGGGTGGAGTGGGCAAATTTGGGTGGAGTCGGCAGACTTGGGTGGAGTGGGCAAACTTGGGTGGAGTGGGCAAACTTGGATGGAGTGGGCAGACTTGGGTGGAGTGGGCAAACTTGGGTGGAGTGGGCAAACTTGGATCAAGTGGGCAAGGGCCACAAAGTGCACAGAGACTGAATTAAGGTTCTTATTGCATTTGAGGCAGCACTTCACTTGCGATAGTAATTTCTAGTTGTAGATCTAATAATAAATATTGAGGTAATAAGATATAATTCTAGCGTTGTTTACGTAAAAGAAGCGACTATTGTTGCGGTAATGGTTTAGAATTGTTATTGGCTTGATTCACTTTATTTTTTTAAATCTTTCTTAGTATCTGCGATAACGTGTGGAGGGTATAACCGTTGGTGTGGACGTAGTGGTGTGGAGTACTATGTCGAAATCTTTGTTGTGTTTGGCCTTGCTCAGTGCTCACCTCTGAGCTGCATCGTTTGTTGATTCTCGTTCTTTCATTCTTGATCATATTAATCTTGGACTTCTTGCATGGGTAGGGCAGGTTTACTGATATGCGCGAAAAGGTTTCTTGGCCTTGGCCTTTTTCTTATAAAATTCAAATTCCGCTGTGCCTTCGTCGGTGATAGTGACGTTAGATCCGATTTAGGGTATGTTATGATATCGGAACATTGGTTGGAGGTTGGAGGTTTCCTCAGTGCCGGAGGTTGGTCAATTCCATCCTATATGGTTTGCAAGCCTGTAAAAGCTAGTGTTCATGTCTGTTATTGTATTGTTGTTGACGCCAGAGGAAAGACTGCTTTTCCGGCCTTTATAGCTAGTAGGTTCCGTTCGTTCGTTCGTTCGTTCGTTCGTTGTCAGGCTATATTTATCTGTCAAGTCTGTGACTAGAAGTCGGTATTAGCAGGAGATGTAGCAGATGGCAGTTGGCTATTATCGTGGTTGCTTGTAGTGGGGCGTTTGGCTGTTCTTCTTTAAGTAATAGATACAATATGAGCGGCCGAACTGTATGGGATTTACAATGGCGAACCGAAAGTATCTGACTTGTGAAATGAAAAGATATACAGTATTTCATAGAGTTTTGTGCTTTCTTGAATGGAAATAAAACCATATATAATCGATGTGTTTTTGCGGTTACTAATAAAGTTTCAAAAACTCATTAATAATTCATGAGCAAATCGTCAAATCAGAGCTTGTAAATCGGTCACATGCACGCCTGTTTATACCCGATAAAGTAAGATTATTCAACTGGGATGACAATAGATCTCATTATCAAACCTTTTCTCTTATTAGTATTCTTTATATAAAGCATACTAATAAGGATCCTTATTAGTATGCTTTATATAAAGAATACTAATAAGCAACAAAACGTAATTCATCACAACATTAATCACACAAACAAATCAGTTTAATTCTTTATTTCACACCATCATGCAATCAAACACTTCATTTAAGTTTCAAGACAACACAGTTCTATATCTCAATTTCCATGAAATAACTTACTTTTCGACAAAATTAAACGTACAGTTATTGAAAACAGATCTAGTAAGGGTCTCTCTTACATAAATATGATCGTCTGGTAATGGAATATTGCACAACACATCATCAGGAACTTCAAAGTTAACGTCTCAGTCTAACATAAAAATAAAAAAAAATGTCAAGATAATCGTACATTCTGTGCTCTAGTTCTAAACGTTGATAAACCTCTTACAAGGAAACATTACCTTTGATCGTTCTTATTCAATATCTTTACAGCATCTGATCCATTACAGTCTTCTACATGCCGCGAAATGCCACAACAAATACTATATAACGAACGCGAAGGATATCGCTCTCCGTTATCTTTAGACACTTCTTCTACGAACTTCGTTAACCAAAAATTTAGCGGTTCGGCGCTCATGTCAGCGACATCAGTGCCCAGATCGTCGAGTTTAGTCACATCAACTTTGAAGCCAACTTGTTCTTCAAGACACCTCTTATTGCCCCTCGCCTCCTGCCATTCTCTAAAAATCTTGACGGCCCATTTAGTTACTGAGCGAGTTGATCTTGGTACGGCATCATCAAGCATTTTTTTTTCCTCTTCGGCAGTTTTCGCTTCACGAAACTTTCTCTACGAAGCCATCGTTCTAACTACAATTCGTATATCGCATTCACGCCCTAAAATTCCATGCATCGTAATTTCGTCGTGTTTTAGCATAATCTCTATATTCAATTCCTTGGAGATCTTTCAGTTTATTAGTCTATTGTTTCGAGATTCCTTTTTGAAGCTGTTCAATAAACTCGCATCACGTGTTTTATCGGGTCAAAAACCACTCGGGCTACGCCCTCGTGGTTTTAAACCCGATAAAACACTGCTGCTCGTTTATTAAACATTACATAGACGGTGAATTTTATATGTAAGAATGTTTGCTCCAGTAAAGGTCTATTGATTTGCTTTGTTGCTTGCAATGCTTTTTTGCATGATTGAATTTGTTAAGATATACCTAAGAGAGTTTGGGATAATTTTCAAGCAGATCACCTAATTTATTCAATTTTTGCAGTTGCATGAGAGCGAAGGTCAGGTTATGGACTCTTCACGCTTTCGCTGTCCAAAAAGCAGGGAAGAAGAACGTTCTATGCTGATTGAATCAATTCCAAAAAACACTCGCCATAATACAAAGTGGGCGGTTAAGGTATTTGAAGATTGGCAACATGCAAGAAAAAATAAGGAAGCGAGAAAGGAAACGGTTGGCATGCACAATAGACGACATGTCGGCAGAAACGTTGGACTTTTGGCTCACTAAATTTACAGAAGAAGTCACAAATCAAAGTGGTGGACGATATCCCCCCGAAACGTTATATCTACTGATATGTGGATTGAATCGCTATTTCAGTAGCTGATGGGAAATAGGACAACAGCTTTAATGTTCTAGACAAAGCTGATCGAAGGTAAGACATGAAGATATTTTGAGATTACACTTTTCCTCGTGTTTATATCAATTTACAAAGCGAAGGTATTTTGGTGCTTATCGTTAAAAAATCTTTCGTTGTTTTCTAGATTTGCACTTTTTCGAAGAACACTAGATGCGGAAATGAAAGACGCGACAAGGTGTGGAATTGCACAAATGGCGAAGAAAGAAGAAAGAGAACAAATTACCAAAGCGGAGGAAGCCAAAATGTGGGAACTAAGGTCCATGTTCTTCAAGTGTTTCAGACTGGGGTAAAGAGCCAGTAGAGAAAAAAGTAGCAAATGTTAGCGATGACAACAAGTTGCAATTGGCTATGACTGAAGGTTCAGATTTCTTTTCAAATTTTGCGATTTCTGTGACGAGTATATTTAGCAAATATGCCCATACCAGCGATTGATAGGGGTAAAGTTGATAATAATATCTGTACAAACGCAGTGTTTAATATTTGGTTTTTGGCGTTGTTTATCGATTGTAGCTTACTTTGTGTGGTTGTGAAGTAACTGAATAAAAACTGTGCTTGTGTGCTTGTTGTTGATGAACGTAATAAGTATTCTGTATCTGAATTAGAGAATACTAATTAGCGTACTTAGTATTCTGTATTCGAATTACAGAATACTAATTAGGTTAATTAGTATTCTGTATCAATTGATCGCATGGGTTGGTTACTCGTTTCGAGTTATCGGGTTTACAGGCTATCCTTGTGACACGATAGATGACATGATTGGACGAGAAGTTCATTAATTATTCATGAATTTTACAAGAAACTATATAACTCCTGTTATGTAGTCGTTCTCCATGAAATTTACTGGAGGTATTAAGGCTAGGTATATTTGTGTGTCGAAAATGTTTTGATCATATCACTACTATAGAGAAATTAATTGTCATTGTCTGGTTTAGAACACTTTGTTCGATGTATAGTTTGAACGATCGAGCGCCGCAGATGTTTGCTCTTGTTGAGAAAATATACTTTCACGTGATGGTTTGCTTTGTTCAAATATAGCGAGGTTGCACGGAATTATTGAGCGGTGTTGGAAGTCGCAAATTAGGCTGCTGGATGGTGCATGGTGGGGGAAAGCTTGGTACACTGCATGGCGCAGGACTAATTAGGTAAGTCGTTGTTTCATCTTCCCTAAGCTCTCGCTGACGTTGAGTGCTTTCTTTAAAAGGATAAAATCGGCTTGGGCCAAGCCAAGCTAGGCCGTTCAAAAGACGACTAAAGGTATCTTCAGTAACATATGTAGTTAAAGACACTGAGTGTGCAAATGCGGTCACTGTTACTGTAAAAAAACGGCTTTATTAAAAAGAGTTAAGCTTTCGTCGTACATCGACATCAGATCTGAGAAAGCATGCTGTGGCCTAGCGTTTATACCCAAAGTTATGAATAACTTTAGGGTTAAATGTCATAGTATCAGAATAAATTTAGGATTAAAATGTCATAAAAAAGGCAGAATTCCCCAAATTTTATAGTGTATAAGAATAAAGAAACAAAAATGAAATACAAAGCATTTTCGATCTGCTAGTTCTATACGTTCTTCGCGTGAGTTAACAGAAGGTCGTTCATTTAATCTGATTGACTGTATCTCTGTCTCTAGCGACGATCTTCGTCTTGATGCATTGGTGGTTTGGCATTCGGACGCCTTTATGGGAGCAAATTAAAACTCTTGTGGCCGCATTTGCACACTCAGTCTCTTCAACTATATATGTTACTGAAAGATACCTTTATTCGCCTTTTGAACTTAACTTACCTTCCTGCGCCAGTGTATACCAGTATACAGGGTGTCCCAAAAAAAATGCCCCCCATCCGTTTTTGTAGTGCATCTTCTTTAATTTGGGTACAAGAAGTAAATTTTTATATCACGCCGAAAGCCCATCACTCCTTCTTTGTTGTCTGAAATTTTCAGAGCTTAATAGTTATCTACTCGCTTCCTGGAGTCATTTAAAGAGGCAATATCAAAATTTGAACTTGTCCAAATTATGCAAATTATCTATGGGCGCTTTCCAATTGACAAGGTTAGGGTTAGGGTTAGGGGTCTAACCGTGTAATTGGAAAGCCCCCTATGCTACCTACAGATTTGGAAAAATACAGGGTGTCCCAAACGAATGTCGCCCATCCCGTTTTTGACCACAGCTTTGTTTGAGTGCGGAATACAAGTTTGAATACATATGCATGTGAAAACTGACCACGGGGAATAAAGTTTGATTCCAAATGAAGCAAAGGGTTCCTTCGGGTAATAATAATGCTCATGAGAGTTCCATGCACATGTTTGCCATGTAGGCAGAAGTGCACTTTACTTCATCCGTCTTAAGATGGTTGGACTGCATGGTACTTTCCTATCATGAAACGAGAAGCCCAACAAGGACAAGGGAATCCTTTAGGAGAAGATTTCCAAATCTTGACGTAGCATACATAATTTGGACAAGTTCAAATTTTGATGTTGCCTCTTTAAATTACTACATGCACTTAGCTCTGAAAATTTCAGACAACAAAGAAGGAGGGATGGGCTTTCGGCGTGATATAAAAATTTACTTCTTGTACCATAATTAAAGTAGCTAGGTGCACCTCATAAATGGATGGGGGGCATTTTTTTGGGACACCCTGTACAAAGCTTTCCCCATGCACCACCATCAGTCCAGAATTTTCGACTTCCAACACACCGTTCCAATCTCGCCATATTTGAATAAAGCAAACAACCACGTGAAATATATATATTCTCAACAAGAGCAAACAACATCTGCGGAGCTCCGATCGCTCAAAAATACATCGAACAAAGAGTTCTAGACCAGACAATGACAATTAATGTGATATATGATTAAAACATTTTCGACACACAAATACCTAGCCTATAATACCTCCAGCAAATTTCATAGGGAACGACTACATACTAAGAAACTATATATAACTCCTGTTAAAGAAGAACAACCAAACGGACTACGCCCCTTCAAGCAACCACGATAGTATATATAGGCAACTGCCATCTCAGTGCTACATTTCTGCCTGCTAATAACGATCTTCTAGTCACAGATTTGACAGATATATATATATAGCCTGACGAAGCCTGACATCGAACGAACGGAACCTACTGAGCTAAAAGCTCAAAAATCCAGTCTTTCCTCTAGCATCAACGACAATACAATACAATAACAGACATGAACATTAGCTTCTGCAGGCTTGCAAACCATATACGATGGAATGATTACCAACCTCCAACAATCAACCAAAGTTTCGATATCATAACATATACCCTAAATCTGGTAACGCTACGTTAATTGTTTGCTCTATTGACTCAGGCCCTCATCAGAGCAATTGCCAACATCGTGTTGGCTCACGTCATATAAACTAAACAACTAAGGGGGTGTTTACACGAGGCCGGCCCGAACTCAAGCCGGACTAAATTGTGCATTTTTAGTATTGTTTGCATGAGGTCGATATTGAAATTAGTTATATGGCCATGGTTCCTATTACGTCGGTTAAAAAGCTTTTTTGTCGTATAATCCGAATCGGTTCGATACATGGAAAGCCGGCTTGGAGTTAGTTAGCTGGCCTCAAAATTTCAGTTCGGTCTAGCAGGCGACCTGAGATTAGGCCGACGTGAACTGAATCTCAGGCTGGACTCATGAAAATGACCTGACAGTAAAAACACTACAACCGACCTAAAGTCCAGCCCAACAGAAATCCTGACTAATTTTAGAACAGGCCAAGATAAACTTGACTCATTATGAGAGCACGCATATGTCTGCCGTCATGTGTCGCTGATGAGGTCATGTTGTTTGGTATTTGCCTTAGTCTTCTACAACAGACAATCTTTTTCAGGAGATTGACTAGACGTGTCCATATTTCCCCCCGGATTTGTCATTGACAAATTTTGTCGCGTTGCCTGCCTGGCGATGTTGGAAAAACCACTGAACAATGAAAGACCACCTGAAGATCCTCTTTGCTCAGATCACTAGAACTGATTGTTAACGACATAAGGCTGAGGGTAAAGATGCATGTTCTTTGATCAGTTCAACAGGACCATTGCTCTAACGACATGAGGCTGAGGCCGACGATCCTCTTTGCTCAGCTCAACAAGACCATTGCTAACGACAAGAGGCTGAAGATTCTCTTTGCTCAGTTCAACAGAACCATTGCTAACGACATGAGGCTGAGACTGAAGATTCTCTTTGTTCAGTTCAACAGAACCATTGCTGACGACATGAGGCTGAGGCTGAAGATCTTCTTTATTCAGTTCAACAGAACCATTGCTAACGACATGAGGCTGAGACTGAAGATTCTCTTTGTTCAGTTCAACAGAACCATTGCTAACGACATGATCGAGGCTGAGGCTGAAGATCTTCTTTGTTCAGTTCAACAGAACCATTGCTGACGACATGAGGCTGAGGCTGAAGATCTTCTTTATTCAGTTCAACAGAACCATTGCTAACGACAACAGGCTGAGGCTGAAGATCTTCTTTGTTCAGTTCAACAGAACCATTGCTAACGACAAGAGGCTGAAGATCTTCTTTGTTCAGTGCATTGCTGACGACATGAGGCTGAGGCTCAAGATCTTCTTTGCTCAGTTCAGGTTTGGAAATATAAAAGTGGATTTTTATTCAGCACTTTTTGTCGCATAGTCAACATCTTTTGTACAAATCGAATAGTTATGCTTTGTTCCACCTAGAAACCTATATAGGGCACTTTCCATTGCGTCTGCCCGCGCGAACAGAGCGTTCATACTTCAATTTTCAACGCGGACGCGGAATGGAAAGTGGCCTTTACAAGATAAACAAGTCGATCGCCTGCACGACGATTTTAAGCGCCGGATGAAAACCTGACAATTTTGTGAGAGATTTTGTGACTTCAATAAGACGCAGCCAAACAAAAAACTGCTTAAAACTCTCTAAAATTACTAAATAAAATGCGATTCAGATATATAAGAAGCGCGAACAAGGATGTTGTATTTCGATAAATTACAACTTTTGAAAAATGTGTTGCGATTTTTTCCTTGTATTTTCTAGAAGTATAATGCGAAATTTTCTCCGTGGAGTAGCATTTTGCTTTGCTTTTTCAAATTAATTTCTCCCGAGAGCTCTAAATCCTTATTTTTAGACCTCTGATTATACATTGTAAAAAGAATATGAAACGGAATTTACCTAGTTCCCCTACACGACAATGAGTCAATTTTTGTCATCTAATTACTTTTTAATTTCCCCAGATTCTGTGATACATATACATATGCATATACCTTCATACTCGCTGTACTAACTCTACTGCACTGCGCTGCATGCACTGTACTATACTGGCTATACTGCACTGTACTGCACCGCGCTGCGCCATGCACTGCACTGCATTGGATTATGCATTAAATTAAATACAAAATACATTAATTAAAAATAAGTGAATAAATGCCTTAATTTATTGGTCAGGCTACTAATCTACGGTTACTTCGAAAAGATGTTCTGACCAAAGATATAAGTTGATGATTTCTTAAAGCCGTCCATACAATAGTCAACAATCAAGAAAATCACAGAAATAACTACTCCTACACATATTGCCAGAAATAGACCAATCAAGTCATTCATTGACAAACGAGCAAATGTTGCACCATCTTCTCGGTTCTCTACACTACATTGTCCAACAAACCAGCGATCCTTTAACTTTCTGGCGATGTCGTAACTCTCGTATTGCATCAGTGTTTGGGATATTCTTGCAGTGAGTGACGAATTCTTTTTTACAGCTAATCCAAAACCAGACTGGAAAAATGGTTTCCCGACAACTTTAAACGAACAATCCTTACTTTTAGCAGCAGCAAAATTTTCCAACGTTGGATAATCGCCGACGAACGCCTGAAGTTTTCTGACAAACGAAAATATAAGGCTGGTTCAGGATAAAATAAGTTGCATTATTACACACATTATGCACGCATCCTTGTAACAAATGACTCACAGTACTATTCCAGTCAAAGTTAATTAAATAGGATTATAGGAAAAAGAAAAACAAAAAATCCTCACGTTATCTAAATCAGTATCAATTATCACAAATATGCATGTTATCGAATTAACTCTTTCCTGTCCAAATCGGTCTTTGGTATTTTATTCTGGCTAACGCCAGACGATTTTATTCACCTCTGGGGAAGTCCTCAGAATCTCTCTAAACCGTGTACCATGTACATCATGTCCTATATACATCAACCTTGAGCTAAAATAACGACGTTCAAAAACGTAAAAATGGGAAAAAATTATAATTGCAAAAACTATTTTTCATGTACGAGAGCAGATATGAGATATCGAAAAACTATTAACATTCGCAAACATAATATTTAAAGATATTTTAATTATTAGTATTTTATGAACCGTCTATACAGTTAGCTTACCCCAAATCCATTTGTCTTATTCCTTCAGAAAAGGTTTCTACACTATGGTGCTTCATGTAATGCCAAATTCTGTGAAACATTGGATCCTCAGTCGCTTGAAAGAATCTTTCAAAGCTCGAATCTTTAACGGTTCCAATCTTGAAACTTGCTGGTGGGTTCTGAAGCTATATATTAGTTTTAAAATAAGAATTAATAAAGATGATTACTCTAGAACTAGAACTTTAAACCCTGTCTGCTTAAAGCCGGTTTTCCACTTGCGAATTTTTTCGGGCGAATCGACATTAATTTTTTCTTTTGTCTTATGAGTTCTCGGCTGGAACTATAATTTGAGATCTATTCAATATTTACAACAGAAATGTCGATTCGCGCGAAAATAATCGCAATTGGAAAACTGGCTTAACCCCCTTGTTTCATTGTTTCGTTTGGAACAATGACTCTAGTATTTCGCTCTGCATGTTGTTCACAATAATCAGTGTTTAAACGAGCTTTCAAAAACTCATTAATAATTCATGAGCAAATCGTCAAATCAGAGCTTGTAAATCGGTCACATGCACGCCTGTTTATACCCGATAAAGTAAGATTATTCAACTGGGATGACAATAGATCTCATTATCAAACCTTTTCTCTTATTAGTATTCTTTATATAAAGCATACTAATAAGGATCCTTATTAGTATGCTTTATATAAAGAATACTAATAAGCAACAAAACGTAATTCATCACAACATTAATCACACAAACAAATCAGTTTAATTCTTTATTTCACACCATCATGCAATCAAACACTTCATTTAAGTTTCAAGACAACACAGTTCTATATCTCAATTTCCATGAAATAACTTACTTTTCGACAAAATTAAACGTACAGTTATTGAAAACAGATCTAGTAAGGGTCTCTCTTACATAAATATGATCGTCTGGTAATGGAATATTGCACAACACATCATCAGGAACTTCAAAGTTAACGTCTCAGTCTAACATAAAAATAAAAAAAATGTCAAGATAATCGTACATTCTGTGCTCTAGTTCTAAACGTTGATAAACCTCTTACAAGGAAACATTACCTTTGATCGTTCTTATTCAATATCTTTACAGCATCTGATCCATTACAGTCTTCTACATGCCGCGAAATGCCACAACAAATACTATATAACGAACGCGAAGGATATCGCTCTCCGTTATCTTTAGACACTTCTTCTACGAACTTCGTTAACCAAAAATTTAGCGGTTCGGCGCTCATGTCAGCGACATCAGTGCCCAGATCGTCGACTTTAGTCACATCAACTTTGAAGCCAACTTGTTCTTCAAGACACCTCTTATTGCCCCTCGCCTCCTGCCATTCTCTAAAAATCTTGACGGCCCATTTAGTTACTGAGCGAGTTGATCTTGGTACGGCATCATCAAGCATTTTTTTTTCCTCTTCGGCAGTTTTCGCTTCACGAAACTTTCTCTACGAAGCCATCGTTCTAACTACAATTCGTATATCGCATTCACGCCCTAAAATTCCATGCATCGTAATTTCGTCGTGTTTTAGCATAATCTCTATATTCAATTCCTTGGAGATCTTTCAGTTTATTAGTCTATTGTTTCGAGATTCCTTTTTGAAGCTGTTCAATAAACTCGCATCACGTGTTTTATCGGGTCAAAAACCACTCGGGCTACGCCCTCGTGGTTTTAAACCCGATAAAACACTGCTGCTCGTTTATTAAACATTACATAATCCCCGGGCTTTATATATAATCCCTATGAATTTATAATGAGGGATTTCTGGGATATAAATCCCTCAAAACAACAAAGAAAACCGACTTGATCGTGTTGTAAACTCAGAGAAAAACTCTGAGCTCCAGGCAGGACTCGAACCCACACAACCTTCCGAATGCCAGCTGGACGCTCTCACCATTGAGGCACTGGAACTCAGATGGTAGATCGAGGTTGTTTCAAGTGCGATACAGTAGGTCATTCTCTATTCCTACTTTCTCTTTTTCCTACTTTACTATAACAATAAAGGGTTAATATGTTGCTTCTGGTATGTATATAAAACAGACAGTATTGTAAAAATATTTCCAACATGAAGTTACGCGGGGTACGTATTGTTCATTAATCCTTTTTAAAAAGATTTGGAATTTGGTATTGATATGCATAACGATATATGATATAAAAAGGAATCTTCATCTCTTTTGCTCTTTTATATCATGTCACTCTATAAAGTAAATGGTTTGAACCTAGGAGTATTGTAACGTGTTTGAGAAAGTTGCTTGTCTAGGTTAGAGTATATAGTCTTGAGAAAGACTGTTTGTGGTGGTAGTGACTGACGTTTCGCCTATACGAACCTGACCAAAACCTTTCACTTGACTCTGAAGATGACCGCCGCGAGGCCGTCGAAACGTCAGTCACTAACACCACAAACAGTCTTTCTCAAGACTACTCTAACCTAGACGAGTAACTTCCTCAAACATGTTATGTCACTCTATACCACACATTCATAGAAACTACGTTAATTTGACTCCTGTGAGTGAATAAATCCATTGTTGTTAAAATAAGTATAAAAACATCCTATGTTAGTTTTTTTTGTAAAAAAATTAAGCAATAAATTAATTTTCTGCAGAATTCCTTGTTAATATACATATAACTGTACTAAATGCACTACTAAATATATTAATTACTACTAAGGCAAAACATTATTGCTTAAGTATTTGATTCAGGCCAAACTTTAAAAATAGAATAAGGATAGCAATAAATATTACCTTAATATCTCTGATCCCAGCTTCGCTCAACGGTAGTATCTCTTCCTCAACAACAAGAAAAGCTGCCAAATTCGCGGTGTAACTAGTAATCACTATTAGCATACAGAAAGCAAAGGACAGGGCGAGGATTCGACACGCGAAGCTCTTTGGCCTTGTGCCAACATCAAAAGTTTGAAAAACCAAACTCCATGTGAACCAGATTGTTTCGATTAAGTTAAACGTATGCCGGTTCGGTTTTCCTTTTCTCTTGCGTTCTCTTCGGCCATACGGGCTAAACCTTTCCAGCAACCACATGAAAAGCAGGACAACGTTGACAATAATAACGATAGCGACCCATAATGTAGCTGCGAAAGGATCCATAAAACCTGTCCAATTACTCTTATCCCGACGGAAAACTTTTACTAAGACGCCCATGCCTGAAGCAATAAAAGGGTGGGTGAAATCCACAACGGTTGAACGTTGCTCATTAATGGTTAAGTCAGCAAGCGCGATATCTGCATCACCACGTACCACTTCTCCAATTAAACCTGACCATTGACCTGTCTTGTGATCCAGCGCGCCATACTTTCCATCTTTGGCTAAGTGAATCCTCACTGAAAATCCAATATCTTTCTTAAGCAATTTTATTAAGTCAATGCAATAACCGGAACAACAAGATTGTTGACCGTCCACTCCAAAACAAGGCAAACCTAACGCACAACTAAGTTCACCTGACTTGTTCTGTGCATAATGTTTGTTGAAAGCAATATATGGTTCTTGTATTATCACAGTAACTCTCAAGACTAATCCTGCTGCTAGTCTAGATTCCAGGATATCTTCTCCAGTTACCGGTGGCCAGCCATTGCGCAATACTTTCAACACATTGTTCTGATATCGAGCGATAACTATCTCGTTATTGCCAGATTGATTTTCACCAACAGGACAGTAATCCACATCATAGTCTATGTTAGTTCGAAAACCGTTCTGATCAAATTGTATCCTTCCAGTGTAACCATTTGTTTGCACAAGTTTCATGGCTCTATACAAAACAGAAATTAACCTGCTGTTAACTTAGACACTAATCATGTCACTTCTTTAAAAACCTACAAATGCCTAAATTTCTTGCCTGCATGATCGACTGCAAAATCTAGTACCGTACCAAGCTATAGAATAATTTGTCGACGTGTGATCCTATATTTCATGTATAATGTATATCATACACGAGAAGCTGTTTATTATCTGATTTGAAAACACCGAGAAGTGTGTTGAAAAACGAGGCGATAGCCGAGATTTTTAACTCACTTCGAGGTGTTTTTAAATCAGATAATAAACGGCTTTCGTGTGTATGGCATAGCTTCTCAAACAAATCAGTATTTAAAGAGAAATTTGAGGTAAAACTTATCTTAATTTATGGGCGTTTATTACCACATTTCACAACAACGTCTCGGTAACTGATTCCATTATGTTTTCCTCATGAATCATTAATGAGTTTGAGAAATATATTTATAAAAATATTTCATATGTGTGATCCTATATATAGTACATGCGAATTTAATTGAAATGTTCACTCCTCAATTTTGAGACAATGTACGACGTATGCATTGTACAGTAAAATTTACACCTTTTTTAATTTTTAAAATTTACAAGATTTTATACCTTTTCCCCTCAGACTATACTTCTCTCTACTGATACTTAGTGCACTTTGGTTAGCTGTACGTCCAGCAAATGGAAGCGGCAAATTTTATCTGGATACATCAATTAGTGAAGAGTGACTTTATGTTTTACATTTAAACATTTTAAGCTATGATTTTAATACTGAATTATTTTTTGTGGCTGTACTTCTGGCTTCCTGGTGTATAGATACCGTCAGTATGTTTGGCAAAAAAATCATAATTAGATATGGTTAAATTTCAATTTTATAAACATGCTATGACACACTTGTCGTCACGCCATATAGATAAGTTGCTTAAAAGGCGAGAACGGCATAGAATATATGAAAGCAATGTAAAAGGAATGTTTTCCATCATTTAATAAGTTGTTCCAAACAGATTTATAAAAGATGAGGTAAATTTTCGCCTAGTAAAAAATCACCCGAATGTATAAAGGGTAACATCTCCTGAAAAAATCCACATTTTTGTCCAGAAAAAATATTTCTAAAAGTCTGAAATTGAAGAGAATGTAAAGCCATTTTGAACTACACCTTTTTCAGATTGTCTAAATGATATTCAGATTTTCCAAATGATATTCAGACATTTCCAAATGATATTCAGACATTTCCAAATGAATTTCAGACATTTCCAAAATGAAGCGAGAGGCTAAAGTTCGCTTGAACAGTAGTAAATAGTTTGGATCAGCTGAGGGAACACATACACCTTTTGCCCTGCATTACCCAATAAAAAACATTCAATTGCATTCGTTGAAATAACAATAGCACTTTATTCATTAGCGCGAAACGACATTCAATAACGCTTCTGTAACATCAATAGCATTTATGACATAAAGTGCTATTTTTATTTCAATGAGTGCAATTGAATGGTGTTTTTTTATGCAAGGCAAAAGATGTATGTGTTCCCTCAGCTGATCCGAACTATTTACTGTTCAAGTGAACTTTCGCCTCTCGCTTCATTTTGGAAATGTCTGAATATCATTTGGAAATGTCTGAAATTCATATGGAATGTCTGAATATCATTTGGAAATGTCTGAATATCATTTGGAAATGTCTGAAATTCATCTGGAAATGTCTGAATATCGTTTGGAAATGTCTGAAATTCATTTGGAATGTCTGAATATCATTTGGAAAATCTGAATATCATTTGGAAAATCTGAATATCATTTGGAAATTTCTGAAATTCACTTGAATTATCTGAAATTCACTTGGAAAGTTCTGAAATTGATCTGAATTATCTGAAATTCGTATGGAAGATTCTGAATTTGACCTGAAAAAGGTGCAGAACTTGCCTTTTCTTGACTAAAGAAATACAACTGAAGAAAATATAATTGTCGTGCATATTAGTCATATCTGCTATTACACTGTAAAAACTGACTCGTTGAACAACCATTCAGTTAATTGAAATATAGTTAGGTTGGATATACTGCCAAAACATGCAGGGAATGTAGCAATCTAACGTTTCGAGCGAAGGCCTTTCTCTCTGACGAAGGGCCCGAAACGTTACACTTCTATACGTTCCCTGTTTCGACAGTACAGTATATCCAACCTAACTTGATATTTCGATTTGTGTTATAGTCAACACTGCCGCCTACGCAGCAAACTGCTTTGATTTCACTACTTCTTTACTGGTTATAAAACAACCGAAACTATTCGTTAAACAGCCACAGAACGGTTATTTTAACCAAAATATTTGTTTGTTTGAATTGAAATTACTTCAATTTAAATTGGTTGTTGAACCAGTCAGTTTTTCCAGTGTATAACCTCCAAAAATTGCCATTGACTTACTTATACAGTAACTTTCCTGAGTACCAGTGATTGGTAGAGCTGCAATTATTCTTAGGAGGCTCAGAAATCTTTATCCCTCCCATGCTGATATTTTGAAACGCTTGTCTTAAAATCTTGAGGGAATCTTTGGCCAAGGCTTCCTTTGTTGTAAGTGATACATTTCGCTGTTGCGCAAGTCGGATTCTAAGAATTTTACCTGGTAGTATGGCTCTACAACTGAAATTAACCTGCCAATGTGCCAATATCCAAACACAATTTTGGTTTGCAAATCCATATAACTGCGCAGTAGCCATGAGTTTTGTGGCCAGATCATCCTTTAATAAGATAACGACAACCTTCACTTGTAAAGCTAAAAGTATGTTTAAAGCCCGAAGGATACTTCTCTCTTCGTATGTTATCGTGAAATTAAACAAAACATCAAGGGATGTAAACGAATTCCAATCTTTACGCAGCGTGGAATATAGTCTAGATGCCATTTTTGTATTATCTTCGTGCGAAATGATGGCAGTCCGGCATTCCCATTTGTAATTCTTCAAAAGCTGATAAATAACGTCCAGTCGTGAAATAGGATCCGGTTCAAGGTGAAGCATTGTACTCCATTCCTAAAACCAAATTGCAAGCAATCAAGAGTCATTTGTAATTTTAATTTTTTTTTACTTTTTAATTACTCAGATAAAATATAAGATTAATAATTATAATGTTTTACGCAGTTGTATACAGGAAAAAACATTGGAACTAATTCGAATGAAAAATATTTTAGGACCAAAGTTGTCCACGATGATCACATGATAAAACGCAACTACATGTACGGTACAAAGCTCTCCTAACCAGCACCATCAGAACTAGGGCGATAAGCAAAACTCGCCATTAAAAACAGCAGCAATCAATTAGATAGTAGCCGGAACACATGCGGCTAAAATTTAAAGGTAGGAATCCATGTCGTAGTGAACGAGTCGCAAGGTGCATATACATTCATGGCAGCATACATTGTTATCACAAACAACCTGATTTAAACTATATTAATTATATAGCACAATGTAAATTTCACTGTGTTAATTGGGAGGTTTTTGTGTGTTCATTCTTTATTTTTTAAATATTTTTTAGGAGAAGGGGGTGGGGGGGGGGGGGGGGAGGGGGAGGGAGGAAGGGGCGAAGAGAGTGAGGGCGGAGTCATTTTTGTATTTCATCACTCTGCGTTAAATTTTGAAATGAGCACTCTCAATCGCCCGTGTTTGACCTGGCTTTTAACAAACAATTATTCATACACCAAAGTAAAAAAGGTTAAACTACTTTATAATAACTTTATAATAACTTGTACTGTATGGTGTTTATAGTGATTATATGTATGTATTTCATTAGGGTTTTATGACCGCGCGCGAGCTGGTTGGTAATGTGGCGGGAAAATTACTGGTTGATCGTAAAATTTTATGACTTCAGCACCCGTAAAACATTCCAATATTGTTGCGTTTCCTTCGGTGAAATTTTTTAAAAGTTTGCACAGTTCAAGAAGAAGGTTTTTCCTTTGTAATTCTCTTTTGTAATTTCAAAAATATTCTATGGAACAAATTTTGCTTAATGCTACAAAAACTTTAAATTTGGTGATATTGACAAAACCATTCGAACAACCCAACATTTATTTTGCAGTAAAACGTTTCGTGAAGCAATTCCCATAATACTGCGAAGTTTGACAAAATTTCACCGAAAAAATTTCGAGAAATGGCAAAAAAAGATGAAAAATACGAAAAAATCCTTTATCTTTTAGACTCGTTGTTGCCATGGCAACAATCTCCATATGGTAACTAACGGCGCAAAATTAATTGCGAGAATTGCTACTAATCTTACTGGAAAGTTTCATGAGCATAAGTCACATGCAGGGGAAGGAAACTGGGCTCCATAAGCATTTGAATTATGCAATTAAACATGTAAACAAACGCTACCTGAGAAAGTTTATATCAAAAGACACTGAACTGTTGTAAACATAGATCTTACCTATGATAAATTTGCACGTATACACGTAGTGCATGTGGTACGTTTGCGAGATTGGTGTAATGTAGAAAGTTAGCGCTGAGAACATTCCAGCACTGCATGTTCGTCGGCTTTGTTTATCAACGATTCAACGTTCGATATTAAAACGTTTGTCAGTCTGGCAGCGTTTCGAAGAATTCGAATTCATAGAAGAATTCAGAACTAATAACGTCCAGAACAACATTCTAAACTTAGATCTTGAAGAAAACATTGTACTTCGTGCAAACTATCGTCGCTATCTCCCATGACCAGAGAACCGCAGATTTGTTACTTGACTGAAATCTCTTCGTATTCGGTTCGTTTGCCGACTTCGAATTCGGTGTTAAAAAATCCTTCTCCGGCGTACTTGCACTTATTGCAAAGCATTCTATATCTTCTTCTGCATTATGGTTATCGTAAAGAGAATAAAGAAGTCTAAATTAATTGAAATATAGTTTACATCTAAATTGATTTAAAATGGCAGACACGTAAATAACAGCAAGAATCAAACAAATTCATGTATAATCGCACTATTTCTTCACGAAAATCGTCATGCTAACCTTTGATACTTATAGATCTTGAAGGGAGTGCTGAATTTCTCCCAAATCGTCGGGTTTTTATGCCATTTACCAGAGAACCGCAAATCGTGCCAAAGAACCGCACATTATCTGGCAGAGGCTTCTCACCTCTTTTTCCACCTTCCCGACGTTCTCCGCGCGCTTAACGATTGCCTACGCGCCTGCGAATAGAAGCCTCTAGCTCTGCGGAGGAGAGATCCTAACGTGGAGCGGTGTCAGCGGTCTTACCGTGGGGTCCAGGCTTTAGCGACCAGTTAATAAGACAAATGCCCTCCACCAAGGGAATAAGTGCAAGTGTGGTCTATATATCTCTTAACAACTTTTCCCATAAAAAGCCTTGTAGAAATGTTGGTTATATAAGTCCTGTAGACATGATGTACACATGATCAAGTTTTCATTCACAAGTTCCTTGATGGCTTGATATACTTGCTTGCGTGTAAACGATAAACATACCAATTACTATTTTTTTGGCATTACTTTATGACAAATTCTATTTGTTCGTGTGTCCAGCTGAACAAATTTTCCTTATGGCAAAAAAATCAATTTATCTGTCTATAAATAAGTGCCGTTATAGGTTAAGTGCGGGCCAGCAAGTTTTTCACACCCAAGAGCTAATCTGTCCAGTTTTAGTTGAAAAACTTGTCAATTGTCAGTCAAAAGTTGGTCATGCATGCGCGGGGTTTAGCTTTTGAAGAAAACTCCTTGTGAAAAGACATAGCTAAGAAGTATACAGACAAACAAATTTACAATGCCTAGCTAGGATAAACAAACGAAGTTTCAATTCTTGTCAAGAAAAACTTGCCAATGTGTCACGAACAAATAAAACTTTTGAAAAGAACATCTGCTCAAGAGACACTTATCGTTGTCCTTTATACGGGGCTCTCATAATACAATTTTGTTACCCATTTACTAACATTTACTAATTTGTAACGTTGTCGGTCAACGTACCTGCTTTACTGGATGCAACTCAGTATCACTGTTAAACATTTTCATCACAGGGATTCCCACGTAACTGGCGTAAATATCGAGTAGGTTAGGATGTGCCGAACTATCAAAAGAAATCACCACAGAAACACCACGAGAAGCAAGCTGTTCACAAAACGTGGTCAAAGTTTTTTGGTGAATTGTGGAGTCTCCGAGATCTTCAAGTACTGTGAAGTCAAACGTAAGCTCTGAGACCGAGCGATGTGGTTCGAGGTTGCCGGCAGCGAAGAGGTAGTCCAAAAATGATCCGTTTCCGTCGGTTCCCCCTTGTTTTTGTAGGACTAAAATGCGATGGGTTATACGAGGAAGCGTGAGATAGCCGTCTGGTAAGGAAACCAAAAGAAGTGATACCAACGCTAGAGAAAGGAACGCCATCATACGTCCCACCAATCCTTTAGTAAACGCTGCGAAGTAATAGGAATGTAAAGTTTATTCAAACACGAACAAATTGCCTTCCGGGGAGATCGCATAATTTGTCTGTAATTATAAAATCAGCTGGAAGCATATTGAGGTGGAAATATATCCTACAGTACGTAATCCTGTAGATTAGAAAAAAAGATAACATAGATATTACTAATGAAAAAATTTAAAGAAAAAACAACAACTAAATTTACTTATCGACAATACAAAATTAAAAAGCATCAAAAGTCTCACTTTATATATAAGGTCAGTTCAACCACACTTTACTCAAGGCTTTCAAAATCTTTTTATTCTCTCTCTCTCTCTCTTGGTTCAAACGAGCAACATAAGCATAAGCACAAAAACAAAGCATAACTTTTTTCTGGGACTTGCGAAGACAAAACAACGAGGATTTTTTTTTATCTCGTCTTTTGTTCTGCTTTTGGCTTATGACCTTATGATTATGATTATGATTATGATTATGATTATGACTGTCCCTATATGTCGCAGGCTTGACTTCATTCTTTTGTTTTGCCTTTTGTTTTGTCCTTATGCTTATGCTCACGTGTGAACCAGGCCTTAACGGTCGCGGAATCGAAGCGTAGCGATGTGTTCCTTTTGTCCTATAGCTAACAAAAGAAATGCACCGTTCCGTTTCAGTTCCGCGACCGTTAAGAGTTAAGACACCTTCGCGACCAAATGAAACCAGGCTTTAAGCAAATCCTTGTTGACCATACATATATTATATAGTATTATAAGAATTGCAGTGCCGTAAGGAGTAACGAGTTAGCAGCGATTACCTTGTTTTGCACGCCTGTGAGTTTGTATACGGTTATACAAACGTGCGTGGTTTAGTTGCGTGCATGGTTTAAAACTATATATTCTAAAATGGAAAAGCACTCAGACAGCGAAGTTCGGCTTCTTTTGTTGTGTAGATAAGAAACTTCATGTACTTAAAATGTAATTAAAAACAATTAATTATCACCTGTGATATAACCAAATATATGCAAATAGAGTAATAAATAACTGAGAATATTGTAATGAAAATGGAAGTATAAATAAGATCTATTTTAAAACTATAATATATATATATTATATATATATATATATATATATATATATATATATATATATGCAGGTATACTATACAACTAAATCAATTATGGTTGTCCTGGCCAAAGCCAAAAGGTCAAAGCCAAACGCGAAAAGTACGATGTGAATTACTATTTAAATAGCGAAGCACATGCACATTTACTATATTTATAGGCCAAAATCATACAAATAAACCAAACTTGCCTCTCTGGGGATTAACGAGCATTTTCGCGCTTTCGCTTTGGCCGTTTGGCTTTAGGCCAGGACAACCTTAATTGATTTAGCTGTATATATATAAACTTTATTTATATGTGTCAAATGAATGGCAACTTAGGTCTTAGGTACACTAAACTGACGTTTTACACATGCATGGGGAAGAAAAACGGAACAACCCAGAGAATCCCAGAGAAAAAACCTTCGCCGACGCACAGGAGACTATAAATTTTTTTTTACTCATCGAAGTCTTAACCTTGTTCTACTAGGCTTAACCTCATGAGGAAGCATGCAGGAAGGGGAAACAGCGCATAAACAGCACGTGCCACCTATATAAGCAGACGTTGCGGTCATTTTATTTTTTACCTCTTTAAGCATCCCAAATAGGATATAGTGGATATAGTTAAATATCTGTCAAGTGTTTTTATTTATTGTAAGTCATAGTCATAGATATAATTTGATACATATACATATCTCTTACTTCAGATCTGTGCTTGTTGATGTACAGGACAATTAAGATAGATATTATGATCGGAAATCGTTCGTATATGCAGCAAAACGGCATGCACGGATATACTTGCATGCATGGTTCATGTTCTCTTGCTCTCAAATTGTGATTCGTTTCATTCAGAAAGTTTTTGCAAAAATCATGAGTCTACTTTGCTAGCTTAAAGTATTTTTAACAAAGCCAGGACTTCTTTGATGTTTTTAAGCCCTTTGTATACCAGGAAATAATTAAACCTGGTGAAAAGAGCTCATTGAAACTGTGATAAAGTGTTGATGCAAGTTTTTGCATGTATTTCGTGGTTTTAAAGTTAGTAGATTCCATTTAAAAAGAGGCAAAAGTAATAATAAAACGTTCTCCCAACTTTTATGTTACAGTAACTATATTCTTTGTAGTCCGTGCCTTATATATATTAAATTAAGTCTTCGTCCAGAAAACATGTAGTTTTTTTGACGCCCGTCACAATTTTGTAATGTATGCATGCATTGCCTCAGAGTAAAAAAAACCCACTTGAATGAACAAAATTAAAATAAAGTTTGAGATTATTTCTTTCGATTGTAAAAGTTTCAGGGGGAATAATTAAAGGAAGTTGTTTGTTTAACGTTTCAAAAGAGCTTTTGGCCCAGAAAGTTGAGACATTTTATTCCACCTATCGCGACAGGATGTTCAAAACATTCTTCAAAACTATCCGGGGTATAAGGAGTTATCTAGCTATCTTTGACAACTAAAACATGTTCGTGAAGATCATTATGAAATTCGAAGTTTCTGACTACAGAATGAAGAACAAAACGCCTTTATTTTCTCGTTTATACTGATTTTATTTATACTCTGCATACACTGTATATACAAAAAAAAACCCGTATAAATTGAAAATGTGATCAACTCGATACAAAAGTGACAATATGTGAGTATATATAAATGTGCCACCATGTATTTTCTAGCCAAACATAATTAAATTTAAACTAAACAAATAAAAATGGAAAACCACGACTTGAATTTATATGATCTTTCGTTCCCAAACTCATTAATAATTCATAAGATAAAATCAAAAGAAATCAGTACCGAGACGGAGGTTTGGATATCCGAGGAAAAAATTACATAAATTAGGCCAACTTTCACCTTGATTTTCACCCTGATTCGTTTGAGAAGCAAGATCAAACACTCGAAAGAGTGTTTCATCCAATATCCAAACACCTCGCATTTCAATCCACTTATTGGGTTTGGATATCGGATGAAACACTCTTCCTCGTGTTTGATCTATTATGTAAATATTTATACATTAATTACATGCATGCATGGAAAGTAATTGGAAACGTTGGCGAAAAACACTCGAAAGAGTGTTTCATCCAATATCAAACACCTCGAAGTTGGTTAAAATCTCGGCCTACGGCCTCGTTTTTCAATCCACTTATCGGGTTTGGATATCGGATGAAACACTCGTCCTCGTGTTTGATCTATTATGTAAAAAAACATTATACATTAATTACATGCTGCATGGAAAGTAATTGGAAACGTTGGCGAAAAACTGTTTCACATAGTAATTGTGATTGAAAAACAGAACGCTCGACCGAGCGCCTGAAAAATGTACACAGTAGATGAAATAGAAATAACTAAAGCACAAACGTCTATCCACAATAATGGTCTTCATTCACGAGTTAAAATCTTCTAGTAAAACAATATATGCGCGATGTAGATTGTATAGTCCGCATGTACAAATAACATTGGACTGTTTTTGGAATCGGAAAATAGGTTGCCGGCCAATGCTTGAAATGCATGCACTCGCCTAATTGCAGATACATGTACGTACCTTATACTTACTATACACACATTACACCTGCAAACAGATTGAAAAATATCAATTTTTTCCACTTCAATTTCTCTTTCTCTATTTACCTTACACTTTTCACATCGTGAGTTCCCTCTGTTTGCAATTCATTTCCTCTTTATCAAATTGTAAACATGTCAAATCCGACATAGAGGTTGAAGTAGTTACAACAGATAATAACATTAATCAAGGATAACGTCTTTACTGAAACAGCTGCATGCAAGTCGTAATAAAATAAGTCGTGAAAAATTTTGCTATTATGGAAATATCATGCGGAGCTGGTTCGTTTCGTTGTTCAATTCCATCCATACATTGGGTTTGTGCTTTATTTTCAGCCTGCCTCTTGTATGATAATTTTTTCCAGACAGAATTAAAAGAGAGCTGTACACAGTCATATACTATAATTATTTCAAAAACTCATTAATAATTCATGAGCAAATCGTCAAATCAGAGCTTGTAAATCGGTCACATGCACGCCTGTTTATACCCGATAAAGTAAGATTATTCAACTGGGATGACAATAGATCTCATTATCAAACCTTTTCTCTTATTAGTATTCTTTATATAAAGCATACTAATAAGGATCCTTATTAGTATGCTTTATATAAAGAATACTAATAAGCAACAAAACGTAATTCATCACAACATTAATCACACAAACAAATCAGTTTAATTCTTTATTTCACACCATCATGCAATCAAACACTTCATTTAAGTTTCAAGACAACACAGTTCTATATCTCAATTTCCATGAAATAACTTACTTTTCGACAAAATTAAACGTACAGTTATTGAAAACAGATCTAGTAAGGGTCTCTCTTACATAAATATGATCGTCTGGTAATGGAATATTGCACAACACATCATCAGGAACTTCAAAGTTAACGTCTCAGTCTAACATAAAAATAAAAAAAATGTCAAGATAATCGTACATTCTGTGCTCTAGTTCTAAACGTTGATAAACCTCTTACAAGGAAACATTACCTTTGATCGTTCTTATTCAATATCTTTACAGCATCTGATCCATTACAGTCTTCTACATGCCGCGAAATGCCACAACAAATACTATATAACGAACGCGAAGGATATCGCTCTCCGTTATCTTTAGACACTTCTTCTACGAACTTCGTTAACCAAAAATTTAGCGGTTCGGCGCTCATGTCAGCGACATCAGTGCCCAGATCGTCGACTTTAGTCACATCAACTTTGAAGCCAACTTGTTCTTCAAGACACCTCTTATTGCCCCTCGCCTCCTGCCATTCTCTAAAAATCTTGACGGCCCATTTAGTTACTGAGCGAGTTGATCTTGGTACGGCATCATCAAGCATTTTTTTTTCCTCTTCGGCAGTTTTCGCTTCACGAAACTTTCTCTACGAAGCCATCGTTCTAACTACAATTCGTATATCGCATTCACGCCCTAAAATTCCATGCATCGTAATTTCGTCGTGTTTTAGCATAATCTCTATATTCAATTCCTTGGAGATCTTTCAGTTTATTAGTCTATTGTTTCGAGATTCCTTTTTGAAGCTGTTCAATAAACTCGCATCACGTGTTTTATCGGGTCAAAAACCACTCGGGCTACGCCCTCGTGGTTTTAAACCCGATAAAACACTGCTGCTCGTTTATTAAACATTACTTAGAAGTTGATGTTAGAAGTTGATGTTAGAAGAAATTAGCTTTGCATGCATGTAGTGAATAAATAATGTACATTGGAAATGCTTATGATTTAACAAGATTTTGTAAGCTATTTTTTTAAAACTATCAACAAGAAAGAAACACATAAAAGCTATACAACTACACACAGTTTATGTAGTTTATATAGCTATAATCCAACACATCCTAATAATTGAGTACACTCTCTATATCTCATTGAATAGCAAGGTATAAAGACACATAATGTAGAACATGCAGTTGGCCCTTTGTATAAAACCCAATGATACGAGAGCTTATGCAAAATATCCAGCGTTATACGACCTTTCGACTTTCTGTGAAATAAAGGCCATTATTGCATAACCCTTAAAATTAAATGAAATTTCTCAAACGGTAGAGCAGTAGCTTGGTTACTAGAATTAGGTATATATATATAGCTGTATATCTTACACGCACGGATGCTTTAAGCCTATTACTTTCTTGTACCTATATATAGTGGCTAATAATTCAGAATTTTATCATTAATCCTATAATCCTAAATTGTTCGCTCCAGGATATCTTCAGGAGAAAATAGAAGGATCAATAATAACAGTGAAAACAATTACATACTGAAACTATAGGTCGGCGAACCATCACATGATTGTCAGTACTTCCTTGTAACATTGAGGTATATATTGAAGAACGGGCAAGTCCTGTATAATTCCAAATCTCGAACAGTTGAAACTCCAAGATATATATATATATATATATATATATATATATATATATATATATATATATATATATATATATATATATATATATATAACCTGCATGTAGTTCACGTCTTAGCGCAAATATAAGTATATACGATACATTAAACCCCTGTGGCGTTTCTGCGATTGTTTCGTAAATTATTTACAAAATTTCACTGCGATGTATTGAGGCAGGTGAATTTTCCAATTAACCCTGATATTGAAGGTGACAATTAACGCAAAAGGTATAACTAACATATTTAACTAAAAAAAAAAAAAGACAAACGGCGACCTTGCATTTTCCACGATTGATGTATCAGCGGAGAGAACACGTCCAGCAGTCCATATATATAAAGCAAACTTTAACACATGTGTTGTCAGTGAAGAATCATCATAAAATATATCTATATATCGTATAGTGTAAGGAGTGAGATGTTGAACTAAATAACTTTAAAAAATGGATAAGTTGATGCTCTGCATTTCTGTGATGCTAATCTTTGGAAAGCTAATTATTGGAATAGCTGCAGAGGAACATCCTGAAAACAAGTTGGCAATATTTTATTTAAACGACGACTCTTTTCCTGAAAGTTTTGGAAACTTCACACAGATCAAGCATCTCAAACCAATTGACGCAAACTATCTTTACGAAAACCTTAGTGTTGGTTATTTGTCATTAATTGAAAGCTTTGAGGACGACATGAAAACATTTTGCCACATTCTGTCGAAGGTTAAAGTGGTTGCCCTTCTTTTTCCTCACAAACTCCGAAATTCAGTCTTATTTTTCCTGGCTGGACAGCGACTGGGAGTACCGACGTTGCACGTTGAATCTACTGCAGAAAACAATCAGGTAAGATGACTGATTGCAACACCTTAATCCCTGAGGAACGGAAACGGAAACGTTCCCCGGGAACGGAAACGGGGGAAGTCTGCACGCAGGCTAAGTATATTTTGAAATATTTAACAAAAATTGAGACGAAAAGTTAAAATTATTTCTCTAATTAAATGTCTTTTGAGCTCAGTACTATATAGTATTAACTTTAACTGGTACTCGGAGCTACCCGCCCCCAAAATCACGGCTGGGCTCGTGAGCTTGTCATTGTCAATTTCCACCAATCACAAACGCGCCTGCACATTTTCAGCAGGCATATATTATTGAACATTTGTATAAATTATCGTGACAGCCCAAAGTGGCCGTCAATGGAAAGCTAATAAGTGAGGCGTACGACCGAATTTTCGAAACTTTTGAAGATTATTTTTTGAAAGATTTGCAACGTGACCATTAGTGGCCAAGATGTGTTTGCCATTTAGCCTACTAGGTCAGGAAAATCACTGATATTTCAGTCAGCGTCAATAGTTTGTTGATATCGTAATTCGTAAAACCTAACTCGAAATCAATCACAACTGCGATTTCGCCTTTGATTTCCAGGGGCGGATCCAACCTCGTACCCAGGGTCTTACCTCCGCTGCCCCCTCCCCCCTCGCTGCGGAAAGACCCTGGAACACGCTGGTCACGTGCTTCCCAAAATATGGGCAGTAACAATTATTTTACTGCACGGAGGGGTTGTTTAGTTTGAAATTTGACTCAACTTTGACCCAGCACAGTCGCTTTTATATTTCCTTGACTGCTCTTTCTTATTTGATCTTTGATGAGCGCATTTAACGGAGAAACTACGATGATTACAGGATGAAGGGGAGACGTCTCGGTCGGTCGGTCACTGCCCTGACTGCAGTTGATTTTGTCGTAAAAGAGCGACGGAAGAAAATGATATATTAGAGACTTTCCATATCCCGTTGGTAGCACGGCCACAACATCTTTGCCAAAGTAAACTGCCTCGAGACATTTGACTTGTTTAGGTTTGAGGTTGATGTTTGAATAGCCGCTGTTGACGACAGCGAAATGAAGGCTGCTGTAAAACATGGCTAAACACTTTCGTCTTTCGACAGTTTGTGTAAAACTTCGAGTGGTTTCAGGTGACAAAAATGAACCCTGCTGGGACCCTCCCTGTGTATGAAATTTGATCAGGTGGCACTTGGAAGCACGTGACCAGCGTGTACCAGGGTCTTTCCGCAGCGAAGGGAGACGGGGGAGCGGAGGTAAGACCCTGGGTACGAGGTTGGGGCGGATCTAGGAATTTGTATACCTTAGTCAAATTCGTTGAAGTCCGCAATTTTAGGGGTCCGACGGGCGAGGGCATGCGCCCCCTGGAATTTTTTTAAAATTTGGGCTCTGAAACGGCGTTTCCCGCACTCTGACAGCACTTTTGAGCACAATTTTAAAAGTCTTAACTCTTTCCCGAATCGGTCTTTAGTATTTTATTCTAGCTAACACCAGACGATTTTATTCACCTCTTGGGAAGCCCTCGGACAGGAATGAGTTAAAACATGTTTTTAATGGCGCCTTGTGTCCCAAAGCATGATGCACATTGCTACGTTACGCATCATTCTTGTTTCTGAATTCTTTACTAGTATGTAATTTATACGACATGTCTAATAAATAACAGCGTTGGTTCGTGTCATTTGATACGCAAATAGCCATAGGCTAATTCATTTGCGCTTTGTTAATATTCAAATATCTCCGTCGTCGTCGACGAGTTAATAAAATATGAGCACACAGATATTACACAAATACAGGGAAAACCCTAACTTGCGTGCTCGCAGCCAGAATAAATTTAACAATTCTAGCAATCTTTTATATCGTAGAACGACCATAAACACGGGAATAATGAACCATGTCTGATATTTCACGTATCTCAAGCTGCATTTCGAAAGCGCAACAAAACAGCTGTTAGCAGCTTGTTGTTTCGATAAACTTTTATAGGCTCGAGATCATATTTTTGTAGCAATCTGATATAACCTCAAGAATTGAAAGTTATACAGCACTATTGCGTCGGACAGCTTCATAAAGACCAATGAATATATGAAAACATTTAAAATTAAACTTGCCTTGGACTTATTGAGCGATAGAAGGCCCTTCACAGCTTCACGTGTTGCGGTGTTATTTGGTAAGCAATCTCCGTCACCAATCTTGAGAAAATGTTCTTCTTTAACGAGAACTCGACAAACACTGACGCTTTCAGATAAAGCCGTTGCATATATTTGTTGCAATAACACCTTGTTGTTGCTTTCTAAAGCAGATCACGCACGAGCAAACACGCATGAACCCAAACAGATCGCACATTAGGTATTAGACAGCCAAAGATTCGGCAAAGCCAATCAGATTGCCCAATTTGGGGCAAATACGGCAAAGATCGGGAACACTTTGTGTTTGGCCAATTAGAAGAGCTAAATCGAGTCAAATTCGGCAAAATAGCTGATACGGCAAACCAATCAGTGCTCGGAATTTGCCTCGTTTTGACCAATCAGAATGGCTAAATCGGGGTAAATAAGTCAAAATGGCTGCCAAGTTCGGCAGACCTAATCAGTGCCATCAGGGCGTCTAAAAACCGGCGCTACACTCACGCAATGGTCCTGGAGGCTATATGGGTTTTCGGCAATCGCTCTCGCTGCCACACGTCGTTTTTAAGCGGATTTTTGACAATATTTTTTACCTTAGTCGTCTGACTTATTTGACTAACGCTCATCCGCCCCTGATTTCTTTCATGCATGAAGATGATCAGATGCGGTTTCTCAAGTCAGTTTGAAACACGGCAGAGTTCGGCGACGATTTATAGAACGACGAAGATGCTAAAAAGCGAATTGAAGCTGGTGAATGTCAGATTGTTTATGAGTTCACGAAGCTCACTGAATTATAAGTCGTGTCTTTGCTGCATTTCTGCCATTTCAAACAGCTGCGATTTATCGTTCACTGACTCTGTTTATAGTGTTGGTTGGATGAATGACAAAAATATCTTTGCCTTGTGTAAATTATGCATTACGTCACAGACATAACAAGCCGCTCACGCGCGTCCAGCCGTTCGTATAGAGGACGGGTAAAGTCCCGCGAGTCGAGATAAGGCTGGAAATCGAGCCTATATGTTTGTATTTTTTTTTAGTTAGTTTGTTTGTTTGTTTGTTTGTTTGTTTGTTTGTTTGTTTGTTTGTTTGTCTGCCTGCTGTTTGTTTGTTTGTTTGTAGGTCTGTCTGATCTGTTCTTTTGTTTGAGCAATTTGGGAGGAATGGGTGGCACAAACTGTTAGCGCGCTGCCTCTCACCGCTGAAGTTAAGCCCGGTCAAAAGGGGTTAGTACTTTACTTTAGCAATGTGAAAAAGTGGTAAATCGCCGAAATTTCTAGCCACGAAATACTGATGTTTCTAGCGAAGCACTTCATCAGAGTAAACCTTTTTTCCCCAACGTATTCACAAAAAAATCTGACCAGAAATTACTATATACTCAATCTCCAACCAAAATTCCATCTATATAAAAAGAGTTTAAACCACGTAAAGAATCGAATGGTAGCTAAAAAAATCCACGTGGGAAAGCGGAAAAACTGCACAAAAAATACACAAACCAATTATTGGACGAGGCTGCATGAGATATGATATATACACAATTATGTAGACCGGAGAAGAATGTTATATGACGAAGCCGAATAACTTAATATAAAGCAGATAACACTCGATCAAAGTCTGCATATAGTTCCTCATATCATTTGAATGCTGACTTTAATTTTTTCTTTTATTTACTCATTCAAACTGATAAAATAGGTGAAATCTGAATCTCGGGATACCCTGCATGCATGCACTATATACTCACCATGCAGCGGGCAAAATAAAATAGCGACCACTTTAGCTTTATTTACAGAAGCGGATATTTTGTTGATAAACACGGCTGATGTATAGTAGTAGATGGGTAGATACATACGGGCGGACGGGCGGACGGACAGACGGACAGACGGACGGACGGACGGACGGACAGACGGACAGACGGACAGACGGACAGACAGACAGACAGACAGACAGAGAGACAGAGAGACAGAGAGACAGAGAGACAGACAGATAGACAGATAGACAGATAGACAGACAGACAGACAGACAGACAGACAGACAGACAGACAGACAGACAGACAGACAGACAGACAGACAGACAGACAGACAGACAGATAGACAGATAGACAGATAGACAGATAGACAGATAGACAGATAGACAGATAGACAGATAGACAGATAGACAGATAGACAGATAGACAGATAGACAGATAGACAGATAGACAGATAGACAGATAGACAGATAGACAGATAGACAGATAGACAGATAGACAGATAGACAGATAGACAGATAGACAGATAGACAGATAGACAGATAGATAGATAGATAGATAGATAGATAGATAGATAGATAGATAGATAGATAGATAGATAGATAGATAGATAGATAGATAGATAGATAGATAGATAGATAGATAGTTTGAGACTAATTTCCAGGAGCTGGTGGCGTGCTCTAGTCTAACTCTGTTTCTTCTGTCCTTAAAATATGATCGAAGTAGTGCAATACTCTGTTCATTTAATCCATAAGCCCTCAACTTTGTTAGCATAAGAGGGTGGTATAGAGTGAGTCAAATGCCTTACTCATATCTGTTGATAGCAAGCCAATTTTCTCTCCTTTGTCTAATGCTTTTCTCCAATGTTCTGTCATCATTGTAAGTGCTGTCTCACAACTATGTTATAGGCAGAAAGACGTTTGCTTAGTAGATTATCAATTTTCTCTGACATTTGTTGGCTTAAAAGATATTCAAACACTTTATTAACAGAGTATAGTTATTGGTCTGTAATTTGTTTTTAAATATTTATCATCTTTCTTATAAACAGGGACCCATTCTCCTTTTTTCCAGTCATTAGGCCATTCACGCTGTACAATACATGAATTGTATAGTGTTGTGAGGGGTATTGAAAGTTCTGCAGCACCAATTTTCAGAAATTTAGGAGTTGAATCCCATCCACTTGCTTTATTTCGGTTTAGTTTTGTCAATGCCTTTTCTATTTCAGTAACTTCCAGGTGTCGAAACCCAAAGTCTTCTACATTTGTTGATTGATTTAAAATATTTTGTACACTAGGGTGGTTTGCAAATTCCTGTTCATCTTCTCCCAGCGCTTCTTTTTGTCCAATTCTTACAGAAATATTTGCAAAATATTTACTCATAACTTCTGATACTTCATCCTGATTAAAAAATAAATTTCCAGCTTCCTTGAGATGTATTTCTTTACATCGAGTAGGCTTCTTTGTATCCAGAAATGGCACGAAGGTCCTATAGAAATCTCTAGGATTTGACTTTAGTGCTTCAGATTTTTTCAACCAATAATCCTTTATTGCTTTTCGTCGTTGTTTGGTGGCTTCATTTCTCAACTTTCGTTTTAATTCTAGGTTTTCCATTGACTTGCATTTTTCATACTTCTTTGAGGCTCTCCTCTTGGCTCGAATAGCTCTCTTCCAGGTCATGTAAGGTACATCTCTATCCCTGACTCAAATTTTATGTGGTCTATAAACATGTTTGACAAGTCCAAGTGTTTCCACACATCTGTAACTGTTTATATACTCATTAAGTTTGACTTGACCGCATTTTATGTGGAAGTGAAGTTTACAAAGGTTGCAGGTTATAGATCTGTGTGTTCGAGCTAGCGTATTTTTATATACGAGGCATTTTCTTTTCACGTTTCCTCCAGAAGATGGTCCTGGGTTTGGATGTACGTCTCCACATAGTTGAAGTCGTTTACTGAGAATTAGCGTAATACTTTAGACGCGAGTTTGAATATCCTTTACATTTAAACCATGATCGTAAATATCCAAGATGGCGGCCGATTTGGCAGGTACAAAATAAGCAGTAAGTCGTCTTTAATCTTCCAGTTAAATTATTAAAGATTCTTGGTCTGGTAAACATTTACCATTTACTAGGTGTGTTTTTATTCCAATTTTGCTTATTTATAATAACAATAAAGTTAAGAAAAAGGTAAATTTTTAGAGACAAACTGAATCCACGTCTGTCGTCTAGTGACCGCTGACTTACCCGAAAAACCTGCTGGCTGAAAAACCAGCCTGGGTAACCGAGATCTTGGTCTCACAAAGCGAGATCTCGGCTAAGATGAAAATTAACAAGAAAAACCCGGGTACCCGGGCTGGCTCGCCTCCATATAAACACCTCCTAAGGCCTGAGTCAATGTTGAACGTGTTATTTCATCTATGAGGCATACACTAAAACAACTTCGCGGCCGGATAAATATCCAGAACTATCACAGGGAGCTCAACTCTGACGCCTGTGGTGTGTTTCTCTGTGTTTTATTCATATATTATGGAAATTCTGATGTTTCATTTAATGAGCAGCGCTGTCTCAGCTTTCAGCAACTGACCGCAAGCACCGCGGTCTCATGAAACACATTAAATTCCATAATATATGAATAAATTCAATAAAACACAGAGAATCACAACACCGGCGTCAGAGTTGGGCTCCCTGTGGCACTATTCACCTCCATTTCGGTGAATAATTATTAAATATCTACATTATTTTTTCATTTTTAGAAGAAAGTTTAGGTAAATCCCGCGCCCTGTAGGAAATATTTAAAGCGTAAGCAGCAGGGTTTTTCTTAATCAGATTTAAAACACGAGGTGATAGCCAAATATTTTAGATCCGATAAACCACCTACTGAGAATGTTTCGAATAGCTTAAAAAAAGACCCATTCGGTAATTTGATTGGCGTAGGAATTTTGAAAAACAACGTTGTCTATTATAAAGTCGAGAAAATCAACGCTAATGTTTATGTATAAATCAGGATTTTTATCACATATAAAACCAGGAACATGGTATTGGTGAACACAGAGTGCTTTTCATGAATTATTAATGAATTTTTGAAGTACTATTTAATAGCAGGAGTGAGTGCGAGTGCTTTACCAGGGGTTACAAAAAATTGCTTTAGGCCGTAGTCACCAAGTCATGCATTAGGGACCTTCTTAACACGATCGGAAATCGCATAGAAAATCGGCCACTTTCATGGGGCAGTTCGCAGTCCACGTGCGTGCTGGCTCAAGTGAGTTATCGGCCGTGTATTTATGACGTTTACACGCAAGATATTCGTTCTACGCATGCGTAGCTAATACGGGTCAGCCCGTATTTCGCAAGCCTCGACAGCCGCCATTTCCGATCGTGGCAAGTAGGACGACAACAGCAAACTAGCTAAACTTCAGTATCTAGTAGAAACCACGAATCTATTTACGTAGTATTGGATACATAAAGTAGGTTTTTCAACACCCAAAAGCTTTAGTTCTAAAAGGATTTTGTCGCATATAGTTTAAAGTCAAACTCAACTAACAGGTTTCGCCGTTTCACGAGTTAACGTCGTCCTGAAGACGTGAAAATGATCTGAATAACGTTGTATGTAGAACGAGGACGTCGTTATATGATTCCTCTTGGGACTAAAATTATTAATTTTCTGTTGTGCGAGGAAAATTCGTGAGACTTGGTGCATATTAGATCAGAAAATGACTTTAAGTTCTACGTTGTTCTGCGTCCCATGTTGAATTTAGAATTAAGAAATGTGGTATAATAAACGTTTGTTTTGTTTTTGCTGTTTATTATCTGATTTCTTAATTATGAATTCAATCTGCGCGACCTTTATAGATCGTTTTCACTCACGTGATCGGTGGCCCCATTGGGGTGGTGAAACAATACGAAATATTTGAATAAGAAAGAGCTAATTCCCATACCGTACACCAATATGGTGTTTCATTGTTTTGGTACACCAATATGGCCGCCGTGACGTCAGATGAAAATTACGATCTATACCGGGTTTCCAAAATCATGCACATGATCAAATATTTCCTTCTGATTGGCTAATTAGCATACTTGTTCATTACTTCTCAAACTTATTAATAATTATTGGGAATTATTAATAAGTTTGAGAAGTAATGAACAAGTAAAACTGCTTGAAATGCTTTTACATACAAAATGTTCAATCTCGCAAACTAATATGACGGCGTTTATATTTCTAATAGAAAAACATGAAAGTTCATTTGATACCTGCTCCTGAAGACAGCGTGCCGACGACAATTAAGATTTTACAGAAATACTCTTGGATCTCCGTTGCCGTGATCTACAACAGACTTTGTGAAAACTGTGAAACGAAAATGCGTGCACTGCTAGACCACGACAAGCTAACTACCGACATTGCGGAGTCCATTCAGTTTTTCCAAATCATATCAGGGATGCCGATGGTGCAACGTACACGCCAAGTCGCTGAAGTATTTGCAAAGATTAAACTCTCCACGATCAACAAGTTAGTTGTTTACGCTAATAATGAAGACATTGACGAATTATTAGCTATTGGTGATATGATGCAATTGACAGGAGCAGAATATACTTGGATCTTTCCCTGGAGAATAGAAACAAGCACCATGCAAACTTTGCCTGTAAACACTATGATCTTACGACCAAAAAATGCAAGAAAAATGGAACATTTTTTGATTGACGGTTTCGAGGTGGTTATACGAGGTTTTCACAAGTACAGACAAGAACATACAAAATGGAGTGCACATTCAGCGGACTGTTTTGATCCTACTGGTTATTCATTTGGTGAAGAATTTTACAGGTATATATATATATATATATATAAAAGCCATACAATTGGTGGCTTGGAACCAATCCCTTGAGATTTAGGAGATAAAGATTGTTTGGAGGGACAGTTCCATTTCCTCCAAACGATCCCATGCAGTACCCTAACGTTCCTATAACCCGTCACCAGTCTTCAACTCTTGGGAAATGGCATGCAGTTGATACGTAGATGAGTATTGTCGTTTACTTTTTTGAACCATGTTTCTTCCAGCTTAAAGTGCCAGTGCAGCGAAATTTCACCCCAGTTTTTTATGATTGCATTTGAAAGAACACTTAAGTATGCATGACATTTGCATATCAAACAAACCTGAATATCTCAAGAATGAAGCAAGGAAACGAAATTCTACGAAAGATGTTACGTTGTCATTTTAAGTGTTCTTTCAAATGCAATCATAAAAAACTGGAGAAACATTTCGCTGCATTGGCACTTTAAATTTACTATATTAAGTTTTAAGGACTTACTCTGAATGGATTTACTCTAGATGGACAGTGGACACGTTTGAAAACTTGGTACATTTAACAATTATTTACTAAAGTGGAGGTGAATAGTGCTGGATATTTGCGGCGAGGTAAATATCTACACTATATTTACCGACACTGCATGAAGTGAATAATTGTTTTAGCATATACCTCATAAATAGAATAACAAGTTTTACATTCTTATATTTTTCGGTACTTTCATGCAAGACAGGGCCGCTATAGCAACTCAATATTTATCGACAAAACAGTTTTTACAACTTTTGGATATAGTAATGGCTAACAAGTTGTTGATATGACATCTCAATCGAGCATGCAATCTCAATTGGAAATGCATGCAATTAAAATAAACGCTCATAAAATTTTATTCGAGAGGAAGTGTAAAATTTTTCATACACCAACTTGTTTATCTTGCATATAGATAATCGAGATCTTAAGAATTAGATGGACACCGGTTTTCATCTAATATCTTGGGTGGTATACGATTTTAGCGTGTTTTACTGGAGTATCCATGTAATTTCAATCAAGTGATTACATGAACTATTGTAATTGACTGATTATTGAGATGTAATAGATCAAACACGAGTTTGTGTTTCATCAGGGGTCCAAACACGAGAAAACAAATGAAAACCGAGGGCGTAGCCCCAAGATTTTTATTATTTTAGAGTGTTTGAAGTCCCCTGATAAAACACGATAAACTGTTTGATCTTGCTTCTCAAACGAGTATATTCGCATCGTGATTTTCGGTGTTTTCTTCATTGATTTAAATATGCAGATTAAGAAATGTGACCCAGTTCACTAGGAAGTTTTCTACAGGTTTTCATTGAGTATCAAAACTCATTCATGTGATGTGGTATAAGTTCACGGATTGGCTACGATAATCATGAATTATTAATGAGTTTGAGATGCTTTTTCTCGTCTCCTTTATCTTTGCGGTTCTTATTCTACAGTATAGTTTCCATTCTTATGAAAGGTTAAAAGTCAAGTTCTTGTCCCAATTCCCTTTTTTGTTCCATTTCCATTCTCGGTCATGATTCTAACTTTCGTATAACTATATTTTACTGTAGACATATTGTACAGGAATCCTTTGTTGGAAGAACAGGTAACGTCGAGTTTGATGAAAGAGGAAACCGAATAAATGCCGACTACGAGCTTGTCAACATGGCCGATGGTAAAATCCTGTGGCCAGAGAACGACGTACTAAAAGCAACGCTAACGTCCGACAATAGAAAAAGGAAACTTCGCGCTGTTACAACTCTGACAGAACCGTTCGCTTCAATTAACCAAATTGCGAGCAATAACAGCGCTTGTGGAACTGGTTTGCCTTGCAAACGCTTCTCGTTGTCAGAAAAGAAAACCACGCAATTCTGTTGCGATGGTTTGGCCATTGAACTGTTACACATGTTAGAAATCGACTTATCTATCGACGTTGAACTACATATTTCAAAAGATGGGAAATACGGTGCATTCGATATAGAAACCAAACAGTGGAACGGCATGATCGGTGAATTAGTAAGCAACGAAGTTGACCTCGCTGTTGCTGACTTAACTATCACCGACGATCGCTCCCGAGTGGTAGATTTTGCGCATCCTTTTATGGAGGTAGGAAAAGGAGTTCTGGTGCGCGTGGAGCGAAGGGGGATTACAAAAGGTGTTTGGGGATTTCTCAAGCCTGTTGCTGCCCAACTGTGGATCACAGCAGTTTGCGCAATTTTCATGATGGGGATTCTATTTTGGAGTATGGAAAAGATAGCGTTTTGGATATTCGATAGATTTTCTGCTAGAAAGGATGATAAGAAACGTGAATTTAGACGGCTAGCTTCGGCAAGGTTTTCCTTTGGAGCGAGTTTGCATTACTCCTGGAGCACCGTCGTTCGAACGCGGGACAAGATAACGCCACCTTCTAATTCGAGTGCCAAGATTGGAGCTATCGGTCTCGCCTTGTGTTTTCTTGTATTTATAACGACATACACAGCTCAACTTGCCGCGCTACTGGTAGCGGAAGAACAGGTCTCATCGCTGACTGGTGGAATAAAAGACACCAAGGTAACATTTAAGATCAGAAATAATAAAAAAAATGGCCGCCTGAGTTTATATATAAGTAATATTTGGCATTTTTCTCGATTAAATTATGTTGCAGAGATCCTTGGTGAAGGAAAACACGGAATGTAAGAATATATACATTTCAAACCGAGTTCTGTATATATAGGGGGTATAATGCTGAGAGTAAAACTGGTATATTACAAGTAAACAAACACGAGAGCAAGTTTTGGAAGATTTAAAATATATTAAATTTATGTAAAGTACACATTAAGTATTTTCAAATTAAAGCTTACACAATACTTTCTAATCCTTCCAAGCTCACTCGATATTCTAATATACACTTTATATATTCTAAACTACTTTGGGTTCTTTATTCGTCTAATCTTGCGTGGTATGCAGAATCAACCTCGTACCCAGGTTCTTTTCTCTCGCGGCGGAGAGAAAAGATCCTGGGTAACAGATTGATACAGAATCCTGTATATAGTACATTAATTTCTCCAGTTCTTTTCGCTGAAAAGTGCTTTACGTGATTGTCAGGCACTGGGTGTCTGATCGCGTGCTAGTCAACATATTTGACAGATGCCTGAACCAACGTCTTCGTTGCTAAAAAAAACTCGTGACTAATTTGCATTTTGCATCATTTATTTCAAACAGTTACAAAACCCTTCCGAAGATCTAAAGGTTGCCGCAGTCTCCGAAGGGAGTACGGAAAGATTTTTCCGAACGAGTAGCGAGCCACTTTATAGCAATATCTGGAAACACATGAAGGACAACAATGTGCCGACCATCGAGATTGGAATAGAACGGTTAAAGAAAAGGTACATAATGATAATGATGCATGATGATGATAATAATAATAATAATAAAAATAATATTTAGTATAAATACGCAGGTGATTATAGAAAATCGCGTGCGCTGATTGGTCGAGCTACTTCGGACTAATTCTCGATAATCACCTACAGCGTTTATTCAAAATGGCCGCCAGCCAAGTTGTCAATGCGATAGACGAGGAAATTAACAATTTCAAAGAGAATGCTGTTCCTAAAAGTACGAAAATGTGTATTTATACTAAAACAATTATTCACCTCAGGCTCTGTGAATATAGGTGAATAATTGTTAAATAGTAAAAACAGTAATGATAATGATAACAATAATAATGGTTAAGATATCAAGGTTATGAAATGTTACAAAGGTTATACCGGTATAGTTAGTACGTTTGGGTCGCTATAGCATTGCGCTGCGTATTGCATATTGCATTGCATATTGCGTTGTGCATATTGCGTTGTGCGTTATGCAATGTGCGTTGTGCATTGTATATTGTGCGTTGTATAGTGTGCATTGTATATTGTATATATACTGCAAACATACTGCATTGTATTGTATTTGTACTGTATATGTACTGTATATGTATTGTATATGTATTGTATATGTACTGTATATGTATTGTATATGTATTGTATATGTATTGTATATGTATTGTTTATGTAATGTATATGAATTGTGTATATGTATTGTATATATGTATTGTATATATCATTATAAGTATTGTATATGTATATCTATATGCATTGTGTGCATATGTATATGTGTATGTATATGTTATGTATATGTTATGTATATGTTATGTATATGTATATGTATATATGTATATGTACATGTATAGTAAAGTATTGTATTGCATTCTATTGTATTCTATTGTATCGTTTGGTTTGGATCTACTCTTTGTTTTGTTTTGTTTTGTTTGTTTTTTTTTGTTTACGGTATTTTACTTTACACTGTTTTACTTTTGTTTTGTTTACTTTTATTGTTTTGCCTTGCTATGCTATGTCTTTGTTTTCTTTTCTTTCCCCAATTTTGTAGCTGTTATGCATGTTATTTAAAGGTTCGATCCATGCTAATCCGTATTATTTCGTTGTATTTTATAGAGAGATTGATGTGTTTTTTGGGGACTATTCTATTCTAGTTTACCACGCAGCAAACGACAAAGACTGTGCGTTGCAAGTTGTGGGAGAACCTTTTTATAAGGCAGCATTCGGCATCGCATTACAAAAGAACTCCAGTTGGACTTCCGCTGTTTCGCAAAAAATTCTCGAGTATGAGAAATACGACGTTTTCTTAACACTCGCGCACAGATGGCTGAAAAATTCGTGTGAGCAGACCGTGAAGGACAGTAACAATTTTTACCGTATGTCGTCACTGGATTTATCAGGAGTGTTCTTAATGGTCGTTGGTGGGATATTCATATCTTTGGTACTGCTGGCAACGGAGTTCTTGTTTCTGAGAAAACGCAAAAGACAAGCGCAAATAACAATTAAAGATGGCCAAGCAGTCACCACAGCAATGCCGAGATTATCAACGTGCTCTTCTACCAAGGACGTCAAAATGTAATCCAACAAGAAAAATTACAAATATTGCTTTTAATGCATTATAGTTATTGCTATATATGTTAACTTCATTGTGCACAAGTATGTATATTGCGCACGTTGCCTGCTATATTATTATCTCATGATACACTCGTATTTCATTGTTCTAACAGACGCATTACATCCTTTACCCAACTGTTTAGTATATATAGTGCGAAAAACAGTGTGATAAGTACTTATCGCACCCTTTTAATCATATATAATCAATCGATAAATCGTCTGGCATATTGAGCTGTGATTTTATGTTGGAACGGGGTCACGAGGGACCGGACCCGTGACCATTCCTACTTATTACGTATACTGATATTTCATGCTGACGAGTTACCTACTACTCAAATGCGTAGAATAACGTGTAAAAAAATTACAAGTGACAAGAGAATCTTCAAAACCTGTAAAGGTTCCCAGGTGAAAAGGGAATCTTCAAAACCTGTAAAGGTTCCCAGGTGACAAGGGAATCTTCAAAACCTGTAAAGGTTCCCAGGTGAAAAGGGAATCTTCAAAACCTGTAAAGGTTCCCAGGTGACAAGGGAATCTTCAAAACATGTAAAGGTTCCCAGGTGAAAAGGGAATCTTCAAAATCTGAGAAGTTAGTTAGTGACAAGACTCGTTAGTAACAAGGCCACAAGGGAGTCTTTCAAAACCTGTGAATACTCCATATAGTAAGAAGAGAATCTTCGGAACTTGTGAATACTCCATAGTCACAAGGGAATCTTCAAAAACAATGTCACGACAAGGAAAACTTGAAAACCTTTGAAAATTCCCTAGTAACAATGAAATATTCAAAACCCATGAAGATTCTCCAGTGACAAGAAAATCTTCAAAACCAATGAAGATTCTCCAGTGACAAGAACATCTTCAAAACCCTTGAAGATTCACTAGTGAAAAGGCAATCTTCAAAACCCTCGAAGATTCTCCAGTGACAAGAAAATCTTCAAAACCCATGAAGAGTCTCCAGTGACAAGAAAATCTTCAAAACCCTTTAAGATTCACTAGTGAAAAGGCAATCTTCAAAACCTTTCAAAATTCGGTGGTAACAAGAGAATCTTCAAAACCTTTGAAGGTTTGCTAGTGACAAGAAAGTCTTCAAAACATTCTTGTTACCTCAAGTATAAATTTATCCCATGAATAGCTATTTTAATCCACCGGATAGCACAATCCTGCATGTGTATTGCATTGTATTGCATTATATTGCATTGCATTGCAGTGCATCGCATCGCATTATATTGTATTCTATTGTATTCTAATGTATTCTATTGTATTCTATTGTATTCTATTGTATTATATTGTATTCTTTTGTATTCTATTGTATTCTATTGTACTCTACTGTACTCTACTGTACTCTACTGTACTCTATTGTACTCTATTGTACTCTATTGTACTCTATTGTACTCTATTGTATTCTATTGTATTCTATTGTATTCTATTGTATTCTATTGTATTCTATTCTATTCCCTTGTATTCTATTGTATTCTATTGTATACCAAGGTTCGAGGTAATTAAGTAATTTAGTTCAAATTTCACAAGGTTTTGTCTTATCTTTTATCTGTATATATACTTCCCTGGGCTTTATACAGATAAAGACCGTGCATTTATAAAGCAATTCAATTCAATTCAGTTTGTATGGGAGATAAAAACTTATCAATAACAAAGAAAACTGCGTGAAATTTGAAGTAATATATAAGCGAAACGATTTGGAGAAAATGCTCTGTTGACTCAAGTAAGCAAGTAAATGAGATAGGTTAGGATCATATTCAATAGAAAAACTTGTTCAGTACTAGTGTATAGAGCAAAAAAACAACTTTGCGAACTCCACTATATATTCAACAAAATTCATATGAACAGTCAATGGAGATTTTTACAATGTTCATATTTGCGAATATCGCTTATTTGCAACCCTTGTAAAATCCAATTCTGCGAAAAAACCGCACGGAATACAATTTTACACATAATTGTGCGGTTTGTGCGCAGTTCTACTTACCCGATAACGTAATATACTATTATATACCCAAAGGTCAGCTTCCTGATAACGCATCAATGGCTACGTTAATTCGTTCTTCTAGTGTCCTTCGTTTATCTACCATCTTAAGCTTTTTAAAGTTCAGCTCTTGGGTAGAAGTCGATCTCTTTGGTTTCAGAAAATGTTTCATGAACAACTTTAGACTTTCTTTTAGAGTGTCCAATTTTGTGAGTGGAGCAATTCGTATAAATACCTCCCTAAACAAGCAAACTTTTGTGTCAGAAGAAAATACCAACAGTACAATTGAATACATGTACATTATTGTGTTTTGTATAATGGTAACCATTTATATAAACATTAAGTTATCGAACTATTGCGACTCTGTTGCTGGTGGTGATGATGACATGTTGCTGCTATTGGGAAAAAATGATCTGGCTGAAGACTAGTAGTAGTAGCTTATTTTTGCATGGTAGGTCAATTGTTTTCTAATTATTTCATTAACTTAATTGAAAGCCTGGTATATAGTATTAATCGACACATGCAAGATAATAGAAATACCTATTGTTTTACAATAATGTCGGAATAGTTTAGAGCATGTTTGATACAGTGAACTCTATATGTACCTGGAAGGCTGACTCCAGTCAGTCACTGGACGAAAAAATGGGGCAAATTTTTGAACGTCAGTTTCAGGCCATTTTGAATGTAAATTAAAAATTTAAATTTTAGCATGGCCGAGTCGAAGGCGTATTAAAGGCGCTCCAGGCAGCCGCCATACGACACACATCGGACCACGGATTACAGCTAATTATACCTATATAGGTGTTGGTTTTGCGAAGGAAGGAAAACCGGAGAACCCGGCGAAAACCCTCGAATCACAGGAGAGACCAACTAAACTCGACTCACACGAGTCTCAAGCTGGAGAACGGGGTTTATTCCCAGACGGTCACCAATACAAGTACTAACCCCGTCCAACCGGGCTTAAGGCAGTGACCTAACAGCACACGCCAACCGTGCTCCCCAGCTTCAGTTTTCTACGGCTTGAAGATAAAACTCCACGAAAAATAGAACTTTAGTGGTAACACAAGTTAGTTTAATACTTCAAGCATTTCAAGAAGCTTTAAAGAAGGTAGTTTGAAGAAAACGAGTGGCGAGATCTGACTAATATACCAATAATGTTATTTAAAAACGTCAGTTTAAGAACACGAAACCGGACATATAAATTTAACCCATTTGAAGCGTGTTCTCGACAGTTTAATAGCTGGTAAGATACAGGCTTTCTCTTATACCACATGTAAAACACTTGTTCTTTTCCGTATCCTGTGTAAAAATCGAAATTCGGCTGTTTTTGTGATGCATGGTTCTTGGTAGTTCTATAGGTAAACAAAATTTGCCATATATGCCCGCGTATAGTGGCATAGAACTGACGCCCAAAATATTTTCTTGCCTCACTTCTTGATTGACACTCAGCCTTCCAGGAATATACAGAGTTCACTGGTTTGACATGGGGGACAAAGGTGGCATGTACTCTTACCTTGATCCTGGCCAAAACCCCTTGAGATACCAAGTGAAAATTGTCAAATACAGCAGTGTCCCAACGATTTTGGCCAGAATTGTGCGAGACCCTCACCACCCATGCAGTAAACTAAACTAAACTAAACTAAACTAAACTAAACTAAACTAAACTAAACATACCTTATTGTGCTCTCTTGATAGTCCAGTAAAATGTGGGTTAACATTTCAGAAAAAAACGTAACGAGCTTCTTGTTTAAGGACGTAAAATCAACCACCTGAATACACATGCAAAAAAACCAACAAAAATCAGAGACATCTAGGTAAATGATTTTTGCTACACCTTTTTAAAAATAGTGGTGTTTATACATGTGATGGTGGAGGAGGGGGAGGGATGTAACAAGCGACGGTTTAGTATATAGACGTTCATCAAACTCAAATACTAAATGTCACTCCACTATACATTTCATTACATGTATTTAATCGGCCATATTTTTCAATCAGAATTTATTTTTGTTTTTAACATTATGTTTCCGACTGACGGTTAAAGGTCAAAAAAGACGTCTCAACAAAACTAAATTTCATTCTGTAAAAATGTACATGTATAGTTCTGTTTACTTACCTTTAAAACTGATAACGACAGAGATTTAGTGACTAGTAGATGGACGAGTAAATGAGCCATATTAAACAAATTTTTGTCTGTTAATGTTGATGCCATTTTAAAACGATCCCAAAGGGAGTACTGTACAGTTACCTATGAAACGCAGGATGATGATGACAATTATTTTAGGAAACTCATGTCTGTTATCAATCAATCAATCAATCAATCAATCAATCAATCAATCAATCAATCAATCAATCAATCAAACAAACAAACAAACAATCTATCAATCAACAGTACATTCAAGAAAAATCAGATTAAATTATAACTTGAAACAGAAAAAAAATAAACAAATCATTTAATTAATTTTCGCCTGGTTGGCTATTCGCTCAGAAAACTTGGGCTCCTTTTCTAATTGTTAACTATACGCATTGTATGAATGATACTGTTTTGCAACACGCCTTTAACCAACGACCTTAGCAACGCGTAGCAACAGAGTAAAATATATAGAAACCAGTGTTTTCGTATGCTAAATGACCATACGGAAAAAGATGGCGACTGGTACATTTAACCACAATCCTTTGCGCATAATAAATATTGTCTCTTGTATAATTATCAGAAGATAGGTCTTTAAAAAGATCAACTTTGGTAGGAATGAAGTTCTTGCTTACTAAATTTATGTTAACATGCTAAACTATGTTTACTTGTTATTAGACCTGATTTGAGTTCGCAAAGCATTGTGGTTAAATGTACCGCCGCCATCTTTTTCGGTACCATAAATTTTTGCTCATCGTGTCTTTTTATGTTATGTAATCGAGTGAAATGCCCAATATTACTTATAATATACCCAATTCTCTCCTGGCATTACCACCTTATTATATATACAGAACTCGCGATCAAGCTCTCGGCGGCGCCTTCCGTGGCTCAGTGGTCAGAGCATTGCACTAGAATCGCAAGGTCGTGGGTTCAGTTCCTGCCGGAAGGCCTGTGTAGTTCCATTTTTCGCAACTGCTCCCGGTTTGGTCTTAAAATGTATATATTCTACACTCGAATTTTCCTTCACCCAAAATCCTTAGAACATGTACTGTAAATACCACTATTTTTACACCAATTCCAAGCAAGCAATTATTTCAAAGATTTCCTTAGTGCTCATATTTTTGTGTTCCTCGTGAATTACTAATGCTTTTTTTGGAGGATTGTTCCTTACCCGATAACTTCGGCTGAATTCACATAACTTCTGAACAAGGTATGAATAGAACGGATTGTACGACTTCTCCTTTATAAAAGAAAATATTTAATCGTTACTTTCAAATCGAATCGATCCGAATAATATTTAGCTATCTGATATAATCTAATATATCCAGAAACATTTAGGAATATTTAGTGCATAGTGCATCTGACTTCTGTTGCATAGTAAATACACAACACTCACAATAATTTACCTGTAAACTACAATCCATAAGAACGTAAACGATTTCCCTCGACTGTTTGTCTTTCAATTTTAGGCGCATCAACTTTTCGAAAGCATCGACATAATCCTATAAAGTTAAAAACATCACGTAAAATATTTCGGGTTTTTAGCAATGAATAAATCACTCTCATAATAGCCACCATTTTATGTGCATCTAAATAAGCTTTTCCGGCCTTGTCATGAGGCAAAGTTTCTTCTGAATTGTAGAAACACAAATATGGCGAAAAAGGCTGACTATAAGATGTACATATAAAAGAATATTCAAATTAGTCTCCACTGTGAAAGAAGTCTATGGATGGTTTTCACTTAACCTTATCAAAACCCTTAAATAGAAATTATACATTATACAATAAGGTGGCTTTTGATGTGCATTTTCATTGGTTGTTGTTCGTGATCTATTAGCGAACACACAAAGACATGACATCAAATTACGTCAGACACGTCAGCAGACTTGTTTTGTCTCTTTCTATGCCCCCCAAATCCCGCAAGATCTTCAATAAACCATTTGACTGTTTATTGTATAAAACAAATATATTACATTTCGTGTGCGTGTGTACTGTGATAGATCTCAAAAGACGTCACAGCGTGTGAAGAACATTCACACTACTCGACTTTATCGTACCGAGTGCTAAGCTTCCAAAATGCAAGGAAAGCATATTATGTTTACTCAACTTCATGTGCTAGGTTTAGTCAAGTTGTGGAACTGATGTCTTAAAACATTCTAAAGGAAAACCTAATCATTTGAAACGAAGCTCAGTTTCGCCCTCGGTGTCGCACATTTTAATTACGGCAGGGCCATATTTGCAAACCAAAGCGATGCGCAATCAAGTAATTTGTCTTAATTTAAATTTCCGTTTTATAACGAAACGAAATGCTTGGTTGCCACAAGATTCTGACTAACGGTGGTACATTTTTGCTTGCTAAAAGACAAGGTAGAAAATATCATTCACAAATCCATTTCGATAAAACAACTGTTTTATGAGCAAGCCATTCATAACAAGAGGGCACCCAGAGACTATGTATATACCTCCGCCAGCGGGTTATTGAGACCCCAATTTAAATTATACTATACCAAATTGTTTGCATATCAATCAAAGTTTTCATCCAATTTTCAATTAAATAAAACCAAAATGTAATGGCTTGGTCTTTGGTCTATCATCAATCTTTCCACAAAGTTTCATAAAAACCTGTGTAGTATTTTGTAAGATATCAGACAGACAGACAGACAGACAGACAGACAGACAGACAGACAGACAGACAGACAGACAGACAGACAGACAGACAGACAGACAGACAGACAGACAGACAGACAGACAGACTCCTGGCGGAGGTACTAAAACGTACTTCACTTGTCATAATTGTACAAAAGATGTTTCTTCGAATGTCTGTATTCATTCTCTGTTGTCGTGATAATTCCATAATTTTAATGTCGTCTGATGTCTCGTGAACATCTAATGTCGATGAATCATTTTTCTCTCTCTCGCTCCATGCAGAGCCGACTATCCACCATCGACCTAAAAATAACAACAGGCTAATTCAATATGCGTTGGAGTAACTTGTTAAAAAGCAACAGTAGTAAAAAAATGGTTACATTTTAGCATCTTTTACTCAGTACAAAAACCTTAACGGTTTTCTTTTAGTGTAAAGACCATGTAGACTGACAAAAAAATGAAAAGTGCGTCAGTAATCCCATTAATTAAACGCATTATTGTATGTGTGTAGTTATTGATAACAAACCCTTTTGCTTGACTGAAAGTAAATTAGAAAGCGAGATGCTAAGTTTTGCATTGTCGTTGCGATCTAGAAAAAATAAAGGCATGGTATTATATAACATATACGTCTGTAATGGAGATTAGGATACTTAGGCCTGGTTTATACAGCGTGCTATGAGCGCACCGAACTAATTATTTGCCTAATTGGTTCGATCGTAGCACGCTGTATAAATCAATTTGATTCGCTATTTGAATCAGGTCCGCTCTTAACCGTGCGGCTCGCTCGTGGAAGACGTGCGGAATGCTCTTAGCACGGTGAAGCGCGCTGGTGATTTGCTAGTTCGACGATATTGAAGAAACTATAGTATCTCGATAATGAAGAAATACCAAATAACCCAAGTACCATCATCATTCGACCACCAGCTCCCAACTTGACCTGTAACTTTTTCGGTAGAGTGTCGGACTAACAAACAAAAGGTCGCGGGTTCGAATCCAAGCCAGGCCAAGTACAGTTTTCTCTACTTGTTCGGTATGGTTCATTACTCGGAGTAACACCTTATCATTAACAAAGAATAGTTTAGAAAACTATTACGTTTTGGAAGCTCGAGAAACGGACACTGTGAGTAAAATGTTGGCAGAAACGACTGGATCAAAAAGGCAGAGGAAAGATTCTTAGGGGGTGTTTATATGGAGGCGAGCCAGTCCGGGTACCCGGGCTCGCCCGCTTTGCCGAGATGATTTTTATTGTGTTTATATGAGAAGGGCTAGCTCGCCTAGCCGGGCTGGCTTGCTTGTTGTGCTAATGGCGTAATTTATCAGTTCTAGTAAGACACGAAGTCTCATTGTTTTAAATATGAACTGTACATGAACAAGCAGAACTTGTGAATTGTTAATACGTCGAAAAAAGCTGATAAAAACAAATTTTGTCGCGTGTATACGAAGCTTTTAGTGCCAGCCCAGGCAGCCGAGTCAGACCGGTCAATCGTATAAAAATTGTGTTAACCAGACACAGTGATAACTAAAGAGCAGTACTCTGTTTTGCGTCAAAAACGTTGCTTGCTCAGAAAACGGAATCAACAGTAACTGCACCAAGAAAGAAAGGACGAGATAAAATGCTGCAACGGGGGAAAGCAAAGATAAAAATAATAAACCCAACCAATTAAATAAAGATGACACAAGAAATAAATTTACAGCTATAGCCGTTCTGGAAATTTATTCCTTCTGTCACAGGAAAAAGCGGACACAGTTCAAGTTTCTCTCTTCCCATCATTCTCCGCGCGCCTTCGTTTCCCCTATTTACTAGAGCCATGCGGAAGAGTGGGTCTCCAGACAACGTCTTTGGTACGGTGCGTAGTAAAGATAATTATTGAATTTCCCCGCGTGATCTTACGGCTGGTTTAACACGCGTGCTGTGACAAAGAATATTTCTTCTTATCCATACCTGTATAATGTGTCACACTCTTCAATATTTTCCTCGCTCGGTCGATTGGCGAAGGATCGTAATTAGGGATTTTTCTCATATTATTGTTTCGTAATGCATTTACAGTTTCCAACATGAATCTTGTTCGAGACCTAAAAATGAATAATCGGCATGCAATAGTCTTGATTCGCTTTCAAAAACGGTAATCATCGTAAAAGAGAAAAACTCACGTGTTAGTCAGTTCGGTATCGACAGCAGCTTTGGCTTGCACCTCAAGAATAATTTCCTTAAAATAAAATAAAAGAACAGACAAATATTGGAGCATGTCAAGCTGCCGCACTTTCTCAAAACGATATCACAGCAGAATCTATCGTAAAATGTAAAATAAAAGTAAAAGTAAACCATAAGGCTCACGTATTTAGATCCTGGTTGTGACTTACCATCCTTGGTGTATTATGTTGGTGAACAGTGGTGGAAAATGGTTAATAATTTGAGGTTTAATGGGTTTAAGGTGTTCGGGTAATAATTATAATTGAGATTAAGGATAAGGTTAACGTGACATTTGGTTTAATGTTAGGGTCAGGTGGGAATTAGGTTAAGGTTAGGGTTTACAGGGTTGAATTTTCAGGTTGAGGGTGGGGTGGGACGTTAATATATTAGGATTGATGTCAGGTTTAGTGTTGAGGTTAGGGTTAGGTTTTATAACGTGGATTTTAAGAGAAAAAATAATTATCAGCGCTCTAAGGGCTTGTTCACATGAAGAAGGTCTTCTCAGGGGGTAAACGCCGAGATATCTTGATGTTAGTGTATTTCCATGTCTCAAAAGTAAACTGTTAACATGAGAACCGTTAAGATAGAAATAACTCTCATTACATACCAGCAAGAGCGTAACCCTAGGGTCAGAGTTATCCCGCCTCCATGTAAACGAGTTACTTCGGGGGGGGGGGGGGGGGGGGCATTAGTGGGTCAACTTTTAAAGGAAGAATGATTCGATATAAGTGTAACATCTATAATTACATATGCGTAATTATGTTGTTACCCGGAATAACTGGGGGTGAAGCGTTCACACAAAGGTAAGGTTAATATCTCGGGGGCTAGGGATAACTTGGTGGTTACGTTTTATCATGTGAAACAGGGCCAACTTTAACCCTAGCCACCGAGTTAGGGGCCGTTTACATGGACTAAAAGTTGGCTCAGGTAAGAGGAACACCCTGCCCCCCCCCCCCCCCCCGAGACAACTTTGTCGTTTGTTTACATGAGGAATTAGATTATGACTTCTGAACCGGTTTAAGCCTGGAGGACTGGGTATAGTTATGCATCTAATTTAAGATGGCCGATCGTCGGGACGAAACTGTAACTGTACTGTTAGAATTAAAAGATAGAATTAAACTCACAGACGCTTTTGTACTTCTTCAGGCCAATTATCAGGTTTTCAACCATTGTTGGAGACCAAGACGATCTTTTTCACTTCGTATTTGCTGCTCTATCAATTGTTTCACTTTCTGCCGCCATTTTGTTTCGCAGTTTTGCCTCGGGTAGGCGAGTCAAATTGTTTACATGGAGGGAACTTTATCTCACCCCCTAGGGTAACCCTACTACCCGAGACAAGTACGAAATTCCCTATGTAAACGCTCGCTGTCGAGACTAAGTAAAATGAACACAAAGTTGGCTCTCCCAGGGTAGCTCGGGGGGTAGGGTGACCCTTCTACCAGGGACAACGTTTGTCCATGTAAACGGCCCATAATCTTCATGCCGCGCGAGATAACTCGGTCTCGTGAACACGCCCTAAGTTCAACAATGTCTCGAAGTTTACTAACTGAATGTCAACAATATAAAATTGTTTTGCATTTAGAATTCGACATACCTTTAATGAGTCAGGGCTTTCCCGTCTGATTTCGACGCCGATCACTAAATACATAACATTGTAGAAAAATTCAAATTCAAAAAGAACGATGAATGAAGTTTGCTTGCTTTGTTTTTGAGATATTTTGATTTGATTAATACTGTAGAGTTCCCAAAGTAGCGCCCATGAAAGTAGCGCCGCCATGAAATTTACTTCTACCTGAAAGTAACGTCAAATTTTCGATACCTCTAATAATTTCCGAAAGTAGCGGCTACCCGAAAGTAACGTCGCAAGTGCATAATAGTTCTCGAAGAAGGTTAAAAATCGTTGCTATTATCAAACATAATCACTGAAAAAATACATCTTTGGTGCTGTGGACGGAAAACGCCCACATACACCCTTCAAATTAATTTGATTTGACATATAGAAATGACATATAACCTTCTCCGATTACCCACTCTGCCACATGTGACGTCAACTGAAAAATCTAAAAAATAAAGCAAGTAAACAAAAATTTGCTTCATATACTTTAACAGCACGCCAATAGTAATTTTTATACATTCAAGCTTCATTCTCGTTTCTTATTGGTGAATATACTCTAGTTAATTCCCAATGTCCGGTAGCTGTTGTTACGTCATTTTTGCCGAATACTGTAAATTATTGGACACGGATGACGTCACAACCTCAAAGCGCGCGAAAATTACAAAATAGCAAAAATGGCTTGCCGTAGATTTGCCTCTGTTGACGAAGACAACTCTTTTTACTGCCAGACTTTGCTTGCATGTCAGTACAACTGTTTTGAATGTATAATAATACAATTATTGTATTCGGCTTACGCATGATATCCGAAGAATTATTCAGACCGTGAATCCAGTAATTGTTTATTAACAGTGACAAGAACCCATAAACAAACACCCTAGGTCTACAATAAATTCACCAAAGTCTGGGAGTATCATATTCCGTGTTAAATCGGGGGACTGCTTGCTTTTTCGGAAAAAATGGCGTAAAATAATCTATATGACAGTAAACACACAAAAAAGTAAAACCAGAAAGCAGAAAATAGAGTAAGAGAAGTGAAATCCACGTACATCGTATAAGTAGTAAAAGTAGTTCCACATCTTGTTCCCGGAATGAAGTCACCAGTTGTCGGATAATGTCGTAGATAAGAGTACAATCAATGACCTGTAAAGTAAAGTAAAGGTATTTATACGTGTCACTGATCCACTGACTGGAGACTAGGGAAATAGTCTGTACCACGCTTCGTGTCATGTATGTTGAGAACAATTGTAGTACGGTACCCCTTGATACATACAAAAGTTGATAAAAAATTTAAAATCACGTAATTTTAGAACTAACTTCTCGTTATTTTGATACCGTGAAATAGCATGCTTTCACGTGCTTGATGTTACATAACAAAGCCTCAGTCAGCAAAAAATGCATTTACTGTACCTTGAAGCTATAAAGGAATGCAAACAGAGCAACGACGTTGACAATTTCTTTGCCTTCGTTACTGCAATTTTCAGCAGAATGGAGCTTGTCAAACTGAACAGCAAGTTTCTGGAGAAGAAATGCCCCTTTAAATAAAAACAAATAAACGACAATAATTACTCAGTCGAACACCAAATAACGGGACACAGTTGGGAAACGTTCCACATGTTTGTCAGAGGTGTTCGCTGCATACAGAGGGCAAGAATAAAACAAAAGTTCAACTTTTTTACTGATTAAATTTAAATTGGTGTTCGCTGCATAGAGTGTCCTCTACACAATAAAAGGTTTTCATGCACGTTTAATAAAGCGCGTCACCGCAGATGTTTGCGATTTTTTCCAGCCATATAAGGTCGTTCTCCGGTTCCTCATCAACAATTATTATAAGTAAATATACATGGGCATTGAGAGTTATTAGTGATTAAATGCCCTCAAGCTTCGGGAGGATTTATTTAATCACTAATATCCCAAAATGTCATGCATTTGCTTTGTAATTACATGGTCACGGAGGAAATAAACAAAAGAATGGACACATGTGCAATGACAAACTATTATCCCATTACTTTTGGAGGCTAAAAAAAGATTAAAAGATCACAGTCAATAGGAGAGAGACAGCCTAGACCTTCTATTTCCTATTTGGGGGCCTGGGGGCTATATATTTGAGGGGGGAGGGCCGAGAGGACTGGGGAGAGACAACGGGAAATAGAAGGCCTAGTAGATTTCCAAACAAAGTGCTCAAAACTGCCCCAAAAACTGCCCCACTCTAGATTCCCAAAGTTGGTGGCGCCAAATCTCAAGTTATTGATATTTTTGGCGAGTTGATAAAAGTTCAAGGTATTGTTAAAGCATTTACGATATAAATCGAGTATTCCTGGCATTCTGTGAAAGTTATTTGATTTCTCGAAGAAAGTTAAGAAACGAATCGAATGCATTTCATGTCAAGGTGAATTCGTGAGTGTATACGTAGTGTAAACGTTCGCCACATGCATGGCCAATGCTTCACGATTTTCTGTTGATGTTTCTCTGAAGATGATTCTGAAATGGTAACATACTTGCCAGGAGTATTTTACGCTTGAAAGATGTCATATTTTCATGTTTCTAATAGTTGAAGCCAGAGCGTGAAGTTGATAAGAATCGATCAAATGACAATTGCTAAACATAATTTTAACTTAATATCATGGTTGTAAAATATAGATTTGATATTTAAGTGGTTGCTCGATGCCGATGCTTGTAACTGTGAGAAAAAATAAATAAATAAATACAATGCTCTGGGATTTGTCAAATCTAGGCTTTTTCTACTTACGTCATGAAGCGAATTTAGTTCCCAGTCCCATGGGCCACAGCTCAGCCACGGGAAAGCCTATGTCTAGGCTGGTAGAGAGACTCTCTTCTGTTAACAGTGTTCACATCAACCTTTCTTTATCAGTGTGCCAATATGCTAGCTTCACCCCAATGATTATTATGAGGGACGATTTTCTCATTAATAATAAAGAGGGACGTTTAGGCAAATTGTCCTTCATGAAAACTGGATGAAGGACGTTTAGAACTAAACGTCCCTCATCCAGTATTGATACACGACATGAACTGTGCCACTTGAAACAAAGGATTTCGGGGTGACCATGTAATTACATAATTATGTTTAACTTTCAAGTGCTCAGAGCAAGAAAAGGTCTTAACTCTTTCCTGTCTGAACCGGTTTCTAGTATTTTATTCTGCCTAACGCCAGACGATTTTATTCACCTCTCGCTGTAACACCAGTACTGTAAAACGCTAGTTCATACTTGGGAGTAACAAAAAGCAATTGCGACACAAAGTATAAACATTCCGAAGACTTTTTTCGTCATTTTGCTTTCAAAATGTGCAGTTCTCTATTTTAGTATAGGTTGATGCATATATTTACCGACTTCAGATCCAACAAGCGAGTTAAGGATAGCTATCAACATCATATGTTCACGCAAGAGTCCTTCAGGCATTAAAGAAGGCGAAATACAAGCATCCATCAACAGGTTGGACAGAATTTCGTTGAGATCTAAAACACACACCATAAATCGTTTTTTTTTAAATGTATCTGTGGTTTGCAGGTTTATACGTTATTGTCGCTATGAATAAATGGGGGGGGGGGGAGCTGCATGTCATTCGGGGTGGCAGAGAGGCAGAAGCCTAGGTCTGAGCGTAATCGTTCAAATTTAAAAGCATATACGTAACATTTTCGAATTCCACAGGAAGAGGTCAGTGACATTCAGTGACATTGCGTGAATATTTGGTGTGTAGTGAGAATTTAAACTATTTAGGTTCTTAAATAGGTTCTGAGAAAAAATACTTGTCAGTCAATACTGGAACTGCAGCACATGTACTCTGCACTGGTTCATAGCTGTTATACTGTCATTGATAAGAGTCCGTAGTGTACTCACAGAAACGATATAAAATGTATAAACATGAGTATAGAGGAAATTATTTGTGCACAGTACGTCAAATTTCTATATTGAAATTACAAGAGATTCTACACAGTCTGGTTGCCATATAAAAACAGTTCTTTTATTATTGCTATTTTTCCCTGATTTTCCAAATAGGAACCTGTCTTAATTTTTAGCCTCAACAGGTTCTTATATAATGGGGGTTTAAATGTCAAAATTTTAGCCTATAGGTTCTTAATCGCTAGGTTCTTATATGCGGGTTTTTACTGTAGTTTTAAATCAACAGGTTATACTTCAGATTTAAGACGAAATGTCATTCTGAAGCCAGCGAAATAACATTTCCCATTTTCCCAAGCTGGCTTTGTCGCATTTTCTATATCTATCTACGTAATTATTCACTTTGGTCGTGCATTAAAATAGTACAGACTCGTGATGCAGCTATTACTTACCATTCCGGCTGTGGGACCTGTACAACTCTTCAATTTGACCGCTGACCATCGAAAGATTGGATTCACTTAAACTGTAAGAACAATAAGATAACTATTCACTAGAACTTTTTTGTTTGGTTGATTTTAATTCAATTATTATTACCTCCGCCACTAGGTTATGTTTTTACCTCTGTTTGTTTGTTTGTTTGTTTGTTTGTTTGTTTGTTTGTTTGTTTGTTTGTTTGTTTGTTTGTTTGTTTGTTCGTCTATCACTACAATATCTCAATTTTTATGTAACTTTGTCAAAAGGTTGGCCACAGACCAAGGACCAACCCATTAAATTTTAGTTAAATTTGGTTGAGAATTGGATACAAATTTCATGAAAATCTGACCGCAAGATTCTCTGTATAGAAGAAATTAATGAAAAAAATATTTGATTTCGCTCATTACTCTAATATTATGCAAACATTTAACTGAATATGTACGTTTAGCTGAATTAACAAATAAGAATGGATTTAACAGTTCCGTCGTTTATAGAATAAAGCAGTCGTGGACTAAGAGATATGCAAAGTTTATTTGTTTTCTTAATGGTACGAGTGTAACCAAGCATTTTATTCATACAAGTGTAGTTATTGTGAGCTACCCTATAGTTCGCGGAATAGACCATTTGCACGTCGACGTACGATGGCGTTGGGTGATTACAACTATTAGAATGCTTTGCCAATATTCTATAGGGCTTCGGCTAAAAGGGATGACTCAAAAGGACACGTCTTTTCCAAAATATGTCGTGAAATCCCCCCCCCCCCTCCCCCCCCCCAAGTTTCAGTGAGTCTCGAGATTTTAGCATATATTTTAGCATAGCATTTTTTTGATACCCTAACCGCAACAAAAACCCTCACCCTAGTCAGGAATCTGGTTTACCGCCTAGCTTTTTGGAAAAACATATTTGACGCCATTTTGAAAAACCCGCGAAAGGACTGAACGGGTCCCTTTGAGTCATCGTTATCCCTCTTAGCCGAAACCCCAGAATACTGGCAAAGCATTCTGGTACACGCGTAAAATTCTCGCAAGTTGTTACAGCATTGTTGCCTGAACAATGCTGTAACAACTTGTTGACATGTGTGAACAACATTGATAAATGAACAACATTGTTCATCATTGTTTCAACAAGTTGTTACAGCTTGATGAAACATCAACAGTTGTTCACGCATGTTGTAACAACCGAAGAACGTGTTGATACATCAACCATGTTCACCATTGTTGTAACATTGTTGTTCATCGTTGTTATTTCGTCATGCTGTTACAACATGTTGTATCATGTGCGAACAACGTTGTTGGCTATAAAAATGTGCTGTTGCATGGAACAACTTGTTCATGACTGTTGATTTATCCGTGAACAAGTTGTTCGAACCATAAGTGAACAACTTGTCGACAACTTGTTCACGGCGAGCAGCACAACATTGTTCACGGCGAGCAGCACAACATCAATTGTTCACGCCTGTTGACAACCGTGAACAAGTTGTGCGTTTTTACGCGTGTGGTTGTAGTCACCCAACGCTTATGGCCTTTATCTCGATTTTCTATAAACATCCCATAATAACCCTCTGGCGGAAGGATGCAGTCTCTGAGTGCCCTCTATAGTTATATATGTTATGACCAACGAAAAGACATTACTATATATACCAATAATAATGGCCGGGGTGCGATTGCTGTATCATAGCCGTTATCTTGTTTTGGATGCCATTTTTTTGGGACTCCATAAGTCCAAAAAATTAAAAGTCAAAAAAGAAATAAAAGACTCACAGTACATACCGATTTAAAAGACCTTTCACTTGTTTCCTAAGTCTTTCATTCACTTGTTTGTTCTTTGTTTGTTGTTCTCCATCTTGCTGCCTCTGGTGAGGCGGTACGTACTTAGCACTAGCGCCTCCATATATATCAGTAGAGCTGTAATAATACAGTGGGAAGGTATCATATATTATTATATAGCATGCTATCGGATATGAGCTTTTGCGTAATCTGATTGGTTCCCTACTACTAGGCTATCAGCTCATATCCTGCTAGTAGAGGAAAACAAGATGGCGGCATGTTTTTTTAAACTGCCGAAAAGAGTTGAAATTGACGGATTTTTATACAGAAAAACATCAACACCCTCAAACCAATGTATAAAAAAACAACATTGTGTAAAAATACATTAACAAATATACAATTTAGCATGTCAAATGGTGAAATTCACCTAAGAATTACGTCTTTTTACTTCAAAAATACGACTAAATTAGCGGGTTGATATTAATTTGTTGCCAAACAAAGAAACTCACGGTTAAAATCAAGCTTACAACACACATTTCGTAGGAGATCACCAGTAAAGAGACTTTTTTATTTAGATAAGCATTTGGAGTAGTAAAAAGCATGGGTTTTTTTTCAGTAATTTAATTTCACTGCCGAAGGTGTTTCAGTTTCATTTTTGCATGAAATCAAAACCTTTTTCACGACAGCAATGCTAATATAAACAACTGACCCACCTTTTGACTTCATAAAGGTACCTTTTAATCTTTTTTGTTGATCTGCTTAACACATTTTTTGCGTCTCGAGCAACATTTATGCAACATTTCAAAGCTGTTTGCCGAACAGCTCAGCGAGAAACTCTGTGTGAATGCATCATTACGCATGGCGGAAGTATTAGTTGCCTGTTGCCTATGCCGGAAGTTTGTCGTTTCAAACATTTCGCTGTAATTTTGTCTCTTGTACAGTGCTTGGCTATATATAATAAAACAGTTATACCATTCGCTCTCGTCGTATACGAACTAATACCAACTCGGCGAAGCGCCTCGTTGGCTATGAGCTCATATACGACTCGAGTTCATGGTATAACTGTTAAATGTACATACATGGCAGGCATCATGATCACCATCGTGACCACACATACCAAGACCACCATAAAAACCATGCAACACCATCATAATCATCATCATTATCATCATCTCTTCATCCTTACCATCATCGTCAATTGCTACAGTAGAGAATCATCATCATTATCATTATCATCGTCAATCGCCACCATGCATCTGATACAACACCGGCAACAGCGACAACAAAAACGACACATACAACTGTTTCAATATCATGCAACAATATTTCTTATTTACTATAATTGCAATCCCTTATGTTTTTTTATCTCCCAAAAGCAAAACGTCATGCTAATTGAAAAAAAAAGATTACCTCTTTTGCGACTTTAGTGGATTCTCCTTAATTGACATGTCTTCGTCTTCACAATCGCTATCTTCGGATTCGTCTTCATTATTGAGTTCACTACTGGCTTGAAGGACACCGTCCTCTTCTGACTCGTTTTCAAACTTGTTATCCAGATCGTTGTCAATATCACTTGCTGTGTCCCTAGTCAGTCCTTCTTCGTCACAAATATCGTCTTCTGACTCGTCTATATAGTCATCGCTCTCATCGTCTAAGACCTAAAGCAAGCCAAAGAGGAATACCAAAACAATATACAACAAGACGCCTGCTCAGGCGTTCACTCGGGCTACTGATTTCTGAAAGCTTCGCGTAGCCTGTGCGTACTCTAGCAAGACTACATTGCAATGGCAATGCATTGCATGCAATGGTATAATATATGAACTGCAGCGGTGCAGGAAGCGCCGAAGGTTTGCTAATGTAATATAAATGTAAACACCTACGCGGTATCTGGACATGCACTGAACAGTTCACATACTGATATCTTATACCGGTATTTGCTCTATTCGGTGCTTAAAATTCGGTATTTGCTCTATTCGGTGCATAAAATCAACACCTGACATCTTAGCTGTGATCCGTGGTCTGAACTGTGTCGTATGGCGGCTGCCTGGAGCGCCTTTGATATGCCTGGACACGGCCATGTTGATCTGCGTCGTTCGCAATTCAGCCGCTGGCTGCAAGTAAGGATGATTAGCCCCCCAGTCCTTTATTATTATACTTGCATTTTGTAGTTGTCGGATTATAAAGCAGCAAGGCCAGGGCCAACCTGTTTTGAAATAGCTCGTCATCCAGGGGCTCTGGAAGCTTTTCATGTACTTCGTGTCAATATTCAACAACACCAATTATCAATTTGTTTAAAACTTGCTAAAATATTGTGGGTGTCCTTCTTATGCATGTAGGGCACCCACAGTCCAGAAAGTGCGGGTGTCCGGACACCCGGACACCCGCTGCTTCCAGAGCCCTTGTCGTCATCTTTTACGTACTAGGGCAGGTCTACCGCTAGAAACGCCGGCGTGTGCAGTTGTAAACATTGTAAAGCCTTTGTAAGCATGTTTATGATGAAGACAATTGTCAGCCGCTTTAACTGATCAACTATAACTCGGTCACTTGCAAAAGGTAAAGCTATTCAAACAAGGAGAAAGCCGTTACTAGGTAAACAGTACGTATATGTTCTTTGATATACTGTGGCTCTTCCTTGTGTCTCTAGTCCTCAAGTCAAACTTCCTAGGTACTGATGTCAACACGGCATTTTTTCGCGTCTGTAATAAATTCGTCTATTCTGTCTTCATGGACAAACCTTGTCAGCAACATTACTGATCAACTACTCATGAATTCACCAATACCGTCGGAAAACACCTCAACCCAACTCGACCAAAGGCACAAGGCCCAAAAGAACTCGAAAAAACCGAGCACGCAACAGGCATGTTACCTTTACAGTTTCGCAAGGCCTGTCTTTCGCAAGGCGAAAAAATAAAATAAAAATAACAAACGGAGTCGGCTACCACAGGTAGCCCGAGTAATAATCCCTTCCAGAGTAATTACAAAGTTTTAAATCTTCTTAATGCTGACGTCAGTAAGGTCGTGGAAGCTCTTTGTTTCACAAAGTTCGACGTCTTATTCTTAGATAGACTTTACAAATGCCGCCACTTTGAGTTTAAATCTTACTATTTTGATTAAAACTCGGCTATGTTGGGCGTTTGTTTTTTATAACTCTTTTATCACTGCTCACCCCGGTGTGGCGGTCTCAAATTGTCACATATGGCTTTGTGTAATAAAATGTGTAACATCCAGAACAGCAAAACCTTTTGAAATGAACCTTCTTAGCATGAAGCGAGTTTTTCTTTTTTCAAAAATGTCGCTCGTTCAGGCAGAATATATAGCGCTTGACTTGTAACTCGTCACTCAGGGCACCGTAATCTATTCAATTCTCACAATAAAAAGTCGATTCGTGTTAAAAAAACCCAAAAAACACCCCAAAACAACCAGTCTAATACCTATTTTGTTCGATAATTCGTGCTGTTTTCCCCGCCTTTTTTTCACTGACGTCGCTACGTCGGTATAATATAACTCAAACTTGCAAGATTACTATAAGTTTTGAGCGCTTTTCGCAAAATATTCGTGACATACAGTAGAAGAAACCAATTTAAGAAAATACAACAATAACGTACCAAGTCCTTCCCCAAATCGTCATGGGATAATCCTTCAACTTCTTTTTTGTTTTGTACTTGTAGCTTTAAAGAACCAGTTTCAATAGCATTACATACGTCAATAATATCTGCTCGAATGTTAAGGGTATTTTCTGGTGTTACAATCATTGACTATGCGCTATTCTCTCTAGGGGCAGACTAGTTCCTAGTCCTCTTTTCTCTCGATAATTGATTTTGACGACGTTACAGAATAGGATAATCGAAAGAGCTAGACTAGCAAAAAATGCATTGTCATTCCCATTTCCAGAGACCCTTGGTATTAAGAACGAGATTGCTCCTGCTCGTCTATAAGATTCTAACAAAAGATCATAAAAGCTCTAGACAAGCTACGTTTTGAGAGAGCAAACGGGTAAGTTTCTTTATGTTTATACATTTAAGTTTAATTAAGTTAGTACGATAGTCCTGATTTATCTTAAATACATTTTATTTAAAGATAAATCAGTACTATCGTACTTAGCCTGCGAGCCGGCTCTCCTTTGGGGGATTGGGGAGAGGAGGAGAAGGAGAGCCTGCACGCGTAGTATTGTTTTTTGAGTAGTAGCGTTCCAAATTGGGACGCAGCTTACTGATTGGACGAGATGCTGATTGTTGACGTACAACCATATATTAATAGACTGCTGGTAATTTGTAAAATATTAAGTGCATTTGTGTCTGAAAGATATTTCCATCAGGTAAATATTTTTAATATCTTTGATCATTTATCAAGGGTTGTACGAACCGTATTAAAATCATATTATTAGGATAGACCCAGATCGATAGACCCGAATCGTTTTGAAACGAAATACAGACGTTTCGAGGGGAGTCCTTGCTTGAAATGTCAGCGTTTCAGATTCGTTCCAAAAATGTCACCACCTTTTCCCTTTGCCACAGTTGTTAAACACTTTAGTATAGTGTGAAAGCAAATCGTCGTCTCATGGATAAGTCAATTAATTGAAAATTTGGTATCAAAGGACAACTTCCCACGATTGAGAAAATATTATCTATAAAACAAACGATAAGGTTCGAAACACCATTCGCCTGCAATACACACAGCTTTTTGTACCGGCCTGTAGCTCTCGGGATACGATTATTTATATGACTGAAGTTCCTATGGCCAGGCAAAGTTAAAATCTGAAAGACTCCGGCTCCTTCTTTTCAGTTCTTCCACTCGATATGTGAAAATATATAGAGATAGGAAAAAGTCAGACAGGACGTACCGAAGTGGCACGGCGGCTATACGGGATTGTCATTTGTGGAACAAGATGACTAGTAATTTCAGAACTACGCATCGTTGAAATATATTGTGTACGTATGTTGTTATATGTTGAATGAGCTTTCATTTGATGTAGAGTTCAAGATTCTGCGTTTTATAAAACTTGTTATACTGTCCAAAATGTGTGAACCACTGTTCCAAATAACATTTCATTAGCGTATTAATCTGGCGAGGAAGTAAAACCGTTTTTCGTTAGAAGGGGCGGCACTCAAATTTGATAGCTATGCGTGCAGGCTCTATATTTCACCTCCCGTCCTACCCAAGAGCCGGCTCGCAGGCTATATCGTACTAACTTAAAGAAACTAACGTAATTAAACTTAAATGAATAAACATAAAGAAACTTACCCGTACATGCAGTAAGGTGTGATAATTGGACCTTCGAAGGCGCGATTGTACTACAACTTAGAGTCAGCGCTAGAGTGGGGGAGAGCTGGGGGATTACGCTGGGGAGAGCTGCCTTGGTATCAAATACGGGAACATGCAGTTTTGTGGCAAAAAAGAACACATTTCCCACCAGGCCTCGCTCGATGTTAAAAAAGAGGGATAGTCGTGTACACGTCCGTGAGAGGATTCGAGGACCCGGTTCCAAAACTATAGCCGTATATAGGCACATCCCTACTAAAATACGGCGGAAATAAAGGATACCACTTAAACCTTCTTCAAGAAATGCTTTGGGTAACTTCTTTTTTTGGTATAACTTAAGCTTCTTCTCAAGGTCTTTCATTTCCTGATCTTCGTTTGCATATATACTTGTTGATTGTTGGTCTATAACGAAGGCTTCGTCCTATATAGGTAAAAAAAATATGCATGCATATGACTATACATTATCAAATAGAGTACATGAAATTTTCAGAAGTACACGAAAATCAATAAGACACAATGCATAGTCCTACTCTAGTTTTAAAAATAGACAAAAAAATAGCCTTAACATTGATAAAATAGCAATTTAACTCAATCTATACATGTATATACTTCAATTGTGATGCACAAAACATCAACGCAGTTCATGTACTACGATTAATAGATTATTAATCAATAGGCGAGAGTAGTGATACCCCCCACTATGGCGGATTCATAATTAATTAGGTAAATTGAATTTTTAATGAGCTTGACGTTATCGTTCTCAGGCTCCTTTGGGACCTCCTAACCCTAATTATTTATGAATACGTCATTATTTCTCAGGCTCCTTTGGGACGTAGTAACCCTAGCTTTTCCCCCAAACCCTAGCTGTTACTCAACCCCCCTGGTATTCTCTACGTCATAACCGACTATTATTTATCCCGTGCGAATACGTCATAACCGATAGCTCTCCGAGTATTTTGGCGCTCGATTTATATAAGTAATAGTAACCAACTTTCATTTATACACTTTGCCCAAACAATGCGTACGGTAAACGTATTTACCGTCATGGATATAATTTATGACGAATTAAAGAAAAATAACATTGATATCGATAAAAACACTCTGTCGTATTACCTCAAACATTGTCTAAAACAACATCGAGTACTATTCGACAGTATCAGTGAACAAATACCCAGAATATGTCTTCAAAGCGTTTATGAAGAGATGAACCCCAACAATTTTGGTCGAATAATCGCTTATCTAACCCTAGTGTATAGAGTAAACGAATCCTTGGATGAAAAATCAATTCGAGAAGCCGTCAATAGAACGATCAATGATTTAAAATGTATTGACTTGTCTAAATACAAACGAAATAAAATGTTATCCCGATGGCTTGGTTCACTGCTTCTCAGACTGATATTTGCATATTTCCATGTGTAAAATCTCGTTAAAGGTCATTAGTATTTTAAACAAAAGAACGAGTCTGGGCGAGTCTGGGCGACGTCAGACCTTAGACAAAGAAATCCTGATTAATATGCGCGTAACCATACAGAGTTGAACAGCGTCACTTTGCTTGGTGTATCAATCGCTTACTGTTTGTCGTCAGAGTAAGATCGTTGTAATGGAGTGTCTAGTACTAAGTCCTAAGACTATAGTCCTAAGTCCTAAGACTATAGTCCTTATAGTCCTAAGACTATAGTCCTAAGTCCTAAGACTATAGTCCTAAGTCCTAAGACTATAGTCCTTATAGTCCTAAGACTATAGTCCTTATAGTCCTAAGACTATAGTCTTAGGACTTAGGACTATAGTCTTAGGACTTAGTACTATAGTCTTAGGACTTAGTACTATAGTCTTAGGACTATAAGGACTATAGTCTTAGGACTATTGTGTTGAATCACTATAAACAAGGTTGGCCAATAGAAAAATATTCATTTCTTATCTGACCGTCATACCTGAAACATGTCATACGTTTGTGAAGTTTGTGGAAAATCTTTCGCTAATTCAAGTAATCTCCTCCGTCACATGAAGATGGTTCATAGATCATCGACAAAACAAATACGACAGGCAGTTCCTCTCGTCAATGGATCCACAGTCCTGCAGCATCCATTTACGTGTATTGTTGCAGGGTGTACTCAGAGTGGTAAAACCGTATGGGTAAAAACTCTTCTGGAGAATGCACGAACAACTATCAACCCCCCTCCTGAACGTATCATTTGGTGTTATGGTCAGTGGCAACCCATGTATCTTGAGATGATCAAAACTATTCCGGGCGTTGAACTGAATGAAGGAATACCTACGAACATCGACTCGGAAGATTTTCTTGATGTTTCGAGGCGAAACCTTATTGCCCTAGATGATCTTATGGATCAATCAGGAGGAGATAAGCGCATTGCAAATTTATTTACCAAGGGAAGCCATCATAGGAATCTCTCAGTGATCTATATTGTTCAAAATATATTTCACCAAGGAAAGGAAACCAGAAACATCAGCCTCAACGCACACTATATCGTACTCTTCAAGTCTCCGAGGGATAAGCAGCAAATTTCTATTTTGGCACGACAAGTGAATCCTGGACATGTCCATGAATTTATGAAGAGTTACGAGGAAGCCACAAGTCGCCCTCATGGTTATTTAATGCTTGATCTAAAGCCGACTACGGACGACGATCACCGCCTCAAGACCAATGTTCTACCCGGAGAAAATAGCTCCAGCCTGCAGCAACAGCTGTGTAGTTTCATACAAAAGCAATCCTATCAATTACCTCCGATCGTTAATGCCATGTACAATACAAAACAAAAAATGCAAGATATTGTACAAGCGCCACAGTTAACACCTGAAGAAAAGAGCATACTCTACTCCAATCAGTTAGGACGTTTTCTGACGTTTCAAAACCAACTGCAGAATCAGTCTCAACCTCTGACTAATCTTCAAATTCAGCCACCAAAAACTTCAGAAAATTTGACACCAAAGATAAAGCAAGAAACTGACGATCTTCCGTGGAGTTTCCCTACAGCTCCTGCTACACCTAAAACCTATTTCCTAACACCGCCTCCTACCGTTGAACAACCAACGCTTAAACATAATTTCTTTCATAACTGGGAAAGCTCTTCGGATTGGAAAGAAAGCGACTTGGCAAAGATGACCCCAGATGATAGAGAAGAGTATGAACATCATCTATTGATGACTAGATCAAAATATTTACCCATGACAAAAGAAGATGTGTCCCAATTATCATCAGACGACGAGAAAGATTATCATTCTACTTTTAAAATAAAAACACCTAAATATAATCTAAGAAGCAGACCTTACTAGATGCTCGGTGTGAACTATTTATATGTAACGGTAATTTGTTTTGATATGTATATGTTTGAGCGAAAACCGAAATAAATATTTTAAGCTAAATGCTTTAGAATGTGTGTGTGTCTATTTGCTCCTCCTCCTCCTCCTCCTCCTCCTCTTTCTCCTCCTCCTCCTCTTTCTCCTCCTCCTCCTCTTCCTTCTCCTCCTCCTCTTCCTCCCCTCTCTTAAAATATGTGTTTTGGTAGCGTTTTCCTCATTTAGACACTGACTGTCAAATAGAGATGTTGATCAAAAAGCACAAACCGTTTCTTGAACTTTTATATACAAGTGAACCTATTCAACAGCGAGGTCTGTTGGAGACTGCTAGCCCTGAGCAAATTAGATGCATTTGTGATTGTATGTTGAACTTTTGATCAACGCAATATCAATTATCACCTGCTTTGCTTGAAGTCGTTAGGCCTTATAGAGACGACATATCAACTTTGGCTAGTCCCCGAAGTAGTTTTATGAGAAAAAAAGAGATACTGGTTCAAAAAGGTGAAGGATTTCTTGATGTCCTACTTGGTCCAGTTTTAGAAGGACTCGCAGAACTAATATAAAAAGAACGATATTTTTTAAAGACCATCATTCGAACCCTGAACACTATGGGAGAAAGGTTACATGACGATTTTCGTGTTAAAGAAATACTGTCACATTTTGACTACGGAGTCGATGAAGCGAACGCGTCCTCTTTGTTGAATAGTTTACTCGCATCCTATGTCAACTTAACATGGAATCCCAAAGGCGAAATTGTGTATCAAGGAAGAACTATACCAAACACAAAAATAGCCGAATTGGTAGAATACTGTGTATCACCTTACTTCTCAGGAATTCCCGAACCAGCTGGTTTAAACGTATTTGTAAAAGGACTCGTCGACATTAACATTGACAAAAACCTTATCGAAAATGTTCGAGTGCTAACAATGTTGGCACAGACAGAAGAAGAAACAGAATCAGAGAGCGAAAACGAAGAAACTTCCTCCGAAGAAGATTCAGAAAACGATAAGGATTACACCGAAATAGAATCAGAAAATTCTATAATTGACGAACCTGTTGATTGCGAACGTTGTCAGAATCCTGTTAATTTTACACATGTAATTGAGTGTCCTAAGTGTTTGTGGAAATATTTTAACAAATGCGTTAATCGAAATCTGATATGTAATGTTTGTGGTACAGAATTCAAGGCTCATGATCCATGCCTTCGGATTATAAGATGTACTGTATGCCCATATGCTAGTGTTACCGATAGATCACTAAATAATCAAGATTTTTTTGTGTAAAGATATATTTCTCAATAAAATATTTTAAATTCTGTATTACATGTACGCGTGTCTGTGTTGGATATATATATATATAGCATCTTTTGATAATGACGATCTTCGGGAATTAGTCGGAGAGCTATCGATTATGACGTATTACACGGGGGGTTGAGTAACAGCTAGGGTTGGGGGGGGGGAAGTTAGGGTTAGGTCTCAAAGGAGCCTGAGACGAATGAAGGCCGCGACGCGGTTTCGCTATGGTAACACTGCTAATGACCTTCTCGCCCAGACTTGCCCAAGCGCTTTATCCTCTTAATGACCCCTAATGACTTTCTCTTTTGTCTCCTGCACGTGCACTGAGGATAAATATGCAAATATCACACTTAGTAACAGAAAGCGTAGCAACGCTTTCAAAGTAATAAATCGCTTTGCCTTTATATTTCGACACTTAAAATCGTTCTTTTCACGACTTCTCGAAGTGATTCCTCATCTAAAATATATCTTAAATTCTTCTTACTATATCTTGACTTGGTTTATAAACGAGGGTTTAGCTAGCAATGATTCTAGGACAACTTACTCCATTCAGGTTGTAATATAATATTCATGATATGTTATTAAGTAGAACTACCTCAAGTTATCTCTGGCCAATTCAGACATTTAGATTGCTCCAAACTCTCTATACTCCCACAGATGAGGTTTCAGATAAAAATAATGACGTATGCATAATAAGCTAGTGTTAGTACGTCCCAAAGGAGCCTGAGAAATAATGACGTATGCATAATAAGCTAGGGTTACTACTCCCAAAGGAGCCTGAGAACGATAACGTCAAGGTCATTAAATATTCAATTTACCTAATTAATTATGAATCCGCCATAGTGGGGGGTATCACTACTGGCGAGTATCAGTTTGCTGCGCGCGAATCATTTTTCAAAAACTGGCAAGCTCCACTCAAAGTAAACATACTGTTTAAAATGAACAAAGTAAAGTATAGATACAGTTTCTGGATGTTTAACACTGTTATACTTTGTGGGGAGCCCGCCAAGAGCCCGCCAATTTCTTTGCAAAATGATGGCACCTCTAATCTTGCTTGAGGCCACTTACTAGTACTGCCTCCAAGATAACAGCCCACAGCTGTGGTGCATGGAGAAAAGTGTGATAAAATAGGGAGCACGGTTGGCGTGTGGTGTTAGGGCGCTGCCTCTCACCACTGCAGTGTAAAGTTAAGCCCGGTTGGACGGGGTTAGTGACCGTCTGGGAATAACCCCGTTCTCGAGCTTGAGACTCATGTGAGTAGAGTTTATAGTTGGTCTCTACTGTGCTTCGAGGGTTTTCCTCCCTCCGTAAAACCAACACCTATTGCTGTAATGACTTTAGAGGGCCCTGGGTAAGATTAGCTTCTACTAACCAGGTAATTTTAACACTCTAGAAATAAAATTTCAGTTTCAGTTTCAATAAGAAACCTGCAACTTCTACTGTATGTTAATAACCAAGCAGCACAGTATTTGCAAAAACTAAAAGCAAATTCTAACGTCTTGGAAAGTGTTTGTCATACACATTTGATGCTGCTGTTGTGTTTTACCAGACAGGTAAAATATATTTCCAAGCAAAAGAAGTAGATTGAGCTTGGCAGAAATTTGCCGTGTTTTGACGTCAGCAAACGTCATTGCGGAATGCCGACCTCGTTTTCAAGCGCTGAATTAGAGTAATCTCAACAAAACACTTCAATTATGCGAGAACCGTGCAGTACTTAGGGGCCGTTTTACATGCATGGGAGGCGGGACGGAACGTTTGCCGAGACGGGACGTTTTTCATCCCGGGTTTACATGAGAATGTTCCTACCGGGACGATTTCACCCTGGAATACCCGGGACGTTCAACAAGCATCTCTAGTTCGTGTTGGACATGTTCGGTATTTCGCTTTTTTTAAGAAAACTAAAGCTATTTGGTCGGATAAACTGTACGTATGTTGTAGCCAGATGAATTCTCTTTCTTGCAGTATATTTGATAGCTTCTACAGTGGTTTATTTCTCGAGAAAACATTCGGAGAAGACAGATTATAATCCATACGAAAAAAAATTCATAATAGCGACCGCTATTATGATTTGGACATGTTCGGTATTTCGCTTTTTTTAGGGAAACTAAGCTATTTGGTCGGATAAACTGTAAGTATGTTGTAGCAAGGTGAATTATCTTTCTGCCAATATATTTTATAACTTCTACAGTGGATTATTTCTTGAGAAAAAGGTTCGGAGTGGCAAACGACTAGGCACTCCTCTTCTCTGTGGAAGCCATTTTTGTTTTTGCATCACATGACAAATCTTGCAAAGTCAGCATAATATCGTCCCGGCAAAGCGGGACGGAGCGTTTACATGAGAAAAATTGTCTTGGATTTGCCGGGATCCCGGTTGAGAAAACCGGGATCCCGCTTTGCCGGGACGGGATGAAAAACGTCCCGGCAAACATCTTTCCATATAAATGGAACGGGATAAATAAGAGAGATATACATGCATCGTGAGATCCCGGCAAACGTCCCGTCCCGCCTCCCATGTAAACAGCCCCTTAGTCAGACTGGAACGTTCTGTACCTCCATATTCGGTTGCCTGTTTGTTTGTTTTTTCTTTTTCTTTCTCCTCTTCTTTTTCACTTTCTCCGCACATTTTCCACCAACAGCTTCTGGTTCCAATTCGCTCTTTTTAACATCCGCTGGGATTTGATGCTATAGAATAAAACTGAGCATTGACGAGACCACATATTTACTTAAGACTACTGCAGGACATTTCACCAATCAGGGTTAGAAATTTGGTATTGATATTCAGTATAACTTTATATAATCTAAATTTAGTATAATTCAATATTTAGTAACATTACTATTCCTATATATTTAACAATTATCCGCCGAAGGCGAGGTGAATACCGGCGAATAATAACAGAGACGAAGTCGAGGTTATTATTCACAGATATTCACTGAGCCTGAAGCGCACATTTTCGTACTTTTAGAAACAATATTTTCTCTAAAATTGTTAATTTCCTCGTCTGTCCAATTGACAAATTGGCTGGCGGCTATTTTGAATAAACGCTGTAGGTGATTATCGAGAATTCGTCCGAAGTAGCTCGATCAATCAGCGCGCGCTATTTTCTATAATCACCTGTGTATTTATACTTGTAAGCAGAGTGGAAGGGTCAACAATTGGAAAGGAATTTGCAAATTCGTACCCAAGGGACTTCTCAGAATGGCGGGGCGGAGAGAAGACCCTGGCAAAGGCTGGTCACGTGACCACGACATTTTTTCGTGTGGCTTACGTTGTACCGGGGGGACCGGTACAGTCATTGATATAAAACAGAGCGGTTGGCTTGTATATGTAATTGTAAAACTATTTGGCGAACTATTTAAGCAATCGGGTACGAGGTTGAGAAATTTGCTGCTCGGGTAAGCAGCCGGTAGTTGATGGGAGTGAGAACGAACCAACTGACGGCTGCGAAGGAGACTACGTAAATTCCGGACATTTGCATATCAAACAAAATGAAATATATCAAAAACAAAGCGAAAAAGCGAAAATCTTCCAAAGAAGTTACTTTATCATTTTAAAAGTTCTTCCAAATAAGACAATACAAATTGTCGAGGTTACGAACCTACGAGCCTACGAGCCTACGAGCCTACGAGCCTACGAACCTACGAGCCTACGAGCCTACGAACCTACGAGCCTACGAACCTACGAACCTACGAACCTACGAACCTACGAGCCTACGAACCTACGAACCTACGAACCTACGAGCCTACGAGCCTACGAGCCTACGAGCCTACGAGCCTACGAGCCTACGAGCCTACGAGCCTACGAGCCTACGAGCCTACGAACCTACGAGCCTACGAATCTACGAGCCTATACGAACCCACGAGGGGCACTTCAACGATATCTGCTCTCGTATTCAAGAAATGACGTTATCATTGTCCTATTTTATGTCGCCATTTTGAGTTTGAATAGAGGCTCGATTTTGATGTACAGCAGAGATTTATTTTTCATTTTGACGTCATATCGTGAATTTTAACGTGACTTTAACGATAAGACGTCAAAATTGCAAAGAAAATACCAAAATTAGAAAATTAGAAATTGTCGTCCAAATTGGTTTATGCAATACAAAATCATATCTACGGCAATATTTTGTGCAATAAATCCTATACATGCTTGAACATCGGAATTGAAAAATAACTTGTTTTTAATAGGTTTTCTGTATAATTATTTTTGTCTGCCAATAATTTGAAAGTCTTTGGAAAACTCCAAAAAGTCATAATACGGTCACAAACATACTGATACATCTTTAATTCCTAATCATAACATTTTAGATAATTTAAACACGCCAAATGCCCAGTGGTTTAATCTAGTACTTCCAATTGTTAAAATTGATAACTATAATGAGTACAATGCTGCACATACCTTTTCCGCATTTCTTCTTGTAAAATGCGCACGTATTCTTGCTTTTTTTCTGGCGCGAAATTCTCTTCTCACTTCTTTGCGAGACATCTTCCTCTTAAGGCCTTGACCTTTGTGAAAAAAATATACAGTACAGTATTAAAACATAATTAATACCATGATTGAACTTGGTTTCTTTTGTTCTCGTCGGGTAATTTAACCCCTAATTTCCCTCTAATTTCCCACGTCATAGCCTGTGTCTACATATTTTGGAAAACACAGACTATGAACCAGCGCCGCTTTTCGTGTTCTGTGACGTAGCTACTATCAGAAATTTAAGTAGTTCACTGTGATTGGTCATCTTTGAAATCAAGTCTATTACACGAAATTTATTTGGTTAATTGCGACGGTTTCCGTTTTAAATGTTTTGCTGTTTACACGCCAGAAAATTATAAAGCCAACGGACCTTTGTCTCATCCGCTAGCATGCATTAAGCAAGGATTAAAGTGAGTTTGTTAAGATTTTCACAGGCTTTATAGCCAGCATATTGCTGCTTGATTGAAAATGATCAAACAGTTAGAAAAGATGCGGGAACCGAAGGAAGTTTTAAATCGGATCAAACATCACAGTAATATACGATGCTTGCTGGTATTCGTTTTTGCTTTATTTATACCTTTCTCTGAGGCTTCGAATGTCTTATTAATCGATCAGTGTTTTTCTCTTTATACGAATTCTTAAGTGGTTACTGAATATAGTCAAGATACTATTAGTTGCCACGAGTATTGCTGGATTGCCAAAAATCGGAATAAATTATACAACACGCATTTTGGCGCTGATGCACAGACGCTACTTGGCGCCTTCTTTTCCGCCCGCGAGCGTCTGTGACGCAGGCTAATTTCCCCCAAACAGGGGAAAATTCTAATGTTTCCCTCTAACATGCATCACCAAATATCCAAACAGTACTCTTTTACACAACAAAGAAACGCATTATTATAAGATAATCATGGTATTACAAACTAATACCATGACATGTCGGGAAATTAGTGATTAAATGTCCACTCAATTCTAGGGTCGTAGCGAGCTACGGAAGAAACTTGGCTATAGTTAATTGACAAAAAGCATTGGACCTCTGAACTTCTTTCACTGTTGTATTCGCCAGCAACTCCACGATCAATTTTGGCCACTGGGTCAATTTTGGCGCCTTTTCCAATAAGGACGCGTATTCCTTAAGCAAAGTGGTTTCTGTATCCACATGAGAGACATGATTTTCCCCCAGGCTGAGTGCATCTCTTGTTGTTGGATAATTAATGCCACAATATTGACAGCTGTTTGTGGTTCTGTCAGTTCGTTGTAACTTCGTTGATTGGCAAAGTTCCTCGGTGGTTTTCTGCGGCACATGAATGACTGATTGAATGAATTTCTTTTTTTTATTTATTAGTTGCATTCTCTGTATGCTCTACAAGTGTGACGACGCAGCTTGTGTGTTTCGGTATATATACTGTACGTCGATGCATTTCTGCCTGGCATTAGTCTCTTTCGAGTCTGCTGACTCTGTGTTCCCATAACATCTCGTAACAAGGTGTCTTTCATATGCAGTCACAAAAATTGCACGAACTTAGTGATGTTATACAGATTGTTTGCTTCCGCGGTTGAAGACGTAACGTTCGTATGTTTCCTTTATCCCACCTAGGTGTGAAGCTCCAATATGTCGAAGATCTTTTTCAAAAATTTACTGGCTGCAGCTTCGCTTGCGAAATCGAGACCCTTAGGCTAGTAAAGTTTTTAAGCGTCTGGCCCAATACAATGTACTGTAAGAAGAAAGCGACTTGATAGACTTCGAGCTGTCTTCTGTATGTTAAGATTGGTAATGATGGCATAGTTCTATATACATACCAGGTTTGCTTGTACCTTTTCCAGTTGTCTACAACGTTTGTTAATTGACGGTAGCGAAAAAGATGGCGTCTTGTACATTTAACCACAATCCTTTGCACACATTAAATATTGCTTCTTGCAGAATAATCGGAAGATAGGGTTTTCAAAGGGTAAACTTTGGTAGGAATGAAGTTCTTGTTTGTTTAATCCATTTCAGCATGACAAACAATGTTTAGTTGTTATTTGAGCTGATTTGAGGTCGTAAAGCATTATGGCTAAATGTACCGCCACCATCGTTTTTGGTACCATCAATTCTTGTTTCCAGTTTTCCAAGTGGCTTTATTCCAGAAAGCATAGGAAGAGTCAAAGCTGGTGCATAGCCAAAACGCGATTGATTATTACTTATTAGCTAAACTGACTCATCTCTGCTGGTTTTGTGACTGAATTTTCCATCCTTGCTCAGTTTTCGCGTTTTCCGTGGGTGTCAGACCCTCTGCCACCATGTATCAAAACGAAGTCATTTAAAGCACAACAACTTGAATGATCTTGTAAAATCACATACCTAAGGGTTTAAGATGGTCTACTTAGATATTGTAACAGAAGGTGTCGATTTCTTTCCAAATCTATCTTGGCCCGATCCATGACGGCGAAGGAGGAGAGTGCCCAGGTTCAACATCTTGGCAAGATCTTGCAAGATCTTGCAAGATCTTGCCAAGATCTTGCCAAGACGTGGATCTTGGCAAGATCTTGGCAAGATCTTGGCAAGATCTTGCCAAGATCCAAAAAATGATTTTCTTGCCATGATCTTGGCAAGATCTTGGCAAGATCTTGCCAAGATCTTGCTACGATCTTGCCAAGATTTTTATATATAATTTTAATATGATCTTGCCAAGATCTTGCCAAGATCTTGCCAAGATCTTGCCAAGATCCAAAAATGATGTTCTTGCCATGATCTTGCCAAGATCTTGGCAAGATCTTGCTACGATCTTGCCAAGATTTTTATATATAATTTTAATATGATCTTGCCAAGATCTTGCTACGATCTTGCCAAGATTTTTATATATAATTTTAATATGATCTTGCCAAGATCTTGCCAAGATCCAAAAATGATTTTCTTGCCATGATCTTGCCAAGATCTTGGCAAGATCTTGCTACGATCTTGCCAAGATTTTTATATATAATTTTAATATGATCTTGCCAAGATCTTGCCAAGATTTTATGTATATTTCTTGCCAAGATCTCTATATTATGATCTGCCAAAGTTTGTCAGGAGTTTGTAACATATACTATATGACCTTTCCACAATCTTGTCATGATACGTACTGCCAAGATCGTGGTAAGATTTTAAAAAGTAAAAAATCAAATAATTGGTAATAATAATTGCAATAGTTTAATCATTGTTGTACATTTCACTTTTCAAATATCATTTCGTTTATTCGTACAGACGTACAGTTATTATTTATTTTTGTTTGACGACTGATAGGATAACTATAATACTGTGTTATCACAATGCTAAATGGTTGGCTTCGGGGCAAAACAACCGGAGACACACTTGGCGCATTTGACATTTTCTTACATCCGATAAGATTTGAAGTTGTGCGATTTCCGCGCTTTATTGTTTTCTAACCAATAACGTTCTTATAAAACCATCACGTGCGTTGCCAGATGCCACGAGCTTGCCAACTGCATGCCAACACCCTGCATTCTTGTTCATAACTTTATCGTCGCGCCGCGTAAAATCTGCTCAGTCACTATACAGAATCGAGAGAAACGTTTGGAATGACTTGCCGAACTATAGTAAATAAGACTTCTGAAGGTAAGTTCTTTGTTTGTTTTATATTACAACAGTTAACGAATCCGTATTATGTTTAAATCATAGACATCGTGTCATTTGCTCTCGGTTACCTCCTGCGCAGCGAACTAAAAAATGAACACCTGCCGGAGCGCAATCAATTTGAAATAGTAGTTCAAAACGAAACTCTCCTTTTCTTCTGCATAATCATAATGTTAGCAAATGCTTAAACGTTATTTCGTGATAATGGTGACTCTCTGCGTCGAAGAGACAAAAACCGATTGGCGGTACAATTTGTTTCTATATATTTGACACCGCAGCCTGTATGCGTTAAAGCTTCCTTAGTTGGGTTTCAATATTCCGCCAAGTTGCCCGCTACAAAGACAAGTCGCACACAACGTTTGCTGTTATTACATATGAAAACATTCACTGCAATCAGATATAAGTATTTTGCTGCGACTCTATATCGTCTGTAAACTCAATCAAAGAGTGGCGCTACGCCAATATTATAAAGTATATTAATGAAAACCAAGACAATTTTCCGCTTTGGCTACAGTCAACTGTATTGTCGTGCGTTTACTTTATTCTTTAATCAATGTTTTCTTTCCATCGCATGTCTAATACTAACTGAACAACATGCGGCTCCAGAAAATTTATGATTCTGTTATTTTCAAAACAATGAAGAAATTTTGGCAAGATGATTTTTTATATAGACTTAAATATAGTTTCTATGCCAACGGCTAATATGGATTAAAGGCTGCGAAAAGACAATCAAATAATCAATAGGTAACAAGACAAAGTTTGCGTGACGAAACGAATATTTCTCGCTAGTATACTGGTCAATAATCCCTCATAAACGTGGGTACATTTAAAAGAGTTATATAACAGTGAACTGGTTTCATCATTACGTTCTATTTCGTCTATTTCTAGTAGCTGATGATTTGGATCATTACTTGTTTTATTTGAAGGGAAGTATTCTATTGCGACAAGAAAACTTATCGCATGCAGTGACACGGAAATAGCGCTTGGCGCGTTATTAAAGGTGAAGGACAACGGGAAATTTTATATTGGATGCCTTATGAACATAGGTACGTACGGGACATAAGATGATGAATAATGTATATAATAAAATAAATAGATTTGAATCTGATCTGAAAACGTTTTAAATTTTCAATCACTAAATGTGATCTTCATCAGAGTTTTAAAAGATAAGAAGTAGGTACAATGCCAAGCTGTTAGGTAGCACTTTAATATGCGTTACTGTTTTTAGGAGTTTGAAATCAAGATCTTTAGTTCGAACTCTTAAAAACAACACATGCATATATATGCATATATATATATATATATATTAAAAAAATGAACGTTGCTACTCCGAGTTTCACGCGTTAGCGATCATCAGGCAACTGAAAAAAGTTTCACTTTAGCTTCTGTTTTGTATTGCGTGGCACGCGTGAGATCGCGGCACACGTGACATCACCGCACGCAACATCACGTGACATCGGAGTAGCAACGTTCATATTTTTAAATAAAACCTATCTTGCTCTACCTTCAATAGTATCGAGCACTCTGTGGTCTATTGTAAACGACTACTTGAACTATTATATATATATATATATATATATATACTGTATATAGTTATATTTTATTTAATAAAATGAACGTTGCTACTCCGAGTTTCACGCGTTATATATATATATATATATATATTTCTAAACCTCATTAATAATTCATGAGGAAAATTCAAAAGAAATTTATCTTTAATCAGTGCCTTTATAGTATGATATAAACCCATTAATCTGTATATATATGTATAATCTATATATATATATATAATCTGTATATAAATGTGATATAGACACTGATGTTATATTAATCCGAGGTCTATATCACATATATACTATGGGCACATGAGGTCTATATCGCATATATAGACACTTGTCCCTCAACAATCTCGACAAGGATACGAGAGGGAGAGGCAACTTTTACTTGCAAACAAGCTGTTTCTTAGATGAGAACTTTATCCTCTTTGCCTTGAATCTCTTTTGTATCCCAGCGCATGCTCCAATCACCAGTATGATAATTTATAGCCTCTCACATTCGGTGATTGACTTGCTTTGTTCGGCTCGCGTCTATATACAATGATAAAGCACTCTGACTCGGTTTTTAAATGTTACTTCTATATATAAGAAGAAGAAGTATATATATATATATACTACCTAAGAGCTTGGCATATTATTGTACATATTTTTTTATCTTTTTAAAATCTGATGAAGATCACAGTAGCTACTATCGGAAATTAAAAGCGGGCGAAGAGTTGTTACATTAATGTATTTCTCGTAGTAATACCCGGCAGTTTAGCACTGCTAGCTGCAACGCACTTTCAAAAAATGTTCATAGAACTACTGTAAAAGAATATTAAGAAAACATTTCTTGCTTGCCCATGATTGTTTGACATTGTTATATCTCAACGAAAAATGAGCAAGTAATTTAATACACACATTTAATTAGTTTTTACTGTATCAAGAGCGGCAAATGGAGCAGTCAAATTTCACTAATCTAACACTATAAAGCCTATAAATTTCACAGCAGAACCGGAATGGTTCGTCAGAACGGTTCAGAACAGGTAACTTTTTTTTTGTAGTAAATCATGACATTAATTCTTTGAAAGTTTTCATGGTGATAATGTAATATAGATAAGTTTTGTGGAAACACCACGTAAAATTTGGGAGAAAAAAAATTATACGTGGTGTTTCCACAAAACTTATCTATATTATCGAATCAGTCTTATCTCTCACTGATCCCTCCCTGGTTTGTCGATGTTCAGTTGTAGTTGTAAAAGATGTAAATCATAACATTCTTTTTCCACCAGTGCCAAGCATTGATAGTATTTTTGGTAAGATATATACTCAAAATCACAGTTTTTTATGATTGCATTTGAAAAAACACATAATTAACATCTTTCGTAGAATTTCGTTTCCTTGCTTCATTCTTGAGATATTCAGGTTTGTTTGATATGCAAATGTCATACTAATGACATCACACTTCATAATGACTTTTTACAAAAGTATGATATCATTTTCTAAAACTACAGTATTTAGTTCCTTCCATTTCTCATGTTCTTTACTACTTATATGTTGCAGTGGCATGGAGACATCAATTTCATGACAGTGAATGCACCACCAAAGGAACCTGGAAAATGTGCGATTAGGTTGTTGAGTTGCCTGTTCACAACTAATGAACTGGAAAGTGGAATTGTTTTCCACACAAGAAGATTCCCCAAAGTACCACTGGATCCAGTGAGAGTGACAAAAATGTTTGGTATGTAATTTTCTACATTTAACCACAATTACTACAATTTTCTACAATTAACAGTGTGTTAGATAGCCAGTGCTAGACTAGGTGAATGGTGTTAGCTTCAAGGTATAATAAAAAATTAAGTATTTAACTTATATATATATAGCTACATCAGCATGTAATTTAGTATCGAAACTTTGGTGTGGTATATTGAAATAACAATAAAAAATTAAGTATATAACTTTAATATATTATTAAGTAATTTAACTTAAAATGTAATTTAGTACTGAAGTTTTGGTGTGGAATTATTGTTATAGTGCAATTAATAATGAAAAAGCTTTGAGTACTGATGTAACTTAATTAATTACAAGCTTTTAAGCTGGATTTTCACTAAGTGTAAAATGTCACGCGCTTGACTTTTCTATTGTACAAATTGAATAGTTTTCTACTTCATTTCACATGAAAACTCACAAGACAAAAGAAAAATGTCGAGCGTGCAACATTTTACACCTAGTGGAAATCCAGCTTAAGATGTGCCTTAGCAACTGGTACTGTGCTTATTCTATTTTTAAATATATTTTTATATAGATGTCCTGAATGCCAAATATACTCCTGGAAAAACTAAAAAATGTCACCAGATGATTGTTGATGCATGCAATCAAAAATGCCGAGACACTCTGAGAAAATAAAAAAGTGCTACTCAAACCACCATTAATACATGTACTAGCTGAATTAATAAACCAGACCTGTTACAGTCATTTGCAACTCACTTTTCACCCAAATCTTCGGAAGTTCGTTCGGAAGTTCGCAAGTTTGTTGGGAAGTTCGTTTTGAACTACGCATTTGATTGACTGCTAGGAACCAAGCAACCAATCAAATGCAGAGTTCAAAATGAACACGAACTTCCAAATGAACTTGCGAACTTCAGAATGAACGTCTGAAGATTTGGGTGAAAAGTGAGTTGCAAATGACTGTATACATAGACCTCTTAGTAATAGAACCAATTCTCAACTTTCTTGTATTTTACTGTTGAATAACTTTTTAATTTATTTACTGTACAATGAGCCAGTGTTGGTGTATGACCAGTTATCTGGGGAAAGAGACTGTAAATATGCAACTTTAATTAATTGTCAGCAATATTCATCACTTTTCATTAAAATCTTTCAAAGATTACAAAGATACAAAAACCCAAACATGAGATTTATTAAATTTGGCTTAAAAGTAAGCAGGTTTGTGGTCTCTCGCCACCATTACTTTGGTATTACTGGTCTACTTTTAACACCAAGCCAAGGCTTAGTTCTGATAACAAGGGCATGCATGGATGCTAACCTGCATTGACCTCATTCTTATTACATAATTTATTTTATACATTAATTGACATATTACATTGATTTCATGAAAGTATAATATATAAATTTGATTCTGATTGTTAAGTTGTATTAATTTTCTCTGTCTAGATTGTGCTGTGATCTTAGAAGTATCTTGTCAGTCGTTTTTTGTCATGATTCAGGTTGTTCAGCTTCTGCAAGTTCTTGACAAATTAATTGGAAGATCTTGCAAATTCTTGCCAATATCCTGTAAAATCATGCCAAGATCTTGCAAGTTCTTGCCAAGATCCTCCAAGATCCTGGCAAGATCTTGCCAAGATCCTGTAAGATCTTGGTAAGATCTTGTAAATTCTTGGCAAGATCTTGGCAAGATCTTGCAAGATCATGCCAAGATCTTGGGAAGAACATGCCAAGATCCTGTAAGATCACGGCAAGATCTTGCAAATTCTTGCCAAGATCTTGTAAGATCATGCCAAGATCTTGCCAAGATCATGCCAAGATCTTGCCAAGATCATGCCAAGATCTTGCCAAGATCATGCCAAGATCTTGCCAAGATCTTGCCAAGATCTTGCAAGATCCTGCAAATTCTTGCCAAGATCTTGAAAGATCTTGCCAAGATCCTGTAAGATCACGGCAAGATCTTGCAAATTCTTGCCAAGATCTTGTAAGATCATGCCAAGATCTTGCCAAGATCATGCCAAGATCTTGCCAAGATCTTGCCAAGATCATGCCAAGATCTTGCCAAGATCGTGCCAAGATCTTGCCAAGATCTTGCCAAGATCTTGCCAAGATCTTGCAAGATCCTGCAAGATCATGACAAGATCTTGCAGGATTTTTGGAAAATCTTGCCAAGATCTTGCCAAGATCTTGCCAAGATCTTGCCAAGATCTTACCAAGATCTTGCCAAGATCTTGCCAAGATTCTGAACCTGGGTGGGTATAAACTCATTTCACAAAGAGAAAGTACTGTAATGTTAGTGGCAGATTCATTGCAGAGGCGCATCTTTGGGTATTAGGGGCACTATGGAACCTAATTGATTCGAACTGTTGGTGAGTTTTACTGCTAGAGTGCCTGAAACTATTTGTAACATACTGTAGATTGTTATGCATAATTGGTGTGGAAGCCAATATTCCTGAGTTGAAGCAGAGTGTCATTAATAATGACATTACATGTAACTAGTTTTGGGTAACAACTATAGCTGCATTACCTGTACAGGTCAGTAATCCATATTCTGCAGCCCAGTACAAAGACCAGCACTGACAAGCACAGTCTGCAGGGTTGAGTAATCTACGACTCCACAACCATGCCCCAATATGCAACCATGAAGTTAGGTTGGGGGGGGGGGGGGGGGGGTGATACTGTAGCTGACAGTGGACTGGCAGCATTTCATCATTTAGACAGTCTGATGTACTTACCCTGCGAGTCAGAGCCCCTTTCCAACCTACACAAGCTTTGAACTCAACCTATGTCAGGTTTATGACTGGTCAAACAAGTTCTAGTTTACAAGCAAGAAAATAAAGTAACATGTTAGAGCATAGTACCAAAATAGTATCTTGGCAAATTCAGGCATGCTCAGAAAGAAATATATTGAGTTTGTTGGTAGAGCCCACTTTCCCCCAAAGCCTGCGTAGGTTGGATTAGAAATCTATTGCAATTTTAACAATAGAATGTCAACAACATTCGCCAGTAAAAAACCCGGCTTTATCAAGGGCCACAGGAACAATAAGAGCCATCCCAGGCATCCCTAAGAGCTCATTTAATGTAAGGCCAAAGGTTAAAATTGTATTTTTCTCAAAGTTAAGTAAGTAATTTTAAAGAACAATCTGAACTTGATCCTATTGGCAGCATTATACATGTAACATTAATAATATATATATCATATATATATATACATGTATATTATTAATGTTATAATGCTGCCAATAGGATCAAGTTCAGTTCAATATATATATACGTATATATAATATATATATATATAGTATAGTTTAAGTGGGCTTACCTCAAAATGTTGAGTGTCACAACTGTCAGTTTCACGCAGGGCGATCTTCAGGTGACATGCCCCGCATGAAACTGACAGTTGTGACACTCAACATTTTGAGGTAAGCCCACTTAAACTATACTCTATTCACTCTACCTTTATGGTATTGAGCACTTTCTGACATTCCGTGAACAAAATCACACATGCTCACTATATATATATACCAGACTGTAAAGTTTGGTCTGCGCAGGGAACGCGTTCCCCGCGCAGAATTTTATGCCTGGATTTCTGTCTGTGCATTATCAAGATTTGTCTAAGAATCCGTGCAGAATTTTTCTTATATCAACCCGTTACCCACGCATTTCTGACAAGAAGTAAAAAACTTTGTGAAATATGTTCGTGAATCTAACAAAATGTAGTAGTTATAGTAGTTATAAAATCTCTTCTTTAACAACCAAGAATCCTAAAAATTTTCCCACACCGCGTTACTGTTCCCCGCGCAAAAAAACAACTTTACAGTCTGGTATATATATATATCATACGTGCTTGTTATATATATATATAGTTCAATCTACAGACACGGTGTTTCGCTGTTCTACAGCTCATCAGTGTAGCTTGGAACAATCTGAATGAATTTCATCAATTACTTATATACATGCGATCGTCGCTGACAACAGCATGTGGGACAGCATCGGTGAAGTACATTCAGATAGCGTGAAGTGCGCATGGGCCAGAGTGCCCAAACTTCCACAAGGGTAGTGAGCGTTGCATTATCGCTAATAGGTACCCACGGCAACTTCACAGAGTGCTCAACAACACCGAAGTGAAGGAGTATATATATATATATGCTTATGCTTGGAAGAGAAGCTGTGCATTATGAAAGCTGATAAGAACAAAATTTTAAATAAAAGATCGGAACTTGTCTCAAAATGTCGCCATCAGAACAGGGTCATCATTTCAAACACTTGCTGTGTGAAGAAAAAACTGAGATGCCACCAGGCCTCCCACGCACCATGACGAACTTTGCAAGATAAATGAAATCTAAGTCAGAACTCTCACAGTTACCTGAGGATCGCTATAGGCGTGAAACTCGGAGTAGTAACGAACTTATTTTAACTTTTATTTATCTATATATATACCAGACTGTAATATTTGGTCCGCGCGGGGAACGCGTTCCCCGCGCAATTTGTTCGTGATTAAAATCCGCCCGCGCAAAATTTAGTGCGGTCACTCAATCCGCGATTTATACTGAGAAATTAACAATTTCGACAAGATATGCTGTTAATACACATAGTTTAGTCCGGATTTCACTCAAAATGCTCTCAGAATGCCGGAATTCCCATCTCCAAGTAAGACAGTAGAATTCAAAAAATTACGGGTCACATGCTTCTGGGGCCCCTTAGATGGACGTGCCTGACGACCCGTGCGTATATATACCCCGCCGCCCGCGCAGAAATTGTATTATTATTTAACGTTCCCCGCGCAGAAAAAAAACTTTACAGTCTGGTATATATATATATATATATATATATATATATATATATATATATATATAAAAGCCTCATAAAAAAGATTCCTTAATTCTCATCACCACCCAATGACCCAACCACGTTTCGTAAGGGAGGACCCGTGGCTCGGATCCACTATAAATTTAAATGCACTGATGTGTGTGAGTGTGACGAAATAGCAATTTAAACATGAATTGAAAACAATTTCTCATTTTATTCTATGGCCATTTTGATCTACAAATATATGCTGGTTTATCAAACTAGGAATCCGATTGTTACCTGAATTCAGTTGATTATCATCATCTCTATTCTCCGATTCGATTTTACAACTGTTTCCATGTTTTCTTTCAAGTTTTTCGTCGGCCATCTTGGAAAATACTGGTGTGTCATGGGGATCATTGAGAACATTTGGGAACACTTCGAAAATTCCCTCACATCTACCAGAAATTTGGGTGCCAGGTTTTGTTTTTTATTAAATTTAGATTTACTTCAACTGCATAACCAATATTATTATATAGCGTGCTATCGGATATGAGCTTTTGCGTAATCTGATTGGTTCCCTACTACACACGTAAAAACGCGCAAGCTGTTACAGACCTGCCAGCAAGTTGTTACAGGGCTGTTGAACAGGCTGTCACCGTCATGTGTTCGCACTGGCTGTCCCAAGTCTGTTAACATGTCTGTAACAGGTTGTTGACAACTTGTAACAAGGCTGATGACTCCAACAGACTGTTGACAAGTTGTTCCAACAACCTGTTACCGCTCTGCACTCAACAAGTTGTTAACAGGTTGATGCTAACAAGGTTGTAGCAGCTTCTTGAATGAACAGCATTGTTACAACCTGTTCCCAGCCTTGCTACAAGCCTGATGCGAACACATCCTGTTGACAGGCTGTGAGATTTTTGCGTGTGTACCAGGCTATCAGCTCATATCCTGCTAGTAGAGGAAAAACAAGATGGCGGCATGTTTTTTTTTAGAAATTGACGGATTTTTATACAGAAAAACATCAACACCCTCAAACCAATGTATGAAAAAACAACATTGTGTAAAAATACATTAACAAATACACAATTTAGCATGTTAAATGGTAAAATTCACTTAAAAATTACGTCTTTTTACTTCAAAAACCCGACTAAATTAACGGGTTGATTTTAATTTGTTGCCAAACAAAGAAACTCACGGTTAAAATCAAGCTTACAACACACATTTCGCAGGAGATTACCAGTAAAGAGACTTGTTTTTATTTAGATAAGCATTTGGAGTAGTAAAAAGCATGTTCATTTTCAAAAACAACCAACTAAGTAATTTAGTTTCACTGCCGAAGGTGTTTCAGTTTCATTTTTGCATGAAATCAAAACCTTTTTCACGACAGCAATGCTAATATAAACAACTGACCCACCTTTTAACTTCGTAAAGGTACCTTTTAATCTTTTTTGTTGATCTGCTTAACACATTTTTTGCCTCTCGAGCAACATTACTCATTTATACAACATTTCGAAGCTGTTTACCGAACAGCTCAGCGAGAAACTCTATGTGAATGCATCATTACGCATGGCGGAAGTATTAGTTGCCTATGCCGGAAGTTTGTTGTTTCAAACATTTCGCTGTAATTTTGTCTCTTGTACAGTGCTTGGCTATATAATAAAACAGTTATACCATTCGCTCTCGTTGTATACGAACTAATAGCCAACTCGGCGAAGCGCCTCGTTGGCTATGAGCTCATATACAACTCGAGCTCATGGTATAACTGTTAAATATATATATGTTATTTACCAAACTGGAGGTCCGTACTGGAAAAATATTGCCCGAGGTCTTGACTGTACGGAACGAGGCCGCAGGCCGAGTTCCATGCAGTCCAGACCGAGGGCAATATTTTTCCAGTACGGACCGACAAAGTTTGGTAAATAACTTATTTATTTTTCCCACATTAAAACAAAATAATTGTTTCAAGTCATCTTCTCTGAAAGTCTTCTCTGAAAAGCTGTACATGTGAGAGACGAAGGCTCGTAAACGTCGTCATTTTTCTTGCGAGCGTTAACGAAAAATTTGGCGAGGAGGATGTTTAATTCCTTGGCAGGTATGGTTTGAATTTCTCGTACTTCATTTATAGACAAAAAAGTACCTGGTAAGGACATTTATATCGTATTCCGTTTTCTTCTTCGTGTTTTCCGGTCGTTGACTCTGAATATAATTTTGGATGTCAATATCGCTGCCATTGTAACACCCGTTTTCGTTCGCGTTTGGGTCTGAATAGACTAAATTTCCAGTACTTGTGCTTGGGACGTCGTCTTGGGGATAATAAAATTCGCTCTCGCTATGCTCACTATCGTCGGAGTACATTTTTCACCACTTTTTTTGGTTTGAAAACTGTTTTTCACCCCATATTAGTTTTGGCGGGAAAAACGAGAGGTCCGTACTTGTGTGATACGGACCTCGTATTTAGCCAATCAGAAGCCGGTATTTTTGTTACGGACCTGCAGTTACGGACCTGAGAAAAATAACCTCAGTTATTTTTTTATCAATCGTGAGCGGGCGGAATCCTAGGTAATGCTGCAATTTGATTGGCTGCGTGAGCGGGCAGTTTTTTACGATATCTGACCACGGTCATGGAATCCTAAATTTAATTTTAAAATTCATTTAAAATTGACCGATTTTCATAACTATTTCGCTTGCCACAGAAAAAATAAATTCAACAGAGAGCTACGGGGATGCAAATGAGTTTTATTATCCAAATGGTTTTGACAACTTCATGTGTAAACAGCGAATTTAAAAAAAAAGCTGGGAAAACTGAAAGCAAAATTTACGAGTTGACATTTATAAAGAAAACAGTTTAAAACGGTAGGAAAAACATACATAAACTTGTGAACACAGTATTTTGAATCACTAAATGAAAATATATAGAAATATATATAAAAAATCATACCACGAGATTAAGATAGAAAAGCTCAGTGAAACCTTTTGACACTAAACTGTCTTTCTTCTGTTATCCAACCGCTATACTCAACAAAACCGCTACAAGCTTTAAGTCTTTTACCTTTTAACCAAACATTTTCCACATGCCAACCTCATCGTCTCATGTCCTTGAAACTTGAAATTACAAATGGCTTACTGACAAGCATTTTCGTCTTCAAACTCGAGGACCACACTTTCAATTTTCATGCAGTCAGCCAAATATTGAAAGCGACTTTCCATGCAAGCGAACAGCCAAAAACGAACAAGCGACGAAGAAGAACGACGAAGAATCTTTATCAACTAAACTTTAAAAACACTTGGACTGCATTTTGACTTCCCTTCGTAACTAGATCTTCGAGTTTTGTGAATGGTTTTTTATGACAAAAAGGTTCCAAGTTTCCCTGTAAGACTGCATGTCGGCAGTTGTTTACTCTCGAACGATAAACTTTGGACTTTTGAATATCACGTGAATGTCATCTCGATTACGCAACTTAATTCAATTATGTTAATTTCTCTAATTATGTAACAAAAAAAAAAATGTTATTTACCGTTTTGGTCGGTCCGTATAGAAAAATATTTGCCCTCGGTCTCAAAAATGTCCCTCGGCCTGCGGCCTCGGGCCTTTTTTAAGACCTTGGGCAAATATTTTTCTATACGGACCTCCCAGCCGTTAAATAACATATATATCTGCAGCGTGAGTATTCATCCTATGGAATTGAGAACTGTAAAGCGTGAACGCTGTTGCATACTTGCGTAACATTAGTGATTGGATGACTTGTGAAATAATTTATTAACTTAGCTTTTACAAAATTTAATCATTAGTTTTTCGGAGCGTGAAACGTTGAAAAGTCCTGTTCATACTAGTTCAAGAAAAGTCCTAGTTCAGACTGACTACAGTAGAGCGGGGTGAATACCGTCAATAAGGCTACATGAAGGCTGAAGCCCGTTTTGGTCGAGAATCATTACCAAAAGTAGAAAAGATGATAGAAGTTAGTAAGAAGAACGGCAAATTAATTATTCATGATATTCTGAGTCATGTGATCGTGAATAATTTCATCGATTCGCCGCCATTTGGTTCGGTATGTGATAGTGGATTACACCGATTACGCCAAGCAAGGACTAACAGCTTATAAATCATTCGATGATTCATTACACTCATTTTATTTTTATTTTATTAGCTTTGCCAGTTACACATTACAATTACAAACATAATTATACAGAACGAAAACAGTTTTTGCAGGGACACCGCAACAGCAAAAGCCAATTACTGCGGGCCCAATGAAGAGGGCTATGTCAGTGAATCGTCATTGACAAAAACAACTTTGGCGATCAGAAGGTTGTGGGTTCGAGTCCCGCTGGGAACTCAGAAATTTTTTCTGAGTAAAATAGTTCGAAGAACACTCAGAAAATTGTTCTGAGTAAAATAGTTCGAAGAACATACACTCAATTACAGAAATTTCAGTTGACACCCACGCATGCAATGTTTGATACTTATTAGTTGATCCAAGTTCAATTTCCTGGTAACCGACAACCCAGTGACACTTGACTGGGTTGTTGCGGTAAGTGCGTATGGATCTTAACTTTAATATAAAACTTGCTGGATTCAACGTCTTATTGCTGTTCATCTGAAATTTTTCCAGACAAAATTCTTTCTACGTTCTCTATTAATCAAACTCCTCTAAAGTCAATATTTTTATCTGGTTGACCTTTGCAGTTCGCACAATGGGGGGGATACTCGTCTCGTGAATATATAAATATATATTTTTTAAATTTCCGGTCATAATATAAAAGACACTCGACGACTTTTGAATTGTGGCTGATGCTTCGCCACGAACGATTACGCGATCCAGAACTTCGAATTCTCGGTATTCACGAACGTTTTCAAAATGGACGAGCAACACTGCAACAAAGCCGACGGAAACAACGCTTTCTTAAAAGAATCCTTGTCGTTATGTGTAACGTAGCAGGTTTGTGGAAGCCGACTGGATGGAGGTTGTTGTGGTGTTGCCTTCTCTCTCTGGTTTGCTTATTTCAGCTTGGCACTAACTTATATACTGTCTGCAAAAAATCCCCATCTCAACCGCATTCGGATAAGAATTTGTCGCAATCCAAAAATCTACAAAAGCTACAAGAATCGTCCGCGGTCACATTGTCGTCGACCGCGATTACCTTGTCGTCGCTTGGTACGACGTCCTACCTAATGTTGCTATACTGCTTCGTGACAAAAATTCGAAGCCACGACAACTGTGTTTTGGCGCCGTGGGACGCAATTGAAGATCTCAGTTTGAGAAAGCTTAAACTTCTTACTGCATTCGTTGTGGTTACTTTGCTGATATTTCTAGCCTGCTTTGGCGTCTATATGAGCATGGCCTGGCAATTGTACACCAGCCACTTCGTTGCGTTACTAACAGGGATCGGGACAATATTACATTTTGTTAGTCATGCTATTGCGCTTGTAGGCTGTCTCGTGTTTGCCATATGCACACTTGCATTAGGTAAGTATTCACACAGTATACTTAGGACGGTTTATATACACAAACGTTGACTTTCAATCAGTGAGCGAAGTCACCGGAAATACACGTTTTGGACATGAGTTGTTGGCGATGGCGTCTTGGTGCTGACCAAAAAAGACCGAAGGCACTAGGGACGAACTTTTCACTGTGACGTCACAAAATTCTAAAATGTTTATTATTAAACCTACAACGTTGGTTGTTTTATATATTTTGTAGATCGTTATTTTCCTGGATGAGTACAGAGTTTTGAATTATATTATTGTTGCTGAAGCTAGTCAGCATAATTTGCAAATGTCGTTAAAAGCCACTTTGTACACACAGTTGGGCATACAATGCTTGGTTGAGCTTTAGAAGAGATGTCTAATTATATCTGATGAACAATCCAAAGATTCTGGTTGAAACTACACTTTATATGGGCATTCGTTTTTTGGCCGCCATATTTGTGTACCTCACAGACGCCAATTAGGTACACAAACATGGCGGCCAAAAAACAAATGCTCGTATAACGTGTAGTTTTTGCCAGAGTTTTCAGGTTGTACATCAGATATAACATCACTTCTAAAGCTTAACAAAGCTTTATACGTTGAATTGTGTACACAATGCGGCTTTTAACGACATTTGAAAATTATGCTGACATCAGCAATAATATAATTCAAAACCCTGTAACTCAAGAACGAACATTTGTATCGACTTACAATTTTCCAGGAATACTCGTAATAACGATCTACAAAATATATAAAACAACCAACCGTTTAGGTTAAAATAATAAACATTTTAGAATTTTGTGACGTCACAGTGAAAACCACCTATAGAAGGCTACTGTAGCGTTTTAAGAACGAGATTAATGAACCAGGTGGATGGGCGACAATCTCGTACCTAGAACCTGCGATCCTTTTGGTCAGTACCAAGCAATGGATAATTAATTCCTTTTGCTCGGGGCCCGTGGGGTTTACCCACCCTTCCCACCCAGCAGTTGCGCCACTGTCGACCTTGTATTCTCTAATATATAATTTCAAAGTTCTGAGACGAAACTGCAAAGAATTACGAGACGAGCGAGACGATGGATGTTTGTTTGGCGACGAAGCGAGAATAACAATAGTTTTAACTTGTAAATTGTCGGGATTTTTGCTGTTTTAAATTATGTCATGTGTTCAATTGTATTTTGGGTCTGTCGTGTATAATTATGTGTTACAGAACGTCGAGAAATCGATTAAACAAGTTTGCAACGTGCACATTATTGGAAATTTTACTGTTTTTAAACTAACCAATCAGATGACAAGTTTCATCGGAGTTCCCCAGAGCCTGGGTCCCGAGCATTTTGTGACGTCATTATTATTATCATGTCATGACATTATATTATTATCATGTCTTCCAACTATGTCGCAGTTATGTTGTGTTGTTTCAGACTGCTGACATAAAACATCAACATAACGTGGTGTTTTTGCCTTTTGGGGGTAGGGGGTAAAATTTTGGCAAGAAGTGCCCTTATTAGCATGTGCAGTGTGCACTGACTTGTCTGCGCGCAGGCTATGCGGAATGGAACGAATGCAGTTATGAATCTGCCCACTTTAACAGATGTTGAATCGGAGTGTGAGTGATTAGATTTTGCTCAAAAGTGCCCTCAAAGTGCAGGAAATTCCATTTCAGAGACCCTAGATTCAAAGATTTTCCGAGGGAGCATGCCCCCGAAACCCCCTAGAAATGCGGTCACTAATATAAATCGGAAAGGGCCCCCGAAGTAATCAATCCCACGGACCCCCAGATGCCTAGTTGCGCCACTGAAGGTCGATGTAGTTTAGCCAAAATTCCTGACAGAAAGTCTGCCGAGTGCCGATGGCGACTTGGACATATAAAACACTCTCGTCAAATCGTCCTGTTGACGATTTAGAAAAAAGCTAAGAAAGACCATTTGTATCGCAACGCTTTGTCAAGAGCTTTGTAAAACATACTGGGCCATTCTTTATCGGTAAACAAATATTTTTCCTGGTCGTCGAACGGCTAAAGATCGTCGATGACAGTAACAAATTATAGGGAACTGGGAATCAGAGGACTGGGAACAAAAACCCAATTTATTTTTTTTTATCGGAGTTTCCCAGAGCTTTCCAGAGGCTTCCAGAGCCTCCGTTCCTATGTACTGACCAAAAGGATCGCAGGCTCTGGGTACGATATTGTGGGGAACTCCGATGAAAAAAACAACCCAACCATCGACGATCTTTAGCTTGTTCGAAGACCAGGGAAAATATTTGTTTACCGATAAAGAATGGCCCAGTATGTTTTACAAAGCTCTTCACAAAGCGTTGCGATACAAACGGTCTTTCTTAGCTTTTCTCTAAATCGTCAACCGGACGATTTGACGAGAGTGTTTTATATGTCCGCGTCGCCGTCGGCAAGGAATTGTACTTTCTGTCAGGAATTTTGGCTATTAAAAGTACATCGACCTTGTATTCTCTAATATAATTTTAAGTTCTGAGACGAAACTGCGAAGAATTACGAGACGAGTCAGACGATTGGATGTTTGTTTGGCGACGATCGAAGCGAGAATTGGTACTGACCATAGTACGAGATTGACAAAAAGATACCCAGACTCTAATTGTCGTTACGCCTCCATGTGGGGGCCGCTGAAACCTGGACGAACTGGGCAGCAGAACTGTAGAAGCGATGTAGCGCCTAACAAATAATTTGCCATTTTGGACGATTTATTCTAAACGATACCATAAATGACTTTTGAGGAAATGTGTTATTTTAAATAAACATCTATATTTTATGCCTTTAAATGTGATTTCAAGAATATGGACTTGTCTAACAAACATATACTAGAAATATGTTAACACAATAACCCCTCGCCCTCTTTTACACGAACTTTTGTAGGTAGAAAAAAGGTTTAATAAACGCAAGCACCTTCGTGCTCTTTTTCATTGGGAGCCTGGAAATAGTTTTGAAATTTAAATTAAAGTATAATATTTGAAATAAAAAAATTGTAAAGAAAAAGGTAATAATTAACAAAGAAAGCCTCGAAATATCAGCAAAATATTAGGGTTATATTTTACAGTTCTTTCTTTCCATGTTTACAAAGAGCATTGCTAGAGCATCTAAAAATATTTGCATTTTTCAAAGGATTGAATATTTGAATTGATTGAAAACTACTGAAACATCTGATTGGCTGCCACGGTTATATTCATTTATGGCATTTCAAATTTATATTTAGAATAGCAAAAACAAATTTCATCCCAAAATCTGAAGTGTTGAAACTGTTTTCACCTTAGACTTTACATCTGTAATATTTCAATTAACCACTGACCAATATATAACTGGACTGCGGGTGCTGGCCAAAAATGTGTCTCCATTTTCACTTTAAAAATGGCGGCATTTATGGGTCCTTCTGCTAATGGTAGCGACCACTGACATGTACTTATCGCAGGAAAGAAATAATATTTATGTAAATACAAAGCGATTTTCTTACTTTATTAATAACTCGTTCCTGTGTGAGGGCTTCCCCAGAGGCTCTTGTGTAATAAGCATAGCGGCAGACAAAGCGTAGCGGTAGAGCGGAGGGCGGAAACGCGGATTTCTGGTTGTACAATATTTCTTGCTCAACTTATTAATGTACTTATTTCTTGCTCAACATTATATATACATTAAATTAAAACAACAAATTAAAAAAATACAATTAATACAAAAGTAATAACTATAGTACAACAATATATATATATATATATATATATATATATATATATATTAAGTGTGCACAGTAGCAAAAGTAGCGTTACTACTGCAAGGAGATGAATAAATGTTCTTTCAAATAAGACAAACTTAATTTTCGTAACGTTTTATCAACACATTAACCGTTAATTTTCTTATTCTCCGACAATTCTTATTGCCGGCACATATATCCACAGTAATATTGAAATGTTGAAACGTATTTATCAATTAGCCTTACCAAAAAAAATGGCGACTTGTATATTTAATCACAATCCTTTTTTGTGTGCAGTAAATATTGTTTCTTGCAGAAATATCGGAAGATATAGGATTTAAAACGATCAACTTTATATTAGGAAAGAAGCTCGTGCTTATTTAATCCATCTTAGTATGATTAACAATGTTTAGATGTTATTTGGGCTGATTTGAGGTCGCAAAGCATTGTGGTTAAATGTACCACCGCCATCTTTTTCGGTACGGTCAATTTGCTCACTAATATTCTCAATAATTCCTTTTTCATCCAGGAACATTGGCTAATGACACAATACGACATATGCATGATACGAGAGGAAGACTGGACGCCTTGATTCAAATCCACGAGGAATTATGTCGTATCGTGTTTGACACCGTCACAGCTTTTGCACCATGGTTTGTTGTACATTGGTTAATTTATGCTGCAGTTATCATTGTTTCTCTCGTGTACGTGACCGTCGAATATTCACAGGATAATGGTTGGAGCAAGTCTTTTGTCTGGTTCTTTACTCTTGTTACAGTAAATTATTTATTCATATTTCTGCTGCCATGTTTTAATGCTGCTTATGTAACGTCAACTTGTGGAGGTCAGTATGCATGTTCAGTGTGCATGTTAATTTATAATTTTCTTCCGAGGTGCATGCGTGTTATTTAAATGTTTCTAACCTTCAATCCCAGGCTCTTTACTCGGTGCTTGCAGTAGGTTGAAATCGTACATGCATGAGGTCATGTGCATGTACATGCAGATGTGGGACAAAATTCCTTTTTTTGTAATTAAGTACAATCTACATCCGGTAAAATTTTCAATGTAAAATGTACAACGTACCATGGACAATTGTCAATGGCAATATACGGAGAATAGGCAATGTACAATGCACAGAGGACAATGCACAATGCACAATGATCACAATGATACACAATGAAATTCAATAGACAATAACAATAAACAATAGACAACAGACAAGAGTTTTACAATGCACAATTGTACAATGCACAATACACAACACATAATCACAGTGACATAATGCACAATACACAATGCACAACACACAATACATAATGAACAATGCATGCACAATCTTCAATTCACAATAGCCAGTAAATAAGATACAATGCATAATAGACAAAGAACAATGCACAATATAATGAACTATAGACAATGCGCATGCAATGTGCAAATTAAAAATGAAAGGACATTTAAATTTTTTTTATCTAATTTTTAAAAATTACAAATAACAAGTAAAAAATAACTAATTGCAAAAACTGCAAATTACAAATTACCTGCCAGACGTTCAGACAATTTTAAAAATATATGTTTTTTATTTTATTTCTATTTTATTAACTTTGCCATAACTGCCATGTTACAAACATAAATACAGAAATTGAGACAACAGGCTGGGCAACCGCAACAACCAATGCCAATTACTGCGGCATTATTATTGTGATTGCCGGTACTACTGAGAAAGTTTTTAAATTAGGAACTGTTGGAAACGCACTGTAGTAGAACTCGTCAGAAAGTGATATGAAGTTGAGTAAGACAGAAAACCATTTCATTGTATTTACTAAAAATTATTTTAATTAGATCTAATTAATTAATTTGTTCAATTATTTTCTTATATAGGTATTGCTTATAAAATAAACAAAACCACAGCCAACGACTGGCCTTTGAGGCATCCGTTTAGAGAAAGAAATAACATTAATTTATTCCTAACATACACTAAAGAAAGACAATGCGTTTTTAAGATTGGCCACATCACCTTTACTTCGACCATTGCTTGGGTATCTTTATTACTTGCTTCAATCGGACTAGTTTTGCGTTTACTTTAAGGGACTGTTTATTGAGGGAGACTTTCCCTCTTAGATGTTAAAAGCTACAGTAAAAACCCGCTAACAATAACCTACCACTAGTGATTAAGAACCTCAGGCTCAAATTAAGAATTTATTTATATAAGAATATATAAGAAAATAAGAACCTATCCCAGGCTGATTTGGTAAAATGTAGGTTCTTGTTAGCGGGTTTTTACTGTAGTGCACATGAAACGAAAATTAAGTCTGTCTTATTTGAAAGAACACTTGAAATAATAGAGTAACATCTTTTGCAGTTTTTCGTTTCCTTGCTTCGTCCTTGAGATATTTCAGTTTGTTTGATATGCAACTGATTTGACTTCTAAGATAACTTTAGATCACACTTTGCATAATGACTTATCGTGTTCTATATCTTTGCTATTATCGAACAAAAGCACTTCACGAATTAGGAACCATGCACTGTAAATTTCAAGGGGCAAAATTTACCCCATTTTGGGGGTAAAAGTGCTATTTTTGTGGGGGTGAATGATAAAGGGGTAATAATTACCCCTTAAATAAGGGCAATTCTTCTTTTTGTCGCGCAGAATTACCCCTTTTACGGGGGTAATTTGTTGGAGCAAATTTTTTACCCATCTCGGGGTAAAAATGTAAAATTTACCCCTGAATAAGGGGTAAAAATATAGGGGGGTAAAATTATCTAGAGGTAAAATCTACACCCATTTTGGGGGGTAACTAATAACGAGGGTAAAATTTACATTCTTGTAAGGGGTAACTAGTAGTGGGGGTAAAAACTCCCCCCTACGTTGGGGGTAACCAGAACTGCAAGACAATGTTTTCGAAAATGGCGATTTTTTTCGAAAGAGTGACATGAAGACATAACTACAATTATCGTTAATATAAAAGCGTATGTAGGCAATTTTCTTGAATAGTTTTTGTACACAAATGTGTATAATAGTTAAAAATTAAGGTGAAGATTGTTTAGCAGATTGAAATCGACCTAAAGTTTACTTCCGTAAGCTTGTAAACATCGTCTGTGTGTAAAGGCTCAAAGGTGACTGCTCACAAAAATGAAATTACTCTGGATTTGGTTTTGAATGTTGTTGTTTTATATTGGATTAAATTGGGGTACGTAAACAAGTGTTATTTCCTATATTTTTTGCTCTACGACAATGTCTTTAAGTTGCTATTGAAATGAATTACTTTGAATGATTTTACACTTTTCTTGTGTCAAAAACAATGCGAAAAAGTTTGAACAAAAGAACTTGGCTCATTTATTTTTTGACTCGACAAAAGTTCATTGCTAATATATATCATGAACTTAGTTGAAACTATAGTATTTTCGGCATTGTCTGTGTATCAAAGCTGGGGAGACAAGATTAAAATGGGCTGAACTGACTTTGAATCTAGTTCTTAACGTTGCAACGATTTAGTTTCTTTTCCCATTTTGCTGGAAATTCGTATAGGTAAACAAATGTTTGTACATATTTTTGGCCTACAACAGTGTTTTATAAACTGTTATCGAAATAAATATTTTGTTTCTTCATCGTATGATACGGAAACTGACCGGCTATTAACTCATAACATTAGTTCTATGTGGCAAAATTAATGTAAATGTTTTTGATCTGTCACAACTAGTCAACACAAATGGGGTTTTTTAATGAAACCCTTCCAAACCCATCACAAATGTCGTGAAACGTTATAAAATAAACGTGTTAAGAAAAGTAAAGAAAATATGAACTTAACAATGTAATATTAAAGAAAAAACTCGGTTATATATCGTAAATTTCAATAATAAATATGAAGAGGCGGTTGGCGCAGTGGTAAGGAAAGGAGGATGTTGCGCTCTTCCCAGAATGCTTTGCGACAAAACTATATTATCAAATGCTCGCGCGAAGGATGATCATTTCCAAGATGGAGGCGTTGAGTGAACAGGAGTGGCAAGCAGACGTGTTTTCTAGATCTAACTTTATTTATTTACACTGTTGTGATTTTTCAAATAAACGTGATTTCACTGTGCCTAGTTTACCGTTTTTTCGGCTACAGTTGCTTTATGGTCATTTTAGTTTCATGGATTTGCTAGATCAAAGGCGAATGTGCATGTTTCCAGTCTGTACTAGGTTGTTGAAGAAGCTTGATAATGTAAGATCTCCATGTATTATAAAGGTTATTTCAAGCGCATACTTCGAGGTAAGAGTTTATATACCATTAACTTTTAGTTCTTTCTGCTTCGGCGAAGTTTGATAATTCGAAGTGTGCAAGTTTTATCGGATGAATGTTTTTTTTTATCAAAAGGCAGATCCTAACGAAGTTACAGATGAAAAGGACGAGAAAATGTTACTGATTTGGGATTTTATAGTGGAAACTAATATGTCTGTGGCCGCATCTGCTTTAGCACCAGTTAATGTGGTATCTATTGTGGATACAATGCCCCATTCACCGTTGCTGAATTTGTGCAAGGTCAATTGCAACTGTTCCAAATATCCCCATATTGGTTTGATAAATGTCAATACAAGTGTCGATTCTCCAGTATTTGCTTCAGAAGAGTGTACAGGAGCTATGGATGATAAGAAAGATCTTTTCCTGGAAAAGGAAGTTAAACAACTCCTTTTCTCCGAGACAATGTCTCTCAAAGGAAGTAGTTATCATGACAACTTTCAAGATTGTTTAAGAGTTTGCAAGCATAAACTTATGTCAGATGAAGCTTGTGAAATACGGTTACATGCAGAACCAACTAACAAGAGGGATGAAAATGCCATTGTTGTCCAGGCTCTATTAGATCAGTGGCTGCCAATCGGTTATATTCCAGGCCCAAAGGTCCCTAAAGTAACACATGCCATGAGTAATAAGGAATTGACCGAGGTTAAGTTAAAAAATGCTATTTACCAGTATGTCAATGCACTACATGATCATAGATATTATGCAGATATTGTTCTAACAAAGAAAGGAAGATGGCATGCTGATGAAAAATATTATTTTTATAATCAAGACATTTAAAAATCCGACTCAACTGACTTTATTTAGTTCAATGATTAATTTTTTAAATATGTTCATGGTGATATAATATTCAAGATAAGTTTTGTGGAAACACCATGTTTAATATTAAAATCCTTTCACATGTTTGTCTCTGGTGAAGGGATTTTGCTTAAAACACAAGTGTTTTGTTTATGTATTAAATGGTAGTTTGGCATTTCTTAATATTTCTATTTATATATGTACAAAAAATTGGTTATTTGTTGATGAAAGCTTTGTTGACTGCTAACAGAGCACTAGTGTTTATTAAAATATTGAATATACACAAGTTTTTATAAGGGATTTGAGGTATGCAGTGTTGCATCTTATCACCAATATAATAATATAATATAATATAATATAATATAATATATAATATATAATATATATAATATATGATATATAATATATAATAACATAATATAATATAATAATGTAATGTAATATATTAAAGCTAAAATTTTGCTCTGTTAATGTTATTTGTCAAACACCTTACCAGTTACCAACCTTATTAAATGTGCAAAGTTAAGTGATATTTACAGTATCAAAGGATACTACAGTAAATGCAAGTGTTTGATGTTTCAAAACAAATATTACAATACAATTTACAATATTACAAGGTATATAATTACAATTTGCTATGTGGATCAGGTAGATAATCACCAGGCTTGTGGAATGATTGTCGAATTGTTTTTTGATCCCTTGCTGGTAGAATAGCCCTTGCACTAACAAAAATGGAGCTGTCTTCTCTTTGGTTTAGACGGAGACGATGTAAACGAAGAGGGTGTTTTCTAATGTTTGATAAGTTTTCTTCAGAGCACTCTGGTTTCTCATCAAATGAAGGCTGCACTTCCTTGTACCTTTCATTGAGTGTACTGTAATAAAAGGGAAGGTCGTCGTCCATTCTCTTTGTAAACTCTCTGCAAATAATAAACATTCTAGAATTGAGTGAAACACACTCCCTCTTGTGTTTGCAACAAGCTATGTAAACATGGGTTCTTAAAGTAAATAATACAAAAATCAAAAATAGAATCTAAAAATAGCTCGAAGGTGGTATGAGAGGCTTTTCCTTGATATTTAAGACATGTACATCACCCTTTATACAGTGCAGCAACACTATACTTTTATCTTAGGAATGAAATACTTGTACCTTACACCCTTTGGCCAATATTCTTTGAACTGCTTTGCTGTAAAAACTGTACCAAGGTCTCGGTGAACTATACCAAAAAATGTTTCTAAGTCATCCGTGCCACCAGCACGTGGGTGTTCAGGATAGCCAATTAAGTTGATTTCTCGTCTACGCAATTCTTGGCTTTCGATGTTGGTAGTCACTTTAATCACTGTGTCTCGAGAAAAACCTCTAATGTTTTCCACTGGTCTAATAAGAAAATTCACAAAATTAATTGCTACAGTGGCAGTTGAAGACTTGAAGTATTATAATAATTGTAACACAAAGAGGGGTGTGTACAGGATTTGCCATTGTTGGCAGTTTTTGTTTGAATTCACTTTTCTTTCACCCTAAACTACACAGAAAAGTAGAAGTTTATGTTCACTTGCCTCTGCTGCCCTAAATTAAGGCAATATTCTAGCCTTACATAAAGTACTATTGCGCAAATTTGGAAAGCATATTATAAATGACACGAACGGCAGAAAATGACCTTAGGTGCTTTCTCACAATAGCCACAATACAAACGGTAATTGAATAAAAAAGGAAACGTTGTTTTGGACATGATTTGAATCGTTTTACTACATTACTAATAACAATGTCTTCCTCACTGGTCTTCCTCAGCCCACACGGGAAGACAACAAAAGTCAAAACACGAATCTGAACCGTGTTTTACGCACGAATTCAAAGATAAATATCGTGAAAAATAGTAGAGGTACAATGAGGTACAATAGAAAATTTTTATTTCTTTGCTATTCCTTTTTTAAAATATTTAAATGTATGTCACTTTCCTGTTCCGAAAATAGTCAAAAAACGTAAACAAAGACACATGTAGCGATGAGTTTGAAAATGACCTAAATAGCACCATTTTTTTGAAACATGAAAATGTTTATAAGGACTAATAAACATCGGCCCAAATTAAAACAGCAAGAGAAACATAAGAACGAGTAAAAATTTCTGAGCGAGAATGACCTACCTTGAATGTTCAATTGACAGTTTTCCTGATTTTTCTGCCTGTGTAAAACAGGATATAAGACAAAAATCCCGCCATATTTGTCTTCTCCAGTTCTGGAGTTTTGTCGCAAAGCATTCTGGGAAGAGCGCAACATCCTCCTTTGTGGTAAGGTAGAGGACTGAGACTGAGGCTACTCAATTTTTACCCCTTTATTTTTACCCTTAATTTTCACCCCACATTTCGGAGGTAAAAATTACCCCTTTTTTAAATTGATTGAAATTTTACCCCCCAAAAACGGGGCGTTCTGTGGAAAACATGTTACCCCCACATTTTGGGGTATTTTTTACCCCCTGAAATTTACAGTGTGTGCGAGTGTTTCTCCTGCAACAGAGTCTGTAAATTGTAAGTGTTTTTGTTTGACAATAATAAAGATATATAATCTTTTGCGATACGTCATTATGCAAAGTGTGACGTAAAGTTATCTTATAAGCATAGGCGTACGAGGCGGGGGGGGGGGGGGGGGGGGGGCAGGGGGGCAGCTGCCCCCCCAGACGAATGGAAATGTTGCTAAGTCGGGCAAATTTTCAAGCTAAGTCGGGCAAAAATATAGAGAAAAAATTTAAAAATAGGATGAAAATAAAGAAAAGTAATCAAAACAATTTAATATCTGTGTATTATAGGAGATAAAGTATATTGAACAACACGCACTTAGTGTGTTTTTTATATCAAAAGTCGGGCAATTTCCGTTTCAGTCGGGCAAAATGTTCTCCGCCCCCTCTATAAATTTGTGCCCGTACGCCTATGCTTATAAGTTAAATTTATATATCAAACAAACTGAAATATCTCAAAAACAAAGCAAGGAAATAAAAAACTACAAAATTAAAATAAGACAAACTTAATTTTCGTTTCATAGGCACTTTAACACAGGCGATTTATCTTGTGCGAGGTATGACTCAGCCTGCAGTGCGAGCATCAGTTTAACGGCAATTTATTTTTAAATGGTCAAAATGTGACTTTATATTGGCCAGTACACCGACAGGCAACAATCAGTCCCCTGAGATTTAGAGAGGACAAAGACACGTACAGCAACCATGTTGGTTGGTAAGCACAATAATAGCATCTAATCAGTTAATAGAAAATAGACATGGTGTGGAAGCTCAACAAAAGTCATTGTTTTATGTTTTTGTTCAGGTTTATGGAAATTTGTGCACTTTCACGGTTACTGAACATATTGTGTTTTCTGTTAATGAAGCAATCATCCAATAGCAACGTTTGGGTTTAATCACTCAACCGTACTGTTTAAATATTAATAAACCTAAAACAAAGGATTTGGCACCTTCGTGTATATACCTTTCAACATGAATCGTAACTTGATTGTTAACCGCTTTGAAGTTTGCCGGGTTTCCAAACCATGTCTATTTTCTATTAACTATATTTGTACCTACCAACCAAGCAATAAACGATCGGATTTGTTTTAATTTGTTTTAAATATTATTTTGTGAATAAAAGTTATACTTACTTGGCAATATATGTCTTACTCTTGTCTTGTGTTTTATTCATTTCTGAGTTGATTTGAAGCCACATGCAACTCCCTTTGCACTGCACAAATAAATGCACTCAAACAAGTCATAATGATGTTTTGTCTCTAGATTCGCGGACTAGATCATATTAGACCCGTAATGAGACCATTGTTTCCTGCTCCCCTGAGGACTGAGAACAATATAAAAACGCAGTATGAAAACGCATACGTGTGGACATGGCCTTAACCGTAACCGTAACCAATAAACCTCTATAGCCTCTCTGGGGAATAAAATTGGTTTATTTTTTATGTACTCTGCAGATCAAAGTGGTTGTTCTCGGACTAAAAATGCATATGAAATGCCGCTTCAAAGGCCTTTTTTGAGACCCCATTTACACTATAGAGCAAAATTAGTATCCGGATTCACATTGTTTTTCATCCTCATAGGAATAAAAAACTATCCATTCCTTAATTTTACTGTAAATAACTTGAAATTGTTTACAGATCCTTGCTTTCAGTAAGTAGTACTCGTCAAGATGATTGTTATTAGAGACTTTAAGATCTACGACGTCAACCTCAACGACGACGTCTTTTAAACAAAATAATTATTTTTGCAAAACAAAGAAAATGAATAATTTTTAGTCCCAAGAGTAATCTCAACACCGTCCTCGTTCTTTATACAACGCCACTTAGAGCATTTCCACGTCTTCAGGACGACGTCAACGGCCAAGAGAGAAGTGTTGCTTAAGATTGACTTCAATACAGAGACTACAATCATTTTAGCAACACTAGGGCGTTTTGGAGGTTATTAATCTACCTTCAAATATCAAATATAATAGTAAGTTAACCGTGACTGTAAAACTTATCTTGCGTTTTAACCGCCGTCGTCGTCCTAGCATCTTAAATTAAGTCCCTATTGTACGAACGACAACGGATCCTCATCAACCGTGCATGTATCGTGGTTGAGTGTTTAATGGAACGTGGTAATACTTCAAAAATATTTCCAATATGGAAATGTAAACTGCGATAATGATAACTTGCTTGGGCTTGTTTTTAAAGATAAGATCATATACAAAAGGCCAACCAAATCTTCATTGACTTTTTAAAAGCAAAGGCGCAGCAATCAATTTACTGTTATTGATTATCGGATGCGACAAAGTTGGTCGAGACTGAGACCCCGTTTACACTAGAGCAAAAGTATCCGGATTCACATTGTACATACAATGTGTTAAGTCATCACGCGCATAATAAATGCATGTTTATAAAATAATTAAAGTTAATGTTATTCCCCCAGAAAACATATCGTATTACAGAAATCTTATCACTTGTATTTTCTGCCATTTAATCCTAAGAGAGTTAGTTTCTTTGCATTTCAACTAATATCAGCCATTCAGCCCATGCAATCTATATAGTCTTAATTGCTATATTAAACTCGGTAATAGACTAGATCTACACAAGCAAAATATTAAAAATTGTATATACTGCAACAAAGTTCCACTTCATCGCAGATATCGCAACTATATAGTCTATTATGCTCTAAGCTTAACAATCTATTATTAGAACAATATTACTTGATTCAGACGTACATGATAGTATTCGGCTGCCTTTAAAAGAAGCTTTGGATCGTAACCCTTCAAGTTGGCTGGTCTGGTCGATCGTATTTAACATCATATAGTATGTGAAGGTATTTGTAATTACTTTAACAATATATCTTTAATCGGTATACTTACATCTCTTGTCGAATAACGTTGTTTCTAAGATGCTCTCAATGTTTTATTATTTTGAGGAATATTTATATGCCTGTAAAGTTAACACGCGTAGATCAACCTGACAACGCTGTCAGGATTACTGACTGCATGCGACACCGGATGTGAGAATTGCAGACTCAGTCGGCAGAAATTGTTTTCAAGATAGAACCGCTTTTTATTCGCTTTATATATAAATATATAAAATCGATCCCATATATGCAGGGCCAGAGTTTAATAAATAGTAAGCTTAGATATACTGCCAAAACAGAGAACGTATGAGTCTAACGTTCCGAGCGAAGGCCCTTCGTTAGTTCGTTCGTAGGCCCCTTTCTCTCTGACGAAGGGGCGCCTTCGCTCGAAACGTTAGACTCCTACGTTCTCTGTTTCGGCAGTATATCTTACCTTACTATTTATTTCGATTGTTGTTTCAACTGCCTACGCAGCACGCTACTTTTATTCCAGAGTTTAATAGTTTAATATGAGCAATGAAATTGTCTGACTGAAGTTCTTTTATGCATGATTGCATGACCATGCCAAACTGATCATGCAGACAAAAACAAACAAAGCTACCTAACAAGTTGTCAGGGCAGTGACTGGTTTGTCATGGCACCGTATAGTATAAAGCTGCCTGGCGATCCAGCCGGTAACTTGTCAAAGCACTGCAATTTTGTGCAACAAGTTGTATTTACCTGCCGAACGCTTCGCGTCACAGATCGTCAAACGGCCACCAAAATTCCTCGCGTCAAAAACATCACACTTCCATTCTCACTGCGATGATGCCAGAGCCCATGAAGTTTGTGTGGCTGTGGCTATCAATTCTTCACAAAGTTACAAGCAAAATGACTGACGAGCTAACCGCTAGCACATCAGCGCACCACAAAAATATCTACCTGCATGCGAATGCTCAATGCTTTTCTTCACAAACATGATGTCAGTTATATTTCAGTGATCTGCTAGCAGTTTCCAACAGTCCTTCTAGAGGTTTCTATCATCACTTTGTCATTTACCACTCCGCATTCATGGTAAAGGCGTTTTTTACATCAATTTTAAAGTCGTCAGTAGAATGCATCACAATGATTTCTGTAACCCATGACCCCCACACACATATTTTATCCTACAGATCACGTATCAGTCTAGTCTCTTATCAAACACGTTTTAAATAGCTTTTATACTACGCATCATAATTATATATCTACGTCGAGGTAAGCCGGCGAAACTGATAACTGTGGCCGGCCTTTTGTTGTCTTCAATATATAATCTAGCTATAGTATAGACCATTCCTATATCAATGTATAGGGGGTCTATTATAGTTTGGCGGTTAGGCGATTTTAGCTATTATTTTAATTTTAGGTCGGATTTCGATCATATCTAGTTTTTCGGGGCGGTTTGCAGTTAACGGAGAACCGTTCGGTTGCGGAAAGCTTTGAAATGTCCTCATCGGATACGGTTATCTTTTAGAATGTAGAGCGCTTTTCGCAAAATTGGCAATGATTTCTCAAAAACGCGGTTATGACGTTATGCTCTGTTCCTAAGTGAAACAGAAAAACGGTTGCGGTTAAAATTGCCAAAAGAAAACGGATTTCTCAAATTCTGAAATTCTGACCCCCTATAATAGACCCCCTGTATATATGTATATATATATATATATATCGCCTTCATGAAGCAGTTTCAACACATGCAAAAACTATTAATTTTGTCAGTGTAGCGAGTTATCAAATTTTATTTTATTCTGAATTTATACACCGCTTTACAAAAGCAAAATCGTACTACTGTTCAATGTGGAAAATTTATAACCGGAATTTACGCTACCACTTAGGTCAATAGTATGTAGTTGTTAAAGTATCGAAGCCGATTGCTAATTTCTGGCTTAATTTGCTGATCAGACAAAATCAATCGTCAATATATTTTGACGTTAACTGCCATATAACGTCGGCTTTACTGGCTTTAAACTATATATAGCAAACCATCACTAGAAAGCTTTATATGAACCATAGGTTATAAAAAATTTATTTATTTATTGAATATTTACAATGTAACATGACAGACGATTTTATTCACCTCTTGGGAAGCCCTCGGACAGGAATGAGTTAATTAGGAACTTGCTAAATGGTTCGTTTTTGAAGCCGTTCAATAAACTCGCAGTCAGTCATATATATTTGCGTTGAATAGGGACCTTGAAGGTGAATAACAGTGCGTGCTGCGCATGATCCATCTTTGTTTTGGTGTTCGGAACAACATGGCGGAAAACCAAGTGATTCGGTGAGGATATCTCTCCGGATTTCTTCTATTTCCGCTAAAAAAAATGTTTCGTTTTATGTACAAGTGATGAAGAGGAAGCAAGAAAAGCTTACAATCTTGAATAAGGTATCAGTATATTTTTGTAAATAGAGATCTATACATTAGTTTCGTACATGCGCAGTACGGACTGTTATTCACCTTTATAAGCAAGCACAACGCGAACGTCACGTCGACGACCCAAGTATATACAGTAGTCATTTTTCAACCAAAACAAACGTTGAATAATTTGCAGTCCTAAGAGTAATCCCAACACCGTCCTCGTTGCACATACAACGTCAACTGAAGCGTTTTCACGTTTTCAAGACAACGTTGTGGCAAGAAACGGCCTGAAAATCTGTTATCGAAGTTTGGCTGCTTTCATTTTTAAAGGTCTTACAAAATACATAAAACATACAATATAGTTAATACGATGTCGTGATACATGGTTTTCGTCGTCCTAGCTTGCTTAATTAGGTCCCTTATTATATGCATGATAAAATTACTACTTTCTGATTGGTTGAGAGGAGTACAATTATTTTATTAATTGTACTGCAGTACAATTAATAAAAATAGAGAAGGCCCTAGGAACGATGTTGACAATAAATTCAAAATGGCGGCCAATTCTGCGATGGAAAGTTTTAACATTTCCAACGACTTGTGGTACACTATAATAATAACCGAACCCGTGGATTTTAACTGAGTAATATATACTTATCAGACCATATTCTTGTTTTTAGGAGGTTTTTAAGTTGTACTTGAAATAAATATCGAGGCAACCTCGTCCCCAGGGCCTTTTGCCCTGAGGCAGCGCGAAAAGGCCCTGGCATCGGCTGGTGGATTCTGCGTTTTCATTGGTTGATCGCTTTTCTTAAATATTCTTCGCAAATACAATTAATGCAAAGTTTCAATTAATTTAGGATGAATGGCTCATATTCGACAATACCTCATAAGCGTCCACGTTTATAGTTTGATCTGTTCTTATTCTTATAGTAGCGATAATGGCGGATTCGGATAACGTTTGGCAAATAATTCAGTGGCGAAAAACCGACTCTCGAGGATAGAAATCTTTGCTCGGAGTTTAATCTGCCGTCTTTCGTCTTCGAAAGTCGTCATATGGTTCGGTATTCAGTAAAAGCAGCAATGACAAGGATTTATGTGCTAATGTGCAGAATACTTGTGAAATTATTAGATCACCGGCCCAAGGACGATTCGAGTTCAAAATTGATATGCAGAAAGTGCGAGGTATTTCTCTTTATAGACAAGATCCAAAATATATATGCAAATTAGAATAAACGTTGTGTAGCCACAAACGAAGTGTGAAGGCTGGGAGCAGTATAAAATCCATTTAATTTTGAGAGCACATAGGTACGACAGCGGGAGTGAGTACACAAGTTTGGAATTTTATACTGTTGATAAAAAATAGTTGAGAAATTTACTACCATTAACGCGAGTATCACATTTCGAATTTAGTCAATTTGCAAATTCGAGGTTGTATATATATATTCATTTTCCAGTTTCAAAGCGAAAAATCTCAATGAAGAAAGAGTGGTAGATATTAAACCTCTCGGAAACGCTGTTAAAATGTGGTCCTCAACGACCGATATTTATAGTGGCTAAATATTATATTTTAGGCACACAACTAAGATAACAATGCAGAGTGACAAGGAAGTAACCGGCCAAAAATTGTCAACAAAAAATAGCTGCGCAGAAAAGCTTATGAACGCTATATTTTAAGCATGTCGTTTTTCCTGATATAAAAATTACATATATCTACGCCAAATAATGAAATATACATGTAGAACTGAAAAGCTAGAACGCCTCAGCCTTGTATTAATAATTTCTCTGGCAAGCTTATTGTAGCGGTTTTGACGTCTTGTCAATTTCACTTTGCCACATCATATTTATATGTGATTTCGACTTAGGAAAAATCTGACAGACTGCGGATTATAGTAAATTTTTCATATAACACATTTTTAAGTAGAATGACTAAAAAGTCTACTAATTAAACACCGTTCATTTATGAAGAGACTGCGTCTGCATGAGTATAAAGAAAGTTATATTTACACTTAATTCATGATTTGTTGCTTTGACGGGCGTAGTCGTGCGGCCAGACACGGCGTTAAAAATATCTATGAGAAAAGGTATAGTCTACCTCCAGATATATTATCAAAATCAAATTCCTTAAGACTCTCGTTTGCCACACAATACTGAACCATCCGAACGTTTTCAAAGACGCCGTTTGCGGGCTGATTTCATCTCGTCGGCGATGGATGACTTTATAATAGTTGAAAGCACACTGTTTGCCGCTCGAATTATTATTTTCTTCTTAAATTTCGGTCAACAAAAGCTCGTGAATTCCAGGAAGCTGGGTCATGTAAACTCATGTTTGTCTCTTCCTGTGATTTTGGTAGAAGAAACTGCGCGGGAGCTTCTGCTGTTGTTACTTCTTGAACCAGAACGTCTTTAATATATATTAAAAGCGGCTTGGAAAGTTTATGGCTTCTTTATTACCGCAATACCTGATTTCGCTAGCTTTGGACGACGAATTGCGGAATTATAGAGGTCTCTATGTAACAAGTATTCAAAACACTTTACCTGAAGTGGTTCTAGACAATACGAAGAGAAGTTGGCGTTATTGAACGCTAAACAAGCACAGTCAATTTCCTCGAAGAACCAAATGTATTATAATTTATTACACCCAGAAATTCTGGGTGTAAAACCAGCCGATGCCAGGGCCTTTTCGCGCTGCCTCAGGGCAAAAGGCCCTGGGGACGAGGTTGATATCGAGGACTACTCCGAAAACAGTGTTTATTGTAATGAGGTCTTTATCTCCAGATAATCATCAAAAGTAACGCAATAATAACCGACTGCTAACTGAACAAAAGAATATGGTCTGATGACTTTCTATACTTTAATAAAACTCTTCTGCTCCTTTATTAAACGTACATAAACTTAAACACTGTATCATGAGTGCTGAAGTACTCGTTAAAAATCATTTTATTGTACAAACGTTTTCGGCATGCAGTTCTTAATCATACAAGTGTATATTTGCCTATAACAGTAATTTCTGATCATGAGTTGACGAAAGACTTCCAAAGCGAACACTGCATGTGAGTGCATGTGCACAGCAGATAAGTCCAATACTTCAAATACCATACTGGTCAAAACAAAACAGGTTATATATCAAAGTCAAAGACTAGGTATGTTGTCAATTGCAACATAAGAGTATTACACAATTCTCGCTCATGCATGCAGCGGTGCATATCTTATGCGCGCGCTATACGATCTGTTCGCGACGTCGTGCGTATATGTCCGGCAGTTACAACGATTTGTCGGTAAAACCATTTTATACTGACCCAATCCGCTTTAATACAGTATGCATGCGTTGACTATAGAATAAACATTTTCCCAGTGGCGTAGCCAGACCCGGGCCCACCCTGGCCTGGGCCCGGACGTCAGCTCGGCTGAATATAATTATGATAAATTTCAAATAATGCCAGGTCAAAATAAGAACTTATCCAGCCTAGCTGCCTTTCCTTTTCCCTCATCTGCCGGTCGAATATCAAGTGTACGAGTTTAACACCAATTGAAGACATCGAATCCAGCTCGGCGCCGCAACCGAAAATACGAGAAAAGCGTCCTCAAAATGCAGGAAATGCCGTTTCAGAGACCCAAAATTCAAATATTTTCCGGGGGGCATGCCCCCAGACGGCCCTAGAATCTCTGCTTCCCATGGGCCCCGGCATCACTAATTCTCTCGCTACGCCACTGCATTTTCCAATCTTGATAAAATAATATTTGAAGCTAAAGCAGCAAAAACATGCAGTGATATTTAACTTTTCGAAGTGTTTATAGAGCTAGTTTGTTTTGGAACAATGAGCAGCCTTAGTTTGTTCTACAATACTAGACCGATTGTTCTATGGCAAAGTTACACAATCGCCAGTCCAAGCCTGGTGTATGCATTAGCTTATATATAATCACTATATATATGGCTCATTCAGATTTAAAAGTCAAGTTCGTCATATCTTGTCACATTTTGTGCACTATCTTTACCAGGTCTTACAAATACGAAAGAAAACTTGCTTTGCGGTTGCACCGCCTTTGGTCTGTGTGGATTTTAACAAATGGCCCACACAAAACAGGCACTGCATGGTCTATAAAACCCATTAATCCACCCCAAAATATCTGTTCTGGTTCAACATCCACGGTACAGTTACGGTTGTTATGTTTCTTTCATGCAGGTAACCAAAAGCTGACATCTAAGACTGAAAAACTGAGTGGTCAGACAGATATGCACATTACGGAGAATGTGAGACAAAATCTTTGACTCGCAACCTATATACCTTGGCGATCTATACATATATACCCCGCTGGGCACTACTTATATATATATTAGCCGCGCGGTGGCAGGTAATTCAACAACAAAAACAAGACGACATTGCCACGTACAAGAGCAGTCGAACAACTGCGTTTGAGTTCATCATGCCCGAGAGAGACGATGAGGCCGTGCAAGTCAACGACGATGAGCAACAAGTGGCGGACACTAAACCGAAACAACGCAAGCGGCGTAGAAAACGAATGCTGACCGGAATCAGTAAACAGCGACGATTGGCTAACGAGCGTGAGCGAAAAAGGCTTCAAGTGGTTAACACTGCTTTTGTTAGTCTCAAGAACGTTCTGCCGCTAAAGTCTGTGGACCAAAAGATCTCGCGGATCGAAATAGTGCGTTTAGCATCGAGACATATCGCCTCCCTAATGCAACTCTTACACCACAATGAGGATTTGCAAGACGACGAAGAACAAGAAAATTTTTGCTGCGACGATCAAATCACGACGAGCGACGAGGAAGCCGTACTCAATCTTGCCGAGTCTGATGATGAATCTGACAGTCTAGCCCTGTAACATGGAGCGTTTTAGTTCTTGAGGGATTGATTTTGGTGAGCATGCATTATTTCTATGAAAGAGTAGTTATACATTTATAACTATTTGATCAAATATTTACACTGTTAAATGTCTCATTGAACTTCGACTATATATATGTAAAATCGAAAAACGTTTTATAATTGAAACATTCAAAATGTAGTTGTCAGTAGAAGGCTTTTCATCACATGCAGATAACATGCAGGTAATTAGTAAGACGCTGAAACTTCGTAGTCAATTTTTTAAATTTTTTTATTGTGTCTTTTCAAATCAGACTTGTCTCTTAGGATTGATGGCGAAAAAACTTAGAAGTTACTTCTTTTGTGCCGTAACCTTTTCTTTGTTAGCTTTCTCTTTCGAGGCATAGCAGGAACTAATTTTGGCAGTATTCAATTGTGAGATTCTCTAATAATTACAAATTGCATGCCAAGTGTATTTATACGTTTTATATATCAAAAGAAACATTAACAGTACTGCATAATTAAATAGGGGAAACTGAGCTATATAGCCATGAAAACAGAAACAACTATGATATATAATTATCAGGTAAAGCTCGTGGGCTGCGATAAAAAAGAGAGTTGATTTCGTTGATTATTTAAATTTATGATGCTGCACAAAATCACGAAGTTTAGCTTAAAATTGATAGTACATTGAAGAGTATATATATATATATATATGTATGAAAATTCTGGAAAAGGGCAGGTCCCGAAACGTAAATAAAGTTTTTTATCATTCTTACTTGATGTGTATTCATTAACCCCTTGGAATTGATGTCCAAAGCTGGCTCTTTGATTATATAAATATATATTGGTAAGTTATTTGAAATTTTCACATTTCACACCAGAAGAAGAAAAGCGATTTTAAGGAATTATCTACATTTTAAAATAGTCTTGTATGTATATAACAAGATAGAGAGACCGAGGGAGGTGTGGAGGGAGGACAAAAAGAGATAAAAAGGAGGGAGAAAGAGAGAGGAAGAACGAAGGAAAAAGGAGGAAAAGACAGAGAGGAAAAATGAGAGGGAAGTAAGAAAGAAAGAAAGAGTATTAGAGAAAGGGAAAAAAAGGAGGAATAAAGGAGAGAGAGAGAGGGCAAAATAAGAAAAGGAATTAGAGAAAGAAAAGGAGAAAACGATTCGGGGATTGAGAGAGGGAAGGGGTATAGGAAAAGAAAGAAAAGATAAGAGAGAGACTAAGGGGAGAGAAAAGATGGATAGAGATAGACCAAGAGTTATATCTATTTACTAATCATTTGCGGTTCGTATATCTTATGTTCTAGATTGCGATTTGCTATCACGATTCTTAAGCCACAATTATTGGAGTCAAACTTGCTGGATTCGTGGTTTACTCTGAACTGTTGTCTGTTGGCTTTTCGGGAAGATTACGTACTTCTCGCGTAGTTTTAAAGTTTTAAAGGCTTTAATTTAGAAGCTTGCAATTTTTATAATTTAATGTGCAATAGAAAAGAAACAAAGCTATAATTCTCTTGTCAAAAAGCAAAAAAAAAGTATTTTAAGCACTTATATAAAAATGAAAAGTAAGTATTTAAAAGCTGAAAACATAAGATGTTGCGATTATAAAGTAAATGAAATTAAACTGAAATGTAAACTATATTTATATATACAAGTAATATCTGTTGGCACGTATCTGTTTTTATTGTTGCCTTAGTACAGCTAGTGCAGATTCGACCCATGTAGCAACAAATAGATCTGTCTCCCACTTGGCATGGACGTGGAGTGGGCACTCCATGGACGTGGAGTGGGCAAATATAAAAGAAAACGATCAGAACTACAGTGCTGCTACAATTGTTAATTGAGTTCAAAAAGCAAACGCTACCAATTGACTGAACACAGAGTTTCTCAATATACTGGAATATTGTTGACTATCAACTGATAATAAAGTCCTTTACTAAGTTAGTAAAGCTAATATTATGTGATAGATTCTCAATGAGTGGGAAATAAATAATATTCAATAAAGACTTTTTAATCGATTTGTTCCTGCTTTGTTTTCTGTGTATAGGGCAAGGGGAAGGGGCATCCTATAGTGTTTTAACAATTACATAAGCCTCTAAAACGGGTCTTTAAACCACGCAAAAAATGGTCGTTCAAAGTTACTGTGCAACAAATATTCGACGAGAAATGATTTGCATTAGAAAATGTGAGATACTAATGTTATTATAATGGTTGATCCACTCCTTCAATCCACGACCTTAAGGGGACAAATGAGTAAACAGTTTACGTTAATGGATTTTCCTCTTGCAGTTTTGGATAAAAAGGTCTTCGAGACAAGCTGTGCAGGTTGTGGGCCAGTTATTGATGATGGAAACAATTGCCTTGTAGTTAAACAAAGCGCAAGGAGAGTGCACATCGTAGGAAGTCCGTTTTAGTGAATAATGGATCAGTGTCCTTCAAATCCAGCTATTTCTGGTGCAATCTACAGGAGCTAAAACAAATAATTTAAAGTTATCGTTGTTTATATATATGTTTAGTCAGTGCCAGAATTGTCTAATCAAGCACTTGCGTGCCTGCAGGGCGCTGCCACTGCACAGTTTTAAATCGTTAATTATTTGAAGGTAGGTATATATATGCTCGACCATTACAGCTGTGTTAATTACGCGCTGAATTAACTGAAACTCTACACACAATGAATTCCTTTGTGTGTTTTTCACTGAGTATTAAGCTCATTTCAATAGCACGATCAGTCAATGCTGTACGTAATGCTTGGTTTCAATGCATACAATCGTTCCGACCGCCCGAATCTCCGCAATCATATATTCCGGTTCTATATAATCACGTCCCAATCGCCTGGCATTGAAATCCGATGTCTGCGGTTCAGAATACTTAGTCATCATTTTAAAAACATGTATAGCATGTGTTACCCAACGACAACAACGTTTTTTGGAAGGCTGACAGTCGCTTACTGGATCCGCCTGCTTGATTGGCGCAGCATGATTTCCTGGCATAAATATTGTCAATCATTCCGATCGCCCAGCTCACATTTTACCTTGCAGATGAAGGGCTCGAAACGTCAGTATTTCCTTATATATCCAAATTAATTTCGATAGTTAACCACCTTTTCATTTTGATCTATCCTAAACACTGCATCAGTTCGCAGCCCTCTACTTCTCAGTTTTATGTCTTTCAGGTCTTCTCGGTTTCGGACTGTTCTAATATTAAAGGTGTCACGATTTTGCATTTACTGAACTCTGTTTACTATAGACACTAAAAGAATACACACCAAAGGTTTTGTTTGGGATACTTTGGCTATGTGAGATAAAAACCCATAGCCGTTCTATTGAAACTTGAAATAATAAAGTACAAGAATAAAATGTACCCTTAATCTATTGTGTTCTGACTTTCGCTACAGTTGATTATGTGTATATAGTCCAGTGAAGGCGCATGGTTAAATCTTATCCTATCCAGACGATATATACGTGTTGCAATTCGTCTGAATTGCCTGGATTACTTGCAAAGTCCAATCGTCCAACAGGTTTCACTCAAACCGTTCAGAAAAGTTCAGTGATGAAGTGCATTCTACTTTGGTGAAACCTGTCTCGCAATGGAAAGCGACACTAAATTCATAAAAGGAGGGGGTGTTACACGTTGCAATCTGTCTTGAACAACAACGTTGCGCCGAGACAGGTTTTACAAATCGTTGCATCGCGTAGTAGTGGCTTCAAGATCACAATATGTCTAATAGCCTAATTGTCTTAAAATATGACGACTATTAATTGTTTTACCAAATTTAAATATAGTGAAAGACCAAGCTCGTTCATTGTCGACGAATTCTCTCATCCTATCGGCTCAACTCGGCCTCTATAGTGTTGTACAAAGTATATCCCAGGGATATACAGTCATTATTTTTACATTGGCCATTGCAACGAATAGTGTTATTAAATCGTTTCAAAGGAAAAATAGAAATTAATATTAATCCATTGTAGTAGAGCTCAATGTGCTTACCCCAGGAGATATACATGGCATTGTGCAAAAACGTCACGCAAATCAAAATATTGCATTATAATCCGAATATCAACCAGCAAGGATCTACATCCGGTTTTTGTATTGTGTGATCATGTTTGTTTCAAACAATCAAGCAGAGTGATAAAGGGTTTAATCCCTGGTGCATGTTAGCGGTATGAAGCTAGTCTCAGGAGAAATATAAGAGCCCATATGCAGGTCAACATTTTAGGGTGGAAACCCTTGTGGAAGTGAACAACGTTACTTATACTAAACGTTACTTTTAATGAATAACGAAACCTTATATTAGTACTGAAAATCTTATTTTATATACTATATAGTAATCTTTTTTAATAATTTACTTCGACGTGGGTTTCCGCCTCAAATTTTGAGCTCGTCTCTTATATTTTTTCTAAGATTACGTTTTCCGTTTGGCAAATCGATTGTTTAGTGTATGTAGATTTGACTGATATCGAATTTAGTTTAGTTCTTGGTGCATGGTTATGCGTCTTATGCGTATTTTACCCTACAGATATATAATCATGCATCTGGCGCGTACGTGGGTCTGCGTATATACATGCCTACTCGACTGTATTTAGCTGAATCAAGTTATTTCTGGTCAAGCTGCAAAATGGAAGGATTCGTGGAGGTGTCAAATATTATATTATAAATATGAGACAAAACCATCCTACTCAAGTCACTCAAGCATACAGACTTGCACGGACAAGTTTCCTGCAGATTGTTATTTTGTCGTGTATATATATATATATATATATATATATATATATATATATGATATGTGTGTGTGTGTGTATTTGTGAAAGCAAAATTCTGAGTACTAGTGCCAGATATAGTAACGTATTTTAATAATACCAAACAGTGGATATAGTTACGAAAATACAACATCAAAGTATATTCCAGCATTCCAGGTAAAATACAACACGCTATCCTGCGATGTTATACTATTACCACTTAATACATTCATAGTTTTGAGTTATGTGTAATTATATATAAACCGGTGTCCGGTAAAGTAAATGGTGGTTATGTTGCGATAGTATTGGATATATCACATAATATTAATTTGGCATTTCACTCAGTATTATTAAATTGCACGATATATTCGTCACTATACTCCGCTGGCGGGGGAAATTAAGACTCTGTTGAATTAATCGAGAGGAGGACACGCCTTGCAAGATGTTTAAAGGGCGAGATATATACAGTTTTTGCCTTATTTAATCTCGATAAATAAATATAAAGTCGTTAATTGATCATGACTCATTTTTGGGTATAATGGAGTTTGTTTTGAATGTCATGTAAATACATCACTTCATTGATCGGTATCGTGGATTAATATTGATGAATAGAAGGGGTTAGGCTTCTTTAAACTCCTCCTTTCGCTATGGCATGCCACAGACGTGACTGTGTCTGTTGTATGCACTGATGTTACTGGGTATATGCCAAATTCGGTCTGCATGTAAAGTGCACTGCGGAATTCCAGCGATCGATAACATGGATTAGTGTATAAAATAAAATTATGATTCAGAAAGATTATTTTAATGATGGAGGCTTAAGCATTATACTGATGTTAAACAGAGTATTAATTGATACATAACAGTTGAAATTCAGTAGTGTTTTCAAATTGACGCTTACAAATTCAACAGCATGATTCAAACCATGCAGCGAGTCATATATGCATCGCCAGCACTCATCCCCATGCATGCTTACACGATGTATAGTTGAATTGTTTATACTGCATCCAGCTAAGCAAACCTCAGTCAAAAAGGACCACATATAAGGATGGAGTCTAACGATAGCGCATAGTTGACATACCTATACAGTGATACAACCGCTATCTCAAGTATTTCATGAATTTGTGAATTATTTATTCACACACATGCAGTGTTCGCCCTACGCATGTAAATTTAAGTTTTTGTTTGAGACTATGTTGAACGCGGGAGTAATTTGCAGAATGCAGGAAATGACTTCAGTGTATAAGGTCAGCGGTGATACTACAGTGTAAAAAGGCCACTGATTCGGTCCGCGAAATATTTTAATTTAACTCCTCTACCACCATATATGACTTCTCTTAAAACACAAATTGCATGTAAACATCACATCTGGCATAGAACTCGCGTTTCAATAGTTTCCAGACTCTTTCTACCCAAATTCTCCAATTCATCTTTTCTTCACCTGATTATTCCATCCGAGTACCTAACACCACTACAGCTTTTGAATTAATTGATGTGATCGAGCCATACATATGCCACTTCAATTAATTTCAGTATGGTGCGTACGCGCGTCTGCAATATTTGCGTGGGCAGAGGTTACCGGGATTATTCGGGGTTACAGTGATTTTACAGTCAGGTTAAAAGTCAAATCGGATGAGGGTCGAATTGTTAGCAAATAAAACGTTTTTTCTTTTACTTTATTTACAAAGTGGGATTATTTTCAATATGACCTAGCCTATAACACAACAAAAGCTTAACCAGTAACGAGTTCACCGCCTAGGTTTACATGGCTGTGGATTTTGCCTGTTATTGATTATTGATCGGATCAGTATATTATTGACGGTCTTTCATTGTTGTCATAAAGGAAACAAATAATCATAGACGAGTCAACACAAGTTTAAGTAATTGTGAGCGTATACGTGTTGAAATGAAATTTATGTGAATCGTAGAAATTCGGAATGTTCGACAGAATAACTCACTGTGGATTCGAATTTCAACAAAAAATAAATACGATTGGTGGATTTGACTAAAAAAATAGCGAATTGTCGAATTTTTGTAACTATTCACACCAGTAAAATTTGCTAGCCACTCCAACCGGATCCGACCAGACTTTTATATACATTACCTGCCCGGATTATAAAGAGGTTACATCACAAACATTATACAGAGGTTACGATAATAAAGGTCACAGGGATTAACAGAGCGTTATTTACAAGAATTACAAAGGTTACATAGATAACAAAAGTTACAGGGATTATACAGAAGTATACCAGGGATTAAAAAACTCACAGGGATTACAAAAGTACAAGGAATACAAAAGTTACGGCAATTACAAATGTTACAGATCAGAGATTACAGAAGTTACAGGAATTATAAAGGTTACAGCGATTACAAATGTTACAAAGATTATAAAGGTTACAGGGATTCCAGAAGTTACAGGGATTACAAATGTTACATGGATTACAAGTGTTACAGGGATTACAAGTGTTACAGGGATTACAAATGTTACAGGGATTCTAAATGTTACAGGGGTTACAAATGTTAGCTACAGGGATTCCAGAAGTTACAGGGGTTACAAAAGTTACAGGGATTGCAAATGACGTGTTACAGGAATTAAAAAGGTTACAGATATTACAGGATTACATTAAGGTTACTGATATTACAAAGCTAAGGTTATAGGAATTACACTGAATGTTACAAATCAGAGATTACAAAAGTTACAGGAATTATAAAGGTAACACGGTAATTCCTGTAACATTTGTCTCCCTGTAACTTTTGTAATCCCTGTAACTTTTGTAATCCCTGTAACTTTTGTAATCCCTGTAACTTCTGGAATCCCTGTAGCTAACATTTGTAATCCCTGTATACCTTTATAATTCCTGTAACATTTGTAATATCCCTGTAACCTTTATAATTCCTGTAACATTTTTAATCCCTGTAACCTTTATAATTCCTGTAACATTTGTAATCCCTGCAACCGTTATAATTCCTGTAACATTTGTAATCCCTGCAACCGTTATAATTCCTGTAACATTTGTAATCGCAGCCGATCTGTATCTGATTTACTACGGCTCGCGCTTGCAGCTCGCCATGTAAATCAGATACAGATCGCTGCTCATGCTTTATTGCTGCCGACCGAAGGGAGGCAGCGCACTATTCTTGACGTTGCCTCGTGCCCAGTCCTTTTTCCGAGCTATGTATCTGCCTCCTCAACAGGCCCTATTGCATCATGGACAGGACACACTGTTTAGAGGGCCTGCCAGATCCTGTAAACAAAATGGTGACCGATCCCATTATGCACAGCGAGACTAGGCCCTATATAGAGGCGATAGTTTTGAGAGGGCCTGCAAATTTTTTCCGGCCGCTGTTCAACAAACGTACGTCCAAGTTCTTTAAACACTGTGACCCACCAGGAAATTCGGTCTAAACTTTCTTACAGATCATGACAATGAAGAAACCAATATGTTTTAGAATTACCGACCTTCTGCCAATAATATTTTTAGTGACAAAAAGGAATTGAAGGGGGGGAAATATCTGCCGAACAAAAGCAAATTCGACGGTCAGGAACTGAGTAACAGGTTTTTCGTATTGTTTTTTGGTTTAGTTAGCTATCGAAGACTGTCAACTGACCAAGAGTTAATGAGATTTAATTTTGTTAAATTGTAGGCTATAGTGTAGCGTAATTCAAGTTTCAGTTGTTGTGGAATTGTGGAAACCGAAAAAGTATAAACCAAAGAGTCTCTGGGTAGACATGGGAGGCGGACGGGACGTTTGCCGGGATCTCACCATGCATGTATATCTCTCTTATTTATCCCGTTCCGTTTATATGGAAAGATGTTTGCCGGGACGTTTTTCATCCCGGTTCGCTCAGCCGGGATCCTGGCAAATCCAAGACAATTTTTCTCATGTAAACACTCCGTCCCGCTTTGCCGGGACGATATTATGCTGACTTTGCAACATTTGTCATGTGATGCAAAAACAAAAATGCCTAGTCGTTTGCCACTCCGAACGTTTTCTCAAGAAATAGTCCACTGTAGAAGCTATGAAATATACTGGAAGAAAGATAATTCATCTGGCTACAAAATACGTACAGTTTATCCGACCAAATAGCTTAGTTTTCTTAAAAAAGCGAAATACCGAACATGTCCAAATAATAGCGGCCGCTATTTTGAAATTCTTTTTCGTATGTATTATAATCTGTCTTCTTCGAATGTTTTCTTGAGAAATAAACCACTGTAGAAGCTATCAAATATACTGGAAGAAAGATAATTCATCTGGCTACAAGATACGTACAGTTTACCCGACCAAATAGCTTAGTTTCCCTAAAAAAAGCGAAATACCGAGCATGTCCAACACGAACTAGAGATGCTTGTTGAACGTCCCGGGTGGTAGAACTCATGTAAACCCGGGATGAAAAACGTCCCGTCCCGGCAAACGTCCCGTCCCGCCTCCCATATAAACAGCCCCTATTTTCGTTGATTATTCCGACCGAAAGTTGACAAAGTTCAACCGTAATTGCTTTCTTCAACAATTCCTGGATTTTAAAGCTAGGATTCGTATGTAATAAGTCTTCAATGGCCTTCAAAATCTTCGGATATAGCCATGGCTATTAATGATGTAGTTAATTATGCAAATTTATTCCGTGCCAAGTTTTGCCAAATTTTTTACAGGATCTTGCAGGCCCTAAATTCGGCGTGTGTGTCCTGTCCATGATGCAATAGGGCCTGTGGAGGAGGCAGGCTTGTATAGCCGACCAGAATCTCGATTAATTTGTTTAAAAATATTTGTCTGTCTGTCGCCATTACGTCATCCATATATGAGCTGATGTGACCCAGTGCGCATGTTACCATTTCTGGTATTTATTTAGTCAGTGCCTATTTGTTTGGCGCTTGCTTTGCCATAAGATATTAGACACTCCGGGTTCCACTGACAGCTTTGTCACAGTAAGAAGCATATGATTTATAGTGACAGTGATTTATCATAAATTTGTTTACCAAACATCACATAGTCATAATGTATGTAGTATACTGTGTATGCAGTCAAAAGCCTTGCTAATTATATTCAGATGCATTAAGTGATAGTTATTTGTAATTTATTAATTAAGTCTGCTGTAATGAAATATAATTAAAAGAATTGAAAAAATGTGTACATGTTACAATTTATATAATCAATCCCAGGGTTCATTTTTGAAATTTTATAAAAAATTAATTAGGCTTCTCATGGCTTTTGAGGCAGCACTTCCCTTGCGATAGTAACTTCTAGTCTATTAGGTAAAGACCGAACGGTCGAGGTTATTTTAAAAGTAGTTTATTATATGGCACTTTTTATTTCAAAATCAATCTTGTATTTCTTAGTCTTCGCTTCCTATTTTACCGGAAGTAATCCGTGCCATATAATAAAAAGGTTTAATACAGGGATTAAAAATGCCACAGATATATGGGCGAATCAATAAAAAAAAAGAAAAAGAAAAGATTACGTTTACAGAGGTCACGTATATGGTGGAAACGCTTGGAATGGTTGGGACGCGCATGAAAGCGCATCTGGCATTGGCCGCGAATAAGTCAACTAGTACTGGGACCAAATTTGAAGTTTTTAAGCCTCTGTCCAATCACGGAGCATTATTCCAAGTGTTGGCGGGACAGCAGAAATCTCGCGGCAAAATCATTCAGGATCGCATCGATAGACGACTCGACGAGCAACCTTGGATATTTGTTGTGTACATTCATGTTAAACCAAGTCTCTGATCTTTGGGAGAAGTTGACTGAAAAGTAGGTAAGTGTTTGATGTACCAGCTTGACCGATGTGAGAAATCAGATCTGTGTCGGATCAAAGGTTGTGTTGTAAATTCTCAATCCATTGTCATATTCATGGATGTCGTTGATCAGACATGATCAGACTCGTTACGACAGTGCCGCTGTAAACATGAATTGTCTGTCTTTGAAGCTTTCTATTTTGAGTAGACAGCTTGAAGTTGTAGAAGTTGATGTTGATTTTCTAAACATACGTTCTGTTCTGTTCAGAAATGGTCACTGTTCCGGAATTTGCCGATTGTATGCTACCATTGCTCACGTGCTTGGAGGATGGTAGTTCACCTCCAGAAGACAAAACAGACGCCTATCTGAGGCTTGCAGAGTGAGTGTTTTCTTTGAGTGACTGTATTAAACGACGTGTGTCTTCTAAGAGGTTTAGTTTAGCCATAGATCGGCGATGATTGCTTGTAGTTTTCGAAATGCTTTATACCGGTGTCAGCCATTTTGATTTTACAATCACTGATCTGGAGGCTTGTTCAACTGAGTTTCATCATGGATAGTAAAAAGATTAATTTTACTATCCATGGTTTTATTTCCCTATATTTTCTTAAGAGATTTAGTATTAAAGTTATTTCTGTATGCTGTTTTTAAAAACAAGACATTTTAATGTTAATTTTAATACCTGTCTAAAGCAGATCATTGATTATTGGGTCATTCCAGTAAAGATTGATCCACAGAGGAAATGCAGTACTGCTCAGAAATAATATTAAAACTGCCAGTGACACTGTCTGCACCTACTCTGCATGGGATTGTGCATCTGATTTGAGCCCACTTTGTGTCTGAGTAAGAGTCCACTTGCTGTGTTGTATGTACTGTAAATGTCTGATTTCAAGTCTGCCTTGCACACTTATTGTGTTATGTACCAAAGGGTGTATCGACACTCCAAAAAAAAAGTGTACAAGATTTTTGGGATTTTCAAAATCTTGTGGGATTTTTTAAAATTTTCTGAGATTTTTTGGGAGTTTTTTAGATTTTTGTGGATTTATTGAGATTTTTTGATTTTTAAAGGTACACCCTCAATACGTACACTGTACAACCAAGTAATATGTATAGGTTGATCAACTTACAAAGTCACTTATATAAATATATTGACATCTTCATTCACCTTTTACTTACCTGTTTGGTTGGTTAGGTGCAAGCTGTTTACCGAGGGGACCTTGAAGCAACTACTGTAGTGGTACTTGGATTGAGATAAAGATCCAGCCAGGTGGTATCTTGAGCTGACCACCCCCTTGGGATTGCTTGCACCAATCACACCAATAAATTGGTGGAAATAACTTACCCTTTGATTTGAAGAAAGGGTGGGGTAGTGGGTGCACAATTTCACCAAGCTCCAGAATATGTGTGTCACTGCTAGTCAAGCAAGTGTGCTAATGCTGACTAGGGGTCCAGTCTCTTATCCTACCCCCTCATTACACGTGCTAGCACCACTCATTTACAACGCACGGTTACCCAGCTATTAACCTTGGTTATTGCATAACCTCACTATATATACAGTGAAACCTGAGTTTTGCAACCCCCATGTTTTACGACCACCTGTCATATACGACCACTTTTTCTGGCACGGACGATTTGTAGTTGAAATATACCTGCAATGAGCGACCACCTGCAATCTTGGACAATAATAGTTGTAACAGTCAACCCCTCCCCCCGATTCAATGTTGTTATATGAAACTCCAGTCCAACATCGTTTCATTTCGGTCAACATTGAATCGGGGGGAGGGGGTGTTACAACATTATTGTCCAAGATTGTCTTCGACTGATTTTTCTTAATATTGTATAAAATACAGCTAAAATATGATTTCAATTTGTAAATTAAAGTCAATAAACAAATTGTAAAATTTGAGACTGTTTCGTGCAATTAGTAGAGAGATATTTGCATTTAAAAATGTATAGATTGCGCTCTACTGCGAGGCCCTTTCTTTGTTACTCAATAATATCTACGTCACTAGAACAGTATTGCGAGAGAAAGTGCATTCTGTCGATGGAAAAAAATGTAGGTTTTGATACTTGGATAACGGTTGAAAGAGAGATGTATTTATAATATTACTATTGTTAAGATATGACGCTCATATTTCAGCCGTTGGTTGATATCTGAGCCCGCTTTAACTGAATCTATATCTGACATTATGACGATTAGGGAAAAACAAGCACGGTGTATTTCATTTCATAATAGAACATTTTATTTAAGTTTAAAAATTATTTCCCCAGCTAATACCATCAATGAATTGTTAATGGGAGCATAATTATTTTTATATTAAGATTAATAACTTCCAAAACTACAGAAGACCCGCTACATTGTCGTTGGAAATTTGAGGAATTAACATATTGCGGCACGCGTTTTAGACGAAGCGAAATCTGGAATAGGTTGAAATCATTCAATAAATAAATGTAAAGCTTAAGCCTCTTTTATAGAATGCTTGTAAAGCCACATTTATTCATATGCAGTTGGTTTAATTTCCCCTGCGCAATTATACCGCCTTATCCAACGGTCTACCACGGTCTACCACGGTCTACCATGGGTTTCAAAGGGAATTACATGTATATTAATTTTGTTATATTGTAGTGGTAGACCGTGGTAGACCGTGGTAGACCGTTGCATAAGGCGGTATATAATTGCGCAGGGGAAATTAAACCAACTACATATGAATAAATGTAGCTTTACAAGCATTCTATAAAAGAGGCTTAACTTTTACATTTATTTATTGAATGATTTCAACCTCTTCCAGATTTCGCTTCGTCTAAGACGCGTGCCGCAATACGTTAATTTCTCAAATTTCCAACGACAAGGTAGCGGGTCTTCTGTAGTTTTTGAAGCTATTAATCTTAATATAAAAATAATTATGCTCCCATTGACAATTCATTGATAGTTAGTATTAGCTGGGGAAATAATTTGTAAACTTAAATAAAATGTTCTATTATGAAATGAAATACACCGTGCCTGTTTTTCCCCAATCATCATAATGTCAGATATAGATTCAGTTAAAGCGGGCTCAGATATACGGCTTAAATATGAGCGTCATATCTAAACAATAGTAATATTATAAATACATCTCTCTTTCAACAGTTATCCAAGTATCGAAACCTACATTTTTTCCACGGACAGAATGCGCTTTCTCTCGTAATACTGTTCTAGTGACGGAGATGTTATTGAGTAACGAAGAAAGGGCCTCGTATAGTAGGGCGCAATCTATACATTTTTAAACGCAAATATCTCTCTACTAATTGCACGAAACAGTCTCAAATTTCACAATTGGTTTATTGTCTTTAACTTACAAATTGAAATCATATTTTAGCTGTATTTTATACAATATTAAGAAAAATCAGTCAAGGACAATCTTGGACAATAATAGTTGTAACAGTCAACCCCTCCCCCCGATTCAATGTTGTTATATGAAACTCCAGTCCAACATCGTTTCATTTCGGTCAACATTGAATCGGGGGGAGGGGGTGTTACAACATTATTGTCCAAGATTGTCTTCGACTGATTTTTCTTAATATTGTATAAAATACAGCTAAAATATGATTTCAATTTGTAAATTAAAGTCAATAAACAAATTGTAAAATTTGAGACTGTTTCGTGCAATTAGTAGAGAGATATTTGCATTTAAAAATGTATAGATTGCGCTCTACTGCGAGGCCCTTTCTTCGTTACTCAATAATATCTACGTCACTAGAACAGTATTGCGAGAGAAAGTGCATTCTGTCCGATGGAAAAAAATGTAGGTTTTGATACTTGGATAACGGTTGAAAGAGAGATGTATTTATAATATTACTATTGTTTAAGATATGACGCTCATATTTAAGCCGTTGGTTGATATCTGAGCCCGCTTTAACTGAATCTATATCTGACATTATGACGATTAGGGAAAAACAAGCACGGTGTATTTCATTTCATAATAGAACATTTTATTTAAGTTTACAAATTATTTCCCCAGCTAATACCATCAATGAATTGTTAATGGGAGCATAATTATTTTTATATTAAGATTAATAACTTCCAAAACTACAGAAGACCCGCTACCTTGTCGTTGGAAATTTGAGGAATTAACATATTGCGGCACGCGTTTTAGACGAAGCGAAATCTGGAATAGGTTGAAATCATTCAATAAATAAATGTAAAGCTTAAGCCTCTTTTATAGAATGCTTGTAAAGCCACATTTATTCATATGTAGTTGGTTTAATTTCCCCTGCGCAATTATATACCGCCTTATCCAACGGTCTACCACGGTCTACCACGGTCTACCATGGGTTTCAAAGGGAATTACATGTATATTAATTTTGTTATATTGTAGTGGTAGACCGTGGTAGACCGTGGTAGACCGTTGCATAAGGCGGTATATAATTGCGCAGGGGAAATTAAACCAACTACATATGAATAAATGTGGCTTTACAAGCATTCTATAAAAGAGGCTTAACTTTTACATTTATTTATTGAATGATTTCAACCTCTTCCAGATTTCGCTTCGTCTAAAACGCGTGCCGCAATACGTTAATTTCTCAAATTTCCAACGACAATGTAGCGGGTCTTCTGTAGTTTTTGAAGTTATTAATCTTAATATAAAAATAATTATGCTCCCATTGACAATTCATTGATAGTTAGTATTAGCTGGGGAAATAATTTGTAAACTTAAATAAAATGTTCTATTATGAAATGAAATACACCGTGCTTGTTTTTCCCCAATCGTCATAATGTCAGATATAGATTCAGTTAAAGCGGGCTCAGATATCAACCAACGGCTGAAATATGAGCGTCATATCTTAACAATAGTAATATTATAAATACATCTCTCTTTCAACCAGTTATCCAAGTATCGAAACCTACATTTTTTTCCACGGACAGAATGCGCTTTCTCTCGTAATACTGTTCTAGTGACGTAGATATTATTGAGTAACGAAGAAAGGGCCTCGTATAGTAGGGCGCAATCTATACATTTTTAAACGCAAATATCTCTCTACTAATTGCACGAAACAGTCTCAAATTTTACAATTTGTTTATTGACTTTAATTTACAAATTGAAATCATATTTTAGCTGTATTTTATACAATATTAAGAAAAATCAGTCGAAGACAATCTTGGACAATAATAGTTGTAACAGTCAACCCCTCCCCCCGATTCAATGTTGTTATATGAAACTCCAGTCCAACATCGTTTCATTTCGGTCAACATTGAATCGGGGGGAGGGGGTGTTACAACATTATTGTCCAAGATTGTCTTCGACTGATTTTTCTTAATATTGTATAAAATACAGCTAAAATATGATTTCAATTTGTAAATTAAAGTCAATAAACAAATTGTAAAATTTGAGACTGTTTCGTGCAATTAGTAGAGAGATATTTGCATTTAAAAATGTATAGATTGCGCTCTACTGCGAGGCCCTTTCTTTGTTACTCAATAATATCTACGTCACTAGAACAGTATTGCGAGAGAAAGTGCATTCTGTCGATGGAAAAAAATGTAGGTTTTGATACTTGGATAACGGTTGAAAGAGAGATGTATTTATAATATTACTATTGTTAAGATATGACGCTCATATTTCAGCCGTTGGTTGATATCTGAGCCCGCTTTAACTGAATCTATATCTGACATTATGACGATTAGGGAAAAACAAGCACGGTGTATTTCATTTCATAATAGAACATTTTATTTAAGTTTAAAAATTATTTCCCCAGCTAATACCATCAATGAATTGTTAATGGGAGCATAATTATTTTTATATTAAGATTAATAACTTCCAAAACTACAGAAGACCCGCTACATTGTCGTTGGAAATTTGAGGAATTAACATATTGCGGCACGCGTTTTAGACGAAGCGAAATCTGGAATAGGTTGAAATCATTCAATAAATAAATGTAAAGCTTAAGCCTCTTTTATAGAATGCTTGTAAAGCCACATTTATTCATATGCAGTTGGTTTAATTTCCCCTGCGCAATTATACCGCCTTATCCAACGGTCTACCACGGTCTACCACGGTCTACCATGGGTTTCAAAGGGAATTACATGTATATTAATTTTGTTATATTGTAGTGGTAGACCGTGGTAGACCGTGGTAGACCGTTGCATAAGGCGGTATATAATTGCGCAGGGGAAATTAAACCAACTACATATGAATAAATGTAGCTTTACAAGCATTCTATAAAAGAGGCTTAACTTTTACATTTATTTATTGAATGATTTCAACCTCTTCCAGATTTCGCTTCGTCTAAGACGCGTGCCGCAATACGTTAATTTCTCAAATTTCCAACGACAAGGTAGCGGGTCTTCTGTAGTTTTTGAAGCTATTAATCTTAATATAAAAATAATTATGCTCCCATTGACAATTCATTGATAGTTAGTATTAGCTGGGGAAATAATTTGTAAACTTAAATAAAATGTTCTATTATGAAATGAAATACACCGTGCCTGTTTTTCCCCAATCATCATAATGTCAGATATAGATTCAGTTAAAGCGGGCTCAGATATACGGCTTAAATATGAGCGTCATATCTAAACAATAGTAATATTATAAATACATCTCTCTTTCAACAGTTATCCAAGTATCGAAACCTACATTTTTTCCACGGACAGAATGCGCTTTCTCTCGTAATACTGTTCTAGTGACGGAGATGTTATTGAGTAACGAAGAAAGGGCCTCGTATAGTAGGGCGCAATCTATACATTTTTAAACGCAAATATCTCTCTACTAATTGCACGAAACAGTCTCAAATTTCACAATTGGTTTATTGTCTTTAACTTACAAATTGAAATCATATTTTAGCTGTATTTTATACAATATTAAGAAAAATCAGTCAAGGACTGTCTTCGACTGATTTTTCTTAATATTGTATAAAATACAGCTAAAATATGATTTCAATTTGTAAATTAAAGTCAATAAACAAATTGTAAAATTTGAGACTGTTTCGTGCAATTAGTAGAGAGATATTTGCATTTAAAAATGTATAGATTGCGCTCTACTGCGAGGCCCTTTCTTTGTTACTCAATAATATCTACGTCACTAGAACAGTATTGCGAGAGAAAGTGCATTCTGTCGATGGAAAAAAATGTAGGTTTTGATACTTGGATAACGGTTGAAAGAGAGATGTATTTATAATATTACTATTGTTAAGATATGACGCTCATATTTCAGCCGTTGGTTGATATCTGAGCCCGCTTTAACTGAATCTATATCTGACATTATGACGATTAGGGAAAAACAAGCACGGTGTATTTCATTTCATAATAGAACATTTTATTTAAGTTTAAAAATTATTTCCCCAGCTAATACCATCAATGAATTGTTAATGGGAGCATAATTATTTTTATATTAAGATTAATAACTTCCAAAACTACAGAAGACCCGCTACATTGTCGTTGGAAATTTGAGGAATTAACATATTGCGGCACGCGTTTTAGACGAAGCGAAATCTGGAATAGGTTGAAATCATTCAATAAATAAATGTAAAGCTTAAGCCTCTTTTATAGAATGCTTGTAAAGCCACATTTATTCATATGCAGTTGGTTTAATTTCCCCTGCGCAATTATACCGCCTTATCCAACGGTCTACCACGGTCTACCACGGTCTACCATGGGTTTCAAAGGGAATTACATGTATATTAATTTTGTTATATTGTAGTGGTAGACCGTGGTAGACCGTGGTAGACCGTTGCATAAGGCGGTATATAATTGCGCAGGGGAAATTAAACCAACTACATATGAATAAATGTAGCTTTACAAGCATTCTATAAAAGAGGCTTAACTTTTACATTTATTTATTGAATGATTTCAACCTCTTCCAGATTTCGCTTCGTCTAAGACGCGTGCCGCAATACGTTAATTTCTCAAATTTCCAACGACAAGGTAGCGGGTCTTCTGTAGTTTTTGAAGCTATTAATCTTAATATAAAAATAATTATGCTCCCATTGACAATTCATTGATAGTTAGTATTAGCTGGGGAAATAATTTGTAAACTTAAATAAAATGTTCTATTATGAAATGAAATACACCGTGCCTGTTTTTCCCCAATCATCATAATGTCAGATATAGATTCAGTTAAAGCGGGCTCAGATATACGGCTTAAATATGAGCGTCATATCTAAACAATAGTAATATTATAAATACATCTCTCTTTCAACAGTTATCCAAGTATCGAAACCTACATTTTTTCCACGGACAGAATGCGCTTTCTCTCGTAATACTGTTCTAGTGACGGAGATGTTATTGAGTAACGAAGAAAGGGCCTCGTATAGTAGGGCGCAATCTATACATTTTTAAACGCAAATATCTCTCTACTAATTGCACGAAACAGTCTCAAATTTCACAATTGGTTTATTGTCTTTAACTTACAAATTGAAATCATATTTTAGCTGTATTTTATACAATATTAAGAAAAATCAGTCAAGGACAATCTTGGACAATAATAGTTGTAACAGTCAACCCCTCCCCCCGATTCAATGTTGTTATATGAAACTCCAGTCCAACATCGTTTCATTTCGGTCAACATTGAATCGGGGGGAGGGGGTGTTACAACATTATTGTCCAAGATTGTGCCTTATGCGACCAGCGACCACTTTTTTTTTTCCCAACAAGAAATTTACCTGTTATGAGCAACCATTTCATATTAAAAGCTGGCACTATGTAAATAAAATACAGGATGGTGGGACGGATAATCCTGGGAACAACATCTTGTGGACCATGCAAAGAATGGCTTCGTATCTGATGGTGAGTGTGACAAAGAAGACGAAGAAAATGAAGTCGAAGACGTTGGAGAAAACGAACAAGAAACTCCTGTAGTGTCAGTGCAAGAAGCAGCTAGAATGGTTGCTGAGCTAAGGCGATTTGGCTTTAAGAATAATAAGCCTGAGATCGTAGATGCCATGCTTAACATCGAAACTACGATAGAGCAAGTGAAATTTGACAATCACAAAAAAGCAAAGCTCACAAATTTTTTCTCTCCTTTAATGTAAATTATATTTTTTCAGTGTACATACAGTAATTCTAACTTAATAAAATAATTTTTTATATTCAAGTTGGATTTGTTCATGTCTTATTGCTAATGTTTCACCGTCTTCCCAAATTCCGATTGGCCATATAAAAAATCAAAATTTTTTATTTTGATGACGTCATTCAAAAACCTGTCTGAACGACCACCTGTCCTTAAGGACCACTTTTATGTGGCAACTGGGGTGGTTGCAAAACTTGGGTTTCACTGTATATATATATATATATAAACTACTTTTTTTTTATTTTAATAGAACACCACACTCTTTATACCACATTTAAATTGAATTTGATAAAGTAAAATACAGTATAAATGATGTAGTACTGTACATGTAAAAGGCAATCAATAACATTTGTGAGTTTACGGCCAGAAATTGAAATGGTAACAGTCAATGGAAATGCCAGATGAGTTCTAAAAGTTTGTTCACCTTAGGTGATGCAGTGGAAATGAGTTAGGAAATGTACATGCAGGTATGCTAATGATTGGCACCAATTGTGTTACAATCTTTGCTTCTTGTCTGAAGAAGGGTCTGGTGAACCCCAATGCTGCTTGCAGGTGAACCCCAAAGCACCTACAGTTGATAAGTGCCTGTAGCTGCCAAATGCCAATATTGAAAAATTTGTAGTTGCATCAAAGATAATGAACTGCTTGATTTCTGCATCTGCTACTGTATATTAGTGAATGACCGATAATCATTTGAGAATTGGAATCCAGTTGATTAATTATTACATTATTGGTAGGCAATCAAAATTGATAGAATTATATGTATTTCGGCTACAATATTATGAATAATATGAAATAAAATTTTGAAAATGTGTTCTGTGATTGGTTAAAAGCTGTGTCTCATGCAATTGACCGTACCGAAAAAGATGGTGATTTGTACATTTAACCACAATCCTTTGTGTGCAGTAAATATTGTTTCTTGCAGAATTATTGGAAGATATGGTAGGAATGAAGTTCGTGCTTACTTAATCCATGTTTACTTGATAAACAATGTTTAGTTGTTATTTGAGCTGATTTGAGGTTGCAAAGCATTGTGGTTAAATGTATTGCCACCATCTTTTCCAGTACTGTCATTTGCATGTAATTGCTGCTATTTGCCAACTATTTTCTAACACCAAACTGCATTCAGTGGAGACCTTCTAGGAATTCATCTATGTAATATTATTACTAAGCTGCTTTCTGGCTATTGTTGCATTTGACAACATACTGTATTAATTTTACTCTGTAAGCCAGATAATTTTGCTTATCAAGTGGAGACCTCTTAGAAATCAACCTTGTTAAAGGGTTTATTATTTATCAATATAGGCTGTTACTGGAACATTGTTTATTATGTATATACATTAGTAGATACACCAAACATACTGTACATCAGTATAGTAAGGTATTTACTTACTACTTTTGATTTATTGTGGCTTTTTTACACTGAATTGTGTCGTTCCAGAAAAGATCCACCCCCACTCCACCCCCCATGGATGAAATGGAAAATGTCCCCCCCCCCTTTCCATCCGTAATACCCGGATTGAGCAATGACGTCAGCGTTTTTGAAAAGTTCCATTTATGCCATCGGTGTTTTTGAAAAGTTCCGTTTATGCCATCAGCGTTTTCGAAAGATCCATTTTCACCGTCCACACGACAAAAATGACATTTATATTTGTTCAAGGTGTCAAGAGTTATTTAATATCTGAATCAATCTCGTTCCCAGAGCCCACGTTCCCCACCCGGGAAACGAGCGACTCTGGCAGAATCCGTTTCAAATCGTTACGTTATTGGCTGAATAGTGAGCATGAGTTGGTCTGAAGTGACCGGAAGTAGAATTCATAAAAACAAAGATGTCGGACGACAAGACTCCAGTGAAGACGTTGCCGCGATCGATATCTTCGCCGTATGTGTGTAGATGCTGTAATTCGAGCTTCGCCAGCAACCCCATTGACTTGTCTGGGGAAAAGTCAAACAAGGAGAACATACTATCCAGATTCCGCTCGGATATTTACGCATGCATGCGTATACCTCAACCGGAATAACAAGAATCCGGCCTGTGATTTGAAACGGATTATCCAAGAGTCCCTCGTTTCCCGAGTGGGGAACGTGGGCTCTGGGAACGAGATTGTATCTGAATAAACTATAAGAATTATAATGACTGTTCACTTACCAGTTTGTCGATATCAGTCTATTTATTTCTATAAATTTAGACTCTGAACAAAACATACAAACAAATATGCAATAGTACTTATCCAATTGACGTTCTATCAGTTTAATAGATTTATAAAATAAACACACTGATTGTGCAACGTAATGCTGAAGTGACTGGCACAAGCATGCTTTGGAGCAAAATTCAACAAACAACATTTTGGTTACCAACAAATTATCGCTGGTTGCTAAGCTTCATGCCATTATGATACAAATTTTGTGTTCTATGGAGCATCATTGATGGTGTGTATATCTTCAAAGACTCTAAGGTTAGGAAAATAGTCCCATTTTTTAAGAACATCAGAATGATAGATTGTCAACCCTCTGTACAAAGCTATATTCCACCCCCCCCCCCCCCCTTGGACATCCAAAGTAAATTTTACTTCCCCCTCTCTGGACAGTAGAAATTTCATCTGTGGGGGGTGGGGTGTGTAGATCTTTTCTGGAATGACCCATTATTTGGTGGGCAATTATTTTTATAACAAGATTACAATTCCCACTTACAGTAGTAGTGCTATTTCCTGTTGTTTACTAAGTTTTATAACATCAAGCCACAGTACTTGAGTGACCAGCTCTGTTGAGATTTACATGATATTAAAAATGACTTTTTTGATATAATTTAGGGATTTAGCCAAAGAAGATAAACAGTTTGTTCAAGAAGTGTGTAAATGTTCAACAAGATTGTTTTCTGTGTTAACAGTAAGTTGGTACCTAGTTGCTATGTGGGTACTGTATACCGTATGGTAACCAACTGCTGGCTCAGGTCCCATCACTGATCTCAATAAAACTGGATGGGGCATGAGGCCGGATTTTGCGTGCCAGTTGTATGATGACGTGACCACTACCCAAGATGGCGCCCACTAAAGTTCATAGCTTTCGTAGATTGAAAACAGACAAAAAGAGTTATTTTAAGAAAATTTAAACGAATGTAAGGACACAAGAAGTACTTAATAAGGTTTAAGACGCTAATTTCTTGTATTTGTTTCTGTTACTGAGCTGTAAAACCTTTAAATTTCGTTGTTTTTCTTCAGTACCGACAATGAAGAAACTTCACGATAATATAAACTGAAAAACAGACTATAAAATCTACGAAGAATTCAATTCCAAGTCTTAAATTGTACCTTTTATAGTAATCTTAATGCCTTAACAATATCTCGTGTTGTGTACTTGCCATATTTTGACTGTGTTTGTTGTTAAACAGTGAAAACTAAACGAACTGGCATCTGTTGTTTACTTTACGGCTTTTCCGACTCCCCCGGCACAGAGTACTTAATATTCCTACCCCCGGATAATTTGACCGTGCTGACGTCAAGATTGCTTATGCCAGTCAACTTTAGGATTGGAAACAAGTTCTAAGGCCGCAATGCGTCATATGTTCCACTACGTAAGATGGCGGCGACTGTCACGAAATGTTTGACTGCTGGCCATAGGGAATGGCCGATCCAGTTTATATAGAGATCAGTGGGTCCATCCACAAGTACAGTTTTCCATGGTTACATGTGGTAATTTTATGATGGTGTTGCAACAGTTACTATTATAAAATAGGTTGCGTCTTACGCACGCTGTGATTGGTCAATTACCGTGTTTATATCAGGCTATGTAAACACGGTTGTGATGTCACGGCACATTTTTTAGCCTTATTTCATAAAAGAAATAGAAAATGGATGCCCTGTGTTTATATAACCTGATGCAAACACTCGAGTGAGTTGGGAGAATTCGAAAGTACTTATGTAAACCCTCGCCTACGGCTCGGGTTCACATAAACTTTCGAATTCTCCCAACTCACTCTCGTGTTTGCATCAGGCTATATAAACACGGGCGGCCATTTTCTATTTCTTAACTGTAGCTGAGAACTACGGAGAATACTTGTCGAAGAACGTGTCGAAGAACGAAGCGTTGGCTTTGGCAATGCTGTTGCTGTGAAGTCGATGCTGATAAAACAAAGTGTTTAAAACGTTGTTGAATGGAAAGAATGTTATTTTTGTGAGCAACTTCCATTCTTAGCTGTCCCTGATACTTTGATTCTTTGACGAATCCATAGGAATGTGATTTTCATACTTTGGAGGACAGTAACTAAGATTGTCATTCTCATCCCTATTTTCTCCAAGAACATTGGCGGTCGACCAATCTATATCTGTACTAAACAGAGACTATTCAAGAAAAGAAAATGAGCGTGCTCTACATCAAACTGGTTGTTCTAAAGCCAATTTTATTAGCTAGTCTGAAATAAATACTGCATGTGTTTCCTGCTAAAGCCAGGCTAAAACTGTAATTTAATACTTTCAGCAATCGCTGTGGAAAGTTAAACCATTTTAACTTTTGGCAATGATTGCAGAAGGTGTCAGGTTACAATTGCATTGTGGTGTGAGATATGATACATGCGCGGTTTCCTCTCTCGCGTCAGCAATGCAATGAAATTGGACCCGTTGCGTTGCTGGCGCGAGAAAAAAATCGCACGTGTATCCCAGGCTTGAAAGTTCTTCGTTTGATGAGTAAAATGAAAAATCATTAATATTTTCGTGTTAAAACAGTAAAATAATTAAGGGCCAGTTTTTGTCTGGCTCAGGCAGGCCCAGGGTAATTATAATCTCTATGTTGTGGTACTGATGCAGCAAAACAAATTTACTGTATAATGTACAGTACAGTAGAGACACATTAGAACACACGGTTTTACACTAGTTTATACTGTCCAGTATATTGATGTCTGAGATTGTTGCATGTTAAAAGTATATATACCGATTAGATTATTTTAAGCTCTGTAGTAACTATACATGTATCTATGTACAGTGTACTTTATTACTAAATATTTCTATATTTATGTATTTTAGAGAGATATGATAAGTAAACGAATTGACCTCTCTCAAGCTGCTCTACAAGCTGTTGGCTACTGCCTTTACCAAGAGCAAGTCGTGAGGTAGATAATAATTTACTGTACGTATTGTAAGTTCTCACAACGTACATGTAACGTAGCATCTCTATTCTAATGTAAGATCTCGTAACGTAAAATCTCACAACATTACATTTAATAAGGTATAAGATCCCCGACAAATAACGTTTAAGGTCTCATCAGTCACCCCGAAACGTAAGGTCTCGCCACGTAACGTAAGGTCTCGCCGTGCAACGCAAGGTCTCACCGTGCAACGCAAGGTCTCACAGCGTAACGTAAGGTCTCACAACGTAACGTAAGGTCTCTCAACGTAACATAAGGTCTTACAACGTAATGTAAGGTCCAACAACGTAACGTACGTTTAACGTACAGTAGGGTCTTATAACGTGACGAAAGGTCTCGCAAGGTAACATACGTACAGTACGTTGTAACATGCAGTACAGTACAAGACTCATAAGAATGTGGGTTTCATAACGTAACGTAAGGTCTTTACAACGTAACATAGCGTCTCCTAAACGTAATGTAAGGTCTTCCAACGAAGCACAATGTCTCCTAACGTAACGTAAGGTCTCACAACGTAACGCATTGTAAGCTGAGGTCTCATAGGCGTAGAGTATGGAGTATTCAGCCCCCCCAAGAAATCTTAATGGGGGGAGGGAGGGCCCCCCCCCCCCCAGAAATTTTGCAGCAACTGACTCATCAATCACCATTCACAAATTATAGGTTAAAGCCTCATTCCTGTCAGCCAAAAAGCACCCAAAACAGTGATAAGTCAACCCAGTAAACACAACATCGAAAAATTGTTGAAATGTTTTGTATTTTAACTAGTTTTTTTATGACATTTTATGACCTTCAGTGTTCTTAAAAATCACCCCTCAGAATGCAGGAAATGGCATTTCCAAGACTGTAAATTTCAAAAATTTCCGGGCCCCGGACCCCCCTACAAAAGAGTCCCTTTTTGTAAACGCCAAAATGTTTTCACAAAGATTTCATTTCATATAAAGCACTTAAAATTAGTTGCAAGTTAACGAACGCCGTTTCATCTTTTTGTCTTGTTTCTTATTCATATGCTGGGTTTTCCTAGATGAATATCTTTGGATTGTGTTTTATATTATGTTCTTTTTAAATTGTTATGTACAGTAGAGTTAACATTAAATTTTGTTTGATGCTAGTTCACTACAAGAACATGAAATGTCTATGATAATACAAGGTAATATATTTATAACTCGCATGTGGCCAAAATTGTACAATTATTAACTACTTAATAACCGAGAGTGAGGTCTTTACGGTAAAATATCAAACCGAGGTCTTGTTGTATTGACCGAGCGATAGCGAGGCTAATACGTTCAGGGCCGAGGCATGATATTTTACCGATAAGACGGAACGGTTGAGGTTATTAAGTAGTTTATTATATGGCACTTTTTATTGTCAAATCAATCGTGTATTTCTTGGTCTTCGCTTCTTTTAACTTCGTCAAAAATCAAAACACCGAACTAGCGTTATTTTCTGTCGGGTTTTTTTTCTCGTCTGGATACTAAAATTTACTTTTATAATGTTCATCGTCATTTATGTAATATATTTTCGTCTGTTTGCAGCAATAACTTTCTTATTAGGATTTTTTGTTTGTTTCCAATCGTAAGGCATTAACAAGTTTCGTAATGCCTGCGGGCGTTAGGAGAAATCTCGCCACGTCAGCAACCAACCACAGCGTGTGATTTTAATTCGTACCATGTAATAAATACCCGTACTTACTGATCACACACAGTGCTGTAATAAGAGGCAGGCGAAGAGTTTCCATGAAAACGTTTTGATATAAATACAACACAGGTCGTAATATTGGGGGTCAGCATTGGTATGAGCTTTTGAAAGAAGTACATGTACAGTAGAAAGAAACAGACCTGTTTTCTCATAAGTTCAAGAACTACAACAAGCTTATAAAACTACGGAAAATAGCTTCCAACGAACAGCGAGACATTTTCCGATTTTATTCTGATATATTTCGACTATTGTTTAAATCTTTAAAAAGTATAGAAGAACTTTAGTTTTCGATCTATATACTGTAGCTTTGTATTTAAGGTCTTCGTTAAGGCGGTTTGCAGGGTGATTTCGGTAAAGCGCTCTCAATTCGTCAGAATTTATGCCACAAAAATAAAATAGATATCGTTAGGAAACTATTAATTTGTAGAATGCATTGTTGGCTTTGATTTTGCGATAAACACAAACCAATAATAGTTGTGAATTTCTTGATTAAAACCAGAGGGCTTCGATCACTCGGAGCGACTCAAGTGAAAAGCGTTTCCATCAAAATGGTGTCAGCGTTTTTTGATATGTCGAGTTTTGCTGATTTTATTGACGACCAAAGTTGAAAATGCTGTTTTTCGACCAACATTCGGATAAAATAAGTCATAAAATCGATAAATAAAAATTATCAATAAATAAAAAAACTCCGACACCGTTTTGCTTTACGGTGGCTCTTTAAAGCCCTTTCACCTTGAAGGACGTACAGTATATACACGTCTTTAGTATTTTACTCTGGCTAAGGTTAGACGATTTTACTTGTCAATAGGAAACCCCCATATGAGTCTGGGATTAGGGTTTTATGACCGTGTACGAGCCGTGTATCGTAAGCATGCAAGTCAATATTGCAATGTTCCTATCAATATTGCAAGGTCGAGCGGCCAAGAACATCCGGTTTGACTGTAAAATGTTTCCCGAAGCAATTTCCCCAATACCCTGATTCCAGAGGTTTTCTCCCGTAATTTTATAGCGCTAAGACACGAAAGGAGAGAAAACCTCTGGTAGGAAACGGTATGAACCTCACTTTCATGTAATTCAGTTTTTCAGTTCACTTAACACAACTTAAGGGTACTGCAGACCTTCAAACCATAATTTTTTTTTATTCGCTGAAAGTGAAGCATTTTATGAGGGCTTTTAGATTCTGGAAAGGAAATCATGTTTGTTATTTCTAAACAAGGAAAAAGCGCATTACTTACTTTGTGTGAATAAAGTGACAAGTGGTTTCTTTCACACGGCTTTTTCTCAAAGTAATGTTTTGAGCTAAAGTGGGAACTTTAAAAAGCTATAAGTGGACACGAATTTATCAGAATCATCTAAAAAACCCAGACACACGTTTTGTGCTGTGATATTTATCTAACAAACTGCCAATTTTCAGAGCATTATAGCATTTCGAATTGAATGAAAAATTTAATAAACAAAAGCGCTATTTTTTGTTTGCGTTCATAAAATGACTAAATGTTTTGCTGCATGCAGTCTTGTAGCCAGTTATATCAGCTTTCGAATAATGTGTAGGTTTTGGTCAAACGGACGGAGCGCTATAATGTTTTCTCTAAAACGTAACCCGAGGATCTACATTAACCTTATAAGTGTGCTGCTATTGTGTTCTTTGTACATTTTATTTTATAGATCTTTGTAATCTAGTTGTAAACAGTTCAGATAAGAATTTGTGTACAAGAGCTTTATGGGGTCTTGGAAAACAACATTTGTCTACAGTTGTTGTAGAAAATAAGGTATTGATTCAGTATTTAGATTTGCATTACGTGTACATACATGTATTCGTATATCAGTAGACTGAAAAAATTGTACAGATAATACCATCTTTGTAGTATTGGTATACGGACTATTTCCTCGTGAGAATTCATTTATTGAAGGTATTTTGATGACGAAAATGACGTAACATCTAACATGTACATTATATCAAATGTACATAATTAACAATTATTCACCGAAGTGGAGGTGAATAGTGCTGGATATTTAACAATTATTCACCGACACTGGTGAATAATTGTTTTAGCATATACCTCCTAAATGAAATAACAAGTTTAACATTCTTTTATTTTTCGGTATTTTCATACGAGACACTGCCGCTAGCAACTTGACGTACTCAATATTTGTCGACAAAACAGTTTTTGCAACTTTTGAATATATTAATGGCTAGAAAATTGTAAAGAAACATACCTGCAGACACTCTAAACTTCTACTTAATTTTGTTGATTTTTCTCGTTATTCTACTACATCAGCCTTGTTTATCAATAAAATCTCCTGCTTCGGTAAATTTCAAAAAGCAAAACTGACCGCCATTTTATTTTGCCAGCAAGTGAATAGTATATACTTAATGTCTGCTCTCTCGAGGGAAACAGTTAGTTTTGTTTTGCCGGGAGTCTGGAAACATTGAGACTCGAGGGAGAACAAAACTAAATATTTCCCGAAGTGATCAGACATTAAGTGCTGTGTTATATAGCTTGAGTTTCATTGATAATTGTGACTTTTGGTAAGGAAAAGTACACAAAAGACAAACTGAAAGACTTACCAAAATATTTCGCCTGGCTCCGTAATTTCACTTCAACCAAACAAATATGAGTCTCAGTACAAAAGAACAGCAATACATTTCTCCACTTAATCTTCACACATGCTTTGAAGACCTATAAATATTCTTTTTGTCGTACCAAACAAGCTTTTGTTTATAGGATACCGTGAAGAGTTCAAAGCTCTAGCGGGCAACAATTGAGAACTTATTGCCCGAACAGGCAATAAGTTCTCAATTGTTGCCCGCTCGATATACATTGAAATTTAGCTAAGGTCATGTGACCACAAACCAATCAATGACAGTCATCGTTGTATCCAGCGAAACTCTATAGCTATATAACAATACTCAATTATTTATTTTTGATTTGTATACATGTAGCTGCCAGTAATTTTAAAGACTGTGGAATATGCATTAGTCTCTTTTGCATCCCCAACTGTTGAAAAAGAAGCTTTGGAGGTTATTTATAGGTAAACAAAAAAGTTTGTCATTATTTTAATCTTCGTGCATTTCTATATTTTGTCGTAAGTCACGAAAGTTATAAAATGAAATGAATTCTGCATGAATAATTTAAAACATCAACAGCCCATGATATTGTAGTTAATGATCCAACTCGTTTTCTGTTAATATAAAGAACTTAAAGAAACAACTATGAGACACATAATGTTTTGTGGGAGAAGGGTTCGGGGAGAAATACTCGGAGTAACAAAAACCTCTGGTCATACTGTATCTCATCCCAACGTTACAGGCGAAGGGCCAGTTTATATGGAGCCAAGTTACCCGGCAAGCCGAGTTGAAAAAAGCTGAGTGTTTATATGAGACGAGTTACTCAGCAATTGAAGCCGCCCACGCTTTATAATGGGGTTCACATTCCATGAGTAGTTTCCGATTGTCTTCATGAGTGGCGCGTGCGCTGTTGTGACGAATTCAAGCCGAGTTACCCGGCAAGAGAGTGTTTATATGGGAATATTTTTATCCCGGCACGCCGAGATCTCGGCTAACCGAGTTCAGAGTTGGAAAAAAGCTGCGGGTATCACCCGGAGGAAGGTTTACTTTAGTGAGGAAGGTTTAAAGTGAAAACACGTGAAACAACACATTCGGTAATTTGAGAAAGTTACAATTGATCAAGCAAGGTGTCGAGAAGAAATGCGATTTGCAGCAAAACATGGGCTAACCAACAATTATGCAGCACTGGCAGTGGCAGCAGTTACATGTGTGAGACATGTACGCTGATGTCTGCTGCATGATGTCTGTATCTTCGCAGCAGTCGAGGGTAGTTGGCAGGCTATCGGTCAGCAGCGGTCAGTTATTAGGAAAACCTAGAAAACCAAGGTACTGCAAAAGTCACGCAGTATTTATGAACGTTGCAAAACACAAAATTCTCGCTATATATTTTGAGGAAGGTTATCTAAACTTAAAAACCCATCCGAAGGAAGGTTGAATACTTTTTCCAACTCTGACCGAGTTACCCGCCTGTCTCATATAAACACTCGAACACACTTGAATTTCTATGCATGGCGGGTAACTCGGTTTGCCGGGTAACTCGCCTAGCCGGGCCTGTTTATATGGAGGCGAGTTACTCGTTACTATATTTAGTAACTAGGCGAGTTGCTATTTAGTAGAGTTATTTGTATGAGTCTATGGGGTTGAGGGTCACAAACTTTTAACAAGACAGAATTATTCCTATCATTATTTCAGACTTCTTTCTCAATTGCCAAACGAAATAATTACTTCAACTGCTGGACAATGGAGTAAATTAGTCTATCCATTACTAATAAGCTCCGCACATAAGGTATATAAGTTAATATATTTATACTGTAAGTTGTGTCGAAACTTGTTTAGAAAACATGTGTTTTGACTCGGTTCATTGTTTTTGGTGTATTACTTTTTGCAGATACGTGAAAAAGCCCTTGGTATTCTCGAACTGGGCTTAAAGCCTATATTGTCGGCACGAGAGGAAGTTGTTGCTAGTCTACTTCCTGATCTAAAAGGGGTAAGCATCGATCATGTACAATATTTACATGCTTATATGTGAAACTTTTATTGTCGAAAAACGGCGAAAATAAATGAAATAAACGACGATGAACATTATAAAAGGAAATTCTAGTATCCAGACGAGAAGGAAACAGCAGAAAATAACGCTAGTTCGGTGTTTTGACGAAGTTAAAGGAAGCGAAGACTAAGAAATACAAAATTGATTTTGAAATAAAAAGTGCCATATAATAAATTACTTAATAACCTCGACCGTTCGGTCGTTTATCTCTCGGTCAATACAGCAAGACCTCGGTTTAATATTTTACCGTAAAGACCTCACTCTCGGTTATTAAGTAGTTAATAATATATATGAAAAAATGTTCAAGTCAACTGTACTCACGATAGTACAGTGCGCTTTCCGCACGTATGTTTGGTTGTTTAAAAACGGTTTGCTTCTTATCACTACTTGTCTGATCAAGTTTACATAAAGCACTAAGAATCTTCTAATCTTCTTGCCGTCACTTTACTTTGACAATATTAAATAACTATTTCAAATTTGAACGGGTTGTCTTCCACCACTCCGAATCTTGGCCGCCAAAATTTGTTTATTTTGTGCAGGAAAAGCCTGGGTACGAGACTACGGGGCTAAAAAATACCTTTCGGGAAAATTTGCTGTAGAACTTGATTGGCTGTTTATATGTTTTTAATCGGCTCATTCATTAGCTCTCAAAATCTGCACTGCATTTAGTTTTTCTCGCACTGTGTTTCCTTAAAGTGCCTATAAACTGAAATAAGATATTACTGATATGGATTCTATCTATATAAAGTGAATAGTTGAATGCCAAAATATTTTGACTTGAATTTTTATTTGTTGTTGAAGATGACGTCTATGTAGGCATTTGTGTGTGTGCATTTGTGTGTGTTATGATAAACCGCTTGAAGATTTTAATGAAAAAGATGATAAAATACAGAATATACTATGTTAATGGTAACATGTCAATTGTGTAATATTTCTGCTGTAACAGAACATTGTGTATGCAAATTCTGCCTTGGGAATACAAACCTCGATATAACAACAAATAAATTCATCTATACACATTAAATAGAATCCATATGCAGTAATATCATATTTGGGTTTATAAGTACTTTAAGAACTATCTCTAACTTTTTCCTGTCCAAATGGGTCTTAATATTTTATTCTGGCTAACACCAGACGATTTTATTCGCCTCTGGGGAATCCCTTGGACAGGAATGAGTTCAAATTACACTGCCCTCTCCAATCAAAATTGAGAAATTTATTCATCAGACATAGTTTAACGCTACTCTGGCTTAAAAGTTTTTGAACGTAGCTTAAAAAGTTACTGTTCATGACCCAACATTTCGACACTCCGATCTAGTGTCTTCATCAGGGGTGGTCGTTGTGAAGACAGGTCCCATATTTATACTCTCATAGAACCATTGATGACGTTACCTATCAACAAGATGCAAATAGGCTTCCGGCAGTAGACGGGCGTCATCACGATTCAATGGAGCGTGGGCGCTATTGATGTGCCAAACTTCCAAACAACGTCTTTGGTGATACCGTGGATTGGTGGTTATCTCCCACACTCCATTAAATCGTGATGACGCCGGTCTACTGCCGGAAGCCTATTTGCATCTTGTTGATAGGTAACGTCATCAATGGTTCTACGAGAGTATAAATATGGGACCTGTCTTCACAACGATCACCCCTGATGAAGATACTAGATCGGAGTGTCGAAACGTTGGGTCATGAACAGTAACTTTTTAAGCTACGTTCAAAAACTTTTAAGCCAGAGTAGCGTTAAACTATGTCTGATTCTTCACCTGGCTGCGTTGGGAATTTATTTGTTAAATTGATTCATGTACAGTCGAACCTCTATTAAGCGGCCCTATAATAAGCGGACACCCTCTGTTAAACTTGTCAAAACCCCTAAAGTATTCGTTGTAATTTATTTACTATAGTTTACCCCTCTATTATTAAACGGCCACCTCTACTAAGCGGCGACGGCCACCTACGAGCGGTCCCAATTGGTATTTCGTATTGTTTTTTACCTGTATTAAACGGCTAGCTTAATTTATCTTAGGCACAATTTTTACCGCAAGAGAACCGAAACTAAAGCTTGAGTTAAATAAGAGACCATAGAACACTTTGTTGCTGTCAGTAAGTACATGTATTTCATTCATTCAACATGCACATGTCACTTGAAACCTCGTGCCTCAAGTTTACATGTAATCAAATTCAAAAACACTGTCGGTAATAAAAATATCTGCATGTCCGGTGCAGAGAAACACTGCAGGGGTTTGGCGTGCTGAGACTGCGGAATTTCGCACAGTATCATGGATATGAGGAGCCAGCTCTATCCATTTCAAAGACAAATGACTTGCTTTGCGCTTTGAAACTCAGTGCACCGCAGCGACAGATGCACATTGATAACTATCTTAAGCCAACATAAGTTGCTAGGCGTCAGTATACATGCATCGAACGTGTTGCATTTTTGTTATTCGTTTTGTTGCTCCTTTGTTTTATTATTTTTTCGGTTTTTGAAAACTGTTTTGTTAACTACTTGTTGGTTTTTTCAAAGTGTACTTGTTACTGCATTATCAGTGTTTTAGAATTGAATAAAAGGACATTTGACCACTCCCAAGATCCATTGTTGGCGTCACTCTATTAAGCGGCCACAAAGCCATTCCCCGAAGGTGGCCGCTAATAGAGGTTCGACTGTACATTTATTAAATGTGCTCTGGCACCTTCTTGCAGGGTTTACTGTCTAATCTGACGAAGTGTTTTGCCGACAAGAAAGAAGTGTTTGTACTTCGAGCGTGGATTATTTTAGTTACGATACTGGGAGAGGTAAATGGAACCAATACGTGTACGTTGTACCGCAGCGAGAAAGCTTGTGTGGTCACGTGGATTTCCCAACAAAAGTTGGGACAGCTCGTGATTGGTTAAGGGCTAGTTATGCAAGTTTAATGTTAATTTAACTCAGAAGCTGAAAATGTGAATAATTTTCTCAAGAAAATGGCGGTCGATCGTTCAAAGTTCAAACCTCGAAGCTGAACCTTCGGTAGTTTACCGTTTACCTTCTGCGTAATCAAACTCAAACAAGGACGGCAAATGTGCTTTGAAATTGGTTGTATGACAAATTCAAGGTCTTCAATTTCAGCTGCTATATTGACAGTCCGTTTGCCCGAAAACAAGATTAATATGATCAGCTTTCTTTTCTAGCTTGACAAAAGAGAGTACGCATATAAGAGACGCTATGTTATGAAATAATTTGTTAATCAGGAATATTAATGTTCATTTACATTCTGGAAATTATTCAGGAAATCCACGTGACCATACATGCTTTCTCGCTGCGATTCGCAGACTCTATATACTATCGGGTTTCGAAATCGGGTAGAGGCTGCACGCAGGCTAAAATCCATCGGGCTTGGCCCTCGGGTTTATTATATATCGCTAATAAACTTTGGGTTAGGTGCTTAACCTACACTTCAATCTAAATTTTATATTCAAATAAGCCTTCGTGGCATCTGTACTCAATCACCTGGAAATCACCTGGTGTAGGAAATCAAGATGAAATCTTATTATGAAGTTTAAGTTTGACTACTAGCTTGTTTGACTATTTTTTCTGTTTCCTCCTCTTCTTCATAGCTGACGTCCGCATAAACCGAATTTGAGAGGTTACTAAGTTTTGAACCTATTTCTCAAATCTATGTGACATTCTCCTGTTTAACAGACTTTAAGGACATTGGCAATAAAAATTATGTTTGGCAAATTTGAAAGAACTCGTACAATTGTAATAGAAGATCTTTTATAACTTTTTTTGTATCGTTCTTCGCTTTTAAAATACTTCAGTTTGTTTGATATGTAAATTAGACGATCTCTGACGTCAGGAGCAGGGTACAGTATTTTCATACATTACAAAATAACTTACACCTCTATGATTGCTCAACATAAAACGTTTAGTGTCACAAGGCGTTTTTATGTGCACAGTTTCAAGTTATTTCATTAAACAAACTTGGAGATATAACTGATTTTGCTAGGTGTGAAAATACTGTACCCCACTCCTGACGTCAGAGACCATCTAATTTACATATCACACAAACTGGAATATCTTGAAAACGAAGAAAGATACAAAAAAGTTGTAAAAGATCTTCTATTACAATTTTACGAGTTATTTTTAAATTAGACAAACTTAATTGTTATAGCCAATGTCCTTTAACGTTGGACGTTGGAACATAGGCTGGATACCACTAAACTATTGCCGTGTTGTTGGCTTTTCTATTTTGATGCAAGAATGCAAGAGTTTTTGACACTTATACAGTTAAGTAAGTTGTATATTTGTATATATGACATCCACTTCTCTGATTTTGATAGGCTCTTCATAAAAATGGAAGTCTAATTAACGACATGCTTAAAATACCGGAACAGGTAATGTGCAGTTTTCTTTATTTTAAGAAATAGAAAATGTCCATTCCGTCATTTCATAGACCCTTTTAATAAGTCCAGAGTAGGTCATTTTCCGCACTTGACGTCATTTTTGGCCTTTTGAATTCTATTGAAGATATACAAAAGCTAAGACAATAAACGAAATTGAAAAAAAACTCAAAAGAAAAATTGAAAATAAATTGACGTCATAGGGTGAAAATTAGGTATTCTATACTTATTAAAAAGGTCCATACAGCGTATGCAAACATGCAGGAAGTTTAGGAGAATTTGAAAGTCAATATGGATTCTTACATGCATATATAGTAACCGCTTAAAGCTTTAGAAATGAACCCACTTTTACAAACTTACCGAGAATATCTACCAGGTTGTATAAACACTGCGTGTGTGTTTTTAGTTCTATAAAATAGGAATACCAATCGAGTCCTGAAGTCATAACCAAGTTTTGTACAGTGAGCTCTATATAAGTGGGTTGATCTCTTTGATTTGTCGATTGGAGCGAAACACAGCGAACAATTGGCGGGCGTGTAGGCCTGAACTACGTATAGTTCCAGTCTTCTACGCTGTCTGATCAAGCTTGATCTGATCAAAAGACCGCGAAGGGCGCTGAAACTATACATACTTCAGGGTTACGTGTTCGTCATGTTTGGCTTAAATCTTTGCCTGGTCGGTGACTGGCACTCAGATACTCCAGTTATATATCGAGATTACTGGTTTTGTACAAGTATAATTGTTAAAGTATAGTTGCTTCGTTTGTCCGTGTATTTCCATGTCGAACGTGGCCGATCTTTAATATTTGGAAGATGTCAGTGCACCATGTCTTGCATTCGACATGTTCTTGAGTAAAACAACACGTGTCATCCTGGCGGTTATTTTAAAAAAAATATTTGAGTACGCATCAAATATAAGTAATAACAGCTAGAGCAATGTAGCCTAGATCTCTTTCTTCCCGCGTTATTTACGCGTTTTGGAAGTGATCCCAGGGGACACGCGTGATACAAACCTGCTAACCTGGAAGTGTCACTCTCGCCTAGCTTTCCTATCACTAGCTTTCCTTCTGCTATACAACCAAAAGTTGAACGTTAATCTTTCTTTTGCGAGCTTTGGTTGCAATACGTTCCGTAATCCCCCCCCCCCCCCGTCAATCGCCAAGATCTTCGGTAAAATATTCTGTAAAATCTTTGCGAAGTAACGTTCTTATAGCTCGTTCTCTATTCGTTCGTAGAACTTTAGAACCCTGCAGGAACACTCGAACATTTCAGGCAAGATCTCTTTCCTAGTTTTGCTCCAGTCTCCCCAGCCTTTCCGGGATTCGCCCAACACCGGAAGCGAAAGCGTAGTAACTACTATAGGCTAAGAGCAATGGTATTTCTTTTTCAAAACATCTTAAAAATGTGTTTTGATATTTAACAATTAGACAACGAGGCCGAGTTTTCTATGAGCTGATATCTGCTCATAGAAAACGAGGACGAGTTGTGTAATTGTTTTAGTATCAACCATAAACAACTTTTCTTTAACGTAAAGAAGTCTTGTCAAACATTGTTCTAAATGCTCAGATAGTTTTACCAGTTTGTTTGCAGAAGTCTCCCCATACATAATGCAGAGCAGTTCGATGGCGTATGGTAAACAATCGCTCACAAAACACAAGATTGTAACTACTTTGCTTCAAATTTGGTGTAGATATACTCCATAGGCATAAGCGAATTCATTTTCTTATTCGAAAATGCCAAACTGAATATATTTCCATTACTTTCGACCCAATGTTTTCTTCACTCGTACAAAAATTTTAGCAGACGCTATGTTTGATTTTTTAGCCTAGTTTCCAGGTTTTGCTTGCGGCGTGAATATGCCGTGGCTTCTGATTAGTCAGAATAGGAGTATTCCAGCTATAAGAAGGTTTATCATTGGATAACGCTACTATGGTCTATCACCAATAGACCATGGTAGCTGAGCCAATCACAAAGCCGGATTTGTAATAGACCACGAGTTGGTTGATACTAAAATGGGATATATCTATGTTACTTTATAGCTTAACCTACGATGTATACGAGTTTTTAATTTTCGGCATCTTTAGTTAACCCTTTACTGGGCATGCTTGGCATTTGGCAACTTATTAATTTTACTCTGGCTAACGCCAGACGATTTTATCGTCAAGGGGAGACCTCATGGTAATCTGCCCGGTAAAGGGTTACAACCCAATCGTTGGAAGTTCAAAATGGCTTTTGTTAATTTTATAGGGATTTAAATCATCATTGCCTAATGTTCAAAGCATGAGTTACAGTGCTTGGATCTCCTTGATCGACAATTTCGCTATTTCGCCTGGTAAGTGCAATGATGCTTTTTTCGGAAGTTGCAGGCTAAATATTTGGTATTTAAACGCCCATTTTATAAGAACCTGTTGAGCCTAATAATCGGAACGTGTTCTTATTTGTATAGGTAATCGCATGGGGCCGAGGGAAATTAGGGTTTAATTTCACGAGTGTTATCAAAGTTTTACAAAATTGCCCGAGTCGCGAAGCAACGAGCAACGTTGTAAGGTTTTGAAAACGCGAGTGAAATTAAACCTTAATTTTACGAGAACTCATGCGATTATGTGTTAATAATATAGCGGGCAAAATTATTCAAGAGCTATGTTATGTCCAGAAAATGTCGAAGTACATGTACCTTATCACGGTTGGTGCTCGGCAACATTACAATTTTCCTCGCTCTATCGCTGTGCCTGTTGCTTCCTTTTTGTATACACATGCAAAACTTCGTAAATTTTTTAGTGTATTTATTTTCACTTATAGTTTACACTCCTTCAATAGTTTAAATTAGTTCAATGTAAACAAAAAAGCATTTTCAGACCGAAAGACCTTGCAGAATTGTTGAAAAAAAAGTCAGTCCTCTGAGGTTCACTGTTACTAAGTAACAAAGCGACCAATCACATGCAAGAACTGCTGATCAAGGTACCAATCCAGTACAAGTAATTTTGCCCTGAATTACAAAAAAATGCCCTCTTCATTAGCCAATCATATTCAAGTAATTTTGCCCTCTATATTATTAAGAAATAAATTTCAAATAAATCCGACTTAAAATAGGGCGTTTTTTTTTATATAATATAACAGTAGAGTTGTTTTTTCGGCGAAGGCGAGGGTTAAAATTAGCTCTGAGTCGGGCCAAAAACATATTTATGCCCAAGAACATCAACTGTATTACTATTATAATAATTTGAGTGGCCATTTAGAAGAAAATCAAAGACCGTATACGGCAAACAGTATCTTGAACAGTGCCACCTTCGCGTCGGCGATATCGGCGTGTATTTCATTGCATTAAATATTTACATAACTCATAACTTACATGTAACTTGGCAGAAAAACGCAACATTTGTCATCAAAACAATCTTTGCTCCAAAGTATTAACAAGAGAAGTATACAATTCCGTAAACAACAAACCAATGGTGATTTAGAACTGTTAAAACTGATAGCCTCAGTTTTATTTAGCCCGCTGAATTATCCGTTTTACGCCGCAAAATACACCACAATGCCCGATAAAATTATTGTAATTGTGTGTTTCTTATATAAAAGAAGGGACCACACGTGAAGTACATGGTATTATAGACCAGTTGGACAAGCAGCTGGCACCTTTTTTCTCAAGAAAGTCATCTTAAGTAAATGTACTTGCATGCGTATTCCCATTACTATGCGCTCTTTTTCAGGTCAGACGAAAACTTTAAAAGTAGAGCGTACATTTGTTTTAAAAGGGGTGGCAGTCCTAATTGTTTAGTGCTGTGAGGTATTCGCTAACTTTTTTCATCTTTGTTTTGTATAGCTTTCATTGGCTCTTTAAAAAAGATAAAACTTCTTATGATGCCAATATTATTGGTATGTATTTTAAAAATGCCTATGAAGTCAAGTGGTTCGCTATTTGTTGCTTTGAAAACAGCAAAAGCAGTGTTTAAGTAAGAGTTCATGTTTAATTTTAGTTTAATGAAAAATTACCGTTGTCTTCAGTTAATAAGAAGCCAGTTCTTAAAGGGGATTGGCAACAAAAATTAAGTTTGTTTAATTTGAAAGAACTCATAAAATCGTAATAGAAGATCCTTTACAACTTTTTCGTATCTTTCTGCGTTTTCAAGATATTTCAATTTGTTTGATATGTAAATGAGATGGTCTCTGACGTCAGGAGTGGGGTAAAATATTTTCATTCAGAGCAAAATCACTTACATATCTAACATGAAATGTTCAGCGTCGCAAGGAGTTGTTATGTGCACAGTTTCAAATGATTTCGCTGAACAAACTTAGAGATATAATTGGTTTTGCTACATGTGAAAATATGTTACCCCACACCTGACGTCAGAGACCATCTCATTTACATATCAAACAAATTGAAATATCTTGAAAACGAAGAGAGATACGAAAAAGTTGTAAAGGATGTTCTATTACAATTTTATGAGTTATTTCAAATTAGACAAACTTAATTTTTAGTGCTATTGCCCTTTAAAGTGGTTCTCTGATGAAAATATTGTTGGCAATGTTTTTGCATAATCCTAAAGATGTTATGATAGTTAGTAATCGTGCAAAGTTTCATTTCAAAATTCGTTGAAGAAAAGGTGATATTTTACGTGTGAAGTTTGTATTTTGGAACGCTGCCATTATAGTGGCCGAGCTAGAGAAGAATGAGTCGAGGAAGCCTATGACGTCATATACTCAATAACAACAATGACTCTTTTGTTGACAACAACAATGATCTTTTGTTTTTGTTGAGTCTATGATGTCATAAACTCTCAACTCATTCTTCTCAAACACGGCCAATTTAATGGCGGCCCTCCAAAATACAAACTTCGCACATAAAATACAACTTTGTTTTTGAGAATTTCGAAATGAAACTTTGCACAATTACCAAGTAACATAATATCTTTAGGACTATGCAGAAACATTATCCACAAAATTTTCCACCAGAGAACCACTTTAATGTGTAATTAGAGAATGGTACCCTGTGCCCCAGACCACACACACCTCGTGTATACGGCAGCTGCACAATATTGCGCACGCATCATTTGGTGGGCCACATGCATTAAACGTGGCCAATACTAAACGAAATTTAACTATCTTTAAAGACAGAAATAATTCTTGATGCTAATATCTTTAGAAATTGTCAAATTTCTTTCATTTACCACATTTGTTATGCATGTGGCCCGCCAAAGTTATGCATGTGGCCCGCCAAAATTATGCGCATGCGTGCGCATGATCGTCAACTCGCGTATAGTCTGTGCATCGATCTCCAAAAACCTGTCTCTTGACGTCACCATTTTCACCGTCAGGCGGTGAAAATTTATGCATTTATAATCAAATTATGGAAAAAATTAATACTTTTCTACAAAAGGCCAACTTTCAAAGACAATGAAAATTGTCTTTGATGTTTTAACGTTTCATTCTATATTTTGATTGGCTCTGAAGGTATTCTTTTGTTACTTACTTACACGAGCGACAGCATAGTATCTACTCGCGCGTGCGCAGTGGATACAAAAATCAATGTTTTCGCTAATCGTTCTAGGCAAAAAAAGATTGATTGTAAAAGGTAAAATCACATCGTGGTTGCGACCATTCTCGAGGCTCTATATCCCGTAGAACACACGTATAACCATCCCCTAACCCTTTTACATGAAAATTCGGAATAAAGCAGTTTGTTTATTAAACTGCATGTAGTATTATTTATAGTTTCTAGAAATGTGGAAAAAAAAATTCGATTAGTGGAAATAAATTATGGATATGTAAATAGTATTGTACATTTGTTTTTTTATTAGTCTCCAGGGAAAGTGATTCACAAGGACATCGAGTTTGCTCGTCTGCAAGCGTGGTGGCATCTGGTGTGCACAATTAAGACGAATTACACGGGGCCTGTATTCGCTGAGGTAAACATTAAAGGTGAAAACAAGAAAATAGTTATCCTGCGGGCAGGCCCTCTTGTCACAGCGCCGCATCGAGTCAGCCTACTCGCAGGCTAGAAATCAGTATGTTTGTGCTATTGTTTACAGTGCCTATGAAACTAAAAAAGTTTCAGCCTGTCTTACTTGAAAAAAAACAACCCACAAAATGACAGAGCGACATTTTTTGTTGTTTTTTGTTTCCTTGCTTCGTTGTTGAGATATTTCACTTCAGGTTGTTTGGTTTGCTAATGAATTATTTTAACGTCACTTGTGTATTAAGGACTTATTAACCTCGTTTGCTCGGTCTGTACGGGAAAGTATTTGCCCGAGGTTTGTGCGATAAAACCGTGGGCAAATACTTTCCCGTACAGACCGAGCAAACGAGGTTAATAAGGAATTTATTATATGGCTATTGGTTCATTCTATTTTTAAGTTTCGAGCGTACCTGTTAAGTTTTTCGTGTCGCTACTTGGCCTTCTTGTTTACACCAGTTCGGCCTTCATTTGTCGTGTTTTTAGATAAACGGCTTTAAAGAAAACCAGCAGCAATGTTCTAGCACATTTTATTGTTCAGAATATTTGAATAAAGATAACCAGTTCTCTTTTATTTGTATTCAAACCAACTCAGAAATGTTCTCGTCAAAACTTGCAGGGCCGAGAAAAAAGCGTATTGACCCGGATACAGACCGGAGGTCAATATCGTAAAATCCCGACCTCTCAGGAACCAATCAGCGTGCGTCGTTTTGCATACGGACCGGAAATAAAACCCAGCCATATAATAAAATGACTTATCGGAGAAGTTTCTATATCTTTGCTATTATCAAACATAATCATTTGAAAATCTACATGCATGGTTTTCAGAGAAACGCTCCCACGCACTTCTTAGGTAAATCATTTTGCATATGTCACGTGAAAATGTTTAATTTACATTTCAAAGAAACTGAAATATCTCAACAACGAAGCAAGCGAACGAAATAATGGGGAAAATGCCATTTTATGTGTTTCTTCAAATATGGCAGACTTGATTTTCGTTTGTTAGGCACTTTAATATCTAACAATTAGATAACGAGTATCTATTACTCTTAAGCGAACGAAGGCAAGTTGTTTGTTTGATTGTTTAGTCTAAATTCGCTACTTTAAAAGATCATTTTAATGATTTTTGAAGGGATGGGGTGAATTACTAGAACTTAATTTGAAAAGAAGCCTAGGAGTTTTTAGCTGATTTATAGACACTGAATTTCACAGCAGAATATGTCCCGTATTAGACGTCAAACGTGCATGGCTTTTTGAATTCGTTTCAATTTCATTTACCTCACGGTAATTTAAAACGGTTGAGTCTGACGTCAAGTGCATGCAGAAAATGGCACATTCTGTACTTATTAAAGGTGTCTAGAAGTTGAACGTTTCACTCGTATTTTTTCGTTCGCCTGTTTTTTAAAAATAAGTATTAAAAAAGACCGTGTGTTTGCGGTTGATTTCACTCGGTGTGAGGGGTCTTTACTAGGGGAAAGTACAATTTATACAGTGTCTAAATTTCTTTCAAAAGCAGAAAAACCGTCGGGAACTAGTGAGTGGTTCCTAGAGGGAAAATGGGTTTAAGACCTTGTGTTTTGTAAATTTGGTCAAAAGATTAAACTGCTTATCTTCCCTTTGAGCATTTTACATATTCGTAATCTTTGGGTTCTTCTGAGCAAAATTGCAATACATCTTGTCGTTCCAAAATTTTATATTTCCGAAAAAGTCTATAAAGATGAAATTTTGGAGCGGCAAAATATATTGCAATTTTGCTCAAGGTGAGGTAATACCAATATTTTTCTTCGGCAATATTTTTCTTCAACTTGCAACTCCTGTAACATGCTGTTTCAACTTGCAACAAAATCATTGTTGCGTGACAATGTTTAAGGTGGGTGGTAAACTACGTGCAACAACGCGATTCAACTTGCAACACAACAATGTTGCAGCAATTTGTTGCTCGTGTTACTTCACCTTCAGGAGAACCCCAAGATTACGAATATGTAGAATTCCCACAGGTGAGATAGAAACCTATAAAATATAAAATTTAATCTGTCTTATCCCTTATTAGTTTATTCATGCATAAATTATCTTTGATGTGGGGTCATTTGCCGCGGTTAAGAGTTAATTACCGAAAGGGAGGTAACTAAGTATAGGGTTAGTGACCGAAACCGAGGTCACTACGCTGGTTATTAACCCCGACGGCCCCAGGCCCGAGGGTAATAACCAGCGTAGTGACCGAGGTTAAGGTCACTAACCGACTTAGTGTATTCATGACACAGACGATATTTGTCGTTATTTAACAAAAAATGGTATTCTAGACGTAGTTTTAAAGCGATATAGTAGGTCATTTAATATGCAAGGTCAATAACCTATATATCTATAGTTAACATCTTCGTTCACCATACTTACCATTTTGGAAGGTTGGTGCAAGCTGTTGCCCGAGAGGGCCTGGGGTGAATAACAGTACTTGGATCCAGGTCAAGATCCATCCATGCAGGATCTTGAGCTGACCACCACCCCCAACCCCCATCGGTATAGCTTGCACCGATCACACCAATAAATTGGTGGAAAGTATTAACTTGCCTCCTTGATTAAAGGCAGGGACAGTGTTAACTTGCATGGTTATTGCATTAATATACCATCTCTGTAATCTCTACTCTTTTAGGTTTGTATACCGTTACTGCAGTATTTCTTCAATGTCAATATTGAATCCGGCAATACTCCTCGTTGTCGTCCCAGAGGCAAAGACGGAATGCAGGAATTAGCCTTGCCTGTTACACCTATAGCTTATGCGTCGACATCTTCCCTTGCTTCGCCGAGTCCAGCGCCTGTCAAATCGAGCAAGAGCGGGTCCAGAAGAAAATCTGCTGTTTTTAACAAAGACAAATTCCCAGATGCCTTCGTGAAACAGGTTATGCTACTTGGCTGTGATATGCTTTCGGAGATTTTGGCGGTGGACGAGGCAGCTATCAAGAAGAGCAAACGGCTGACTGGTATTTGAGCCTTATTTTGTTGTTTAAGTAATATTTAATAAAAATTTCACTTTACCCTGCTTATGATGTCACATGCATATCGAAAATAATTCCAAGATGGCGGACAGCACGCTGTCTTTGGTCGAAATATTTCCAAAACCAAAACAGATACGGAAAAATTGTAAAATGTCTTCTTATACCATTTGATGAGTTCTTTCAAATGAGACGAACTTAATTTTTATTTCCAATACCCTTTAAGAGAAATTTGAGATAAAAGTTGGCCTAATTTATGCAAGTGTTTGATCACATGTGCAAACTCCGTCCCGGTACTGATTTCCTTTGTTTTTATCTTATGAATTATTAATGAGTTTGAGAAGTTATTACTACTTGCCAGCATTTTTTTAAATTTACCAAGAACCTCGGGCTTATGTCTTTTCCTGCTGGGTAGCAATGTTTACACAGAATATACCAAGATGTATAGTACTACTTTAAAGTAGTCAAGTTTTCTATTATAAACTTCAAGGTTGCTACATAAAATTATGAAAAAATGGCGTTACTACTAAATATGGATATCTCCCCGAGATTAATAATAAGTGTAAATATCAAAATATAGCGTCACAACTTAATGTATAGGTATCGATCCCCGAGATTAAAAATTATAGAGAAAATGTTTAATGTGGGTATCCCCTACAGCCTCCCCCACAGTCGTTTTTAGGGAGGCGGTAAACCCGCTACCACTAACGCCTGCTTGTCGGAGCACAACATTCCTTTTTAAGCGATGGGCCAATCAAATTTAACTTTCTAGAATCGGGAAAGCTGACCTTCACCTTGGCAGACCGTGTACCCGTGGCCGTGACAAAATTGTCTGGCCTTGGCAAGAGTTTAAAAATAATCTGGCGTAAATAAATTCGTCTAACTCGAACGACAACAACGCAACGTAAAGTGTTAATTCACAGTGTGGATGAATCTTGTTTCATGTGTCGCTTGTCGAGAGGTTTCTGACGGCACGACCGAATAAAATTGTCTGGCATAGCCGCTCAATGTAAAATAATAGAGTCGTCTATAATTACGACAACGCGACGTAACGAGTTATCAGAGATACACCAGTTTTCAGATATTAGAAGTCTGAGTGATGATAAAAAGATTGGAAAGAAATTTAGAACTCAAGCTACAGCGAGGTCACTCACTGAGCTATCTAAAAGCAAGGTACTGTCGCCAAGCCGCCATACAATGGTAAACAACGAACTAAGGAATACATTTTAATGAATTAAACTGTGTAAATGTCGCTAACTTTCACGATTAAAGCATGCATCGACAAAAACCAGTTGAATTGTTTTCAATTTTCTTCTATCATAGGTGCAATTGCATGAAAAATTAAAAAATTTCACGAATAGTAATAAATAGTTTATATAGTCGTACTCTCCGGCAATCACAGGGAGCGGGTGTGGGAAAATAACTTGGCTGATCTGTATTTGGCACAGTATCGTATTGATTTGATTGGTTCGCAGTACACAAAGAGAACACAATATCGTTCTCCGACAAGCAGGCGTTGGTGGGAGTGGATTTACTGCCTCCCTAAAAACGACTGCGGGAGAGACAAGGTATTCCCCCGAAGCTGAAATAACGAAATAATTTCGTTACCGCGTTAGGCGGTCACTATCGTCCCAGAACCACTGCTTTGTGGATCATTCAAAGTACAGGAATCTTTGAATTCACTTCTGAAATTGCCCGTACCGAAAAAGACGGCGTCTTGTACATTTAACCTCAATCCTTTGTACACATTAAATATTGTTTCTTGCAGAATAATCGGAAGATAGGGTTTTGAAAGGGTAAACTTTGGTAGGAATAAAGTTCTTGCTTATTTAATCCATTTTAGCATGATAAACAATGTTTAATTGTTATTTGAACTGATTTAAAGTCCCAAAGCATTATGGTTAAATTACCGCCGCAATCTTTTTCGGTATACCGGGAATTATATTAATTATTTCTTATCTTTCAAGCTTTGGACATGTTTAACACGTTTTTATTGCCATCTTCATGTTTGTTATTGTTTTTGTTTTTTTTCTTAATCATTTTGTATTTCGTTTTTAGAACACTTGGAACTGCCCATTTTACACTCATCGTATTTCAGAGAAAATAAACTGTTCTTCCTGGCTGTTGTAAAATTTGCATTGTGTTCATACGCCAAACAGTTGGAAGGTGCGTGATACTGCGACGCCGTCATACATGTCATGGCGCGTTCGTTTCCCTGATCTTACATTGTACAGGCAATGTGCGTCAGTTGCTAGTTTCGGCGATACTGGTCAAAAGTTTGAATATTGAAAACTGTATTTAAAAGTTAGGATATAAATGTAAAGTGCATATGACATGATAGTTAAGTTTGTCTTCTTTGAAAGAACACTTAACATGACAGAGTGACATCTTTGCAGTTTTTAGTTTCCTTGCTTCGTTCTTGAGATATTTTAGTTTGTTTAATATGTTAATTGCAAATGTTGTGACGTACACGTGCATAATGACTTATCGGAAAAAGCTATATATCTTTGATATAATCAAACGAAACTACTTGAAATCCTGCATGTTTGGTGCTGTGGGAGAAAAACACGCACACGCTTCCTTCAGTTTGGTTGTATAAGAGCAAAAATGTATAGCTTTTTCCGATAAGTCATTAGGCGCGTGTACGTGACAACATTTACATATCAAACAAACTGAAATATCTCGAGAACGAAGCAAGGAAACCAAAACCTGCAAAAGATGTTACTTTATTATTTTAAGTGTTCTTTCAAATAAGACAAACTTAATTTTTGTGTCATGTGCACTTTAAGCTGACACTATTTACTGGAAACATTTCAGACGTTCCTTGGGATAAGTTTCATACAGGTCATGAATTTTTCAGTATGATTGTGAAAAAGTCACTGCTATTTAATTAGGCCTGCGGTAAACGTCGCACAATAAACGAATTTAATTCAGACGAATTTAATTCGGCTTAATTTCGTCGGTAATGCGACGTAAATGCGACGTCGAGATAAACGTCGAATTTCAGTAGAATTTAATTGTTTTTACGTGGACTCGTTGAGGCCTGGAAACGATTTCTTGAAAACATGGCACCGAATTGTCACAGACAGAAGAGAAACATTTAATAGGCGAGTTTCAGGGTGTTGCGCGCGCATCATTTTTCAAAAAAACTGGCAAGCTCCACTCAAAGTAAACATACTGTTTAAAATCAACAAAGTATAAATGCAGTTTCTGGATGTTTAACACTGTTATTCTGCTGTTATTAGCTCGCTAGCAAGTCTGTTTGCCATTGCTCACTTTGTGGGGAGCCCGCCAATTCCTTTGCAAAATGATGCGCGTGCAATTCCCTGAAATTCGCCTATTCGACGCGACGATAATTCGTCGTGTAACTCAAACACGCATTATCATCGCATTATCCGTCTGACTCAGACGAATTCGTGTGTCATATTTAATCGAGTTATACGTCTCGTCTCAGTTTCGTCGAATAAAATTCAAACAATTAAATTCGTCTAAGGCGCAGGCCTTAGCAAAAGGTGTACGAGCCTCCTGATGATTTAGATGATGTGAATATTTACTTATGTATATAGAATATGTTTAAGCATAGATTTACTTATGTTAAAGCCTGGAATAGGTTTTCAACTCGAAGATGCTTTTCTCAACTCAATGATGCTGGGCAAAAGTCGTAACATCAATTAATTTTATTGGTTTTTCTTATTCACAATGCAGATTCTTTGGCGCTTTCAATATGGACAAACCTGGTAAATCGAGTAGTTTTTCTACTTCACAATGGTAAGATACAACTATTACTAGAAATTACTATCGCAAGTGAAGTGCTGCCTCAAATAGGACAAAAACCTTTAGCCTACTCCACAAGCAACTCTGTCGTCTGTGGCCAATGTGATACCCCCCTTGCCTTCTCCACCCAAGATTGCCCACTCCACCCGAGTTTGCCCACTCCACCCAAGTTTGCCCACTCCACCCGAGTTTGCCCACTCCACCCAAGTTTTTCTCACCTCTTCACCATAAGAGCCCATAGAGTTGCCTGCGAAGGAGGCTGGAAAGTCCAAAAATTTAATATTAATTACAATTTTTTATTAATTTAATATTAATTACAAATGAGTATTTACACATTTCTTCTATATTTTTTAATTATAAAATTGAAAACTACAAGGTACTATTATAACTTATCGCTTGACATGATATGCCAAGGTTTTGACAGGATATACACACAATATACAAATATTAAATAATCATGCCTCTTGCTCTAATGCTGTGGCAAAACTGTCAATGCAATTCCAAGTGCGTAATATGTTTTGACAAATCTAGAGCTTTAATAAAATTATACAGCAATGTACCATAATAAGCCCAGAATTTGTATCAGTCAACATACACACACGCAGTCAGAATATTGATCAGCGCAAACACAATGAACCCACACCAATACATACCTAAAAATAGAAGAAAACAACCGTGAAATTTCCTACCAAGGAACACAGTTGTCAGTTGTAGAAACTGATATCTTACCTCGACAAGATAAACTCTCCTCATCGAAATTGTAAGACAGTTCACAAGTGTGTCGTGGCATTGCCAATTTAGAAAATTAATCGCCGTCGTGGTGTTGACAACTTCTGATCGACATGTCTCAATGGACGAGTTCTTTGACTTGTCTTCTAACCAACGGCAACAAATAACAGTTGGTATTAAAGTTGTTCAGCGACAGAAATCCCTCACGAGGAATGAGGTCAGTTGTCGTCGTCGAGTTCCACTCGATAACTGGAATAGTTTGTGCTGTTAACAGCGCTGAAAAACTCATGAAAGAGCACTGCTTTCCTCGGGACTGGCCACTGAAACCTTCATGACCTTGATGAATACTTCCATGAGAAAGTAAAGACCTTACCGTGAATTTTCTGTCGAGGAAGAGACCGGTAGCGGAACATGCGCACTGAGTCACATCAGCTCATATATGGATGACGTAATGCCTACAGACAGACAAATAAACGTAAAATTTAACAAATCGAGATTCTGGTCGGCTATACATAGCTCGGAAAAAAGACTGGGCACGAGGAAACGTCAAGAATAGTGTGCTGCCGCTTCGAGGCAGCAACAACAAAATCATTACTGTCCCGAACTTTGACGGAGTCACTGGTTAAAGGACATTGGCAGCAAAAATTAAGTTTGTCTAATTTGAAAGAACTCATAAAATTGTAATAGAAGTTCTTTTACAATTTTTTCGTATCTTCCTTTATTTTCAAGATATTTCATTTTGTTTAATATGTAAATGAGATGGTCTCTGACGTCAGGAGCAGGGTACAGTATGTTCACACACAGCAAAATCAGTTATATTTAAATTTGTTCAACGAAATCACTTGAAACTGTGCACATAAAACGCTGAACATTTCATAACTGATGTTGCTTTGTGTAAAAATACTGTACCCTGCTCCTGACGTCAGAGCCCATCTCATTTACATATTAAACGAATTGAAATATCTTGCAAACGAAGAAAGACACGAAAAAGTTGTAAGAGATCTTCAATTTCAATTTCACCAGTTCTTTCAAATTAAACAAACTTAATTTTTATTGCCAATACCCTTCAACTAGTATAATATTGACGGGTATAATGGTATTCTGTATCGTCGTGTCTCTTAAAGACAATGACTACTCGTTTTTGGCTTGCAAATTTCCCCTTCACGCGAAATTCACTTGGCCCCTCCCTCTATAACATAGTTGGATAGCTCTAGTATAAAGACACCTACTTTTTTAATATATAGAAAATAATTGTCGTCAAGGTGACTCCGAAGACATTGATGACGTCATGGGTCCACTGTTTCTTGCTGCTCAAGACATGACATGCGAAGTCCTAGGTCCTACTCTGGTTTTAGTAAGTCTTTATTCTTTTGGCTTTTCTGATTTTGAGTTTATGAATCGACGAAGAGCATTGCACATTCCTATAGTTTAGAGAATGCTTGTTCCGTGTATTTAAAAGGCCCTCTCGACCCAATTAGGGGAAAAGGTTATTGGCGATCTAATTAATGACAACTTCGTACCCAGGGCATTTTGCCTCCACGTTGGGAGGACGGCGAAAATGTGCCCACGATCGGAAATGGCGGCTGTCGAGGCTCGCGAAATACGGGCTGACCCGTATTAGCTACGCATGCGTAGAACGAATATCTTGCGTGTAAACGTCATAAATACACGGCCGACAGGCTGCACACTTCAGCGAGGACACCCCGAGTTCAAAGTCGAACATGTTTCAAATGTCCTCAGAACTCACTTGAGCCAGCACGCACGTCGACTGCGAACTGCCCCATGAAAGTGGCCGATTTTCTATGCGATTTCCAATCGTGCTGGACATCGTCTGGTCACGTGACACCCAGAATTTTGGGGTGTTTTGGCAAGAAAATTTATGCGGTCTTTGTGTTTTGTTTTTGTATAATACGTATACACATGAATAATAAATGAGAAATATTTAACGCTCTGCCGACTGCCGAATCACTCATGTGAACCCCCTTTATCGTAAAAGTAACTGGCTAGCATTATTTATCATGATACTTTCCACGATTATCCAGGATACATGAAAATGTCATGAACAAACGTATCTAACGTTGTTCTTGACTTTAACCAAAGCTATCGTTTCCATTCGTTGGGTAAACTTTGCAGAGTGGAACTGTACTATTGCAATTCGAATTTTCATGAATACATTATACTCTATCTAAGTTAATCGAGTTCTTAAACCAGCCAATCAGATTATAGAATCGACCAGCCGATGCCAGAGCCATTTTTGCCGACCTCCCAACGTGGAGGCAAAATGCCGTTGGTACGAAGTTGAATTAATGCTTATATCAAAATAGACTTTCTGAAAGTCCTTTTCAAACATTTTTGACCTTTCGACATTTTTTACCTTTCGGTTCCTCGTTGAAAAGGACTTTTCCCACCTGCAGCGCGCCAAAATTCACCGGTGAATTTTTCGACCGGTAACGTAATTCGGGAAGTAATTATATTCAGGCTAAATTGCTATGCAAGTGCTATATTTGGAAGTTGGAATTAAACAGACTCTTGAAAACGTTTTAGTAGGGGTAGAACCACTTTCCATTGCATGTACGACAACCCGAAACACGTCAAAACAGGGCGATGTACATTTCAGCGATTTCCCGCCAGAAAACTAGCGCGAAAACTAGCGCTGAGAGGCGGACTTGGAGCAAGTCTAATATCAAAAGAACAAGTATCGTTCTCATTTTTCTTCGTCTAAAAAGCGGCGAATGCGAGAAATCAGTGGAAAGCGCAAGAAGGGGCGGTGACGTAGATGCGAGAACGTATTACTAACCATTACTAACGATCTAGTTTTCAGTACTTTCAAACTATAGGGCATGGATATTCTGTACAGATGGATTATCTATCCATTTGGAGTTATTCATCTCCACTGCATTTCTCAACAGTAATTCAGTGGTAGCGCTTCCACTCCGAACAACTAGTCGCGAATTCTCGCATCTAAACGTCACTTCCGCTATTTGTTCTTCGCAATTTCTTGCCATAAGATTTTTTGGCATAAAGCGTTTTGTATAGTATAGGATAATTCATGGAAATAGTTTTCTTTGAATCGGTCAATTTTGTACATATTACAGCGATTTTAGACGACTAACCCGGTATTCTCCATTTTGTTGTATAGAAATTTCTGGACGAACTGGTAAAACTTCCACCGAAGTACCTCCTCTATCCATTTGCCATTTTTTCTTCCGTTTGCTTCCAAGGAAAACCGATATTTCTGCTTGCGGATATCCTATTCAACCAATTGTCGTCTTTTAAAGGATCATACGTCGATGAAAGGTATTTTAAAAAAATACTGGGGTGGTTACAAACGAAAAAAATTGCGATTTAGAGTCACGGAGGAGTGCGTTTGGGAAGAGTGCGACTACTGACTGCACTGTATGTTAGAAACCTTTTTAGCCTGTTATTTGGTTTGACCTAGATGATACGTCTTTCCTCCGTTCGCCTGCCTGTCCGTTCGCCTGTCTGCTCGTTCGTCTGTTTGTCAGTATGTCTGTTTCTTTTTTTGTCAGTCTGTTCATCTGTTTGTTTGTTTGTTGGTTTGGTTTGGTTTGGTTTGGTTTGGTTTTGGTTTTGGTTTTGGTTTGGTTTTGGTTTGGTTTTGTTTTGTTTTGTTTTGTTTTGTTTTGTTTTGTTTTGTTTTGTTTTGTTTTGTTTTGTTTTGTTTTGTTTGTTTGTTTGTCTGTCTGTCTGTCTGTCTGTCTGTCTGTCTGTTTGTTTGTTTGTTTGTCTGTTTGTTTGTTTGTTTGTTTGTTTGTTTGTTTGTTTGGTTTGTTTGTTTGGTTTGTCTGTTTGGTTTGTCTGTTTGGTTTGTCTGTTTGGTTTGTCTGTTTGGTTTGTCTGTTTGGTTTGTCTGTTTGGTTTGTCTGTTTGGTTTGTCTGTTTGTTTGGTTTGTCTGTTTGTTTTGTCTGTTTGTTTTGACTGTTTGTTTTGTCTGTCAAATTAGTCGCTACTATGAAAGAGGTCTATAGCCGAGTAATTTTGATATGTATACTAGCCTCCTAGTGCTTCTAATTCAGGGAAATCGTTATTTTAAAATAAGGTTAAGTAGGCCATTTAGGCAAATAAGCATCATGGACGGCGCCGTCTTGGATTTGATGAGCGCATAGATATAGGAGGTATAGTTGCGGAGTCACAACAGGATCACTGTTTCGATAATGTCCCCCACTGTGGAGCTCCAAAATGGGGGCTCAACCGGGCAAAACCAAGATGTGGCGGCTGAAATGACCAAGTTGGCGAAAGCCAAGAGGAAGCTTTTTTTGAGAAAATTACTGCTTTGAATTAACAGAAAGGAAGAATACATTCAAGACAGAAGTGTTTTTGATAGTTTTGGTTGGCAATTAAAGCCATTCACCACAGTTAATGACCAGTCGTGGGGCAGTGTTTTGCTGAATTTAGCAATCTACGTCAACAATAAACAAAAGTATCTTAACAAAAGTATTTCTACAATACACTCGGGTTATCTTAAGGGGAATTTAAGCTAAAAAACGAGTGAAATAAAAGCAAGAAGTTCCATCGCTGAAAATAGAGAGTTTTAGATTGACGTTCTTTTTTATAACCGCAAAAAAACCGCGGTTAGACGTTTGCGGTTAGAAGTTTGACGTTAACATGTCAAAGAGCATTTAGATTGGCGTTCGTATTTTCACTTGTTGCGAGCCGCCATGTTTGGTTTTCAATCGTTCGTACGTATTCACCAAAAATTGACGTGAGTTTCAGTGTTCAATTCAAAGACGTTGTGATTCAAGAACAACAGACATGTAAGAGTATAAATTTACACTCCAAACGTGGGTTGGTTGAGTAAAAGTTACATAAAAACCTTGCCGTAATTCACTTACCTCAAGAAGCCGTTCTAACAGTACAAACGTGAACCGCAGACGTGTAACCTGACCGCTGGACGTTGGTCACGTGGTTTCTAGCGGTTTGCGGTTATCAAGAAAAAACGTCAATCTAAAACTCTCTATTATGTCGATTTAACCGACCCAAAGTTTGGACATTACGAATGTAATAAAATGTAATAACTATAGATTTTTATTGTAATAAATATTTTATAATAAATTTTCAACATGCATAGAAGACGACTTTAGAATAGTGACTAATTGTTATGTATAAAAAAGTATAAGTTTTAATAATATAAATTTTGACGTTTTTATTTGATTTGAGTCATTGATTCAACTAAAGGAATGTCTGATAACTCATTTTTTCTGTAGGTTTCATATTGTATTCGAAGGTTTGATCGATATTGGTTTACAAGCCCCGTCGGGAAAATTGAGCAATGTTTACAATGTGTGGTTGTCTCTAGAAGGACTGGCAAGGTAGGTTGCTCATCAATAGTTGGATTTATAGTTCATCTGTCTTATAGCTTATATGTATATAGCTAATTACATTAGTGTACAGTGTACAGATTCCTCTTGATTTACATAAACTTTAGCTTTGATTTTCTTATATTTTCCAATGAACTTACCAAATAGATTGTTTTAGAAGTAATTTACAGAATTCATTCTGTAAATAGTATATATATATATATATATATAGTTCAATCTACAGACACGGTGTTTCGCTGTACAACAGCTCATCAGTGTAGCTTGGAACAATCTGAATGAATTTCATCAATTACTTATACACATGCGATTGTCGGTGACAACCGCATGTGGGACAGCATCGGTGAAGTACATTTATATATATATATATATATATATATATATATATAGAAGTATGTTGATAAAAATTATCAGGTTCAAAGTCATATGCATAGGATAGAGTGCTCAATACGTAAACGCAGAGCGAAATAACAAACAAAGTGAAAACACTGATTACTTCATTGGAGTTTATTCACAACAAACTTGTTTCGTATGACAATCCGAATCTGATGAGTGTGGCAAGCTTCGGATTGTCATACGAAACAAGTTTGTTGTGAATAAACTCCAATGAAGTAATCAGTGTTTTCACTTTGTTTGTTATATATATATATATATATATATATATATATATATATATATATATATATATATATATATATATATATATATATATATATATATATATATACCGTAAATGCTCGAATTAGCGCGCCCAGCTTCAAATAAGCGCCCACTCTCAAATTAGCGCCCCCCCCCCTAAAGCCCAATTTTTGTTAATAAGCGCCCCCTCTCAAATAAGCGCCCCCCCCCCCCCCCTTTCCCCACAAAAAAACCCGTACATATTGTATTATCAATTATCAACCCTAGCAAATATATACCGGTAACTTTAATGTGAAATGTAAGTTATAATGTCTTTAGAAAGAAACAGGTTTTCGTATACACGCCTTTACATAAATATCCATATGAGTACAAATATCCTTCAATCGCCGAAGTTCGTCTTAATTGTCCTAGCACGGAAGGATCCTGGAAGAACAAGGCGATTTTCAAGTCTTCTAGTTCCTGTCACTGCAACCAAATTAAATTACCTCCCCCCTTCAAATAAGCGCCCCTCCTAAAGGTCGAAAATTTTAATTAGCGCCCAGGGTGCTAATTCGAGCATTTACGATATATAATATATATAATATATAATATATATATATATTATATATATCGTAAATGCTCGAATTAGCACCCTGGGCGCTAATTAAAATTTTCGACCTTTAGGAGGGGCGCTTATTTGAAGGGGGGAGGTAATTTAATTTGATTAATTTAATTTGATTAATTAATTTAATATATATATATATATATATATATAAAATAGGTTGCGTCTTACACACGCTGTGATTGGTCAATTACCGTGTTTATATCAGGCTATCCAAAACGGTTGTGACGTCACGGCACATTTCTTAGCCTTATTTCATAAAAGAAATAGAAAATGGATGCCCTGTGTTTATATAACCTGATGCAAACACTCGAGTGAGTTTAGGAGAATTCGAAAGTACTTGTACACATAAACTTTCGAATTCTCCCAACTCACTCTCGTGTTCGCATCAGGCTATATAAACACGGGCGACCATTTTCAATTTCTTATATGAACCTACCGACAGCTTGTACGACAAATTTCATTTCATTACAAATTTCAAGGTGAAAGTACTGTACTAACGCACAAAAACATTTGAGTACCATGTAAACAATGCTAAAATGGGCACGTCTTGATAAATATGATATAGCCATGGTAAAAAGTTCTATTTTGTTGAAATCTATGAAATGTTAAATATCCGTTGAAACAACAGGTCACTGCAATACGCGATTACCAGCATATTTAGGAAATGAAAGTAATGTGCTGCGTAGGCAGTGTTGAAATGGAAATATAGTAAGGTTTGAGTACTGCCGAAATTATTGAACGTAGTTTTCTAACGTTTCGAGCGAAGGTCCTTCGTCAGAGAGAAAGGTTAGAAACTCCGTTCAATAATTTCGGCGGTACTTCAAACCTTACGATATTTCGATTTGTATTTAGGAAATGGTTGTTCGTTGCCTTTTGTGCACATTCTTACGTATTTCATTTTTAAATTTTATAGTACCGTTGCAAATGTTGAAGATCTTTGGAGGTTTTGGAGCAAAGTCACGGACTCTGTTAGCGATTGTGTGACCAAGGTAAGAGCGCTATCAAGGAATCAGCAACTGCAATAACTACCAGACAGCATTGATAATTATGCTATACTTTTTATGGTAACTCATCATATCCAACTTTTAAAAGTATTATAAATGAGAAATTTTACTGGTGACTTCAGTTCTTAATTTTCTGCATGGAGGGGGCCAGCCACAAACTCTTATAAGCCTTTTTTTGAAAAGGCAGCCCTCTTGAGTGCTGTTTGTGTGGAAACGTGCAGCTCTCCTACAAAGACGACATTTTTGGTGGTCAGTAACGAGATCTTGCCTAGTATGGCTGAACCTCCTCTCATATAACCCAAAACAAATTTTAAAACGGATTTGACTGGCAGGGGGGATCTCGGTAGAGGGCTGCATGGCTATAAGAGGGCTGACCCTCTTCATATAAATAATCTCCTTAAGGGCTGTTTACATTCAAGACGGAACAGGACGTTAAGCGGGATCGTATCGCTACTATATTTTTCCTTTGTTTATCTCATTTCGTTTATAGGGAAAAAGTGTTTTTCGGGACATTTTTGTCCCGTCCCGCCTAACCGGGATCCCGGCTAGACGAGACAATTTTCGCCATAAAAATGCTCTGTCCCGCCTAACTGAGACGATATGACGGATACCGTTTCTAGTATTTATTTTGACTCTTAAAGTGCATGCCTATATCATGGTTGGGGATTTTACATATTTAGGATATTTGGAACCTTCTGAGAGGAGTTGTAATATATCTTCTTTTCCTAAAATTGCATCTTCATGGATTTTTTTACAAATCTTCTCAGAATGTTCCAATTAGTATAAATATGTAAAGTCCCTGAGGATGACATAGGCACTTTAAGCTGTTTATTCGATACAAATGAGTGATAACGGTTAGTAGGAGGACAGCAGCTTTTTATAATACGTCAAATTCTATTTATTTCTCTGTTATTCTGCGGTTTTTACATCTTTCTAGCTGTGTTATGAATCGTCCCGGTCGCACGAATTGTCCCGCCTGAAAACATTCTCATATAAAACGTCCCGTCCCGGCTCCCATGTAAACAGCCCCTTAGGCTTTGGCTAACTTACACAGGACTAACAGCAAAGTTAAAGTGATTATATAAACCCATATGCGATATTACTAATAAGGATTTTATGTAACGTGAATAGTTAAATGCCAAAACATTTTTTTGATTTGAACTTTTATTTGTTGATATATCGAGGTTTGTATTTCCAAAATGGTAACGAGGGTGACGTCTATGTAGGCATAATTTGCATACACAATTTCCTGTTATAGGTGTCACATGTTAATGTATTACTTGAATCGTATATTCTGTATTTATTCACTCAAATCTTCAAGAGGCTTAAATGCCCACTGTACATTGACGTCATTCTCATTATTTTGAAAATACAAACTTGAAAAAATATTTTGGCGTTCAAGTATTCACGTTACATATTAATATATTAATATCTTATTTGGGTATATACGCACTTTGATATTTGAAGTGTCTTATCCTGTTCAACTAATATATTACTGCATGTGTGTTTTTAGACTTCTGATGTCAACCAAGGAGATCGTCTCGAGCATGATTTCTCTCTGATGATCTCGCTGCTTTCCTTTCCATTCAAACAAGTATTTGCCGGAGGTCTGCCTGGGGTAAGAGAAACATTGTTTTACCTTGTTTATCCGTTATGCTAACACGAATAAAGTGAAGGGAAGCACGGGTGGCGGTGCTGCCTCCCACCACTGCAGTCCAAAGTTAACCCTTTATTGGCCAGGTTTCCGAGAGCGCTCTCCTTGACTAAAATTAATAAGTAGACAAAAAGCAACTGTGGTCAGTAAAGGGTTAAGCCCGGATGGGTGACCGCCTGGGAGTGACCCCGTTGTCAAGCTTGGGACTCATGTGAGTAGAATTGTAGTTGATCTCTTGTGCTTCTGTGCTTTTCGCTGGGTTCTGTTCCAGTTTTCCCCCTTCTTAAAAATCAATACCTACATCGTAACTATGGTCTGCGCTAAACGTCGCACAGTAGACGAATTTAATTTAGACGAATTTAATTATTTGAATTTTATTCGACGAAACTGCGACGTATAACTCGATTAAATTCGACGCACGAATTAAATTCGTCTGGGCAATTAATCCGACGGATAATGCGTGTTCGAGTTACACGACGAATTATCGTCGCGTCGAATTAAATGTTTCTCTTCTGTCGGCGCCATGTTTTCAAGGAATCGTTTTTCAGGCTCAACGCGTCCAAGTAAAAACAATTATATTCGACTGAAGTTCGACGTTTAACTCGACGTCGCATTTTTGTCGCATTACCGACGAAGTTAATTCGAATTAAATTCGTCTATTGTGCGACGTTTAGCGAAGGCCTATTTCATGTAATGAATTATTGTATACGTATATTTATCTATTCTGTTGTACACTATAATGCACATTCCATGATCACGTCATTGGAGAATGCGCATTATAAATCATTAATTATATATAATTATAATAATATATGCTAAGGTCGATGTAGGGTCGATTATATGGTTTTCTCAGACATGCTCTTAAGTGTATGACGTTAGCATGACGTCACCACATGACGCACTAAACGAACATTCGTTGCTTACATATTTCAAATATGCAATATCTTGGTTATTGGTTAAGCCTGTAATCTATTTCTGAAATAATTAGCTGCTAAAACTAACTACCATTGCTTTGCTTTGCTTTGCAGGCAACCGCTAAGGAGCTGGACCGGGATCTTGCCGAGTTCTTTCAGTTATTTTCTAGGTGTGCGTCTGTTGTCCCTACTGTTGAACCAAACAGTTGCGTCGAGGAACTCTCTAACAGGCTTTTAACAGTTGTTTCTCAAGAGAAGTGCAAGGTGCGACTTTATATATAAGGCCTTTAGGGATGTAACGTTGTAACAGACGTTTTGTGGTCTTTGAGCCCCAGCCAGGGTTCGAAGGTGCAACTTCTAATGACTTGTTAGACGCTCTAACCATTGAGCCACTGAGGCTCAGATGGAGAGCTAAGGTTGCAAATTCATAGTCATATGTGCATGGTGCATGTGAGATGTAGTGAAAGTAATATGATAAGTTGTACGTTTACATGTAGTGCCTGTGGTACGTTAGCGTGTTTGGTGTAATGTAATTAGCTTTCCATGTGGTGTAATGTAATTAGAAGGTTGCAGGTTCGAACCCTGTCGGGGGCTCAGAAATCATTTCTGAGTAATGGAGCTTGACGAACGTCCACCAAACGTCTGTTACATTACACCAAGCTCGCAAACGTACCACATGCACTGCATGTATAAGTACAACTTACAGTATCAGATGTAACTTTGTGGAAGGTTTGGACATAGACCAAGGGCCAACCCCCATCAAAGTCTGTTCCATTTTGATTTAAAATTGGATGAAAATTTTATGACAATCTGTTGTAAACTTCTGCGTAGAAGAACTGGGTGAAAAAAGGAAATGCTTGATTTAAAATAAATAACGATTTATACGTTTTCGCGCAAAAAAACGACTTTTATTCGTTTTGGTTGTCCGTTCAAATGTTTAACGCTGAATCAGCGTTTTCAAAAGTCTCCGTTTTCACCAAAAACGGATATGGGTGGTCAAATAGGATACAAAAACGATCGCGTTTGCACAAATATTTTAATGTGTTTACAGCTTTAATTAAAACGGAGAGCTTTGAAAACGCGTGGACATGGCCTGAATGTTTAGTTGAATTAACCATAGTCAATAGAGATATGGTCTGGAAACTCGGCAAACTTCAAAGCGCCTATAATGAGCTGTGATTTTATGTTGAACCGTACCTTACACCGTGCACATCCTTTGTTTTAGGTTTATTAATATTTAAATAGCACGGTTGAGTGATTGAACTGAAACGTTGCTATTGGATAACTCCTTCATTATACTAATATACAATGGATTCATTGACCGTTCACAAAAATGCATAAAGGTGAAGTAATACGAGCAACAAATTGCTGCAACATTGTTGCGTTGCAAGTTGAATAGCGTTGTTACAATGATTTTGTTACAAGTTGAATCAGCATGTTACAGCGAGTAGAACTGGAGTCTACTTTTTTCAACAAATTTTTTAAACTTGCAACAAAATCATTGTTGCGTGTCAATGTTTAAGGTGGGTGGTAACACGTGCAACAACGCTTTTCAACAAAGTTGCGTTGCAAGTTGAAGAAAAATGTTGCCCGTATTACTTCACCTTAAAGGCGAACAAAAAGATAGAAGAAAGACCTTAGCTGAGTTTCCAGACCATATTTTGCATGACTATGAATTGTTAATTCATAAGCAATGGACTCTCAAGTCATTGTTATTTGTTAAATAACAATGACTTGAGAGTCCATTGCTTATAGAATAAAGCGGTCATGGACCAAGAGACACGCAAACTTTTTTATTTATTTAAATTTCTTTTTTTCAAAATCGTGCGAGTACAATCAAGTACTTTATTCATACATGCATGTGTAAGTCTTGTGAGCTATCCTAATTAGCGAGACATTTCTAATAACCCGCTAGCTGAGGTATACAGTCTCTAGCCTCGTTTACACAGGCGAATTTTCTCCTCCTGACTGATGCGATCGAATGGATTGACTAACGAATGCCTTGGACATTTGTTCAAAGCTATATAGTGGTTCAATACAATCGTGAGTCATCCATTCAATCGCATGCGTCAGAGTGAGAAAAATCGCACCAAAAATCGCCTGTGTAAACGGGCCTTCTGAGTGCCCTTTAGTGGATAGTCATAACATAACGTCTTAGCGTTTCTTTATCACTTTTTGTTTTGTCTGAACACAGTGTTGGTTTGCTTTCAGAATACGAGGTTCCTGGATGGCATTTGCAACCTTATAAACGTCATGATGGATTGCGTTGATTTCACCGCTCAGAATATAACCCCGACGCCGTCCATTCGAGGCAGTGTGACGCAAGCTATTAAAAAAAAACCCTACTGGAGAACCACTTGATAACTTGAGCAGCCTTGTATTCCTGTCAGCAAAAGTTCTTGGGATTGCGTATGAAGTTGATAAGGTGTGTTGAGTGGGGTGTTGGTGGCACAGTGGTTAGTGGACGCGTCTTTCACCTCTGCGACCAGGGTTCGATACCTGCTCAGTTCAGTTATCTGATTAAAATTTCACCTTGGCCGCATGTGAGAAGAGTGCTTCCAGTTTGACCCTACCAAACACTACAAGTTTCCCGCGGGTACTCCAGTAAGGGATGCATGGCCCTTACTGGACCTTTAGGGAGAACAATAATAATAATAATAATAATAATAATAATAATAATAATAATAATAATAATAATAATAATAATAATAATAATAATAATAATAATAATAATAATAATAATAATAATAATAATAATAATAATAATATTTAATACTTATATAGCGCAAATTAACATACAGTGTTATGATCAAATGCGCTTTACATACTGCTATATCTATAATATAAAGTAATAAAAATAAATAAACAATGAAAGCTATTTACAATTGATATAACGGATCAGTTCTAAAATTATACATTAAAAGTTTCTCTAAAATAGTGTGTCTTGAGCAATGACTTAAAAATACTAAAATTCTCCTGATTTCTTATTGAAACAGGAAGACTATTCCATACTTTTGCTGAGCAATTAGAAAATGCTCTATCTCCTAGTGTCTTTTTCGACCTTGCAGTGTTGTCCTGTAATAATATTCCAGTATTTGATCTCAAGCTATAACGATGTATCTTCCTGATATTTACTAAATTACTTAGACACTCAGGGGCGTGTCCATGTATACATTTAAAAGCGAGCATTGCAATTTTAAAATTAACTCTAAATTTAACTGGTAGCCAGTGCAATCTAATTAAAAAAGGTGTAATATGATCGTGCTTTGGAACTGAGCACACCAGGCGGGCTGCTGCATTCTGCAATCTCTGAAGCTTAGAACAGTTAGATATAAACTAATAGAGCTATCCAGTATAAATAAGATTAAATTAGACATAGTTTAACGCTACTCTGGCGTAAACATTTCTTGAAGTTTAGTTTAGTTTAGTTTAGTTTAGTTTAGTTTAGTTTAGTTTAGTTTAGTTTAGTTTAGTTTAGTTTAGTTTTAGTTTATTGGAGATTGTGGAAACAAGTTAGCAGACATTGAAGAAAAGGGGAGGGGAAAAACTTTTTATCGCGATTGTGAGACATAACTGTTTTTAAAGTTTCTTGAATGATCTTGTCAAATCCAAATTGACAGTTTGACACGTTGTTGGAAAACCTTTCGGAAAATGTTTATACCGACGTCACCACTGATCTCTATATAAACTGGATTGGACATTCCCTATGGCCAGCAGTAAAATATTTCGTGCCAGTCACCGCCATCTTACGTAGTGGAACATATGACGCATTGCGGCCTTAGAACTTGTTCCCAATCCCAAAATTGACTAGCATAAGCAATCTTGACGTCAGCATGGTCAGATTATCCGGGGAGAGGAATATTAAGTACTCTGTGTTGGGGGAGTCGAAAAAGCCGTAAAGCAAACAATAGATGCAGTTCGTTTAGTTTTCACTGTTTAACAACAAATACAATCAAAAGATGGCAAGTACACAACACGAGATATTGTTAAGGCATTTAATTTAAGGTACAATTTAAGACTTGGAATTGAATTCTTCGTATATTTTATGGTCTGTTTTTCAGTTTATATTATCGTGAAGTTTCTTCGTTGTCTGCACTGAAGAAAAACAACGAATTTTAAAGGTTTTACAGCTCAGTAATAGAAGAAAATGCAAGAAATTATAGCGTCTTAAACCTTATTGAGTACTTCTTGTGTCCTTACATTCGTTTAAATGTTCTTAAAATAACTCTTTTTGTCTTCAATCTACGAAAGCTTATGAACTTCAGTGGCGCCCATCTTAGGTAGTGGTCACGTCCTCATACAGCTGGCACGCTAAATTCGGCCCCATGTCCTATCCAGTTTTACTGAGATCAGTGGACGTCACCCGTTATCATTGCATGTTGAAACAGCTTGTTACGGCTCAAATTCAACAAGCTTGTTTCAACCTTGTTCAGACAGGTTTGTAACGTGATTGCCATCGCATCATTGTCGCTTTATTACTCGGGCTACCCTGTGGTAGGCCAAGTTGGGTTTTTTAGTTTTTTTTGTTTTTTTGTCACGATTTTGCATTTTTGCACTTTTTACTTGCGCTTTTCGAGGTCTTTGCAAAAGTGTTTTTTTCCAAATTGCACTCGAAACCATACTATTACTTATTAATAATGTACATGAAAATGTTAGACAAATGTTCTTCCAGCTACGAAGTTACATACCACTCATTGCTCCACTTTTCGAAGCTTCAGTGGTTTAAAACTGCTTCGCTTCGTTCACTAAAACGTCAAGCGTTTTACTCATAGCATATAACCTCTTCTAGTCTTCTTGCAGGAACTTTAATGACAATATTAAAGCAAAATTCATTCTGTATTTCATCGAAATGTTCTTCGACAACTCTATGTTTTGGTCGCCATCTTCGATTTTCTCGTGAAGAAAAACCATCCTTCAAAATTTACATAGGCATCTCATTGGCTTTCCGGTAGTTTCCGGTTGTTTAGTAGCCAATCAGAATGCTTAATACACATTGAAATTTGCACTGTATTTCATTTTTCTGCACTGTATTACATTAAAATTGCACTCCTCTCGACCAATCAGGATGCAGTAATTTATTTTGTCATGTATATTACTAGCAGGTTAAAACGATAATGCTTGCCTTGACCTATGTTTTTGACAAATTACTGAACAAATGTTGTAATCAATAATTCACTTTTGTTAGAAATCCTCTGGGTTAAATCTAGTGGCACCTGCAGTGACGGTTTTAGCTGGAACTCTGTCCAAATTGTTTGCTCAATTAACCATTCCACAACATATCAAGGTTGCCATTGGAGCCCTTGCAAACCCGCTGACTTCATTCTTTTCTCATTGTCAGTCCAGGTAAAATCAATATAGAATTGTGTTATTGTTACTGTTTTTGGTATTAGACTCTTAATAATAATTTACACGCAGATCTGCTGTAATTTCTTTCTATTTTATTTTAGTTTGCTTGTTTTACTTGAAAATCGTTTTAGTGATAAAAAGTTTTCCAATGCGAAGTTTTTGCTTAAGGTAACAGTACTTTTAAGTGGCTATATAGGTTCAGATCACACTTCCACTACCGCTATTGTTACCGTAAATGTGGTTAAGCTGATGTAATGTTCGTTTTTTCGTTCGGTAGTCGTTTGAGACCTGCGACCATTACTGAACGTAAAAACAATATTTGACACGCTTAATTATATTTACGGTACCCTGGATGCCAGAGGTTCTTGGTGGAAGGGAGGAAAAGAGGGAAGGGAGAGAAAAAAGGGGGAAAGATGGGAGAAAGGAGGGAAGAACCTCTGGCGCCACGGCTTGCGAATCTCACTTCCATGTTTGTACCTTGGCACAGAACTTGTAAAACAGGTTTTGACTTTATGACGTCTATTTTTGATATACTATGGTGGGTAGTGAGACCTTCACTGGCGTTGTGTGAGGACTAATTTGGAGCATAATACTTAGTGTTCCACCACAGCAGCTACAACGCACTGTTATTAGTGGTATGTTTCATAAATTTGCCAGTTTACTTCGCTCATTTTTTAGCCTAATACTTTACGTTTGACCACACCAGTTAAGTTTCACGTGAAGTGTCTAGTTTCAGTCGGTAGGTCGACGTAAAATATGCCTGCGGTTTGATGTATGTTTGGGAGAAGAATGAAGCGTGGAAGGATTTATGTAGGTCTGTGTTCTTTGGATAACCCTCGACGCGTTTCGACCTTCCAGTCTTCTTCAGGAGGGATTTTGAGTCGATGTTGAAATCAGTAATGTTAAGACGAAATTACAGATATTAGAAGGCGCGTGCAACACTGAAGTATAATAGACAAGTTAAAAATAAAAATAAAGTCTTACTGAATGTCTGTGTAGTTTTGGTGTAGTCCGTAACGTACTGGCAATGCATCCGTGGTCGACTTTATAAATTGGTGAATTTCCCGCTCCTCTGTCCCGTGTCGATTATGTCGTTTCGTTATAGTATATATATCGTGTGTATCGCGTGGTTTGTGGTTTTAGTTATGTCGCCGTTACGTCTGAAATAAAAGGGTTATTGTGTAATCTGTCTAGTGGTGAGTGAGATAGTACATCCTACATGTCGGTTAATTAGTGTTCGTTCCAGTTGTAGTTACAATTGTAAATAAAATGTCGTAGTTGTCAGTATTCGCATCAGTTGGTTTGAGTCAGTTAACAACTATAAGTAAAACGTCGTGGGTCAGTAGGTGTCAGGTATATAGTTATGATTGTGAGTAAAACGTCTAGATGTCAAGTAAAACGTCGTAGATGTCAGTTAGTATTCGTTTCAGTTAGTTTGAGTCAGTTAACCATTGTAAGTTAAACGTCGCGTAGACGTCGGTTAGCATTTGTATTAGTTAGTTTCGGTCAATAGTTAACCAAGCAACTGCCGTTGTGAAGGGAGACTTGGTTTAGCTCCAACCCGTTCCCCACAAGTGAATGCCAATTTTCTATCCTCGGAAAAAGTGCTTTTAGAGTTGCAGAAACTGCTTCGGTATATATCTCTCCCATTTTCTCTGTCGTTTTTGCGTTTTGACTAAAAACTGTAAAAAGCTCTACCAAAACCGGTTTTCTTTGCTTAACCAATCATATCGCTTCAATCACTGCTAATTATAACTGACCAATCATGTGCCTAGTACAATTTCTGTACCCAGAATCTAAACATGGAAGTGAGATTCGCAAGCCGTGCCACCAGAGGTTCTTTCTCTCCCTTTTCCTTCCCTTTCCCCTCTCTTCCCTCTCTTTCCCTCCCTTCCCCCCTTCTTCCCCTCCCTTCCCCCTTTTCCCCCTCTCTTTCCCCTTTCCCCCCTCCCTTTCCCCTTCCTTCCCCCGTCTTTCCCCCAAGAACCTCTGGCATCCAGGGTATATTTACGGTAGCGGAAGTGTGATCTGAACCTCGCTATTATATGGCGCGTGTTACTACTGGTAAAATCACGCGCTGTGATTGGTTGCTGACGTTGCGAGAGTTCTTCGTAATGCTCGCAGGCATACAAGCATCAACAATTTCAGTTTCCGGCCCAATTATGATGCACTATATGGGATAGAATCAAAGGTCAAGTGAGCACAATTAAGTTAGTGCCATTGTTGTGACTCATGAATATGCTTTGTTAACAATGGCACTGACTTAATTGCTGCTCACTTGACCTTTGATTCTATCCCATAGTGCATCATAATTGGGCCGGAAACTGAAATTCTGGATGCTTGTATTATGGATATTGTTAATGTTCTACGAACAGAAAAAAAACAAAAAATCCTAAAAAAAGGAACTTTAATTGCCGCAAAACGATGAAAATATATGAAATAAATGACGATGAACATGAAATCCTCGCGAGAAAAAACTGTAGGCACTTTGACAAAGTCTAAGGAAGCGGAGACAAGGAAATACGTGATTGATTTTTTAATAAAAAGTGCTATATAATAAACTAAATAACGTCGACCGTTCGGTTTTTGCGGTAAAATATTAAACCTCAGCCTTGAAAGTATTAACGCTCGCGGTCTTGAGGTCTTGAGGCTCTTTTCCAGTCATCGCAAAAACCAAGTGTTTGCATCTAATTAAAAACAACTAGCAATGCTTGTTTTCTCGTGAGTTCTTTTTAATGAGATACAAGTACTCGCAGCAAGCTTTCGAACTACTTTCTGCGATGAGTGGAAAAGAGCCTTTAGTTTGATATTTTACTGTAATGACCTCACTCTCCGTTATTAAGTAGTTAATCATGCACTTATGCATGATTCACACAATCTGGTATTCAGTACAAATTTATAGGGTATTGGCAATAAAAATTAAGTTTGTTTAATTTTAAAGAACTGGTGAAATTGTAATAGAAGATCTTTTACAACTTTTTCGTATCTTTCTTCGTTTGCAAGATATTTCAATTTGTTTAATATGTAAATGAGATGGGCTCTGCATGACGTTAGGAGCAGGGTACAGTATTTTTACACAAAGCAACATCAGTTATGAAATGTTCAGTGTCACAAGGCGTTTTTATGCGCACAGTTTCAAGTGATTTCGTTGAACAAATTTAGAGATATAACTGATTTTGTTACGTGTGAAAATACTGTACCCTGCTCCTGACGTCAGAGCCCATCTCATTTACATATCAAACAAATTGCAATATCTTGAAAATGAAGAAAAATACGGAAAAATTGTAAATGATCTTCTATTACAATTTCATGAGTTCTTTCAAATTAGACAAACTTAATTTTTGTTGCCAATGTCCTTTAAGGTGATTGAACAGTAGCCTCCTTCGCAGACGTTCTAATGGTTCGCTTACCTCCCCATGTACTAATGTCTGCTCACCCGAGAGCTACATTCCATTCCCTTTGTGTACATGGACCAATGAAATTTTACCATTGTCGTGCTAAGCTGCATGGTGTTGTTATATGTAATTTGTTTAGTCGAAAGCTAATATTTTGAAAAATTTAGCCTAGAACTTCACGAAATTTACGAAGGATGTCGTTTTGACTATGTTCTTGCTGCCTATGCAAACAAATAAGCGTGAAAGTCAGTGTAAAGCATAAGAGCGTTGAGAGAAATTTAAGATTGTAATTTGTAAACAAAAGCTCAAATTTAATAGGTGTTTAGTGTCTGAACCGACTGTCTGAATTAGTTTACTTGAAAGCTAACATTTCGCTTACTATAGCTCAGTAATGACGAATTTTAAGATAGACAGAAATTTAAAATTGTATTGGTGTTTATTAATAACAGTGTCTAGCAACGACCTCGATGTTATTCAGCTTCATATTCCAGGCAGTGGCGCTTTAACTTTATTTCATGTACATGTATTCATATTACAATTCACAGTTAATACAACATCATCTTATTGATTCTATTTACGCCAATTACTAAACTATAAGCAATAGTTTCGAAATATTTGTTCAAAACGATCAGCTCAAGCCTCAAGGTCGAAGGTCAGGTTTCCAGATATTGGAAGTCTTACTCTGATTGGTCAACATTTGGAAAGGAATTTGCTGCTCGGGTAAGCAGCCGGTAGTTGAGGGGAGTGAGAACGAACCCGAACTGACGGCTGCGAAGGAGACTATAGTTGAACAGATGTGAAGTACAAAGTTACTTACCCCCATTCCATAGCTGACTGATAGTTGGGGTTTCTTTGCCAGTTGCCAATTAGTAGAGTTAGGAAGTAAAATAATATAAATATTGTAATTACTATATTTTTTCTTCTCTCCAACAGATTGAAAAGTTGTGGACGGATATTCTGATGTGCCTTCAAAGTCGTTACACTGCAGCTTTTGATTCTGATCTCCTGGCAACCATGACTGAACTATTGGTAAGTTTCTCGCTATCACTCTCTCGCCCAGTGTACATTGGAAATTGACATGGTGATGTATTCCCCCTAACCACAGACATATGCGTCTGGACGTACTTGGGCAAAGTTTTTTAGTGCGTCTTTTAATGCGTCTCAAATTTCGTCTTATTAGACGCATTATGCGTCCAGACGAACTATACGCTTTAATGCGTCTTTACCGACGCACTAAATCATATAGTATAATGCGTCTGACGGTATAAAGACGGGCAACGGACGAAGAAAGCAAAAAACTGTGACAGCGTTTGTACTTAAAGCTTGCGCAGCGGCATTTCGCATCACGTCTGAATTCAAGATGACGTCTTGCAATACAAAACCTGTATAACTGGACAGGTGGAACTTAAATATTTTAGTTTTAGCTTAGTTGACGAAAGATATGAGTATGCTCGTCAACTTGATACGTTAGCTTTAAAGAAATCAGCTAATCTGAGGGTATTCAAACAGATCAAACAACGTTTTTTCACCATTTTTTGGGTTTAAACAAAATTGTTTCACAGCAAATTGTTCTTGTGCTTTCTTTTTGCCGACATAAGTTTCACGAGCTGCAGCATAGCCGCCATTTTGAAATTTGCCGCTTGCTAATTCTGCTAACTTAGGGCCTATTTTGCTAGCTAGCGGCGGGAATCGCCTATTGTCTTTTAGTTTGTCTTACAATTCGCCCATCTTTACACTAGGCGGATAAAGATACAGGCGAATTATGCGTCCAGACGCAAAATGCGTCTAGTATAAAAAGGGCCATATAAAAAGCGCTCGAAACATTAGACTACCACGTTCTCTGTTTCGGCAGTATATCTAACCTTACTATATTGCGAATATACTATGGATTGATGAATTACGTATACATGTTTATTATAGTTATGTTCGCTGCAACGTCAGCCTTCCTGTAGTCGTCGATTAAGGGATTCGAGGTTTATCAAAAGGTTTATAATAAAACACAATAATTATCAGGCAATACAAGCAGTGACGAGATCTTGTTCCGAAGATCTTTCGGAATTGTACGAGTAAATACCGATGGACTCCGAACGAGAAAGTGTCCCAGCGCAATGCGGCACACATTTTACCATTAACCGCCGTGAAAGAAATCTCTAATATTTCGAGTTGTTTGTCTCAGAAACAAAAAAATTTAACAGTACCTAAAATTTTAGTTATCCTTGATTGCCCAGAGCCATATAAATCGCTCTCGAACAAACGTCTCAGCAAAATACGGACCAGATCTTTCGGTTGTCAAAATATTGTTTCTTCCCTTCTCATTTTTCTCTTCCTCGAGTTCAATCTCATACCCAGACTCCCGCAAGTCCAATATTGTGACGTGGGCTCACTGTGTCCGTGAGTAGTGCCATTAGCAACAATGACGTCATAGTTGCCATACCCGAAGGCATTTCCGACAATGCGCCATTTTGAATTTAACAAGATTTCCAGTTACAAAGACCAATATCTCCAAAACTTTAAGAAACTTTCCATCGAGGTTTTGTCAGATGTGCTAGACTATCGTCTACCTCAATATGATGGAGAAAAATTAAATGCATTTTTTTATGTTGCATTACGTTCACAAACTTATTTCCACCTTATTCTATTAATAGGAATCGACGTTTTGCCATCCTCGTCGACAGTTAAGAAACCAGACCATAATGTTTTGGAACGCTACGTTTGCCCACGCTGACTATTTGGATTATCCAACAAGTTTAAGGTAGGAAGCTGCTCTAGAACGCGAGCGGATGCTTAACTTTTGCATATATGCCGAAATGAATTATTTATTGTGAAGTAGACGCGTATCGCTGTTTTCTGTATATCCCTAGAAAATGGGACGTAAAAGAATGTATGTTTTGTTAAGGCACTTGCTACCGCGGATACTACCGGCTTTTCCACAAGTTTGTTTATAGCAGTGAGGTCAAATCAATAACAACGACCTTGCAGTCTCGCAAGTCGCAATTCCGGTGTAGCGATCAGGTGTGGAAAAAGTTAATTTCTTTCTGGGACCACAGACAGAAAACAAAAAATTTTCTGCCAGTTCCTGGTGGTTACTACAATGGGATGAGTGTGACCATACACGGTGCCAGAGGGCAGAGGTTCCTTTCACACTTGTGATTGTATTTGTAAAACGTCGTTTTTGCAAGTTTACCCCTCGTTCTCCTTGCATCCAAGTGACCGAGTGATCCGACCTCGCGCGCGTTATTCATTTCCATGAGCAACAAGCGTGCCAATGTGAATTTGTGAAAGGATTGTTTCACATGTTGCATTCTGTATTTCACTATTTCCAACTGTACCATGCAGACCTTCATACTAGTATAATTCTACTACCATAATTGGTAATCTTATCTTTCTTTTTTCTATTTTTAAAATTATTTTTGTATAGTTCTCTTTTTTTCTTTTATCAACAGTTGCTTAACTTTTTTCTTTCTTTTGACTTAAAATATTTTCTGGGAACCCCCAAAATTTTCTAGGACCAATGGTCCCGTGGTCCGATACTTTTTCTACCCCTGGTAGCGATCTGTGCTGAGATTGTATATTGATTTTTGTGATCGAATGTTTAACGTCAAGATTAGTCAATCCTTTTTGTCTTGAAATGGTTGTCTGATGAGAACTCTTGCTACAAAAGTAAAATTTTTGTGTGGACTTTTCTAATAGTTGGGACCATATAGAAAAAACAGAATTGGTCTGTGATCAGAAGAAAAACAATACGAACTAAAGGGCTCTCAGACTGTTCACGCGAGTCCGGTATAGAAAATAAATGGTAAAATGTGGTTATGTTCACGCGAATCCGTCATATTTTAACGACGCTTTGAAGGTGTTCGCACGACTCTGGAACCTTCTGGTGTACATCCAGTATTTCAAGGCTGCATGTGCACTGTTTATATAGCCATATGTCGTCAAAAGTAAATGGAAACGAGGAGCAATTCAAAGAATATTATCCCACCAAAGTGTATAGTGCATTCTTGGTTTACAATTTTAGTCTTTCTGTTAGGAACTCACCTTATTGACTTCATCTTCTCCTATTTGCACTGGCTAGTCATTGTTGTAATGATGTTATAATTGTTCAAACAGCAGCACAATTTCTTAGCAGAAGCTTTCCGAAGTTGAAAAGACAAATAAAATTTTCCATCGCTGAAAAATAGGAACTGGGTACTAAAGCGGAGCGCCGGATCATTACTTTTATGATAACTGTGCTTGTGCAAAGTTTGAATAATTTCTACTTCTTAGTTTCAGATATATTACTCATTTTGTAAATCTTATTTTTGCCTGTGTGAGTAAATGACATCACGAGGCACCTAATTTACATGTTTCAGAAACTGAAATATCTCGAGAACAAGACAATATTTTGAAAAACTGAAAACGCCGGTATTCCTCATTTGGAAATTATAGTTTACTGGTATCAATACTAGATTCACGATTTTTTCGTCGTAGTGCCACTTTAAGGTTTGTCTGCAACTAGCCAAACCTAGAGCCTGGTTTCCATATAGCCGTAAGAGCCGGCGGCATGGCTGCGGAAAGGGGCGATGGTCCAATCATAGACAGTGTTGAATTAGCCAGCAATAAAAAGCTGTATGCGATTGGACCATTGCCCCTTGCCGCAGCCATGCCGCCGGCTCTTACGGCTATATGGAAACCATGCTTTAAAAGAGCCTATAATGAGCTGTGATGTAATATTTCATAAACGAGTGGGAGTGGTTTACCAGCGGTTACCAACACGAGACGACAATGAAAATCACGAGGCGTTATAACCGGGTAATTTTCATTGTTCTCGAGTGTTTGTAAAACATGAGAGAATAATGAAAATCACGAGTGATTTTTATTGTTTTCGAATGTTTTACAAACACGAGAGAACATTGACAATTACGAGGTAATAGGCCTAGTGAATTTTGTTGTTCTCGAGTGTTTGCAACCCCTGGTAAAACACGATACACGAGTTTATGAAATAGCTTCTCAATGGTCAATTATTGTAGAGGGACTTGGTGATATTGGTGCATGTTAGATTTATAGACAATGATTTCACGTTGAATTTATAATTAAGAAATGTGGTAATAAACGGGTCTTTGTTTGCGCCGTTTATTATCTGATCTCTTAATTATGAATTCAGTTTGCACGACCTTTACCGGGTTTCAAAACTCATACACATGACCAAATATTTTTCTCTCATTGGCTAATTAGCTCATGAATTTGAGAATTTATGTTGAAACGGTCCTCGCCGCACACTTTTGTTTTTTGCTTATTAATATTTCTATGGTTGAGCGATTCAACCTAAACGCTGCTATTGGATGCATTACTTTATTATACTAAAAATACATTGTCTTCACAGTACACAAGTTTGAATAAGCGTGAACAAAAAAATGAGTATCCATCAAATATTGAGAGATATTTTCCTTGTGTTTGTTTGATCTACTGAAGCTATATAGGTGTTCATTTGTTTTATTTCTGAATTATATGTGCTTGCAGGGGAGGGTGTTTATACTTTAAGACTACCGTTACTTACATTATGTTGGTTATTTTTGTCTTTTTCTTATATTAGGCCGTGCTTGCGAACTGTTCTAGAAAAAACGCCCCTGACTTTACCTGGTTGGGAAAATTCTGAGGTACAGCGATCTAACACTTTTTTTCGTTTTGATTGTCATATTTCTTCAAATTAACCTTTGTTAAAAAAAGATTGATCTTTACAGTTAAAAAGGAAATTTCTTCCCACTTCTGTAGTTTGTTGTGTATTTGCATTTCTATAGCTGCTACAGAAACGTGAGAAAAATCTAGCGATAAAAGTCGCTTATTCTTGATTTATATTTGTTTGTTGGTATCGATTTGGGAGAAACATTCATTATATTATGATTAAATTCCATGAAAGCTAAATTATACTTTTTATTCACATATTTTTCGACAAAATATTTTCATACCCTTCAGTAGTGACTACAGAAATACATTTATACACAACAAACTACTGATTAAGTAGAAGTGGAAGGTGTTTCTATTTTGACTGTAAAATAGGACATAATTGGTTTTATCAAATTATATAATATAAATTTAAAATATTTGTCACTAAGGCCTGTTCCAAACGCCGCTCTTCTTATGTGCCGAACCTAATGATAATGACCTAAATCCTTTGTTTATGCTGATTTGCATTAGGTTCGGCGCATGAGAAGAGCGGCGTTTGGAACGGGCCTAAGATTTTTTGGGTGATTTTGTTTTCTAGGTTCCGCCGTTTGACTTTCCGGCAACATTGCAGGACGTAAGCATTGTATACTCATTCAATTTTGTTCTTGTTTTGTTTTCTGTTTTTATAGCGATGAAGGCTATTTCAGATCCACTGAAGCACCTGCATGGTTATATAAATTTATGCCCAACATAACTCGGGTATACTTTGTTGGCATGATCCTACCCAAGCCCCAATTCTATTGAAGCACCTGCTTGGTAATCAATCAATGTCCAATTTGAATAATGCACTATTCGTAGGTTAGGATTTGGTTTGGGGTCATGTCTACAATAAAATACCTGGGTTACGTTGGACATGAATTTATAACCAGGTGCTTTAGTGGATCTGAAATAACCTTCGCCTTTTTATAGACCGGGTGTTTTTTCCCCATAATATACCTACAAATACGTGTGTGTATATATAACGTTTCACAAATAAACCCCATTCCCCATTGTCTGCAGTGTTATTATAAACCGATTACTGGTCTATTCGGAATCGTGTATTCTGATTAGTTATCTGCTCATAGACAACTTAGGCTCGTTACCTATAATAGGGACCTTAAGCAAACTAAGGACGACGACGGAATTAAGTTACTACATTTAACTCGTTCCTGACGGAGGGCTTCCCCAGAGATGAATAAAATCGTCTGGCGTTAGCCAGAATAAAATACTAAAGACCAATTCGAACAGGAAAGAGTTAGAGAGATAGTTTATAACTCATTCCTGTCCGAGGGCTTCCCCAGAGATGAATAAAATCGTCTGGCGTTAGCCAGAGTAAAATACTAAAGACCAATTCGGACAGGAAAGAGTTAAAAGAAACCATGGATCAGGACATCGTATAGTGTATGCTTTATGTAATATTTTGTAAGACCTTTAAAAAGCAGCCATAGCTTCGACAACATGACGTATAATAGATTAACGCCTAAGTAAACTAACAGCTTTTGCTGTTCCTCGCAACAACGTTGTCTTGAAAACGTGAAAACGCTTTAGTTGACGTTGTATGTGCACGAGGGCGGTGTTGTGATTACTCTTGGGACTACAAATTTTTCAACGCTTTGTTTTTGTTGAAAAATACTATTGTACTTGGGTCGTCCCTAATAGCTGCACGTATACGACGTCGCATAGTTAATAGAAACTAAACATGGTTTGGAAGCTCAACCATAGTTAATGACTAAACAAGTCATTGTTTTATGTTTTTGTTCAGGTTTATGGAAATTTGTCCACTTTCACGGTTACTGAACACGTTGCGTTTTCTGTATAATGAAGCAATCCTCCAATAGCAACGTTTGGGTTCAATCACTCAACCATACTGTTTAAATATTAATAAACCTAAAACAAAGGATTTGTGCACCTTCATGTACCTTTCAACATGAATCGTAGTTTGATTTGTTAACCGCTTTGAAGTTTGCCGGGTTTCCAAACCATGTTTATTTTCTGTTAACTATGGACGTCACAACGTCGTGGTATGTACAAAAACGTGGCGCACGAAACACAGTCGGGTGTGTCACTGATGTTCTTTCCATGCTGTGACATCTTATGTGTATCTATAAACTGGACAGATACGATTTTATTTTTATTTTTGTATAATATAATTTAACAATAACGTGACTTATATGTGCATTTTCACTTGTTGTGGCTCATGATCTATTAGAGGAAGCTGAGCTGCACAGATTACATCACTAAGTAACGTGGTCAATTTCTGTAATCCAATCACGGATCTCACTGCAATATCACGAGCCAATACGTCGGCTGACGCGATTCATCTTTTTCAATGCCCCAGAAATTTTCCAGAAAAATTCAGTAAATCTTTTGAAATGTATTTCTATTTTGCCGTTGTTCGTTCTGTTATATAGATGCACAGATGACGTCGCAACGTGGTAAGAACATCAGTGACTCACTCGCTTCGGCGGATCGTAGACCACTTTCTTTGTTCTTACCACGTGACATCATCTGTGCATCTATATAACAACGAACAACGGCAAAGTAGAACTACATTTCAAAAGATTTACTGAATTTGCATCCATAGGGAGCTTAAGCAAATACAAAGTGAACGTCGAGGACAACATCCTTAATACAATAGAATTTTCGGTAAGAGCATCAGTAGGGACTTTAAGAACACACAACGACTACGACTACGGCAACGTGTTTGAACAATAGAATTGTATGTCATATACAAAGAGCTTTTGCAAATGACGGTCCCAAGACTAATTTTCATGCCGTCGTTATACTCTGTTTGACAACGTAGAAAAAGCATTTTGACGTAAAGGCAACGCGGAACCTGAGTCACTACAGAAGCCGTGGAGAAGTTTAACATTACTCTCGCGACTAACATAGATTGAACAAATGTTTTTCTTCAAAAATTTAAGAACAAAACGAAATTTGAATGTATCTTGAAATTTGAATGTATATAAATACACCATTTAATACCACTGTTAATACCGTAGCCGTAGTGCGTTGTCTGAATGTTAAAGTCCCTACTTACTCACTCGCTTCGGTGGATCGTAGGCCACTTTCTTTGTTCTTACCACGTTGTGACGGCATCTGTGCATCTATTGAGAGCTTAAGCAAATACAAAGCGAACGTCGAGGACAACATCCTTAATACAATAGAATTTTCCTCACACAACAAAAAAAATGAATAATTTTTAGTCCCAAGACTAATCTTAACGCCGTCCCTGTTCCACATACAACGGTATTCCGATCATTTTCACGTCTTTAGGACAACGTTCACCATGAAACGGCGAAAGCTATGCGACATTTTAGAACTATAAAGCTTTTGGATGTCGAAAAACATACTACGTAATAATTCAATACTACGTAAATGATTCGGAGTTTCTACTAGATATAGATACTGAACTTTAGATTGCCGTCTTCGTCCTAGCTTGCTTAAGCTCCCTTATACGGCAAAATAGAATCTATCTGTTAAAATATCCAAATTATCCTTGAGACTCTAATCAACTCCATTGTTTCATCCGTGAGACTCTAATCTATCATTGTTTGTATTTATTTTGGTGTAGTCTGAAGAAATGACACCAAAGGAGAACATCATTAAACCTCAAGTAGTAATAGCCAACTCACCAAAGAGAAAGCATGGATCATCTTCGCCTGGGAAACTGAAAGGCAGCTTCTTACACAAAGCGTTCAGTTCTGATAAGACTGACCGACTGTCGCCCTTCAAGGTTGGTGCATATAAATTGTATATCTTCAAGAAATTCTGTAGGTTTGCAGTGATGTTGTAAACGTCTTTGATTAAGAGATCTAGGAAAAGTCGTATCCGCCACACTGCATTTACATAGGTCATTTAAATTCGGCAGGCGAATTATATATGTGGCAGAAGTTGTCGAATTCAATTCATGAATTGTGATAGCGTTGAAAAAATCCACACTTTTCCTTCCTTGTCTTTTTTCTGTCCATTAGCACATTTCGTTTGGGATTCGATGTTTGAAACAGCAGTCACATTTTAATCGCACACATTCGAATTGGATTGAAGTGGATTGAGTGAATTGAAATGCATTGAATTGTATATTGTATTGTATTCGACACGGCATGCATCAGTGTGAAATTTGAAATGTGCTTGATGCCATACGGTCTTATTCGTCAAAGCTATACATCAGGAGAGAGTTAAAAGCTTGTTCTAAGCAGGGACACAAGCTGTTGTCTTCTTCTCCAGCCAAATTATAGTTTTCGTAGTTTTATTGTTGTTTCCTATAATTTTTCCTCGGCATTCTTGCAATTTTAGAACAATCTGGAAAGTTCAGCAAGCAAACGAAAGTCTCCAGCTGGTGCAAACGTCAGACGTAAATTACCGCTGTCGTTAGATAGTGGCGACGATAAGGTGTGTGCAACTGCGTATATTATCCGTGTCGTGAAAACACTTCGTCTTGTATCCAGGCTTTCTGGAAGTCCTACTTTCTACTTTTTTCTTATTTTTATGCTTTTCTACTTTTTGTTAAAAAATCCCATTTTTTTAAAAGTTCAATAATAATAATTTATTAATGCCAATTTTGCAGTAAAAAATAAATGAAGAACATTGGTAAAATGGTTATATTGGTAGTCACGAGAAAAATCCTACTTTTGTTATCTCTTTTTGCCCCCCCCCCCCCCCCCCCCCCTATTTTTCTCCTTTCTGATCTAGACTTGCCTGAAAATATAAACTTTCTTCCAGGATTTTGTTGTTATTGCTCCGTCTCCCAAAAAGAAAAGATTGTTAACTGAACACCAAAAGGAAGTGAGAAAGGCGAAAAAACTAGGAAGGTACGCAGGAAACGACACTCGCATTGTAAAATAAATTTGGAAGGCAACGGGTGCAATACAAAGAAACGTGCAATACCTTACTGAAAATAAGTATTGTAGCATCTTAGGGGCTGTTTACATGAACCATTGATTAGGATCGTACTGTGATAATGAAATTCGCATAACCCGAGTGAGTTTAACTGCAACCCGATTAAATTAGCTTTCATATTTCAAACTCTCTTCATCTGACTATTAAACACTGGTGGCACTCTAATGACACTGATATGCTATCAGCTATCTGCTTTTGTTTTTGTGTAATAACTAATTATATAATTTGGCTATTCTTTTTGTGTTCTTCCCCAGCGTTTTGATGTGATCTTCAGATCTTGTACTTTGAGTTAGTTCTTCTAGTAGAACTAATCTCTAGTCCATGCATATAGAAACTAGAAGCGTATTAAGCATTCACGTATTGTGATGGTTATTTATAGTCGAGGAGGAGAAGCGAGAAAACGTCGACCACGTAGCACCCCCACTACACAATAGTTTTGACTCCAGATTATAATAGGCTGATACCCATAGAACATTGCTAGGTCAGTCGTACTCACAAATTGTGGGGTCAGTGAGTGGCCTGCTACATAGAAGGGGTGGGTGGTCCTTACATTGACAGACTAAATGCACATGAAACGAAAATTAAGTTTGTCTTATTTAACACTTAAAATGATAGAGTAACATCTTTTGCAGTTTTTCGTTTCCTTGCTTCGTTGTTGAGATATTTCAGTTTGTTTGAAATGTAAATTAAACAATTTGACATCACATGTGCATAATGAGTTATCAGAGAAGGTTATATATCTTTGCTATTATCAAACATATAATCACTTGAAAATTCTACATGTTTGGCGTTGTGAGAGAAACACACGCACATACTTCCTTCGAATTAAGTTTGGTTTGATAATAGCAAAGATATATAACAAACTGAAATATCTCAACAACGAAGCAAGGAAACGAAAAACTGCAAAAGATGTTAGTCTATCATTTTAAGTGTTCTTTTAAGTTTCATGTGCACTTTAAGTCCGTCAATGTAAGGACCAACCCACCCCCTCTATGTAGCAGGCCACTGACCCCACAATTTGTGAGTACGACTGACCTAGCAATGTTCTATGGGTGTCAGCCTATTATAATCTGGAGTCGAAACTATTGTGTAGTGGGGGTGCTACGTGGTCGACGTTTTCTCGCTTCTCCTCCTCGACTATTAAAAGCAAATAGTTTTTCATGCATGTAGATGATTTAGGAGATTTCACGTTATTTATTCCCTAGTGATCATCCCGTTCTTTATAACATGCTCGACCAATCTCAAGATGGAATGCAGTTTTCAGAATGGAGCCAGTCGCTGAGTCAGTCGCTGAGCCAGAATCTGTAAGTTAGTTTGTCACTCGTTTTCGGTCATTCAAGTGATTTTTTCAATTTTATTATGAATTCTCATTCTCTGAAGTTTGACATGAAATGGTCAGCTACTAGAACTTACGTTTGTTCCCCCCTTTTAAGATGCATTACAACATTATGTTGACTGGTTAAACTTGGCTTTCTTTTTGCAGGAAAGATATAGAAGCAGCAATGAGTGTACAAATGGGTATGTTGCGAATTTGGAATTATTTTTGGTGATGGACTAACTTTCTCGGGGGAGTGTGGTGTTGGAGAGAATTGTAAAATTGGTTGGTTGGATGATGGCAGGGTTGGTTGGTGTGGTAGGGTGGTTGGTGTAGTTGGTTTGGTTTGGTTTGGTTTTGGGGTGGCTTTGGCTTTGGTTGGTTGGTTGGTTGGTTGGTTGGTTGGTTGGTTGGTTGGTTGGTTGGTTGGTTGGTTTGTGGGGTGGTTGGCTTCTTAGGGACTAAACTTGTCTTCTAGGGCACGTTTACACATTGCGATTAGTTGGACCGGTTTATGGTTTAGTTGTATGTCAAAATGAGAAACGGTTAACGGATTGTTGTGACACATTTTAATCATAGGAACACTTTGTTTTGTATAAAATTGTTCAACTACATTCCAGATGATGTGATTGGGCAACAAATAGACAAGAATCCAGACAAAGAAATGGACAGCTTCCCAAACGTCGCTGACCAAAGCTTTATTGCTCCTCAAGATGATAACGCAAACAAGGCCAATGAATTGGGCAAGTCACTTGATATGAATCCAGATGGGGAGAACACAATGGGCAAAACAAACGCTGACGAGTTTGAAGTACGAGATGGCGACAGAACTATTTGCAGTGATAATTGCGACGTGAACACGAGCGTCGACCAGGATGAATTGTCGCCCGAATTTATTCCTTCATCACAGACTCCTCAGAGTTTTCCGTTACGGGAAAACCAAAATGGCCGAGCCCACGTCCCATTCCAAAGTCTTGTTACAGCGGAGCGCCTTCCTGGATTCTGCACTTGCTCAGAGTGCGACACCAAATGCAATGCAGTAGCAAATGCAGAACCTGTTAAAACCGGAGAGGCCCAAGCGAAAGATGGAAAGGAGGCAAGACTGAACGCTTTCGCAACCACTGAATCCCCAATGGACGAAGGCGTAAGGAGTACCGGTATTGTACTTACAAAAACGTCTCCTGTATCAAGCCGTACTCGTCTGAAAAGGAAACCCACTAACTCATTCTGTGGAACACCTAAGGCCAAAACCAAAAATGCTGCAAAGCCCATTCCTTTGTTATCGGATGGTGAAGGAGAGGTAAAGCACGTGGCAGAAGCCGTTGATCCGCCATTGATAACATCAAGCGAAGAAAGCGAATGCTCAGATCATCAACTTGATGACACTCAGATATTGTCTCCTGTCGAGAATGGCGCGAATTCTGTGGCTTCAATTGCCATCGGTGACGATAAAGGACCCGTTAGTTCCGACCAGACGGCCAAGGAAAACGAGACTACGTCGTCACCGGTAACTGGCAGCTCTTCGAAGTTTCCCTTTTCTAAAAATGTTTTCGTCGGTAGCCCGTTACAGCGACCAACACGGACATTTAGTTCACCTGCGGCCTCTCCGACTACTGGAATACTCAAAAGAAGCAAAGGAAAAGTTGACACTCCGTCACCTCCTGGGAAGGTGAGTTGAGCTATCAAAATTCGTTTAACGTTCAATTCTGGTTTTTAATATTTCTTGCTTTCTACCTTGGACAGCCTGCTTCGCAACCTCGTACCCAGGGTCTTATCTCCGCTCCCCGCCCACCACGCTACGAAAAGACCCTGGTTGCGGCTGGTCACGTGCCGCCTTAACGAATTTTATATCAAGGGAGGGGTGGTAAGCTTTAGTAAGCTGCACAGTCAATGCTACAACGCAAGTCCAGTTTAAATACTCCTATTCTAAAATCTGATATTAGAGAGTTTAGTCCAACCTCGTACCCAGGTTTGTATCTCAGGTTCGTATCTCCGCTGCTCCGCCCGCCGCTGCGAAAAGACCCTGGTTGTGGCTGGTCACGTGCCCCCTAAAAATTGGGGTGTTTTTTAATTAACGATCTAAAAAATACTTAGGGAGGAGTGGCAAAGGCACAATTACAAGTTTTTTACCTTTGTTTATACAAATAATATATTACGTCTGGCGTCGTCAGACTGGCGCCAGGCTGGCTGTCTGATCGCAAAATATCTGTTAAAATGAAAACAACAAAAAACCAACGTACTCGGTCTTAACATAACTTGCTTTCTTCCGTTGTGTACGTTGTCAAAGATCGTGTCGAATCCAAAAGTTAAAGAAACCCCGAAGAAGATGTACTAATCGGCTAATGTACCGTCGAATACGTGTCGACTTTGTCGCAGTGTTGGTGATATGAAGTACCTTAAAAATTTGTCACATCAAGGCGAATTTTATTCGGCAGAAATGTTTTACCGCAAAAGACTTGTATAATCAGCTGCCGGCCATGTGAAAGAAGATTACAAAATTTCACAAAGTTCAAGAAACAAGACGTTGGTTCGCGAGAGCCAAACCGCTTTCTCTGCGTGTACATGTTATTGCTTGCATACTTATTTTGTTTCAGTATAACCAAGTGGAGCTTTCTTTTCCTTGTTACAGACTCGCCATGTGTCATTCGCCTATCCTCTAAGAGAGGAGAAAGAAATCAGCATTGAATCAATAGAAGAAGATATGTTAACAGAAGAAGCGGAGCCGGTTGAAATTACTAACGATTTCACTAACATTAAATCTACTCCTACGGTTAGTTCGCTTTTCGTTTGATTTTTGTTCGTTTGTTTTTTTGTTTTCTGTTTTGTTTTTTTTTGTTTGTTTTTTTGTTTGTTTTGGGGTTTTTTTTTGGGGGGGTGTTGTTTGAGGGGATTTGTTCATGTGTTTACATCGGATTCAAGTTGAGCGTTTAACGACAATAATTGTCGCGTTAGTTGCTACTGATGAATTATATGACGTTTCTAGTAGGGTGAGGCGGTTTTTATAAAAAACAGAAAACCGAAAACCGCCCGAAAAAAAACGAAAAAAACGAGTGAACCGATTTTTTTTTTGGCTTCGTGACGCTTATTTCCTGGTGTCAATGGCGCGTTGCTGGCGAAGAGGCTCTTTACTGTAGGCGGCATTTCGGATGAAGCCGCGTTGCTAGCGTTCGTCGGCCGACTCACTGCTGCCTTTCGTCCCGGCGGCGTCATCGTGGCATATTGGGTAGGATGGATTCTTCTAAGATGCTGCATCAAATTCGATGTATTGCCTCCCTTGTTTTTTACGGACCGCGTGCAAATTTTACATTCAGGAGAATCGTCCGGTTTTTTGGCTTTCTTGAAGAAATGCCAAACAGCACTTTGGCTCATTTTGGCAGAGAAATGTTACCAATAACCAACAGTTTCGGACAGCGTAACAAAGTATTCCAAGTTTCAACGAACGGTTACTTAAAAAGGCAAAGCTGAAAGAGCACGAGTCAGAAAATATACGCGATATAACATTGAAAGCGAAAATTGGTTAATTATTCATGTTACGCTCCGACTGTTTATGAGTCATACACCAATTTTACTTTAGACCTGTCTTCGCAGAGGTCCGCCTTCATTTGAGCCAATCAAAATTCATCTTCGTTTGATCCGCTTATGCGTTCAAGCTCGTGCGAATCTGAATCGAAGCCTTTCCGTAATTTCCGTTCTTATATCGGAGATCATACCTGGCAATAAACGTACGGTATTTCGAAGGCGCAAATCTCTTCAGTCGTTTTCCCGTCAATTCCGTGTGTAAACGCAACAAAAACCCTTGTAAGTATGGTTCGATTTTATTGAAATACCGATTTTTCTTTCGATTTTTCGATTTTTTCGGTTTTTCGGTTTTCCTCCAAAAGCAACATCGGTTAAATCGGTTTTCAAAAAACATCGGGTTTTTTCGGTTTATCGATTAACCGCCTCACCCTAGTTTCTAGGCAAAATGTCAGACGTTGCTGGGCGGGACTTACAAGTTCTTACTAAATTCACACGCAACGCAGATATTTATAGACATAACGTTGTATAAGGGGCCGTTTACATGAATCCGGATTGAGTTTCAATCCGGATTGAACTCATTCCGCTTCTGATCAAACCCCTTTATCTGTTTACATGAATCCGGATTGAGATCAGCTCATTCCGGATTGAGTTCAATCCGGTTCTCATTCCGGATTGAAATCTCATTCCGGATTGAAATTTGGTTCCGGAATCATGTAAAGGCGATGCGAGTTTCATTCCGGAATGAAAAACGTGACAGAGAGGACTAGAACAAACAATGCATGCGTGTTTTCAAATATTTACGGATTTCAGATTTCAGGCGGATTTCAATCCAGAAACCCAATTCCCATGTAAACACGGATTGACATCGCTTTTCAATCCGGATTCATGTAAACGGCCCCTAAATCCCGCCCAGGATTTTGCCTGGAAACGTCTTAATTAACATTGCAACTAACGCGTATTTGTTGTCGTTAAAATGTACTTCTTAAGTTCTGTGTAAGGTCAACTTAAGGCAAATTATTTTCCCGGCTTGTTATATGCGCCAAAGTATGGAGAATACGGATGTGATGATAAAAATTTGAAGCAAACCGCACTTTTTGTTGATTTCTGAATTTTTTAACGAAGTATTCTAAAAAAAGCCGTGTTGTATAAAGAGTCTGGCACTAGCAATTTTGTGGCGTAAACAGTTGAACTTGGACGATTGAAATCATAAGAAAATCTGATTTATGATGAACATAACTTGTGCAACCGCACATGTATTAAAGTATTTGACACTTTTTGAATGTGTTTTAATGGATCGTAAAATCGTTCCTCCGTTTACGTCATACACTTGCTAGTGCCATACTCTTTATACAACACGGCTTTTTATAAATATATTTCAAAATTCATCGACTCAACATCCCAAAATCAACGGAAAAAAGATTTCAATTAAATTTGTTTTCATCATATTCGGATTCTACGTGCCTTAATACATATATAAAGCGAAAAATGTAATTTGCCTTGGGTTGACCTTTAAAAGTTTTTCTTTTTAAATTCGTGGTTCTTTCACAGGCTTGATGAGCGCAAGTCAAGCTCAGACCAAGTTGAATGTTTATTTTTGGGCGAGCAGAACGAGTAGGCTACTATTTGTAGAAATGACGTCATATCTACATCTAAAAACTATATCTATAGGTGTGACGTCAGAATTCAGCGCAATAGTGCTCCGTCGTGATGACGTCACTATTTAAGTTTCTCCGCTTTTACCCATAATTCTTGCAGTCCGAACAATAGATAATTGCTCATTTGCAATCATTTGAAAGTCAATTTTGGTTTGTTTGTCCGCATTTTGTACTATAAATAGCAGCTCGACGGTACGCTATTATCCGTATTCCGGCAACCAATCAAATTTGAAATTGAGTAAAAAATGTGTAATAATAAAAATTATTGGCTATAGCCCAGCAAATAATTCTTAAAAAAACAGCCATATCAAACACGAAAACATCGGGAAAGATGATATAACAAACTTTAATAACTGACGTTTTGTCACTTGACTAACTGTCCAATTGTTTTAATCCTTATTTTTTCAGAGATCGCCCGCTGGAGCTATTTCTCCAGGAGATTGTGTATTCCCTGATTTGGTGGAATGTTCGACACCCGTGGAACAAATCTTACCATCCCTAGCTACGTCTCGATGGTCCCGAGGGCTTGGTCATCTTGTTCATGCGCAGAACATCAGGACAGTGGGCAATTTATCCGCCTTGACCGAGGAACAAGTGGAGAAGTTGCCAATCAGGTCACCAAAAGTTTCTACTCTACGACGTGTCTTGCGAAATTTCTATGAAACTCACGCATCGAAAAGTCCGAAAGTTTGTCAACGAGGTAAGCTCGCTTTTACCATATAGATTTATTATCAAGTTATTTTTGCAGCATTGTTTTAAATGATGGAAAAGGTTGGTTTAATACCGAAATACACGTCTGCCGATATACACGTTTAAGATCTCTGCAGGTACTTTTCCACTTGCGAATTTTTTTGTGCGAATCGAAGCAAAAATGAATAGATTTCTAATTAGTTACTGCCGGGAGCCCATAAAACAAGAGAAAATTTTGATTCGCGCGAATTAATTCGTAGGGGAAAATTGGCTTTACGTTTCGGACGAGCGGAGGCTCCGTTCTTAATCAGAGAGAGACGTACAGTAAAATAGAAGTAGGAGACGCAGTAAAATAGAAATTACTTATATAGTGGAATAATGTTATACAAATATGCTAATCTAATGCAAGTAACAGTAACGACAAAAAATTGTAATGCGATGAAGAGTCGTTGCTATTTTAACACCGGTCAAGAAACGGGGGGGGTTGCCAGTGTGTAGAAAGTGAATTAAATAACCCTGGACATAGTCATAGAAACCCTGAGAATGCGATAGAGAGATATGGGATTTAGTCTTTTTCTACAAAGTCGTATACATGGCCAAATATAAATGCTGTACCTGCGGAAGTTTCTGCTTGGTCTGTCACTGGTTGGAGGTTACGCAATGCTGAAGACCTTAAGTTGGTTATCCCATTTGCCCATTCCGTTGTTCTAAAAATATTCACATATTTTCCGTATTACAAGAATACAAGCTTATGGAATTCAGACATAGTTTAACGTTACTCTGGCCTAAAAGAGCACGAAAAAGCGGTTGTCTTTTCAAAAAAGGAAAATTCTGAGCACGCGTGCAAAACCAACCATGAGATTGCGTGGGATAATTTAAAAATTATCACTACCAATCCACGGCACATCAATAGCGCCCACACTCCACTATATCGTGATGACGGCGGTCAATTGCCGGAAGCCTATTTGCATCTTGTTGATAGGGAACGTCACCTGTCTTCACAACGACCTGATGAGGACACTAGATCGGAGTGTCGAAACGTTTGGTCATGAACAGTAACTTTTTAAGCTACGTTCAAAAAACTTTTAAGCCAGAGTAGCGTTAAACTAAGGTCTGATTCTTCACCTGACTGCGTTGGGAATTTTTTTGTTGATTATGGAATTCTTTACCATACAACATTCGTTCTTCCAATTTGCTAACATTATTTAAGATTCGACTTTCTAAATTGTACTATGATCGATGTCCTTTTGTTTTTCATTCTTAGTTTTTCGTTAATTCTAATTGATTGTAAACAGTAATATCATCATGATTATTTTCTTAGTTACTCGGGTGGCCAATATTAAGGGAATTTTTGAATTTTGTTTTTGGCTTCCCCCAAATACATTCGTTTTTATTTGGTTAGGTAGATAAATTAAATTATATTAAATTAAATTAATATATATAAGTTACTATTAATTATTAGTATAAATTTACAAGTTTCTATCACAAATCCTTGAATTTCATTGGCTATCGCAGGAGTTACTATCCGCTGATAGAAACCTCTGGCGACAAGCCAATGAAAAGCTTACTTTTAATAAAATTGACCAATCACAAAATGTGTGGTATGTCACGATCAATGATCATTAGTGCCAGCGGTTCTGTTAAGCAACAATGGCGCTGAAATTATAACAGAGTGGGAATTTTTGAACATATAGGCGAAGCAATAAGTTCTACAGAAAACAAAATCGGCTACAAAATGGTTGGAATGGTAATTATTAATGTTAAGGTCGTTAAATTGTTTATCTGTGTTCGTTTAACTGCAACAAAATAACTGCAAACAAAACACATTTCAAAATTACGCTTGCTATTGACAAGATTAATTCGTGATGTAAACTACATGCTAAATTGAATGTTTCTTTCAACTTTTTGTCGTTTTTGCAAATCAAATGAGTGGATATCTATTGTTTCAATATTGTAAATGAAGACCCATGCTAAATTTGCAAGAAAACTTTACTTTTCCATCAGTTACCGTACGGGACCAAAGAAATGTCAGAAATGACTGTTCAACGTTTATTGTTAGTAGTTAAAAATATATTAAACGAACCTCCAAGAATACGTTATGGTCGAGAATTTATATAACTTTTGTTGGTAAATTTATACTAAAACGATTAGACAACTCGCCCTCGTTTTCTATGAGCGATAGTCAACTCGGCTTCGCCTCGTTGACTTTTCGCTCATAGAAAACTCTATCTCGTTGTCTAATTGTTAATTATAAAATAAGGTGTTCTCTACGCACGCTCTGATTGGCTGGGCCCCGTGCATTTATAAGAGTATGAAGATCATGAATGACGTAAAATGGCGTAGGATGGCGTCACCTGGCCGGAAAAGCTAGCGAACTTTCAAAACTATCCCACTTTTAGTTTGTTTTTTTCCCTTCATATTTTATAAAACAAATACAACAGCGCTCCTGTGCATATGTACTCTCGTAAAGGTACATTTGACGTGATTTCAACACGAAAGAAGTGTAAAGGAACTCGGCTATCGCCTCGTGCCTCTACTCAACTTCTTCCGTGTTCAAATGACGTCAAACGTGCCTTTTTAAGAGTACATATGCACGGAGCTTTATGTTTTCTTTGTTAAATATAAATTGATATAAAATTGATGTAGATTGTGTAAGATTAATATAAATTATGTAAATTATGCAAATTAATATAAATTAATGTAAATTAATTTAAATTACTATATATATATATATATAATATTGTATTAAATATTGTATTGACAATTTCTTTTCTTAGAAATAAGGGAAATTGTGGAAGAACAAGAGCAAAAGGCAGATGACAAGAGTGTTGTTGAAGAAGACACGAATGACTTTACAGCGGAAAGCGGTGCTACCAATGACTTCACGCCAAATAAGGACACCACGAACGCTCCAGAGAACTTGGGAGCTACGCCTAGAAATGACTGTCATGATTTGGGTGAGAGTGAAGGTGATCCTAACTTGGTCAACAACTCTTCCGTTGCATCCGAGTCTGTATTGGATCTAGATTCTGACAAAATGTTAACACCAAAAAGATCTCGATTTCAAGCCAGACCGACCACGTTATTCGAGACCGGAACTGATAAAATGGAAATTCAGACTGAGATGACAAACGCCGACGCTGAGAAGCCACTCGCTGATAATTTGCCTGATGATTGCCTATTACCCGCAGACGAGGACGAATCCAGTTGCCTGCCAGATCACTGCGATATTAGACCAGATGTAAGCAAAGACGGCGATGAAATAAGCAAAGAAGTGTGCGGTGAATCGTCATCAGAGTCGGACGAGAACCGTGAAATGATTGTCGAAACTACCGCTCCTACTAAATATACAGTGGATCCATTTGTAGTGGCCGTAGGTAATTTAATAAGTTTAAAAACGGAGGAAAAACTCGCCGGACTACCATTCGACACTCTTTTTACCTGCCACGAACAGTTGACCGCCGTTCTCTCGAACATTATGTCTGCAATAAAGTCCAAATGTGAATAGGATTTGTAAAAAATTGTACGAATTAGGTCTGAGGTTTCTGCATTGTTTTTTGTTTTTTACTTAGCCGACATATATATAAATCTATATATTATATAATTTTATTATTGAAACGTTTGTACTTTTTCCTGACATAAACCGCTTGTTATCCTAACCACAGTTAATAGGAATTATTTTAGTTTTAATTATAAACAAATATTATGCAAAACTTTCTGTCTCTTTCTGTTTCATTTAAGACCCTTTTAATAAGTGCAGAGTACGGCATTTTCGCCATTGACGTCATTTTTAGCTTTTTGAATTTTTTTGAAAAATACAAAAGCCAAGACCATAAACAAAATTGAAAAGGGTGAAAATTACGTATTCTATACTATTATATATATAATTGTATTATTTAATAGTTGAGTCTGTTTTCTTTGTTCGTTCTAGAGATGTATCTACGATACATCCCAAGACGACCGATAATTAAAAATTCAAGGTTGTATACAGATAATCCCCCGGTCAACAGGGCAATATATAGTAATTGATATGTTTTTTAGAAAACCTCTACTATTAAATAAGTCGAACCTCGGCTTTTATCCTAATAAACCCCTCGGGCCAGCCTGCGGCCCCTCGGGCTGTATTTGGCTAAAAGCCTCGGTTCTCGGTATTTATCCTATACTTAAAATACCGCCAGTCTGGGATGTTTATATGAGTAATAACATGATCGCCTCGGATTCTTTTGTTCTCCGAGGGAATGTAAACCTCGTATTTCCCTCATCGCTCATGCAAGAGGGAAATTTATCCTTTGTCTTCTAATTTCCCCGTGCATGTTGATGAGGGAAAATTAGAAGACAAAGAAGTCTTTTAGTGTCTTCTTCTAATTTTCCCGTGCATGTTGATGAGGGAAAATTAGAAGACAAAGAATTAGAAGACAAAGAATTCTTTTAGTGTCTTCTTCTAAATTTCCCGCTTGCATATATTTTCCCTCATCAACATGCACGGGAAAATTAGATGCAACTTCTCTGATCAACCGTGTAAATTTCCTGTTGGTAAGATTCTCAAAGTTTTCCTCGGCGATCATAATATTACAAACTAATAACATGACTTTTCGGGAAATTAGCGATTAAATTTCCCTCGAGTCATGTTATTACTTATAATAATATTTGTTCCGGTTAGTTAGAAAAGGCTTTCAGTGTGTTTGTATACGTAATTTCGGACTCGTGCTATAGTATTTGAGGTCTTTGAAAAACTCACAAGTGCATGTTTTTCCAAATTACACGAAAAACTTGATACACAGAAATGTTCAAGTCAACTGTACTCGCAACATTACAGCTAGCGCCCTTTTAGCCCGTCCACTCTTCGTATATTTGATTGTTGAAAAACGCTTCGCTTCTTAAGTTTCACCGCTACTTGAAAAAGTTTGCTCAAAGCACTAAGTGTCATAAGACACTTATTAGTGTTAAATTTCAACGAATTGTCCTCCACCACTCTGAATCTTACCGCCGTCTTTGTTTATTTTGTACAGGAAGCCTGGGTACGAAGTTAAAGAATACCAATTTATCATAATCCTGTAGAATGTGATTGGTTCTTTTCAGCTTTTATTATTTGGTCCTTTTCAGTTTTTATTTCACTGTATTTCCCAATCTCGTTCCCAGAGCCCACGTTCCCCACCTGGGAAACGCGAGACTCTGGGATAATCCGTTTCAAATCACAGGATTCGTGTTATTCCGGTTGAGGTACGTATGCGTAAATATCCGAGCGGAATCTGGATAGTATGTTCTCCTTGTTTGACTTTTCCCCAAACAAGTCAATGGTAGTATTTCCTTTATTCTGCACTGTATTTCCTTAAAACTGCACTCCTAGCCAATCAAAATTGAGAATTTTTATGTAAATAAATCGATTGCCCCTGCACCGTGATGCTGCTCCATCTCCCCAGTGGTGAAGCCAAGCATAGCAACTGGTCATGCACTCATGCTATGCAAATTTAAAGGGGATTGGCATTAAAAATTAAGTTTGTCTAATTTGAAAGAACTCATAAAATTGTAATAGAAGATCCTTTACAACTTTTTCGTATCTTTCTGCATTTTCAAGATATTTCAATTTGTTTGATATGTAAATGAGATGGTCTCTGTGTCAGAGAGTGGGGTAAAATATTTTCATACAGAGCAAAATCACTTACGTATCTAACATGAAATGTTCAGCGTCGCAAGTAGTTTTTATGTGCACAGTTTCAAATGATTTCGCTGAACAAACTTAGAGATATAACTGGTTTTGCTACATGTGAAAATATTTTACCCCACACCTGACGTCAGAGACCATCTCATTTACACATCAAACAAATTGAAATATCTTGAAAACGAAGAGAGATACGAAAAAGTTGTAAAGGATGTTCTATTACAATTTTATGAGTTCTTTCAAATTAGACAAACTTAATTTTTAGTGCTATTGCCCTTTAAACTAATCAGCATATTTTGAAATCTAGTGAAATATATATCTGTCAATGCAATTATCATGAAACAAAAATGCAACAAATTAAACAGAGCAATCTTACTAAGTGGAACTAAAAATTCCCAAACATAAATCTAAACATGTATTGAAAACAAGTTGTCTTGTGTGTCAGTAGATTGTTCCCTGTGTGTATCACTGTTAATTGTGATTAAAATACAAATAATCGTAGTAAGTTGAATTAATAATAACATCACATTACATTTAAACCTTTTTCCAAACAATCTCCACACAATTTCAATTCACATGTTAGAATACAGCTGGTACTGTATCACCATACATGAATCATACACTGTGTGAGTTATTAATCAAGATTTTAAACCATTATGCCTGCATGTTCAATTTCAAATACTTTGTTTTTCTTAAAATCATAAAAAAATGACTACTTGTGTTTTTTTGTGATAATTTAGATTATATATCTTTTAGGGTTATATATTTTTGCTATTATCAAAACAAACTTAATTCGAAGGAAGTATGTGCGTGTGTTTCTCTCACAACGCCAAACATGTAGAATTTTCAAGTGATTATGTTTGATAATAGCAAAGATATATAACCTTTTCTGATAACTCATTAATATACACATTTTAATTTACATTTCAAACACACTGAAATATCTCAACAACGAAGCAAGGAAACGAAAAACTGCTAAAGATGTTACTCTATCATTTTAAGTGTTCTTTCAAATAAGAACTATGTAGCAGGCCAGTGACCCCACAATTTGTGAGTACGACTGACGTAGCAATGTTCTATTGGTTATCAGCCTATTATAATCTGCAGTAAAAAATATTGTGTAGTGGGGGTGCTACGTGGTCGACGTTTCCTCGCTTCTCCTCCTCGACTAAATTGCTTAAGGGGGTCCAACAGGAAAAAAATTTTTTTTCTATCTATTAACAGTATGACACTCTATTCATAGTATGTTGTTTGGTAAGGTCTCCTGACAAAAAAAATATATTTGGCGAAGACACTGTTGCCACGGTTACCAAGATACCATCCCCCCTATGGTGAAATACGGGTAATTTTGTAAGCATGATTACTGGAGAAGTTTAGATGATAAAGACTTGGAATAACTTTTATTTGTTTACTACCAAGTTTAGCTAGGAGGTGAACCAGGCTTATTGACAGAGATTGCATAATACACATTTTGAGGTGGAAATACTAGAAATCTATCCATACAAATGAACCAACCGAGCCACAACTTGGTAATTGTTGATCATAGAGTAATTTTTTAGGTTCACCTCCTAGAGCAAGGTATGCTGACTTCACTGTGAAAATTTCATCAAGATAGCTTGAATGGTTCTCAAGATATCCTGCGTACAATTATAAAAATATAGCGTTTTCGTATATCTGAGAAAAACACATTTTAAGTTAAATATTAAGTTTATCAACAAGATAATACCTGTAAAGTGCTTACTTATGCCAAAGTTACCAATAGTTCTTATTTAAAAAGCCCCAGCCTTATATGTATTGCCCTCCTTCTCCTTAGTTTTGTCCTCTTTTTTCTTTTTCTGGCCACGCAATACCTTTCTTTGTTTCTTCACCGCCGCTTTCATCCTATGGTCAGCTTTAGCGACTCGCTGTTCATCGGCCTTTCTGGTTCCTTCTTGAAAGTAATAACCTGGCTCCAAGCCCAATTCTTGCATTATCTTTGCAGCTGTTCCAGAACCCATGTTGAAGTGAGCCACTGCATCATAGACTCCAAACTCCAGAACATCAGACGCAACAAAAGTAACTTTTGGCAACTTGTTCCAGATCATAGCATTTATAGACTCGTTTTGGTTTTGTGTTTTGCAATCCAGGCATTTTTTCAATAAGTCATCAGTGCTCAGCCTTGCATAAATGGGTTTTATCAGAGCAATGATATTGTCTGGAAGACCAGGTCCTGGCTTGTACAAGTCTGTGTTGTTAGCTTTGTCCCGCTTGAAGGAACACCAGCTGTCTGGTCCATCTGGACAATGATTATGCAGGTTTCTCTTCTTCGAGGAACTACAATGAAAAAAGCTTGCATGTATAGCAGACCTCACCCCTGACAAATCCCCAGAATTGCTTCTTATGGCAATGCCATAATAATTCTGGAGTTTATCAATCAGGGAGTCAGTCAGCTTACCCTTCCCACCAATTCCTTTGTTGTCTTTCTTCAACTTCCTTAGCGCAGTGCCCACACGCTTTTGCACATGGCCAACACACTCCTTCTTCTCAACATGAATGTTCTCGTAGCAGTCCTGAACCTCTTGGTAGGCCTTGCTGTCACCATCGCCAAAATATTCCGTATATTGCAGTTTCCTGGTTTGTTCACTCCTTTTAAAGATTCTCTTCACTCCCTCCACCTCCATCGATGGTGCTGATCCTTGGTAGTTAGCCTTGCACTTGTGCCTCTCTTGCAGGTCAGCCTTCTTGGCAGCATCCTCTTCCCTTTCTATTTTCTGGCATCCATGGCACACCTTGGTTAAAATTTCCACGTCCAAGCACTTGCCACTGTCTATCGACAACGTTGTGACGCAACCATTCAAGGAGGCATGACCACGTCGCTGCCAGGTTCCATCGCACGACACAGCACACTGGGTAATTGGCTCTGAACTATTCTTATGAATCTCAGCTGCAGCATCATGCATTGACTTTGTGGCCACAGACTTTGCTGCTTTTGCTAAGGCAATGTTATTGTCTCTGTAGGCCGTGTACCCCAGTGGTGCTGGCATATTCATGTGGGCACAAAAACGTTTGATGGAAGCATGACCTTGTCCAATGCTCCTCATGGCATACACTAACCTTCTATTGACATCAAAACCATGCTGAATTTTCTTTGATGTATAAAAGGTATAAACCCAGCCACATTCTTTACACCGTACGCGAAGATGGGAGGCACTTCCTTTTCTTTCAGTGGGCTTGTCTTCCAACACAAGGCAAGAATTAAAACCACCACATTCCTTGCAAACCATCTGTTGAAAAAGTTCGCCGAGGATTTCCACATCAATAAAACAGTACCCGGTTAATTTACTTGACTGACCTTCAGCACAGCCTTCAGCTACTGTCGAACTTCGTTTGCCAATTTTTCTGGCGGAGGCCGACAAGTTGTCGCTCGGCGTTGATGGCTCGCCATCAGTTTTGTCCTCGTCTGAAACACGATTCTTCTTGGCATCTTTCACGAACTGATTGCTGTGAAATTTGCGTTTCCTCGGTCTTGTACTTTCTCTTGGCATCGCAAATAAAGATTATTTGCGAAGAAGTTAACAAATAAACAGGAATACGGTTGATAAATCACAAAAGAATTCGGAATATATAGCTTTGAATTTGATAAATTGTGTTCGCCAACGAAAACATTTACATGCATGAAACGCCCACAGTTTTTGAAAGAAGTGGCCAGCAACATCTCACAAGTGAGGTGGAATACTCCATGTTAGATCAACCAAGTTGCTTCAACATGCTGCCATGAAAACATTTTTTTTATGCAGATTTCTAACCGAAAACAACCGTTGCTAAGGGCGTTGTTAGGGCAAGAAAACACCGTATGCTCAGGAATTTGCCTTATTTCCCGGATTTAAAGCTAGTTTTTTGCAGTAAAAGCTACAGAGGTGATGCAGGAGGGTTCAAAGTATATAATTTTTGCTATTTTGAAAAAAATAGAAAATTCAAATTTTTCACCAAAGTTTTACTGTTGGACCCCCTTAATTAAGCCCAGCATACACTAGAGAACGTTTGCGAAACAAACCACGGTTTCAGAAACAAAGGTTTCCAGTGTATGTTGGAAAGTTTCCAAAACTTTGTTTATTTTCAATTGATCACTGTTCTAATTTTTTGGAAAAAGGGTTGAAAACTTTTTTAAACTTTCGGAAACTAATGTTTTGGAAACTTGCTTCAGTGTATGCCAGCTTTAGACATAAGCTATATGGTGGCAGACTGAATCAGTCGCATTATTCCTAATCACAAGAGTGTTTTTGCCCATAAAATAGCAAAACAATACCATTGGTTCCAAGTTCAACGGTTCTGGCCAGCACGTTGTCACAAGAATATAAGGGACCTTACGATGCTAGACGACGAGTCTTTATTCTGGCTAACGCCAGACGATTTTATTCAGCACAGGGGGGTGGTCCAGGCCTCAAAGTGTTAAAAAGCAACATAAATTTGACGGTGAATAAGGTGTGCCATAGGATCAACAAACGAACAGGCATCGATCTTTTTTTCAACTTTCTGTAAAACAGAAAGGAATAGTAGAAGAGAAAAAAACTTTAAAAAAAGATAAGAAAAGATAAAAAAAAAGAAAGAAAATGCAGTGTTTTAGATAGAGCAAAGTGAAAAGGTGGTAAACTGCCGAGAATATAGTTTTAACGAAATACTGGCGTTTCAAGCAGAGCCTTTCATCAGAGTAAAAAGTAGAGTGCTGTGTAGGCAGTGTTTTAGATAGAGCAGAGTGAAAAGATGGTAAACTGCTGAGAATAGTTTTGATAACGAAATACTGACGTTTCGGATGGAGCCCTTCATCAGAGTAAAAAGTAGAGTGCTGTGTAGGCAGTGTTTTAGATAGAGCAAAGTGAAAAGTTGGTCAAACTGCCGACAATATGATCCACCACATTTTACTCTGACGAAGGGCTCCGCTCAAAACGTCAGTATTTTGTTATAAAAGCTATTCTCTGCAGTTTATCACCTTTTCACTTTGCTCTATTTAAAACACTGCCTCGCAACACTCTACTTTTTTACACACTGATATATAACGATTTTCAATAAGTCATAACGCACGTGTGACGTCAAAGGTGGGATAAATTTCCATATCACACAAAGATATCAAAGAGTTATAAATAGCAATCTTTGTAACAAAACTACTTTTAAATATTTCTGAATTTTTCACTCCACTATAGGGGCTGTTTATATGGAGGCGAAATGGAAATCATTACGTCATCCCGTCAGGCTTTGCGAAACTGATGCGTGCTATAGCTAAAATTTCATATATACGTTCTTTCTATAAATCTTCGCTTTCCTGATGTCTGATCAAGTTGTTTAAAGTGAAGTGTTCTTTCTTGGACATGTTCAGTGTGTTCACAGACGTAGTTATTGTTCAGTAATTTCGCTGGCAGGTATCTTGATACAATCGCTGATTAAACATGATCGTGCTGTGTTGATATTTAACACCCGAAGGGACTCGACATATGAACGCTGTGTGGAAATACCTTGATACAGGCAATAGTGTTTTGTGTATTGCGAATTGTGTTTTCTATCGGAGAATTAGTGCATGCTTTGACTATTTTCGGTGACGAATGACGTTTAGACTTTTATCAGTAATCTTGCTGACCGAGGGCAAATATTTTTCAATACGGAACGACCAAAACGGTAAATAACTTATTTATTTTTTTGTTACATAATTAGAGAAATTAACATAATTCAATTAAGTTGCGTAATCGAGATGACGTTCACGTGATATTCAAAAGTCCAAAGTCAACCTCGTCCCCAGGGCCATTTGTAGGGGCTGGGCCAAGATGGCGGCCAAAAACAAAATGGCGGGAACAAATGGCCCTGGTGGAGGCTAGCTCAAAATGCGCAGTATATTGCGCATTTTGATAACTACAACTCAGTCCTTTACACAGTGATTATACCTAATTACACCTAATTATTGCATGGTTTGAAATATAATTTCCCGTGCCGTGGGCAGGAACAACCGACAAGGTCAAAATACAATTTAAAAAAAAAAATACAAAATCAAACCGTCTGATTTACGCCATAAGCTCTTGACCAATCAGAGGCTGAGATAGCCTAGCCTCCACCAGGGCCATTTGTTCCCGCCATCTTGGCCCAGTTCCCTACAAATGGCCCTGGGTACGAGGTTGGTCCAAAGTTTATCGTTCGAGAGTAAACAACTGCCGACATACATGCAGTCTTACAGGGAAGCTTGGAACCTAATTTTTGTCATAAAAAAAACATTCAAAACTCGAAGATCTAGTTACGAAGGGAAGTCAAAATGCAGTCCAAGTGTTTTTAAAGTTTAGTTGATAAAGATTCTTCGTCGTTCTTCTTCGTCGCTTGCTCGTTTTTGGCTGTTCGCTTGGAACGTCGCTTTCAATATTTGGCTGACTGCATGAAAATTGAAAGTGTGGTCCTCGAGTTTGAAGACGAAAATACTTGTCAGTAAGCCATTTGTAATTTCAAGTTTCAAGGACATGAGACGATGAGATTGGCATGTGGAAAATGTTTGGCTAAAAGGTAAAAGACTTGTAGCGGTTTTGTTGAGTATAGCGGTTGGCGGATAACAGAAGAAAGACAGTTTAGTGTCAAAAGGTTTCATTGAGCTTTTCTATCTTAGGCCTGTTCCAAACGCCGCTCTTCTTATGTGCCGAACCTAATGATAATGACCTAAATCCTTTGTTTATGCTGATTTGCATTAGGTTCGGCGCATGAGAAGAGCGGCGTTTGGAACGGGCCTTAATCTCGTGGTATGATTTTTTATATATATTTCTATATAGTTTCATTTAGTGATTCAAAATACTGTGTTCACAAGTTTATGTACGTTTTTCCTACCGTTTTAAACTGTTTTCTTTATAAATGTCAACTCGAAAAATTTTGCTTTGTCACATTTTTCCCAGCGTTTCTTTTAAAATTCGCTGTTTACACATGAAGTTGTCAAAACCATTTGGATAATAAAACTCATTTGCATCCCCGTAGCTCTCTGTTGAATTTATTTTTTCTGTGGCAAGCGAAATAGTTATGAAAATCGGTCAATTTTAAATGAATTTTAAAATTAAATTTAGGATTCCGTGACCGTGGTCAGATCATAGGCAACCCAAGCACTATCACGTACTGTCTGTCGTATTATATAATATACTTAAAGGTTGGCAAGTAAATTCACTAGTTCAACTCATCACTTGAATGAATGTCAATACTATTCGCAAATACGAACGTAAATCGATAAAAAAACAACACTTCTATAAACACAAATAATCGTACTAACTTGGCACGAACGTTTTGTTGCTTAAAACTGTTGTGAAACACCAGAAATTAGTGAAAACAAACGGGGTTTTGTCGAAAAAATTGCCGTACCTATGCGTGGTGCAAAAATCCTGTTTGACGCATCATTCCTGAGCAAATATAAGGCATGTCATTGGTCAATCGGCAAAACAAAAAAATTATCTCTGCGTGATAAATTTGACCAACCGGGGGGGGGGGGTATTGCAACAGTGCAGTAAAAAAGATTTGTGTAATAAATACAAACTTTTTGTACGTAAAAGTTTATATAACCGTGTATATAGAAATGGAGCGGCAAGAACGGAAAGGATTCTGTCCCAATGTTCGTTGTCTTATATGGTAAGTGGCTACAATTTCTCAATCTTTATTGCTTAAAATAGAAGGAAGCCAGTTAGTGGCTTTAATACTGGCTTTGACAGACATTTGGCGGAGTTCATTGTTATTTATGCAAGACGACTCATTGTTGTTCGCCGGTATTAAATAAACATTCAAACCCAAAGTTCCATAAATATGACATGCATATATAATTAGACGATAGAAAAATAAGGCACGTCGAAACAGATCTTACATTAAGCTGCATTTACCTTTGCATGCAGGCTTGCAGCAATTTTTTGCAGCTCATCATATATTCAACTGAATGCGAAATTAATTTTTAGTTCGTACAGAAAAACCTCTGATTTGTTGTCGTCGAGCAATTGCTTCTCAAAAGATACTGATAAAAGTATAAAACATAGCGATTTTTCGTTTCAAATTTTCCACATTTAAGCTTAGAATTCAGCAAATATTCTGAATAAATCAAATGTTTATCTACACCACGGACATACTTTTCTATTAAAAACAATACACTTTCACTTTTAATACAAGGACACAAAACGTGTCAAAGACACTTTATATATTAAATATAAATGCCTGAGTTTTCGCACAGTTTTATCCACTTCCATTAGTTCCATATCATTTATATGCACGAGTCCCAAAAAGCGTATGAAAAATGCCGCAAACCAAAAAAAAACAGTAAAACAGAAAACATAAGATTGCACAGAGGAAAGAGGTGAAAAAGCAATTCCGTTGCCTGCTCATGTCCTCGATGAAATGACAAAAACCCAAGATATCTTGTTTGGAACGACGTATTAAAGCTTAACTGTAATTGCACATCCACTAATCCACGGACCACGGCACTAGTTTGATATATAGAAAGCACAAAAACCAACATTGACTCTAGCTTGCATGTCCTATACATATGCAGTTGATCGTTTGATTGCTTTTTTTTCGAAATCACTCTAGCTGAAGTCTTTTATAATAGATGAAATAGAACAGTATATATTCGGCAACCAATATACCCTACGGAGTAGTCAAAGATCTTCAATGTCCACTAATAGTTTAATACCGGCGAACAACAATGAGTCGTCTTGCATAAATAACAATGAACTCTTCTATTTTAAGCAAAAAAGATTGAGAATTTTTAGCCACTTAATACCATATAAGACAACGAACATTGGGACAGAATCCTTTCCGTTCTTGCCGCTCCATTTCTATATACACGGTTATATAAACTTTTACGTACAAAAAGTTTGTATTTATTACACAAATCTTTTTTACTGCACTGTTGCAATACCCCCCCCCCCGGTTGGTCAAATTTATCACGCAGAGATAATTTTTTTGTTTTGCCGATTGACCAATGACATGCCTTATATTTGCTCACGAATGATGGCGTCAAACAGGATTTTTGCACCACGCATAGGTACGGCAATTTTTTCGACAAAACCCCGTTTGTTTTCACTAATTTCTGGTGTTTCACAACAGTTTTAAGCAACAAAACGTTCGTGCCAAGTTAGTACGATTATTTGTGTTTATAGAAGTGTTGTTTTTTTATCGATTTACGTTCGTATTTGCGAATAGTATTGACATTCATTCAAGTGATGAGTTGAACTAGTGAATTTACTTGCCAACCTTTAAGTATATTATATAATACGACAGACAGTACGTGATAGTGCTTGGGCTGCTATGGTCAGATATCGTAAAAAAACTGCCCGCTCACGCAGCCAATCAAATTGCAGCATTACCTAGGATTCCGCCCGCTCACGATTGATAAAAAAATAAACGAAGTTATTACAGACGCGAAAAAATTCCGTGTTGACATCAGTATACTTGGGGACTAGACACAAGAAAGGGCCACAGTATATTAAACGAACATATACGTGCTGTTTACCTAGTAAGCGCTTTCTCCTGTTTGTTGACATTGATCACGACAGTATCTTTATATTTTTGCATATTATTTATGTGCTTTATTACTAAACGAGTTTTATATTTGTTATGCTGAGTAAGAAGCTTGTATACAAATGTATGTTCTGTGTACCATGTGTTGCTTGTCTTCGACTGTTTTGTCTACTGACTGTTGCTTGTCTTTGAGTTTGAGATCGGCAATGGACAGTAGTCTTGATTATTTAGGATTTATATTCAATGTTGTAAGTGCTTTGAACCTTTGAGTATGTAATTTTGTCACAAGTATGTTTAATAGCCATATCTTGATGTTCATTTTGATATAAATTTTGATGCATAGATTGAGTATTAAGATATTCATCATATAGAAACAACTTTGAACCAGTCATGTACCTCATTTGTATACAGTAATACTTTAATGACATATTGGCCATTATAACATCAGCAGCCAAGTGTGTGTTATATGCGGATGGTACCAAAATGTATAGAGAAATTAGAGTGTCTGACATCAAAACTACAGTACTAGCACTGCAGAGTTGAAGAGCCTTCCCAACATCCTCTAAAGCAAAAACATGGAATCAGGATTCATGTTGTATGAAGATATTGCACAGCATAGATGTGGGGTGCGGGTATATTTTACTAGTCACCTTATTGCATATTTGCTAGTGCATCTGTACCTGGCCCACACATGTGAGGTTTGGGCACCTCAGATTATAACTAAAATCAGTAAAGTTGAAAGACTACAATGCAGGGCAACTAAATATATTCTAAGTTTTTGAACTGGCAGGATGATTTATCATACATGATGATCTTCTGAAAACAGTTAATCTACTACTATACCATTATCATACTGGCATGACTTGAAAGATTTTATCTATTTTAAACGTTATACAGGTCACTATAATATTCCTATTAATATAGTTTTGTGCAACTCAATAATTCAGTCGGAATCACTAAAAACAGTTCAGAACTAGATGTACTAGTTTCTAAGTGCTGTACTAAACTTTTTAAGCTAGTTAATACTTGAACTGTATATTTAAACTTTGGAATAGTCTAATCCACCTCAGTTAATCAGTTTAAAACTCAACTTTCTAATCACTACATTAATACGGTAATTATTAGTTAATGCTTACGACGTCAATAACTTTTTTTTGGAAATCAATGTTTATAATGTTCTTCATCCCGACCTGTAACATACTCTCTTCTAAACACTACTGCTACTGACCTTAATCACTTATATCTATTTAGTCCAGTTCCAGACCCATATCTATTGTATTTGTTTACATGATTATCCTGAATTGTAAAATGGTCTAGAATTCCAGATAATTCTGAATATTAAAGAAAATGAAACCCAACCCTGACCCCCACCTCTAAACCTGACCCTAAACCTAACGACAACCCCCGGTAACCCTTAACTAACCACAACCCCCCAGGGAGAAAGTTCCACCTCTCAGACCCTGACTACAACAGTACAACACCCCTACTGGTTTTTTGTTATATGCTTATTAGTTTAACATCCCGCATGTGGGACAGAGAAGACCCCTACGCTTCAGGATAATCCTGAATTCTAGACACTTTAAATTGACAATTCAGGATAGTCCTGCACCAACATTCAGCCTTCGATCTGATCTTCCTCGGCCCACTCCCAGTCTCCCACCTCTTAGCTCGCGCGTTATAGAGACCTCTACACTTTCCAGTAGCCCGAGTGAACACCTGACCCAGGTGTCTTGTTGTTATAAGAAAACACACACATGCACGTGCACTGACCCGTCCATCACAGCTCCAACGTCTTGGCTTGCGAATTCCATTCACCGCAAACTCCGGTTGAACAACAAAATTAAAACAATCATCTGAACCTTGAAAAAAGTTTCTTGGCTCTGCTAACCGTGTAAGATACTGATAATACTTCCCATTCCCGATCCCACGGTATAATTTCTTTTGCGCGAAATTGACCAAGAAGTGACCCACAAGCTAAGACGTACGGGATTCTGTGCCTTTCAGCGAACGACACCCATCGCTCAAAGAATCTTTTGAAATATCGATAACGACGGTGTCGCGTGAATAAATCACAGTTCTTGCTTGCCAAGTTTTGACGCTTACAAAACTGAACATTACTCTGGTATTTCTTGTAAGATTTTTGTAATGAGGGTAATAAATGTAATGTTATTAATAGGATAAACGAGAAGAATTAGGCAACGACAAGTAATGTTTGACCCCTCATTTCCACACAAGAGAAACTTAAATGAGATCAATACATGCCCACTCAGTAGTTAAAATTAATCCGATATTTAATCCAATTAATAATTTGCATACAAAGTTTGGTGACCCCAATATTTTTTTGCATTGAAACATTTTTTTTAAGTAAGCAATAATTTTTTGAATGCTAAACACTACGATTTTTCATTTTTTTTAAAGAATCTGCCACTTAAAGAAAAGTTTTATACAAAAAAGGCAATCAAAAGTCAGCAAACTTGTTTTTGAAATAAATGTAAATTTGTGGCAATTTTTATATGACCTTGTACTTGTTATAGCAACATATGACAATCTATGGCTACGTCCACACGTATACGTTTTCGCACAGGAAAAAACGGTCAAAAAACATTAATGGGAATTTGAATGGTAAATTGCTAATTCCCATTCAAATATCATTAATGGGAAAGTAGAACTGTTCCCATTAATGTTTTTGTTATAAAAACATTAACTAAAAAAAAATACATTAATGGGAACAGTTCGACTTTCCCATAAAAAAATACATTAATGTATTTTTCAAAAAATACATTAATGGAAACAGTCCGACTTTCCCATTAATGGTATTTTGAAAAATCCATTGATGATTTTTTTATAAATACCATTAATGATTTAATACAAGAACTAATGTGTTTTTTGTGAAACACATGAATGTATTTCTATTTACATTTATGTATTTATTTGAAAAAACGTGAATGTGTTTAGGTTTCCGTTCATGGTTTTTATTCTAAAAACATGAATGTATTTCTATTTACATTCATGTACGATTGAAAAAACATGAATGTGTTTAGATTGCCATTCATGGTGTTTATTTAAAAACCATGAATGTATTTCTATTTACATTCATGTATTTAATTGAAAAAACGTGAATGTATTTTAAATTCCATTCACGGTTTTTATTCAAAAAACATGAATGTATTTCTATTTAAGTCAGTTGAAACACCACGAATGCGTTTCGATCTCTATTGATCGAGTGAATTATTGGTTTTATTAAATTATTTTTTTAATAATTAGTTTTATCTGGAAACTATTAATTGAGTAAACGTAGACGATACAGTTGATGAGGTGTAAACATGAACCGCGCAACATTTGAAGTCCGAAGAAGAACGTGGAGCTATAAAAAACAGATAAGAAACCGAACCAAAAACCATATAATAAATGGATTATTAACCTCTTTTATACTCTGTATCATGTACTGGAAAATATCTGCCTTGGGTTTTCCTCGCACAAACCTTGCTCCTTCGTCGCTCGGTTTATATAACTTAACTACATAAAAGATAAAGCCTTTTACTTTGCGTTGTACATTCTTTTGTGGAGGTCACTGGAGATCGACTTCCCTGATGGTTTTTGGAAACGTAAATGTTTCTTCACAACAGCAACATCTTCTCCACAAGCCTCTTTACTTTCATCTGCTACCCAATCAGATTAATTAAACCCACAGTAGGTCCACCGCAACTACACCATCAATCTTTTGCTCTAAAATTTGTTTAAATATTTATATATATACACATAAACCGGATAAAGTTTGAAATGACGATTGAGAAATTAGGAAATACAAACACATAATGGGCACAAAAACATATATAGACACATGTAATTAAGCCCTAATCAAACGAGAACGCAAGTCATCGCAAGTTGGCAGTCACGAATTTCTGTGGCGGTCGTTCGAACACCCAAATTAACAAAATAAAGGTTTCATGAGTGTTTTAAATAAGTTTTAACTTTGTCACGGTACATAATATTTTTGGGAAATTATTCAGAGCGGCTGGCGTCCAAAGACAAATAAAACAAACGGAAACAGTAAATAATATAAAACTTTTATCTTAAAAAGTCAGTAACTCAAAACTCAGTAATTGCAGTACTAGATACGGTGAAAATCAAATCGTTGTGATATTTTCGCACCTTTTTAAAAACTCACCTGTAATTTCGAATGCTGTTTCTCTCTCAATATGTTTCCTTATCCAGGAGGAAACTTCGTCGACTGACGTTTCTCTCAGCTGCTTATTGTTAACCTCTACGAAATCGTCGCTATCCGAACTCATTTTCGATGAAAGAAATCGCCTAAAAACGCAAAACTTTAACAAAACAACTTACTCTGATAATTGTCTTCAAAGAAATGAGAGCGAGTGCCTGGGGAACAGAGGTATTATGGGATATATATGGTTACCTGCAGTGGATGGAGTCGATGGACCATTGCTTAACATTTTACATTAATGATTTTACATTATCATGAATGTTTCCGTTGAAGAAATACCATTAATGGAAGTTAAAAACACATGAATGGTAACTCTGTGAGCAATTGCTTGACATTTTACATTAATGATTTTACATTATCATGAAAGTTTTTTGACGAAATACCATTAATGGAAGTTACAAACACATGAGTGGTAACTCTGTGAGCTATACGAATTACCATTAATATGTTTTTTTAAGAATGTGAATTCATCAAAATCCATGCAAAATCATTAATGTTTTTCTCCCGTTTTTTCCTGTAATTTGAGCTCAATTAAACTGCGTGCATTTGAAGCCACGGCATGTTGACCACAACGTACTCAAGTCGTTGTCACCCAATTTAATATCGTACGATTCACTAAAATATCTTTCTATTTCTTCACGTTGTGGGAGGCTGCTTCTGACTGTTCCTTTCACAAGCCGTTTTACAAACTATACACCTTTTTCTGGGGGAAATAAGGGTTGTGGGGGGGGGGGGGGGGGGGGGGAGATTTACCGCCATCTTTGTTTATGTTTTTGAAGTCCCCAGACTCCCCACGACAACTCGCGCGACGCTTGCACAGACAAAATTCCCTGCTGTTGTTCTACAGCGGATTTTCACGGATAACATTTACCAATCTCGTACCCAGGCTCTTTCTGCACAAAACAAACAAAGATGGTGGCCATAATTTGGAATAAAGGAGAACAACGTCTCGCTGTTTGCAAATCTATTATATATAAATAATGCTTTTAAGCCATCGTTCATTTCATTATATGTAAATAATGAATATGGGCACACGTTACTTTTCCTTATTTATATATAATTTTTTTAAGATACTTACTAACCGTGTTAGCTTTTTCTTATGGCGTCCATTTCATTATATATAATTAGTATAAATTTACAAGTTTCTATCACAAATCCTTGAATTTCATTGGCTATCGCAGGAGTTACTATCCGCTGTTAGTATAATTTCATAGTGGAAAAGAGGCTTTCCAGCTTTCTGATTGGTCCGCTCACCGGTGAATCTGAGGCAATAGTGACCGCCTAGCGCGGTGACTATTGCATCACAAGAAATAGTTTATCAAAAGCTAGTTTTGGAAAAGAGACTGGTACTTATTCAAGACTGCACTGACTTTACTCGTTTCAGTCTCCCCCTCGGAATTGTCATTTTGAAGTATGAGATTTTAGAATTTGTCGATTCATTGAACAGTTGATTTTTTTTTCAAAATGGTGTCTGTGTTTTTGAAACAAACAAAAGAGCATAATACTGAAAATATTTATCACTGAGATGTTGTACATATCAAATATCTTAAAAACAAAGGTAAGGAAGTATATTTTCTATAATTCTTCGTATTTTCTAGTACGTTTTGGTTAGGTTTTGGTCGTAGCGATGTTTTCGAAAACTTCGTCATGAGTGAAGAACATATTGAACATGAATTAAGTGCAAAAAGTCTGTAACACAAAAGCCAAAACACCAGAAAAAGCCAAATATTTTTAGCATATAGTTTTTGTTTCAACGTAATTGGTTTTTTATCAACCTCTGAAATTATACTAAAACAATTAGTCACGTCAGTCTCGGTGACTATCGGTGTATTTACAGTCACCTCGACTTCGGTATAGAAACCTCTGGCGATAAGCCAATGAAAAGCCTTCTTTTAACGAAATTGACCAATCACAAAATGCGTAGTATGTCACGAGCAATGATCACTAGAGCCAGCGGTAGTTCTGTTAAGCAACAATGGCGCCGAAATTCATAATGAGTGGGCAAATGACAGAAGAAATTGAACATTTAGGCGAAGAAATAAGTTCTACAGAAAGCAAAATTGGCTACAAAATGGTTAGAATGGAAATTATTAATGGTAAGATCGTTAAATTGTTTATTTGTGTTCGCTTAAATTGAAATAACTGCAAACAAAACACATTTGAAAATTACGCTTGCTATTGACAAGATTTCGTGATGTAAACTACATGCTAAATTGATTGTTTCTTTCAACTTTTTGTCGTTTTTACAAATCAGCTGATGAGTGGATGTATATTGTTTCAATATTGTACATGAAAACCATGCTATATTATGCAAGAAAACTTTACTTTTCCATCAGTTACCGTACGGGCCAAGGAAATGTCCGAAATGACTCTTGAACGTTTGTTGTTGGCAGTTAAAAAATGTATTAAACGAGCCTCATAGAATACGTTATGGTCGAGAATATAAGTTAACTTTTGTTGGTAAATTTATACTAAAACAATTAGACAACTCGCCCTAGCTCGTTTCTGCTCAGTAGAAAACTCGGGCTCGTTGTCTAAATGTTAAATAATGAATTTCTAGTTATTGACGGTTTACTTATATTTAAATAATCAGCGTAAAAGTAATTGATGAAATGTAAATAATTTTTTTTTAAAAACATAATTATTTATAAATAATTTATTAACACGTTTGATTATTAGTAAAAAATAATATTGCAACTTTAATTATATATAAATCATAACTTGAAAAACTTAATTATTTTTTTGTAAATAATGAAGTCCGTTCAAATTTATTATTTATAAATAAGCGTTTGTTTTTAATTACTCATTTGTATATAATGGAAAATATGACAACTATTTTGCTAAATAATAAATTTACACCACAGGGAGTTCTAACATGTATTTTTTGTTTTAAACAGTATATATACATCCATACACACATACATATTATATATAAATTACCGTATAGTTTAGTAGTGTCCTTGCTCTTGCCACTTGTTGTTCCAAAAACAGGCCGAATCAAGGATTCAAGGTTTTCTCGCCAGGCAGCACGATCGGAAATTGCGGCCGTCGGCTCATTCTCGTCCCCAGAGCCCCTCTCCATGCTGGCGCGCTGGAAAGGCTCTGGGGGAATCCATATATCATCGCGATCTGATTGGTTGTTCAAATTCAAAGGCCTATAACGGAGCTTAGTTAATGTTTATAAATAAACAGTATTTGGAACACGAAAACTGACAACGAAGCACAATTCTAATCATAGTTTTAATCCGAACAATTTAATCGAACGTTTTTCAAAGCAATCAACCCGTTTCCCCATGCACCCCCTTCTCTCTTCCCTTCCCGCTCCGCCCTCGCGTATCTCCGGAGAGTATTCGGCTCGCTCGTCGGGGGCTCATATCGTCAGCGGTTTTATCGAACTCGGTCAACAACTTTAGGTAAATTTACAATAACTATCACATTCTAACGTGCTCCCTTGGTTCGTGCATGCCGTACATATTAAGAATCTCATTGAAATATACAAGTCAAATAAAAACGAATTATAAACGAACAAATTAAAGAGAACTACCTTCACTAAAAGAGGGCGTAAATACGAAGAAATTCCAATTTCCAACTTAACGCGGCTCTATTGCCCGCTCTGAAGCAAACTCGTATTAAAATTTTAATCTTTTGCCCCGCCGAGTAAACGCGGTGATGAGCCACACTCGACAAGGACCTTCTTCGCAGGGAATCTACCACAATCAGAATTGTTCCAAAGTCAAACGAGTCAATACGAGACAGCCAAAGCGCCAGAATCGAAAACGAAAACTGTCAATGATCTCGTGTCCAACTCCCAAACCGCGAACTTAAACGCATGCGCTTTTGAAAGTCCGGTTTCCGGTTTTGAATTCCCCCAGAGTCTTTTCCGCGTGCCAGCACGGGAGAGGCTCTGGGGACGAGAATGGACTGGCGCGCGAGATGAATAAGGAGCGAAGGAGCGTTGTGGTACATGTGGGTTCAGACTTCATACGATAAAATTAGGAAGATAAAGGAAAATAATGGATCCGTTGAAGAGGATACTAGGGATACGATATTGTAGGATATCAAGCATTTACTGACTTGAAATCAAATATGGTGAAAAAATTAGACGAAGAACAAGGTGCGATCTAGTATCGTAAACGTCCATGTTAAATGACTAAAATTTGTTGTTTGTTGCCCAAAAGAAGTGGGGTTGGGTTTTTTTTGCAGATGTGTGTACCCAATTGACCTTTAAAACGGATTTTAAAGTTCGAATCAGTCGTGGAAAGTATACTTGACAACTGAGGAAGTGACGAAGTGACATAAAACAAACCCAATCAACTATGGAAGGTGAATAAATTTCTCAACTATCAGATAACTTTGATTGATTTTTTCTTTGTCTTGATTTTGTTTTTGGCTATATACGGACAGTTCACTTGTTATTGTTTTGCTTGGGTGTGCATGTGTTTAGAATTTAGTAAATTTCATCAAGCTCGGCCGACAACTCACGTGAGCCAGCACGCTCCGTACGTGGCCTGCGAACTGGCGAGTTGGCCGAGCGGGGGTTGAGTACGAGAAAATGACAAATGGAACGCAGGCTCTGTCAGGTGAGATTGTCTTGAATCCTTCTTGAATCCTTGATTCGGCTTGTTTTTGGAGCAACAAGAGGCAAGAGCAAGGGCACTACTGAACTAAACGGTAATCCCCGAGCCCGTGAGGAGGGCCGAAGGCCCGGAGCCCGGGAGAGGGTGCTAATCTCGACACGCGTGGAGTCCACTTACACGCAAAATTACACGCGAGATGAAAACCTGAAAGTAATTCTGAAGCAAGTTGTGGATTTGATAATATATATATATATATAATATATATATATATATATATATATGTTATCAAATCCACAACTTGCGCAGTTCGGATAGCAGGGTAGTGTTAATTAACCTGTTAAATTATTCAAATTATTTAAATCTACGTCAGCAAATTATGATCATTATGAGTTCGGTTGGATCACCGATCACGATCATGACGAAAGAAATCTTTGCCAGAAAAAATGGTTTCAGCTAAAATGTACATTAACATTACTATGGAAAAAGATCAAAGAAAGAAGGCTAAGAAGAGATGTGACAGCAATAGAGAAAGTAGAGAAGAGGCAACAATAAACATGACTTAAAACCACTGAAAAAAGCCTAAAAATTTATACAATAAAGACCGAAAACGATGCCGACCGAAATGTATCTGAAAGAACAAGGATGTGTCCTGACACTGTTCAAAGCTGGTAAAGAATTCTGCTCTGGTGTATTCTACTTAACTCGAGAGAGAACGATGAAGAAATTTTGAAACAAACGACTTTTTAGATCATGAGGAGAACTTCCGAATGATGCCTTGTCATATTTATTTGTCAACAACGAAAAAAGAAACCGCGAACGAGAAAAACAATCCGAAAAGAGTAGACTGAATTGGCAGTGTTTGTGGTGATATGAGCAGAAGAAAGTTTAATAATGGTAGGAGATTCGTATTTACCAGTTTAACTGAGTTAAAACGAAAAAAATCTTGAAAATGAAAATCAATATAAATCATATCTTGTCTAGCATTGTCTTTGGACGCTAGGTCGTTGGCATTGTATCTTTTCTTGGCCACTATTTATATCTGTTTTTGAATGAGAATTTGTCATTCAGTTCATCTCGGGTTTTTTTTAATATAGACTATGCATGTTCTTTCGCCTTTCGGTCTGTCAATACATGACAACAGATGAACTTTGCTAATTAATTTTCTGGGATGTTTTTCGGGGTGTGTGTGTGGGGGGGGGTGGTTGTTGTGTTAAAAATGCATATAAAGCGGGCGAGGGGTCGTTGCGTTTATGTATTTCTAGTTTATATATAATATGTATGTGTGTATGGATGTATATACTGTTTAAAACAAAAAATGCATGTTAGAACTCCCTGTGTTTACACTTGGCGCCCCATAAATGTCAGATGCGGGGGCCCGAACGCGGGATGGTAAACCTATATAATAGGTCTTACATGAAGTACCGAGCTCTGACAGTTCTGCCAATACAAAATGGCAGCTGTTCAAGGGTCACATGCGGCTAAAAGCTGACCTGCACCAGACACTGCGTTAATACGTCATTATGGTTATGGTAATATGATACACTTTGGGGACTCGCTGATCAATCATGTGAAGCATGTTTTCATTCTGTTGCAAGATTCCGATAAACGTGGTTTATTCTCTTCATCAAGTTCTTCATGGTTTATACTCTTGGAGTTGTTCGCTGCTCCTTTGCGCACTATACTTCAGCTTGGAAACATCCCAAACGTAAGTAGAGAAAACATAACCAGCCGACAAAAGCTAAACCGTTTAAAAAACATCTGAGAGAACGCGAAAATATCCGAGTTGAAACAGAACGTGAGTGGAAACTATATCGACTCGTTGTCTTACTTAAAGATGTTTTTTCTGCGGTTCAAATTTTATCTTGTAAGTAGAGAGTATCTAAAACGTTTCTATTTTCAATTAACTGTTTTTTGATTTGTTAATAATTTGCACCGAGGGGTGCTAGTGAAACATGAGCCCCGTTGCGCTTCAGCGGTGCTATTTTTAGGCTGGTTCACGTGAGTGAAAACGAGGCTTTCTTATTAATACTTGTTGCTTGCTCGTTTTAAAAACACGACAAATGAAAGCCGAACTGGTGTAAACAAGAAGCGACACGAAAAAGCTAACATTTAACAGGTAAGGCCGGCAAACACCGAAATACGAAACAGTCGGTTCTAGTGAACCAATAGCCATAAATTGTAATGATTATTCTCTACCTCAGTTCGCTGTTCCACTAATAACTATTCCAGCCATAAATTTCTTATTAACCTCGTTTGCTTGGTCTGTACAGAAAAACATGTGAGCCTTAAATGCGCAAAGCTTGATTCTTCATCGCTCCTGTGACGAAAACCTCAGGCAAATACTTCCCCATTCATGCACTGGGTTAATAAATATTTATTACTAAACCACGAAACACCGAAAGCAGAGAAACACCGAAACACACATTTTTTTATTTATTTTCTTACGAAGTATAAACGAAACAGTATAAAATAACAACTCCGCCTAGCTTTTCGTTAAAAGCCATTTAGTTAAATCTATTGCAAGTCGAAGAAACTGACACCGCTCGCAAATTGAATGATTTATTCACTAAAAGCATACATGCATGACGAGAAATTTCTCAATTTTGATTGGCTAAGAGCAGTGCAGTTTTAAGGAAATACAGTGCAGAAAAAAGGAAATACAGACATTTGCAAATTTTTGCGGAAAGGAATAAGCCAATTAAAAACAATAAAACCTGAAAAGAGCCAATCACGTTCTACAACGGATTTTGACGGGTGGCATTTTCCAACCTCGTGCCCAGGAATGCCCCCAGGCCCCTCCTGCACAAAATGGCCCATTCTGATGGCGACCAAGATTTGAAACGGAGAACAATTTGTTAAAATGTGAAGCTAATTATTTTTTTAAATTGTCAAGTAAAGTACCTGCAAGAAAACTAGAAGATTTTTAGTGCTATTAGTAAACTTTCTCGAGTAGTGGTAGAAGCAAAGCTAGCAAAGCGTTTTTAAACAACCAAATATACGAGGAGAGGAGCGGACAGTGGACACTGCGAAAAGAAAACTGTAATGTAAAGTAAAGTACAGTTGACTTGAACATTTTTTCATGTATATTATTAATAAGTAATAGCATGGTTTTTCGTGCAATTTGGAAAAACATGCCCTCGTGAGTTTTTCAATTGTCTAAATTCTCTTCAGCACATTGCCCAATCTCGTTCCCAGAGCCCACGTTCCCCACCAGGGAAACGAGAGACTGATGAGTGCTCTGAACGGATAGACTGAACCCAGTCTACTGAACGGATTATCAGGCCAGAGAAGGCCAGCGCCTCTCGTTTCCCACCCGCTGGGTAAGGGGAACGTGGGCTCTGTTTAATAAAACCAAAATAACAAAGATGTCGGACGACAAGACTCCAGTAAAGACGTTGCCGCGATCGATATCTTCGCCGTATGTGTGTAGATGCTGTAATTCGAGCTTCGCCAGCAACCCCATTGACTTGTTTGGGGAAAAGTCAAACAAGGAGAACATACTATCCAGATTCCGCTCGGATATTTACGCATGCGTACCTCAACCGGAATAACAAGAATCCTGTGATTTGAAACGGATTATAGACCTTATTCAAAAATGGCCGCCGAATTAAAATTATTTTAGTCCATATAAATTAGCCCTTATGACCTCGTTTTAAAGTAAAAATTATTTTGAATTTCACACATGAAAACGAGTTCATAAGGGCTAATTTATATGTATATAAAATAATTTTAATTCGGCGGCCATTCCTTTTACGAATGTGTCTCGAAAACCTGTGTTTGGCGGCCGTTTTCTACTCCACATCTCCTACTTATCATTTTTTCTAATTAGTTTGTCTGGTGATGTTCAAACTAATCCCGACTATGCGGTTCTCTTAACGTTTTGTGTCAAAATGTCAGAAGCTTAAAAGCAAATTACCATGACCTTCAACGAATTGTGCCCTGAACAAACTTTCCTGTTTACAAGATATTGTTTATGGCAACAGTTTAGACGTTGTTGCTTTAGTAAAGACCTGGCTATCCAACAACATTAGTGATGATGAAATCTTGCCTGTCGGATACAAGCTTGTTCGACGTGACCGAAGAAATGGTAAAAGGGGAGGAAGTGTCCTGTTAGCTGTGAAAGATTCAATCAGATGTGAACCTACCGATTTTTCTTCTGACACATTAGAACTTGCCTCTGTCGTGATTAATCCGTCTTCTAATAAAGTTCTTGTGGCGCTGTTTGTTATCGACCACCTGATTCTTCTAGTGAATTCTTGCATGTAAGTAATTGTTAAATTCTTCACACAGTTCAGAAGTAAGTTTAATATAACACGGCTTGTTGTTAATCTTACTTGGGACACAGCTTCGGATAGTTTTCCAGATAGAACGTGGATTTTTGTTTGACATGATTTGATCTTGGACGTAATCTCTTTCTGCATCTCGTAGCTACTAACTGTTTTATCAAAGGTCTATGAACGTGTTGCGTTAGAACAGTTCTCTGCCTATCGTCTGACTGAGTCTGCTAAGCTCACCACTCATCAGAGTGGCAACCGCAAACACCATTCTACAGAGACCGTAGAAAGTTCAGGATTCAAGCTCAACGGAAAGTACTTTAAAAATGGGAAAATGTCTGCCATTTTCGTTTAGTTCGCAAGAAAGATGGGTCGAGTTTTCACAGAACGTTCACAACATTTATGGCCATATAATAAACTACTTATTGACCTCGCTTGTTCGGTCTGTACTAGTGAAATATCGGACCTCTGTTTTTTGCACAGACCTCAACTCGCTGCGCTCGTCTCGGTCCGTACTAAAAAAACATCGGTCCGATATTTCACTAGTACAGACCTCACGCTCGGTCAATAAGTAGTTATTATTGTTCGACTGTGTGGGCAGGCACATCCAAACAGAACATAAAGAAACTACAACTAACGCAAAACTTTGCAGGAAGGATAGTTTCAAGCAAGAGGAAGTATGACAGTATTACAACTACCCTTAAAGATTTAGGATGGTTACCTGTTAAGGACAATGCTGTCATATCGAGATGCTCAAATGGTGTATAAAATTATTGATGGTAGCGCACCTTTGTATCTAAGTACCCTTTTTAGAAAACGCTCTGCTATACATAGTCGTAGTACTCGTTACTGTAACAATCTTGATGTACCTAAATGTAGAACGAGCTCTGCTCAACGATCATTGAGATGCAGAGGAGCTAAACTTTGGAACAGTTTACCAGACAATATTAAGAAAAGTCTGACTTTAAATATTTTTTAAAAATCGGTCAAGACCTGGCTTTTTCAGGCTGACTTAGACTAATTTAGTTGGCATAATTGTATTATTATAATTATGATTTAGATTATTTTAGCACTTCTTTTTTGAAATTGTTGTAAAATAGTTTAGCTTAACATTTTATTTATATACGTAGTAGTTCCTTTTGTAATTATATATAGACATAACATAATGTTGTAATTAGACATGAAAAGCCCTAAGGGGAGGTTCTAAATAAAAATTGTATTATTGTATCATGAACTGAATCGTTTCCTAAAATTTGTTTCTGACTCTCAATTTAAGGATGTTGTATTGTTTGGTGACTTCAATTATCCTAATATCCAATGGACTAACGGATCTGGTTTCTCCACTTTGACATCTGAAATTGGTTTTATTGACATTATTACTGACTTTAGTTACTTTCAACTGATCAATTCACCTATACTCGTGGCAAAAATCTCATTGACTTAGATCTCACTACGAATGAACATTTGACGGTCAGCTTTGAAGTTACTAATGACGACTCCATCTCTTCACACTCGGATCATAAAGCTATAACTTTTGACTTAAATATTCACCAACAGCCTAAACAATCCACCGAGCGCATCGTCTATAACTATTCAAAAGGTGACTTCAGTGGTCTTATTAATTATCTTCAAAACACTCCCTTACTGGATATAGTTCTCAGTGAGCGCGACAACGTGAATCTTGCCTGGTTAAAGTGGAAAGCTGCCTTCCTCGCTGCTGTCGACTCTTTTATACACTGCAAAACCTCCAATTCTTGTCAAGATAATTTTTCTTGTTTTGAGATTTTATTTCTTGTTTTAAGATATTTAATCTTGTTTTAAGACAAAATATCTTGTCAAGAAACCGCAGTAAGATTATTATCTTGCAAACGGGACAAGAAAATCTTAAAACAAGTATTTTTTTCTTAAAACAAGTTTTTGGGAATTTGCAGTGTACCGAAAACCAAACTAAAGCGTCCCTTTACACCTCCTTATATTACAAAGGACCTACTTCAGGGGCGGATTTAATATACGTCAAACACGTCAAGCGACTAAGGTAAAAAATCTGAGATGCGAAAATGAAAGGGTTCCTTCTGATTTTGCAATTTTTAACATATTTGGCAAGATATATTCTTTGCCGAAGAATAATTTCATAATTTCTAGAGCCTTCGTCAGACGCCGCGCAAGTTATTCTGTGGCGACCTGTGGCCGCTATCGGCCCCGTAGCCTGCAAAGCAGGCTTAGCTTGGTACTAGAACCGTATAAGAGGTAACTATGGCGGGAAGTGGTCACCGACCGGCACGTTTATCCACGTCAAAATGGCCGAAATACGTCGAAATCATGAGCGCTGATTGGTCAAAGCCAATGGAATTACGTTGGAAGTAAATGCAATTACGTCGGAAGTAAAAATTTTTAACGCAGGCTAGATTTTGATTGGCTAGAAACTAAATCTTGGCCGCAATCCGCCGCATGAAGCTGCATCTTTGCAGCATCTTGCAGCATGAACAGAAATTACACGCGGGCCAATTTGACTGAGGATTGACTGTTGTGTCATGGCTTCGACAAACGTCTTAGAACGTGTGCAGAGCGCTCTGAAGAATAATAACGATGAGTTATTGCGACAAATCTATTGCGATTTGTCTTCAAAAATCCAAAATTGTGCTATCCTCTCGGATCGGGAGCTTCATGCGAAGTTTAGCGTAAAATCCTTACACAGGGATTTCGATGCGGAGGCATATTTGCCGAAGTATGCTAAGGATGGAAAGAAGACCTGTATTGCTCTTAGTTGAGTCTATAGATAATATGTCATTCTATTTGTATTGCTCATAACGAATGAAGCAATGCCCCTCATTACGCACCCGAAGACTCACAATAGAGGAGCGCGATTTTGGCTTATACGGCTACAACCGAAACATATATCGACAACGAGTCCCTTTTATATACCAATTCCAAGATGCTGCGACGCGTTGAACTCAAAAACACAAACAACAAGTTTGGTAAGCACTCACTTTATCTCTCCTTTATTATAATTATTACCGTGTTGATAATGTTTATTATTTTGTTATTTACTTAAATCACATCGACTCCCAACCCCAAATCCCTGCTGATGAGACCACCATAGAGGTCGAAACGCGTCCAGGGTTGTGTCCTAAGATCCTGAATGATTGCACTATACTATACGTTACAAATCCTTTATTCTTTTTCTGATGTTTTTTCATGGTTCCTAAACAGTAATTTTGCACTACATGTCCAACAGCGTGTTCCGTGTCGCCTTTCATACGCAACATAGCCGGAGGCTAATTGCGCTCTTCATTCAAATTCTCCCCTTCATTCAAATTCTCCCTCGTTTCATAATAATATGCGGCCAAAACTCCAATGTGGTTCCCATAACTACACATAAACCTTTATAAAATATGTCATATGTCATGTATCTTTACTAATTATGGGATTCCCCTTTTTTATTACTGGAAGAAATTTAACGTTTACAAACTGTCACAAGGCTAGGTCTCAGATAAAAATAAAATACCAAAGTCCTCGTTTTGAACGAAGACTTTCTTGAAAATAATAAAATGTGCCATTAAAAACATGTTGAAAATTAGTTACGATTTTCCTTTAAAGTGCTATCAGAACGCGGGAAATGCCATTTTAGAGACCCAAATTTCAAAAATTTTCCGGGGAAGCATGCCCCCGGACCCCCCCCCCCAGATTGCGTGTTTGACTAAGGTATAAATTTTCCTAGATCCGCCCCTGTACTTCATGCCATAAAAATGAAAGAGTCCCTCAGAAGAAAAGCAAAGGCTAAGAACTCGCCTCAACTATGGGAAAAGTTCCGCAAAACCCGACAGCATGTGAAGTGTTGGATTAACGCTAGAAAAAGAGAATATTTATCTAGTCTATCTGAATCCATATACGTTAATTCTAAACCTTTCTGGAGATTTTTTAAGTCTAAATCGTCAAAATCCTCATTAACTGATGTGATGAAATTAGGAGGTCTTAAACTCTCTTCTTTAAAAGAAAAGGCTGATGCTTTTAACAACCTTTTTGCGTCAGTCTTTAATCCTGACTCAGGTTCTTCTTTATCTTCTCCTTCAAAGTCTACTCTCAATTCTCTTGACTCAATAATTGTTTCTGAATCTTTAGTACAGTCTCTATTATCTAATTTGTCACATTCTAAAGCTACTGGCCCAGATGGAATACCTGCTTATCTCTTAAAACCATGTCAGTCTGAAGTTATCGCTCCCTCCCTGGCTGCTCTCTTCGAGTTATCTATCCAGCAGGGCGTAGTTCCCTCAGAATGGAAACATGCTAATGTAGTTCCATCCCTAAGAAAAGTGACGTTCATGAAGTTACTAATTACAGACCAATTTCTTTACTATCCTATGGCCAGAAATCGAGGACAACATGGCGGCAAAGCATGCGCACTGAATCCCTTTTTAATTAATTCAATATGGCGTCCTTCAATAGATTTCTTAAGGAAATATAAAGAACAATCATTTTCGGTTATTTACTATTGTAAATTCCGACATGCGAACGTCCAAAACTTCACCAAATTGAACAATCGTTGAGCCCTACAATTTCTATTAAGTTTGGAGCGTCCTAAATAGGTTCCCGAGCACCTCGTAAGCATACCTCTTATTCGCTGTTTAAAGTCTATTAATCTGCTATAGCACTTATTTTGGAGCTCCAATTTTGGCTGCTTCTGTGTTGTTTGTCCACGATGCGAACGTCTGAATTTGCTCGGGATGAACGTTACTTTGTTTTGCGGAGTTGTTCGTTCCACTTTTTCGTTGTTTAATAGGTTCCCAAACACCTTAAAATGTACGATTTATTGCAGCCGAGTCGTTGTAATTTAATCCATCAAGCGCCGAGATAAATACTGAACTCGGCGTGAAGAAGCAATGCATTCCTCGATAATTTCGGGTTGTTGTCCGCCATAGGTTGCCAGGGTCTTAACCGCTGTTATTATTATTAAATGTGACTGTGGATTTAGAAATAATAACCGAAATTTATGCGGCAATTTTTGTGAGTATGAGTGTACAGGCCTGTCTAGACGATTAAACCTTTTGTAATTTGATATTTATGTAAGAAATGGGTCAATAAGACATTTTGGCGAATAACTCTACTTTAATTTATTGTTATAGACTTCTGTTTATAGCCAAAATTATCGATATTTAGCCATCAGAATTTTCAAATTAATATTCCATCTAAATATGAGCCCACAGGCCACTGCCGCTGAGTGTCTCTAAAGTTCTTGAACGTTTGATTTTCAGTCAAGTTTCTTTTTTCATTAAGAACTCTTTAAATGATCTCCAGCATGGTTTTCGCTGCAATAGGTCATGTGTTACTACTCAACTTCTTAATATATTTCACGACATTGGTAGTGCCCTTGATGCTGGTAAAGAAATTGACCTCATCTATCTTGATTTTGCTAAAGCTTTCGACTCTGTCTCTCATAGTAAACTCTTATCTAAGCTGAAAACTTACGGAATTTCCGGTCCTCTTTTTAAATGGTTTGCCGATTATCTTCATGATCGGAAACAGCGTGTTGTTGTTGAAGGAGTTTCTTCGTCGTTCGTTAGTGTTAAGTCTGGTGTGCCGCAAGGTAGTGTGATAGGTCCTCTTCTTTTTATTCTCTATGTTAATGACCTTCCGCAACAGTACTGTTGCTCTTTTTGCTGACGACAGCAAGTGCTTCCGCTCAATTGAGTCACCAGCGGATAGAGATCTCCTCCAGCTTGATCTCGATGCTATGAGCAACTGGTCACAGTCCTGGCAAATGAAATTTAATGTGTCTAAAACTCTCTTACTAAGGATATCCCGAAAACGTACTCAATCTAGTCATTCCTATCACCTCAACAACGAATTAGTTAAAAGTGTAACTAATCAAACCGACTTGGGTGTGGTCATCAGCAATGACCTTAAGTGGTCCCCCCATATTGCTAAATGTGTTGCTAAAGCTAATCGTATGCTTGGGTTTCTCCGCAGGAACTGTACTCAAATGTCAAATGTCCGTTGCCGTCGTCTACTCTATTTAGCGCTCGTCCGTTCTCACTTGTCTTACGGTAGTGAAATCTGGGCTCCTCAGGACAAGTCACGTGACTTTTCACTTCTTGAGGGTGTTCAGACACGAGCCACGAAATTCATACTCCAAGATTATGAATCGTCTTACACTGACCGTCTCAAAAAGCTTAACTTATTACCTATATCATATTGGCTTGAAATTAAGGATCTTCTCTTCTTTTTTAAGTGTAAACAAGGTCTCTACGATCTGGATATCTCCCGTTTTGTTACTTTTTCTTCTAACCGCTCGTCTCGCACTCGTTCAAGTCAAAACAACTTGCTTCAAGCCAATCATTGTAGGACTTCTCTATTTAGAAATTATTTTTTCAACAGAATTGTCTTTCTATGGAACAATCTCTCTCCGATAGTTCGTAATAGTACTTCTGTTTCCATTTTTAAACATGAACTTTATATTCACTACTCTTCTAAGTTAGACTCCAATTTCGATGTTAATAGACTGCGCACCTGGAAAAGTTTCTGTTCTAAATGTCGTTCTTTCAATCCAAGTTGTTGCTCTTAAATCTTTATTCTTATGTAATTTGTGTATTAGTTTGTTGGGTTCTTTTATCGTGTGTTTACTTAACGTTTATTATGTAATTTTTTTGTTGGGTTGGTCTTCACATGGGACTCGTGTCCTGTTGATCATTCCTTCAATTGATTCTGAGAAGAAATGGATTATCATTTCACTCAAAACACTCTCAGAAAAGTGTGATTCACTTACAACAGAAGTATTAGTATCCCATAATTTATTACATGTTTTTCTCAGAAAATAAACTACATGTTTCAATGAATATGGATTGCTACACAATAATTATGCGGAGACATCTTGAAAGTAATGGATTGTCATCAATGACTATAGTAGTGCATTCTTACCAACAACTAATAAACTCAGAGATTATAAACAATGGGCAACTCTAAAATGCTAGCCCACATTTTAGTTACACCAATTCTGCAAAATAATCTGATGGACTTGATGGTATATTGCTGTATAATTTTTCAGCTTTAGATTTGTTATAACATGAGACACTTGGAACTGCATTGATAGTGGTGATTTATTACTTGTATACTTAAGAAATGGCTCATGGTTTAGCGTGCTCCATCGAGTTATGGATGCACGCGGGAAATTGGGAGAGCACGAAAAAATCGTAAGCAATCCTTTCACAAGCCGGCGAATCGTTTTGGTTGTTGAGTTTTTCTACTTTCGTAGCCAAGCCTTTTTTGTTCACTAAAATCCAACCAAAAGGACAGTTTAAACTCGGTTACCCAGACCCAGTTTATGTCTTTTGGGTCGTTGTTCTTTATTACTCAATAAAATTAAATGACTCGGTATTTTGATAATATAAAAGGCCGTAAAAGTCAATTTAAAACTCAGTTTTGTTTGGAAATTTTTTCCCGCACTTTTTTGCCGTGCTCCTTCGAATTATGGAGCACGCACGACAGCCAATCAAAAACGTTGCTATATCAAAGCTATGTTATAATATAGTGTTTACCCTGTCAAAGCCCTTGCCAATTATAATATCAAGAGATACTGTAAGTCGGTAATGTTTAATTCTAAATCTTATAATTAAAAAATTAAAAATAACTGTGTAAATACCCTCTGTCTGTTGCAATTAATATATACCCAGGGCTTATACTGGGAATTTCATAAAACATCAGGAAACTAATCAGGATTTTCGTCCCACTTGAGGCAGCACTTCACTTGCGATAGTAATTTCTAGTTTACTGTATATTTGCATTCTTTCATGGTTGTAAAGTTAAAATAAATAAATTTGAATAAGGTCTATGGAAAATCTTCTATAATACGTCTTACGTGAAGTACCGACGTGTGAATCATATGGTTGTAGTACGAATACAAAATGGCAGCATAGATCAAGGGAGCACGCCAGACTGACCTGTGTTTCTTCTTCTTTGTTCGGAGTTCCTTCATTTATATTCAGCCATTTTGAATAATGCGGTATATAACATTAGCGTATCGCAGGCGCGGGTTACGGCGCCGAAGGAAACCCGAGCGCGTTACGAAAATTAAATAACGGTCGGAAGGACTATTATACTTGGCAGTGCCAGTACCTGAGAAGATACACATGAGAAGGACCCAAATACACGAGAGGGCCCATGCCATATATGGCATATATCGCCTTATATGTTCTTCATAGCAAGTGTAATACGACCTTTCGATTATATTGACACTTCTCAATCTCATCGGCTATAATATAAGATCGGTAAAGAGCACAAAATATTTGGCTTTGCTTTTGGAATTTATATAAAAGTTGATGTCTTGATCAAGACTTGATGAGTTGAAGTATATGAGTTCAGTAAGGGTGATACAAATTGAAACAACTTGCCACTCAATAATCGATTTCTTTAAGTTACTGCATGTTTAATATAGCAAGAGAGGATAAATGCATAATAAGTCAAGATATCTAAGTCTGAGCATAGCTTGATAGCTAGTGCATGTAGTCTGAGCGTGAACTCTCATACTCTGAAAATATAATATATTAGGCAAGCTTATAAATCAAGCGCTTTACTTCACTACGGAATACGCGCGCAATGATAATCAACATTCTCTGAAGGTCTGAAACGGTCGGGTTGTTTGACGCGTATTAAAAGTCTTTTAAGAAGCAGTCATGCTGTCTCAGACCTGCACCGAATATTTATTCAGGATGACTGTCTGGGTGTCATACTTTACTGAGAATTCTAAAAATATATACCATTTATAATTTATATATAGCGACAACCGTATAAAGTTAAATAACCAAGCACTTAAATACAATTTTCTGAGAACGATCAGTGGCAAATATATTTTTAAGTAACCTTCATTAAAAGAATATAATATTATATAGTCATATAATATAATATTATATAGTCTATATAATATAGTCTATCTTGCTAATATAATCTTGTGTATACAATATACGTGCATACAGATTTTTATAGCGCATTATCTAAATATATTAAATGTATGTATCTATCAACAACAACAATCATAATAATAATAATAATAATAATAATAATAATAATAATAATAATAATAATAATGATAATAATATGGTAAGATGATAGTGACGACGATGACAATGACGGTTACATTTAGGATGGGATGATGACGATAATGATGATGATGATGATGATGATGATGATGATAATGGCGACGATAATAATGATCATGTGGTCATGCCAACACAGTTGTATCATTTTCAACAAGAAAACGTCTTCGATTTCGAATAGGTACATATTGACCTAAATGTCTTGTATAGCGAGTATAAACTACATATAACTGTGGTACATGGTCAACATTGTCTGACTTCATAATTTTGCTTGATATTTTAACTAAAGTTCTAACTTGGTAAAAGTATTTGCACATCAAAATTTCAGAAATTTGACACTTTTCTTCCTTCTTTTCAAAAATGAAATATTTTCGACCTAAAGACGTTAAATAGAGAGTATAATTAAACTGCATACGACGGTGTTGTGTTGGTTCACATTGTTTGACTTCTTGGTTTCTCTCGATATTTTGCCCATAGTCAGTAACTTGGTAAAAGTGGACTCTTTTCAAAATTTCGGAAAATGTGACTAATTTATTCAATATTTCCTAAAAGTGTTTTTTAGGCCTAAAGGTTTTATATATGTGTTGGTTCACATTCTTCGACTTCATGGTTTCTCTTGATATGTTAACCATAGTTCTAACTTGGTAAAAGTAAATTCATTTCAAAATTTCAGACCATTTGACAGATTTCTTCCATCATTTCAAAAAATGGGGTATTTTCGGCTAATAAACGTGTTATATATAGAGTATAAACTGCATATCAGGGAGTGCGCATAAGTTGGTTGACATTGTCTGACTTTATCAATTTATGATACTTTAACCATACTTTTAACTTGGCACTTGGTAATTGTGTTCAAATTTGTACCATGTAAACGACATGAAGTCTAAAATCTGAAGGGAGACTACTCCCTTTCCACGCAGGGGGAGACTAAATATAGTCTCCCTTGAATAATGTCTCTCAGTTCACATTGTTTGATTTTATAATTTTTCTTGATATTTTAAAGTTTTATCTTGGTAAAGGTAGACTTATCTGAAAATTTCAGACAATTTGACTCATTCATTCCATCTTTTCCGAAAATGTGGTATTTTCGGTTAAAGGTGTTATATATAGAGAGAGTAAAAACCGCATATATGGGGTGATGTGTTGGTTCACATTGTTTGACTTCATGGTTTCTCTTTATATTTTAACCATAGTTCTAACTTAGCAAAAGTAAATTAATTTCAAAATTTCAGACCATTTGACAGATTTCTTCCATCTTTTCCAAAAATGGGGTATTTTCGGCTAAAGGTGTTATATATAGAGAGAGTATAAGCCACATATATGGAGCGATGTGTTGGTTCACATTGTTTGACCTCATGGTTTCTCTTGATATTTTAACTAAAGTTTTATCTTGGTAAAAGTAGACTAATCTGAAAATTTCAGACAATTTGACTGATTCCTTCCATCTTTTCCAAAAATGGGGTATTTTCGGCTAAAGGTGTTATATATAGAGTATGAACTGCATATCACGGAGTGCGTATATGTTCATTGACATTGTCTGACTTTATCAGTTTATAATTTTTTATGATACTTTAACCATACTTTTAACTTGGCACTTGGTAAATGTGTTCCAAATTTGTACCATGTAAACGGCAAGCCTAAAATCTGAAGGGAGACTAATTAGTCTCCCTTTCCACGCAGGGGAGACTAAATAGTCTCCCTTGAATAATGTCTCTCAGTTCACATTGTTTGATTTTATAATTTTTCTTGATATTTTAACTAAAGTTTTATCTTGGTAAAGGTAGACTTATCTGAAAATTTCAGACAATTTGACTCATTCCTTCCATCTTTTCCAAAAATGGGGTATTTTCGGTTAAAGGTGTTATATAGAGAGAGAGTAAAAACCGCATATATGGGGTGATGTGTTGGTTCACATTGTTTGACTTCATGATTTCTCTTTATATTTTAACCATAGTTCTAACTTAGCAAAAGTAAATTAATTTCAAAATTTCAGACCATTTGACAGATTTCTTCCATCTTTTCCAAAAATGGGGTATTTTCGGCTAAAGGTGTTATATATAGAGAGAGTATAAGCCGCATATATGGAGCGATGTGTTGGTTCACATTGTTTGACCTCATGGTTTCTCTTGATATTTTAACTAAAGTTTTATCTTGGTAAAAGTAGACTAATCTGAAAATTTCAGACAATTTGACTGATTCCTTCCATCTTTTCCAAAAATGGGGTATTTTCGGCTAAAGGTGTTATATATAGAGTATGAACTGCATATCATGGAGTGCGTATATGTTCATTGACATTGTCTGACTTTATCAGTTTATAATTTTTTATGATACTTTAACCATACTTTTAACTTGGCACTTGGTAAATGTGTTCCAAATTTGTACCATGTAAACGGCAAGCCTAAAATCTGAAGGGAGACTAATTAGTCTCCCTTTCCACGCAGGGGAGACTAAATAGTCTCCCTTGAATAATGTCTCTCAGTTCACATTGTTTGATTTTATAATTTTTCTTGATATTTTAACTAAAGTTTTATCTTGGTAAAGGTAGACTTATCTGAAAATTTCAGACAATTTGACTCATTCCTTCCATCTTTTCCAAAAATGGGGTATTTTCGGCTAAAGGTGTTATATATAGAGAGAGTATAAGCCGCATATATGGAGCGATGTGTTGGTTCACATTGTTTGACCTCATGGTTTCTCTTGATATTTTAACTAAAGTTTTATCTTGGTAAAGGTAGACTTATCTAAAAATTTCAGACAATTTGACTCATTCATTCCATCTTTTCCAAAAATGTGGTATTTTCGGTTAAAGGTGTTATATATAGAGAGTTTAAAAACCGCATATATGGGGTGATGTGTTGGTTCACATTGTTTGACCTCATGGTTTCTCTTGATATTTTAACTAAAGTTTTATCTTGGTAAAAGTAGACTAATCTGAAAATTTCAGACAATTTGACTGATTATTCCTTCCATCTTTTCCAAAAATGGGGTATTTTCGGCTAAAGGTGTTATATATAGAGTATGAACTGCATATCATGGAGTGCGTATATGTTCATTGACATTGTCTGACTTTATCAGTTTATAATTTTTTATGATACTTTAACCATACTTTTAACTTGGCACTTGGTAAATGTGTTCCAAATTTGTACCATGTAAACGGCAAGCCTAAAATCTGAAGGGAGACTAATTAGTCTCCCTTTCCACGCAGGGGAGACTAAATAGTCTCCCTTGAATAATGTCTCTCAGTTCACATTGTTTGATTTTATAATTTTTCTTGATATTTTAACTAAAGTTTTATCTTGGTAAAGGTAGACTTATCTGAAAATTTCAGACAATTTGACTCATTCCTTCCATCTTTTCCAAAAATGTGGTATTTTCGGCTAAAGGTGTTATATATAGAGAGAGTATAAGCCGCATATATGGAGCGATGTGTTGGTTCACATTGTTTGACCTCATGGTTTCTCTTGATATTTTAACTAAAGTTTTATCTTGGTAAAAGTAGACTAATCTGAAAATTTCAGACAATTTGACTGATTCCTTCCATCTTTTCCAAAAATGGGGTATTTTCGGCTAAAGGTGTTATATATAGAGCATGAACTGCATATCACGGAGTGCGTATATGTTGGTTGACATTGTCTGACTTTATCAGTTTATAATTTTTTATGATACTTTAACCATACTTTTAACTTGGCACTTGGTAATTGTGTTCCAAATTTGTACTATGTAAACGGCAAGTCTAAAATCTGAAGGGAGACTAATTAGTCTCCCTTTCCATGCAGGGGAGACTAAATAGTCTCCCTTGAATAATGTCTCTCAGTTCACATTGTTTGATTTTATAATTTTTCTTGATATTTTAACTAAAGTTTTATCTTGGTAAAGGTAAACTTATCTGAAAATTGCAGACAATTTGACGTATTCCTTCCATCTTTTCCAAAAATGTGGTATTTTCGGCTAAAGGTGTTATATATAGAGAGTGTAAACCGCATATATATGGGGTGATGTGTTGGTTCACATTGTTTGACTTAACGGACATACGTATACTCTACCCCCCCCCCCCCCCCCAGTAATACCGAAATAAATGAGCAAAGAATGAAGCAATTAAGATATAAAAGGAAGATTTCGGACTCAGGCTATTACCATAGATATAGATAAACAGGTATACTAATAGATAAATCTTTATATTAGTTAAATAGTTTTTATTTTGATAAGATTATGTCGTGACGAAAAATCTTTTTGTAGTTCCTGACAAAATTTTCCATATTAATTGTATTTGAAAATGTCAGAAATGTGTTGTATTTTAACTAGTTTTTATGACATTTTATGACCTTCAGTGATCTTAAAATTCACCCCTCAGGATGCAGGAAAATGGCATTTTGGAGACTCTAAATTTCAAAAATTTCCAGGGGGGGCAAGCCCCCGGACCCCCCCAGAAGAGTTCCTCTTCGGGAACTCTAAGTTCGTAATTTGATACAAAGTAGCTGTCATGCATCCGTTAATTAATAATAGTATTTTGAATTCAAATTTTTCAGGCTGATTGGTAACCTTTATACTATATATCAAAACACCGTTTTCCATAAAAATTACCATTCTAGGGTATTCTGTAGTATTATTAATATAATTCTGTATACTCTTGAATAAACGATCGACGTCACGAGCATCGCTGTAACTGTATTTTTAGGGTTACTGTAGACCTCCAAACCATAGTGTTTTTAATTTTTTTATTCGCTGAAAGTGAAGCACTTTATGAGGGCTTTCAGATTCCGGAAATGTTTTTTTTATTTCTAAGCAAGGAAAAAAGTGACAAGAGGTTTCTTTCACACGACTTTTCCTGAAAGAAATATTTTGAACTAAAGTAAGAAATTTAAAAGGCTATAAGTGAACACAAATTTATCAGAATCGTCTAAAAATTGATATTCGAGTAACTTAACATTCTGGTGACAAGTGTGTCTGGGAATTGTAAAATTTTCAATAGTTATCTTTTTACGGCCTTTTATGCAAGCCCATTCAAACCTCCTGTGTTAGCTGTGATAGTAAAAATTCGATAACTCTAAAAGTTAGTTTCAGAAATTGCAGCTTGATGTTAGTAATAATTGTCAGTTGTTTGCTGTACAAGCTATGTTAGTTGGTAATAATCAGAAGAGCTCTGAGCTCTAGAAAAACTCTGAGCTGGGTTCGAGTCCCGCTTAGAGCTCAGAGTTTTTCTGAGTATTACCAACTAACACAGCTTGTACAGCAAACAACTGACAATTATAACTCTAAAAGTATTTGGAATTTTTACAAACCTGGACACCCTTTTTTTGCTATGATATTTATCTACCTAGTTGTTCACTTATAGTATATAGTATATTTCAAAGTGGAATGAAAACCTTTATAAACAGAAGCGCTATTTTTTGTTTGCGTTCATAACTAAATTACCAAATGTGTTTTGATGCAGTCTTGTAGCCCAGTATATCAGCTTTCGAATGTGTAGCTAGGTTTTGGTATATGCAATGAATGGACGGAGCGCTATGTTTTCCCTAAAACGTAACCCGAAGGTCTACAGTAACATTAAATGTCTGAACAACGTTTTTGATTCAAAGTTGATCTACTATACCAAATAGCAATTTCCACCGATACCATACTAGAAACAACACCAAATTCCACTTACCTAAAGGTAAGACTAACTGGGGAAAACATAAATTAATTTATCACGAAGAAGACGGCCCCCGGGCTGATTGAGCTTGACGAACGTCCACCAAACGTTTGTTACATTACACCAAGTTCGCAAACGTACCACATGCACATGTATACGTCAGGCTCGGACTGGCCTATGTGCCATTGTGCCATGGCACATGGGCCCTTCTGGGACATCAAAATGGGCCCCTGACCAGACACACCCATAAAAATCAAATTGGAAGCATTGAAGCAATTACTTAATTCCGCATTTGTGAAATTAGTGAACAGTAACACTTTGGAAGCAGTAATGATTTGTTCTATAGAAGTTGATTTACTGAAGGCTGTTGATAACGAGGCAGTGTATCGAAAACTTGCGTCAAAGTCCTCGGAAATGGAACAGCTTCTTATGTTCTGAAATGTTGAATATGTTTTGTTCTAAATGTTGAAAAGTCCTGAAATCAGTTGTATTTTGTGTAAGTTGTGTGTTTTATATGACGTTTTATAATCTCCGGAATTCTATAAAATCTTCCCCCAAAACGCAGGAAATGCCATTTCACAGACTCTAGATTTCAAAATTTTCAGGGGGGGGCATGCCCCCGGACCCCCCTAGAGACTTCTCAAGTTGCCCCCCCCCCTACGCCTGGGCCCCCTCACAGCTGAAATGGCAAGGCCCCTAAATTGGGCCCAGTCCGAGCCTGGTATACGTACAACTTATCATATCACTTTAACTACATCTTATTCTCATGCAAACGCTAAAATCTTTTCTGAGTAATTGAGCTTGACGAACGACCACCAAACGTCTATTATATATAACGTCTATATATATATATATACATATATATATAACCATATCTTGTTATCTTGTATTTACTTCATATTTCATTTATGTTACCCCGTATTATTGTTATTATAGGTACCTATTGAAAAACACTTTGGTGACATGGGCTCCCTGTTAAAATATTGCGGTGCCTTGAAAGTTAGCTTGCGGGCGAAGCTAACTTTCAAACCGCTTGTGACTTCGTTCGTTCGTTCGTTCGTTCGTTCGTTCGTTCGTTCGTTCGTTCGTTCGTTCGTTCGTTCGTTCGTTCGTTCGTTCGTTCGTTCGTTCGTTCGTTCGTTCGTTCGTTCGGAATCAATAGCAAGCGACATTTTTGACGGGACATTCTTAACGCGATGTTTTGAACGCCACAGGGCACCGCTTTGTAGTACTAACTGTCTCTGGTTATTATTATAAATCCAAAGAATTAAAAAAAATTATGTTGTCCAACATATATATATATATATATATATATATATTTAAGAAATAGAAAATGGCCGCCCGTGTTTATATAGCCTGATGCAAACACGAGAGTGAGTTGGGAGAATTCGAAAGTTTATGTGAACCCGAGCCGTAGGCGAGGGTTTACATAAGTACTTTCGAATTCTCCCAACTCACTCGAGTGTTTGCATCAGGTTATATAAACACAGGGCATCCATTTTCTATTTCTTTTATGAAATAAGGCTAAAAAATGTGCCGTGACATCACAACCATGTTAATATAGCCTGATATAAACAGTATTAAATTGACCAATCACAGCGTGCGTAAGACGCAACCTATTATATATATTATATATATACATATACATACATATATATATATATATATACATATACATACATATATATATATATATATATATATATATATATATATATATATATATATATATATATATATATATATATATATATATATATATATATATATAGTATATAGTACATAGTACATATAGTAAGGTTGGGTATATATACTGCCGAAACAGAGAACGTAGGAGTCTAACGTTTCGAGCGAAGAACCTTCTCTCTGCAGAGGAAGGGCCTTCGCTCGAAACGTTAGACTCCTACGTTCTCTGTTTCGGCAGTATATCTAACCTTACTTTATTATATAAAATAGAGCGGTGTTTTATTGATGTTTCCGCCACTAATAAAAACGATAATCTCACATGTGATTATTCATGATAATCTCACATGTGTCGATTATCGTGAAACGTATTAGAGTTTACTGCTCTATTTTTGTGGGGAAAAAGGACTGTTTTTTATATAATAAACAGAACAATACACGAATGCTTGGAAATATGAAATTTATTTCTCGTGTTGACCCGCGCATTCATGTATTATTCTCTCTATATTTCGATTACTATAAATCTGTTAGGGGGCTAAATCTGTTAGGCAAGTGTTTTTATTGGTTGGGCTTCACTAGCACTCCGTCGTGATGACGTCAGGGTTGATGTTTGTCCGCTTTTACCCACAATTCTTGCACTTCGAACAATGGATAATGGCTCATTTTCAATGATTTGAAAGTCAATTTTGCTTTGTTTGTCCGCTTTTTGTGCTATTAATAGCAGCTGGACGGTACGCTATTAGATTACTCCAAGATGAAAGCAAGATTGGTGCAGTGATGGATCCAGCTTGATCTGGTAGGGGGGGGGGGGGGGGGTGCTGCAGGGGCGGATCTAGAATTTTTTTCACCTTAGTCAAACCATTCCTAGGGTGCCCCGGAAAATTTTTTAAATTTGGACCTCTGAAATGGCATTTCCTGCATTCCGACGGTACTTTGAAGAAAGATTTAAAAGTTTTAAATCGTGTTTTCAATAGCGCATTTTATCAAACCTGGAAGGTGTCAAATAAATTTAGGGATGAAGTGGACGTTTTATTATACAAATACATTTAAAATTATAGAAAATAACGGGGGGAAATCCAATAAATCCAAGGAAGCTAGACATTAGAAATGTGATTGACATTTTCAATGAAAAGCCGCGTCGCATCCCACTGCAGCAAGGCACTAATTGAGTAATTGGCTCCCCCCTGCACCCCCTTGGCCAAGACCAGGGGGGTTCGCACCCCCCTGTAAATCCATCACTGGATTGGTGACGTCTTCGACCAGAGCATTTCGGGGGTGGGTGGTAGAACATAATGGTCTTTAATGGACCAGGGTACATGTATACCTGATAGGGAAAAAATTAAATAATATCTCAAAGAATATAATATTAAGAATATAATATTACTGTCCATTACTCAATATTTTTAGTATAAACGTAGGAATACTATAAGGCCCACTTGCTCTTCTATCATTGAAAGAGAATGTCATGTGATGTATTTCCCCTACTGTAGTTGGATATACATGTAATAAGTAAAAGCAACAGTTTTTGGTTGTACTGTAGGCAAATAATCTATTTATGAGCAGTCAACATCGTAATTTTGGAGTTGTGTTTTACCATTGCGGGCCATCGTATATATACAATTAATACACACAATTTGCAAGAATAAACCATGCATGTTCACTCTGATCAACCGTTTACTCCGACGATGGTTTTTGCTTAAAAACGTCAGTATCAAGCTCTCGAATTTGGCAATATAACATGCACTGAAGCACTCTTCCTTATATTTTGGTCTTTCAAAAGTAAATTCACCGACGTCTTCAAAATAAGTCAATAGGAAAACTATGACAGTAGTAAAGCAGATTGAGTATCATTTAATCCAAATGATGGAAAGTACTAAGGAACTGAAAAAAACAAAACAAAAAAAGAAATAGAACTTAGTATAGTTACAATTGGCCAGAATTTAACTAGAATACACAAATACATCATTTTCACTTGACGTGATAACCCCCGCGTTGGTGGTGTACAAGGACAAATGTCATTCCCTGAAAAAGGCTCTTTACTGTATATTACACATGATCAAATTATATATATAATTATTACATGCCCATAATACAATTTAAGCTATACTTATAGAGAATATATAATATAAATCCTTATTAAAAATCTAAAAATTTGTTCAATATAAATTTCAAAACAGTTTTTGCTGGCAACCATGTCAAGGATAAGACATGGCGTATATTTTTACTTTGGTTTAAATAAAAAAACTGTCATTATAAACTCTGGTTACGTATCACTGACAAAACTTGTGGATATCTCCTCAAAATTAAAATTATGAAAAAATGGAGTCACCACTTAATGTAGATTAGATACATACTAATTAAAATGGATATTACAGTTTATTATACGGAGAAGAGTATTTTATTAGCAACTAAAACGAGCTATGTCCAACATAGGCATCGGATGTCGGACCGTAACGATCGGTAAAAGGGCGTTGCAGATCGTACGTACCCTAGCATCTGTGTTCCGATGGTCACGGACCGACATCAGGTGATACAGATGGTAGACACTTAGTAAATATATACGCTGCTCTCAGATGTTGTATGTATGATAGTGCAGATGGTTCAGATGGTACGGATCGTACGGACCGTGGCATCTGTATTCGGATGGTCACGGACCGACATCACATGATACAGGTGGTTTAGACTTAGTAAATACACGTGACTCTGAGATGTTTGTACATATGTATGATAGTGCAGATAGTTCAGATGGTACGGATCGTATGGACCGTGGCATCTGTATTCGGATGGTCACGATGCCGTGTAATGCTCTAGTCACGAATATTTCGTACTTGACGTACGCCGGAGTTTTATAAAGAACGAGGCAACATTGTGATATACTAGTGGCATTATGCTGTGTAATGTTCGAGTCACGAATATTTCGTACTTGACGTGCGCCTGAGATTTATAAAGAACGAGGCAACATTGTGATATAGTTGTGGCATTAAGCCGTGTAATGCTCGATTTCTACCATCTGTATCATGTGATATCGATCCGTGACCATCCGAATGCAGATGTCACGGTCCGTACGATCCGTACCATCTGAAACGTATATATTTACTAAGTGTCTACCATCTGTATCACGTGATGTCGGTCCGTGACTATCGGAATACAGATGGTATACGGTACGTGTGATCTGCAACGCCCTTTTACCGATCGTTACGATCCGTCATCCGATGCTTATGTTGGACATGTATGACTAAAACATTCGTAGAATCGATATTTCACTACACCCGGGAAGCGAGTAGTGTATTTACATACTTATTACATGCCCATAATACAATTTAAGCTTAATACTTATAGAGAATATATATAAATCCTTATTAAAAATCAACAGTTTTTGCAGGCAACCATGTCAAGGATAAGACACATGTGGCATATATTTTTACTTTGGATTAAATAAAAAAACTGTCATTATAAACCCTGGTTACCACTGACAAAACTTGTGGATATCTCCTCAAAATTAAAATTATAAAAAAATGGAGTCACCACTTAATGTAGATTAGATACATACTAATTAAAGTGGATATTACAGTTTAATTATTATATGGAGAAGAGTTTTTTTCTAGCAACTAAAACACTCGTAGAATCCATATTTCACTACATCTGGGAACTGAGTGGCGTATTTCTCGTATGTAACACTTGCAAGAGACATATTGACAAATCAAAATTTATGGCTTTTGTTGTAAGTTTCAAATCAAGTAAATTCTCTTAATTCCTTTTTTTCACGTAAAATGACGTATTCGAATAAGCTGTTGTATTTTTCATTTGTATTTTCTCAGAGTTTTAGGTCAAGTGGTTGTAGTTTTTGCATTAAACCCAGTTTATCAACATCACTTCCTGTTCCACGCATAATTTCATTGTCCATATAATAAATAGAACATTACATGGTTTCTCAAAGATATGGATTTTATGTTCTTGTGGCAAGAGCAATATCTCACTTGTTTGCTGTGCTCACTCGTAAGATATTGTCCTTGCCACTCAAACATAAAATCCATATCTTCTCACCACTGTGTAATATCCCCTTTATATACTGTAGCAACAGAAATTGTGTTGTGGTAATTAGACACACACACAAATATAAATACTGTACAGGCCCAACTATCAACCATTCTAACTGGATAAAAACCTTGTGTCAAAACGTTGAGTCTCTCATATATTTCATTTCCAGAAGATACTGTACCCACATTAAATGACACCATTTTCCCATAATCTTAATTTCAGGGAGATATGGTGACCCCATTTCTTCATAATTCTAATTTCAGGGAGATACCCAATCTATGTGGTGACTCAATATTTTGATATCATTCTGCACTTATTTAATGTTGTGGAGACACCCACATTAACCCTTTCCCTCCTAGGGGTTCTCATTTGATGAGTAAAATCTTCTGGTGTTAGACAGAGTTAAATAACAAAGTGGCTGGTTTAGGGTGACCTAGTAGAAAAAGGGTTAAGTGGTGACCTCATTTTCCTATAATTTTAATTTCAGGGTGATACCCACATTACATGTACATGTAAGTGGTGACCCCATTTGTCAATAATTTTAATCTCAGGGAGATACCCACATTAAGTGGTGACCCTATTTTTCTATACAAATTACATGTACTGTACATGAAATCTTATTAATTTTGGGAAGATATCCACATTTAACCATTTCATTCCCATTGGTGCCATTTGGCACTTTCTATTTTTTACATGTACTTTGTCTAATGCCAGATGATTTTACTCATCAGGGAAGACCGCCTGACATGGTGGGAGTTAAAGGATTAAGTGGTGACCCCATTTATATATATATATATATATATATATATATATATATATATATATATAATATATATATATAAATTTTACTCTTGCCTCTAGTGCATACTAGTGTACAGTATTATATATATTTTATATATATATATATATATATATATATATATAAAGTATGAAGTATAGTTTTACCTTAAAGTCTTCGCTACCAGAGGTTTCACCCTAAACGGGATCATCAGGCGTTTAGGATCCCTTTAGGGTGAAACCTCTGGTAGCGAAGACTTTAAGGTAAAACTACACTTCATACTTTGTATTTTGCTCTATCTATATATGGTATTGAGCACTCTCTAACATTTCGTGAACCAAAACTCACTTATATATATATATATATATACTGTATAATGTATATGTACTATTTACAGAATGAGTGGCCATTCTGTATTGGGGGTATATAAACATGAGGTGAAGCCAAGTACCTGTATGTATCCCGTACAGAACGGACACAAATTCTCTAAATTACTTCTAAAACACGTTTTAAGTTACATCATGTTAAGAGCTGATAAACCTTCGAGGTAAGGTTTAATAGGCTACGATTAATAAATTAGTGATGCGCTTTGATTTAGCATTAGTCCTACATTTTATATTCTAAGTGATGTACCATAAATAACCATTCTGATCATCACTTGTTTTTCAACAAATGTTGTTGTTCACCAAATGTTTGCATCTTCATTTTGTATGAGGATGCTACCAGCGTACCTCACTCAAGATAGTTGAAATCAAAGTGTCTGTACACTATAAATTGTTACAGAACTGATAAAACAGTTCTGTACATTGATTAAACCTCTGAATTTATTTATATATACATGTAAATAGTATACAGACTGTCAGTAGAGGCATAAAATTTTAATAACACTGTAAATTTCAGTCAAATCTTCTCAGTTCTGTCTCCGAAACATCCACAAGAAGAATAAAATAGTCTGGCTAAAATAAACGTACATTTCCTACTTTTGTTAAACAGTTCTGTATCACATTTAGAGGCATGAATGATATTTCAGTTCTGTTTCGGGATCGGGGGTGAACAGACATTGATTTAAACCTCTGAATTTTTCCTCATGAATTATTAATGAGTTTCAGAAATATATTTATATATACATGTAAATAGTGTATACAGACTGTCAGTAGAGGCAAGAGTAAAATTTTAATAACACTTGTAAATTTCAGTCAAAATCTTCCTCAGTTCTGTCTCCGAAACATCCACAAGAAGAATAAAATAGTCTGGCTTAAAATAAACGTACATTTCCTACACAGACGCTTCAGTACTATAAAAAATGCTTTTATAAGCTTAATACCTGTATAAAAACATTTGTTCCGAGGCGATACTCAATATTTTCCGACGCCAAGTCATCCGAGGAGGTCAACGTTTGTCGTTTGGAGGAAAGCGCTATTCTAAATTGATCAATTTTTACTCTCTGTTATGCACAAACCACTGTCCCCTAGATAGCAGACAAACTCGAAATTTTTCTTCACCAGAAATCCCTCGAGAGTGGACAAGAGTCAAGAAAACTGACGAAGGCACCATATTGATAACCTTCGAACCATATATGGTAGGGGTGCTCTCGTGTATAGGGGTCTTCTCGTGCGGTCCTCTCGTGCAAGTGGCACTGCCAACCCCTGCTCCGGAAGGAAGCTAAACGCTCGGGCCTCGGGTTTCCTTCGGCGCCGTAACCCGCGCCTGCGATACGCTAATGATATATACCGCATTATTCAAAATGGCTGAATATAAATAAGGAACTCCGAACAAAGAGGAAGAAACACAGGTCAGTCTGGCGTGCTCCCTTGCATAGATGGCAGCTGTTCAACTTCAAGGTTCGATACTTATAACCGGGGCTAATCGACCTCGTGGCATTGGATTTGCTTTGGTAAAGCATCTTTTAGGACTTCCAGTCGCCCCTAAACACATATTTGCCACTTGCCGATCGTTGAAAGCGGAGAATGCTCAGGAGTTGAGAGAATTGGCTGAGAAAAATCCCACCTTGCATCTGATCGAACTCGACGTGACACAAACGTCGCAGTTACCAGAAATAGGAGAGAAGGTCAGTAACGTTTTGGGGGAATTCGGATTGAACGTTTTGATCAATAATGCTGGAGTGTTTTATCCACAGTCACTTCAGGATGTTACTGTAGAATCCATGATGAAATCTTACGAGGCCAACACTGTTGGTCCTCTGATGATCACAAAGCAATTTCTCCCTCTTTTGAAGAAAGCTGCGTTGCAAACGATGACCGCGATTATCGTAAATATTTCATCGCTAACAGCGTCGATTGACGACAACGGTATCGGAGGATTCTATCCTTCACGTTCTTCGAAAGTTGCCTTAAATATGGTGACCAAGTCACTAAGTATCGATTTGGCTCAGGATGGAATAATTGCCGTGTGTGTTAACCCTGGTTGGGTTAAAACTGACCTGGGCGGGGAAGGTGGTAAAATTACAAGCTCAGAAAGTGCTGCCAGCTTAATTAAAGTCATTGGCTCACTGGATAAAAGTAGCAGTGGATGTTTCTTTAACTACGATGGGAAAGTTTTGCCATGGTAAAGCTTTAACAATGTACAACATGTAAGGCATGTTAAACATAGTTTAAAAAAATTAAAATTATTAAATTGATTGACTTTATGGCTGCTCGTGTTTATATAGCCTATCAATGCAAACACAAGAATGAGTTGGGAGAATTTGAAAGTGAATGTGAACCCGAGCTGTAGGAGAGTGTTTACATATTAAGTACTTTCAAATTCTTTCAAACTTACTTGAGTGTTTGCCTTATGTTATATAAACACATCATGTCCATTTTTTTATGAAATAAGCTTAAGAAATGTGCTGTAATGTCAAAAAGGTCTTTACATAGTCTCATGATATAAATATGGTAACTGACCAATCACAGTTTGTGTAAGATGCAATGAACCTATTTTATAATACTTTTTAGTATAAATTTACAAGTTTATAATGCAAATCCTCAAATTTCATTGGCTATTGCAGGAGTTTATAATTGGTGATATAAACCTCTGGGATAAACCAATGAAAGTCATTCTTTTAAAAAAATTGACCAATGACAAAATGCGTAGTATAGCATGAACAGTGATCATTAGAGCCAGCGGTTCTGTTAAGCAACAATGGCGCTGAAATTATAATGGAGTGGGCAAATGAAAGAAGAAATTGGACATTTAGGCGAAGCAATACATTCTACAGAAAACAAAAACGGCACAAAATGGTTAGAATGGAAATTAGTAATGGTAAGATTGTTAAATTGTTTATCTGTGTTCATTTAAAACGAAATAACTGCAAACAAAACACATTTCAAAATTACGCTAGCTGTTGACAAGATTTCATGATGTAAACTATATGCTAAATTGAATGTTTCTTTCAACTTTTTGTCACTTTTACAAAACAAATGAGTGGATATATATTGTTTCAATATTGTACATGAAAATCCATGCTAAATTATGCAAGAAAACTTTTCGTTTCCATCAATTACTGTACGGGCCAAGCAGATGTCCGAAATGACTGTTGAACGTTTGTTGTTGGCTGTTACAAAATGTATTAAACGAGCCTCAAAGAATATGTTATGGTTGAGAATTTATTTAACTTTTGTTGGTAAATTTATACTAAAACAATTAGACAACTTGCCCTCGTTTTCTATGAGCGAATCGGGCTCGTTGTCTAATTGTTAAATAGAAGTAACCTGAAAGGTGTGTATATGGAGGTGAGTCAGCCTGGGTAAACTTTACTAGAGATGGTTTTCATTTGTGTTACCAGTAATATAAGAAAGCTTGCTTAGCTGGACTGGTTTCTTGCCATTTGCTAACTGTGTAATTTAGTAGTTTCGCCAAAACACAGAATCTTATTGCTTAACCTTTTGAATACCAAAGGTTCTTACTTGATGAGTAAAATAATCTGGCATTAGACAGCGTAAAATAGCAAAAGGGCTGGTTTTGGCCATCCTGGCAGTGAAAAGGTTAAAGCTACATACAAATGTTCATCTCACAATTTCTGCTATGTTCATGCAGTATGCATGAACATAGCAGAAATTGTGAGATGAACATTTGTCAAAAGGCTGATCAGAAAAAATGCATAATTATACATTTAGCTTTTGGTGCCAACCCTAGTAAGTGAGCCAGCCTGGTCAATAATGTCGATTATAGTCGTAAAAACGATTGAATAGGTTCAGACAAACAAGCACACACATCTCTATTAAAAGTACTTGGATCTTTTTATTAGTCATAGGCTAAGTAAAAAAATTCAATTTAGATTCTCTATATGTCATGATTTGTTTTCTTTTTTTCAATTTAGCCAGCAGAACCTATATATTACTGTACATACAGGTTCTGTGTAGTCGTGTGGAAAACAGTTGTTTGAAATGTATAAATACATTCACCATAGACTACAAGTTGGTTTAGATAATGATTGTGAATATTTCTTAGAATTGCCCAGTTTTGTGTTAATCAACTTGTTTGTCTAAGACATTTTGTTCTGCATCATGAATGACCTCTTTGTTCCAGGGGTTAAAATGTTGGTAGTCCAGTAGCCCCAGGCAACCAAATTCCTAGTTCAGTTCAAAACCCATTTCATTTGCCAGTTGCCACCACAAATAAAAATTTGCTAAGGTCACATTTATGAATAAAATTAAACTTTAACAACTTCAAGTTTAATAGATGGAGTTATTTGAAGTTCAAATTATTGTTTACCAAAATTTCGAACAAACGAAAACTGATCAATGAAATGTTTTCCACTATCGATCTGTTTCGATTTTAACATGGCAGTGCATGGATGAAACTCATACCTCGTAATTTTATTAATATTTAACTAGAAGGGGCTGGATTATTCTTGTATCGTTTCTTTAAAATTAACGAGACAGAGATTCTAGGGGGAAAACGTAATTTTGTTAAAAACATCAAAGCCCAGACAATTGCTTTGAAAAGCCCGTAACATAGAAGAAATGGGAAATATGATAAGAGATTATTAACCGAGAACGAGGTCTGTACGGGAAAATATCAGACCGACGTCTTGATAGACCGAAGTCTGATATTTTCCCGTACAGACCGAGTAAACGAGGTTAATAAAGCGTTTATTATATTTCAAGTTTTTCGATAATTATTGTATCAAACTTAGTGTGAAAACCTTAGAAATTTACGCGAGCAAAATCAACATCCCGGACAGCGGTCCGGATGCGGAAAAAGACGGACCGTGGTCCGGATACGCATTTTTACGGACCGTGCGTTGACCAATCAGAACTCCGGATATTACAAAGCCATACTAGAAATACATGAATGCAACAACCCCTCGCCCGCTTTTATTAAATGCTTTTTTGAAACACCACCCACCCACCCTGGTTAAAATAAGCACACTTGATATACAGCCAATATATAAAAACAAACAGATATAAAAACTTACTTATTTTTATCAACATTTGTACCTAGCGGTACAGGAGAAGTAACAATAGGACTCTAGGTCCCTTACAAAACAAATGATAATCCTCAAGATAATTCTATAATTGAAATATAGTAACTTATGTTAGATATACTGCCGAAACAGAGAACGTAGGAATCTAACGTTTCGAGCGAAGGCCCTTCGTCAGAGAGAAACGTAGAGAGTGTAAACAAACAATAAGCTTTTATACGAAAGGTAATCATGTGACCAAAAATAAGCCAATCAGATAAAACTGACAATAACAAATTGATAACGAGATGCGAAAAATTAGCCAATCAAAGCAAAATGACAATAACAAATAGATAATGAGATGCGAAAGACATTTGCTATTCATACCGTCGATGAGTAAAAAGGAGGGGGTGTAAAGAGGATGAGCGAGAGTAAAAATAGATAAATTAATAAAGTGAAAACGCTGTTTATGTCCGCCCTTGCTGAACAGAAACAACGTCTTCAGAGGTGTTAAATAAAAGAAAAACGTTCGTTGAGTCCGTGAGGATGAATGGTACCAATTTTGAAAATGAGATGCTTTTCTAGTCTTTTGCGGCTGACATTACCGCCAGAAATGGGTGGATGGCACAAACTTTCATGTCTGAAATACAATGGTTGGCAAAAAAGCCAAACGTACATTTCATTATTAAATCCTGGTTGTACAAAATATGTTTTTAGGAGGTTTCAAAAGGGATTATTTTTTAACAAGCTTTAAATGGCTTCCCCTATATGCATACATGTTTTGCAAAGGCAGAATTAAATGTCGACAGCTCAAAAATTACATTTACAATAGAGTCCGAGATAAAAACAATTCGGTAGAATCGGATTATAGAAAGAAGTTTTAAACAGACAACGTTTCAGTCGAAAATTTGGAAATACAGCAAAAAAATCGCCAAAGCCCATGAGTATTTAATAATAAAAGGTGCATGCAATGCCAATGAAAAACATCACGTCTACATAAGCTTATAAAGGTAGTGTTTTAAGTTAGCTTTTTAGTTAAGCTGATTTATGGTTTGGACGAGCAAAGGGAAAGCACGAAAACGTGAAGCTGTATATTGTTTAGGTTAAGCGAAAACTTGAAAACAACAAGAATCCTACCGTTAACTTTAAGGTGGCTCCATACAGTTTCTTGAAAAATGGAAAATACAAGTTTGAGAGTCCAAAACACGTACATGAACTATTCGGAAAAAGAATAAAACTAAATGTTATGCATAATTAAACAGTCTGACAATCAAAAACTGTTACCAAATAAATAGCAACAGTTGTTGCTATGGCAACAATGACGTTTCAAAATGGCTGCCAAACTAATTTAATTCGAAAAAAACTTTGGTGACCCCCAACTTTTTTTTCATTAAAACGTTTCTTGAAGTATGAGTAATCAATAGGCCGATTTAAAAAAAATTCTGTAGAACGAATAATTTTTGGGGGGAAAAACAAGTTTGTTAATTTTTTAAAAAATTTCGTTCTACAGAATTTTTTTTAAATCGGTCTATTGATAACTCACACTTCAAGGAAAGTTTTAATCAAAAAAAAATTGGAGGTCACCAAAGTTTTTCCCGAATTAAATTAGTTTGAAGGATTTGGCAGCCATTTTGAAACGTCATTGTTGCCATAGCAACAACTGTTGCTATTTATTTGGTAGCAGTTTTTGATTGTCAGACTGTTTAACTATGCATAACATTTAGTTTTCTCTCAAACTTGTATTTTCCATTTTTCAAGAAACTGTACGGAGCCACCTTAAAATGATTTGACCACGGAGGCACGGAGTGACTACAAACACTGCAGATCGAGTTTGTGTTTGTTTACCATACGGCGTTTGGTTTCTTCAAGTTCTCTGGTTTATTCAGATATATTAAACGGGTTGTTTGTATCCTTTTCTTCGTGCTCCATTTCGTTTCGTTTAAATAAACGAAAGCAAAATACTATTTGTATGAGAGTTTATAGTTTTCGTCGCTATATAGTCACCAACTATTCTTACCGCGTGACACAGTACCAAACATATATATATATATATATATATATATAAAACTATTTCCCAGATTTCGTCTCCCTCGCTTTTTCTACACGCGTGTAAAGTGGACTACACGCATGTCGAGATTAGCCACCCTCACCGGGCTCCGGGCCTTCGGCCCTGCGCCCGGGCTCGGGGATAATAAAAATGTTTATTGTACTAACGTTTCTTCGCTACATGCAACATCTTCAGAGTGTTTAAATTATTACAAATACATAGACTATATATACGTAAGACTCTGAAGATGTTGCATGTAGCGACGAAACGTTAGTTCAATAAATATTTTCATTTTTTTCATTTCTTTTATGTTATGGGCTTTTTCAAAGTAATTGTCTGGGCTTTGATATTTAAAAAAAAAATCAGAAAGGGATGTATCGTCATGTAGAATGGGACATGAACCGTACAAAGTACAAAATGGGAGGTAAAGGATTAATATATAAAGGATTAAATGGATGTATATATAAATGCAATAAATATTGCATTTAAAAATGACTAAACAATACCTAAAAAATGGAACATTATACTGGACCGCCAAAATTGTGCAGGTCAACCAGATTATTTTTAGGATGTTGATTCATGTCTTGCTAATAATGGTTAGGGTTAGAATTAAGTTTGTGATTAGGATTAGTTTAGTGAGACATGAATCTTTTTTTTAATTTCTACTTTTGCGTGCCGTTCTTAGGACCTTTTTCAATTTCATCAGAAAAAGTTTGTTCATCTTGTGGCAATGCGTATAGTAACTATAGACTGTATATAACACTTCAACAATTACTCTTCTTCATGGGTTAAACGGTGATTAGAGTTGTGCCTGATTGAGTATTGTTCCCATAATCGAAATTTTGCATTAACAATTATAAGCGATTGATCAACAATAACAACAGTTAAGATAGATTCGCTGCCTAGTCTATTTGATCTCGATGTTTTTAAGTTGAATGCTACCTTTGCTAAAGAAATTAACCCTGATCACAATTTGCATAATATTGTTCGGCATGAGTGCCGTTATTTTTCACCACACAGTTTTGATATATGTAAAAAGAACCTTTCTGATTGTAACTCGATGCTATCTGTGTTACATAATAATGTTAGAAGCCTCAAAAGAAATATTGAGGCGTTCAAAATCACTTACTTTGCGAATTAGACTATCCTTTTAGTATTATAGGTGTATCGGAAACGAGGATAGTCGGTAATCAGCCTTTAGATTTTAATCCTGATTTACCTGGTTATATTTTTTAACATGTTTCTACCCAACTCTCGGCTGGTGGTGTGGGTATGTATATTGCAGACAATATTAATTATCGTATTGTAGAAAAGACTTCAAATATATATTTTCAAGCTCTGTGGATTGAACTTGTTAAAGAAGATAAGCAGAGTATTATTTGCGGTGTTCTCTATAGACAGCATAACAATCCAACCAAATTCTTGGACTATTTGAGTGAAACCTTATACAATTTCAACAAATCATCTAAGGCTGTTCGCATAATGGGCGACTTTAATATTGATCTTCTCAAATACGAATCGAGTTAATATAGCAAGGAATTTTTAAATTATTTGTATAGCTCTGCATTTTTTCCGACAATTACTAACCCACAAGAATTTATGGTGAATCCGCCACCCTTATTGATACTATACTCTTAAACAATATTGAATATAATTCAGTTAGTGGAAATATTGTATCTGATATAAGCGATCATTTCTCTCAATTTTGCCTTCTGTATAATTGCAAAGTCAGGCGTAGTAATGGGAAGAAAAAATACAAAATTTAAAAAACAAACTTTTTTGTCAGAGCTTCAAACTAATTTAGATCATGGCCATGACCAAGCAACTGATGTTAACACTTCATTCAATACTTTCTACAACAAACTTAATAGATTGGTCAATAAACACGCGCCTTTAGAGCCTTTATCTAAACGAAAGGAAAAACAACTATCCAAACCGTGGATAACCAAAGGAATCCGAACCTCAATTAAAATGAAAAATAAATATTATCACAGTGGTGACCGTGACAAATATAGATACTATAGAAATAAGATTTCGCAGCTTTCGAGGCATAGTAAGTCCTTATATTATCACTCCTTCTTTGAGTCTAATTATCATAATATGAAGCAAACTTGGAAGGGAATAACTAATCTTATCTCCAGCAAAAAGACAAAAAATAAATGCATCAATACTATCCTAAAACCAAATTCTAGTGTTAAAACTAGTAATCAATTTGAAATTAGTTAAACAAACACTTCGCCACGGTTGGGAACAAGTTAGCTAGTAAGTTTTCATTGTCCCAGAATTCATTTTCTACATATTTGGGAAATTCCGTTAAGGAATCTTTTTATTTCGATGCTGTTTCTACTTATGAAATTAGAAAGGAAATAGGTCTTATTCCTGAAAATAGGTCCTATGGTCTTTATTCCTGTTCAACATTTTTTCTAAAACTCTCAAAATACATTCTTAGTCCTATCCTGGCAAACCTCAATTTGACTATTGAACATGGAACATACCCGTCTAAATTGAAAAAGGCAAAAATTGTACCTAATTTCAAATCCGGTGATCAATCTGATCCTGACAACTATAGGCCTATTTCCTTGCTGTCAGTATTTAATCGTATTTTTGAAAAAATTGTATACACTAGACTAATTAGTTTTATTGATAAGCAAAATATATTATTCCCTGCGCAGTATGGATTTAGAAAACATCATTCTACTCAGCTTGCCATTATTGATATTGTTGATAAGATTCATAAAAATATGGATAATAAGGAATTTACGTACGGTGTTTTTATCAACTTGAAAAAAGCATTTGATACAGTTGACCATTCTATTTTACTTAGTAAACTTTATCATTATGGCATGCGGGGTATCATTTACGAATGGTTTACATCTTACTGAAGTAATCGATCTCAGACTACTGCAATTGGCGATTATATCTCCAAGAAAGAAAATTGTTCTCATGGAGTTCCTCAGGGATCAGTACTTGGTCCATTACTATTTCTTTTATATATCAATGATATTTCATCATCATCCAATAAACTTAACTTTTATCTGTTTGCAGATGATACCAGTATGCTTTATTCCCATAGAAATCTTCATGCCTTAGAGCAAAACGTGAATGCTGAACTAAAAAATGTAGGCCATTGGTTAGAGGCTAACAAACTAAACATCAGTAAATCCAACTTTGTTATTCTCCATCCCCATCAAAAAAATTTGGACTATGTTCCACAGCTCAAAGTATTTGATCATGTTTCCGGGGGAATGTTGCCATTAGAAATGAAAAGCGAAGTGAAGTATCTTGGTCTTCTGATTGATTCTAACTTAACATGGAAATCTCATATTGATTATGTTTCACTTAAATTAAGCAGAATTGTTGGAATCATTGCTAGACTTAGACACTTTGTTCCTAAACACACTTTAGAAAGGATTTACTGTGCCTTAGTACATCTCTATCTGAATTCTGGTATATCAGTGTGGGGTCAAGCACATCTCAATCATCTTCTTCTTCAAAAACGAGTTCTTCGTTTGATGAATTTTGCCAATTTTAGAGATCATGCCATTCCTTTCTTTATTAATTCAGGTATACTTACAATTAATTTTCTGTATTTTTCAATATTGCTTGTAATATGCATGACGTCGTTAATAATAGGTCTCCCATTAATATATCCACATTATTTACTAGTATTAGTGATTCTCATAATTATAGTATACCAGGTGTGCAGCGCGTGGTAATCTTTATCAACCTCGATCAAGATTACATATCAAAACCAAGTCGTTTTCCACAACCGGTGTGAAAGTATGGAATTGTCTGCCACCTTCAATCCGCACTCTTAGTAAATCTGGATTTACTACGAAATGTAAGAGTATACTTGTTAAAGTTATTGTATCTTGTGATGATTATGTTGATCTCGTCCAAATTGTGCAAACAGTTTCCAAGTTATAATAGTTGTTTCTCTTATTGAATTTTAATCCAAATGTTTTACATTCTTTATTTTTTACTACTACGCGAGTCTTCAAATTCTTTTCTCAAAAAAATAATTAAAAAATCACTCCAGAGTCCGCTAATTTGCTAATATAGCAGTCGGGTCTGCTATTGTGCTTTTTTGAGTGTTTTTGTAAATATAGTTAGTTATGCAACCCCTCACCTCGAATAGCTTGCTAAATGTGGGTGGGTTGTTATTGTATGTTGTATTTTATATAATAAAAATGATGTTGATGTTGATGTTAAGGTAGTGATTATTCGCATTCAATGTAACGTACTCTATAATATATATGCAATGGAAAGCAGCTGCCGTACCAATCCTGGTTTCAACAAATACAATTAATAAAATAAACGCCGTGGTTATTCTTCCGAAAGATTCACAATGTCCTTGGAAATCTTTTATTGAATTACACAATCGGAAATATTCCAGGGTATAGCTATGCATGTCTGAACATGACTGCATGCCTGTTTGCGCATTTATAGAAAAAACATAACCCAAAAGAACAAACTCAAACCCAGTGACTGCAAAGCAATTTAAAGGTGGCGAGCAATCGAGCTCAAAATAATATGTGGGGGATTCTTCACCGAAAATGGCAAAAATGTCTATGAGGTAGTGGGACCCCACCCTGCGGTCCATGTAATTAAACCTAGTATATACTAGCTATGTTTTTCAGTTTATCCCTGAGATATTAGTCTCTCAATAGCCATGCATGCACGTTATCTTTAATATCCTGATGAGTTGAATCTTAAGCCTGGTTCATACGTCGCATTTAATTCAGACGAATTTAATTCATAGTTAGCTTCGTCGACTAGTCGACGTAAACTCCAATTCGTTTCATGCGACGAATTTAATCCTTACTGAGCAATCACTCATGGAAAATCCCGCTAGATCGCGCCAAAAACGTCCAATGCGCATGTGAAGTAAACAAAAATCTGATCACGGGCTCAAAAAAAATGTTATCATAATTTATGCATTTAATTCGATGCGACGATACAGCGACGTCTGAAACCAACACGCATTTCAGACGTTGTATCCGTCTCACCTCAGACGAATTTAATTCTTCAGCCGAATTTAATTCGTTTCATACGTCGCACTACAGTCGCATTTAATTAATTGAGTTAAATTCGTCTGAATTAAATGTTAACCAAAATAGTTCTGAAATTCTTTCAGTTGTCTCGTTAATTAACCACAGAATATGGAATATTAATTTTCTATATTTCCTGTGACTGCATGGCTACAACCAGCTCATAATACAATCTCGTTAATGAAGTAGACTTGAAGCCAGTGAGACAAACTGCGAAAAGTTTCGATACGAAAAGACAAAATTAAAGGTCACTGATCGCCTCAGCGCCGCGTTGAGATAGCCTGCTCGCAGACTAGAGTGACCACCTGCGCGTGACTGCATGCCTGCCTGATCCAAATTAAGGGCTGTTTATACATGGAAGGCGGGACGGGACGTAAAGCGGGATCGCATCGCTACTATATTTTCCCTTTGTTTATCTTATTTCGTTTATATGCAGAATGTGTTTACCGGGACGTGTTTGTCCCGTCCAGCCTAACCGGGATCCCGGCTTGAGAGCGACAATTTTCGCCATATAAATGCTCTGTCCCGCCTAATCGGGACGACATGATGGATACTGTTTCGAGTATTTATTTTGATTCTTAAGCTGTTTATTCAATACAAATGAGTGATAACGGCTAGTAGGAGGACAGCAGCTCTTTATAATACGTCAAATTATATTTATTTCTCTGTTATTCTGTGGTTTTTACAACTTTCTAGCTGTGTTGTGACCGCCTAAAAACATCCTCATATAAACCCGGGATGAAAAACGTCCCGTCCCGTTTACTTGTCCCGTCCCGGCAGGACTCCCATGTAAACAGCCCCTTAGTGTAAGTTACTCATGCACGCTTGGATATATATGCACCTGATGCACCGTGGAAAAAGTACTAGTCGGTATCACGGTTAGCGAATATTCTAATGGTATAATTAGTGAATACGCTAATTATACATTGTTGGGTCGGCGAGAGCTTCCTATATAGCTCGTGCAGCAAGGACAAGGCGATAGAAAACGGGATGGTTGATTCGTTGCATTAAATGCGATTGTCAAATTCAACAGTTGATCACTGTGGTGTCTGCGGGTAAACAACCACAAGAAAAGCTTGAAGATATCCGGTGAATTTGCTCTCGTAGATTCTACAAAAAGATATCATGGACATAGCTTTACTTTCAGTGATGCACTGAAAGTAGAGGAATAAAGTATAACACCTTAACGGATTTGTTCTATTTATTAAATTTCTACTTAACTGCATGTCTATGCAGGACTTTCTCCAGAGATGAATAAAAATCGTCCAGCGTATGCGGACCGGATAGGACAGAGTTAGAGTTCCAAGGTCACTAAAAAACCTCAGAGCAATAAAAAGTGGATTTTAGGAAGTATAAACAAGCAGTGTTGCGTATAATCCAAATAGTGAAATAAAAGTAGCGTGCTGCGTAGGCAGTGTTCAAACAACAATCGAAATATAGTAAGGTTACTACCGAAACAGAGAACGTAGTACGCAGTAACGTTTCGAGCGAAGGCCCTTAATAAACGTGAAGAGTGTGAACAAACAATAATCATGTGATAAAAAAATAGCCAATAAGATAAAAATAACAATAAAAAATTAATAATGAGATGCGAAAAAATAGCCAATCAGATGTTTTGTATATAGCTCTAGGTTCATGGTCAAGATGGTGAACTGTCGTGGTTTTAGGGACAAAATATATATTGAGCGGAGCTCTTCGTCAGGGTAAAATGTGATGAAATAAAATAAAACCGGGCTGATATATGTGTCAATATATAAGCGTGCAGTTTCGGGGGAAATTTGATGACATGATACGTCATGTGCGGCAATTTCGTCATGTCAAAATATGAGATGTGTAGCATTGCAACATGTTGACATTCGCTTAATTTGAGTTCAAACCATAGAAATAATATAAGGTATATTATTTCTATGGTTCAAACTTCTTTGTGTTCCTAGACCAAAGTATAAGAACTCTTGAATTAAATGGTAAATATTTCGGCAGTAGCTTATTATTCGTGGTATTAATAAACTCACTTTGTTGGCGCAAAGTTTAATTGATCGACGTCATGTATATAGTTGATATCAACCTTTCAGCTTCTATATTACAGTTTTCAAGACTTTTTAATAGCTTCTTTGATTTCCACAGAAATAAGAGGCAAGGGCCCCACCCAACTTGAATTGGGTTTTTTGAATAGAAATAACATTTATCTTCTTATAAAAATGTAAAAACCTATTTAAGAACTTGTAACTTAGTAACCTGATTTCTTGGTAGATACTGTATATATAATATATTATATTACAAATTGTTTACGCTTATCATACTTGCGAAAATGATGGGGGGTTTTACTGTATATATATATAACTGCATATCAGCCATTCCATTGTTACTCGCGTGACAAAGTCACAAAATTTTAAGGATAAAAAGGGTTTTTTCTGCCACTTTTAATTTAGCATAAAGCAAGCTCGCTTCAGATAAGGAAGCCCTGGGGAGATATTTAAAGTAATATATTTAATTCCTAAAAATGTATATTTTAAGCCTTCGATTTAATGACTTATGGCTATGTGACTCGCGTGACGCCAGAAATGAGAAAGTTTCAATCATTGGCATTCTTATTTATTTTCCTGGCAACATATTAATTATATTTAATTTTAACTTTTGTAAGACATATAGTTAGACAAGATACAATGACATTTCAGTAAAGTTTGAGCAAAAACATTTGTAGCCAACGAAATGTTGCAAGTTTAATGTGACTCGCGTGACATAAAAATGTGACTCATAACATAACAAAAAGCCAGTTTAAATAACAAAAAGTCCATGGTTTTGTTTTCTCATTGTTTGCTGGAGTCACTAATGCCATTTGCAATAATAATTTAGAACAAGGTGGACAACTGGAAGCATATTTTGAGAAATGCCACAGTGCCCCAAAATCACTATATGAGAATTTGTATAAATGGCTTTTAATAGTGTTAAAGCAGCCAAATCAATATTTTAAGAATAGAATTTGAATTAAATACATCTATTTAACATTCTGTGTTGATTTGTTCCATGATCCACTCCATTTGACTGATATGAACGTCGACGTCTTTGAATTATATTCTTGTGATTCGCGTGACGTGACTCGCGTGACGAACTTGAGGGTGATTTTTCTCTGAATTACTGAAAATATTTCCCTAGATTTTGGGGGATTGGTTTCATTAACTAAGAGTACCAAGTTGTGATAGGCTTAAAGAAGTTGTTCAAATTGACAGGAAATTAGAATACTTTATGTGAAAATATTGTGACTCGCGTGACCCTAAAATGAGGGCCGGGTGTTTTCACTGTGGGCTAACACAAAGCCGATACCTCATTTTGAAATTGAGAATTTGAAATAAGTTACTAAATAGCAATGGCAAGTTGAATACATAAAATAATGAAGAAATTTAGTTTTGATTCAAGAATAGGACACTTTTTAATTTCTTAAAAAGTAACAATATTTGTTCTAATTGATGCATAATAATCTATTTTCTTATTTCTGTTCCCACAATGCCCACGGACGTAATTGTTGTAAAAACATTTTCACATTCCAGAAGGGCAAGTTATTGTAGCACCCAAGAATGGTATTGTAGGTGTTATTATGTTAATTTAATTTTTTTTTCAACAATGTGTCATTTCTGTGGAATGGCTGCATGATATGTTAACTTTGAATATAAGTAAGAAGATGAAGTGAAATTAACATAACGTGATTCTCTAAATTTCTGCATGTGTGTTGCCCAAACGTAATTCGAAGGAAGCACGTGCGTGCATGCATATATGCATGTTCCTTCTACAACACCATCAAACGAAATTACTTGAAAATCTACATGTTTAATAGTTAAGATATATCATAGATAATGGAAGGGGAACTGGATAGGAAACTTAAAACGATGTTACGAAACCGGAAACGATGTTTGCACAACTTGCTATGGTAATTATACACTTATTACTTATAAGCAGCTAACGGGTGGTCCCACATGCCAGGATCAGCTATTGCTGAAATTAAACAATAGTGTAATATCACTTAAGTTCAGCAGTGCCTGATGTTGGTAATGTGAGACCACCCGTTAGGTAGCAAGTTGTGCAAACATCGTTTCCAGTTTCGTAAGTTTCCTATCCACTTCCCCTTCCCATTATCTATGGATATATAACCTTCTCTGATACGTCATTATGCACCTGAGTACGTCACAACATGTGACATGCATTTACATATCAAACAAACTAAAATATCTAATAAACGAAGAAAGGTAACCAAAAACGTGCAGAAGATGTTAGTACTTTGCCATTTTAAGCAGTCCTAGATAAAGCATTTTTCTTCCTGGTAGCAAAATCCAAAAATAAATATTTCCTGCTAAACTGAATTAACGGTTTCCTACCTGATAGAATTTTTCAATTTTATAAGTTGTGATACCACCAGACTTGCAAGTTTGTATCTCTAAACCATAATTTATCTGAATGTGGTATCTATACATACTTTGAAATAGCGAACTTTTTCGTTTGAATACTACGTAATACAAGTACTAGCGTCAAAAATCGAAATGCTGAAACAGTTGAATAAGATAAAAGCAGCTTGCATTCTTGCAAATGCACAATGACAGCTGCAGCTTGCAACAGCAACACTATACTGAAATGATAAATATTTCATTGTTTTCTAGAACAAATCGTTGCGTCATTTGCGCAAGGATATACGAAACTTAGACAGGTTAAGGTCATGTAATAAACCTTCAAAACACTTTCGAATTGTTTACAAATCGCCGCTGGGTTTGGCAAGAATATAGAAAGATGAGTCATCGAATATGAAACTTGATATTCGATCAAAAGTAAAAAAGAAGAAAAAGACATTACTGTATTTGATAAATGATCACATTTTTTGTTTTAAAATAACTGAAGTAGCAATATATAATATTACAACAAACAACGGGTTCTCTCAAAGACCACGCCAATGCAAGCGGCGAATAGCGCCAAACTTGTAGGGGGGTCCGGGGGCATGCTCCCCCGGACAATTTTGAAATCTAGAGTCTCTGATATGCCATTTCCTGCATTTTGGAGTGAGATTTTACAGAATTCTGAAGATTATAAAACTTCATAGAAAACACAAAAATTACAGATTTCAGATCTTTATATCCCTCCATTGAAGACCTAGCTATACAAAGAAATAGGTTTATTTTGTTAAGTTTTGGCGCCCAGCTTGCTAGTTGCATGTGGATGGACGCTATATTATATAGTACCGTATATGTATGCATGTATACTTTAAGAAGACAGACATATTAAAATCGTGAAAGGAAAGTCTTCTCTTGAGCTGTACGGTAAACGCAGTAAGAGAACATATACTGATTATAAGAACATATATATTATTGGCTATATCTTTTGGGACCACATTCATTTTGCATTTTATATCAGCAGCAAGCATTTTTTTTCTTAAGAAAATCAATAGAGATTAGAGAATCTAAATCGTCAGCGTTATAAATATAAGAATCCTTCAGGTTAACTTGGAGAAATCTAGGTTCCAATATATATGTACATGGGTGTTTACTGTATATATTGTAAGGTGGATACTCATAAGTAGTTTATGAAACGAACTTATATGCAAATCAGTACATCCAAAAAGTAGTAGCTATGTAAATTTTCGCCGTGGCGTTTTGTCGTTTTGGACTTATTGCATGTAATGTAGAAGAGTTGATTAGTTTTCAGTCAGATAGATTATCTATGTCATGTACGTAAACAAATTGTTTCGTGAATTATTTACAAATGTAAACACATATAAGCTTTGTGCGTATTGTCTATAATAATACTGCATGACACTAGAACGATTGGTCCGGCACTCGCTTGGAACATCCATCTGTTACCCATACAGCTTTCTCAAACAAAACTCATAAATATATATACTCTCATTTGCGCGCTTTATAATTAAAAGATTAGAAAATGTTGACAAATTGAGACCACCTAAAGCCTCAAACTAATGAAAACGTATGTGGTGTGTATAAACAAGGATTTTTAACTGTTTTTTCCCTTTATATTACCTTAGTCTTATATATACAAAGGCGCAGCATGTATACAGCAAAGTAACAGGACTCTTTGCATGGGACAACTACATATAGTTCTGAATATTTGCACAACTTTGTTTAAATTATACAGTATAATACGGCCTACTGTATATATAATTGATTTGCATTATCATCAGTTTTTATTGAATATCCTGTGAGAACGATCGCCGGACGGAGCTCGTTTATTTGGATCGGTTTACGCTCTGCGTTTCAGAACTCTGGCGAACGCAGCAGAGTTTTTTCCGTAGAGTATATATATTCATTTTCTTTTTGGCTTTTCCGATTTCTTACTTTTCAGTATGACATGCATGCAAGGTGTCTTTAAATTGTTTTTGTTTTGTTTGACATGGATTCTACGCATTTCTACCTTCGCCAACCATTTGTCTTAATTGTGCCATATCTATACCGCAAATTGGGCAGGTTGCTTTCAAAGAAAAAACTGCAGGCTGAAGAGGATAATACAAGTTTATCGAAAAAATACGAAAAATACACACATAAATTTCTTTGAAATTGTACATTCACAGAAATCTTTTAAAATTTCCAGTATATTAAAGTGGTTTTTTTCCGGTGACTCATTTTTTCTTCCAAAGTATCAGATGTAAAAGGCTATAAAGGTGCTACGATTATATACTTCGGAATGCCGCACTTGTTATACCTATATATATATATATATATATATATATATAAATAAGAGCTCACCGTATAAATGCGCAAGTATATATATTATATATATATATATATATAGCTCGGAGCAGCGCAAGTCGGCATTTATACGGTGAGCTCTTGCTTTTGGGTTTTAAATAACTTAAAGCCAAGTATAACACCTCATTCTTACCGTACTTATATATACATGCATGTCAATGTCACTACAGCATGCATAGCTGCATTATATAGAATTATTGTAGTTATGACTACGCAAATATTATCACGTCAAAGGAAATATTGTTCTGTATGGCTCCATTTTATTTGCATCATTAATATTGATTAATTAAGCGACTAAGAACAGTTCATGAAGGGAAAGAAAAAGTATTTTGGATGCTGTCAGACTTAGTCTATAACCGTTCTACCAGATACATTCTTTGGGCAATTATAAGGTACTGTTATATATAGGGTCGGTCACTGTCATATAGCTTCGATCGTATGTGAAATCAATATGTTTGCTGGCAGTTGTTTATTACATTTCAAAATTTGTCTTCGACCTATTATTAGCGTATTTTAGATACGTTTACACGGGTCTGGTCAAACTTGAAACCGTGTCGAAATTTGTGGGTTTATAGTACGGTTCGAAAACTGACGGTTCCACGTAAACATGCAGGCGAACCGTGCAAATTTTTGTGGCGCGTGTGCTGTTAGCGCGCTGCATGCCTCACATTGCTGAAGACTAAGCCCGGTTAGATAGTGTTATAGTATTTGGATATGGGATGGCCGCTTGTCCGAGATTGCAACCCATGCATACGAGTGGAGTTGCTGAGAGTCTGCGCTTCGAATGTTTTCCCCCGGGGTTTGCACGGTTTTTCTATATACCGGCGACTCTTAATAATGGGTACGTGCATGCCAGAGATTCTTCCACACTCGTCGTGAAGGATAATGGCGTATCCCTGGCGAGTGTATGTGGAAGAACATCTGGCACCCAGGGTATGGTTTTCATCTCTCCGCAAAATTAATTTTAGCTTAATCGATCTCAGCTAGTGCATGTCTCCGATTAGTAGACCCTTATTATAGACTCGGCTAGAAGACACTGAAATGAAAGGTCGATCATGCAGTGATGATGACGATGATGATGTTTCGATTCTTTGTAGTGGGATAGCCATGCCACTAAATGTGAGTGCATTTCAACCATATTTGTATGTAATAGATCAAACACGAGGAAGAGCGTTTCATCCGATATCCAAACCCGAGAAGTGGTTTGAAAAATTGCTTCTCAAACGAATCAGTGTTTAAAAAGAGAAAATCAAGGTGAAAGTTGGCTTCATTTATGTAATTTCTTTTTCGGATATCCAAACATCCGTCTCGCTACTGATTTTCTTTGGTTTTGTGTTATGAATTATTAATGAGTTTGAGAAAGTATATAAGCATGCAGGTTCTTTCAAAACTCGTTTTTGTAAAAAAAAAGACTCGTGCTTGTAAAGAGCATACTCGTGTTATATATCTACACACCTAAAAACGCCACAGGTATGTTACAGCCTGTTGCAGCTTCAGGCCTGATACAGGTATGATATCATAGCTGTTACAGGCTGTAGACGTCCACAGACTGTTCAGAACTGACAGCATCAGACTGCAACAGACTGTTGGTCTGTCAGTGCTGTATCAGTCTGATATATAAAAGAATGATACAGGTATGTTGACAACAGATCTGTAGCCGTCTGTAAGAACAGGCTGCAACAGCTATGATGGGGCAACAGCACTGATGGAAGCTGTTGGTATCAGATAAATCAGGACTGACGATATCAGCACTGTAACAGCCATGTTGAACAGGTTGTGTCAGAGCTGTTGGAAACTGCGTGGATTTTCCCGCGGTAACAGCGTGTTGCCACAGGTGTTGCGACACGAATTGTTCGTGATCTTCGTCAGCAAAAAAAGACAAGAGACTGAAGAGAGTTTGCTGAGCGTTTTGTAAAACAGTTTGGGCACAGAATAGAAATACAACCAGAAGTCCAACTCGAGTGACAACTTGTCCGCATTTCTTCAATTCGCATGCGCGATATTTTACGCCATCCTACGCGATCCTACGTAATGTCCTACGCAATCCTGGCATGTTCGCCCGGTAGTTTGGACCTTCAAAAGAAGGTTAAAACTGCCGGGGAACTTGCCAGGATTGCGTAGGATGGCGTAGAATGGCGAGGAATCAAGATGCGCGAGGCGACATGCGCGAGGACATAAACTTCAAAGGTGGTTCCAACGCGAGTTGGACTTCTGGTTGTATTTCTATTCTGTGGTCTGGGCGTCTGGCATGGAAAAACAAACAACAGTTATTGCTGAATTAACATAAAAAACTTTGGATGTTTATTTCAAACTTTGACGTCTTTCTGCGAATGTATTTGTGGCGGAAATTACGTGCAGCAAGTGTGATTACGTGCAACAACTGCATGTCGCCTAGTTTTTTTGTCGTTCGTAGTTACTTCTGTGCACGTTTTTTCTCAGTTTTTTCGGCAGCAAACCAGTTTCGGAGTATACCCGGGGAATTTTTGTACCGGCATTTTGTTTATCCACGAGTGGAATAATTAATCCACGCGAGTTTCGAGTAAACGCGCGAGTAATTTATCGAGAACGGGTCGTGGATCACGCGCGGGTCACGTCGCGTTTCCACGCGATCTATCATGGCTGTTACAGTCTGATGGCATCAGCGCTGTATCATGCCTAACATTAGCCTGGTACCCTGGCCCAATCAAAGAATATGGGCCAGGTAACCACTAAAGACTTCTGCTTTCCTATTGGTTGAAATTTCGCGCGTTTTTATTGGCTATGAGTAAAACTGCAATCGTCATAAGTGGATTTAGCCCTGATGACGCGAGAATGAGATTAGTGGTTACCTGGCCCATATTTCTTTTGAGATTGGGTCAGGGTACCAGGCTAGCCTAACATCAGTCCTGATACAGACTGTGGTCATCATAGCTGTAACAGGGGTCGCTACATTATCTTGTTGGCAGACCTGATGGAATCATAACGTAACAGACCTGATATCAGTCCTGTTGGATGCTGTAACAGAGCGTGCGTTTTTAGGTGTGTAATTATATGGTATAAGTAAAGGTTTAGTGTTCGGTTATGCTTGCATGTTCAAAATTCGGAATATTTATACAGAACTTCAGCTGGACTTTTATTGACCTTGACACTGATTACAATTGCAAATATTTACCAATAAAGACACTTTGTCGTTAAAGTGCCTATGTCATCCTCAGGGACTTTACATATTTATACTAATTGGAACATTCTGGGAAGATTTGTAATATATCTTCTCAGGCGAAAATTTCATCTTCATGGATTTTTTGCTTAAAGTTGACGGAAGTGACGTCAAAAGAGGAATCTGTAAAGTGGCTTTCATATAGACAAATTCCTCTTTCGACGTCACTTCCGTCAACTTTAACGGCAAAAAAATCCATGAAGATGAAATTTTCGCCTGAGAAGATATATCACAAATCTTCTCAGAGTGTTCCAATTAGTATAAATATGTAAAGTCCCTGAGGATGACATATTAATATAAGTTATATATTAAATACCTATTTTCATTCTTATAAAAGTTTGCATTTTATAAAACGACCCAAATGCACACCTGATTAGATTTTACACATATCGTTTCCAAAAACGGTAATTGATAATTATTGTTCTTTCTTTACTTTTGAGTGCATAACATATATACATACATATACTGTATATACATACATACTTTATCGGGCAATTTCCAACTGGGCTTTCCACTTAGAATACATGTATTTAGTGGTCGTAATAACGAGGTGGTTGTATTAACGGGGTAGCCGTATATGGCGGGTTTCAACTGTATCACAATTATATTTAAAATTTATAATGTAAAATATATGAATAATTAAGTTCAAATATATATGTATATACAGTTTAAAATATATTTGTATATACAGTTTAAAATATTAATTACTGCAGCTATTATTAAAATTGTCTTACAAATAGTTTTTCATTAACTTCTTGAAATGACTGAGAGAGGTAATTGCCTGTTTTAAGTTATCATCTAAATTAATTCAAAGTTTTAGGCCTTGTCCACACGTATCCCGGCGGTTTCGTTTAAAAACGCAACATTTTTTCTCCGTTTTTAAAAAAATCCGCGTCCACGCGCGAACCAGGCTACACCTGAACAGGAAAACGGCGTTTTCAAAAAGTTCCTTTTTACTTTTAGTACATAATTACCACTAGCATTTTGCAATAATTAAAATGTTATGGCCTTCGTATGTGAATGAGAAAAATACATAATTTTAAATGACTGCTCTTTCTTCAAATCGAATATTTCTTGTATTTTTTTCTCATTGAAAAAAACCCAAAACAGTCTTATATCAAAATATAAAATAAGTTTTTATTTAAAAAAAATACTCTTCAAATCAAATATTTAAGACTTTTTTTTCTTATTAAGACAATAACATTCTTATTAAAAATATATTTTCTTATTTTAATAGAAAAATGAATAAGCTTGATTATTAACATTATTATTAACAAGATGATCTCTTCGGTTTTAACAAAAACTGCTATCAATATGTATATATAAGCTAGGGCCTGTTTATATGATCCCGGTACACCGGGACGTCCCGGTGTACCGGGATCTCGGCTTGTAGATAATTTAGTTATTTTCGCGGTTGCGTTTATATATGGAGACCGGGACGTCCCGGTTGAAGCAACCGAGATCTCGGACAGATTTTTTCCCCATATAAACGCGACATCCCGGTACACCGGGATGAAGTTTACTGAACTACAATGCTTGTAACTTTGAATATTACGGTCAGAATTTCGTCCAAACGGTCAGGTCTAAAGACAAAACACTGAATAAAAGTGAAATAACTGCTAACATAGTAGAATTAGGGTGAGTTTTTGCTTTTTTGTCCATTTCCTTAAATTCTCGCGATATAAACGGGCCCTAAGAGTCGTAAAGGTGAAGTAATACGAGCAACAAATTGCTGCAACATTGTTGCGTTGCAAGTTGAAAAGCGTTGTTGCACGTATTACCACGTATACCTCAAACATTGTCACGCAACAAAATATCGTTGTTGCAAGTTGAAAACTGGCGTCTACTTTTTACAACAAATTTTTTCAACTATAGGTGGGCGGTAATACGTGCAAAAACGCTTTTCAATGTCAAGAAATATTCGTTGTCAAGAAATATTCGTTGTCAAGAAATATTTAATGTCAAGAAATATGTTTTTGTTTCATGAAATATTGAAATTTTCCTGAGTGGAAACCAGCCTTCAGATATAAAGACACGAGGGGAAGCCGAGTGTTTTTATATCTGATAAAAAACGAACTGCGAGTTTATTGAACGGCTTCAAAAATGAACCACTTGGTAAGTTTATTGGCGTAGTAAGTTTGAAAAATAACCTTGTCTAAGCCGAGAAAATCAAAGTTAAAGTTTATGTAAATCAGGAGGTATCTTTATCACATGACATAAAGACACGATACGGTCATGATTTTCTTTTGTGTTTTCCTCATGAATTATTAATGAGTTTTTGAATACCAAATCAAATATATTTCTTATTTTTATATCAAGGGTTTCTGCAGGCTCAACATATATATATATATATATATATATATATAAGGTGTTGACATGTGGTCACTAGGATGCATTCTCAGAGAAATATTTTTAGGAAAACCTCTCTTTCCAGGAACATCAACATTAAACGAAATTGAGCGAATAATATATTTAACAATTAGACAACGAGCCCGAGTTTTCTATGAGCGAATTGTCAACGAGGCGAGTTGTTTAATTGTTTTAGTATAAATTTACCAACAAAAGTTAAATAAATTATACCATAACATATTTTTGAGGCTCATTTAATACATTTTTTAACAGCCAACAACAAACGTTCAACAGTCATTTCGGACATCTCCTTGGCCCGTACAGTAATTGATGGAAAAGAAAAGTTTTCTTGCATAATTTATCATGGATTTTCATGTACAATATTGAAACAATATATATCCACTCATTTGTTTTGTAAAAGTGACAAAAAGTTGAAAGAAACATTCAATTTAGCATATAGTTTATATCACGAAATCTTGTCAACAGCTAGCGTAATTTTGAAATGTGTTTTGTTTGCAGTTATTTCGTTTTAAACGACCACAGATAAACAATTTAACGATCTTACCATTAATAATTTCCATTCTAACCATTTTGTAGCCGTTTTTGTTTTCTGTAGAACGTATTGCTTCGCCTAAATGTTCAATTTCTTCTTTCATTTGCCCACTCCGTTATAATTTCGGCGCCATTGTTGCTTAACAGAACAACCGCTGGCTCTAATGATCACTGTTCGTGCTATACTACGCATTTTGTCATTGGTCAATTTTTTTAAAAGAATGACTTTCATTGGTTTATCCCAGAGGTTTATATCACCAATTATAAACTCCTGCAATAGCCAATGAAATTCGAGGATTTACGTTATAAACTTGTAAATTTATACTAAATACATATATAATCTAACAGGAAATAACTAATCTATACTCAAACAGAGCTATAGGTATATCTGCCCCAAGTTTTTTCAATGTTTGACCCACATCACTATATATATTCTTATATGCATGTATAATTAAAAATGTAGTTGTCCTGCATGAGCAGCGTATATGATGTGAACGAAAAAGATTATAGTTAAGTTTCAGCTGCTGAAGGACAGTTGAATTATGATAACTTTCGAGAGTGTAAAAAAAGTAGAGTACTGTGTATTGGGAGTGTTTTGGATAGAGCAAAGTGAAATTATGGTAAACTGTCGAGGTTTTTAGTAACGAAATACTGAGTTTCGAACAAAGCTTTTCATCACAGTTAAAGGGTTGCGCTCAAAACGGTTAGTGATTTTGTTATTTAAAAATCCCGTTAGTTTACTGAATTACTATACTACTTTTTCACTTTCAATTAATAACTATAATGATGGCTTGGGTAAAGCCTATATATCGCTACTTTTTCCTGGAGAAAGATACCTAACTCAGATCGGCCCTTGTTGATTTAGGGTATGCGATATTGCATGGATATTTCTGATTGTGTAATTCTGACCGCATGCAGGAACGATACGTTCGCCGGACCCTGGGTCGACCTATCAGTCCGCGGTTGTTTTTTACCCATGGCGAGTGGCAACAGTGATTCGACATCACTTATTTAAACTATATTAAAATACTCATTAATAATTCATGACGAAAATTCAAAAGAAATCAATACCGTAGCAGTGGTTGTAAATCGGATACAGCATCGTCCTGACCTGATTTACACTAACTTTAGCTTCGACTTTCTCGGCTAAAACAGAGCGTATCCCCAAATAGTTGGTGAACTTGATTACTTAGATGCATTTGTATTTTAAGAAAGATACAGCATTCGCATCCGAGCTGTATCTATATTACTAATCATCATCGTTACTATGTATACAATGCATGCATTGCACTTAAGAGAAAATTGTTATTTACATGCAACAAGCTATTTTCAATTTACTTGCAAATGAACGTGCATGCATGGCTTTAGTGTAAAGTATATATGCTCATTTAAATTTTTATAACGTGTACAATATACTTGTAGTTTAAGTTACGAAAATTACAATTTCCAATTATTAATGTATGGACTTTCTGTGGCCATATAATGATGTTGCTGCAACGCGCCATGCAATATTTGATGTTTATAAACTCTGTCAAGTGTCAAATAAACACTTTCACGTCGAGCGGTTGTTGCAAGTATACCGCTTATCTATACCGCGCGCTATATCTGATTAAAGGCGGCATATATTTTTAGTCAATAGAAATACACGAGGTTTTTTTAGTAAATTGACGTGTGTCTTTCACAAATATACTGTATATCAGGCGCAATATAGTATCGGATCTTTATAGTATATAAAGCTTTAATTATGAAGTGTAGTTCAGACTCGTCCGCAAAACTGATTCTAACCAACATTTAATAATTATATATATAGTTATCCATTTTTGTATATTTTGCCATCACAAAACAGAAGAGAACAAAACTTCTTGAACTAATTTCTAGAACAAGTTATATATTATCAATGAAATTTGTAACTCTCAAAGAGAGTCAGTTAGGAAAGATAATATACGAAAGTAAATGGTAAAAAAATATATGATGAATTAAGTGGTGCTAAAAAGTGTCAACAGTTAAATGGCAAATAACAAAAAGACTACTCCAAAATTGATATCATCTGTCCTGCACGTGATCCTACATATAATATTCATGTAAAATCACTAATGCCAATTTTCTAAACGTGTTTATATGCATTTCTCCCTCGATTGTAATTCTTTAAATTAACCTATATAGGAACTTTTCCGTTTGTTGCTAATCATGTCATGATCGTGCATATATAGTATATTATATACGTATGAATGACAGAAGGACGGTAGTATCTAGCCAGTTTTATTCTATCTTCTAACTGATTACAAGACGCGTCTCAACATACATGCATTTGGGATTGGAAATTCTAGTACTGAATTATATTGGGTTGTCGTAAGTGACATGTGTATTTTTAATCAGTCTTGTTTTTGAACGTAGTTAGTCATATATCTCAGTGGAGATTTTTCTGACTCGAGCGGGGGGAGTGTAGTACTTTATCCGCTTTTTATATTACACGCAACAATATGATATATAAAGTTCTTCGAGCTATAGCTACTTAAACTTTTCTGAGTTTCTATAATATCGGGACTTGACCCACAACTTCCTGATCACTGCCGGCGTTATGGCATGTGTATACTATACTGGAGACTTTAAGATGCTATAGGACGACGACAGCAGTCAGTAAAAAGCAAGATGAGTTTTACAAGTCGCGGTTAGCTGACTATTATATTTGATATTTGAAGCTATAATGACTTCCAAAAGGCTGTGTTTGTTAAAATGATTGTAGTGTTTGTATAATTGTAGTGAAGTCAATTTTAAGCAACAGCTCTTATCTTTTGAAAAGTTGACGTCGTCCCGAAGACGTGGAAATACAAGGACGGTGCCGGGGATTGCTCTTAATTGCGACTAAAAATTATTCCAATTCTTTTTGTTTTGCAAAGAGAACTTTTTCGTTTAAAGCACGTCGTCGTTGAGCCGTTGCCGTTGCGTAGATCTTAAATTAAGTCTCTACTGTACAGTGTACACGCATCTCTTCTCTTACACTCGTTTTCAAAATTACGCGACCCAAGAAGTTGACATGCATGTGGCGTGATGTGAGTTTTCAGATAGCAATTTATCGTCACAAAATGGCGGACATCAATACGAACTGAGTCAGAATACAATGAAATGAGGACGTTAATGCTAACTGAGGCTACGTCCACACATATACGTTTTCGTAGCGTTTTCATATTGTTTCAGGTAAGTAGACCATTGTTTAGAATTCCCTTGAGGACGGAGAACAATATGAAAACGCTAAGAAAACGTATACGTGTGGACGTAGCCTAAAGCCTGAATAGCAAATTACATAACCATATAACAATGCAATCCATGGGAATGTTGAATACGATGACAAAGTAAGTTATATTGAAGTATTTTGAATTCCCCATAAAACTCACATGTCGACTGTAATATTTCCGGCCTGGTCGCGCAATTTTGAAAACGGGTTGTATTAAACAACATGTAATATATGATTTGTATACGTACAGTTGAAGCTCTCGTAAGCGACCACCCTCGGGAACAGTAAAAAGTGGTCGCAACTAGAACTGGTCGCTTACCAGAATTCGTTCTCGTATGCGACCACCCACTGAAATTGGGTGATTGTACTAACTTATGGCTAGAGGCGTAATAAGCCTCATTTTTCGAGTCAAAATAAAGATTTATTATTATAAATGGCTGAAGTTGGTCGAACCAACCGGAAACAGCAATACTTTATTGTTATGCATTTTATAATCCCATTACTGTATTAAAAGTTATCCAATTGCTTTTTAGCGCAGTGTTGACTGATTGCAAAGGGTCTTTCAAGGGTGGTCCCTTACAAGAGCTTAAAACAAAGAAAAAGCTCGGTGTTTATAGTCGTGTTCGGTTTACTTTAGACGTTCGTCATGAAAGCTGAAATTCTCAGATCATTTCTGATATAACAACATGTATTTAAGCTTGACAAACGTCTATTAGTAATTATATACCATATGCATGCATATATTTAGTTCGTGTATAGTTCTTTGCGCAAACTCTTCGTTTTATATAGGTAGTATAGTTTCTCTGTGCAAACTGCATGTCCGTTTTATAGGTAGTATTCTCTGTACAGACTGTCCGGCTTCGTTTTGCTGACCAGTTTACCAAAAAGTGGTATTGCGACAGCCCCACCGACGCCCTCCCCTCCCCTCCCCCCCGATCTTCACGTCCCTGCATATCTTACGAGTACATCAATAAATTGTCTTCTCAAGCAAGTATATCGAATCCAATTGATATTTCCAATTAATATTGATGAATTCATAGACTCTACCCAGCTGCGTGCCTAAGGTTTCTGTAAGAATAAAAACGGAATGCGCTCTCTAAATTGAAATTTTAATTCAGTTTAATTTGGATGGATTTATACTTGAACAGAAAAAGGCAATGCATATATGCTTAAATTTTGTGGCTACATGTATTTACTGACGTTTTGTGGTATCAACTATTGCAGGTTTGTTTTTAACGGGGAGTTAGTACTAAAGTTAATTTCATTCTGTTTAATTTATGGATAAAAATCGTCTATACATCTGAAAAAGTAAAACGAAATGATAACGAGTTAGTCAGAATGGCCAGGTGCAAATTAGAAAGTAAAGGAAAACAATTTTTGAGTTGCATGACACCATCGGCCTTATAGATAAAACATTATTGGCAACAAAAACACACACTTCAGTGTAAGTGGTGGAAGTGAACGAACAATTTAATTAAGAGTTCTTCTCGAGGTTTTGACAGTAGAATAATACATCACTGGCCAAAATATCTCTGTGTCATCTGACAAGTATATAAGGTATGTACTTTCTTATTTCTACTTGCGAAGAGTTGGGGCCAGATCTAGGCTGAATTTCAGCAGAGGCTTATTTCTCTCGGATGGGTGTTGAGCGAGAAAGAGAATTTTAGTGTGGACGGAAACGAAGCATCACAACTATACACGCGTAAAAACTCACAACTTGTTCACGGTTGTCAACAGGCGTGAACAATGTTGTGCTGCTCGCCGTGAACAAGTTGTCAACAAGTTGTTCACTTATGGTCCGAACAACTTGTAAACGGATAAATCAACAGTCATGAACACTAAGTTGTTCCAACAGCACATTTTTATAGCCAACAACGTTGTTCGCACATGATACAACATGTTGTAACAGCATGACGAAATAACAACGATGGAACAACAATGTTACAACAATGGTGAACATGCATGGTTGATGTATCAACACGTTCTTCGGTTGTTACAACATGCGTGAACAACGGTTGTTGTTTCATCAAGCTGTAACAACTTGTTGAAACAATGATGAACAATGTTGTTCATTTATCAATGTTGTTCACATGCATATGTCAACAGGTTGTTACAGCATTGTTCAGGCAACAATGCTGTAACAACTTGCGAGATTTTTACGCGTGTAGACGGTAGCATCACAAAATCAGTTTTCACAGGAGAAGTTCTGTAAAAACACAGAGGCAATAATGAATCAATGTTATCTCAGTTATTACTTACCAGTGATATTTTATCCAAACTTCAACTCAGGAGAGAAGACAAAAGGTCCTTTCACAGTCAGCGAAGTGATAGAAATAGCCAGTGTGAAAAAAGTGCAGAAAGCCACATTATTGCGGTATATAAAATTACAACGCCAATCCCAAGGTGTAAATTTTGCCAAAACTCACGGTAGGAGACCAAACACAAATTCATTGTCTTTCAGTCTTAACTTCAATTTTGCCCCTAGATACGAAAGTTTGATCGTCTAAATCTCGATAAGTATAGAAGGCATGCAGGGATCTAAAAATTGGCATACAAACTTGTTGCTACTAATCTTTCAACTGACAAAAAACTGTTAAGATCGAAAGAGTTGACTTCAGCCTCCAGTACCACCTTAATACATTGATTCATATCTAAAGTGTTTTAGACCCCGTTTACACGATGCCGGTACAATTTGAAAACGGAACAAAATCATGCCGGTGTGTAAATACAGGCCAAAAAGTCTTGCGTTTACACGGTGCCGGTATAACTGACGGATTAGCATGCGACTATTCTCTTCCAATGAGAATTGAGAAGACTTTGTATATACTGCTGACCCAAATACTGTGGTCGTATATATATCGTGATTACCGTCATAAAACTGTTACGGCACGGGCGTTTACACGATACCGGTTAGTGTTCCGTTTTCATTTCATGCCGTCAAGGAACCCGTCTTCGTTTTGTGCCGTTTTCATGTCATTTTTGTGCCGGTATATCGTGTAAACGCAAAGCCTAAACGGCATGATTTTGTTCCGTTTTCAAATTGTACCGCGGCATCGTGTAAACGGGGTCTTAGACTTTTGAGTTTAATCAAATTTGGTCTTATAATATTTAGACTCCGTTTACACTAGAGCAAAAGTATCCGGATTCACATTGCTTTTTATTCCAATGAGGATGAAAAACAATGCCGAATCCGGATATACTTTTGCTCTAGTGTATAAATGGGGCCTTATTAGTCTTTTATCTAATATCATTATTCTCCACCTTAATTTGTCCCACAATAATTATATAAGATGAAGGGTAGATTTCAGTTTCGAAATGTCAAATATAAGTACTATGGTTCGAATCCTAGCTGCTGTCGAGTAGAGTTTTTCTTTATACTTACCCTGCAGTGTGGTTTGTTCACTCGGAGTATATAGCATGCCCTAATATCATTATTTTCCACCTGAGTTCGCTGTCCCACCATTAATATTCCAACAACATAAGATAAGAGTTAAGTCTCGAGTTATACTCAGTGAAGAAACTAGATTTCAGTTTCAAAATATCAAACTAGTACCATCATTCCACGACCTGCTCCCAACTTGACTATGTATAGCTCAGTCGGTAGAGCGTCGACTAGTAAATCGAAGGTCGCGGGTTTGAATCCGTATAGCTGTGGTCGAGTAAAGTTTTACCGCGGCTCTGCTCACCCGGTATGGTGATAATATCATTATTCTCCACCTAAGTTCGCTATCCCACCATTAATATCCATAAACATATATAAGATGAAGATTTATTTAAGTCTCTCGAGTTATGACCTAGATTTCTGTTTCAAAATATAAAATATAAGTACCATAATCATTCCATGACCTGCTCCAATGCACATAACAGCATTGTCGCGGTAGAGTATAATAAATCGGAGAATCGGCCCACCGGTTGGCCGGTTCATCACTTGGAGTAGCGTCTATATAGTAAAAGAAATCAAGTCCTTCATTTAATTGAGTTGAATGCTAGATCTCAAATGGATTCTTTGAAGATTTTTCAAATTTTAATACTAACAAATTGGAAAAGAATTACGATTGTTTGTGAAGTATGAATTGCCGAGATTATATTTTTAACAAAATAGTTATCCATGCATACACGGGTATAAACAAAAAACATATATATATACATATACATAAATCTCAGTAGTTTACAACTTTCAGTTTTGCTATATATTCAAAACATGCACTGCCAACGTAGCCAGGGCCGGATTAACGATTCGCGGGGCCCGTGGCATATTATCAGCGCGGGGCCCCTTGACCCCCCTTCCCTGTGAATTCAGGTTTCCCTGAAATCAGAAAGATTAAAAAATATCAATATTCCACGATTTGAAAGGTTGCCTGTGTATTTACAAAACAGAAATATACATCAATAATTGAACTAAAATCCAACGCAGTTTATATAGCATTAACAATTATATAAGTATTATTTTTACAGCAGCAAAGGTTAAAAGTCAAACTGGCTAAACAACAGGAACAATATTCAAATACATGATCGTCATGTCCATGTAACGTGTCTGTTATTAGAGTCTCATTCTCAGGCCTTGTAAACGTTATGCTTACGCGATTTCTTAAGAGCAAACTCGTTAATTACCGACGACATGTCAATGCTACGCAGAAGGCCATTTTCAATACTAAGCAGAACAAGGCTGTTCAGTCTCTTCTGCGTCATGCATGATCTGAGCTGATTCTTTATCAGCTTAAGTTTGGAGAACGACCGTTCTCCAGAACAGTTCGAAATCATCAGACTGAGATAAATACGGAATGCGATGACAGTGTTCGGAAATACAGTTTCCAGATTTTTGGCCACAAGAAGCCTGTACATGCGCAATTCCAACGAATCCACGTTCAATCTGACGTCGTCATCATCTTTCGTTATGACGGCTTCGTCATCAGAGTCATCAGAGTCGATCGTAGATGGGGCTGAAGAAGTTGCAGGAACTGAAGCTGTAGTCACTTCCAATGATTTCTTAACGAAGTCTGTGTTAAGAAAACCAGAAAACTGTAACAATTCGTCAGACAGACTGGCTTCTAGATCTGTGGGGTATGCCTCTTGAAGGATCTTCGCACTTTTGATCACTTCTTCAACTGAAAGGTCCTTGAGCTTTCGCAGGAAGCCAAACCTTGCAGCAATACCAGTGTATGCACCCAGTCGTTTCCGCAACTCAGCATCAATGCTGTCGATTATGACCAGGAACGTACCCGTACGGAACTTACTGGCTGGGGTCTGCGTCAATTCAGGCGCTGATCCTGGTTCGTCGTAACGGCGATTTCGTTGACGCACACGTTTAACTTCGTCCGTGTACTGGTCGCACTCACTGAGCTTCTTCCCCTTTGCTTCAAACTCATCAAATCTTGTCCGCAGCTTACGGATGAATTCAATCAGCGATTCATAAATTTTAACGGCGGTGTTAAGGTCTTGGTCGGCTGATTGCAGGACTTGACTGTTCGCGTGAAAACGATGCAGGATGTGGTGCCACAGAACTGCAAGAATTCCGGACTCGAGTCGGTTCATGTAGGCGGCAAGTCCACCAGCTTCCTCTCGGGTTTCGGGTTTCTCCTCATCGTCATCAGCGATTTCTTCGAGAGCGGCGTTAATTTCGTCATATCCCATAACTAGAGCCTTTGTGGCGTCTGCGCGTGCCGACCAGCGAGTATCTGACATGCGCTTCACTGTTGGAAGGCCTTTGCTTGAAAGTTGATCCATCATAACTTTCCAGCGATGCGTTGAAGCAGAAAAAAAGGAGTATAGTCGTTGGAGAAAACTGAAGAATCCAACGGCCAGCTGGCAACAACCCACAGCAGACTGACCAACGAGATTGAGGGAATGCGCGGCGCAGGGCACATACGCTGCCAGGTTACATTGTTGCCGAATAATGGCCTGCATGCCATTGTATTTCCCATTCATATTGCTCGCCAGTGGCGTGCTGGCAGGGGGGGCCGGGGGGCCATGGCCCCCCCAGTAAAAATTTTTTAGGGGGCGCCAAAGGTTAAAGTGGGTGCCAAAATTGCCCCAAATGACACAAAAACGTTAGCCAGAATTTTGTCAGAATCTGATAAGCCAAAAAGAGAAACAAGAGTTTGAGATTGTGGAGAAGCTTGTCAGCTTGGAGACAATGCATTGTCTTTTATCGAGATCTCAGTGCCTGTGGAAAAATTTGCAGTTCACAGTAACACAACACCTCGCGCCCTGCAACACCTTTCCGAATTCCGTCGTTCTGACAAGCTGACAAGACTTCTGAATTCCAATACACCAGATTTTTTTGAAATACAGTATACGGTATATTATATTGTGTAGAAGCTGACAATAATAATTACAACACAAAATTCCATTTTCTGTCTGCAAAATTGAACGAAAATGTCAAAAGTTAATGACCTGTCCATGCACTAGGTGTTCAACAGATTTTTCGTCTGTTGATGGCTTGAAAATAGATTATGTAGTTTGTCGGTTATTGCGATAATTTCACGCTGAAAAGACTGGAAAAAGCTATTTTAGATGTTCAAATTTTGAATTTTTTTTCTCCCAGATCCCCCTACTAGCCCACATGTCGGAGACCTTAGCCCCTGTGTTGGGAATCCCCGGCGCCACCCCTGAACCATGGGGGGGGGGGCGCCAAATTCACTGTTGGCCTCCCCTGACGAACAAAGCCCAGCACGCCACTGTTGCTCGCATTGTCGTATGACTGTCCGCGGCAATCAGCAACATCGATGTGATGGGTTTTCAAAAATTTGAGCAAGCTTTCCGCTAGTTCTTTTCCAGTGTGACCTTGCATGTTAAGGAAGGTTAAATATCGTTCAACAGCACCCGAAGGCAAAACGTACCGAAGAATACAGGTGAGTTGGTCAACATGGGAAATATCAGGGGTCGAGTCTACAGAAACCGAGAAATACTTGGCGGACTTTACTTCCGTAATGATATACTCGAGCACACGATTTGCCATCAAATCGATGAATTCTTCACAAATTGTCTTCGACAGATAGGAAGTGTGACCCCGTCCCTTGTTTGCGTTATGGTTGATGTGTTGTGCTAGGAATGGATCGAATTTGGCTAGCAGTTCCAATATACCCAAGTAGTTGCCGTTTGTGGGTGATCCGACAACCTCGTTTGAGCCACGAAAGGGTAAACCGCGCTCAGATAGGAAACGGATAGTTTCTACCACCCGCTCTAGCACAGCACGCCAATAATCGCGCTCGTCATTGGTCTGTCTAACCAATTCCGAATCAACACGGCAGCCAGCATCACTGCGTTGGAGAAGCTGAATCATGGCCTCTCGGTGCATTGCACTTCTTTCGTGACGTGGAATAGAATAGGAAGCGTGTTTCCAATCCTTATAGCCATGGCCAGATCAGAAATCGAGGACAACATGGCGGCAAAGCATGCGCACTGAATCCCTTTTTAATTAATTCAATATGGCGTCCTTCAATAGATTTCTTAAGGAAATATAAAGAACAATCATTTTCGGTTATTTACTATTGTAAATTCCGACATGCGAACGTCCAAAACTTCATCAAATTGAACAATCGTTCAGCACTACAATTTCTATTAAGTTTGGAGCGTCCTAAATAGGTTCCCGAGCACCTCACAAACATACCTCTTATTCGCTGTTTAAAGTCTCTTAATCTGCTATATCACTTATTTTGGAGCTCCAATTTTGGCTGCTTCTGTGTTGTTTGTCCACGATGCGAACGTCTGAATTTGCTCGGCATGAACGTTACTTTGTTTTGCGGAGTTGTTCGTTCCACTTTTTCGTTGTTTAATAGGTTCCCAAAGGCCAAAGACCTTAAAATGTACGATTTATTGCAGCCGAGTCGTTGTAATTTAATCCATCAAGCGCCGAGATAAATACTGAACTCGGCGTGAAGAAGCAATGCATTCCTCGATAATTTTGGGTTCTTGTCCGCCATTTCTTATGGAGCTGTTGCTAGGTTGCCAGGGTCTTAAGCGCTGTTATTATTATTAAATGTGACTGTGGATTCAGAAATAATAACCGAAATTTATGCGGCAATTTTTGTGAGTATGAGTGTACAGGCCTGTCTAGACGATTAAACCTTTTGTAATTTGATATTTGGGTAAGAAATGGGTCAATAAGACATTTTAGCGAATAACTCTACTTTAATTTATTGCTATAGACTTCTGTTTATAGCCGAAATCATCGATATTTAGCCATCAGAATTTTCAAATTAATATTACCATCTAAATATGAGCCCACAGGCCACTGCCGCTGAGTGTCCTGGATTTCTAGCCATGCATCTTTCCCAAAACTTTTGCTGTCGGTCATCAGTTTACATGCAAAACAGAACACTGCATGTTCAGATGGTGAGTAGCAGAGCCAGGTTCGAGGATGTTGCTGTTTTGTGAGCTCATGCGTGTATGTGAACAAGCTTTGCGGGCACTGACGGTTGTAATTCTCTCCCTCAAATTGGGTAGAAGATGCGCTGAAATCTGCATTCGAATTTCTACATTCACTGCTTCCTTTTGCTGCCCAGTATTCCCTCATACTGTCCGAAATACTAGCAGGCCACATCCCTAAATCACAGGAATATGCATCAGTAGAACTGGATGGATCGTCAGATGTCGGAGATTCGTCAGATGTCGGAGATTCGTCAGATTGTTCAGGCACAGAATCTGTCGCTGTTGTCGGCATCGCGGACGTAGTAGTATTAATAGTCGACTCAAGAGAAGCCCCTTCATCATTATGCTGTGTTTGCGAATCCGTAAGGGCCTCTACGTTGCTAGCAGTTGCATTGCTACCGCTGCTCTTGGGAAAAAACAGTTCGGATATTTTTGGGACTTTACTCAAAACTTTACTTTCCCGTGCAACTCGTTCCTCCCTTGCCTTGCGTTTTGCTGCCCCAGATTCATATTTGCGATTTTTGTCCCGGTCGCGTCCACCGCCACCTGTAGAACTCATTTAGATCTACTGTAGCATTCCTAAACATCTAGTAAAAAAAAACTCTAGTATCAATATGTATAGTATAAAGGAACGGTGTATCAATAATTATCAATTTGCCTTGAAAAGTTGGCAAGTTACTGTTATGGCTGAAGTGGCTTATGCCACGGGCCCCGCGCTAAAAAATCGAAACTGAGCAAAGCGCGGGGCCCCTAAAAGCGCGAGGCCCGTGGCATAAGCCACTTCAGCCATATGGTTAATCCGGCACTGAACGTAGCACTCCATATACTCCCCCCCGTTTTATAGCAATATACAAGCAGCTGATTGCTATGCATGCCGAGGATGCCCGTATCTGGATCCCACATATATATTATATTTTTATTATTATTTTGTGTACGTTTCAAGGCACAGCCACTTCGTCAGTTCTTGCATAGCATGCAATTATCGTTCGTTTTGTAAAAGAATGCATGGCTATATATAGGGCATGAATGCTATACTAAAAATGTTACTGTTTCAACTTTCAGCTAGCCGCGACACAAAACAAACGAGTAATCTACTAAATTCAAAACGAGACAATATATTTGATAAGTCTCTAGTCATGTTAATTGCGCAAGGCAGAAGGAAATTAGAACTAAGGCCCCGTTTAAGTCACTACGCTTAGCACTCCGGCTGCAAATCACTACGCTATGGTAAATTTACCGTACCGCGTCATAGTGTAAACAGATCTGACGATTTTTTTAATATGTTTTGTCAGATTAAAGAAAAGCGAAGACTTAACGTGTATATTAAGCACATTTTCGGGGGGGGGGGGGGGATAGAAAAACATGTCAATGGTGTATATATATATATATATATATATATATATATATATATATATATATATATATATATATACAGTATATATATATATATATAACATAATTTAATACTATCGGATACGTTTAAAGGGAACCTATATAGCCATGCAGCTACCTTTGGTTGATCTGTAATTCTATATAGCATGCACTGAGGTAACGATAACACAAGAAATTATGGTCTTCAAATTAACTAAAAACACCTTTATTATACTAACAACCGAAGTTGTTCGTTTCGTAGTCAACGCACTAGATTCGGTAGAGACGTACGTAATGTGAACGAGTTTTCTGATTGGCTATATAAGTAACCAATCACATTGTCTATTCCCAAATTTGTCTTCATGCTCGTTACTAATTAGGGTTAGGGTTTTTGTTTGGGTTCGCTGCCGACTTACTACGGATTTGATAAGCCGGTTTGACATTAATAAATCAAAATTTTAATTGACATGCATGCATGGATCATGCAAGTTATCCTTTCGGGTCCAAAGCCTATGCAATCTACTTGTCTTGATCGAGTGCTGGGAGATTAAACGATTGTATGGAAACGAATTTTAAAGTCTTTTAATTCTAGTATCCGGGTACTCCGGTTTTCCTCCCTCCGTAAATCACCTACAATCTACATCTTTGGCGGCTGCTTCGTGGAGCGCCTCAATCTCGTTCCCAGAGCCCACGTTCCCCTTACCCAGCGGGTGGGAAACGAGAGGCTCTGGGATAATCCGTCCACGCCATCACAGGATTCTTGTTATCCGGAAGAAGAGTAATCATGTTCATCAGCTAATGAAATATCGATATGTGAAACGGATTATCCCAGAGTCTCTCGTTTCCCGGGTGGGGAACGTGGGCTCTGGGAACGAGATTGGGAGCGCCTTTAATATGCCTCGACATGGCCAGCTGCAAGTAAGGAGGATTAGCCCCCAGTCCTTTATCCTTTATCTTTATGCTATTTACTGAATATAGAACAATAAAATTTCGTTTCTAATATATATGAATTTATTATACAATTTTACAAAAATATGTATATTTATGCTAATGCTTTTAAAATTATATCCAATAACACCATAATTATATTATTATAGACTTTATATTGTAACTGTGCCGAAAATTGAATTGGTTTTCCATTTTTTCCAGCAGGTAAAAGTTCAGGCAAAGAAAAAATCTGTATAGGAGAAGAAAAATCATGAAATTAAACCGAACAAACATGCACTGAGCTCGAAAAGTGACAAGTTTTCAATGGGTTTTCGTAGTAATTCGTGTTCGGACCAACCTCCACCTTATCCTCTAGCATTCATCACAACAGCGTTTTCTATTATTTTTGCGCTTGTCACTATACCAGGCAACGCCCTCGTCTTAAAGGCGGTAATCCGTGATCCATATGGAAATCTACGTACACCATTCAACTACCTTGTGTTAAATCTGGCCATCGCAGACCTGTCAGTTGGATTGATCGTTGATCCTTTATCTATCATCTATCATATGTTTGAAGGAATGAACAAAAGCCTTCCGGGATTTGGAATCGAGATCGAACACGTCGCATACCTAATAGCTTGTACAGCATCTGTTCTCAGTATGGCTTCCATGACGGTCGATCGGTACGTCGCTGTTGTTTATCCTGTCCGTTACAAAACATTCCAGACCAAGAAACGAGTTACAATCACTTGTGTCACAATCTGGCTAATATCCAGCACGGTTAGTTGCCTGTATTTCGTAATCGGAGACTTTCTCTACCGCTTCGTCTTCGCAAACGTGGTCGTGATATTCACATTCTGTATCCTTGCGTTCACCTTTTTTCGAATCCATCTCGCGCTGAGGCGACAAAGAGCACGATTGAACGTGCAAACCATAACATCCCCATCCGCTGGTGGCCCGCGTATCCACGCTCCGTCCAGCAGCATCAAGCATGAATTACGCGTCACTAAGATGTTCAGCATTATTCTACTCTGGTACGCCATCTGCTACCTGCCTGCTTGCATAGCGATCTACATCGTCAACTTATGCAACAATTGCAGTTGCGACGTCATCCACTGGATGCGAGATATGCAGTTGTGCTTCCTACTCATGTCCTCAGTTGTCAATCCGTATGTCTATGCCTGGACCTCACCAAGATTTCGCTCGGCCTTCTTGAAAATCCTCTGTCTCGACCAATTCGATAGGAGACGACAGCAAGAAACAACGTCATCAGATCCTGCAATGACTATGAGATAACGAGTTTCCTCCATATAATTATTAGAGACTGTGGGGATTTCACATATTTGTAATCTTTGAGTTTTCTTGAGCAAAATTGCAATATATTTTGTTGTTCCAAAATTTCATCTTCACGAACAACTCTTTTGCTGTCAAAGTTGGTAACTTTTAGTATTTACCGGAAGTGACGTCGCTATAGCCTGGTTTTCACTAGCGACGTAAGCGTAAGCATAACGACGTACGCAAGCGCAGTAAGCACTTCATGGTAGATGAACACCTTTGAATTTAGGGAAAGCAAAGTGTTAACCAGTGAAAACAAAGTGTCAGTTAACTATAGTGAAAACCAGGCTTATATGAGCCGGGCTGCATGGCCGGGATAAATTTTCGCTCGATTTCATATCGGAATTTCATCCCAGCTTCGGCCTTGGGAGTGCGCTTTGTAGAAAACAAATTCCTTCTTTTCTTCCTCGCTAATATCTTCAAGTGATGTAGGGGACGATCATGACACTGGTCTGGTCCAAACAGCGAAACATCTTCGATCTCATAAAGTTTGGCGAGCTCTTTTCTTAATTCAATATACTGTGCTGGCCTGTCCCCATCGAAATCAAGCGCCTGATATTCCATTCGTGCTTTGCGAGCCATCAAGCAAGTGATCAAGTTTCCAATCATTTCCGAACTCCAACGAAATCCTTTTTTCTTTGTCAATTCACTTCCCTCCTCACAAACGTCGGCCATCTTGGTTGCAAACACGCATGCATGGCAGCCCCGGCTCATATGAACAGGCCAAAGTGTATATATATATATATATATATATGTATGTGTGTGTGTGTGTGTACATGTGTGTGTGTATGTGTTTAAATGAGATAATTAATTACTCTGTATATGACCGGCATTTACTTTATAAATCATAAGACCAACCAAAAAATTGTATATAACTTCACTTTATTAAAAACGCAATTTGCGTTTCAGAAGCTCGCAGTAGGAGTGGTCCGAGGGATCGATCAATCTGGCCCCTATAATTTATTGGCTCTGACTAAATATAACGGCAAAACATGTCGGTAATGGCGCTGTTAACCGGCATTTTATTTATAATACTGTACTCTATTACTGTACTCTATCTATTGTACTCTACCTTCTCTACCCCGAGTGGAGGGGGAGCACGCTCGGGAGCCCTTGGTTTTTAATCTAACTTTGATGAAGTAAGATGATTAAAAAAAAATGTAAATTATTCTTTTAGTTATTGTAAAATGTAAATTAGGAATGAATTTCCTCTGTAATTCCCTCGAGATTGGTCGAAAGGATAAAAATGGGCGACAAGCTTTAGAACAGGGCAGTGAGAACTCGACAAATGGTGAAGTGAGAACTCTGGTCCAGGAGACGTTGGTGAAGATAGATACGAAGAAGAACCTCTCTTAAAGAATCAACAGTGGTGAAGGAGTCGAAGACCTTGTACCAAAGACCGTAGTTAGATTCGGGGAGATCCACAGAACACTATCATCAAGAAATTAATTTAGCATCCGAAAGCAGTTACTCGTGCGTAACTGCGAGGCAAAGAGAACCATGGAAGCTGAAGCGTTTTGCGGTGTGAGATAAGCCGAAGTCATCGGCTCACCAAGGCGAAGTTAGCCAGCCTTTCTGCAGCGGGGTCCATTACAGTTGCTGGGTGACCGAAGAAGCAGTTGAGGAGTAGTGATAAACGACTAGGACCACAAGAGTGATCACGATTCACGAGTTCGAAGGGTTATTGACAAAGGCGTAGTATTTCCAAAGACTCCGGAGCAAACATCGTAAAAGAAGAAGAAGCAAAGAAGAGGAAGCTTTGGCCAATCTGAGGGCCTGAGGAAATAGGAACGATAAGTATCGAACGTATAGAAAGACAATTATTTGATATCATAGTTTTAGGAATAAGGTAATGGTATAGTATTTTATAATTAAACAGTTATTATTTTACTCATATCCCGAGTCTATGCAAGTTGTAGGAAGGGGTGCTTCTCAGGATATATACAGATCGTGTATACTCGAAGGTGACGTGAAGTCGTCACACTAACCCTACCTAATGCGCATTACGCCGCTGAGTTCAGTTCAGTTCAGACTCCGGCAATTGTTTTAGCAGAACTGGAGGTCCGAAAACAAGCTTGAACGTGGAAGACAAATGCCTATAACTATAGACAACAAAATTTTCATTGTATTGCCATTGATTATAGTTGCTTTGTTGAACATCGGAACTTTGATGTTGTCGTCCAGATCCACAGTTTTGCGTCATGTGCAAAATATACAGTTGACAGTGAGAGTAGACGGTAGTCAATATACCATGGCTTCTTGTAGATGCTTCAGTTCTCATTATAATTCAACGTTTTCACAAGATCGCCGTCGTTGAGCTTGAGGCGTCGTAGATCTTACAGTCCCTAATTATTATGTCAATGTGATCACACACACCTGTACCAGATCGAGCCGAACCGTACATGACTGTACATGACGTTATCATGTATGATCCAATAATTTATTGCATAATTATGCAACGTTGGGATTGGTACTTGATTGGATTGGACGGTTACAAACCAATAATTTGTAATAAATCGTTTTCACTCACGTGATCGACCGGTGGCCCCATTGGGGTGGTGAAACAATACGAAATATTTGAATAAGAATAGAGCAAAATTCCCATAGAATAAAGATGGTGCACCAATATGGCCGCCATTTCATTGTTTTGGTACACCATTATGGCCGCCGTGACGTTTGGATGAAAACGATCTATCAAAATCCGGGTCGAATCGAAATTCTTTAGACTTCCGAATCTGATTCGAGCTCCACAATGCATTCCGATCCGATGCGAAATAATCCGACAAAATCAACAATAAAATTTTGCATGGAATCATCACAAAATTTCATACATGCATTTCCATTTTCCAATACTGTCCACTTTATGTCATACGAATGGTATATTATTATGTAGAGTGTGAGTTGTTCGTACAACAACCACATGTATGACTTGTAAATTCATTTATAATATACATGAAAATTTTTTGATTGGCTAAGGGCAGTGCAGTCGTAAGGAAATACAGTGCAGAAAAAACGAAATATAGTGCAAATTTTTGAAGCCAATAACAATAAAAACTGAAAAGAGCCAATCGTGTCCTAGCGGATTTTGACGGATGGCCTTTTTACCAATCTCGTACCCAAGCTCTTCCTGCACGAAACAAACAAAGATGGCGGCCAAATTTGGAATAAAGGAAAACATTTCGTTCAAATTTGAAGCTAATTATTCCTTATTATTGTCAAGTAAAGTACCTGCAAGAAATCTAGAAGATTCTTAGTGCTTTTAGTAAACTTTTTCGAGTAGTGGTAGAAGAAGCAAAGCGTTTTTAAACGACCAAATATACGAGGAGTGGACATTGCCAAAAGAAAATGGGTTGTAAGGGTTGTAAGTACAGTTGCTTGAACTTTTTTTTCCCATGTATATTATTAATAAGTATAGCATGGCTCTTCGTGCAATTTGTTGGAAAAAACATACACTCTTGAGTTTTTCAAAGACCTCAAATAGCACTCGTCCTTCGGACTCGTTCTATTTTGATAGTCTTTGACTAGAAAAACTTACTCGGGCATGTTTTTTACAAATTGCACTCGAAACCATGCTATATTACCTATACTAATACTACGTCACTATAGCACGCAACCATAATTATTTGTCAAACGAAACGTATGTTCAGTCATAGACAGTCTTGTAAGTGTAAGTGTAAGTGTAACTGTTAATTTAGCAAAAAGTAGAAAAAACAAAAAGGAAAAAAAACAAAACTTTAAAAGATATACATCTGAAACTTGAGTCTGATTGACTTGACGCTTCGACGCCTAGTGCAGATAATTTTACACCCATGCTCCCAACCGGGGTCCTCGTGTATTGATCAGTGTTGTTTTCGAATGTAATAACATGTTTATTGGGACCTAAATGTGACAATATATTTAACAATTAGTCAATTATTCACCGAAGTGGAGGTGAATATGGCGAATATCCAGCACTATTCACCGACACTGAGAAAAAGAAAGAAATATAACTGATAAATGAAATAACAAGTTTAACATTCTTATATTTTTCGGTATTTTTATACAAGACACGGCTGCTAGCAACTTGGGCACTTGGCGTACTCGATATTTGTCGACAAAACAGTTTTTACAACTTTCGAATATATTAATGGCTAGAAAATTGTAAAGAAACATACCTGTGGACACTCTTCTACTTAATTTTGTTGACTTTTCTCGTTATTCTACTACATCAGCCTTGTTTATCAACAAAATCTCCAGTGCTTCGGTAAACACAAAGCAAAACTGGCCGCCATTTTGTTTTGCCCGCAGGTGAATAGTGCAGGATATCCAGAGCTAGAGGAACCAATCAAATTGCGTGAAAAGCACTATTCACCTGCGAGGTATATGCTAATAAACGTTATTGGTTTGCAAAAGTCATTTCCGAGAGACAAGAAATACGTATTTGCATTGCCTGTAATTTAAGTTTATACAGGAGCGAACGTATGACAGATTCTTCGTGGCCGTGGGTCGTGACCAGTTCACTTTAAAGGATGGGGAGAGGGGGGGGGTCTGCAAAGTCAAAAGTATTTCGATTTTTCTGTCCGACGGGCTACGTCGAACATATTTGGAATCTATTGACGAGCTCTATCTAATGGTGGTTGTCCCATCACCTAAATGCAAATGATCCAACTCGAACAACAACTTGAACCGTAACCAGAAACCTAACCTTAATATTTACTAAAAAAAGTCCAACTCAAAAAGATATTTCGAATTCAGTCTATTGAGATATCATTCAAAAGCTCTTGTCAAGTTTTATCTAAACGTGGTCGTCCAGTCACTCAAGGGTGCAACCCAACCTCATACCTGCAGGATTAAAATGGAAGTCGTTTTTCGTACATAGTATAACAGACCTGGAAAAAAGGGGATCCTAGATCCCGAGGAACGTTTGTTAAGAGCCTAACATTGAGGACCATTTTGGGTTCTTCAAATACGTTAAAAATGAATTTTGATGATTTAAGATTGTGAAGTTGTAACCTGTCAATAGAGTTTGAGGATTATTTTATTACCTCACTGTTGCAGGGGTTCCAACCAAGATAATTGAGTTCCAGATTTTGGCGATGTTCCTCATTTGAAATATATTATTTTTGATGATCGAGGAACGTATTTGTGTTGTATTAAACCTCGTTATGTAGGAAGGAATCTTAGTGTGCAGTCAGGATCAGATTCCATGTAGTATAAATCTCTTGTCTATATCTAGTATTCCAAGCTTCAAAACCTTAGTTTGCTATGCCTACAATTAAGTCCCTCTGTCATCCATCTTGTTGATTGATTTTGTATTTACTTTCTCATTGCTTGTATATTTTAATCATTTTATTAGTTGTTTTCCCCTCTCCTTTTTCTTTGTTTTAGTATACTATATAATATATAATTTTAGTTATGTACCTGTAAACCTCCAGCTCCTAGTGTAGTGTAACACTGATTTAGGAGTATTTCATTAAAGCATTAAAGGAACACGGAAATCAGTTAGGAAATGCAACTGAACTTGTGTTATTACTAATTTTTATAAAGGTTTATGTGTAGTTAATGGGAACCACATTGGAGTTTTGGTTGCGTATTGTTGTAAAACGAGGGAGAATTTGAATGAAGAGCGCAATTAGTCTCCGGCTATGTTGCGTATGAAAGGCGACACGGAACACGCTGTTGGACATGCAGTGTAAAATTACTGTTTAAGAACCATGAAAAAACATCAGAAAAAGAATTAAGGATTTGTAACGTGTAGTATAGTGCAATCAGGATCAACACCGGTAATATAATAAAGGAGAGATAAAGTGAGTGCTTACCAAACTTGTTGTTTGTGTTTTTGAGTCCAACGCGTCGCAGCATCTTGGAATTGGTATATAATTGGTGGTTGTCCCATTACCTAAAAAATTGTAACTCTGACTCTGGCAAATAACCCAAAACCTAACCTTAATCTAAACTAAAAGTCCAACTCAAAAATGTATTTTGAATTTGGTCGTTCGACATATCATTTTAAACGTCCCGTCGGGCCCTATCTAATAAAAAGAGTTGACATAAACAATTTGCTTAAAACGGTACCAACCCAATTAAATACACAATAGGAAACAACACACTATGTAATCTAGGTATTATTCTAAAACCGTCTCCACAGTATAACCTGTATTAGAGAATGGGGTTGCACCCACTCAGACAATCCCGATCGAGTATTTCAACGCTCTATATTCCATAGTGTTTTGATCAGACATATTAGTGAGCTCTATATATAGAGTCCAACTGCAAAGATCTTTTGTTTTCTTTTGTCATAGCACAGTGAACTCTATGTAGAGTCACTAATGAATTCAATAGTCACTGTAGTCTATATAGAGTAAATTCTCCGGTAAACGCTAGACGCAAAAAAACCCCACATTTATAGTTAAAATTGAAATTTATTCGTGGTTGCAACCATTATCTAAGACTGGTACTTCGGCCCCGAGTGGCCTATCTAATCCGAGGGACTGTATATTATCCCATAGAGCACACGTGACCCGGCTGTCGAGGCTCGCGAAATACGGGCTGACCCAACCTCGTCCCCAGGGCCATTTTTGGGGGCTGGGCCAAGATGGCGGCCAAAAACAAAATGGCGGGAACAAATGGCCCTGGCACAGGCTGCAAAAAAATGAGTCAAATTTTGACTCATTTTTGACTCGGACCCAGTCTTCACTAAGTTTATCGCGCCTAGTCAGGCTAATTTTTTTCTGAATATTTAGTTCAGCTTGACTGACCCAAACTGAAAACAATCAAAACATTCATTTCCAAATACATTGTCGAGTTATTAAAATAAATACACTTTTAATAAATATCTGTAAATGCTTATTATTTATCATTTGCTTCACCGTTGTACCAAATTCGCAAGAAACTGGATTGCCGTGGTCTGGCCGGGCCGCCTTGTTTTCGTGAGTTTTCGGTGGATTCAATTCAGCGTTTTGAAAAACATTTAGGCTTCGTTTAGTCGAGAATTCCTGTTTGAAAAAAGCCTGCTTCCCAATGGCCAAACACGTAAATTCTGCCCTGTGGTGTACTTTCCTTTCGCAGCCAAAATACTTTTTGACTTTGTTCACCAAGTCTTTCGTTCGCCCGATTTAGAAAACACTCTCACTCTGCCGTCCCATGGACTTCGTTGTATGGCAGCCAGGGCACAGAGACGACACGACCCATCATTACATATTCTTCCGACGTTTTTACGAGTGTTTCGCCAGCTTTCCTCACATTTTCATTCATTTTGAAGTTGTTTTTAACAGCCGGCAATTCTGGTATAATTTGAGCCCAAAAACAAATGCCCGCGAGTTAGCCTGCCGCCCGCCTTGTTTCCACCAATCAGAATACCTAAAACATCCAATGTTATCTCGACCAATCAGATGTGGTGATAGCTCAGCCTGTGCCAGGGCCATTTGTTCTTGGCCGCCATCTTGGCACAGCCCCCACAAATGGCCCTGGGGACGAGGTTGGGGCTGACCCATTGAACTGGGCTGACCCGTATTAGCTACGCATGCGTAGAACGAATATCTTGCGTGTAAACGTCGTCCATGGAAGGAGGTATCATCGGTTACAAAATATGAAGCTTAACCATCTAATATAACCATCCCACATGCGGGATGTTAATCTTGAACACATAAAGCTAAAAATCCTAGAGGGGTGCTGTGGTCGGGGTCTGAGAGGAGGCACATTTTTCCGGAGGGTTGTGGTTAGGTTTAGGGTTTCCGGGGGGCGTGATTACCGGGGGGTGGTATGGGGGTGAGGATTCGTTTTAAAAGGTTGTCCAATCATATGGTGGTTTTAATGTTGGTTAAGCTTCATAATTTGAAGGTAATGATACCTCATGGAAGAGGTTAGATGGGATGACTCTGTGGGACCTTTTCCGAAGATGTAGCCTTGTAAAGTATGGTTTTTAATGAAAACAAAACCCAACACCCCCCTAACCCTAACCAGTAGTCCCCCTAAATGAACCCCTAACCCTAACCTGAAAAGCGATGGGTTTTCTTTCCTCCCCGTTCCCTCCGACCACCCCTAACAAAATCCTCAATATATGGTCCACAGCCATTTCCAAAGCTTGTGGGATGCGCAGTAAGGTTCAATACGTCACTTGGCGCAGCCTTCGGAAAAGGTCCCAGAGAGTCATCCCATCTAACTTCTACCGTCGTCCATACACACCCCGAGCTCAAAGTCAAACATCTCCGCAGTTTGAGCGGAGTCTCCGCTCAAAATCGTCGCTCGACCATAATTCTTCCACGAGCGCATAGCACGAATGTTGGGCTTGTCATAGAATACGGTTTGTTGACAACTCGTGGAATTTTCGCGATGTACGAAGCCATTACCCTTCTCAAATTCATCAGTTTCAAATCTCCTCAGAACTCACTTGAGCCAGCACGCACGTGGACTGCGAACTGCCCCATGAAAGTGGCCGATTTTCTATACGATTTCCGATCATGCTTATTTATTTATTTATTTAGTTATTTATTTATTTATTTATTAACTTTACAACCATACAAGTGTGCGAAAGAATTAATACAAGTTAAAAATAAAAACGATGCAAGACTTGATCATGGTTGAAGGTATGGTCAACAGGACATGAGTCTCATGTGAAGACCAACCTGACAAAAAATACGGAGTGGACATAAATTAAAGACAAAGACTAATACACTATTTACATACGATAGGACAGATTAAGAACAACAGCTTAAGTTGTAAGAACGACACTTAGAGCAGTAGGTTTTCCAAGTGCGCATTCTATTTACTTCAAAAGTGGAATCTAATTGAGAAGGGTAGTAAATATAAAGTTGGTGCTTAAAAGAGGAAACAGACGTACTATTACGGATGATCGGAGAGAGATTGTTCCAGAGAAAGACAATTCGGTTAAATAAAGAGTTCCTAAAAAGAGAAGTCCTGCAAGGATTGGCTTGAAGCAAGTTGTCCTTGCTTGAACGGGTGCGAGACGAGCGATAAGAAGAAAAAGAGACAAAAGAGGAGATTTCTAGATCGTAGAGGCCTTGTTTGCATTGGGAAAAAACATAAGATCTTTTATTTCAAGCCAGTACGATATCTGTAGTAAATTGAGTTTCTTGAGACGCTCAGAATAAGACAATTCGTAGTCTTGAAGTATAAATTTGGTAGCTCGTCTTTGAACACCCTCCAGAATCGCTTAATTTGGCATGAACTATTTTTTATCTAGCCCACAGAGTTGCCTGCGGAGGAGGCAATTTTTTATCAAAATTCAAATTCTGTGGCTGAATTGAAGTAAAAAATTAAGTAAGGCTACTTGAAGTACTCAGTAAGATTGTGGCATTGACCAAGAAGTCGCGGACGCACTCCACTGTGAGTTCACCGAGTTGTGTCCACAGAATAGCAGAATCAGAGAATACAATGTCTGCATTTAGGGATATATCGGTTTTCATTACTGGATGCAATCGGGGCATTGGACTGGCCTGTGTTAAGCATATTCTGCAACTAGCGGAAGCACCTAAGCATTTATTTGCCACTTGCCGGTCCTTGAAAGCAGAGAGTGCTCGCGAGTTGAAGGAGTTAGCCGCAAAGCACCACAATCTTCACTTGCTGGAGTTCGACGTGACCAACGCCTCGCAGCTGACTTCAGTAGTGGAAGAAGTTGAGAAAAAGCTTGGGAACGCTGGGCTGAACTTGTTGATAAACAATGCTGGGATTTACGACGTGAAGGGTAACGTGTACGGGGAAAAGTCATCAACACTTGACGAAGCTACTGCAGAACTCATGATGAAAGTATTCGAGACGAACTCCGTCGCTCCACTCATGATAGCGAAGGCATTCCTACCTCTTATACGACGATCCGCTTCGGACAAAACATCGTCCTGCCAACCTCGAGCTGCGATTGTGAATATTTCTTCCGACGATGCATCAATCGAGCTCAACGGCACTGGTGGTTACTACCAGTACAAGTGTTCGAAGGTTGCCCTAAATATGATAACGAAATGTCTTAGTTTAGATTTGGCTAAGGATGAGATCACCGTCGTTTGTGTCGACCCTGGCTGGATTCAGACAGATATGGGAGGCCGTTCTGCACCGCTTACACTGCCTGATGCGATCCCGACACTAATAAAGTTGATAGGCTCATTGAATCAATCTATGTCTGGCTCCTACTTGCAGTATAATGGAACTGTATTACCGTGGTAACTTTTTACGTGTAATTCCCATTTAGTTTTGGTCATTGGAGTAGTTTTAGATTGTGTACTAACATATGGGATTCTGAAATCTGTATTTTGAATGAAAACTTGTTTTGCAGCTTTTAAATTCAGTGAAGCATCCAGTGATGATGCAGGTCCTTTTTGAAAATCATGTAATATGAAAAAGTTTCCTGATTAAATATTATTATTATGGTGAGCATGGTGGTTATGGTGATCATGGTGATTATGGTAATCCCCGAGCCCATGCGACAGGCCAAAGGCCCGGAGCCTGGTGGTGAGGGTGCTAATCTCGCCTCGCGTGGAGTACACGCGAGTTGAAAACCATGCAAAAGTAATCGAGCAAAACATTTCTATGTTTGTTTGTATGCATCCACTCCAGTCACTTTTGCTGTGTTTGCATCATTACCACCAAATTCAGACAAACTAGTTCACTGCATTCTGTCACTGCATTTTACTTATTAAAATCATTTCCTTTGTGTAGGGACTTATTAAATTCTATCACTATTATATTTGATGAATGCTAACAAAGTGATAAATTTTTATTTGGTTGACAGTAAATCTAATTTTGTTTTAGTAATATGCAATTATACAAGAGTTTGCAGTCCACACAGAAATGGGTTATATTAAAAATGTGCATATATTAAATACTCATTCAAGTGTTTAACCCATTCCTGCCTGAAAGATTGTGTCATACAGTATGATAGCCAGAGTAGATTAATAATATGAGGCCAGCTTGGCAGGAATAGGTGAATTTAATTTAATACTGTACATGCAATCAAATATTTATCTCAATTTTTATGAAGTGGTGTTTGGAAGAAAATTATCTGGTGGATAAATAATTAGAATATTTAATTAGTTTAATATAAATACTGGTCTATATATGCATAAAAACTGTAAAGGTAAAGTACATGAAGCGAGGGGGTTGTTGAGGGGGAGCACAGATGGCATATGCTGTTAGGGCACTGCCTCTCACCAATAGTTGAGCCCGGTTAGACAGGGTTAGTACTTGGATGGGTGACCATCTGGGAACAGCCCCGTTCTCGAGCTTGGGACTCGTGTGAGTAGAGTTTAGTTGGTCTCTCCTGTGCTTCGAGGGTTTTTCACCGGGTTCTCTGGTTTTCCTCCCTCCGCAAAACCAACACCTAGGTCTTAGCTGTAATTCGTGGGCTGATATGTGTTGTATGGCGACTGCCTGAGCGCCTTCAATATGCCTTCGACTCAGCCATGTCAAAAATTATTGTAAAGTGCATTTGAAAACCTTAAAGTTGAATTTGTGCGGTATAAATACATGTTATTATTATTATTATTATTATTATTATTATTATTATTATTATTATTGCATTAATGTATTTCTAGTCATAGTAATTATGGTGGGTAATTCATGCAGCTTGCCAAATAGTGTACCGGGTTGAGCTGCTATTTATAGCACAGAATGCAGACAAACAAACCAAAATTGACTTTCAAATGATTGCAAATGAGCCATCATCTATTGTTCATACTGCAAGAATTATGGGTAAAAGTGGACAAAGTTAAATAGTGATGTCATCACGACGGAGCGCTATTGAAATGCACTCATAAAGCACAGTGCCCCCAAGCTTGCAATATGAGTGTTTGTAAACAATGGCTTTTATAACACTGTTAATCTAAAAACTGTAATCGGTAATTTTAAAGGTAAAATATGAAGTAATAACAAAATCTGAATTAAATGCTGAATTTCGACTTTTTATGTTGATTTGTTGCTTAACCCTCTTCAGAGAACTGATATAAACGATTGAACAGCTTTTGAACGTTCATGTTTAATCCCAACCTAAACCCTAATTTAGTTAAAATTATCAAGTGTTGTAAAATAACCCCCTCCCAAGTCTGCTTCTCGTGTTAACAACCTACCTTGACACCTTCTGTAGAAGCACGAGATATTAATTTTTGACAGGTCATTTAGTTGTAATATCACAAGATTAAACTTCTATTAATTTATTGTAAATCACTAGAATAATAATTCAAACTTTCCCGAACTAATGATTAGATTTTTGTTCTTCAATAATTCAGAGTTAAGCTAAGTCGTGTTTAAAAAAGTTTCTCCTATACAGGGCAAAGAAATCAGAAAACTGTTGGCAAACTTTCTAAGATACCAGAGGTGTAACTTAACGCTTGCCCGCTTGCCCGGGGCAAGTGAATATCATGACGGGCAAGTAAAAGTTTCCTCTTGCTTGCCCGAACGGGCAAGTTGCTTTGCCACAAAAAGCTGGCCATCTTTAAGTTTATATTATTATTGTCGGCGTAGATTTAATTTTTTTGTCAAATAAAAATATGATTACTCGGTTTTTACCTGGATTCTCGTTTATACAAATATTCACAACGAAACAATTAACTCTGTCACTGATTTAATAAAATATCTTTTATATTCATCGATTTCGATTCGAGTAAAAGCCATTTTCGTAATTTTCATGCATGTGTTTTTTTCAAAATGTGCGCCCACAGTTCCACTAACCGTAACGAAGCACTTCATGTAAATAAATTGTACGGCAGTAAAAAAAACAGTAACAAAATTTACTATTTCAATGGACAATGGAGCGATATCTAAGTGTACTTGATTCAAATATTGTTTTATGTGGGTCAAAGCTAGATCTGAGGTAATAAGTCTAGATCTGAGGCAGTAACATAGCCATATAGAGGAGTGGGAGGAGGGCTCCTGGTCATATTTTTGCCCCTGAGAAAATATTCGGAATAATCACGTCACTAGTCTAATGAGTCGATATGTTGTCCCCCTAATTTATACCCCCCCCCCCCCTAGGTACCCCATTGCCGGATGGCAAGTGGATTTTATTCAGGGCAACCCATTTTCATGTCCAACTTGCCCTGAGGGCAAGTGGTCAAAAAAGTAAAGTTACACCACTGGATACCTGATAATTTTGTTCATATTAAATGTGTAATAAGTGGCATTGAGATTGAAGTGGAGATACATAAGGCAAAAAAAAAACCTATTCTGTTTCTGGTCAGGGCACATGCACAAAAAAATTTTTTTCCCCTCCCCCCCCAAGGCAAACCTTGATTCAACAGACATCTGAAATATGGTGAGTATTCTTATAATATACTTGTCACATGGTACACTACTGAACATGTAGCATCGTATATGTTTTGATTTATTTATGTCTGATGCATTTAATCAATTTAAATAACTATTTTCATAATGCTCAGACTTTAATAAATTTTAAATGACAATTAATATTAAAAATGTTAAACCTAATAAGTAAATAAATGTACTGTAGGTTCTCATTTTAGTTTAAGAGCAGTATCTTCCTAAAATATTTAAAAAAGAAAGAAAGATGGAGTAGATTAATTAATGAATAATAAATGTAGTCGAGTAGTTTCAACATTGCATATTATATTGTACAGCCTGCATGAATAAAGGTTCATTCTTAAATGTAGAACAAACATTTTAATATAAATAATATCTACACCACGATATATGTGATTGTTCGTTCAATACCCGTGTTTGAGTCATTAATTTCCATTAGTCAGAATATTTAACAATAAAAAGTTGGAGTCACTTTTATTAATCAGATATACGTCTTCCTGGTCAGTTGCGTCATTTTTGCTATAGATACAACAGCAAATGAAGGCAACCATTCGTCTACCAAACGACTTAAGAGGAATTCCTCTTTTTATTTCCCAATTCTTTCTTGTCATTCTTAATTTTCTCGGAAATGTCTTTCTTCTGCATGTCCATTCTTTTTCTTTGCTTTCTTTAAGAAGTTTTCCACTTTACTGTCTTTGCTTTTGGCACAAAAAAAACCAATGTTTCTGTGCAAGTCTCAACGGGATCTTTATCTATGGCAAATAAATTAAATATATAAAGTATTACGTTTTTATTATTTTAATTTAGATAACGCAGCAGTATTATTCTGCACAAGGCAAGCTTTTACTGGGGCTGCGGAATAGAGGGGTGTCAGGGAGTGCTGATTTTTACGGAATAATTTTGTTGTGTAGAACACTGCAAATGCACTAGAACAACTCAGAGCATATAAAAACAAACTCTAGAAAAAGCACGCTGTACTCTCACACCCTCTATACAAACTCGCGTCAATAGCACTTGGGCAGAGTCAGTCTTCACCGCAAACGCCATTGGGCCGCTACAATATAATTTTTCACCGTCTCCATCTTATGATCTGTTTAGAAAAACGTTACTACCTCAGCTCAACTATAGCAGCATAATTCTGCTTTCAGAGTGTATCGTCTCAATGCAATAGTACATATATATAGATGTATTGCTCCATACGATGATTATACCATACAGTCTGAGCAGCGAAAGATTATTGCAGGTTTACTGACTGGTCGTTGTCGATTATATGAGAATGAAATACGTCATAGTCGTATATATCGATCAGCAAGACCATGTATCATAGGTTGCCTTAAAGGCTGCTTCCACGCAGGAACATTTTCCGCAAGATAGGAACGGACAGGAAAGTTCCCTTAATTTGTGTTAAAGTCATTAGTTCCGACCGAGAGCTCACAAGACAAGGAAAATCTCCCTGTCCGTTCCGGTGCTGAGAAAAATTTTCCTGAGTGGAAACCAGCCTTTACATATAAATATAATTCTACTAAACAGACCATTAACGAAGCCATGCAACATGCACAGACGTCTTGTGTTTTTCATTTATTTTTAAAATTTGTTTTTGTTGCCTTTATTTGGGTTATTTATCAAATTTATCACTATTCTGAAATGTTTAAAGTTTTTCTCATTAGAACCAAACCTAGAGCAATTGTACAATATTGTAAAGAAGATAAAGGGGAAGAGTACGCTGAACGGATGACTTGTCGCAAACATAAAAATGTATTCAACAGTATTCTTTATAGGATAGATATGTTTAACTGTGGTAGTCTCGTGCACTATTGGAAAAACAAAATGAAACCAAATTCTTTCAAGTATTCACTTTAGTGCACAATCATGTTACCTTTAAGCTTTTGTTTTAAATCAACATAATTAACATTAACTGTCGTAACTTTTCGATAGTTGAACTTAGCCGGTTTAACGTACATTGAAATTTAAGGAGATATTCCAATCCAATCCAATTTCCATATCTAATCAAATTAAGATCCTCTGCAGATTTACTTTCTTTGTGTTTATCAGGCTCTTGACTATAAGTAGCCGCATTCATGTTCCAAAAGACTCTTCTACGTCCGGTTGAACATTAGTTTTAGTCCATTTAATAGCAACAGTCTTTTCTCCATTAACCTGAGCACTGACTTTGGTCCATTTTGGAGGAACTGGCTCTTCTCCATCAGGTCGAACACTGGCTTTGATCTGATCTTCAGCAACAAATTCTTATTTGTCAATTTGAACTCCGGCTTTGTTCAACCATTCAGCAAGAGGCTCTTCTTCACCAGGTAGATCGCTGGATTTTTTCCACAAACCACCAGGATTGTTGCTTACTAGCTAGATGGCCATGTAAATCGTCTGATGTGCCCGGCTCCATTGAATGGCAGGTAGCCCATCCAATTTGTTACATACTTCAGGAGACTTTTTATTGATAGGTTCAGGACTTGCTTTGTTCCATCTCTGAGCAGAAAACCGATTTCTTCTGCACAGGTACTACAGTCGTCTTACTCTTTGTTCCTTAATTTTGGAGGAATCTTATCTTCAGGGGCTGAAACGGCGACTTTGTTGGAAATGTTTGGAAGAAGCTCATCTTTAATTATTGGAACACCAGCGTTGCTCCACCGCTCAGGAAAAGACGCTTTGTTGGTAAGTGGAAGTCCGGCACTCTTCCACACTTCAACAAAAGTGTCTTCTCAGAGAGGTGAAGCAAAGTCAACATCGATCCCGCTGATCAAGACGAGTCTCTTCATCTGTAACTATTATGCTGAGACACGCGTTCAGATCTTGAAATACTGCTTTTGATTTTGATTTTGCAGCGAACTAGGATTAATCGGGTAATCCGCGGGATTTTGAGTACAATTCTCGATTATCACAAGAGTAAAAGAAATCCTTAATAATCGGTGATGAATTACTACAAATTAAACAAATAGAAACTGAATTACGATGAAATACGATAAAAATAAGACCTATATTAAAACTGAATAAAAAACGTTTTAAAGAATTGCTTGTTTTCCAGTCGATAAATGCTTTCAATTGAGATTGTCAGCGATACATTACGAATATATCTATACTGAATTGTACTTTTGTAAAATCTCGTTAAATCTACCTTGCTCCTGCTTGTTTTTACTGCTAATCCCCTTTACGGTATAGTTCAACTTGTGTCCTACCATAAACTACAGGAGTTTTGACTTGCTTGATGAAGTTGTTAACACGAGTTTTGACTTGCTTGATGAAGTTGTTAACAAATAAATTCATTTGTACTCCATGTCTTGTTCTTTCCAAACTCTTCAGAAACTTAGTGTCTTCGACTAGATTCCATAAAGCCATTTTATAGTGTTCTTGAATCCACATAGTTGTATTCGTAGGCTCGAGATTTTTCATTTTCGCAACAAATGCTTCAAATTTTTTTTAACTTAAACAGCTGTACCAAAACGTACGTGCAGTTGTAATTTCACTCAATTACAACAAACATTAATTATGACGCCACGTCCTTTGGCTACGCAGCTCTAGAACCGCAAAGGATTATGGATCTTTCGTCAGCGTCATAAGATTAGCAGCGCATGAGCACGAAAATAATTATTGCGGGTTGCTCTGGCTGTATCATGCGGTTGCAGATTTTTTCTTCAATGTGCAATGCGCTGATGGTTGAGCGAGTAGTCTTAGAAAATAGAGTAGAGGTCTCGACTTGTTTCCGTCGAGTGTTATTTCAGAGTAGGAATGTTCCACGCGCATTATAGGGCCATTAACGATCAATACTCCGTTATTTTATTTAAGAAAATAGACAACAGTCTTGTGGGGTTATGGAAGTGTGGGACAAACGCTCCAGTAAGCTGTTTTTTAAAGATCGTTGGGAGCTGGGCCCTGACTGAGTAAATTGGTCAGGGCAAACACTCCATTTGATCAAGGCAGCTGGGCCCTGATATAATTGGTCAGGGCAAACACTGCTTAGGAAGATTCGAGAAATGGGCCCTAGAGCAATTTGCGATAACGCAATGGGCTCTAGGACAAGTTTCTCTTATCCTATATACATTGAGAATTGGGCCCTAAAGTGATTTGGGATAAATTTTCTCCAATGGACTTTAAGGCAAGATTCTACATGTACATCAGCATACAAAAAACGAGGTCTATGGGACAATTGTGACCTCTAAACTGGAGCAATTGCCGCCCGCACTTCTTTGCTTTATTAATATTACAAACTATAAATAATGTTTTACAATAAAAGCAAGTAGCTTAGTTATTTTTAGAAGGAGAGTGTTTTCTAATAGTTCAGGCAACGAAAGAGCAAAAGTTCATAATAGTTAATAGTTTACGTATATTACATTCAATGATGAGCCTGTGCTAGTGATAAATTTGAGCTTATACATAATAACAATGTACAGATTGTCTTAATAGAATTAATGGTAATAATCTAGTAATAATATACTAATACTATAATAGGATAACGTATAAGCTTGTTTATGAGTAATAATATACTAATACTAAAATAGGATAACTTATAAGCTTGGTTTATGGGAAGGTGGGTGGGTGTTTTAAGCAGACGTTTACTGTTTGAATTCTCAGTAAGAATGACGAAGTAAACGTGTGCATCTAGCTTTAGGCCGAATAGTTTTGACTAAGGTTGATTGTTGGATATGAATGAACAGTCAACAATCCTGAGTCAATAATGGTTAATAGAGAGCAGCCAAATAAGTGAAATAACTTTGTTATCTGTACTGTCAATCACTGATTTCTATAGCCATCTATGTTAGAACAAGGCATTATTTGAACAATCACCTTGTTCCATTAGACAAGAATACCATGAAATATGTGGAATTGATATTACGTTGTTGTATATTAGCATTTATCTCGTATCGTACGTTTATTCTAAATTTTTGTCTGTAAAAGTGCAATTTAAAATACCTTGAGTCTACGATGTTGATATTGGTAACATTTTGCCGAATTCATTTGGGTATAGAACTCGATTTCAGTGTTTGACAGTTTATACAGACCTCGAATTGTTGACGATGAATGAGTTAATTGTTGCATATCTGCATTTACCTCGTATTGTACGTTGACTCTAATTTTATTGATAAAAATTGTCATTTTATATGGGCGAAAGGAAGTCGTGTCATATCGCAAACGGAATGTAAGAAAGTCACAAAAGCCTTGTTTTGTTGTCTAGTATAAGACGCGACATGGGTAAGACATAAACAAGTATTAATTGTATATGTACGGCAAGTTTGCGTCTTATAGCGGGAAAGACTTACCAACCTGACAATTTTGTGAGAGATTTTGTGACTTCAATAAGACGCAGCCAACTACCCTGCCCTGTAGAAAATGGGCTTTAGAACCACGGCGTTGATGCCGTCGTAGTGTAATCTGTATTCTTGCTTCATGCAATAGGTCACAACATATTTAATCATGTTAATTATCATCAATGACCACTGGCTAATGACAAGTTAAATTCATTTGATTTGATTTGCTATATAGTGTTTTTAACATAATAACATTTTGACAGCTATGGTGTAATTGTTGTGGCAGAATGCTTTTAGGCAAAATATAAAACACAACTACATCCATATATATTATATAGATTATATATATATAGACTACTGTCTGTGTGCCGAGCTCAGACCGTGCATGCATTTGTTTAGTGCAAAGGTGCTGAACTGGCACGATTTAAAATAACGAAGTCGTGAGGTTTCTAGCCAAAGATTTTTATTAGAACTGGTCGCCATTTACTTTGATAATTTTCCTGTTATATAATGATAGATTGCGTTTATGTACTATGTTTTTCAGGTTGGTCAAATAAAAGGTTTTTTAAAAAGGTTTATTGTTGAACCTTTTGTTGGACATAAACAGGTAAGCATGTACGTTATATGTTCTTCTATAATGGTCTGTTAAGTAATAAGAAGTTGGGTGGGTGGTGGTGGTGGGAGTATTGTTGCAGTGTAGTCCCAACCACACACACACACACGCACCATGACTACCGTTAATAATGATTGCTCCCTAATGGTGCTATTTACACAATTTGCCATGCAACTTGCTCAGCATTGCATTTTTTCTGAAATTCGCCCATACAGGTGGTCAGAGTATCACACGAGGCGACTTTTCCTCTAACGTATGCCTTGAAGCATTGCTAACAGCGCCTTTACAGGGGCACAACTAGGATGACATTTCCCGTGCATTCTGACAGCACTTTTGAGCTATATTAAAGCTAAAAGTTTCTTTCTCGTATTTTCAATGTTACATATTCTTAATAATGGGGGCAAAGAGATACACTACGAGCATAGCCTTCTTTCCCTTATTTCTTCGCTAAGAGAGAGGAAAAAACGAAGGCTCTGCCGTATTCGTGACTGGTTTCCATTGCGCGTGCATGTCAGTTGCTTGGTTACAATCTCGAACTCAGTCCAAATCAGGGCGGAAAACAAGACTAGAACCGCGGTTATAGTAACTTAGGTTAGATATACTGCTGAAACAGAGAACGTAAGAATCTAACGTTTCGAGCGAAGGCCCTTCGTCAGAGAGAAATGTGAACGAAAGAAAGAACCGGTTAAACGGGTTACTTCGTCCTAAATCTTGGACGAAGCCAGACACGAATACAGCAGAGCCTTCTTTTCTTCCTCTCTCTCTCAGCGAAGAAATAAGGAAAAGAAGGCTCTGCTCGAATAGCAAAGAGATTGTCTTCAGAAACGATCGAGCAGAGGTCGCGAACCCCTACATCCACCCCATGCATGCACCCCCCCAAGCAATCCCCCTCTTAGCTGCGCCCGTGCTTTAGGTGTGCTGAAAGTCCCCAAAGGAAATATTATTGCCTTATTGACGTCTTAATTAAAGATGAAGATCAAATGCTTATGTCATTACAAGAGCCACTGGTAAACGACATTGGGATTCAGGTAAATTATTTTAGCAAACAACTCGATACGACAAGCACACAATTGCATCGCTAAATATAAGTGGCAAGTCTTCTAAAAGGAGTAACACCGACATTTATATACCACATTACATATATACTTATGCATTCGCAGTCATTAAGAAATTAAACTTTACATGTAGGATCAGAAATGTCAAATGTTCTAAAAACTAACCGATATTACACGCGTGCAGTTTCTAATTTTGATGAAGCTCTTTCTCATTAGAGCTAAAATAAATTTACATATGAATAGAGAATTATTCATATGATGATATTGATGAAATGCATTGAAATGGTGTCATCTTGGTCTGCAGACACGATATTATACCCTTTTCAAGATTCTGTACGGACATTTCAGACAAATAACCTTCCTATAAAGACACAATAGAAGCCTTACTGGAAAAGCGATGATCCTTTGCGCCAGATAAGACACGAAATAATATTTACGTGAAACCAATGCTGTCATATAATCAGCTGGGATCATACCACAATAATATTATAATCGCCAAGGAAACAAATGACCGACAGATAAATTAAACACTACAAAGCACCCTGGCCAATGACTTTGGTTCACAATAGATTGTACAATTCAGCAATTCGACTCAAACACGGCATTTACGGCAAATATATATAGTCAGTCTGGCCAAGCAAGCAACAAGAGAGACAAGACGCCACTTTACAAAAAGTACTATCTATAAGGTATATATAGAAGATTATAACTAACAAGTGGAAGTCTGAGTTTTGCAGTTGGCATGAGATATATATAAATAGAACAGCGGCTAAAAATATCTGCTTTGATTTTGATTTTGATTTTGATTCAATCGTTTCTTTCGACCATCGAGTTGCTCTTTCTAAAGTGGATAAACCGGGTTTCTTGGTGATAACAACTAAACGTTTGTTTGGCTAATAGTTCGATTCAAGACGTTCTATAGTGCCGTAAATATGGCAAGAAATAGTATGGTCGGCCGCGAAAGGGTTTGTGTGACTTGTGAAAATCCTAGTCCAGGCCCTATAAAGCTTCTTTGCTATCGCTGGAGGCCTCACGGACCTTTCTTCCCCTTACTGGAAAGACTAAAGACCGAAGAGAACGCCAGGCTGTTTTCCAATGGCCGCGTGCCCGTGTGTACGTCGTGTGCAAATTATTTACAACGACAGTGGAGTGAATACGAAAGGAAAAGCATCAGTCTGCCAATCGAAAAACGCACTTACAGATTGCTGTCAGGTACGACAATTGGAATTATTTTTATTGTTAGACCGCGTGTATGAGTGCAGGGTGCCGTTAGTATACTATCTTACAAAAACTAGATGCAGTTTAGAATTCGTTATTCTGACCCATTGGGAAGGCGTTTGGGGTTATAGATTATATATATGTTGACGTTGGGGTCCACTAGGCGGTGAAAAGGAGGGACAGCTGATTACGTGAAATAATTAGACAAACATTGAAACAAACGGTGCACCTGCACATTTTCTGAATTCTATCTATCAGCAACTGTATGTTGACTTCACATATATAGAAATTATATAGCATGGTGTCATGGAAAACTGAGTGTGATTAATCTAGATTAAATATAGCTATATTGTAAAAAAGGAACGCATTACATTTACACGTTCACTATAACTTCAATATGTTATTCCACTCGGTGTAAATGGCATGATAATTTTTGCATTTTGACTTACTTGCTCACTAACTTTAATTACGGCATCGATCTTAAGTGTACCGATCTACATTTAAATTTACAGACCATGCACAGGTTGTTATAGTTATAAATGCATGTGCACAATGGTAGACATGATATTGAACTCCTAAAAGTTTGGCTATCGATGTTCCCAAGGTCACATACAAACAGTCAGACATGTAAATTTCTTCTATAAAATTAATCGGCGGATAACGACTTGTTTAGCATATTTAATTGCGGATATGTATATGCGACGTCGTTGAGCGCTAGCCTTTAGTGACTAGGCTTTTCCGTGGCTGGAATGTGGCCTGTTGGTCTGGAACGAGGGGAATATCACTCCAAAAAATCTGTTACACCTTTAAGAATCGAAAAATCCCCAAAACCGAAAAAAATCCGAAAAAATCTCAAAAAATCCAAAAAAATCTCAAAAAATCCGAAAAAAATTTCCAAAAAATTCAAAAAATCTCAAAAAAAATCCCGAAAAAATCCCACAGGATTTTGAAGGTCCAAAAAATCTCGTACGCTTTTTTGGAAGTGATTCGCCCCTCGGTCTGGAAACTAAATCGATTTCATGACAGCGGTTTCGTTCCAGTCTTTCTCCTTCTCCCCATCTGACTCAACGCCCTCAAATATATTTTACGTCCTGTTCTCCAAATTGAAAAAAAGAAGGTCCGTAGTGTCTAGGCTGGCATTTGATTCAGAATTAAAAATACATTTAAAGTTCTAACCCTAATCCCAACCTTAACCATAACCCTGTCACAATATGCTTTTTTTAAGTAAAACTATTAATTCCAGTTTTGTACTTTACTATATATATTCCCGTAGTCTATGAGAGATGTCATTTCAAAAATTTACATGAAAAGTCAACTATTTTTTTCGACGTTCTCCACGTTCGCCGATGTTTGGCGGTGGCTAAAAGGCATGCTATGGGAACGAAATTAGAAATCTTGTGATAACTAAACTATTTTGTCTTTAGACGAACGATGGGAAAGACTAAACCGTAAAAAGCAAGACGAGGAAGATGCAAGCAGAGCAGATGAAAGAGGACACGAGATGTCGAGTTACGACGAGAACGAAAATCCGCTCCAAAGTACACCAGGACCGACTTACAAGAGTAAGTTGCCAGTTCCGAGAAAGAGCAAAATTCCAAAATTAGCGAAGCCTCGTCGCCCGCAAGTTTCTGATAGTTCCCTAGCAACGTCGTTGGAGCTGTGCGAACAAGACGCGCTCAGCGACCAGGAAATGGACTTGCGTGTTCGCACGGCGGCAACGAAAATGGCGGACAACCACCGGAGCAAGCTTCTTCGGAAACTGGCAGAAATGAAATTTCAAGAAGAGCTCGACTACGTTCAGAGAAAGGTGCAAAAGACCATGGGAATGGTTCATTTCAAGGGAAGAGAGGAGCGGATTCGAGAAATTGAACAAGAGTTAGCAGAAAAGATCGGAGACGGTCATGCGGTAAAACGTGAAGAGCCGGCGGTGAGCGACGGAAGAGCGATATTACCGTTGGATACAAAGATCAAAGACGGTTTGAGTGAGCTGAAAGAGCATATTGAACGGGAAATGACGAGCCAACGACAACAGATGGATAAGCTTCGGAAAAACATAAGGAGCGAAATAGCGGAAGCAATGGAGGAGAGTTACAGCAGAAATGAATACTTGTGGCATTCCATCATGGAGAGCAACGAGCGACGGAGACAAGGACGCCAACCAAGGAGAAACCGTCCGTACAGTGACGGCGATCACTTGAACAAACCACCAAAGGCAAACAGGCGAATGCCGAAACCTGAAAGAATGTCGACAGATGGGTTTCCTGAAAGAGACAGTAATGACGAGAATGCAGGTTACCGCTCAAGACCTACTTCACAGGACTATTAGAAAACGCCGTGTAAATTTTTGGGTTATTATACTTATGCTAATTACGGTCGGGAAATGTAATCATTTTTGCGCTTAAGAAAACGCTATTTTAGCGTGTTGCATAACAGGAAAAAGCCAGCTTGTTAGGCGGAACAAGTAATATCATTTTGAGCGTGTTGTGCTTGAGTCTAATACATGGATGATGTAGTTACATCTATATACATCGCCCCCCGCGTAAAATCGCCGTGCAGATTGCTATAAAATCTAAACAATAACATGCTATAATTAAGCTGTCCTTGTTCATGTCTTAAGCCCGGCATACACTAGAGAAAATTCCGAAACAAGTTGCCGAAACAAGGTTTCAGAAACAAAAGTTTCCAGTGTATGTTGAAAAGTTTCCGAAACTTTGTTTCAAAAACCAAGTTTCCCTGATTAGAACACTGTTCTATTTTTTGAAACAAGTTTCGGAAACTTTTTCAAAAATGTGTTTCGGAAACTTGTTTCAGTGTATGCCGGGCTTTACGCTAATCGTTATTATACGTCTTCGTGATATATTTCAAGTCCATATAGTCAATTCGGTTCCTTCTTCATTTACTAATATTTGAATTTTAAATACATGTGATGATGTACGATTGGCTACTGACTTGGCTGCATGTATGAGATGCTGAGGAGTGGAAGATTTGCTTTACCTCGATTTTCACGCAAACAATGGTTATGCTTCGTTTGTTTTAAAAAATAATCCCGAATAACTAGGGTGTACACAAGCTATAGTTTCAACTAAAACGCCTGGGTCAACTATTATTTCATGAAAATTTAAAAATTGAGAGCGAATAATCCAATTGCTGCCGAGCGTCAGCGAGGCTCATGTCCAGACCTCATTGCCGAATTATGTAGAGTCGACGAAATCTCGATTTTGAGAGTTTATTTATTTGTTGACCATTTTATGACGTTTTGTGACGTAGAAGTTTCTTCCTACAACTTGCATCACATACGCCAGAAGGATTTGCTCTGATAAATCATAGTCCCTGGAATTAAAGTGTCTGGAAACGCGGCGTACTTCAAAGCGCACACTTTTTGTTCCCCCTCAATTCTGATCACGTGGGAAGAAGGGGCACGTTTCAGATGTTATCTGTTTAGCCAACGCTCAGCAAAAGTACTGCCGTGCGCAAATTGTTCAACATTTGGATGTAGAGTAATAATCCCGGAGAAAAAACACGAAAGGATAAGTCTATTAAGTCTATTATTATTAATCTGCGTCAGATGTTGCAAAGGCGTCTTGGCGAAGGGAAATAATAAATATTACGGTATTATAAAGGAACACGACGACACGTCGTTGTTGATGTAAAAGATATTCGCAGATAAATAGACATTTCCAACCAAGTGACATTGAAGTTAGTATACAAGTATACACGCTACATTATATAATTTGGTTATCTGAATTTGATGATTTACAGAGAAAGTTATACTTTATCCGATGATAGAATGACTTGACAGCTGGTTAATAATAGTAGGCCCTCGATCGCATTTGTTTGGTCTCACTTTGTTTAATATTTCTCGATTATTTCTTACTTTAAATCGTTAAAAAAAAACCAGATTGTGACTCAGAACTAGCCTGCCCTAAATGCAACAAGCAGTTGCGCACCACTTTTGCTAAAACGGGTGCTAGAGCGGGAAATAAGTCTGTTATGTCATGCACCGGGCAAAGCTTCGGTCAGTGGGCATGGCCTTGGTAAACTGACTAACGTCGAAAATACCGCTATCCAAGTGGTTAAAGGCAATATATCAGTTTTGTGAAGCGGAGAGAATCGTTAAAACAAGTGGTCGAATTCGCTCAGATTACGTTAATAAAACTTCCATATATATGGATTTCGCGACAAAATAATCCGCGGGTCGGGTGAGTTTGTTTACTTAACATGGTGATGCGTGCATTTCAATACAAATTTTAGACGACTACAGAGAAACCGGGCTTGGAGCTGTCACGGAGCATCACAAAATTTGCCATAAAAAACATGCATGAGTCGAGTTAAGCACAGAGTGAAAATTCTGAATGATGCACGTACGCGTGCAGTGGTTGACAACCAACAGAATTTTTACCTGTTATCAAGTGTTGGAAGAACCGCAATGTTTCCCAATGTAGAATGTTTATATCTCAACACAGTCTAATACAATTACAACCTACTATACAGACAGTGAAGACTAAGTAAGACTCGACTTTCATTTGTGTTTTAAAAAAAGGGTAATGAAAATTACGAAGGGGCCATTTCAGAATATGTTACAATATTGACAAAGAAGCCATGCACAAATTACCTACTTATCTTTTTGGTAGTATGCTTATAATTTTAACTTTTGTGCCGGACTCTCGGACCAGTCCAAATATTTCAGTGTTTTCCCACTCTTTTTTCGAGGTGCGAGCTCGGACGTCGCGCATGCGCAAAACGTTTGGCAGCGGTGTTGGTGATTGGTGGGGTTTACCGGTATGACGTCAAAGACAATGGAGTATACCCATTCTCCTAGAAACGCGGTCATGCTTCAAGAGGACCTAAGACGGCTTCTCTGATAAATTTTTTGCTTTACTTCGAAATTCATATTTTTCTTTAATTTTGCTAAGTTAGATGATAACCCTTTCAGACGAAAATATAACTTCAAAGGGTTCAGTTGACCTTTAAGGCCATATAATTCAATCCAGGATAAAAATATTATCTGGAAGCTTATCCTGCATTTTGCTAGAACAGTAGTTCTGACTTGGATAACCACTCATCTCTGCAGTGCATTTAAGGTAGCTCCATACTGTTTCTTGAGAAGTAGAAGAAATGTAAGTTTGAACCTCAGAAAGTGCTCGTGGGTATTTTGGAAAAATATCAAACCAAAGTTGGGCATAGAATAATTTTCAGGGTATCAAATTTTCAGGGCATCTGGGTTCTAGATTGTAACCAAGCAACTGACATGCATGTGCAATGGCGACCAGTCGCGAATACAGCAGAGCCTCCTTTTCTTCCTCTATCATGCTACATGTAATCTGGGACTACACTAATACAAGCATCAAGAATTTCATTTTCCGGCCCAATTATGATGCACTATGGGATAGAATCAAAGGTCAAGTGAGCACCAATTAAGTCGGTGCCATTGTTAACAAAGAATATTCATGAGCCACAACAATGGCACTGACTTAATTGGTGCTCACTTGACCTTTGATTCTATCCCATAGTGCATCATAATTGGGCCGGAAACTGAAATTCTTGATGCTTGTATAGGTATGTTCACAATAGTGAAAAAGTGATACGGCCACTGATCTTTATACAACTGGATTGCTCACCCAAGCCACTGGCGGCCATATTGGTACTCCAGGTCCAGTGTACCTTGCGGGCTTAAGAGTGGTAAGAGTTTACCTGGGGAGTTGGAAAAGCCGTAAAACAATGCAATTGTCAGATGGCAATTTACTGTTACTACGGAAAAACAAAAGGGAAATACAAGCAAATACAGTCCGAAATTTTCAACTACGTACTTCAAGGCTTTGTAAAGACTTACGCTTTAATACCAAAGGCATATAGATAGTTTTATAGTGAAGTTCTTGATTGATTGATTTCGTTGGGTTTTTAAGAGCTTTTTGATATAGGCAAGTTTATCGATTACCAGGTAGAGTAAAAAACTACGAAATAATACAAACAAATGCAAAAACTAAGCTTCTAAACCTTTTACAGTGTTCTTTGTTTGACACCAATGGCAGAAATACTTTTAATATGGCTTTTTCGTCTCTTTTCGTGCTACGAAAACATACAATTTTCCGTGGCGGCCATCTTGGTACTCCAAATTCTTCATCTCCGGTGGCTTCATTCTTGGCGCCGGATGGGCAATCCAGTTGTATAGAGATCAGTGGATACGGCCATTTTTAGCCCCCCCCCCCGCCATAAAACCAACGGAATGGTTGATGGAGACTGGTAAAACAAATTGAAAAGTGTTCTATCTAATTTATAGCTGTGTTTCTTATTAAATTCCAAATATAATATCTGTAATCTATATTACATACTGCATGTTTATGTATAATTGATTGCAAAATAACCTCCGGAAAACCAAATACCCCAAAAGCTCTAGTTTATCTATTATATACGTGCATTTGATGAAACATAATGCAGAATCCGGAAAAAAGGTATACAATCTGTCTAAGGTTATCCAAAACTTATGAATTCCATTTTAATTTGTAATTTTCTGTCGATGTACGGCATAACTTACGACGAATATTCTATTTGTACATACAGCTGTTTCACCCCAAGCTATAAGAAGAATTAAAAAAAGAGATGCAAACGATAGTTATTTCAATGGGATATTAGAATATATTACATACTGTAGACGTGGAAAGATAATTTATTTTCGAGTGTTGTGCGAAGATATATTAATATTATTATGCATTTTCCACCTTATCTCGATTTTGATTGGTTATTGGTATACGGACAATTCTCAATTATTGGACGAGTCTGAGCAAAATATCATGATTAGCAAAGGCAAAAAAGGCATTTGAGCAGAGGCAAATAACTGGGAGCGAGACACTGACAAATCAAGATATTTTGCGATAGACGAATTCAATAATTATGTTCGCCATTGCCGTCAATAATAATCAAATGTCTGATTCAGTATTCAGTATGTAAATAAGGTAAATATCATAGCATCAATTCTCCAATTTCACTGCATATTTTATCGTTCGTTACATTTCAGAGAGTTTCCTTTACAATCGTCATGTGTATACAATAATAACAAACACCGCCATATTAAAAACATTTTCTGCTGCCAGGCGCGTCCTCTCCCCGCGCGTTCTGTCATAAGCGCCTGGGTACGAAGCTGGAGGTTACAGTCCTCAGCCCGCCTGTTCCTTTTTCACAGGATAGGAAACCACTGACTTACCTGAGAAAATATATTATGACATTGACTTAGTATTCTTTGTGTATCCGAGTTCGGTGCAACTAATAATCTCAAATTTCCAACCCAGTTATCGCTATACAAACGCAAGACAAAATACGTTAGAACACAAACCGACTCAACCGATAAAGGCTTCAGCAATATAAATTACTAGCGTAGATGGAAGTGTAACCTAAATATATTTAGTTTAGATTTGCTTTTGTTATATACCAAAGACTTTCGTTTGCCAAAGATGAAATCCTATTGGTCAAATCGTGGTCACGTGTTGTTCAACAAACTCAATGTTTCTTTCTGCTGAGGGAAACATAGCCTGGTTCCCTGGCCCAATTTCAAAAGAAATAAGGGCCAGGTAACCACTAATCTCATTCTCGCGTCATCAGGGCTAAATCCACTTATGACGATTGCAGTTTTACTCATAGCCACTAAAAACGCGCGAAAATTTAACCAATAGGAAAGCAGAAGTCTTTAGTGGTTACCTGGCCCATATTCTTTGATTGGGCCAGGGTACCAGGCTAAGGGAAACATTGCACTGTTTCCCTCTGAACATTGCACTGTTTCCCTCTGAACATTGCACTGTTTCCCTCTGACGTCAACAACGAAGAAGGAAACAGTGCAATGTTTCCCTGTGACGTCAGCTATAATCATGCGTTGTTCACGTGAATACACAATGATTACTGCATCAGATCAAGAACTTTGGACTTTTCGGAACATTTTGAAAACAAGAGCTGTTTCGAGCTTGTTTGGTACGAAATAGTCCTTTTTCCAAAGGAAAGAATATCTATACATATCTTCAAAGAAGGTTTGAAGAAAATCTGGATAAATTTAAAGCTGTTCTTCGTACTTGTTGAGTCTGGTGTATTTGTTCAGTTGAATTGAAATACGAAGATCTTTTTGCCTTTTACAAGTTTCGAAGTGTTTTGGTAAGTCTTTTTGCCTTTTACAAGTTTCGAAGTGTTTTGGTAAGTCTTTTTGCCTTTTACAAGTTTCGAGTCAGTTTGGTATTTTGTATTTTAAAAGTCTTTGGTATATAACAAAACGCTTGTTGACTTTTGCCTCGAGAAACATCGAGTTTTACGGTACCTCAGGCTTCAATGTCACCCTCGGGCTAAAGCCCTCGGGTGAGATTGAAGCCTTCGGGTCCGTAAAACTTGATGTTTCCCTCGGCGCCAGTCAACAAGTGTATAATATTGCACGCACGTAACAGTTCTGAGTCAGAATAATACTGCATGTGCTGTGTGTTTTCATGTTTTAGAGTCAGTTTATCTTATTTGAAAGAACACTTAAAATGACAGAGTAACATCTTTTGCAGTTTTTCGTTTCTTGCTTCGTTGTGGAGATATTTCAGTTTGTTTGATATGCAAATTAAACATTTTGACGTCACATGTACACAATGAATTATTGGAGAAGGTTATATATCTTACAAACATAATTACTTGAAAATTCTACATGTTTGGTGTTGTTGGAGAAACGAACCCACATGCTTCTTTTGAATTAATTTCGTTTTAATAATAAATCATTATGTACACGTGGCGTGATCAAGATATTTCATTTGCATTTCAAACAACCTGAAAAATCTCAACAACGAAGCAAGGAAACGAAAAACTGCAAAAGATGTTACTTTGTCATTTTTAGTGTTCTTTCAAATAAGACAAACTTAGTTTGTTGTTTCCTAGACATATTAAACGAACACTGATCGTGTGTGTTTTCAACGTGGTTCTCAAAGGCTATTGAGCCTTGAGTGAGATTACTTTCCGTAATCGAGAAGTAAAAAGAAGAAAATAGAATCAGACTGAAGAACACGACCCAAAATTTCCAAAAGGTATTACAAATATTATTACAAATATTATTTTAATAAAAAGACGCATATCATAAGAACGAATTTAATAGGCCATTTGCACGATGACGTGAGATAGCGTTGGGTAACTACAACTACAAGAATGCTTTGGCTGTATTCTAGGGTCTCGGCTAAAACGGATGACTCAAAAGGGACCCGTCCAGTCTTTTCGCGGCTTTTCCAAAATATGTCGACAAATATGTTTTTCCAAAAAGCTAGGGGGCAAACCAGATTTCCGATTAGGGTTAGAGTTTATGTTGTGGTATAGGGTATCGAAAAGATTGCTAACATCTTGAGACTCACTGAAACTTGACGAAAAATTTGGAAAATCTGCGAAAGGACTGGACGGGTCTTTTTGAGTCATCTCTTTTAGGCGAAGCCCTAGAATACTGGCAAAGCATTCTGGGAATTGTAGTCACCCAACGCCATCCACGTCATCGTGCTTATTACAGTGAACGGAACATCCGCCAAAACAAAAGCATTTTAATTTTCGGCTGAAAAAATGAAACGGTCGTTTATTAAAGGTGATCTATATGCATGGTGTGATCTGCGCAGTCACAGAAAGTGGGCTCACGCCGAAATGTTTGTTGATGTTTCTCAAAGTTCCCAGGCTAATTTTATTTTTAGCGGAAAGGACGTGGGTGTTTGTAAAGAATGGAGAAGAAAAAAGTGAGTGACGGTACTTCGTATTAATATTTATATAAAAACATAAATAGACCAATATTATATAAACAAACCCGTAACCATGCGAAGTTGGCACATCAGATCTATTTATTTATTTATTTACTCGACTTTCATTGTACTGCATAAAACAAAAACAAAAATTATATCTAAAATACAATGAGGCAAGTTTATAACAGGCTCAAGGCCCAACTAGATAAACTGCCGAAAATAATAATTTAAAATATATCTACATATACTAGGTATAGTTTTGCATTTGGTCAAAAACATCTATGAACAGATGATTTGACAGGCTGAGAGACATGTGTGTGACATTTTGAGCAAGTATTAAAGGTCTGAACAAGATGATTATTAGTGCTGGACTAAAAATGTTAAATGAAGAAGAAAGTTTAATCGAAGAAGGTAGTGAGTTCCAAAGATTTACGATTCTGTTGAAGTAACTGTTTTTAAAATTTAAGGTCAGATCACCTTTAAGAAAAAGATTTCTCGACGTGAGTTTCAGTTTGATGCTAAGACTATTGTCATAAGTACACTGTATTTTTCAATACTCGCATGCTGAGCAACTGTTGTTTAGCAAGTCCGAAGTTTAAATGTTTCATCCCTTGCTCTTTATTTACAAGTATACTATCCTGTCATGCTCCTATGTACAATAAAACAACAAAAATGCCAACGAATTTTTCATTTCATAGACACTTTAACAACTCTACATCCTCATTCAACAATTTAAGGTTTACTCAACTGATTTTAGATCAGCATATACTGTACACGCGTACACTTACCTACACAAGGTCCAGAAATGGGGATTTTGTATACTATATACACCATCTATTTGATTAACCTAAAAAGAAAGTATCAAAGATAGAGATTAAAATATAGTAAATGGTTTGAACCTTGGATAATTATTAGTATATGGTGGTAAAAGTTGCCGGCTCGTCTACGTTGTCGTGGCAGTGACTGACGTTTCGCTATTATTTCTGACTTTGCATCAATGAAAGCTCGCAAAAAGTCATTTTAACTTTTAAGTTGTGCTCTGTACAGTATGTATAATGTGTTTAACAGTGTTATTTTTTTTTTAAAAACACAACCTTGACGTTTCTTGAATCGTCATTGGCAGTTCGTTGGCTCGTTGCCATGGTGAAGTCAGCCAGTCAGGCGTTTGAGTTCAACGAATCGGAAAGGTGTAATTTGACACTCTCGACTTTGAGATTGTTGTTCAAGTTTTACATGTATGACTGTATATATATTTGGAGTTTATCGAGAGAGAAGGTGTTTGTAAATAGTGTAAATACAAAAGTCCAAACAGAGCTCTGTTTGGGTGTCAGAATCTATTCAGTGTTCCGGGGAACGAGAGCGACGGGGTTAAATTACCACTACATGAGAGTTAAAACTAGAGAAATTTTCAAAACTGACAAACTGTTATGCGCGTTGTCCATGTCCGAACTAGCCTGAGAAAATCATACGCTATCTCAGCCACGGCCCCCCTTTTGTTTGAAAGTGGGAGGGTAGTGGCGCCTGAGGCAGCCTAAGTACGAACCTCCGATGATACGATTAAGCTGTGCTTTCAGTTCACCGTACTCCGGGGATGGCTCTCATTTTGTGACCGGCCCTAAAATATTTTTGCCCCTGGCCCTGGGAAGGTTAATCCGGGACTGCCTGTGGTAGCCGAGTCCAGGTTTCGGTGGCTTTCCTGTATTATTTTTCTGGTCAACAAATTGCAATTATTGCATCCACGTGTTGTGGCTCAGATTTCATGCGCCATCTTCTCTGGTCGCCATTGCTCGAACGAGTGAGCTGTTGACCTGGTTTGAAGCTTGTAGAAGACCACAAGTGACTTACTAAACACTGTTATTGATCATTCATGTGGCTGACAACTGTGTTAATGTTAAATATGCTCACTACGCTTACAACTGCAGATCTTGGTGGCGGTATTCCACACTAATAGATGCTGAGCTATTTATTATTTCGGTCTGGGTTATATTCCGCCGTCTCGATCAAGACAAACATAAACGATTTATATGATTTATTGAATTTTAATACCGAAAACTATTACTCATGCTCACAATCTGATAACCTGTTGGCTATTGGAAACTATCTGCAAGATGAGCGAGACAAAAACAACGTTGGAAATTATATTATATGCTGTGTTGACATTTCGTGCTGAAGAGACTCAAGTTTACGCTAAATGGGGGAAACTTTAAATGTATTGAGGTAATTTTAATATTTGTAATTTGCTTAATTGTTATTGTCTGTATATGTATTATATACATATAATTCTGTTAATATGTTATTGTATTGTCTAGGTAATATAGTAAATAAACTGCTTACTGGGTAGCACCAAATAATGCAAAAAATACTGATAAATATATACGAACTGTTTGCACGTCTGTAACGCCGCACCTGTAGCTGTAGCTCGTTCCAGCTTTTTCACTAACGGCAGGCGAACTGGCAGCTATTAACTTATTAACGGGGTAGCACTGTAGATTGCACTGTAGGTTATTTTGTACTTTTTGACAAACGCTTAATATGTGCACACGCTGTTTTGTGCATAGGCTATGCCAAGCTGCATTGCTATGAGTAGCCCGAGTGAACGCCAAAGCAGGCGTCTTGTTATTCATATTTTAAGACAGAACATGTAGAGTGTATTAAAATTGTGATTACACATGTTCCAAATAAACATCTTAAGTATATTTACTCACTCTTTGGTATCCAATATGTAAATTATTCTCTAAACCAGTAGGGGTCTTTTGCATTAAAATACCAACAGATTCCTTTAAAAGAGGTATTACGCTAGAAACAACAATAAAGACCAGTTGCATGAAAAGCGGAGTTTATAACTACACGGGCTAAACCTTCAGGTGCAGGTGGGTGGGTGGATAGATGGCTGGCTGGATAGGTGGGTGGGTGGATGGATGGATAGATGGCTGGATAGGTGGGTGGATGGATAGATAGATGACTGGATGGGTGGATAGGTGGGTGGATGGATAGATGACTGGATGGGTGGGTGGATAGGTGGGTGGATGGATAGACGACTGGATGGGTGGATAGGTGGGTGGATAGGTGGGTGGGTGGATAGGTGGGTGGGTGGATAGGTGGATAGGTGGGTGGATGGATAGATGGCTGACTGGATGGATAGGTGGGTGGATGGATAGATGGATGGATGGATAGGTGGGTGGATAGATAGATAGATGGCTGGATGGATGGATGGGTGGGAGGATGGATAGGTGTGTTGATGGATAGATGGCTGTCTGGATGGGTGGGTGGATGGATAGGCGTGTGCATGGATAGATGGCTGGGTAGATGGATGGGTGGGTGGGTGGATGGATAGGTGGCTGGCTGGATTGGTGGGTGGATAGGTGGGTGGATGGATAGATGACTGGCTGACTGGCTGGATGGGATGGGTGAGTGACACCGTTAATATATTACCTGATTGTTATCAAAATTGATATAAAAAGTGAACAAATAGGATCAGCCAACATCCAACCTGAGCAGAAAAAGGAAAACCAAACAGTACAGTGGATCAAGAGTGAAATAATGCACAAACACAACATTCTTTACACAAAAACAACCTAACATATCTATTTATCTATTTATCTATATATTAGTTAGAGTTTAGTTAGGTAGTAAGTGTCGCCAATTAGTTTGTTAAAACTAAATACATAGACACTTTTTAATAAAGTTATTATTATTATTAATTATTATACAGCATGTACAGTCAGTAAACACCAGCTACTAAGAACCTTCCATTAGAATCTCATCCTAAAATTTAACTTTTTTTACCCCACTAAATAAGAACCTTTGCCTAAACAGAGGTATAACCTGTACTTCAGGTTCTAAATCAGTGGCGTGGTGGCATTAAGTTTCAGTCTACTACTGTAAAAACATTACTGTATCTTGGAGAAATTCAACAGTCAGTGCACACAAAAAGTTGTAGAATCTTACTGGCATCACTTACCAAACATTTGTATCAGTCCAGCTGATATAATTACACCTACACTTCCCAATGTGTCAGCCATCACGTGCAGAAAAATACCTTGAATGGATTGAGAAAATGTTATTGAAGAAACATGGCCTCGCATCAAATTTCCAGCGGCCGCTTATATCAACTAAGACTTCTTAACTACATGCATTTATAGTGATTACTCCAATGACCGTTTACACGGACCTTCATGATCACCAAAAGGAATGACTCAATCTTTCCGCGGCTTTTCCAAAATATGTCGCAAGTTTCAAGATTTTAGCAATCTTCTGGAGAACCTAACCACAACAAAAACCTTTAACCCTATATACTCGGAACTCTGGTTTACCGCCTAGCTTTTTGGGAAAACATATTGGACAACATATTTTGGAAAAGACGAAACTCAACTATAGTTTCTAGAGCGTAGAGTAAACTCCCAAAGTATAACCATCTGACAAGAATTAATATCGTTTAAAAGCTTAAAAACGCAATTGAATAAGAAAAGAAAACTAACTCGCAGACTTAGTTGCATTATATTACAAATAAAGCTCTTCTTGCAAACACTCTCGTAAGCAATCAGCTTCCACAGCAAGCGTAAGCAACCAGCTCTACTCAATACTTTTTATCGTTTTCCCAAATCCCCAATTGAAAGAAGGTCGCTTAATGAGATGCAATTATACTTGCACTGTGTAAAAGTTTTCCCCCTCTAACCTTGCATGATTTGGTTATTAGCTGACGAAAGACCAGGATCTTCATGACTGCATGATCCACCACCAAACCCTAAAAAACAGTAACGTGTTTTGTGTTAACGAGCTGCCCTCGGGCACACATTAATACAAATTAGATGTGTTGAACACACACAGACCTAGAAAAGGTGTTCATTGTTCTTCGGATCCAATTTTCCTTTTCAAATGTTCCTCAAAAATGTGTAAAAGGCAGCCTTAAACCATTATTCACCCCCATCCCACCCCGCACGCGAGCTCAGTAGAATTTTCTCTAGCGCACCTGGGAACGAGGCTGTGCAAAATCGATGTGAAATATGAAATATGCGTTATTGACGCGACGAGTTCCGTGCTGCATTTCCTGATTTGGATTTTTTTGACTGTACGATTACATACTGGAAATTCTTTGATGAAGAGATTTCAGACCAAATAAATAAGTTCCTCAATCCTCAGAAATGATATTTCAGCTGAGGAACGTACATTTCCAGCGTATGGAACTCAATTATGTTAGTTGGAACACCTGTGACTGGGAGGAGACAAAATAATCTAGAAATTTTATAATATTGAAAATCCATCAACGGGATGAGAATTAAGAAACATTTCACAATCTATCGACAGATTACTGAATATGATCACTCAAAATTCATTTCTAAAATTCAAAATGTTCCTCAATCTTGGTTCTTGGTAAATGTTCCCTAGGGTCTAGGATCTCGAGATCTCATTTCTTTCAAGGCCTGGTTGGACATAGATATCAAACAATCAAACTTCAGGCAACAACCTACGATCGGTAAGAGAGCTGGTATATATAATGTGACTCGGTGATTGTATATAGTCAGAAATCCCAGGGTCGCCGGATTAGTTTCCAGCCATAAAACCTTGAAGTTTTATATTTGGCAACTGGTCCTGCTCGGGTTCAAAAAGATATCAATTTATCGCATTCACAAGACTTCTTTAATATAACAATGTCATGTTATCCACTACAGTACACTGAGTGGAAATATCACCCAATCGCAACCAGGAGTTACATTTACACGCGCGGCTGTGAAATTTTAATCAAAATTCGAATCGCGATCGAAAGCTGAAAAAAATATTTGTGTTACCAAAAGTACAATATAAACTCACAACAAATAACGTATTATTTTACCAAAAGATAACAGAGGCATTTTCTAGCAAGTAGATGTACTGTATAGAAGCCTCGTCTACTTATACTTATTACCTTAAAAATTCTAGATATACTTTGATAAACGTGACTGTTTATTTTCTTTCCACCACCTATTTACTCATGGGTATAATTCAAGTAACACGACAAAAGAAACCATGCGTGCGTGCGTGCCTTTCCGGATTGCAATCCGGCTCTCGATCTGAATTGAATCGATCTCAATCGCAATCCGGATCGGGTGTTCACACGGCAAAGAAGGATCGCCATCTGGATCCGCTCCGCTCCGGACCGCAATCCTGATATTTTGTGCCGTGTTAACAAGGTAATAAACGTGAATCAATACTGTACCTATGCCATGAGAATGTCCGTGATGGCTGGCATTACTGGCGCTATGTTCATGGTCATGATCATGTTCATCATGACCACCATGGGAGTGGCCAGCACCATGAGATTGACCATGTCCTCCATCGTGAGCGTGACCATGTGATTTGCCGTGGGAATGACCATGACCTTCCATCACCATGCGAGTGACCATGACTCGCTAAATAAAATCACCACAAAACAACACTGTGAACTATTTAACAAATAGGTGACATTTTCTCGTGCGTGTGTACTGTAATAACACACAGATGATGTCATAGCGTGTAAAGAACAAAAAAGTACGCCACGAGACGCAGTCGAGTGGCGTGACTGTTGTTCTTTACACGCTGTGACGTCTTCTGTGGGTTATTACAGTACACACGCACGGAAAAATGTCATCTATTTGTTTTATACATCAAATTTTATTATTTTAATAAGAAATGTTTGATATTTTTGAATCGTCGAACCGGCAGGGCTATTGAAAAGGAAGTCAAATTTTCAATTCAGGTTTAATTACGTCATAAGTGATCTATACAAATAAAGCAATCTGATTGGGCGACAGAAGACATAATGCTGTCCTGATTGGTTAATTTTTAGCTTCCGGTTACGTCACGTATAATTTATGCAAATCATGATCATGACAAATTGAAAGTTTATTCAAACTTCGTGTCTTCGTCGGCATTTCTAGCCAAAATAGTTATCGTTGAACAAACAGATTAGTTCTTTTTGCGACTTCGTTACGTCAGCTGTGCATGTGTACTTTAATAACGCATAGTTCTTAGCCAATCAGATTGGTTGTTTTTTTTAGGTTGTTGTATAAACAGCTATAGTTCATGTGTACAGTACTGTAACAGTACTATTTATTCAAAACAAGAAAAATCAATAAGTCACCGTGCGTGCATGATATTAGAGAGTTTGAGCTTCGAGTTCGAGACACTTTATATACAACTAGGTTACGGGTGCCCCTCGAAAAATCGCCCAATAACACGCCATCAGGCGCCATCTTGTTAGGTTTGAACTGCAAAATTGACAAATCAATGGCCAGCTTTTGGCTGAGCATATTGGGTTTACCCAGCTTGTGACGTCAGATGCATAAAATAAAAGTTCACAGCAATAAAAATTGTCCAAGATGGAGAATGACAAGATTGGTTGTTTTTTTCGAAATTAGCGATGTTGTTGTTGTATGACAAAAATCGTTCATATAGATTACATTAGTACTAGTAATTATTACTTATTAACCGAGCGCGAGGTCTGTACTAGTGAAATATAGGACCGACGTTTTTAGTACGGACCGAGCGAGCGCAGCGAGGTCCATGCAGAAAACGGAGGACCGATATTTCACTAGTACAGACCGAACAAGTGAGGTCAATAAGTAGTTTATTATATGACTACAAGTGTTGTAAACGTTCTGTGAAGACTTGACAAAGTGTTAGACTCGTATTCGCCACCATCTTTCTTGCGAACTAAACCAAAATGGCATATGTTTTACTGGCATAAAGTACTTTCCGTTTAGCTATAGAATCCTGAACTTTCTACCCCAAATAGCATTTTTCAATTGCTTTTGTTTGACATATCGCTCAAGGTTGTACGTCACGTAGTTGAACAAAAAAAAACGTTTGAAATTCTATAATATTTGTGAGAAGTAAATGTTATATTATTACGAACATTGCTACGAACATTTTGAATATTTTAAAAAGTTTCACATAACATGGAAACTTAAACTATACATCAAATGAAAGCCTAACACAAATTATAACAATATACCTGCACTATATATTTCAACAATAGGTAGTTATCCTTCTTGTTGCATGTATACTGACAGGACTTTCATTTTGTTTATAAAATTCACTCAGCGGTCCGGAACAGTAGATTCCAGATCGCTCAGGAACCAATCAAATTGCTGGATTTCACGTTCCAGACCGCTCACGAAAATAGTCATATAATAAGTACGTTTATTAATCAGAACGTCATAAATTGAAAATCTTGATTTTTGTTTCCATTACTCTTTAAACAAACAGTATTAAATAAAATGCTATACCACAAGTCATTTTAAAAATGGCTAAACCAAATTTAGGCTAAGTTAAGTTTACAATTGTCTAAAAAAATTGTTTAAAAGATCAATATTTCGTAAAAACAATACTGCTCACTTTTCTCCAGACTTACCTCCACCATGATGAAAAACAAAAATACCAATTAAATTGACAAGAAACCCTAACACTGATATCACAAAGAGACGTTCATGTTCAACATGGGGAGGATGAAACAATCGCTACACAAAAAAAAATACGTGCATGTAAGTAGTCTGTAAAGGTGAAAATAATGAATCACAGAGTCTTGGGGGAAAATATTCATACATACTTAATTAATTACGGATGTGCATTGCTCCAAAATGCGTCAGCTTGTACTTTCGTATTAAAGTACCGATCTTATATGTTTGAGCTTATATATATTAGGCTGTGTTGTAAAAGTTACATAATTTTTGTAACTAGTTTCAGTTACAGTTACATCATTAGAAAAGTAACTAGTTACCAATAAAAGTTGCAATGAAAAGAAAGTAACTAGTTACAGTCACAAAGTAACTCCAAATATTTTGTAACTAGTTACAAAGTTACATTCCTTTGTCCATGTTACTAGAATCAACAAAGAAATTACTGGTTTTTAGATGCCAGTACCATAATTATGTTTTTACAGCTAAATATAGTTGTCACTATGCAGAAATAGTCAAATTGTATATGATGTATCTTTATTATTATATCAAAACCAATTTTTTATCAAGAAAGAATGACATCCTCAACTGAAAATCAGTAACTATAGTCGCACTTTTAAACCAAATATTGTAACTAGTTACAGTTCTTTAAAAAAGTAACTAGTTATAGTTACTTCTTCAAAAAGTAACTAGTTATAGTTACAGTTACTTCTTCAGAAAAAGTAAATAGTTTCAGTTACAGTTACTTAAAAATGTAACTAGTTACTGTAACTAGTTACTTGTAACGAAGTTACTCACAGCACTGATATTAGGAAAAAAAAGCAGAGTGCTTATGCGTAAGCAGTGATTTATATAGAGTAAAGTGAAGAGGTGGTACCGTAAACTACTGAGAATAGTTTTAATAACGGAATACTGTCGTTTCGAGCGGAGCCTCCTCAGAGTAAAATGACATTTCAGTCTAATGAAGGACTCCGCTCGGTTAAACGTCAGTACTTCGTTATCAAAACTATAATTCTCAGCAGTTTACCACCTTCACAATTTGCTCTACATATATCTTTGGCACCTTCTGATATAAATGTATTTTATTATTATAATAAAAGGAGTTAACGTGGAGCGGTGTCAGCGGTTGTACCGTAGGGTCCTGTGGCCCCCGGGGTCTCCGTCACCTATATAGCCACGGCTCATTTTACCTTCAGCTTAGTCGCTGTTCGTCTGCGTTTCCTCCCCCCTCCCCTCCTCATTTTTTCGTCGTCTTTTTCTTTTAGCCGCTGTGTCTGTATCCTCAGCCTAGCTTGGGGCTTAAACTTGTCGCTTGCCTCCCCTGGCTTGTTGCCTTCTTTGCTGGTGGTCTTGTCCGTGTGATTCGTGGTCACTCGTCGTTCTTTACGTTGTCGGTACGGTGAGTCCCTTCAAGCTGGGTGAGTACCTCTTTTGTAAGCCCATCGTTAATAAAAAAATATTGTTGTTATTGTCGTGGCTAACCGGCGAAAGCTTCTTCGCGAAGACTAATTAATTTATTAAGTCATCGCTATGATCACGAAACACACAAACAACGTTTCGGTGCTCCATTTCAGTTCCTTTCAGCTCTATTTATTTACACAGTCAAGTAAACTAGCACGTATCGGATCGAGTTAAACCGTTTTTCAGCCCGCTTTGCCGGGGCGAAACAATTACATGGACATTTCATCGCGGTTAACCGGGCTAGCCCGCTTGCCATGTAATCGAAACGTTGAAAAAAACAGGCAATTTATATAGGACGCGGACTAGCCCGGTTTATCGAACTGGCAGGTCCTTGTAATAATCACCCCATAAGATATCAGGCCCATGACAATTGCTACTCTAATCATTTGTCAAAGGGTTGAAATGGGTACTGCATGTTCACAGTACTGTTCAGTTCAGGGCGTTATATTGATTATTCTGCTACACGATATTAAAGACTAAAGGATCACCTCAACAGCCTCTGAAAGTATGAAGAAACCAATAAAAAGCAAGAACAATGCATTGACAAATCCAGCCAAGACTTCAGCCCTCGCATACCTAAACATAGTAAGAAAAATTTAAACATGACCTTTGGCGTATAGCTCTCAGGTTATGAATTTTCAAAGTTTGCCATGCATGCAAGATTATTTTTGGAGAAATTTGAGTTTCTCAGTGACGTACGCAATAGATCATTAGTGCTAAATTTAACTGTTCTCAGTTGTGCATAGTTATCCACTTGGAATAGCCATGGCAAACTTTGAGAGTTCATAAGCTCGAAAACTATCCGTCGGATTCTCTTGAAAAAGATGCCAACAAATTTTTCACTTCATGGACACTTTAAACACTGACCCACCATCAGCTACACTCCAGGTTCGAATTAACTATTGAAAATTGGTTCGTGAATTTAAAAAAAGTTCCATCAGTATAATGCCTGATTTTTTACCCCATTTTAAAGTAGTAATCGATGCCTTAAAAACTAATATACTCTCAAGAAACAAAAAGGTTTATTTTTGTAGAGATCTTGATATCCGTGTGTAACATGCCTGATTTTAGTTTTTCTCAGTCCCACAGCTTATTATAGTGTGCTAGGTCTTTGCCGTGTTCACATTTATTCTGTGCCATAGTGGAAAGTTTGCGTGGGTGCAAGTGGGCGCTCGAAAAAATGCTTCCACAGTACCACTGACCACTTAACGTAAACTACTTCATGTACGCTGTGTCGCTGTGTGAGACCAGTTCAGCATTTATAGTACCGAATCTGCGATTATATAAAGTTTCAAAAGTCGCTCGTTATTTTCGATTCGTGATTTTTATTAAAATTTTTGCTTTTGCGTTCGTTTAGTTCGTAATTTGGTTCGTGAATCACGAATCACGAACCGTTAATTCGAACCTTGACACTGCGCTGACAACTTCAAGAAGACGAAACTGCAGCTGCCTAGAATTGCTGATGGTAGCCAGTCACTCTATTTAAATACCCGTAAACCTCCGAATATACGCCCCCCCCCGGAATATAAGTCCCCCATGTATAAGCCCACCAATTTACTAACACTCTCACCATTCCGAATATAAGCCCACCCGTATATAAGCCCACCCGTATATAAGCCCACCCGTATATAGTATATTATGCTTGTTTATATGTTAACCTTGTTTTATATTGAAATAAAGTCAATAAATGTTTAATATTACTAATACAAAATCTTGTCGGTATATAAGCCCCCCCCCCCCCCCCCCCCATGTATAAGCCCACCCAGGGCTTATATTCGGAGGTTTACAGTACCTCAAACAGTTATATATGTCCCTTTGCTGTCCCATAAAGCATGGAGAAAAATTGGAAATCGAAAAAACTGAATATCTACTCCAAGTAAAATTCATAATAGGGCTATTTATATGGTAGAAAATAAGACGTGACTTATATAAGACGCGAACCCACTCGTATAAACGGTCAATTTCTAATAAGTCGCGACTTATTTTCGACTAGCCTTCAACCCTGTTCTTATTTTAGTCGCGACTTACTTTGTTCACGAACAAATTGACCATGCATTTACACGACTGTGTTCGCGAGCTTCTTGACTTATTTTCTCCCGTTTAAATAGCCCTAATATTGCCTTATCACAACGAGATACAGTAAACCAAAAACAACCAACCATTCATCTGATGAAATATATTTTCATTAACTTAGGTTAGATATACTGCCGAAACAGACTAACAGAGAACGACATCTGATGGTTACTTACCCATATGAGAATCGCTCATTTTTCTTCCACCGTGAAATAACTGTAGCTATTAAACCAGCAAGTAAAGCAGTGCAGTCGAAGAACATGTGAAAGGAGTCTGAAATCAGGCCAAGACTAAGAAAAAGAAATATATTTTCTGTAGGGTTAATTTCTCAAAAATTATAAAATTATTAAATAGAATTATCAAACTCATTAATAATTCATGAGGAAATACATAATGGAATCAGCTACCGAGACGTTGTTGCACTGACCTATATATAACTGGACTGCGGGTGCTGCCCAAAAATGTGCGACCATTTTCAGATTCAAAATGGCGGCATTTATAGGTCCTTCTGCCAATGGTAGTGACCACTGACATGTATTTATCGCAACTACTTCGTTAATATTGTTTTCGATATTTATGTAAATGCATGGCGATTTTTGTCACTCGGCTATTGCCTCGTTTTTCAACACACTTCTCGCTGTTTTAAAATCAGATAATAAACGGCTTCTCGTGTATGATATATTACTTCAAAAATCGTTAATAATTCATGAGGAAAACACGAAGGAAATCAGTACATGTCCGAGGTTTTATATCTGATAAAAAAATCGTCTTCATTTAGTTTTATACATAAATTTTAGTTTTGATTTTCGGCTGATGGCTGAACCACGCTCACCCGCTGACAAAAAGCAGGGAGATCGACTATGGGCTCGAGATTGGGTCTGAGTATGTGGGCTCAGGAACAAGATTTTGGATTTCTTATAAAAATATCAAACGATAAGTCATAATTCGCTTTTTAAAAACTACCTGAGAGAGGGAGTCAAATCGAAAAATTATGGTGGCCAGGTGGCAGATCAAATTTGAAAATGGTGTATCAAATATGATTTTGTCTGGGCAATTTGTGAATGTAATTATTTCAGGCCCTGGACTTGATGAAAATAATGATGTACTGTAGCTTTTCTGTACAATATAATCTAACAGAACATTAACAATGTTCAACCGTTTGTCACGACCTGGCCGTTTGAGGCGCGCGATCGCGCGCCTCGAATCATCGAGATGCGCGTTTTGCCACGCGCCTCGTTTGTTCTAAGAACATGAAATCGCGCGCCTCGCACCATTTTGACACCAGACAAAAATTTTATAATACGTGAATTGAAACGATTTGAGTAATATTCTTTAGACTATTTACAGAGGATTTCACATAACTTTTGCCGATTGTGTTCCGAAGTTCGTTCGTTATTTCCGAAGTTGGCGACGAACTTCGCAAATTCATTACGTAGTAGCCAATCAAGTTGCGAACTTCGAAACGAACTTGCGAACTTACGAGATTGCGAAGTTCGTTGTTCACGGCATCATTTCAAAGTTCCCTGTTGGACGTATAGAGTAAATATTCGAATAACAACGGATCTAAATACTTTCGGTGGACAAAACCTATAGTGCTGGATTCGGCAAATTCAAGCGATCATTTCGATATAAAATCTATTTAAATCGGGCGAACAGAAAATATTTAAACATGTTTTGAAACACATGTCTCCCAATGTAATACGACACCCACATTATATCTAGACATGCAAACAGGTAAACATATGTTTTCTGGTCTCTACGACCCCTATTAGCGTATTTTTTAATCGCGCGCCTCACTTTAATGAGGCGCGCGATCGCGTCGCGCGCCTGCAAAAATTCTTATGGCCAGGTGACTCACCTGGTGTTAAGGTTCAAAAATTTCAAATGTTTGACCAAGTTTCAAACAGTCTTAGGGGGTGTTTATATGGAGGCAAGCCAGTCTGGGTACCCAAGCCAGCTCACTTTGCTGAGATGATTATTGTGTTCGCTTGCCTAGCCAGGCTGGCTTGCTTGTTGTGCTAATTGTGTAATTTATCAGTTTTGGAAAGAGATGAAGTCTCATTGTTTTAAATATGAACTGCACTAACATGAACAAGCAGAACTTGTGAATTGTTAATAAAATTATGTCAAAAAAAGCTGATAAAAACAAATTTTGTCACATGTACAAAGCTTTTAATGCCAGCCCTGTAGGCAAGCCAGCCCAGTCTATTGTGTTTACATGAAAAACCCCAGCCCAGGTAACGGAGATCTCAGTCTCACAAAGCAAGATCTCGGCTAGGCTGGCTCGGCTCTCATATTTATGAACTTCTAGAACAGAGCAACAGAAATAGTTTTAAGAAAAATAAGTTTATACGAAAACCATCCTTTGTATTCAATGCTTCCTAAAATAAAAGTTAATATGGCCTAAACTTAATATGGACCGTTTTAAAAATAGCTTTTTTAATAGAATAATTTTTAAATACAATTTAGCAGTCTAGATACAATTCATAGTTTGTCTAATAGAATAACTTTCAGATATTACCAATAATTAGTAGTTTATAGATACTCTATACATATAACTCAGATAAATAAATTTATTGTTCTATTATTATGTAAATTATTAATACTATTATAAATAACCATGTAAATTTGATATGCATTTTATCAAATCCAATAAAGACGGTATTATTATTATTATTATTATTATAAACACAAGAAGAAAATTAACAAGAAATATTATAGCACAAGCACAATCTCGGCAAAGTGGGCTAGCCCAGGTACCCAGGCTGGCGCGCCTTCATATAAACACCCTCTTAAATTGTGTAAATTTTGTGACATTTTTTTTTACAGCATGTAAATGACACCAGCCACATTCTGATAATGAAAGTGAAAGTTAACCATTGGCCAATCATAATAGAAGTGGAAGTAGCAGAGACGTTATAAGCAGGCCTCGAATTATACTTTTTGTATTCAAAGACAAAAATGTCCTCCGATAATGAGTTTCCATGAGGCTATCCAAGGACATTTTTCTCACAGCTAGGACAAAACTGTTATCCTATACAGTCAGGAAATGACTAAATCCATGATAAAGAGTGACTAACATTCACATGATATTATGTCATTTATGTGCTAGTATTAGTTAGTAGTGACTGGTATATAGATATAGGACTGTCTTCTTCGCTTGGACATGCAGATCGCTTCACTCCGACACTGAACAATGTCCTCTGCATATTTTAATGTCAAAGCACAATCATGGCCACCAGTGTTTGAACACGTACGTGGTTAGCACAGTTGTGCCTGCATTTCCAGGCTGAATTTCCAAAACATTTACATGCTGATAATTCAATCATTGGCTGGGATATTCTATTGCCAAACATTTTCTTACGATCATATGTTGAATCGATCGGGAAAATTTAAAAACTCCAAACTCCATTGGCAGACAAAAGTGTCCTATATATTATGGGGAAAAAATCCCCATCGGTGGCCAAATGACGATTATCGGAGGACATGTCCTCGATGAAATTCAAGGCTTGGTTATAAGCCAATCAGAACATTAGTCCGTGTGACTAATTTATTTACAATTTATTTTTGAATGGATTGTCCACATCTCTACTCGAAATGAGTGGAGACAGCACAGAAACACAGGAAATGCATACTTGAAATCAAGACCAGCCAGAATGTAAGATATCATTACTAAAAGAATTGAAGCTTCCAGGAATGGTCATTAGCATTTTATTACTGATTCACCTCTGGGAAAGCCCTTGAACAGGAATGGGTTAAGAAGGGTGTTTGCTTAAAATAGGTAATAACTGTTTTTTATAATGGGGATCTCAGCTACATGCATGTCTACTGTACTGAGAAGAGAGATGCCCATTTCAGAGAAATCAATTAATTACTGTATTGTATATATTATTGATAAAACTTCCATTACTTTCGATTGGGGGATTAATATCGAAACTAACCTTGCATTTAACATGAAGAGAAGGGAAGAGGGGGAGCGTTATCATCAACACTTTACATATATTGTTTACTTCACACAATGATACAATAATTATATACACGTATTGATGTATATATAATAAAACTCTCTGTCACACAGACATCTGGCTTTAATCACATTTAATATTAAAGTTAGAGCCGGTTCAGAGAGTGTTCGTCCATCCCTCAGTCTGAGACGCTGAGCAAGTCTACAGTACATAATTATATGTACCGGTAGTGGTACATGTATATATACTGTATTCAGCTTTATATATACAAACCTGTTCGTCCATATTCCGTACGCAAGTTCGACAAAAGCAAACGAAAGATTAAGCAAAAGAAAACAAAATAAGTTTCTTGATGATGGATCCGATAGAATTTGCCTGAAATAAAAATAGAAAACGTTCTAATGATCAATTGATCAATAAGAACTACATATTATATCTGATAGTCACCAACACATGCACTTCGCAAAGAGGACGAACTATACCTAACCCATGTAGCAAGCTTCGATCTGATTTTAATTCCTGGCTTGAAATCGTCACATTTCACAGTATCTTTCGAATGAAGAGGCAGCATGGCATCTACAAAAGTGTGTATACACCAAAATACCAAGCAATATGGTATATGTGTGGGAACAATATAACTATATAAGAAATTATTGTCCCAGAGAAACGTGGCAACCTGTGGCCGACTCGTTCCAGGGCCCATACGTGGACAAATATGCACCATAATTTAGAGGGGCGAAACTAGGAATTTTCAAGGGCAGGGTTCCAACAGTACTTGAACTTGACAAATTGCTAAAAACTGTTAAGTTGCTTACAAGTTAAGGCCCGTTTACACGTGTGATTTTTGATGCGCTAAATACCGCCAACTTCAAATTTAGATGCATGTTAATTAAGTAGAAAAACAGACCGAGGTTTGTGCTCTGGTTTCATGACATCTTCCTCGCTTTTCTGTTCGTTCGTAATTGCTTAACATGCATCTAAATCTGGAGTAAATCTGGAGTTGACGATATTTATCGCATCAAAAATCGCACGTGTAGAAATGAGGCAAATGAGGGACAGTCAGCGCAGTGCATCGCGGGCGCATAAATTAGCCAAATTCTACAGAGAGGAATATCCAACATCAGACATCAGGCTCTGAACCACTGATCTATATAGTGATCTGACCTTTATAGAACCTAAAATAGTAAAATAAACCAAAAGAACTTAGAATAATATAAATTTAAATCAGTTAAACAATGTGGCAAAGATTTCTTGAATGTATAATCTTTTAATGAAGTGAAGTGAACACAATATTTTGTAACTTGACAAGTACAAATATATTGAATTTGGAGGGATTTTTTTGTATTTTGGAGCCGTACCTCATAAAGTTAGTCAGCGGCTGTTCTGAAACGCTCGTAATTTTTTGGAGGATTTCGCACTTTGTCTTCTCTGGCATGCTTGCATTGGGGTGCTTACTTTGTGTTTCGCGCACGAATTTGTTATTCTTTGACTCTGACCCTGAAAACACCCTAATCCTTAAACCTAATCCTAACCCTAATCCTAACCCTAATCCTAACCCTGATCCCAACCCCAATCCTTACCCGTACCCTTATCCTAATCCTAACCTAAACCTAATCCTAACCCTAATGCATATTCGTGCGCGAAACACAAAGTAATACTGTAACCTGCATTGGTAACAGGATAAGCTTACAGTTTTCATAAAAAAACAGACTATTTTAAATGTATTTGGCGGAGCGAATACAAGCTATTAGCTAAGATGTCTCTAAATCAACACAAAATGAAGAATCAAACATCGTACAAGCTTAAGAAATGTGGACGTGTGCATTTCGTCGTCGAACACTTCGAACAACACTACACTGGCCTGAACTTAGCATATAATGGGGATTTTGCTGTACTTAATAGGAGTTTACGTTGCGAGATAATATTGTAAAATTGACTTACTCGGGCGGAGTATTGGCAAATCGTGACATATCAAGAGTTTACAAGACCACTCATTGAGGTATTTTATAGATTTGTAGACGTGTGCACTTTGCAAATTCTATTTTGTTTCAGTTTGCGCATCGCATTTGTATGTTTTTAGTGCAGCGACAACGATGACTTTCAATATCCATGGTCAAACTTGCAATAACTTACAGTCATTTGCATCACTTTTCACCCAAATCTTCGAAAGTTTGTTCCAAAGTTCGCAAGTTTGTTGGGAAGTTCAAAGTTCATTTTCATGGCTGCTAGGAACCAAGCAACCAATCAAAAGCAGAGTTCAAAACGAACTATGAACAGACTCAACTTGCGAACTTCCAAACAAACTTCCGAAGATTTGGGTGACTTGCAAATGACTGTAAGCAGTGTCAAGTAATCATGCATGCCTGCATGGTATAATTATATACTATAGAATAATACAAAAAAATCTACCTGAATATCTCCAAATGAACGCATCGGCGCTCTACATGGGTGGCCATTTTCTAATTATTAGAAAATGGCCGGCTGTGTTTATATAGCCTGATGCAAACAGGAGAGTGCATTGGGAGAATTCGAAAGTTTAAACCCTTACAAAAATTTCACATGAACGTGTTCCAAAATCTTTTTTTTCCAAAAAGATTTTGGAACATGTTCATGTGGAATTTTTTAATCACAATTATCTATATGAAAACTATTATGTAGAATTAATTAACATGAAGTACCTGTATACCGATAACGTCATATACCGATGACATCATATAACGATGATGTCATATAACACCATCATTTTGTCTCCCCCCCCCCTCCACTCTCCCAGGTCTGGCAATGCCACTGGATGAAATGTGAGAACTAGTGGTGTTTTATTATTTGAAACTCTTTCCAAAGGTTGTTTTAAAGTGTCTGGATGGGAAATACGTACGTCAGTGCCATTTTCACCGATAACCCTCTGATCATGATCTCTTACTTTATGACGTAATAAAAACATTCTGGCCGGATGGTTTAGTACATAGTGCCCTTAGAAAAAATCTACTGACACCAGTGGGTACGTACCGTTTCTTGCTCTCGTACATGATGCTACACATGTTCTTTTCTCTACTCTGCTACATCTATTTCAGGCCCTAAATCTAATTTTGTTATTTGGTATAATTTTACATGCACCTCTTCCAACATTAATATTTACATGTACTGCATTTCTTGAAGTAAATGCTGCATGCTCTACATCGGTGCATGAAACTAGCAGACGTTTATCTGACAGGTTTGCTGAACATCTTCATTCTGTGAGGAACAATGATGTTGACAAGCCTGTCACCCGACATTTTAATAGTGTCAACCATCATATTATTTCGGATATGGACATTTGTACCATCTCACCTATTTCTGGTGGTAATGATAGCCGCAAAAGACAAGAAAAGCATCTCGTTTTCAAAATTGGAACCATTCATCCTCATGGACTCAATGAATGTTTTTCTTTTATTTAACACTTCTGAAGACGCTGTTTTTCTTTAGCAAGGGCGGAATGCATAAACAGTCTGTTCACTTAATTTATCTTTTTTTTCTTTCTTTTATTTAATATACTTCTGAAGATGCCATTTGTGTTTAGCAAGGGTGGACATAAACAGTGTTTCCACTTAATTATATTTATATATTTTTTACTCCTGCTGCAACATCTCTACACCCCCTCCTTTTTTTGCTCATCGACGGTGAGAATAGCAAATGTCTTTCACATTTCATTATTGATTTGTTATTGCCATTTTTATCTGATTGGCTAATTTTTGATCAAATGATTATCCGTCTTATATAAGCTTGTTTTGAATTGTTTACACTCTTTACGTTTCTCTCTGACGAAGGGCCTTAGCTCGAACCGTTAGACTACTACGACGTTCTCTGTAGTATATCTAACCTTACTATATATTTCGAATGTTCCATTTTGTTAGGTTTAGCTCCTTGAAAATGTGTTCATTGATAAAATAAACCATTAAACACATTTTCCAGGCCATCCCTTCATGAGTTATTATTTTTGAAAATAAAGGTTCTTTATCACCACAGGGACAATATCTCGGTTACCATGGCAACAAAAGAGTAGGTCACAGTATTTTCTGCGTTACACTTTCACATACTCTAATCATATGGACCTTTATACCCTCTCTTATTTTTAAATTTAAAAAAAAAGAAATTTAATTTGTGTGTAAGACCCCCTTAAAGGCGTCAGACTAAATGTTTTCTGTTTTAATCTATTTTCAACTGACGAAAATGACAAATTCCCATAAATTGCGGCGAAAAACGAGAAAAATATCTGGAATAAATCATTAGATTTGTGTCACGTTTCGTTGCGCACGCGAAACCTTTACACCTATTTTGTTGACAAGTTAATGTAGATTCAGAAAAGCTTGTCAAAATTCTTTCAGGAAAGTTTAAAAAATAGATAAATAATAACCAAAACAGTGAAAATTCAAAAAAGCACGTTTTTCAAGTTGGAAACCCTAAATGCGGCGTGTCATTTAGTAGGAATGTAGCATGTAAATTTTACTTTGAAAGTCAAACCGTGTAATAAAGTAAAAAAAGAAGAAAGAAAATGTATTTTTTAAAAGAGATTGGGTGGACCCCGCCTTAACATGATGGGGAAAAAACCCAGCCCATAGGCGTTTCACTATTGCATGCCACTTATCCGGATTTTGTGCACACACAATTCAACCACCCCCATCACACTTCTAAGAGGAGACTCTAGTAATAGCCGATGGACTTGAACTAGTTGCATGGGAGACGTTGGCATCGAGACCCAAAGCTCGTTAGTAATTTCTTACTTTGATACCGCCTTTAACTATGGCTAGAACCAACAGTTACAATAAACCGAATTCATTTAAACAGCAAATTTAACGCGTTAGAAGAAATGTGGGAGACGCATGTTTCTGGGTATAAATTGGTAATGTTATAAGGCATAAAACGAAACTTGAAATGATTCATTTTCTTTCTAAAACGTGTTACTTAATGGAAAAATGAAATTGATAAATGAAATTGCGTATTCGTACATTTTTTTATATTTTTGAAAGCCAAGATTAGACATGCGTGAAAGCATTTCTTTTTTCTTTTTTCTTTCTTCTTCTTTCGTCTTCTTTCTTCTTCTTTCTTTTTCTTCTTCCTTTTTTCTTCTTCTTTCTTCTTCTTCTTTTTTTGTCTTCTTTTGCCTTCTTTCGTTTTTCTTCTTTTTTTTTTCTTCTTTTTTCTTTCTTCTTTTTTCTTTCTGCTTCTTTCTTCTTCTTTCTGCTTCTTTCTTCTTCCTTCTCTCTTCTTCTTTTTTCTGTTTCCTTTCTTTTTCTTTTGTCTTTCTTCTTGTTTTTTCTTTCATCTTCCTTCTTTCTTCTTTCTTCTTCTTTTTTCTTTCTTCTTCTTTTTTCTTTCTTTTTTCTTCTTACGTCTTTCTTCTTTTTTGTTCTTTCTTCTTTCTTCTTCTTTCTTTGACGTCAACACTGAAATCTGATAATTTTTTCTTCCTTTTTTTCCGCCTGGTTAGTATATTTTATTGAGTTGCTTTCGCGTAAAACATTGATTCCGAAATGCAAAAAGTTAAAAATACAAAAGTTAAAAATGTAAAATTTAAAAATGTAAAATTTAAAAATACAAAAGTTAAAAATACAAAAGTTAAAAATGTAAAAGTTAAAAATACAAAAGTTAAAAATACAAAAGCTAAAGGGTAAGAGCAACAAAAATTACAAGTACGTATTTTTTGAATCTCTGATTAACAAACTGTCTTGTTATTGTAATCCAAGTAAACAAAACAACTCTTGTGCCAAACAACATCACTAATTTCGATAAAAGACAATCTTGCCGTTCGCCATCTTGTTGTAAGACCTTGCCTAATTAACTGACGTCACAAGCTGGGTAAACATGATGAAACTTATTCTTCTGGCAGCTGAATTTCTGTGGTATGTTTTTAAAGTGTTGCGGTTTAACAAGAATGAAAATTATCTACAAAAAAAAAGAATTTCAGACTTACATATGTGAAAGTATGGCTAACTAATGTTTTCGCTTTACCCAGCTTGTGACGTCACATGCATATCAAAAATATATTCAAGATGGCAGACACTGATTCTAATTATCAACATTGAAAGTGCAATTAAGTTGTTTTATTGGAATACTTTGGGTCTAAATAACACACTAGATTGTTTTTTGATGTCATTCGTTTGCTTTTGAATTTTTTTTGTTTTTGTTGCCCATACTCTTTAAAAATACTTTTAATGATGTCGCGTCTAGGCGTGCGTCTAAATAGTGGTCAGTTAAACAAGATTTACCTGTCGTCGACCAATGCATAAAAGCACTAGAGGCGTAGAGCATATACTTCTTACATATTGTTTAATTTTGCAATGCATACATGTGGCCGCTCCAATCATATGCAGGTAATTGTATGCCCACTCATGCATAATGCTTCTTCACACGTGAAAGCCGCAAGAACACCTCATCTCCCACGGATTTAGGCGAATTGTAAGCAGTTAACCGAACCATCATAGATTTCTAATAGCCAGCAGCACACGATATATATATAGAAATATATATATATACTAAGTGCTCATGCAGCTAACCGCCTCGCGAGGCCATTTGCTGAGCGAGATCCTCTCCTGTGCGCGTCGTTTCTATCGTGAATCTTGCTGATTCTATGTCTGTTGTTGAATTATGTCTTATGTCTGATTTCCCGTTTTTGGTACTGAAGAGGTCGGCAATGTGCCTTCATGTGTGTTTATCATGTATTTATTATTGTATCATCGTTGTGGTTCTGTTGAAACATGGAGTTCTGGCATTGTCGACCGCAATTTGTTATACCATAGGAAGCCCAAGCACTATCACGTACTGTCTGTCGTATTATATAATATACTTAAAGGTTGGCAGGTAAATTCACTAGTTCAACCATGGATAGTAAAATGAGTGGCTTGGAAACTAATAGTCACGTGAGGTGTTTCCAGGCCGCCGATTGGCTGAAAAGCGTTTTTCTTTGCTCGAGAGATGTTGAAACCTAGTTGCAAATTGTGATGTCACGAATGGCGTGAGTACGCTTGTTTTACTGAGGTTTTTAGTGAACTTTTCTTCAAATTCTTGATATTCTCACATTCAGATGACTATGTTGACGTTTCAAATGATTTTATCACCTTACAAACCTGCCTAAGCCACAATCGAGCGTTCGGGGTAAGCGTTGTTGATTTTTGTTTTGATGATTCCTGTGTTGTTTTGAAGAAACTGGCGTCCCCAAATTGTGCTTTGTTTTGCTCGGAATTTGGGATGCATATTTTAACTAGTAAACCTTGATATCTTCTTTTAAAATGGGTAAGAATAGACGGGCATTTTGTCGTATTGTGGCTTTGTCGTATTTACAGACAATTCGATTATCATTTTAGGCTGTATTAATCCCAAACTTTGAATATACTCGGGTTTTTTAAGCTTGTCAATTGCAACCAGGTTGTTATGCTCACGCCATCAAGTTTCCAATCCAGTCTTTTAATATATCCATGGTTCAACTCACCACTTGAATAAATGTCAATACTATTCGCAAATGTGAACGTAAATCAATAAAAAAACAAACACTTCTATAAACACAAATAATCGTACTAACTTGTCACGAACGTTTGTAATTGCTTAAAACTGTTGTGAAACACCAGAAATTAGTGAAAACAAACAGGGTTTTGTCCAAAAAATTGCCGTACCTATGCGTAGTGCAAAAATCCTGTTTGACGCCATCATTCGTGAGCAAATATATGGCATGTCATTGGTCAATCGGCAAAACTACAAAATTATCTCTGCATGATAAATTTGACCAACAGGGGGGTATTGCAAGAGTGCAGTTAAAAAGATTCGTGTAATAAATACAAACTTTTTGTACGTAAAAGTTTATATAACCGTGTATAGAAATGGAGCGGCAAGAACGGAAAGGATTCTGTCCCAATGTTCGTTAAGTGGCTAAAAATTTTGCTTAAAATAGAAGGAAGCCAGTTAGTGGCAGACATTTGGCGGAGTTCATTATTATTTATGCAAGACGACTCATTGTTGTTCGCCGGTATTAAACTATTAGTGGACATTGAAGATTCATTCATTCATTCATTCATTCATTCATTCATCTTTATTTGCCACACAAAAAAAAATTGAATTATTTAAAATTAAAGACTTCAGCTAGAGTGATTTCGAGAAAAAAGCAATCAAACGATCAACTGCATATGTATAGGACATGCAAGCTAGAGTCAATGTTGGTTTTTGTGCTTTCTATATCAAACTAGTGCCGTGGTCCGTGGATTAGTGGATGTGCAATTACAGTTAAGCTTTAATAACGTCGTTCCAACCAAGATATCTTGGGGGTTTGTCATTTCATCGCGGACATGAGCAGGTAACTTAATTGCTTTTTCACCTCTTTCCTCTGTGCAATCTTATGTTTTGTGTTTTACTGTTTTTGTATCTACTGCGCATGCGCGAGTAGATACATTGCTGTCGTCCGTGTAAGGTAAGGTAAGGTAAGGTAAGGTAAGGTAAGGTAAGGTAAGGTAAGGTAAGGTAAGGTAAGGTAAGGTAAGGTAAGGTAAGGTAAGGTAAGGTAAGGTAAGGTAAGGTAAGGTAAGGTAAGGTAAGGTAAGATAAGTTAATAAAAGAATGCCTTCGCAGCCAATCAAAAATAAAACGATTGACTCACGACAGACCACCGAAGCCGAAATAACTACTGTACACCAAGTATTTCACAAGTCATTCTTGACAGCATGGTCGCATGGGGCGAGATATTTGACAAGGAACGGGATATTCAACAAGAGGAAGTTTTTACAAATTTAGTAAGTATTTTAAGTATGAATCGTAGTCAATTCTTAATTGTGATGTACTAGACGTTGGAATAATGATAAAAGTTTTTGAAAGCAAATTAATTAATCGAGTCGTTGCGTGGACGATTTCATATTCAGACAAGGCAATTTATATGGACCAGACGGTTATATCGACCAGACGGTCGAGCTTCGTAAACTGACAAGACTGTGCGTTGCCGAATACAAATGGATGACCTTCTAAGAAAACAAAGTTAGCTTCATGGTCAAGCAACAATGCCCAAAACCTATGGTAGTCCACGAGCGAAATATGCTATTAAATAACATATTGTCGATGTAGATGACAAATAGTCAAATGTCTAGCACGTCTATATACAGTATTAATGGAGTAAAATTGTATGCTGCAGCTGTCAATGTCATGCAAAATCATGTTATGAATATGCAAACAGGGGCGGGTGTAGCGTTAGTCCGAAATAAGTCAGACGACTAAGGTAAAAAATATTGTCAAAAATCCGCTTAAAAACGACGTGTGGCAGCGAGAGCGATTGCCGAAAACCGATATACTCTCCAGGACCATTGCGTGAGTGTAGCGCCGGTTTTTAGACGCCCTGATGGCACTGATTAGGTCTGCCGAACTTGGCAGCCATTTTGACTTATTTACCCCGATTTAGCCATAATGATTCTGATTGGTCAAAACGGGGCAAATTAAGAGCACTGATTGGTTTGTCGTATCAGCTATTTTGCCGAATTTGACTCGATTTAGCTCTTCTGATTGGCCAAACACAAAGTGTTCCCGATCTTTGCGTATTTGCCCCAAATTGGGCAATCTGATTGGCTTTGCCGAATCTTTGGCTGTCTAATACCTAATGTGCGATCTGTTTGGGTTCATGCGTGTTTGATCGTGCGTGATCTGCTTTAGAAAGCAACAACAAGGTGTTATTGCAACAAATATATGCAACGGCTTTATCTGAAAGCGTCAGTGTTTGTCGATTTCTCGTTAAAGAAGAACATTTTCTCAAGATTGGTGACGGAGATTGCTTACCAAATAACACCGCAACACGTGAAGCTGTGAAGGGCCTTCTATCGCTCAATAAGTCCAAGGCAAGTTTAATTTTAAATGTTTTCATATATTCATTGGCCTTTATGAAGCTGTCCGACGCAATAGTGCTGTATAGCTTTCAATTCTTGAGGTTATATCACTGATCTCGAGCCTATAAAAGTTTATCGAAATTACAAGCTGCTAACAGCTGTTTTGTTGCGCTTAGCTTTCGAAGTGCACTGAGCTTGAGATACGTGAAATATCAGACATGGTTCATTATTCCCGTGTTTATGGTCGTTCTACGATATAAAAGATTGCTAGAATTGTTTAATTTATTCTGGCTGCGAGCACGCAAGTTAGGGTTTTCTCTGTATTTGTGTAATATCTGTGTGCTCATATTTTATTAATTGAATATTAACAAAGCGCAAATGAATTAGCCTATGTCTATGTTGTGTATGAAATGACGCGAACCAACGCTGTTATTTATTAGACATGTATAAAGTTACATACTAGTTCAGAAACAAGAATGATGCGTAACGTAGCAATGTGCATCATACTTTGGGACACAAGGCGCCATTAAAGGGTATTGGCAACAAAAATTAAGTTTGTCTAATTTGAATGTAGCAAAACCATGCAGTTATATCTCTAAGTTTGTTCATCGAAATCATTTGAAACTGTGCACATAAAAACTCCTTGCGACGCTGAACATTTCATGCATGTTAGATATGTAAGTGATTTTGCTCTGTATGAAAATATTTTACCCCACTCCTGACGTCAGAGACCATCTCATTTACATATCAAACAAATTGAAATATCTCAAAAACGCAGAAAAATACGAAAAAGTTGTAGAAGGATCTTCTATTACAATTTTATGAGTGCTTCAAATTAGACAAACTTAATTTTTGTTGCCAATACCCTTTAAAAACATGTTTTAACTCATTCCTGTCCGAGGGCTTCCCAAGAGGTGAATAAAATCGTCTGGCTTTAGCTAGAATAAAATACTAAAGACCGGGAAAGAGTTAAGACTCCTTCCAAAATTGTGCTCAAAAGTGCGGGAAACGAGTGCGGGAAACGCCGTTTCAGAGCCCAAATTTAAAAAATTTTCCGGGGGTCGCATACCCTCGCCCGTCGGACCCCTAATAATTCTACACTCGAATTTTCCATCACCTAAAATCCCTAGGACCCCTAAAAATGCGGACTTCAACGAATTTGACTAAGGTATAAAAATTCCTAGATCCGCCCCTGGTGCAAACATTTATTGTACTTTTTCTGCATGTATGGCTTGCATATGTCTTGAAGAACAATTAATGTACGAGTGCTCTTATAATTTTGATGACATAATTTGCTGGACATCTTTTTCATTCACTATTAAATTTTACAGCAGAATAATACTCGAGATGCTTGTTATCTCAAGCGATTTTTTTACCTTCTAACTAGATTGCATTATTGTTTGACAAATTGTTGTAACGAAAATATTTAAATACTGTCTTAAATTAGTCAATTAAGTCAAATTTTGTGAGTTGTTATATAGTTATGTTAATTTGATTGACCTGCTTAAAGCTTTACTACCCTACTTTATGAATATAGCTTTTAGTACCATAGCTTTAATAGCTATTAGTGCACTGCCTCTCACCACTTAGGACCGGAGTAAAGCCCATTTGGATTGAGTTAGTATTTGAATGGGTGACCATGCACCTGTCCGGGCTTGGACTCATGCCAGATATGAGTAGAGTTGTTAGCACTTAGCCTTCTGTGCCTTTTTGCTGGCTTTACTCTGAGAGTCAGCTGAGTTGACTGATTTCTTTATCAAAGTTAAAACACAGCATGGCCTGTGAGCATACAGTAGACAATTTTGTCAAAAATCTTGTTCAGCTCTAGATCTGAATACAAGTTTGTTACAACTAGATACAATTCCATCAATTTTGTCAAGAATCTTGTTCAGCTATGAATACAAGGTACGGATACAAGTCTTGTTCAGCTATGAATACAAGTACACAGTTGCATCATTGCTTCTACCGTAGTAGCTATAGGCATTAAACGCAGTAGATACATGCACGCCTGGGCGTGCCTATTTTTTTTGGTTTGCGGCATATTTCATACGTTTTGGGGGACTCGTGCATATAAATGATATGGAACTAATGGAAGTGGATAAAACTGGGCGAAAACTCAGGCATTTATATTTAATATATAAAGTGGCTTTGACACGTTTTGTGTCCTTGTATTAAAAGTGAAAGTGTATTGTTTTTAATAGAAAAGTATGTCGATGGTGTAGATAAACATTTGATTTATTCAGAATATGTGCTGATTTCTACGCTAAATGTGGAAGATTTGAAACGAAAAATCGATATGTTTTATACTTTTATCAGTATCTTTTGAGAAGCAATTGCTCGACGACAACAAATCAGAGGTTTTTCTGTACGAACTAAAAATTAATTTCGCATTCAGTTGAATATATGATGAGCTGCAAAAAATTGCTGCAAGCCTGCATGTCGATCGAAAGTTGGAGTGATGACAGTTGTTTTTAACATGTCAAATATAGCGTAAGGTAAATGCAGCTTAATGTAAGATCTGTTTCGACGTGCCTTATTTTTCTATCGTCTAATTATATATGCATGTCATATTTATTGAACTTTGGGTTTGAATGTTTATTTAATACCGGCGAACAACAATGAGTCGTCTTGCAAAAATAATAATGAACTCCGCCAAATGTCTGTCAAAGCCATGCAGTAAGCCACTAACTGGCTTCCTTCTATTTTAAGCTAAAAAGATTGATAATTTTTAGCCACTTAACATATGAGACAACGAACATTGGGACAGAATCCTTTCCGTTCTTGCCGCTCCATTTCTATACACGGTTATATAAACTTTTACGTACAAAAAGTTTGTACTTATTACACGAATCTTTTTAACTGCACTGTTGCAATAACCCCCCCCCCCCCCTGTTGGTCAAATTTATCATGCAGAGATAATTTTCTTGTTTTGCCGATTGACCAATGACATATATGCCTTATATTTGCTCACGAATGATGGCGTCAAACAGGATTTTTGTACTACGCATAGGTACCGCAATTTTTTGGACAAAAATACCCGTTTGTTTTCACTAATTTCTGGTGTTTCACAACAGTTTTAAGCAACAAACGTTCGTGACAAGTTAGTACGATTATTTGTGTTTATAGAAGTGTTGTTTTTTATTGATTTACGTTCACATTTGCGAATAGTATTGGCATTTATTCAAGTGGTGAGTTGAACTAGTGAATTTACTTGCCAACCTTTAACTATATTATATAATACGACAGACAGTACGTGATAGTACTTGGGCTGCCTATGTTTATACCTGTTGAAAGAAACCGCGAGTGTTGCAAGCGCGCGGGGGTTAACGATTTATGAGAGACGGCAGCAATTTTACTAACTTTGGTTATCCCCGAGCCCGGGTGCTAATCTCGACACGCGTGGAGTCATTTTACACGCGTGGACAAACGTGAAATGCGAACGAATTTCTGTGATCTGAATATTTATTTATATATATGTGTGGACGGACCATGCACGGTTAAGATTGTGGGGCACTGGGAACAATGTAGTTCTTGAAAAAAAAATTTGAAATATCAACATAATTTTTTCTTGACAAAAAGACTTGAGAAACGAGTTTTTGGGAAACGTATATATCACTTTTGAAGGAACAGAAACGAATCAACGTCTACGCATAAAGCAAAACAACGTCTTGAGTAGAAGGAAAAGGAAACCCGTCAAACCGAAACTCTAAAGGAGGAAAAAGCAATAGTAAAACTTGAAAACCAACGAAGAAATAAAGACCGGCGAAAAGTTAACGGTAAAAATATTATAGAGCAGGCCATTCTCAGTAATCACGAACCTGTCCGAGTTTCCCTGTTTACATCCTATCACTGTTAATTTTGTTTTCTTTTTTTGTGTGTCCTTAAACTAAAGTATTTTAAACGTATCCATTGCATGTCAGTTTGCTTGCCTGTTGTATTTATCTGTGGCTGCCGTTTTATTATCTTTGTTTAAATGGTTTTCTTATTGTAAAACCACTTGTGACTTAACGTATAGCTTGTCCATAATTTGCCATATTAAAAACTCGGAAAAGGAGCAATTTTTCTTCTGTAAAACGTACAAATGCTGTGGAAATATTTATTAACATGAAAGTGAAAACAGTTTCAGCACTTCAGATTTCGAAATAAGAAATTGCTTTTGTTTAATAATGGCTTAAAGGAATTTGAAATGCCATAAATGTAGCCGTGGCAGTCAGCCAGGTAGTTGTTTGAGTAGTTTTCAATCAATTCAATGTTTTTGAAAAAATAAATTTTGACACGTGCCTCAATAGCCTATTTCCAGGCCCCCAATAGAAAAGAGGACAAGGGGGGTTGCATTAATGTTTTCTAATCAGGGGGTATTTACAAAAGTCCATGTAAAAGCGGGCGAGGGTTACTTGCATTTATGTATTTCTAGTACTAGTATAAAATGTATAGAGCCTTATCAGTCCGCGGAGTAAATGGCTTTTTACACCTGTCGCGGGCTAGAAAGATCGTAGGTGGCGCGCCGTATAATTTCATTCGATTCACCGTGGTATATAAACTAGAAATACATAAATACAATAACCCCTCGCCCGCTTTTACATGAATTTTTGTAAATACCCCCTGATTAAAAAAACATTAATGCACCCGCCCCCCTTGTCCTCTTTTCTATTGGGGGCCTGGAAATAGGCTACTGAGGCAGGTGTAAAAATGTTGTCAAAAACAATTTAACAAAGTAAACAAAAGCAATTTTTTATTTCGAAATCTGAAGTGCTGAAACTGTTTTCACCTATACATGTTAATAAATACTTCAACAGCATTTGTACGTTTTACAGAAGAAAAATTGCTCCTTTTCCAAGTTTTTAATATGGCAAATTGTGGACAAGCTATACGTTACAAGTGGTTTTACAATATTAAAGCCGAAAACCATTTAAACAAAGATATTAAAACGGCAGCCACAGATAAATACAACAGGCAAGCAAACTGATATGCAATGGATACGTTTAAAACACTTTAGTTTAAGGACACACAAAAAAAGAAAACAAAATTAACAGTGATAGGATGTAAACAGGGAAACTCGAACAGGTTCGTGATTACTGAGAGTGGCTGCTCTATAATATTTTTACCATTAACTTTTCGCCGGTCTTTATTTCTTCGTTGGTTTTCAAGTTTTACTATTGCTTTTTCATCCTTTAGAGTTTCGGTTTGACAGGTTTCCTTCTGCTCAAGACGTTGTTTTGCTTTATACATAGACGTTGATTTGTTTCTGTTCTTTCAAAAGTGATATACGTTTCCCAAAAACTCCTTTCTCAAGTCTTCAAATCTTCTTGTCAAGAAACATATTGTTCCCAGTGCCCCACAATCTTAACCCGTCCACACATATATACAAATAAATATTCAGATCACAGAAATTCATTCGCATTTCACGTTTGTCCACGCGTGTCGAGATTAGCACCCTCACCGGGCTCCGGGCCTTCGGCCCTACGCCCGGGCTCGGGGACAATTACGCAACAAAATTACACGGAGAATAACATAGGCCGAATAATGAAACATTTTTGGTGCTTAGCCAATGGCAATTCTATCTAACGCCACGTGATCAATAATTTACCAATCAAATAGAAATTAAGTAAGGGTGTTATTTAGAAATTAACGCACCAGGTGACTTCCAGCTGGCACTTATATTATCGTTATCGAATAAATGCAAGTACTAGTTTTCAAACGCTGTTTTCAGCTTGCCTGTATGTGGATGAGAGTAGATTTGCGAGCGGCGAAGTAGAACTTGACGGAATTGAAGATTACTCAGGTGCGTTGGTTACATATATACATGCAGAGAAAAGAAACGTGATCATAAAACTAGACATAAAATATAACGTAAGTTATAATAAATATATATGCATATGTGCAAGTATATAGGTTAGTGGTACTGCGATACGGAAAGCGGGGATATTCTTTATGTATAACAAGTGGTATCAAATATAGAAACTAGAACTTGAACTGCATTGTATAATATGGCAGTTAATATAATGTTATACTATATACGACTGATGTTTTGAACTTAACATAAACAGCTGATCAGAAGTAACGTTTATACAATATATAGCCGGTCAAACTAACTTTATTTTAACTTTATGTCAGACAAGGAGTAACTATATTTTAGCCGACCAGAATAACGTTAACGGCCATGCAACTATATATGTCTATATACAAAGACTGGCCAATGATAACGTTGACTATGTGACAACGACGTCGACTTAAGCCTGCATTATGGGGCACATACATGTCACTAATCGGCCCTTTTTTTGCCTTTCGGTATCTTTCGGAACTTTCAGGGCTTTTCGGATCATTTCGGGGTTTACACGCCCTGACATTCGATGCCTGTAGATGTTGTTTGGCGCCATCTTTTATCAAAGCATGCTAGAAATCCATTTGATTTTGGAGAAGCCATCTTGAAAAAAATAAAAATAAAATGTGCTCGCCTCTTCCTTTTTTTTTAAAGTTCGGACGATAAATTACTATATTTTTTTACTTGGCTTTAGCAACTAGGCCATCATTCTTACGATACTCAAGTCAAATAACCGTTCATGCAGGAAGAATAATGAGTGATCAGAGAACGATAAAAAATTGATAATCGCTACACATGGCATGATGCGATATTTTGGTCGATTTCAAATCAGTTTGATATTTTACCATTTTTACGACGAAAATCGGCCGACTAAAACCGCTCTGTGACGACCGCACCGGTAACGATTTTAATCGTAAGCTATTAATTTATTCCGCCGATAGAGGCCGGTCGACTAAAATCGTAGCGTGTGCGCCAGGCTTTAGGTGAAACTGTTCAACTTTTTCGATTTAAACAACCTTTACTCACTACTTTATACTCTGACGAAGGGCTCGAAAAGTCAGTATTTCATTGCTAAAAATGTTGGCAATTTACCACCTTTTCACTTTGGCTACGCTTACACGGTACAGGACGAATTCGAGACCGGTCTCGAAATAGGACGAATTCTTCCGTGTAAACAGAAATTCGTCCGGTACCGCGTGTAAACGCCACGGGGTCTTTGTCTCTATAGCCAGTTTGCTCTACTGATTCAAAGCACTGCCTACGCGCGCAGCACTCTACTTTTTCACTCTACTGTATGGGTTGATGTAGCCACTGTGTCTGAAAATAATATAAATAAATGTTGTTCTACACTGTACAATAATATATAGACTATATATTATATAATATAGAAAATTAACAATGCGACCATGTGCGCTGTAACAAGATGATAGAGTTAATACGACACTGAATAAATTTGTGAACATCAATCATTATATATTGCTTTTTCATTTCTATCACGCAGTCTTATTATACTGAATCAACATGCACAAATTGACAAAGCTGAGTAAACAAATAATAATTATTAAAACGCGATGTCACAAATCATCTCAGTTATCATGCCACCGTGAAAAGCTTCTGAAAAATTAAAAAGATGGCTTCATCTGGTCCGATAAAAAAAATAAAAGTCCAATAAAACTCGTTATGACGCCTGTATACACGAAGATTATGCGCGTAAACACTAGTTATAGTGATCAATGTGGTTGATTTAGAGATGGACTTTTTTTTTTAATTTTTAAGAATTCTTAATAATTTTAATGCCGTACATTTGTTTTAATATATTTTATAAGTTTTCATGATAGACATTGATATGATTTGATTGAGTGGTTCGAACACGTGTACTGTATGACATCTGAGTGTTACGTCAGCAAGATGACAACAGATTGCAACTTCTTTTATACTCGATAATGTTATTTTGTTTATCCAAATACGTATACATATATAACTATAATTGCGATTTCAAAAGAAATATATCTATGGTTATAATAGTCATACGCTGCTAACACGACAATAACAAAACTATAACGATAAGAAAGATTGAACCAAATTGAGCTCTCTGCATGCGTGCACGGAGTATTTTATCTACAATAATCTCACCCCAAAATAGGAATTAGATCTAGATCTTTTATATAAAAAATTGTGACGAATGTAGGAATTGCAAAGAGTCTTTCTGAAACGGAGGCGGCCCAGGACGACTACATGCACACGACGTTTTACGTGCATGTAACGATGTTTTGTGCTAAGGTACGGAATGACACATTTATAGTGCTAAGGTACGGAATTTTAAAGTGCCTATGAAACGAAATTTTACTTCAGCTTTTTAAGATTGGGTTTGGATCACCTAAGATAATGAGATATAGATAGCTTTTACAAACCTTTTAAATCTTATCCCAATCTTGTTTGAGCAATGACGTCATATGTTGTATGGGGAGAAACGGAAAATCAGTCATATATTTTAACTACACAAAACCGCACATTGCAGGTGTAATCAGACCATACCCCAAGGGAAATTTCCAACGTTTGATTCAGTTTAGTCAAACCAATCCAAAAATACGACTGATTTTCCGTTTTCACCCACATACAACGTTTGACGTCATTGCTCAAATTACATGACCAATAACTCAAGAATGGGATAAGATTTGAAAGACATGTAAAAGATATTTTTCATTATCTTAGGTGTTCTTCCAAATACAATCTTAGAAAACTGAAGGGAAATTTCGTTTTATAGGTACTGTAACATGTAGGGAACAGTCCTATATCAGTCACCATCAACAATTTCCTATTTTTTGTTTGTTTTTGTTAATTATGTATTAACTAAATCTGTGTATTTTAAATACACAAAATTAAAGACGGCTCCAGATGGTTGTGGGTTTAGATTTTTCTGAGTGTAATATTAAACTTACGACATGCGCAGTTTGTAGAGCAAAAACAAACGAATATTTAAGAATAGTATTGTTGCAGTTTTGCAACTGTGATCGGGGCATTTGTACGGTAAAAAATATCTCGCGTTAAACCAATCCTACTTGTAAAATGTTTCGAGCGGTCCCTTTCTTCCGACCTTCCCGTAAGAAAAAAGATAAACAGTATGATGGAGGTGAAAAAGCATCTAAAGAGCGTTGGGTTTATAGTCAGATTTCAAAACTTTCAAACTTTTTAAACTTTCAAACTTCCAAACTTTTAAACTTCCAAACCTTCAATCTTGTAAACTTCCAAACTTTTAATCTTTCAAATTTCCAAAGTTTCAAACTTTCAAATTTCCAGAGTTACAATCTTCCAAACTTCTAAACTTCCAAATTTCCAAACTGTTAATCTTCCAAACGTTCAAACTTTCAAACCTTTAGTCTTTTAAATTTTCAATCTTCCAAACTTTTAAAGGTCAACTCAAGGCAAATTATTTTTCTGGCTTGTTATATGCGCCAAAGTATGGAGAATACGAATATGACGATAAAAATTTGAAGCAAACCGTACTTTTCGTTGATTTCGGAATTTTTTAACGAAGTATTCTAAAAAAGTCGTTGTATAAACAGTCTGGCACTAGCAACTTTGTGACGTAAACAGATGAACCTGGACGATTGAAATCAGTAAATACGTAAGGGAAATTAAAGAGTTTGTAAAAATAGGCTGGTTACCTGTTAAAGAAAGAAGGAAGGGAATGGCATTTACTTAAAGCCACCCATGAAGCCCTTTATAGGGATAAATGGCTTAATCACCTCAGACTTACTAAGGTAAATTATTTGCGTACATTGCGGTCTAGTTCCGCTCCTAGTCTTTACATTCCACTAGTTTTTAACACTTTCGAAGATATTCCATCAAAATCGTTTAATGCTCTATACCAACAGACATAAGGTCATGCCAGGATTACAACCATTTCTGTAGCATGACTAAGTGTTATTTACTCCAACGCATATATGTTAATTATTTATATGTTGCAGTAGATGTGTGAATAGTTTATATATTGTTTAATTAATTATTGTAATTCACGTTTCATAGTAATTTTGTTAAATAGTGAAATTATAAAAAAGGTTTATTTTAATTTATTTGTAATTAGTTAGGTTTCGGTAGATGAAGAGCCATTTTATGGATATACTACTGAATAAATTATTATTATTATTATTATTATTATTATTATTATTATTATTATTATTGTTATAAATACTGCTGTTCTATTTATAAATTGACAATTAATTGACTCTACGCGCATATTTTTTTTATATAGCAACCATGAATGATACTAACATACAGACCTCTGCCACGAATACAACAACCAATACCAGTTTCAATCCAATTGATTTTCCCGCTGAGTTCGGCTTCGTTCTCAGCGTAACCATCATCCTCGCTCTTCTTATTATCGCAACAATATTGGCCAATGGCTTTGTGTGTCTTGTCTTTTACCGACAACCTCACATAAGAACAGTTTCCTACTACCCAATCCTCAGTTTAGCAATCGCTGACCTCCTGTGCGGCACTTTGGCCATGCCAGCGTATATAGCAAAAAAACACGTGTCAGGAAATTGGCCGGAGCGCGTAACATGTGACGTTTTTCGTTTCACCTACTTCTTTTTGATGTACGCGTCCGTGCTGAGTTTAACTTTGATCGGCATTGAGAGGTTCATCGCTATTAAAATGCCAGTGAAGCATAGGACATGGTTAACGACGAGAAAGATGACCGTTGCCTTAGTTATTTCGTGGTTCGACGCCGCGTTGGTTTCCATGCTCCCATTCTTCTGGCAAAGAAACGACGTTAAAGATTCGTGTACATACAATCCGACAAAGAGCTGGAGTATGATGGTCATCCTGACTAATGTGTCTTTCCCGTTTCTGATCATGTTATGTTGTCATCTTTACACAGTCTCCTTCGCGATTCGCTACTCTCGGAAAAAACACGAAGCTAAAATAATAGCCGATGGGCGAAGATGGTCAAATCCTATCACACAAAATCTACAGTCTATAGAAAACAGTAAAAATATTATAACGTTAAAACGAGAATGTGACAAAACATGCACCTTGTCTATAGTTGTGGTAATTTTCGTCGTTTGTTGGGCCCCTTCGAGCTTTTATTATTTTATTCAAATGGTGTGCCCACAGTGCTACCGGTCAGCTTTCGAGGAAGTCCAACCACATTTCAATGCCGTTGTCAAACTGCTGACGTTTATCAACTCGTGTGTAAACCCACTGATTTGCTGTTGGCTAAATAAAACCTTTAGGAAAGCGTTCAGTCAATCACTATTAAAAAAGACGGAATTAAGAAGGAGAAGATTCAATCAATTCAACGCGATTAATGCAGTGAAAACTTGCTAACAAGGGCTTTTACTATAAGAACATCAGGCTGGAATTAAGAATTTATATATGTATGTATATATATATATTCAAACAAACAAACAAAGTGTTGTTCGCGAAATGTCGAAAAGTGCTCAATACCGTAAAGATAGAGCGAATATACTATATCAGTGGGCTTACCTCAAATGTTGATGGTCGCTACTGTCAGTTTCACCCTGCGTGAAACTGACAGTAGCGACCATCAACATTTGAGGTAAGCCCACTCATAGTATATATATATATATATATATATATATATATATATATATATATATATATATGAGAACCGAGGTAGAACCGAAACAATGAGAACCGAGGTGGCCGTGATATTAATATATATATATATATATATTAATATCACGGCCACCTCGGTTCTCATTGTTTCCACACACACATTTAATATCGAAATAACCCGATGCATAAAGATGAGGTACGATTAGTAACATATTAATCATACCTAATGTTTATGCACATGGTACGATTCCCGTGAATTTGCAATAGGCAATATCATTGCCCAATGCAACGGGACCTTGCCTAAAACATTTCGAGTAGAGTACACTGGTAGCGCCCCCAATCGAGAAGTAGAGTCAAGTGTTTGCCTATCTCGAAGTAGGTTCGCTGAACCCGCTTGTAGCGGCAGCGCCCTAAACGAAAGGCAAACTTTCATTGTGTAACTGGTTTGTTTTCTCAAGAATTTATTACAGTTTGCCTAGAACATAAAATGTGGGACTAATACTAAATCAATGCGCATGTCTATACACTGTTGTTGTTTTTATAGACAACTATCTAATATTAGTTTATGTGCGTGAATTTGCATTAGGTCAATGGTAACCATTGAACCGATCATATAGTTGTATTGTTATTTAAAAGCGCTTGTACTATATTTACAGATATAGATACATAAATGGCGATTGCATTTCAAATAAAGATAGTTACCGTAAAAATTGTCAGCCTTTACACACACGATGGATGGCCACGTTTGGATGTCGGTTTTATGCCAGATACATTCCCTCGGGCTTAGCCCTCGGGACTTTTACTTTCGTTTTTCCTCGGTAACCGTAATATTACAAAGTGATAGCATAACATATTGGTTGATTAGTGATTAAATGTCCCTCAAGCCTCGGGAGGTTTAAATATATATATATATATATAAGAATATAAGAGCCTATCCCAGGCTGATTTGGTAAAATGTAGGTTCTTAATGTAATAAAACAAAATGTTTGCGGTTATACACCATGTTTATTAACGATAAAAATTCGCAGAGCTTTCCAGAGCGTGACTGAAGTTGGTGAGTTATTTATAAACAATTAGTTGTTAGCACACGTCACGTTACACGTCTTGTGATGTATGTTCATGAACTTTTCCAGTATGATTTATAACATTTTCGCAAATATGTTTTTGTTGTTATTTATTACTGAAATATTGTTACCATGGCAACAACCAAGCTTCAAAAATAGGAAACTAAAATAATAAGCATGGTGTATAACTGCAAACGTTTTGTTGTATTACATTAACATATACATCGCCATGCCAAGCTTCAAAATCTTGATATCTAGGTTCTTGTTAGGGGTTTTTACTTGTATTCGAAGAGAGCATGAAATTTCATTGGGCACTTCTTAATTAATTAATTAAACCATGAATTGTTACTTTAAAGTTATCCATGATCGATGAAACCTTGGAGTACTAGGGGTTTCCCCATTGACGAGTAGAATGTTAATTAGAAAAATATAAGCATGTCACGCATGCATAAAACAAAACAAACTGCGAAAAGTAGCATCTTGTAAAAACTCAAGATTGAGGTTTGACAATGATTCTGTAATAGATTCGAAATATTACCTCGATTAATTACTGTCTCGTCTTGTTTATTTTCTCAAATCTTGAGTTTTTACAAGATGCTACTTTTCGCAGTTTGTTTTGTTTTATATTTTTTAAAGTTGTCGGCTGGAAAAGGTTTCACGCATGCATATTGTAGCACTGTTGCATTGATTGTCAAAAATGATGCTTAAGCTGGCTCCCTGTATGCTGGACTAATGTAGTTAAAGTAACCTGGTTTTCTGCCATGTTGCCACAGAATAAAGAACAAGCAGATGAGCAAAAGCAATGTGTCGGCACCTTTGATGTAAGTGTTCTCGCGCATGTTGCCTCGCGCACGTCACAAATGTCGCCATTCTACGTCATCCTGGTAAGTTCCACAGGCACTTTTTACCCTCCCGGCATCTCAATCGTCGTCATCATGTCGCCATTACGCGTCATCTTACGCCATCCTAGTCTTTTTTCCTTGTGATATATGTTCATGAACTTCTCCAGTATGATTTATAAGATTCTTTGTTGTTATTTTTACTACTGAAATATTGTTACCATGGCAACAACCAAGCTTCAAAGATAGGAAATCTTCTGATGGGTTTTTTATGTTTTTCTGTTATTTCTCGAGTTTCCTTCGGTGAAATGTTTTCGAACTTTGCGTGCAGTCTTGAGGAAATTGCTTCAAGAAACATTTTAGTGCAAAATAAATGTGGGGTTATTCAGATGGTTTTGTCAATATATTTTATATGTGACGAGACGTTTTCTCATTCAAGTAGCTTAACAACCCATAAAAGAACACATACTGGAGAGAAACCATTCAAATGTAATGTCTACTCTGTGACAAGACATTTCTCGTTCAGATAACTAAACAACTCATAAAAGAGCACATACTGGAGAGAAACCATTCAAATGTGATGTCTGTGGCAAGACATTTTCTCATTCAGGTAGAATAACAACCCATAAAAGAACACATACTGGAGAGAAACCATTCAAATGTAATGTCTGTGACAAGACATTTCTCGTTCAGACAACTAAACAACTCATAAAAGAACACATACTGGAGAAAAACCATTCAAATGTGATGTCTGTGACAAAACATATTTTTGGCCACATTCATTACTAGAACATAAGAGAACACCTACTGGAGAGAAACCTTACACTTGTGATATCTGTAACAGAGCATTGTCCCATTATTCTAGTTATCTATATACATTCTAATATAATTTTTCTTCTGCTAGAAGAAGCGTTGCACGTGCAACTGTATCTTAAGCACTGTATAGTATTCGTGTATTATTTAAAAGTGACCTCAACTCCGTTTTGCGCATGTTAGAAACTAGTGTTTACATCTTTAGTTACAAAAAGATATACTGATACTTTATTCAAGTTAAGACTCTAAGATTTGTAAGCGTGCCTCCTCTCATTACTTGTACCCGAAACAGCATTTTTAGAAGAAATAGAAGAAATCCAAAGAGACATCCTTGCCAAATCCCCTGGTTTTCTGCCATGTTGCCACTTGCCACAGAATAAAGAACAAGCAGATGAGCAAAAGCAAGCTATGTGTCGGCACCTTTGATGTAAGTGTTCTCGCGCATGTTGCCTCGCGCATGTTGCCTCGCGCACGTCGCAAACGTCGCCATTCAAACGTCGCCGTTCAAACGTTAACGTCGCTGGCACTTTTTATCCTCCCGGCATCTCGGTCGTCGTCGTCGTGTCGCCATTACGCGTCATCTTACGCCATCCTGGTAAGTTCCACCGGCAGATTCGACCATACAAAGGTGCTGATTCAGAAAAAGGGGACAAGTTTCCACTCGAGTTGGACTTCTGGTTAATCTTTATTTTGTGATGTAGCTCCGAACAGCAGTGGGTACTTCATGTAATATCTACGAATGTCTTGTTTGAGGGCCTTCAAAACAAAGATGGCGCGCGGATCATGTGCAGAACAAACTGCAAAGCACCTTTAATGGGTTTTTTTAACATTAAAATTTGTCCAATAGAATATTGTCGTTATAAAATTCTATGGAACCTCCTTAACAGTTGCTTATAATGCCAGTGATGATTGATAATAATATTTATTCAGGAAAAACCAACATCACAAAAAGTGTTTTTCAGAAGGTTCCTGAGAAACATAAAAATACAAAATATAAAAAGAAATAAAATACAGGATATGCATTACAAAATTATGAAGTAAGAATATATGTGCTAATAATTAATATAGCAGTATAGCTATATTACAAAAGAAAGAACAAGTAAGGTAAACAGTAACATTATGGGCGTGGTAATTTAAGGAGTTCGTTCTTAAAAGTAAGCAATTGTTCAGTTGATCTTATATTGGGATCCAAAGCGTTATACTCTTTACAAATATGATAAGTGAGTTTCTGCTTCCCCCAATTTGTCATGGGTTTACTGAGGTAAATTCGTTCTTGCGTCTTGTGTCATAAGTATGATTAATATTAGTCAGTTCGAAATCAAAATCTATTAAATTACTTTTACACTTGAAAATCGTTAAAATGATAGAAAGTAAATCACAAATATTATCAATACCAATATTAAAAAGAATAATAATTTGTATCAAAAAGAATATGCTGGGCAAGTATTGTAGATGATTTACCACTGGCGAGTTTAAAAATAGGTACGCAATGCGTACATGTGAAGTGCTAATATGAAACGAAAATTAAGTTTGTCTTATTTGAAAGTACTTTTGAAATGACAAAGTAACATCTTTTGCTGTTTTTTGTTTCCTTGCTTCGTTTTTGATATTTTCAGTTTGTGTTATATGTGAAACTGACCAGCGATATCACAACGTGCATAATGATTCATGGGAAAGGTTATAATATATCTTTGCTTGTATCAAACAGAATCACTTCGAAGCAATTATGTGTGTGTGTGTTTTCCCTTACAACAACAAAAACACACATTTTCAACTGATAATTCCGTTTAGTAATAGCAAAGATATAACCTTTCCCAGTAAGTCATTATGTACGTTGTGATGTCACTGGCTAGTTTCACATATCAAACAAAGTGAAATATCTCAAAAACCACAGTGCAACAACGAAGCAAGGAAACAAAAAAATGCAAAAGATGTTACTGTCATTTTAAATGTGACTACCGCTATTAAAATAAAGACAATTTTCAGAAGAGCAACGAGAGAGCAATTCAGAGAATTCACTTTTGAATACAGTAGAAATACGAATAACTGCAGGTTAATAAACTCAGCTCCAAGCTGAAGTTTAGCCAATAAGCCATTTGCACGATGGCGTAAAGTAACGTTGGGTGACTACAACTACCAGAATGCTTTGCCAGTATGCTGCATATTTATCAGCACTAGGATGCTAGCAAAGATTAATTCTGGTAGTTGTAGTCACCCAAAACTATTTTACGTCATCGTGTAAATGGCTTATTGATGGCACCCAATATATAAGAATCAGTTCAGCCTGACAAACATATAAAGCAGTTCTTTATGCGAAAATAAAGTTCATAATACACAGGTACAGAGCATGCTTTGAGAGTCCTCAGTACTATTTAGTAGTACTATTTAACACTAAATGGTAATATTCTATTGCTTATTTGCTTTTTTATAGCAATAATTAGTGTAATGCATTGTGTTCCTGATATATTAAAATACTCTTTTAACCAGATGCATTTACGGCTCTATAAGGATACACCATATCAAGAACAATTGTTTATGCCCTATAAATAAGAACCTGTTAAGAACCTATTAGCCTAATTTCTCACCATACATCCAACATATAAGAACCATTTCAGCCTGACTTGAAAAAATAGGGGTTCATTTATGCGGGGTCTTACTGTATTTTCCATAAACAACAATTCGAGTACTTCCCAAATACCTGGCAATCTTCTCGACTATATAGCGATCGTTTCGAATATCTATACGATCGATGCTGTCCAAGACAATCAAACCGAAGCAAGAAACACTCTGACATTATGGCTACCAGGGCGCTTATATATAGGGCGGTGAAACGCGAGCGCGCGCGCTGATCGATGTGTGATGCAGGGGTTTGGGTACGACTAATGTCTTTTTCTGGCCAGCGGTGCCTACCCTTCGTGTTAACATAGGTTGTTTCCTGATTGTTACAGCAATCACGCAATATATCACGCAATCGTTTTTGGTTTATAAAAACACAGGGTAAAAACAATGATATATAGGCAAAACGGGAAGAAACAAAAATGGCGAGTAAATTTGAACTAGACGATGTTTCCAACTTGAATTTGTTAGACGATACTGACAGTGACGATAAGGATGTTTCCTCCACAAACCCGTACGACCTTTCTGCTGATACATCTACTGTCTGTTCTGGTATTTCGATGGATAATTTAATATCCTTTTTACAAACTCTTGCAAGGATTTATGTCACGAAGTTGACGAATGAGCAAAGAGTGATTTCCATGGCACTGGAAGCAGTATTGGCTCCCTGCAGATTTAATCTCGTGCAGGAATTCATACAGTGCCTCTTGACATTCGTTCAAGATTGTTTTCGACAAGTTGAAAATGAAAAAGGACACCAAACAAGAGCTGTAAAAATAGAAAAGATATTTGCGAACAAAAGATCGACTGGCCCGCAATATATCGTGTTAGAAAATGCATGGGATAATATGATTTTCTCTCCAGACATTATCAACGACGCCGAACTCTCTCGTGCTTCAAAAACAATACTCCAGCACACTTTGCAGCATTTCTGGTCATCAGATAATAAATGGGAAACCGGTGTATATAAAACTAAACAGTGTGCGAGTCAATTTTCAGCCACCTGTCGTGACGAGAGTGAAAGCGAAACTGTAAGAGACCATGCTGGCTGGTCTATAAAGCGAGCTAGAGATGTCATAATGAAAGGCCAACATCAAATACCTGTTAAGGAGAACAAACAGGAATCAACAATTGTGCATGCGGATAAGTCGTCGGCGTTGGCTATCATTTCTCATTTAGGACAGGATGTGAAACAGGGCGACAACAGTTACCGATTTATCATTCATCAACATGTAATACCTTTTTTCGCTTACCTGCATAGCTTGGTCGAAGAGTTGCTAAATCCGATGAACATTGCTTCTCACAAGGGCGAAGTTATTTTGCATTGTTTATCTCAATTAGCTATAAATAAAGAGTTGAGACAAAAGTGGCTGAATTTGGTTCCCAATTTCGATTTGAAAGCAACTACTGTTGTCCTACAGAGAATTGTCACGTTTTTTGTCAAATCAAAACAACAGATAGTCAGAGAAAAAGAAGGTCTCAAACCAAATAAGAACAGTTTGGCCTTACGAAATGAAATAAAAGCAAGTTCAAGCAAAAAAAATCAAGCAACTTCTACCTTGTCTACCTCTCGAAAAACACATCCAGAAATTGAAAAATTGCGAAAACAATTTGAATGTCCGGAAAGCATTACAGCCTTTTTACTTAATCTTACCGAATTAACAGAGTCAGAAAAATCAAACATTTTAAATGAACTGCAAGGAAAGGAGTTGACCAAGCTTTTAAAGGCTATTGGACAACCTGGCTATAACGGAAAAAAGAAAACTAAGCAAATCACAGCGCTCACCGAAGCAATAAAAGGACAAACACCAATTGTTAAATTTCCTGAAGAGGTAAGTGCATAACACGAGTTTTAACATGTTTTGTGTATAGTATAATATTTAATTCAAAAAGTGTTTTCAAAACTTACCTCAAGTTAAGATATTTATACAGATATTTTGTGCTTGATGTCATATCTTTTTGCTGAGAAACGTTCATACACGAAAATATTTGATGAAACAATAGCCATCTCATTTGCATTAAAACAATCAAAGACACGTTGAAAATGACTGTAATAACGACGAAATTATCTGATCACGTTAACTTGGGCCCTCTTTTGTCTGTAAATGCACCTGTCTTTTGTTTAGCTCATTGTACTTCAGCTTCCATAAGTTCCATGGCCACATGGTGAAAACAGAAAACTGACCAGTACTGAGCATGCGCAGACCAGACTTCAGAGTTCGGCAAATACTTGTTTCCATATGCCAAACTGACATGACGTTCAAAGACATGAGATGATTGTTGTACATACAGTCTTATAATTATTTTAAACAAGATTCAATAAACAATGATTTTTTTTAATTCGACAAAAAACTATTATCAAAACGTGTGTGGCCTAAGGTACAGTCTATGATAGCCTGCAGGGCAGGTGTTCTGAGAGATCTGCCATCCCTTGTAGTTGTATTACCCAAACCAGGGTGAATATATAAACACCCTGACCAAGGGTGCTTATATATATTTATTAGCTTATATAAGCACCTTGACCAAAACTGATGATGCGCAGCATCGGGCAAAGAACCATATCATGATTTCCAAACCTTTTTGGTTGGAGAATTCAAAAGTGGGAAATGGACCAATCATATTCCAGTGATCTCAGTGGCAATTTCAAAGGCTAAAGAATGCAGACATATTCATTAATGTTTTTCTTGTCCCATCCCACAAATCATAAGTTTTGGTAATAAAAACAAATAAATGCTGCTCCTGTGTTCTCCCAGAATACCTGTTATATATACCTATTATATATATATTCAGTGGTGTAGCCAAGGGAGAGCGAGGGGGGGCAGTTGCTACCCCCACATGGTCTCCAAGACTGTTCTTGTGAAAAACTTAAATCTGTGGAGAAACATGTAAGGGGGGGGGGGGGGGGTTACAGTTGTTTTAAGGCCAAGTGAGTAGACTAGTAATGTTAATATATATATATAGCAGGCATATGCATTTGCTATAAATTACACACTACTAAGGGTCTATACAAAATGCCTCCAAGTTGTTTTTACATTTACAACTTGTTTATAAATAAATTTTAAGATATTCTGACATGTATCATTCTAGGTTCTGGTTTTATAGCATTTCAGACACCCTAGAAACCCAAAATTTTCCGGTTTGGTGTGCCCCCGGACCCCTCCTTCTTGCCCCCCCCCAAAAAAAACCCTGGCTACACCGCTGATTAAATTATCTTGGCCGCCCTGCCTGCTCTAGTGCTCTGCAGGCTATTAAGGCTATGACTGCCAACTAACAATACTTTCTACTTTAATAGTTGGCAAAATAATGACATCACAGAACTTAAAGATGCACTGGCCACATATTTCTGGTGAAGATTCCCTGGACATTACTTCTCTTTGGTAGACTGGTGTTAATCGCTTGTTCTCCACTAAGTTCTAGTTCATCATTTTCCAAAATATTTGTTTGTTTTTTAGCTATAAGTTTTGTTGCAGAATACGAAATTGCACTGTTCACATTATAACCGTAGGTGTAGGCAGTCATATTGTTTGTACCCCCACATGCCTGCCTTTGCAAAGAAAAAAATGACTCAACAACATCCTGACTGAGCCTCTTTGGAATTAAATAATGACTTCCATGGAGGGATTGAAACTCAGAACTTTCAATAAATTCCACCAGATCCTTAAATCCATTAATTGAAACCTGCAAAGTAAAAATAATAATGAAAACTTTGCCTACTACTGTAGGTAATCAATTAAATTATAATGAGCAACTACAAAATGTTATGGCCCACCCTTAAAAGGCAGGCACAAAATGTACAAACTTAACATTATATTACAGAAATACTGAAACGTGTTACATTATTTACTTAATCTGTTAATTTTGTGTTGGTTCAAGTATGCTGACATTATTGGCAACAACCTTTCATTCACTTGAAATTTCACACAAGGAGGGTTGAATAAAGCTTACAGTAATCATAGTATATTACATGTACTATCTGAAGTTGTACATTTCATACCAGTCATAGTGCGCAACACTACTGTAATTGTAATAACTATCAAAAGAGGCAAATATAAGAAAATCTTAAATATTGCATGTGCCGGTTAATAATGTCTTAATAATACACCAACTGCAGTATGTAGATTAATTGTAAATATACAAGATTTTTATATATTTTTAACAGTCACAAATTGCTTTGGCCTTACTTGAAAATATAAGAATTGTAATGCAAAGTAACATAAATTTTTTTGAGAAGACTGTTCTTGAGAAAACATTACCATACTTAAGTTAGTTGTGTACTGTATGTATGTAGTTAGTTGTTCATTAATTAGGTAGTTATAGTATTGTTCGTTGTGATAAAATCATAAAGTAAATCAAATTTATATGTAAATCATTCATTGATTTACCTGTAAATCAAACATTGTTTGCCAAGTGATAAAGTGTGATGATCTCTCAGATTTAGTTGGAAATATGGAAGCAAGTTCATCTCTCCAATTGTTAAAAAATTTAAGAACATTATCCAAATCATTGATTCTTGAATCTGTTCTTGACGAAAGTGGTTTATTATCATTGAAAACACCCCATAACTTCTCACAGTTGTAAATAAATTTTTGAGTTGATCCTGTAACATCTAATTCAAATTTTTCCATGTCATTTCGTACCTTTGAATTTAACACTTGTACAGCTAGCTTAACACGCATTTTACTTAAACTGTCTAGGTGAACATGTGAACTTCTAATATCGGTTGAGAAAAGATGTCTCTGTTTGTCTCTTAAATACACTGAATATATATGTTCCCACAAAACATTCTTAGAATTCAGTAACAAGCATCTAGTGTATCTTGGAGACTGTTCTTTGTATCCACTGTTATAGATGTTGTTACGGAGCTTCTTCATTAAATGTGGAGGATCAGACATAAAGAACATAGGAAGATTTGAAAATGGGTTATTTGTCTTGCTTACTGTTTCGCTGCAACCATTCATCACCATGAATGTCCTATTCTCAGCAGCTCCATCACAACAAGTAAGAAGCACATTAAAATTATAACAGTGAAGCAAACTAACTCCTTGCCAAAATATTCTGTTCAAGTTATACGCTGAGATTCCTCTTGTTAAAAAATAAGAACAGGGAAATTGAAAATTGGTGAACATACTTTTAAAGTAGAATTGTAGAACATGTGTTGCAAGATTTTCTTGGACTGTGGATGTTGTTGCAATACTTTCAGTGCCACTATCACTGTCTACTTGTAAGTCTATGAAACCAACTAACTCCCAGGATGATGGGTCAAAGAGTAAGCCCTCTTTAATCTTGACTTCATCAAATAACAGACAACCAAATTTTCCTACACCTGAAATTTTCTTTTCAATAAAATTATTTCTCATACCCTCAAGAACTGATATTTGCCAACCTGATTTTGACGAACAAAAGTTCTTGTAATCAGAAAGAGTTCTTCCACTGGGAAGTTTTAAAAAAACCAGATTCTCGTAACTCAGAATATATGCTGTGTGATTTGGAATACATTCGAAGGCACCACTTCAGTATCAAAGGGTGCCACCTCATTTGCCTTGAAGGCATGTTCAAAGCTTTGGCTTGGTCTTTTAAAAGTGTCAGAAAAAATTCATCAGACTCACTTCCGGTGTGTTCAACTATATGGGTTTTGAGAAGCTTTTTTTTACCAAACTGTTTGTTGCAGCCCAACCACTCACAAGTATATTGCCTGTTAATTGGTGCTACATCATCAACTGTTTCAATATGATCATGTTTTATATGCCCAAGTAGTAACTCTGGTGATTTAAACTCATTTTCTACACAACAACCATCCCAATAGCAAGTATTGTTATCATGTTTCTCCATTTTCTTACTTAATCCATCATATAACTGTTGAAATAATTTTCTAAAATCAGAGTCGGTATTGCTTCCAACTAAACTCATTTCTTTTTTATATTGTTCAAGCCTTTTTAGTCTAACATGCATTGCATGCATTTTTTCTGCCATTTCTCTGCTATGCTTGAGAAGCTTATCTTTGGTCATATAATCATATCGAGTATGCTTAGAAGTGGTACTCATTTCTTGGCTTCGGGATTTGAGGGTTCTCATGTAATGATCTGTCTGCAAACATGGTTTGCAACATACAGCACCTTGAATTAACATGTTACAATTTGTAGATCTAATAATCTTCTGTTGAAAATTGGTTGATGTAGATTCAACAAATGCTGCAGGTTCTCCATCAACCGTCTTAAAAACTTCCATATCATTGCTTTCAGGTAACAGATCTAAGTAGTCTTTAGCAGAAACACCGGAGCAAAGTTGAAATTTCTCGAGAGATTTCATGAGCAAATATAATTGATTCTTATTATGAATTGCCGGGGGTATAAGATTGCAATTTAAATTGAAAGTTCTAGGCTTCCCCCTGAAAACAAAGTGATAATTACCATCTGGTAATACAATTATTTCATATTCTACATTCACTGGACTGTTTCCCATATAGTGTAAGTTCAGTTTTGATTCTTCAACATTAGGGTTGACTTTCCATTTGGGAAACTTACTTGAAATGTTAGCACTGACCTTACTGATCTTGTATGCAAGACTTTGTGACGACTTACTCTCTTCCAAACTGGACAAGCATTCAATCTCTAGAACTTTACGTAACTCATCGTACATGTTGTTATTGTGTGTGCTGCTAAATCCTGAATTAAGAAGTAGGTTCACGAGAACTGTTTTGTGTGTTGAAATAATTCTCTCAATGTAATTAGAATAAAAGCTCCATCTAAGATACCCATTGTATTTTCCAAGACCCTTTGTTAAATTGTGAATTGACCTATAGAAATAGTTTTGAATGTTGACACAATCAAAACGGACACCATAAACGTTGTAAACTGCTTTTGCGATAACCAAGTATTTTTCTGGAGTGTATCCTTTTAAAGAATTAATCCTGCTAGATGGTGACGAAATTTTCACCAAGGAATAGAGAAGAAGTTCTTCAGGTTGTAAAGTAATTTTCCCACAGTACTGTAGTAGCGTTGGTACTGTTTTTACAAAACCATCTTCAAAATCAGCAACGGGTTGCTCTCTATCGTTTCCTTTTTGCCCTACTTCGGATGTATTTATAGTCGAAGAGTTTTGACCAGCTGAAGAAGTGGGTTGATAGCTTAACACTTTAATACGCTTACAAGGAGAATCAAGTGCGTCAGCCACTCGTCTCTTACCAAACGTATCACACATTTTTCTTTTAAAAAAGTATTGTTTATTCACTCTCAAATAAAGTGAAAAAAATATGAACTTACTTACGCCATATAAATGACGTGTAAAATCTGAGAGATCTTTATTTGTATGTTCACGTTATTGTATGCTCACGTTTATATCAGTCTTCTGGCAATGTTCGATAGAACACAAACCTATCGACTTTTAGGTAGGGTATCTTGTCAAAGGAATATAATGAAACCATCAACTCAAATTTGAAGTTTTTAAGTGAAAGTTTACAGGGAATCATCCCAGCTATCTGATAACAAATTCACAAGCTGCGGACAGCTTTTTAACACAGGAAGCGCCGGCTATACCCTTCATGAAGTCGTATTTTCATAAATCGCTCTGAGAGTAAAAATAGTTTGCAGTTTGCAGTTATTCCTATCTAGTGCTTAGGAAACGTCATAAAGTCATTCATATACCTTTCAAGAATCGAAACAGACTGAAATCATAAGTTGTATTTGCTTTTCTTCCTACTACTTAGCGATTAAATAGGCAAGAGTTAAGCTAAATATATGCATACATTTGTATCACTTTATCTAAAATCCATCAACCCCGATTTTTATATAAATTTTAAGAATTAATCATACTATTATTCTCTTTAACATACCTGAAAATCTTACCGCGGACAAGCAGTTAACATGCTATGATCTGGTGGTGAAATTGTCCCTCCATGGAAGTCATCAAATGATCTGGTCGTTATCCATAATCACATATTTATAAAGGAACTTTTTAAGCAAAAAAAGCCTTCATACGTTAAACGAAATAGCACTTCATATGTACCTGTTAAAAAGTTCTTCTAAAATTACATAGTTTAAAGATTAAACAGCAATAACAAACGGTACACAAAACCACGCTTCGACTCGAATTTTCATCAAAAGCACGCTCGTGCCAGTCTTCTTACGCATCACACATCGATCAGCGCTCGCGCTCGCGTTTCACCGCCCTATAGCGCCCTGATGGCTACTATCGACGTACGTCAGCCGATAGGGTAACCCTAAGGCCAGAGTTAACCCCAACCTCCATAGGGTCGACTTTTGTATAATTACTAATGCGTACATTACTACATTGTAAAAAACATTCTGATTTATACCCACTATCCTTGTTCACTGCCATTTGCGTGCGTTTAATTGTTGACGTTACTGACGTGTTCTTTTTGTTCTCGTGAACGCTAGTGTTATATCGGGGGCCAGACACTACTCGGTAGTTTTAAAAAAAACGTGAAACAGGGTCAAATTTGACCCTAGAAGTAGCCCCCGAGTTATTCCTACCCCCTGAGATAACCCAGTCTCATATGAACACGCTAATAATGGAGGGGCAAATCACTCCTGAAAAAGTGTACGTGATCAAAAAATCATGTGATTTTTTTCATGATTCTTTTAATTTTTTGTTGTTTTTTTGTTGTTTTGTTGTGATTTTTTTATTTTTTCCGTGATTTTTTTTATTCTTTCGTGATTTCTTTCATGATTTTTTTATTTTCCCATGATTTTTTGATTTTTTTGTGATTTTTTTGTGATTTTTTGTGATATTTTTTTTTGTATGATTTTTTTATTTTTTCATAATTTTTTGATATATTTCATGATTTTTTTGTGATTTTTTTTATTTTTTCCCCCGTGATGTTTTCGATATTTTCGTGATTTCTTTCATGAATTTTTTATTCTTCCATGATTTTTTGATTTTTTTCATAATTTTTTCATGATTTTTTATTTTTTAATTTATTTTTCATTTTTTTTGTGATTTTTTAATTTTTATTGTGATTTTTTAAGGTGTAGGTGATTTAAATCAATGATTTGCCCCTCGCTAATAATGTTTCGCCCCTTATTCGGGGTGGCGGCCGATATTTGGGGACGGTTTCACTAAAGTAGTGTAGATAAAATCGTCTGGTGTAACACTAGCTTAGCGACTTATGAATTTCATTAAACATATATTCAGAAGAAAATTCGTTCTTTCTTTGTTTTTATTATATATAATAGGTTCAGATTTTTGAATTATTGTATTTCAGTTAGAAAAATTAGTGGCTACGTGCTTCTAGAAACATATAAATATTATTGTTAATTTGTTATCATTATAGAATATACGATCCATAAAAATGTATTTTAATATGCATTAGCTTGCATGTAGATAAAAGTATAGATAGACAGTTGTCACGCAAATCTTTATTACTTGAAAGAACTTCGCAAGTGCTGAACAGTGCAAAATTAAGGTGAGTGATACAAGGGAAACATTAAAGATTGGGCGCAGCAAAAGGTAATTAACCGTTTCCCGTTTGTAAAGTTCTCCCCTTGGCCTTGACAAGTAAAATGTCTGGCGTTATAGCCAAAATAAAATACATATATACAAGACTATTTTACGGTAGAAAGTCGTGTCCATAGTCCATACCGCCTTCAAAGAGTTAATGTCTTAAGCCCTAATCTCTGAGCCCTAATCAAACGAGAACGCAAGTCATCGCAAGTTGGCAGTCAGAATTTCTGTGGCGGTTGTTCGAACTCCCCAAATTAACAAAATAAAGTTTTCATGAGTGTTTTAACTCTTTCCTGTCCGAATTATATTGGTCTTTAGTATTTTATTCTGGCTAACGCCAGACGATTTTATTCATCTCTGGGGAAGCCCTCGGACAGGAATGAGTTATAAACTATCTTTCTAACTCTTTCCTGTCCGAACTGGTCTTTAGTATTTTATTCTGGCTAACGCCAGACGATTTTATTCATCTCTGGGGAAGCCCTCGGACAGGAATGAGTTATAAACTATCTTTCTAACTCTTTCCTGTCCGAACTGGTCTTTAGTATTTTATTCTGGCTAACGCCAGACGATTTTATTCATCTCTGGGAGCCCTTGGACAGGAATGAGTTAAACAAGTTTTAACTTCGTCACGGTTCATAATATTTTCGGGAAACTATTCAAAGCGGCTGGCTGAGATAGCGTGACTGCCAACTTGCGATGACTTGCGTTCTCGTTTGATTAGGGCTTTACGACTTCCCCCACTTTCTAACAAATTGCTACTACTTGCATGCCAAGCCGTATATAAGGAAGTATTTTCGAACAATAGACATGACTCATTGAAATGTAATATAAAGGGGATATTGCACGGTGGCGAGATGCGCTCACTCGTGACATAATGCTCTTGCCACTCGAACATAAAATCCATTTATTATATGGAGAAGAGTATTTTACTAGCAACTAAAACACTCGTAGAATCCATATTTCACTACATCTGGGAACCGAGTGGCGTATTTCTCGTATATAACGCCCGCGAGTGACATATCGACAATCAAAATTTATAGGGTTTTGCCATAAGTTTCGAATCAAGTAAATTTAAGACAGTAACTTCTCTTAATTCAGTTTCTCACGTAAAATGATGTATTCGAAGAAGCTGTTGTATTTTTAATTTGTGTTTTCTAAATTTTGGTCAAGTGGTTGTAGCTTTTGCATTAAACTCAGTTTATCAACTCACTTCCACGCATATATAATTGTCCATATAATAAATAGAACATTACACGATTGCTCAAAGATATGGATTTTATGTTCTCGTGGCAAGAGCAATATATCACTCGTTCGCTGCGCTCACTCGTGAGATATTGTCTTTGCCACTCAGTCGAACATAAAATCCATATCTTCTTGCAACCGTGTAATATCCCCTTTACATTTGAGCGACCGTGTAATGTTCTATTTATTATATGGACAATGGAGTTATGCGTGGAAGTGATGTTGATAAACTGGGTTTAATGCAAAAACTACAACCACTTGACCAAAATTTAGAAAACAAATTAAAAATGCAACAGCTTCTTCGAATACGTCATTTTACGTGAAAAACTGAATTAAGAGAAGTTACTGGCTTAAATTTACTTGATTCGAAACTTACGGCAAAAGGCGTAAATTTTGACTTGTCGATATGTCACTCGCGAGCGTTATACATACGAGAAATACGCCACTCGGTTCCGGATGTAGTGAAATATGGATTCTACGAGTGTTTTAGTTGCTAGTAGTAAAATACTTTTCTCCATATAATAAATATTTATGTATATTATATAGACGCTTGTGAGATTGATGACACTAAGGGGGTGTTTATATGGAGGCAAGCCAGCCCGCTTTGGCAAAATGATTTTCATTCCTGTTTACACGAGAAGGGCTGGTTCGCGCGCCTCCATATAAACACTCCCTTAAATCCGAGGATTGTGAGTTGTGACTGCATGTATAGATGGTGTATTTCGAGTGCCTCCAAAGTCAATAATACAATTTGTTGATCTTTTTAATAAAAATTTTCATTCATACCGACGTTGGTAAAGTTCGTTTGTCTTTGCTGTAGAATTCAGCTAGCTGTCATAAAAAACTATTAACGAATTAAGCTAGCTGTCGAGAAAAAAGCTCAGGAACTCAGATGGTAGAACGAGGTTGTTTAGCAGGTATCAATTATCAAATTATATCGTGCAGAACAACCTTCGTCTACCATCTGAGTTCCTCAATGTGGCTCAATGGTGAGAGCATCCGGCTGGCGGAGCTCGGAGTTTTTCTCTAAAGGGATGTTTATATGGAAAAGGGCCCAGTCCTCTTGGTAGGGCTATAGCCCAAGTAAGAGGGCTGCATTTCATCTCGCGTTCGCTTGTTTACCGACTTGTGCAGCTTTCCACGAAGACCGAAATCATGTTTTCGCAAACACGATTTGAATTTATAACAAACGCATGAACAAATGCCGCAACTTGTAAAATAAAAGGTTGAACAAAAAATATTAGTAAAGGCACACTTTACTGTGTATACTATAAGCAATTCTATATATTTGCTAGCCTTCCTATAAGAGGGCCAGCCCGCTTGAGTGCGTTTACATGGGAAATTTCCTCCTATAGGCGAGATCTCGGTTGTCAGTAGCGAGATCTCGCCTGGGAGGGATGGCCCTCTTGTCGTGTAAACGCAAATACATTTTTCAAGGAATTACGCTGAGATGCGGGATCTCGGCAAAGAGGGCTAGCCCTACCACCCTACCACGAGGGCTGGTCCCCTTCCATATAAACACCCGAAAACTTCTCCAACATATTATGTACTATTTAAAACACGAGCAGGAGTGTTTTATCAGATATAAAACACGGGCGAAGCCGAGTGTTTTAGATCTGATAAAACACGTTCTGCGAGTGTTTTGAATGGCTTAAAAAACGATCACCATTTGGTAAGTTCGTTGGCGTAGTAATTTTGAAAAATAACGTTGTCTAAGGCGAGAAAATCAAAGCTAAAGTTTATGTAAATCAGGAGAAAATTTTATCAGATATAAAACCACGATACGGTTATGATTTTTCTTTGTGTTTTCCTCATGAATTATTAATGAGTTTTTAATGTTCTTTAAATGTCATTATGTTAATTTTAGTGCGAGCAGCTGGTGCACACCGAAACTGCACTATAGTATCTCGATTTATGCCTATTTAGAGTATTCTTTTTTTTTTTAATTTGGCAAAGACTTTACTACCAGCGTTAAAAAGATACAACTTTGCTATGTAAACCAGTTGTATATATTATAAGAAAAGAACTAAAATAAGAAGTGCCTCTAATTTATGTAAAATGTTTAGTAACGTCGAGCTTATAAATAATATGTAAAAAAATAGTTAAGAATGAAAAATAGCCACCATTATATTATGCACACAGACTATAGAGTGAGTTTGGGAAAATGTCAAAATTTTTATATTTTTTAAATGTCAAGGTTAAATGTTTGAAGTGCATGCTGCTTTTATTGTGATAAGATTTTATCTTATCAGAAACATATCATGCATGAAAACACCTGTCATGCACATACGCTGCTTTTTAAATGTGTAATATTGTGTGAATGTCCACGTAAATAATACACTCGGTATTGCTTCGTGATACATATATATTATGTTCTCTGTTGAATTATAGCAATAAGTTGTTGTTTTTTTCTTAGCTCACAAAACAGATCGAGTTTTTATCGTTTTCGCTAGCTCATACAGTATATTAGTGCACTATATATACAATCTTCGTACCCAGGGCATTTTGCTTCCACGTTGGGAGGTCGGCGAAAATGGCCCGGGGATCGGCTAAACCGATCAATAAGATTATAGAATCGATCGTCGCAAATGTCAGCATCGGCGATGATCGGCGATGAAATACTGGTCTTTTCTCGTATGATTCGCTCGGGCAACTGCATGTGGCTTGACGAAACATAAACCGTGATAGAAACATCCGACCTGGTGAGTGGTGCATAAAAGCAACCTGTAGACGCAAAAAGTAAACCGTTCGCATTAGATTGAGATACCTTGGGGGATAGGGATAACTTGGACTGACTTTCAGGCCAGAGGTATCCCGTCTTCATGCGAACGCTTCAATTCCACCAGGGTTATCTTAGAGGTTAGCTAGGGTCAACTTTTGTATAATTACCTAAGCGTACATCAACGTAGTTCTCGACTAGTTAATGGCGCGTGATTAAATTTGCTATTTTCTTGGGCACCTAATTCGTTCATAAGCGCAAATAAGCGCGTAGAGGCCTGAGTACAAAGCTGCATTTGGCGCACTTTTGAGGAACATTTTAAAAAGCAATTCACGATTCGAAGAACATTGAACACTTTTTCCAGGTCTGATCAAAACTAGCCTGGTACCCTGGCCCAATTTCAAAATAAATATGGGCCAGGTAATAACTCACTTCTCGCGTCATCAGGGCTAAATCCACTTACGACGATTGCAGTTTTACTCATAGCCACTAAAAACGCGCGAAATTTCAACCAATAGGAAAGCACGGAAGTCTTTAGTGGTTACCAGGCTAGGTCAAAACGAGCTTGCAAATTTCGGAATAAACTTCTAAACTGATGCATTCAGTCCGTCAAAAGCAACCTGAAACCAACTGTAATGATTACACTGCAACTCACAATTTATGCATTTTCTTATATTTTGTTGTACAGGACCGTCTAGAAGAGTAATCTGCATTATGAATACATCAACCAATGCCAGTATCATATCAACCAATTTTCAAATTCCCTCCAATTACAGTTTAGTTCTCAGTGTAACCATCATCCTTGCTTTTATTATTATCGCAACAATATTGGGCAATGGCTTTGTGTGTGTTCTTTTTTACCGAAAACCTCACTTAAGAACAGTTTCCTACTACCCAATCCTCAGTTTAGCAATCGCTGACCTCCTGTGTGGCACTTTGGCCATGCCAGCGTATATAGCAAAAAAACATGTGTCAGGAAATTGGCCGGAGCACGTGACATGTGACGTTTTTCGTTTCACCTACTTCTTTCTGATGTACGCGTCCGTGTTGAGTTTAACTTTGATCGGCATTGAGAGGTTCATCGCTATTAAAATGCCAGTGAAGCATAGGACATGGTTAACGACGAGAAAGATGACCGTTGCCTTAGTTATTTCGTGGTTCGACGCCGCGTTGGTTTCCATGCTCCCATTCTTCTGGCAAAGAAAAGACGTTGAAGAATCGTGTACATACAATCCGACAAAGAGCTGGAGTATGATGGTCATTTTAACTAATGTCTTCTTTCCATTTCTAATCATGTTATGTTGTCATCTTTACACAGTCTCCTTCGCTATAAGCTACTTTCGGAAGAAACACGAAGCTAAAACACTGATACTACTAGCCGGTGGGCAGAACCTTGTAAGAGAAACTACAGCACAGATTAAGAAGGAAGCCATGTTATTAAAACGAAAGCGTGACATCACCTGTACCTTGGCGAAAGTTGTAGGAGTTTTTGTCGTGTGTTGGGCTCCTTCGAGTTTTTATTATTTTATCCATATGGTCTGCCCGCAATGTTATAGGCCAGCTTTTAAAGAAATTGAACCAGTTTTCAACGCGCTTGTCAAGCTGCTAACGTTCACTAACTCATGTCTAAATCCACTGATTTGCTGTTGGCTCAATGAAACGTTTCGAAAAACAATTGGTCAATCACTATTGCGGGGGAAGTCGAAAGCAAGGAAGATTAGATTTAATCAACTCAATACTATTCAAAGAAAACCAGAAACTTTGCCAATAATGTTGTAGGTCATGCATTAAAGGAAGAAAAAACTGTTTCCCTACTCGTAAGGTTTTCGTGCGTATACGTATACTCTTAAGCCCCGCACAGACGACCAAGTTTTCCTTGACAAGTTTTTCCTTGACAAGTTTTATTTGTTCGCGTGTACGACACTAATTGACAAGTTTTTCCTTGACAAGGAGCCTTGTTCAAAAGCTGGTCACGCCAGCTTTTGAACAAGGAAATTTGTTCGTGTGTATATATAGTCGTCAAGGAAAACTTGACAAGATCAATTAGATCATCTCCTAAGCTTATTACGCGATCGTTGCCGTCAAGGAAAACTTGTCCAGCCGTACACACGAGCAATTATAACTTGTCAAGGAAAATTGTTGGGAAAAACCGTGTTCATCGTATATACACGAGCAAGGAAAGCTACCAAGGAACTTGTCAAGAAAAACTTGGTCGTCTGTGCGGGGCTATAAAGCACGTTTGACCGGAACCATCTTTGATAAGGCCGAAAAGCAACACAGATTTTCCATCTTCGGTTGCAATATGCGCAGCTTACCAAAAAACCTATCATTGTTGCAAGACATCCTTCTTTCAATAAAACGAGCTCCAGATGTTATTACAATTTCAGAAACAAAACTAAAAGAAAATAATCTAACCAACATTAATATACCGAGATATGAATTTTTGAATACTAATTCTAAAACGTGTGCAGGAGCAGTTGGTCTTTATCTTATAAATAAATTAAACTATATTCGACCGGGTGACCTTCAAATTTCAATGGAAGGTGTTGCATCCTGTTGGATTGAAATTATCCGCAAAAGACAAAAAAATATCATAATATATAGGTTGCATTTACAGACATCCATCGAATGACCGCAACCAATTTTATGAAATTTTTAAGGACAAACTAACACATTTAAACAATAAAGGGCAAGAGGTATTTATACGAGGTGACATAATAGAAATTAGTTTTTAGGCATACAACTCAGATAATCTAACAGCAGAATTCCTTGACATGTTATTTGATTTTTACCGCTTGTATGCTTTGAAATTTACTCATTTATGGCATAAAGGCCAACTGCCACACTTATTTGGCAATTTTTTTCAATATGCTAGTCATGATAATAATTATAACACTAAGATACTCGGCTAAACTTAATCTATATAAACCACGTGTGAGAACGAACACTGGCAAATTAACAAATGACTTCTTTTGCACTAATCGACCTTTGGCAAGAACTTCCAAGTTACTTAAAAGAATTAAATGTCTTTTCCTTCTCAAAAAAAGATTAAACGTTATTTACTGTCAGAGCAATACCTGAACTAATAAAATAGCAACTTATCTATAATTTAACTTGTTAATACTCTTAATTATTTTCCCTAAATGATTGTTAGTTACCATTCTTAAGTAATTCTTCTCGATTTCCTTCATATCTCTTTATCTTGTAAATAAAAAACAAGACTGATGACTAACTCGAAAACCCCACGGTTAACTTAGGCATCAGGCTCTAACATACTTTTCTAAACTACTTTTCTTTTTTTGTAAATAGTTATTTACCAATTTATTTAATGTATTTATAAGTGAAAGAGTATAATAAAGATTGTGTTGTATTGTATTAATTGACGTCATTTGAACACGAAAGAAGTTGAGTAGAGGCAAGGGCGGCGGAACCACGGGGGCTAGGGGGCTATAGCCCCCCTAGAGGACGCATCTAGGGGGCCTAAGCCCCCTAGCCAGTAGCCAGCACACACCCACGTACACAGTACGCTGATACACAGAATAGATACTTCTGAGTTCTAACTTCTGTGACCTGTCAACTACTCCAAATTAAAACTGAACTTACCTGTTGTAAACACTGATATATAAGGTTATGGTCAATTTGGTTCAATTATTTGTTAGTTTGTTCTCACGTTCGAGCGTCTTCTGCCCAGTATCGGAGTGTCTCACTTATATCCCAAATAAACAAATCAAATAAACACAAAGACATAGACATTAGACATGGCAACAAGATGATGTTTTTGAAAAGGAATACTACTTTCCAAACACAAGAAAATTTTTAGATTCTGTTCAAAAGTGCTCTTAAAATGCAGGAAATGCCATTTTAGAACCCCAAAATTTCAAAAAATTTGGGGGGAGCACGCCGCAGCACATGTCAAAGTTTACGACCACGCCCCTTTAACCGGTGGTTTTGCCCCCAGCCACCCTACATTCAAAGATGTTCCGCCGCCACTGTAAGAGGCACGAGGCGATAGCCGATGCATGGAGTCCAGTCAATCAGAGCGTACGTAGAGGGCACCTTATTTTACAAATATATATACGATGATTGGTTGAGCTAAAAGGAACCTGTCAAATGCTCCTGGAAAACGTTAAAGTTTGCAATTGACGCTGGCCTTAGCTACACCTACCTATGATTTTTGTATCTACTGCGCTTGCGCGAGTAGATACTATGCTGTCATGTAGGGTCAAAAGTGTAAGTAACAATCAAAGTGTAAGTAACATGTACAATATAACAATCGGAGCCAATCAAACTGCGAGTACGAAGAGGCAGTATCGTTCGTAACCAATCAAATAGCGAATACGAAGATATAGGCGGACCGAGTTTTCCGATCTCAACATCACGTTATGACTTATGGTTTTGCGAAATGTTTTGCGATAAAACTGTAGCTTTGTTGGTGCTCACTTCAGTTTATTAATTGGTAAGTACTTTGATGATTAATTATCACAAATTTGTCGTAAGTATGACCTACCACAGTTTTCAAAAGCTAATGGTATTAATTAAATAGTAAGCCTCTTCGGGGGAAAATTGAGCCTCTTCGAAGGAGAACAAATTGTATTCAACCTCGTTCCCAGGGCCTTTTTTGAATTGTATTAAGCCTCGTTGTAAGCCTCTTCGGAGGAGAACAAATGGTAAGCCTCTTCGTAAGCCTTGTTTGTTTGTTTGTTTGTTTGTTTGTTTGTTTGTTTGTTTGTTTGTTTGTTTGTTTGTTTGTTTGTTTGTTTGTTTGTTTGTCTGTTGGTTTGTTTGTCTGTCTGTCGCCAGGATATCTCAAAAAGTATTCGACCGATTTTCGTGAACGTTTGCATAAGGGTTGGCCATAGATGAACGACCAATCCATTAAATTGTGGCTGAATTTAGCCAAAATTTGGATGAGAAATTAATAAAAATCTGACTGCAAGATTCTCCGTGTAGAAGAAATGCTTGCATATTGCGCTCATTAACCTTATTTTATGCAAATATTTTTGCATAATTTTGGTACGAGTGCAATCAAGCATTTTATTCATACATGCATGTATTGGTCTCGTGAGCTAGCCTGGTTAGCGGGATGGCTCGTTTTCTTTTTAAACCTCTCTAATAACCCGCTGGCGGAGGTATATGCTGTCTCTGACTGCCCTCTAGTTACAAATGTTACATAAAGAGCTAGCTAGATAGCGTATAGCTGCGCCTATTTTAAGTAACTTGGCCGGAATGTCGTTTAATCCTGTAGCTTTGTCTAGTTTCAAAGAATTTAATAAATTGAAACTTTCCTCTACAGTAGCTTTCTCAATAGAAAATGTAGAGCCGACTGGAGGAATATAGTCTTCAAATCAGGGCAAGTCTTCATCCGAAGGAATCAGTTGACTTGCTAAATTAGGCCTAACGCCTGTAGTATATTTATTTAAGAACGCCGGAATTTAATTGGGATTAGACAACACTGTATTGCCAGATGTTGGTTTAATACTTAATTTGGATAGAATAATTTTTGTCTTATCATGACTTTGTTTGTTGTTTTCCATATTAACTTACTATTGCCTAGATTACCTTCAATTTGTTTCAGTATCTACTGTGCATGCGAGTATATACCACGTCAGCATGCAAGGTTTTCCGATGTTAGTTAAGTAACAATAGAATATTCTTCGGGACCAAACAAATTTCAGAAGGTTTTTCCAATCACGTCCCGAGTCAGTCTGAGCAGTCTGACGCAACGCAGTAGATACATGTACGTGTAAACGTACCTATTTTTTATCAATGGTGTCCTTCCTTAGATGTAATCCACGGTATATATTACTCAATCTCAGGATCTTGCATGGAAGTCACGTCCATACAGGAAAAAAACCAAGACGGGGGCCAATGATCTACAGTACGATCTGCGCGGTCGCAGAGAGTGGGCTTACGTCAATATGTTTGCTGAGGTTTTAGAAATTTAGGCTAATTTTATTTTTAGCGGAACGGGTGGGCGCTTGCAAAGAAAGAGAACAAAGAGTGAGTCATGGTACTAGTCGTATTAGCCTTTGTGAAGACATAATTAAACCAACATTATTAAAGCAACCTGTGACCATGCATGTGCATGCAGTTCGCACTGTAAATCACCTTTAATGATACAAGGCATTCTGTTAATAATCATACTAGCAGGCCGATGCATATCGGATGGATTTTTTGATTTTTGAAATAGAACTGGAGTCTATTTTTTTCAACAAATTTTTTCAACTTGCAACAAAATCATTGTTGCGTGGCAATGTTTAATTAAGGTGAGTGGTAATACGTGCAACAACGCTTTTCAAGAGAAATGTTGCCCGTATATATATTACCTCGCCCTTACTTTGTGGGGAGCCCGCAAAGAGCTCGGAATAAAACGGAATTTAAAAAGCGTAGCATCTCATATGGCGGAGTTGCTTTGTGGAATTCCCGAAATAAGGGAATCCTCTTCTGTAAATATTTTTAAAGTAGCTATCAAACCATAAATTTTAATTAGTAATTGTGATAGTAACATAAGATTTTATTAATAGAAAGATAGATAGATTAAATTAGTTTTTGTATTGATTGTTTTAATTAGGTAATTAAATTACCTAATTAAAAGAAATTACCGTAATTTGTTTTTATTAATGTTATTAATTAGTATGAGGATTATAATAGGCACGGCCAACTTGAAACTCAGTTATTTTGTACTTTAATTATTATACTGAATGTAGCTACCGTGGATAAATTTTAATAAAATTGAAAATTGAAATTGAAAATTGAAATTGAATTCCTTTGCAAAATGATGGGCGCGCAATACCCTTCAGGATATTGCACGCACGCATCATTTTGCAAAGAAATTGGCGGGCTCTTGGCGGGCGCTCCGCACAAAGTAAGTAATGGCAAACAAAACTTGCTAGCGAGCCAACAACAGCAGAATAAGAGTGTTAAATATCCAGAAACTGTATCGATACTTTGTTGATTTAAAACACCATGTTCAGTTTGAGTGGTGCCAGTTTCTTTGAAAAATGATGCGCGCGCAACTGAAACGAAATGCATGTTCTCATCTTATTCGTCGTAAAATGAAGTACACTAGTAAACAGACGTCGCAATGCAGCTGACCAAAACACCTGAGCCCTTAGTATATGTGGCCGGTTCTCTGTTCCAAAAAGATCAGTTTTGTGAATTTGTGTAAATTTTACACCACCAAATTGCGATTATGGCAAGAGCTATTATTTTCCTTCTATCTTTATCTTATTTCTGGAGGCCTTACTCTGCTACGAATGTTCTAGGAATTAGTCCTAATAGTAAGTATACGCTTATTTTTTTGTGACAAATGTACGAAGGACGGTGGTGATATAAACGTGGCGACAGGTTGTCGTGCGGTCATTGTGAACTGGCTTTGTGAACTGGCTTTGTAAAGCGTCATCTGGCGCATCTATGCTATACTTTGTTTCTCTAATAGTTTCTCCGGGGAGCATTTTTGGATCAGTATTCTGTATACTGTATACTTTTGAACGGGTAATGGTAGTATTAATTGTGGTCAGAGTTGTCAGTTAAATTTGTAAAATATTATCACTGATCTCCACCGAAAGTTATTTATATTAAATATATATTATTCAAAGTATATAAGTATTAATATTAAGTAGTATTAGTATAAATACACAGGTAGGTGATTGTAGAAAATTGCGCGTGCTGATTGGTTGAGCTACTTCAGATTAATTCTTGATAAATCTACCTACATCGTTTATTCAAAATGGCTGCCAGCGGTAACCGGTCGTTTCGCCAATGAGTCGTTTCACCAACTGTCAGTTCGCCAACGCCGTCTCGGGTCGATTCGCCAACGTCCTTATGTCAGTTCGCGCGTGCATGTTAGTGATAAATAACAACTTATAAATTACTTAAACAACTTAATAAATAACTATTATATTTAGCAAGTATATTTTATTATTTTAACAAGTACTATATAATATGCGCGATGCTTAATTTAATCACAAGAAACCAATATTGAATGAGATTCGGTTAAAAAATCGGAAATTCTAAACGTTTATAGACGTTCATTGAAGACAAGTAATTGACAAAACTTATTAAAAACTGTTTTTACAACCTTAAACAACAAATGTTCCTTTTCATTTCAAGAGTCCCAACACTTTTGTCACTGATTGTAGTTTGATAAACGACCGGAGACGTTGGCGAACTGACAGTTGGTGAACTGACAGTTGGCGAAACGACTCGTTAGTGAAACGACCGTAATTCCTGCCAGCCCAGGGTGCATTCCATGTCAACCCCACACCGACGATAAGCTATGGGCATTCAGGTGCTGTGCCAAGGGAGATCAAGATAAACGCCAGCACTGGCAGACTTGTATAGTTGTATGGCTGTGTATATGTGCTGACTGCAGTGTGATTGTGCACCAGCACGCCAAGCACTTTTGAAACTCACACTGAAGATCTTCGGTGTGACCTACATGGAATGCACGCTGGCTGCCAGCTGATTTGTCAATGCGACTGATGAGGAAATTAATAATTTTAAGAAAATGCTGTTCCTAAAAGTACAAAAATGTGTATTTGCCTCAGGCTCCATGAATATCGGTGAATAATAACCTCAACTTCATCTTGGTTATTATACACTGATATTTTCACTTCACCTTTGGTGAATAATTGTTAAATAATACAGTAAGTATTAAGTATTTAAGTATGTACTGTAGTAAGTTATTTCTGATCTATCTCAGAAAAGTTGTTCAAGGTCTGAGGCCTTACCCATTTTTGGGTAAACTGCAGAATGCAATGACATTTTGGCCAGGGTTCGTGCCATGCTACTGATAGACTATGCCAGAGGTAAAGTACACCAACACCAGCTTGGTGTAGCCCAGATTATTTTTTTGCTGCAAAATAGCATGTACATACACCCAATACAAGGTCCAAATTAAAGCTTTTTATGAACTTTTTAACATAACATATTAACTTTAAATGTAGAAACTTTTATGAACGTAGCGTATAACTTCTTAGAACATAGCACAACTTTTCTGATGGCAGTATAACTTCTTAGAACAAAGCATAATTTTTCAGACCAAGTGACCAACACGTATATAGTGTAACTTCTTGAAATGTACAGTATAATGTAACTTACAAAATGTATAGCATAAATTTTCTGAACATAGTATAACTTATACTGTAAGAACGTAGCAAACAGTAACTATTCTGAATGAATAACTTAACTTTTCAGAAGGTAGCATAACTTCTCAGAATGTAAAGTAAAAGTAAGAAAGCAGTGTAACATTTTAAATGTAGCATAATTTTTCAGAACTTGCATAATGTTTTTCAACGTAGCATATCGTCTCACAATGAACCCCCCCCCCCCCACCACCACCACCCCCCCCCCTCGAGAATATGTGAAAATTAGTAATCTGAAAATGATATTTTCCAAATGTGAGCAAGTGAGTGAAATTCGTAATCCTTTACATCATGTGTCTCACAATTTTGTCAGACTAAATATTACTATTACCGGTAGCTAGGGCATGCTAGAATATACAGCATGACAAATTCTCTACGTAAAGCTAGGGCAAGGTTTCCTGTGTATGTTCTACGACTACCAACACCGGTGTATCATCTTACAGGCATTAATAAACTAAGTGCGAAGTGATTAGCGCCTTACCCAAGTATCAGACAATCCAATCTGGCTTTGAAGGAATATCGTATTTCACCGAATCACAAGTCTGGTAGCTAATATTGTGTGCGTTGTGGTGCTGAATTTCACCAAATAATATTGTTTTGATAAAAAAAAAATTCACCAAGGACAAAAAAATACAAAATGATGTATATTAATTAAAAGATATATAAAAATACAACACATGGGGTTTTCTTATTGCATATTTCGAGTGCCGGGTGGAAGGGTCCGTTTTGGCATGAGTACCGGGTGCCCCCACCTGGTGCCACCCACCGTGGGCAGAACCCTGTGAACATATTACAGACCACACAAAAAAATAAAAGTCTGTAAAATTAATGAAAAGACCATTTCAGAGAAAAGAGTAGTCAGTATTGTCTGTGATTAATTGAATGGCAATTTTTAATTAAACAGGAGAGTACTGTAAGTACTGGAAAAAAACAAATTTGAACCCTGGAATAGTACTGTAATGTACTATGTAGATGCCAAAGCACAATCTCACTTGCAGTATTAGAAAATAGAGATGGGCTGATCACTACAAATTACTGATTAGCCAATTTGATTAATCAGTGGCTGAGGTGTACATGTATGTAGAGGGCTGGCCAAGGCTTCAAAATATTACTTTTGATGGCATTTTTTGTTACAAGCAGGCAACCATGCTAAATCATATCGGATAGTGTATACTTTGAAGGTGAGGGGTGTTGGCAGTCGCGATTATTGATATACAGGGGGTGGACAAAAAAAAGTGGCCATCCATGCAAATATCGTTAATTTACCGTAACATTTTGAAAAACAAGAAAATATATAAAATATAGCTTTTTGAGACATATACGCAGTGAAATCTACTCCAATACAACGTTAAATCGTAATTTTAATAATTTATTTTGAAAACAGATCAACCTTTCATGATTTTAGTTACAATTTTTTATGACCAAAAATGTTGAAAATCTGGCTGTAATGTCATCTCATTTCTCTGATCTCAAAATGATCAGACTAATTTGGCTTTAGTTATAGAACACAAAAATATACCTTCGATTTGGAACGCATATTTGATGTCATACAAATTCAGACTCAGTATCTCTTATAGTACAACAAAAAAGTCACATTCCCTTTGGCGTATCACGTTTTCAAGGAGTTTGTGAATTTTCTTAATTACTTAATTCCCTTTAAAATCTATCGGCGATAGCTTGGAAAAACCGTTGACCTCTTCTAATTAAACACCTAGCTTTCTCTTTTTTTCTGGTTTTCAAAACTTACGTGACCTATCTTCAGATTAATACACGATTTTGTAATCTTTTCATAAGGAGTTTGGATGTGCACATCTTCAACTGAATAACTCTCTTATTATTCTGAACAGCGTGGACCTAAATCAGCTTTTTTAGTAACTCACTCTGTTGAAATTAGTTTTACTGTCCAAAATTGTAGAATTACACATTGGGTTAATAATGTTGTAGACTTTCTTAAATAAGTTGAAGTTACACGTATAGCAGATTCAATACACCAATTCCTATTAAAAATTGTTAGTAAATCCATGATAATACAATGTATTTTGAAAACAAATGTCTAAATTTAGGATTTTTTATCATATACGAGCAGTTCTCATTGTGTATGTCCTCAAAACATTTGGTTTTACATAAACATACTGTTCTTTCCTAAGTTGTTCCAAATTAACTATGTTTTCATGGATGGCCACTTTTTTTTGTCCACCCCCTGTATATACTAAAATTTTGAGCTTTTTGAAAGCACAATGTGATGGATGGGATATCTGTAAAGCGATGCCTATTTATGCTTGTGTATTATTTGAATTACAAATTCAGAATGCTATCCAACAAAGAATGCTAACAAAGAAAACCGACTCAATAATAAATGAAATAAAGTCTATAAACTCATATATAAACATATTGTCACAGCCATACTGTTTGCCTGGGTTGCCTGTGGTTTGTCCTATTTTATCATGCAAGCTATAAGGAAGTCCCATGGAGGTGAAAACGTTATATCCTGATGGCTGATAATGAAACAGTCCTAAAGAGCCAAAGGCCACAATCAGCAACAGTCATGACATAAGAGCCCCTATGGCTGTGGTAAAACATCTAACTGATTAATGTGTATATGAAATGAAAATTAAGTTTGTCTTATTTGGAAGAACTCTTAAAATGATAAAAGTAACGCCTTATACATTTTTTTCATATCTTACTTAGTTCTTGAGAAAATAAGATTTGTTTGATTTGCAAATACAGTGAAACCTGAATTTCGCGACCCCCATGTTTTACGACCACCTGTCATATACGACCACTTCTTCTGGCACGGACGATTTGTAGTTGAAGTATACCTGCAATGAGCGACCACCTGCGTTACGCGACCAACGACCGTTTTTTTGTGTCCCAAACAAGATATTTACCTGTTATGAGCGACCAACTCAACGTAAAACGGCCGAAATACGTTAAAGAAATACCCGTTTTTTCATAGCAAGCAAACGCGAATGCGACCACATGTGAAAACAAGAAACCGGAAGTGTTGCTCAATTACCGTGTTACCGCATTTTAGTCTTGTTTTGCTTCTCTTTTGAGCATGTGTGAATTTCTCCTGCCAAAGCCAAATACTTTTTAGTTGATGTTTGAGAGTTAATACAATGACTGAATGTCTGAACAATCCAAAACCATGAGTAATATTTGTTAACTTTAGACAAGTTGATCTTGACGATCGTTTACCGCGACAAGTTTGTATATTTTACAACGGCTTTTTAACTTGGAAAGGAAAGTGACAAAACTGAGTGTTCACATCTAAAAAATACTACTGGAAGATCGTAAATAAAGCCAAGAGCTTTTAACAAGACCAAACCAGCGCAAAAATTGAATTTGAAACGTAACAAAAACACAGCGCAAAAACTGAAGTGAACGACAGTACGAGTCGCGGCGCTGCCAAAATGGCTGCTATGACGTCACATCACTACCTGTCTGAACGACCACCTGTCCTTAACGACCACTTTTACGTGGCACCTGGGGTGGTCGCAAAACTCAGGTTTCACTGTAACCCACTGCATACGTCACACTGGTGATTTTACAATGAACTCTTGCAATGTGACGTATGCAGTGGGTTATTTGTATATCAAACAAATCTTATTTTCTCAAGAATGGAGTAAGGCATGGAAAAACTGCAAAAGATGTTATTTTATCATTTTAAGAGTTTTTCCAAATAAGACAAACTTAATTTTCAGTTCATACAGTACTTTAAAATACTGTATAGTATATTATTATATGAGAGCGGTGCTGAGAGGTGCGAATACGGAAATCCTGCAATCTGATTGGTTCATAAGCAGTTGGATATTTCCCGTATCCACCCACTCAGCGCCGAAAGATATAAAAAACTTAGTTTATCGGAAAGAACCCGATATCGGTCCAATATTTCACTAGTATGTACAGACCTCACGCTCGGTCAATAAATAGTTAATATTCTTTTGTTTCACTAAAAATATCTCTCCCCTCCCTCCCCATACATGTCTAACCATAGCCCCTGGTCAACAACCAGGCTGACACCCCTCCCCACCTAATTGTCAGGCTTGTGAACCACTGACTGACTAGTGTGTAAATTATATACATGACATTTGTACAGTACTACCCCTGTAACCTTTTGACACTTTGCTTTCACTAGTCACTGGGGTTTTTTTGTCTTTTTTATTTCTGATTTTTTATTTCTGATTTTTTAATCTTGCAGGATTACCATTATATGATGCTAGTAAAGATTTTACATGTCTAGATGGATCAAAAGTATTACGTTTTTCCAGTGTAAATGATGATTATTGTGACTGTGCTGATGGATCTGATGAACCAGGTGCAGTAATGCATTATTAACCCATTCCTAGTTCCTACCTGAGCTGGCCAAAAATGACCCCTTTACTGTTTTATCTAACGCCAGATCATTTTACTTGTCAAAGGGACAACCAGCACAGATATTCTAGGCAGCACCATTGCTGTCATTAAATTTATGTGCACTTAATTGTATCATAAAATTAGTAATAGGCATTTGTTATTAATCCTTCCATTCCCATCAGTGCCATTTGGCACTTTTATTTTTTACTCTAACGCCAGATGATTTTACTCACCAAGGGGAGACCTTCTGACAGAGGGGATGTTAAAGGGTTAAAAGAAGTGTCAGAAACACAACAGTTTAACTTTTACCAGTTGGTCTTATGGTTTAGCGTAATCAGTCTGCAGCTTGGAACATGTCAATAAAATACTTCAACGGATTTTAACGTCTCGCAACTGAATGTAACATACAGTACAGTGTTACAGATACATGTACATCAGAATGTAACATGTCATGACAAGTTGGAAAGTAACATAATAGATTCCTTTTAGATACTGTACACGCATCATCCATGTTTGTTTTAGCAGCAGCCTTTAACATCACTGAGAAGCTCCATTTATAGAGCACATCTGTTTTGCTCAGGGCAAGCGTTGATGCTCTGATAATGCGATAATATAGCCTTGTTGACTGGTGCCAAGGGAAACATCGAGTTTTACGGACCCGAATGCTTCAATGTTACCCGCGGGCTTTCTTTTGGCAGAGAGTTCCAATCTTTCGCTCCTGTGTACTTGAACATTGTTTGACCCATTTTACTTTTTACTTTCGGGAGATGCAGCATTGTTTCGTCTCGAAGTTCCCCATTTCGTAGGGTACTATTTTAATTTCAAAACACCTAAAATTTGCTGAGGACAACCTAAATGGTTTAAGATTTTAAAAATTATTATAAATCTAAAAAATCGTTTCCTACTGTATAGAGATAAAAGTTTCAGTTTGCTACACATTTCCTGGGTGCATTTTTTTCTTCCTTCTTGTAAAATAATCCTCATAGCTCGATTTTGGATTTGTTCAATGCGTCTTGTTAATGTGGAACCGCGGTCATGCCACACAACTGAGCAATAGGCAATAATTGGAAGAATTGTTTGTTTGCAGATCCTGAATAAAACATCTTTTGGTAGGAACCCAGAAATTCGGTTCAAAAAATTGAGTCTGGAGTATGATCTGATGCAATAATCATTGTGTATTCACGTGAACAACGCATGATTAAAGCAGACGTCTTGTTGACGTCAGAGGGAAACGGTGCAATGTTTCCCTGGGCAGAAAGAAACATTGAGTTTGTTGATCAACACGTGACCTGATGATTTGACCAATAGGATTTCATCTTTGGCAAACGAAAGTCTTTGGTATATAACAATGGTAATTGCCACCCACCTGCATGAACTTTTGGTAAAGTCCTGGGTGACGGTAATACACATGCAACAAATAGTGGTTAGAGGTGAGCCGATGTTAAAAAAAAGCCGATTGCCGATACCGATTGTTAAGAGCCGATATTTCCCCACCAGCGGCCGATTAATCGGCAAAACCGATGTTTGCTAACCTGATGCTCAGTGCTCCCGTTTTGTCGTTTTATTCATCTCAAGTTTCGCAATGAGAGGAAGTCATCAAGCCAATTCTCGTATTTTGAGCGCAACAAAACAAACAGAAAACAGTCAAGTAGTCAGCAGTATTTCCTTTATTTAAAATATTTTTGTGTCAACAACTCAACAAGCGCAAAAATGCCAAACAAGGTAAAGAAATGAAGTATACGATACGCCGTACCACAGACGCTCGCTCCCCGATTTTGACGGGAGGGTTGCGGGCTTGCGGCTGTACACAGGCTATGATAAACGAGGACGAGAGAGCAGAAATACGAGGACGGGAGTCACGAGACAGCCGATCCGATGGTGAAAGACAATCGGCCGATGACCGATTGTGAGAAAAACTAGCCGTTAATCGGCTCTGCCGATGTTTTGCCGATGATCGGCTCACCTCTAATAGTGGTCTTAGTTAAAATCCTCCTCCAAAGTTTCGCCCTCAACAGTATAACAGCTTGGGCTACATGTACATGTATGCTCAATTTAAAATCATGATCTAGTATATTTTTTGAGAGTAGAGTATCAGTTGCAGGGGGGAATGGGTTATACAGTGCATTGCAGCACTAGAACTTGCTTCTACTTCTTGCAATGCTTGCTGCAACAAAAATGTACATATCACTTTTAAAGATTGTGGGGTGCATGTGTTGTGTTACACCATGCAATTTCTCAGACAATTTGTGTCACAACAAAATTGCAAGACAAGTTGCACAAAAACCGACATTATTAGTGATGATCAGTTTTTTGTTTCATTTCTAGGGACGTCTGCCTGTCCTAATGGTCGATTCTTTTGTCAGAATAATGGGTATCTCGCTGTACTTCTGCCATCTTCTAGAGTTAATGATGGCATTTGTGGTAAGTATTGAGTGTCAAGAACGAAATAATGAGACCTGACAGGCATACAATAATACAGACCCTTACGAAAAATGTCTAGAAAATGGGCGAATTATTATTTACATTCATTCAATATATTACATATATAATATATATTGATTATTATTTTAACTACATGTAAGTACAATAATTAGAAGTGTATCAATATGTCTTGTATTTCACCTTGGAAAATATTTTCTTAATTCATATTATATTAATTTTTCAGACTGCTGTGATGGTTCTGATGAGTACAGTAAAGAAGGAGTTTGTCAGAATAATTGTTTGTAAGAACTGATGTAATTGTTTTAATTTCGCGTGTGCTGTTAGCGCGCTGCCTCTCACCAAAAAGTTAAGCCCGGTTAGACGTGGTTAGTACTTGGATGGGTGACCGCTTCGGAATGACCCCGTTGTCGGGCTTGGAACTCATGTGAGTAGAGTTGTAGTTGATCTCTCCTGTGCTTCGAGGGTTTTTCGCCGGGTTCTCCGGTTTTCCTCCCTCCATAAAATCAACACCTAACATCTTACAGTAGCTGTGATCCGTGGTCTGAACTGTGTCGTATATGGCGGCTGCCTGCATGGAGCGCCTTTGATATGCCTCGACACGGCCACGTTGATATGCGTGCTTCGCAATTCAGCCGCTGGCTGCAAGTAAGGATGATTAGCCCTTTATCTGACGAAGAGCTCCGATAGAAACGTCGGTTTTTCATTACTAAAAATCTCGGCAGTTTACCACACTTTGCTTTAATTGTTTTAATTAATGCCGGTTTCATTTTACGTTATACGGAATGTGCAATTTATAACATTATTGTGGTCAAATTAGAGAAAACTGCATTTAATGTATTTCATTAGATTTACATACTTTATTTAAGACAAGTACCAATTAGAATGAGACGCATTTTTTAAAAATGGTCGGTTACAGTTTCGATAATACTCGGTGAACAGCTACAGTAGACATAATAAGTAATACTGTAGATAAAACATGAGCAGCGATCTGTATCTGATTTACAAGGCGAGCTGCAAACGAGCCGTAGTAAATCAGATACAGATCGGCTGTGAATGCTTTATCGTACTTATCAAATGGACGCATCTAAATAGCCATGTTTTCAAACTATTTTTCAAGTTGGAGTGATTTTAGCTAAGTAAATTGAGGAAAAAGTTTATGTAAATCAGGACGAATCTGTACGCGATTTACGGATATATCTGTAAATATATTGATTAAACATTCATTTCTTTTGCATTTTCTTCATGAATTTTTAATGAATTTGATAACGTATTTTACTTTCATTGGCAATACTGCAAACGATTTTAGTCGTTACAGGGAGAATCTACCGATGAGAAAGGGTTCTACAAACTTAGTCATCGTCGTCACGTCTCAAAATACAGTTGCAAAATTTGTCGTACACATATCAATTCAAGTGTCTCTTTAGGGTTTTATACCAGTGCGCAATTTGGTTGAGCAAATTTCTATATAGTATATACTATAGGTAATACCAGCAGGTAATCGCATGTTCATGGGCTTGAGTGAAATTTAAGGTTTAATTTAAAAAGACATTGTGTTTGCGCCGCGAAACCATGACGGATTTGCAGCTATACTGTGAACGCATTACCAATAATATACTGTACCGATAATGCCGAAAATGTCTGTACTTGTGCAGTAAAAGTAAAATATCTATTATGTATTCGATTGTTTAGAAATATCAATAGTTATCGAAATATTAAATAATAAACTACATCAGCGTAAAGAGGTTCATTTATCTCCACTGCATGTACAGTATAACGTACATGTACAGCTCGTTATATCATTTTAACTATACATCTCATATACAAACACTTCCGCAGGCTTTCTGGCGATCCTACTTTTTCTGCACTCTCCTACTTTTCCTACTTTTTATGCAAAATTGCTCGGTTTTCCTACTTTTTCACTTAAAATCCTAGGGTTTTTTTTGAAAACTGTTTCGTGGAATCATTACGTTTTGACTTGATACTGCCAAGAGGAAGTAAAACTCAGAACTAAAACTCGGTTGGCTGTAGGGGAAGAGGAGGCCACTTTTGTATATTTCATTTTAGTAAAAATGGGGTTAAATTGTATTTTTGTGGTGTTGTCATTCGAAATTAATCACAAAAAATTCCTACTTTTGTCCTACTTTTTAGTACGTTTTCCTAAGTTCTTCCTACTTTTTCGGAAAATTTTAGTCCTACTTTTGTCCTACTTTTTTTACCAACACCTGCCAGAAAGCCTGCTTCCGCTTAGGAAGTACATATGAATTTACAACCGTAGCTCTCCATCCATTCCTCAGTAGCTCAATGCCAATCATTAACGCGTTAATTGCCTTACCCGTCAATTATATAGATGGTTCTCGTCTGGAGCTAATATTAAACATTTTATGAGTACCAAACGTGTACATATACAACTCATCTCGACTCCACTGTTTTTAATATATCTTAAATTACATGTAACTTCATGATGATGTAGTTCACTGTTGCATTTAGTGTCTTTTCATTTTTTCATTTTCCAGAGAACTTGGAAAGGAATACAGGGAACAGAAAAAGAAAGAAAAGGAAGTATTTAATGAAGTAAGCACTTTAACAATATTTCTTATAATTACAGTACATGTACATTTAATGTTTCTTACAAATTCAATCATTTCTTTGCTGACTAAAACGATGCAGACTTTATACTCTTTTTACTCTGGCTAATGCCAGACGATTTAACTTATCAAGGGAAGAACACTCAGTTGCCGAAAAGTAGTACAGCTGCAGTTTAACGGGACACCACTTGGTGTCAAACACTAAGACTGAAGGTTCAGCCTCACCATATAAACCCTGACCCTACAGACACCTTTTCAGGCGGTCAGCGGACGAGTGGTGTCAACCGTTTAACACTAAGGAGACTGGAACGATAACTCGCTTGCACGTTTTGAAGCCAAAAATGGCGGGCATGGGGGCCGCCATGCACGTCGCCCCCAGTCCCTTTTACTTTATAGCCGAGAAAAAACGAAGCTAAATTTGGTGAAATGGGTTGCAAAAACAGCTTGAAATCAAAGAAAAACTGAACTTGTTAACCACTTTCAAGCTTAGATCAAATTCCAATATACCATAGATATTTAGTTAAACACTGACATGACGAGTAAAGACAAGAAAAACCGTAAAAATATAAGCTCTCAAATGAAAGTCAACAATACGCAACCAAAATTGCCATGGTTTGGACAAATATAAAGAAAATACATAAGAATCCCAGGTTTAAAATGAACAGTTTGTTTATAAAAACAGTTGGATTTTAAATTTCTCACTTTTCAGTAGGAAAAAACCCAACAAAATGCACTTTGCCGCGTGTTATTACAGCTCTGGAGTTACTCTTCGCATCGAGAAATGTCAGATTTAGCATTTCTACAACTGAGACTTGAGTTAAAGCTATGATTTAGCCATAATCTTATTACTAATTCTTGGCATGACAGCCTTCAAACGTTTGAGATAACAAAGAAAAATAGGAAAAACCTGCATTTTCCGTGCGAGTTTCGGACTCGAATTTTGCTTTTGTTCGGTGGATATTTCGTCGTTCAATCCATTTTTGTGGGTAGAAATAGTTCAGATACAAGGCTGATAAGCCCAATACGTACTACAGTAGCTTCGTCGTTATCATCATAGGTCTACAAAATTGTCTATTTTCTGGTTGTTTTTTGCAGCGAGTTTTCAGTTTTTCATTGTGCACTTCATACGTTCTGTGGACGTGCATGGCTACCCCCAGCGGCCAGAAGTTTGGCTTCACTTAATCATAGGGCCTGTCTTATGGAGTTAGCGTTCCAGTTTAATTGCATTCTACAATCTTGGACAAAAGTCCTTGGGACATCATTTGAAAATCGTCAACAACGGCAAAATGTTCCAACAATTTTGTCCAGGATGGTCTGAAAATTACGAATTCTTAAATTTTCAACAAAGCACAGTTTTTTTTAGCTTTGTAACATTACAAAAGATCTACAGTCCAATAAAAGAATCCCTGTCTCTGCTCCCTCTTACCTCCTCAATGAGGAAGGGATCACAGGAGCAGAGTCTCTGCTGAGTTCCCACCCGCACCAGTACCACCCACACGGGAGCTCTTACTTAATTTGCATATTGCCCGACCCTTCTATACTCGACAAACAATCTGTTGCTCGTGCACCTGGGAGCGTATTTGTGTGATTTTTTAGCAAACTGTTCACAATTGCCGCGTCCAAATGTTTTTTTTGTTCCATTATGTCGCATTCGCCATTTTCAGACATGTAGCTCAAGAGGTTTACTGAATCTGTGCATGTAGCTGTACTGTAATCTAAAAATTTTATTCTGATGACTCAGAGATGTTTGCTTAGTCGTTTTAACCGAACGTGTGTATATTTTATCAAGCGGCAAAGTTAAAGACGTTTGGTTCTTGGTTCATTACAGGGAGTAGCTCTTCGACAAGAATTTTCGCAGCAAGGAAAAGAAAAGAAAGAACAAAGACTGGTAACTTGTTTATTACTATTGTTTTAATTAAGTAGAGTGCTGCGTTGGCAGTGTTCTGAGTATGTACAATACAGTATATTGCAAGGCGTAAAGGTTGTGAACTGCTTTTGAACTGACGGTTTAGATCAAGCTGTTTTTCTGATTTGAATTATATCTACTGTGATCGAATGGAAAGTAGTGGACTACAAGAAGCAAGACAGCAATTGCATTTAACAAAGGATGGAGACTTTCTCATCATACTTGCGTTTGCAGAAAAACTTCGACCTAACATCTACATGTGTGCGATGGGAGAGAGCGGTCAAAATGGAACAGAAGCTATTCATAGGAACGTCCTGGTGTAGTGAGTAATGCAATTCATACTGATCCACACTATGGGTCTACGTTACAGCCAAACCAGATGTTCTTCACCGCGCGACCTTGCAATATTAACAGCAACATTGCAATGTGGACTTGCAAACGGTTCACGGCGATTTCTTGGCAAGTTGCTAAAAATTCGTATTTTAAATTATTAGTCGAGGAGGAGAAGCGAGAAAACGTCGACCACGTAGCACCCACTACACAATAGTTTTGACTCCAGATTATAATAGGCTGATACCCATAGAACATTGCTACGTCAGTCGTACTCACAAATTGTGGGGTCAGTGGCCTGCTACATAGAGGGGGTGGGTGACAGACTTAAAGTGCACATGAAACGAAAATTAAGTTTGTCTTATTTGAAAGAACACTTAAAATGACAAAATTTCTTTTTTTGCAGTTTTTAGTTTCCTTGCTTTGTTTTTGAGATATGTTCGTTCGTTTGTTTGTTTGTTTGTTTGTTTGTTTGTTTGTTTGTTTGTTTGTTTGTTTGTTTGTTTGCTTGATTGCTTGTTTGTTTGTTTGTTTGTTTGTTTGTTTGTTTGTTTGTTTGTTTGTTTGTTTGTTTGTTTGTTTGTTTGTTTGTTTGTTATATATATATATATATTAAGTGTTCTTTCAAATACACTTGAACGCGGCACTTTAAAGGCAGTGTTATTGTGTTACAATATTAAGGCCTACTGCCTACTGCAGTGTAGCATCGTGTTTAAACCTGGTTGGCGAAGTCCGATTAATTTTATACACCACGATGAATCTGCCCCATTGAATTCAATCGGTTTTCTGATACAGTGAGTTCTTCGTATTATTATTTTTTACTCGTTTGGTGACGCTCTGTTGCAGAATGAATTTGGGGAATTACAAATACAAGCTGAAGAAAAGAAACAACTGGCTGACCAACTTAAAGGTACCAAACATAATTGTCAAATTCAAATCCACAGTGGCATTTGGTTTAGCATCTTTTTTATGTGCGCAGACAAAACCTAATTGTTTTTCTTGTTACTTAGTTAACTGAGCACGTTCGTTCGTTCGTTCATTCGTTCGTTCGTTCGTTCGTTCGTTTCGTTGTTGTTTGTTTGTTTGTTTGTTTGTTTGTTTGTTTGTTTGTTTGTTTGTTTGTTTGTTTGTTTGTTTTATTTATACATGTAATTATTAAAATAGCTCACAAAGAATCCGTAGAAGCTTTGGAAAAAGCAGGGAAAGAAAAACTTGACGACGAATGGGAAGGTAAACAATTATATTCTTGTATGTTGACTGTAGATTTGGGAGATGGTGGTTTAGGGGTAGTTTATTTTACGAAATATCCAGGCGCACTTTTTGGGTTTCAAACTTGCATGCATTATCTATTTTTTCTATTTTTTTTCTTTCATTTTTACAAAAAACTGGAACCACCTTAAGTCCATTTAAAGTTTATTTCTAATTTTGAGCTTGTATATTTTTATAGAAGTAATAAGCAAATTGAAAGCAGAGAGAGAAGTAGAACGTGCCACTGCTGCTTTTAATACGCTGGACATTGATGAGAGCGGAAGGTATGTATACAATATTGCTGGCTGAAGGCACTGGCGAAGCTAAACCAAGCTCTATATATACTGGTCATGTTATGCAAATTTAAAGTTATCAATGTTACCGTAGAATTTCCAAAGTTGCGTCCCCCCCCCCCCTCGTTACTTTCGGGATAAGCACCATCGAGGCGCTGCTTTTAGGAAGCCGTTACTTTCAAATACAAATGATTAATTCTTTGAAAATTTTCATGGCGATCATATATAGATAAGTTTTGTGGAAACTCCACGGAAAATATTTATTTGCTAAGCTTTCGGTAAATATTTATTCGCTTAGTTTATAAATGACGTGAGCCAACAACAGCTTATTGTTATTGCTCTGATGAAGGCCTCAGTCAACAGGCCGAAAGCTTAGCAAATAAATATTTTACCACTAAATATTTTATCTAAATACAAATGAATTACTACACATACACATGCTTATTTGGCGAGTTTGTTTCTGTTTAATTATACAAGGACACGAATTTGAACTGTGTATTTAAAACCTTACATTACATCCATGCACGTGTTTACTGTTTATACACCGTGATTTCATGGGCTTTCTGGATTTGTGGCTAATGTCAGTCCATTACACTTTGTGAGCATCTTTTTCAGATAAAACGTTATGTTGGTTAAATGTAACGCGTTACTTTCGGGTAGCCGTTACTTTCGGGGGGACGCTACTTGGGGAATCTATTGAAATACATAATTACCAATGATAGTCAGAAATCAAGCAAATTATATCTTCTGCAGCCACGCAATAATTACGATTTAAATATGCATTGACTTAAAAGCCTTAGTGGTCAAGGTAAAGGTCATGCTAAATATGAGCAAAATTTTTTCCGAAGTATCTGCTTGTGGTAATTTAAATTGAATAGCTTGTCTATAGTCGCTATCCTAAGGTCATTTAAAATTTGCATAGCATGACCATGCAGTTGCTAGACTTACTGTAGCTTTGCTTTGCTACTGGCTGAAGGTAGATCACACTTGTAAAACAAGCAAGAGCCGAAACGCAGGGGCACAGGAACAAGCATATGAATAACTGACTGTTAACGGACGTAAAATATGCCGCAGAATAGAACCTGGGTACGAATTTGCTCATAACAAAACGAAGAGAAATGTTTTCTTCCCATGCCCGCACAGAGAATAAAACCCGTGGCAAAATAAAAAATGGGTCCCCCAACCCCCATGCAAAAATTCAGCATGTCATTTCATGTAATTAAGGTCTTCGTTAAGGTTTGCAGACTCATTTCGGTAAACGCTCTCAATTCGTCAGAATTTATGCTACAAAAATAAAATAGATATCGTTAGGAAGCTATTAATTTGTAGAATACAATGTTGTATTTGATTTTGCGATAAACACAAGCCAATAATAGTTGCGGATTTTTCAAGTAAAACCAGAGAGCTTTACTCGGGGCGACTTAAGAACAAAGCGTTTTATTTGTTCAAACAAATTTTTAGGCAGTTTGATTCCGAGATAAATTTCCAGCAAAACAGTGTCAGCGGTTTTTTATTTATTGCCTGGTTTCGATTTTATGACTTATTTTGCCCAAATGTTAGTCGAAAAACAGCATTTTCAAATTTGGTCGTCAATAAAATCAGCAAAACTCGACATATCAAAAAACGCTGACACTGTTTTGCTGGAAATTTATCTCGGAATTAAACTACAAAAAAGAGTCGCCGCGAGTGAAGCCCTCTGGTTTTAATTTAAAAATTCACAACTATCATTGGTTTGTGTTTATCGCAAAATCAAAGACAACATTGTATATAGCTTTCTAACGATATCTATTTTATTTTTGTGGCATAAATTCTGACGAATTGAGAGCGCTTTACCGAAATGACCTTGCAAACCTTAACGTTGTTAGGCGGGCCTTTTGAGCAACCTTCGTACCCAGGGTCTTATAGAGCGGAGATAAGACCCTGGGGGCGCAGCTCAAAAGGCAACGTCGTACGATGCAAACTGTCCCAGGAAAGGAATGGAAAAGGAATGAGATATAGATACAGAGGAATTACACTAATGTGGCGAAAATCAATACATTTACAATTAAACCACGAATTTTATCTTGATATTACGATTTGATTTTCTTATCTTCATTGTATATAGTATTACAATAGAAGAGTTGACCAAAGCGACGACTCTTGACAAAACGTATACAGATGAAGAGGCAAAGGTATTACTATAGTATTGTCGTGGTGTAATTGGTATATAGACCGTAAATCGAGATTAGCTCGAACAAGCAAGATTTCAAAGAGTTCCTTCCTCCCCTCCTTTCCCTCCCTGTCCTTCCTCCTCTTTCTCCCCTTCCTCTTCTTTCTCCTCTTCCGCCTTTTCTTCCTCTTCCTCCTCTTTCTCCTCTTCCTACTCTTTCTTCTCTTCCTCCTTTTCTTTCTTTTTCCCCTCTTCCTCCTCTTCCTTTTCCTCCTCTTCCTCCTCTTCCTCTTCTTTCTATTTCTTCTCCTCTTTTTTCTCATCCTCTTTCTCTTGTTCCTCCTCTTCTTTTCTTTTTTCTTTTCTTCCTCTTTCTCCACTTCTTTTTTCTTCTCTTCTTCCTCCTCTTCTTCACCTCTTTCTCCTCTTCTTCCTTTTCCTCCTCTTCCCCATCTTTCTCCTCTTCCTTCTCTTTCTCATCTTTCTCTTCTTCCTCCTCTTTCTCCTCTTCCCTTCCTCCTATTCTTTTCCCTCTTTTTTCTTTCCTCTTTTATTTTCCCCCTCTTTCTCCTCTTCCTCCTTTTTCTCCTCCTCTTCCTTTTTCTCCTCTTTCTCATCTTCTTCATCTTCCTCCTCTTCTTCCTTTCTTCTCCTCTTCTTCCTCCCCTCTTTCTCGTCTTCCTCCTCTTTCTCCTCTTCCTCCTCTTCCTCCTCTTCTTCTTCTTTCTCTTCTTCCTCCTCTTCCTCCTCTTTCTCGTCTTCCTCCTCTTTCTCGTCTTCCTCCTCTCTCTGCTCTTCCTCTTCTTTCTCTTCTTCTTCCTCTTTCTCGTCTTCCTCCTCTTCTTCTTTCTTCTCCTCTTCTTCCTCACCTCTTTCTCCTCTGCCTCCTCTTTCTCCCCTTCCTCCTCTTTCTCCTCTTCCTCCTCCTCTTCTTCTTCCTCCTCCTCTTCTTCTTTCTCCTCTTCCTCCTCTTTCTCCTCTTCCTTCTGTTTCTCCTCTTCCTCCTCCTCTTCTTCTTCCTCCTCTTTCTCCTCTTCTTTCTCTTCATCCTCTTCTTCCTTCTCCTCTTCTTTCTTCTCCTCCTCTTTTTTCTCCTCTTCCCCCTCTTTCTCCTCTTCGTCTTCTCCTTCCCCCTCCTCCTCTTTTTCTTCCCCCTCCTCCTCTTTTTCCTCCTCTTCTTTCATCATCATCATCATCATCATTGTCGTCATTATAGTGCAATAGTGCATTGCTCTGACGACCGATTACCTGAGAATTATAAAATTTTGCATTTTACTTAATTAACTACATGTTCTGTATGTTTTCAAAAATCCATAGAACACGTAGTCTAATCAATTGGGTGTCAAATATTACTCGCAGTTCTTTTAGTTGGAACGAGTATTACGAAAAGAGATTACCAATGCGTTTCTTATACTTAATATAGGATTTGATTGGAGGTCGTGATTCAGTTGGCAAGGAATTGTTCGTTTCGGAGTTGTGGAACAGTACTTTCAAAGATAAATTTTCCATGGCTAAGGTAATTGTAATAAATTCATGCTTCCGGTGAGGCTTGTTGCTCGATATCGTCATGGTTAATATGGTGTGCTCGATGTTACAATGCTGCGAGTCTTTTTGCTTTTGGCACCTTTGTTTTGGTGAAGGTGTTCTTGGACGTTCATGGTAGATTTTGAACGGCAATTTGACTTAGTAGTTGATCAGTAAGGTGACTGACGGTGAATATATGCTCATAATGCTTTCAACTGCACGAACAAATAATTATCAATTATTGGACGAGTCTGAGCAAAATATCATGATTTGTCAGTGGCGAGCTACTAGTTATTCGCCGATGCCGAAGGCAGAGGCTGATATTTTGCGATAGACGAGTTCAATAATTGATTTATCATTCATAAAATAGTTAAAAATTTGAGATTCCTGAAGTTAGAGATCGCCATTCCTCTCTCTGTCTTCGGCATACTAAAATCTTCGAAAGACTTACTTTTTGTTGGCACGAGTCTTGCGTTTTATCTCACTAAATCTTCCTTTTAACTATTTATTTTCTGAAGTATATTGTCGTTATGGATGCTTCCAAATACTCTCGATTACTTCCTCGATTAGCCACCGCCATGTTTACGAAAATTATTTGCAGTCAGCAGCACTATCGCTAGTGTGCATGCTCATAAAATTATTTGCACTCAGTTATTTGCGGGTGAATTAACCAATCAGAATGCGGGATAGGCACCAAATGAATGATAATAGTAAATAGAAGCGCTCAAAGCGCCCGACTTTAATCCCAATATAAAAAACTGCATTGTCAGTATCACATTTAGTTGCGTAGCTTCTCTGCGTAGTAGTTATTTGTCGACCAGTCACTACCTGTTTTGGCTATTTGTAATTTTTGTGCCTATCCGACTACGTCAACTTTGCGTGATGAACTCGTGTCGCATAAACACTTTTCAGTGTTCAGTTTTTACGGACTTGAGATAAACGCTTTTTGTCTATACAGCAGCGCGGCGCATATCTTACAACCAAACTAGTCTGTAAAATAGCGTACTGGCAAGTTTGGGCAGTGTTCGTCTGCGCGCAGACCCACTGACCCAATTTGTTTCTGCGCGCAGACTAACTCACTAACACCAAACTGGCCAGTACGCTATTTCGTCTAGCTATTGATATATTACCTTACAGCTTTAATAGATACAATATAAACAACTTGCGATCGAATGACGATATCCTACACTAAGTGATAGACCTAAACTAAACCTTTATGTCTGTGATCAATATCGTTTGATTTTGTTGGTAGTCTGTATCACTGATATCCATCAATATTATTCACTTGAAATGTTAGCGTTAGATCTTAACTACCTCAACAAGTGAACGTAGTCTAAAGAAAAGAAATTATGTGTAGAGCTTTTTGTTGCTTTTAGTTGTTTTTGGTCAGTGCTATTGGTTGTTTTTTGGTTGTGTTTTTTTGTTTTGTTTTTTGGTTGCTATTGGTTGTTGGGTTTTTTTGGTTGCTTTTGGTTGCTTTGGTTCTTTTTGGGTTTTTTTTGTTGCTTTTGTGTTTGATTTTGGTTGTTTTTTGCAAAGCTTTACTTTGCAGTATTGTGATGAGTTGGCAAAATTCACACGATACAGCGATACATAGTGTAAACATTACGGGGAGTGACCTATAAGTGTAGCAACGGAATTAGACAGACATGCAGACAGACAGACAGACAGACAGACAGACAGACAGACAGACAGACAGACAGACAGACAGACAGACAGACAGACAGACAGACAGACAGACAGACAGACAGACAGACAGACAGACAGACAGACAGACAGACAGACAGACAGACAGACAGACAGACTCACTCACTCACTCACTCACTCACTCACTCACTCACTCACTCACTCACTCACTCACTCACTCACTCACTCACTCACTCACTCACTCACTCACTCACTCACTCACTCACTCACTCACTCACTCACTCACTCACTCACTCACTCACTCACTCACTCACTCACTCACTCACTCACTCACTCACTCACTCACTCACTCACTGACTCACTGACTCACTGACTCACTGACTCACTGACTCACTGACTGACTCACTGACTGACTCACTGACTCACTGACTGACTCACTGACTGACTCACTGACTGACTGACTGACTGACTGACTGACTGACTGACTGACTGACTGACTGACTCACTCACTCACTGACTGACTGACTCACTGACTGACTCACTGACTGACTCACTGACTGACTCACTGACTGACTCACTGACTGACTCACTGACTGACTCACTGACTGACTCACTGACTGACTCACTGACTGACTCACTGACTGACTCACTGACTGACTGACTCACTGACTGACTCACTGACTGACTGACTCACTGACTGACTCACTGACTGACTCACTGACTCACTGACTGACTGACTCACTGACTCACTGACTGACTCACTGACTGACTCACTGACTGACTCAGAGCTGTGGGGACGAGATTGCTCCTGCTCGTCTATAATATTCCAACAAAAGGTTGTGGAGGTTCTAGACAAGCTGCTTTTTTATATCTAGCCAGAGATTGAGGTTTAAATTTAGAGAAAAGTACACGGTTTAGAGTAATCTTTTTGTTTATGAATAGGTACGAAGTTTTGAGGGAGATTTTTGTACTGCTGACAATTTCAATTGTGTTTAGCCCAACGAAGGGAAGGTGGAAGAAGAGAGTTCAGTCGAAGTACCTCCAACAGATATTGCTCCTTCTGCTGTTGAGACTCCAGAAGTGGAAGCTGAAAGTGATGTTGAGGACGAAAAAGATCTTGATAGTGTAACTGGGATGGATGACGATGACGAAGAGGTGGACGACGACGATGAAGAAGATGACGAAGTGGCACCACCTGCGCCACTTAGCGGTAAGATTAACCTGTTGGGAACCCTATATCAGGCTCCCCTAGATTTCAAGCACTTTTTTCACTATACCTATACAGCACTAACTTCTGGATACTTCAACTTTTATATGTACACCAATCTTCTTCAAATACTTTCCCAGTACTACAGCTTAAACTTTAGCCTTCGCTTTCCCCAACTTTCTTACTTCTTCAGCCAAACCCTGATTCTCAATTTCTCTATCATGTTTTATTTTCACTAAACTGTCTCCAGGATTATTATTACCTCGTGCGTGCGCATGTGCCGAATTATCTGTCTGTCTGTCTGTCTGTCTGTCTGTCTGTCTGTCTGTCTCTCTGTCTGTTTGTCTGTCTCTCTGTTTCTCTGTCTGCTTATCTGCCTGTCTCTCTGTCTGTCTGTCTGTCTGTCTGTCTGTCTGTCTGTCTGTCTGTCTGTCTGTCTCCATCCTCCTTCACTGCAACTAACAGCCTCTCCTTGCTTTCCCGTTTGTACACAAATACGTTTTCTTTATCCATCTCCACACAATCCTTCACACTAATAAGTCCTCTCCCGCCTCCCTTCCTTAGGTATAATCTGTCAACATCTGCTTGAGGATGTAGTGCACGATAGATATTAAGTAACTCTCGTTTTCCTATCTCGTTTTACTAGATTCTAGTGATGAAGATGGGTTACCAAAAAAGCCGGATTACGACGAGGAAACTAAAAAGCTTATTGAAGGTATAGTTAGCGCGCGGAATGAACAAACAAGTAAGATTATTTTTTAAGGTAGATTTTTGTTAGCCTTTCATTGGTGTCCTTCTTTTTGGCACGGTGTTTTATAGTGGCTTTATTGTAGCCTAAAACTGGAGTTTAAATTTCAGCTGTTCGGATAATTTTAAGAGCTAATACAAGGGACAAGACAAAATACTCTATTCACATTTCACACCTTGCAGAATACAAACAAATTTATGTATAACATAGATGTAATACAATGCCATTTCTGATTGGCTACCTACCGTGCGTGCTCCATTTAACAATTAGACAACGAGGCCGAGTTCGCCTCGTTGACTATCTGCTCATAGAAAACGAGGACGAGTTGTCTAATTGTTTTAGTATCAACCATAAACAAGTCTTATCAAACATTGTTCTAAATGTTCAGATAGTTTTACCTTTTTGTTTGCAGAAGTCTCCCCATACATAATGCAGAGCAGTTCGATGGCGTATGGTAAACAATCGCTCACAAAACACAAGATTGTAACTACTTTGCTTCAAATTTGGTGTAGATATACTCCATAGGCATAAGCGAATTCATTTTCTTATTCGAAAATGTCAAACTGAATATATTTCCATTACTTTCGACCCAATGTTTTCTTCACTCGTACAAAAATTTTAGCAGACGCCATGTTTGATTTTTTAGCCTAGTTTCCAGGTTTTGCTTTTGGCGTGAATATGTCTGATTGGTCAAAATAGGAGCATTCCAGCTATAAGAAGGTTTATCATTGGATAACGCTACTATGGTCTATGATCAATAGACCATGGTAGCTCAGCCAATCAGAAAGCCGGATTTGTAAACGACCCCCAGTTGGTTGATACTAAAACTCGATGGAGCACGGTAATTTCAAATGTAGTGAGAAAATCATTTTTAATCAGCGAAATAAATATTGTTTTCCGTTGTTTTGTGTCTGATTCTCTGTTATAAAATAAAAGGTTCATGGCTTGGCGTGCTCCATTGAGATTGAGTTATAGATGCACTTGGGAAATTGGAGAGCACTCAAAAATCTAGATACGCCTCGACCAACTCTTACGCTTTTTTCGTGCTCTCCGAACTTCCAGCGTGCATCCCATAACTCGATGGAGCACGCTAAACCATGAACCATTTCTTAAATAAAATGTGAGTAGTAAGGTATGATAGGTATATTTTGGATGTCTTGGATGGACGCCTTATAAGACAAATTCCCACTTCTTAAGTGCTTATGAAACGAAAATTAAGTTTGTCTTATTTGAAAGTACTTTTATAAGGGGAAAACACACACACACAATTGCTTTGAAGTGATTCCGTTTGATAATAGCAAAGCTATATATAACCTTTCCCGGTAAGTCAATATGCACGTTGTGATGTGACAAAATAACATCCTTTGCTGTTATTTGTTTCCTTGCTTCGTTTTTGAGATATTTCAGTTTGTTTTATATGCGAAACTAACCAGTGACATCACAACGTGCATAATGACTTACCGGGGAAAGGTTATGTAGCTTTGCTATTATCAAAGGGAATCACTTCAAAGCAATTATGTGTGTGTGTGTTTTCCCCTTACAACAACAAAGATATACATTTTCAACTGATTTCGTTTAGTAATAGCAAAGCTATATAACTTTTCCCTATAAGTCATTATGCACGTTGTGATGTCACTGGTTAGTTTCACATGTAAAACAAACTGAAATATCTCGAAAACGAAGCAAGGAAACAAAAGATGCTGCTTTGTCATTTCAAAAGTACTTTCAATTAAAACAAACTTAGCAGTCTTGCATAGCAGTCTATGACTTTCATATATCTGATAAGCACTGCGAACTTGTTGTTTTGTGGTTTATTTAGACGCCAACAAGGCTAGGCAAGAGTTTGATGATGTAACAAAAGAAAAAGATGATATCTTACAAAAGCTGGCGTTAGTGTATTTTGTCCCACTTTTGTTGCGTTTTATTGCTAAATGCGTTTTTTCCCCTTGTACAATTGTCTGTCCGCCTTTGTTGTTGTTGTTGTTGTTGTTGTTGTTGTTGTTGGTGTTGTTGTTGTTGTTGGTGGTGGTGGTGGTGTCGTTGTCTTTAAGAAAATATTTCTATCTGTGCCATTAATTAAAAAAGTGGTTACTGTGATTTAATTTAATATGACATTGCGTTTCACTGAGCATGTCTTTGACGTTTTCGACTCTTACGTAATACATGTTTGCTATTTTATACAGTGATATTGAAAGACTGACGAAGACAGACATGGGAGAACATGAAGAGTTCTCTCCACTGCAGGGCGAATGTTTTGAATTCAGCGATCGCGAGTAAGTGGATTAAGTTATGTTTACTTGTTTGTCTGTATGCATGCATGTCCTCTGCTTGTTTGTATATAGGTACCAGCATGGTTTCGAGTGCAATTCGGAAAATAATTATTAAGATTGAGATCTTTCAAAAACTCGTGAGTGTGTTCTTTTTCCAAATTTTACAAGAAATCTACAATTAATATTGATGAACAAGGGAGAGGTTAGAAGGGAATTGGAATAAGAAGTGCAATTAACATCCGGCTATGTTGCGTATGAAAGGCGACGTGGACCACGCTGTTGGACATGCAGTGTAAAAATGTTGCTTAAGATTTTTCTGATGTTTTTACATGGTTCTTAACTTAAGAACCATGTAACCATCAGAAGAAGGATTAAAGAATAAAAGATTTGTAACGTATAGTATAGTGCAATCAGGATCTGTCCCTACTTGATCGCACTACTACCCCTAAGGACAATGACTATCCCCTCAACTCCTACACCACATACGCACTTCTCACTGTGACCTATAGAGGAAAATATTAGAGACAAATATACTGAGAACGACGAGTTTATAGACCGTTTTAATAAATACAGATTACGTAATTTTTACCCTTTGACGTCAATTTCTTTTCAGTTTTTCTTTTGAAGTCTTTTCAATTTCGTTTATTGTCTTAGCTTTTGTATATTTTCAATAGAATTCAAAAGACTGAAAATGACGTCAATGGCGGGAAATGACACTCTGCACTTATTAAAAGGGTCTATAGTTCCATTGTTCGCAATTTCAGAGGTGTAAAAAACGTTTCGCTTTTTTCGCCAAATACCTTGAAACTTTCACCTATTCCACTTACAACATTTTGTACTCTTTTAAGAGGATTTTGTTTACCAATATTAAGAAAATATCACTTCATATTTCATCGAAATGTTCACCGAATTTTATACTTGCGGCCATATTTGATTTTCTTTAAAATTTGCTACAATCATGGCCAAAAACCCTAGGACAGTTCGTAAAAACCACTACGCATTCGAAGTTGCCCCCTTCCCCCCTTCAATGTTGCCATTCTATTGCTCTTTTTCGTCGTTATATCACACCAAGTATAAAATGAAACAACATTGATGGAGGGGGGAGGGGAGAGATTGTTAGGTAAGGATTCAAGGCGATATATTATAGTTTTTCTTGTGTGAGGCTACCAGACTCTTCATTTACACTGCTGTCCCAATTATTTCTGGCCATGATTGTAGAACGTGATTCGCTTTTTCCGTTTGTATTGTCTTCGAATCAATCAGAAAAGATTGTTACACACATTTACACTTAAAGTGCTTATGAAATGAAATTTTTCTTTTTATATCATTTGATAATATAAAAATATAGGAAATTCTGATATTCGTAAATATGTTCATTTAATATTTACGTCTTTGGAAAACACTTTATTTTTCAGTTCAAAGTTGATAGCTAGGGATAACGTGGCCACAACAACTAGTTGACGTCACACGGTGGATCATTATCATAAATTTGTTTAGTCTTCAAAAACTCATTAATAATTCACGAGGAAAACACAAAGGAAATCAGTACCATGTCCGTGGTTTTATACCTGATAAAACTTCTTGACGTCAGAAAGAATACTAATGAACATACAATTTTATATAAAGAATACTAATGAACTTACAATTTTATATAAAGAATACTAATGAACATAACATCCAATAACGAATCGTTTTTGAAGCCATTCAAAACACTCGCATCACGTGTTTTATCAGATCTAAAACACTCGGGCTGCGCCCTCGTGGTTTTAAATCTGATAAAACACTCCTGCTCGTGTTTTAAATATTACTTAATCTACCTTGAGACGTCACAGGTATTGTTACTCGTCTCAGTCCTTGCTGACATTTCGACTTAAGAAATGCTACGGTTTGGCAAGTCTACATATAAAAATAAAGCACTTTGTAAACACGTAAAAACAAAGTGAGCATATGTAGCTATATCAGCTATTTCTATATACTTTTATGTTATGAAATAAAGAAAATAGCGAAAATTTCATTTCATAAGCACTTTAATTGTTATACTTTTTGAACTGCTATTATACATTTTAGGTCGGCACCTACCTATACTAAGGGCCTGTTCACATGAGGCGAGTTATCTCGGGGGGGTAGGGTTATCCCTATCCCCCGAGATAACTCGGTGTTTATTTCAATGTTAAAAAAGTAAACCGTTCACATGAGACCGAGATAACTCGAGGGATAGGGATAACTCGGTCGGAGTTATCCCTACTTCCATGTGAACGCTTTCACCCGAGTTATCTCGGGGGGTAGGGTCAACTTAGGCATGCGTATTTATGCTGTTGCTTGGGATAACTCGGGGTGAAGCGTTCACATGAAGCTAGGGTTATCTCGGGGGCCAGGGACAACTCGGTAGTTGCGTTTTATCATGTGAAATAGGGTCAACTTTGACCCTAGCCCCCGAGTTATCCCTACCCCCCGAAATAACCCGGTCTCGTGTGAACAGGCCCTAAGGAGGTTTCTGATTGGTTTAGATCACCTAACCCAAACAGAAACTCTCTTTCAACAAGAGGAATAGAGCCGTTTCCTATTTTTTATTTTTATTAACTAGATATACTTACAAACTCTGTCCGTTTGACAAAGCATCGCAGTTGTCTAAGACTGGTGGAGCTGAAGTGTCTCTTGGGTGAGTGCACACTGCGCTTGGCACTTAATAAAATTGTTTGTTTGTTTATTTATTTATTTATTTATTTATTTATTTATTTATTTATTTATTTAAATTATTTATTTATTTATTTATTTAGCTTCGACTTTATAAAAAAATATAGGAAATTATCAAAAAATGTCGCTAACATATATTACAGTGTTCGAATTACTATGAACCCAAATTTAAATTATTTAACAAATAGATTCCATTTTGCCGTTGTCTGTTCAGTTATAGATGCACAGATGACGTCACAACGTGGTAGGAACAAAAAAGTGGCCCACGACACGCAGTCGAGTGGGTCACTGATGTTCTTACTACGTTGTTACGTCTTCTGTACATGTATAACTGAACAGACAACAAAAAAATGGAATCTATTAGTTTTATACAATACAAAAATTTAAAAGGTTGTTATCGGAACTCTTGCCGGATTTTGGGACAAGAAAAAAAAGCAAGTCAGCTGACGTGATCTGACGTGTCCATGTGTCTGTCCTCTAATAGCTCATGGGCAACAACCAATGAAAACCCGCGTAGCAACCATGGTATTGTATAACAATGATTGGTAAATGTTGGCTGTATGCTTATAAATCTTTTAGGACCTGGGGCGAGTGGTCTGGCGTTCCCAAGAAGCACTCAGAAATGAAATTCACTAATGGTTTGAGTTGTTGGAACGGACCAAATCGATCTACCGCGGTACGTAATTTAGCTCAGAGTTGTCAAAAAGCGGCGGGTATATGCGGTTTACTATAGTGAGGAAGGTTCGAAGTGAAAAGACGTTAAACACCACACAAAACAATTTAAAGTCCGAGAAAGTTTTAATTATTACTCATTTATTTATTATATTGAATCAGGCGTTTACCCCAAGAGTAAACCTGTTCATCTACGATGTTGATTTACAGAGCTAGAAAAAAGCTGCGGGTATGCGTGTACCACACGTGAGGAAGGTTTACTGATGAAGAACTAAGATTTAAAATGAAAACACGTTAAAAACAACATAAAACAATCTAAAGTCTAAGAATGTTATAATTGATTTCAAACATGGCGTTAAGAAGGAGAGTATTGATTTGCAGCAAAACAATACCAACAAACAAATGTCCATGCAGCTCTGCAAGTTGTATCAGCAGTCATGACAATACACTGTCCTGTTATGTCTTGCTCTCCGCAGCAGGCGGGAGTAATTAGTAGCAGTCAATAGCAAAATATCAGTCAGCAAAAATGTACCCAGGAAAAGCTGGGAAGCCAACTGCCAAAGTAAAAATCACGCTATTTACGAATGATGCAAAAACCAAAATTCCCGCCATTTTGAGGAAAGTTTTGAAAACTTAAAATTCTATCTGGAGGAAGATAGAAAACTTTTTCCAACTCTGTTGATTTTCAGCAAAACATTGGTTAACAAATTTGCAGCACTGGCAGCGGCAGCAGTTGCGGTGCGACGCCTGAAGTCTGCTTTTCTGCACCAGTTGGTGTAGTTAGCAGCAGTCAGTAGCAGTATATGGCGAAGCTTGCCCAAAAAAAGGAAAACCAATTGAAAGTAAATATCGCGCTATTCATGAATGTTGCGAAAGCCAAAATTCCTGCTATCTTGAGGAAGATTGAAAACTTTTTCCAACTCTGTTTTAGCTAGAAGCAACATTTATGCCTCGACACGCCAACATTTCATTCTTCCAACAGAAACATCAAATACTTTGTATAGATAAGTTTTATGGAAAGACCACGTATAATTTTTATTTGCTAAGCTTTCGGCCTGTTGACTCAGGCCTTCATCAGAGCAATAACAACAAGCTGTTGGCTCACGTCATTTATAAACTAAGCAACTGATCAATTAAATAACGTAAGAATACAATGACGTATCACGTTAATTTTATTATTAATTAGAAAACAAAATAAAGAATGTTCTCCGAAACGTGAGCCAACAGCTTGTTGTTATTGCCTTGATGAAGGTCTGAGTCAACAGGCCGAAAGCTTAGCAAATAAAAAACACTATACCTGGTGTTTCCACAAAACTTATCTATATTACATTATTGCCATGAAAACTTTCAAAATAATTAACTAAATATTTATTGAACTGATTGTATATGTGGTATGATATTGTTTGGAAGATAGTTTGTTAATTAGAAAATCAAGAATTTGTAATTGTGATTTTTATCGCGAATGCTCTTTAAAATAAGAACATTTTAGGCCATCAGCACAAGCCGAAAAAGCTTCTTGAAAATCAAAAACTGTGGATATGATGGTGGCTATATTTTCTAAATATCAACGTGTAGTATAGTATACTCAAATAACACTGAATTAAAGTTAACCAAAGTTCACCTTGATCAATCAAAATTTACAATCCATTTTGTTATTAAGGCGTGACTGACATAACATTTTCAAATAAACTGATAACAACTTTTGGAAACCTCGTAACCTTAAAGAAAATGAGATATGCAAATAGTTAATTAATCATTTCCATATGTCATCATTTCTTTAAACAATTTGAAATAAAAAAAATTATGAAAATTTTTAAGCGAAATTTGAAATAAACAAAATTGTTTATATATTAGAATGTTTTTTAAGTTTACGAAGTTTTCAAAGTGTGCTATCAGTTTATTTGAAAATGTTATGTTAGTTACGTGACCTTGCAACACCTTTAAACACCTTTTGATTGATCAAGGTGAACTTTGCTTAACTTTTATTCAGTATTATTTGAGTACTATACCACACGTTGGTATTCAGAAAATGTAGCCACCATCATTTCCAATTTTTTTAGTTTTTTTAGAAGCTTTTTCGACTTTTGCCGATGGCTTACTCTTGCTGCGCAGCTATTCTGTCACCAGCAAATTACCACATAATGAAAATCATCTAATTTTTATGCTCTTATTGCAGGTAAAGCTGGGCTGCGGTACTACTAATGAATTGGTCAGCGTGTCAGAACCCAATAAATGTGAATACGAGTTTATTTTCAACACACCAGCAGCATGCCATCCAGACAGTCACGTTCATGATGAGTTTTAACCCCCAGCTTTATTTACTGCTAGGTCTCTTGTTCATAAAGTTTGGTTCAAAATAATGTCACAGCACTGTCATTGAAAATGCTTATTTAACTGAGCATGCATTTCTGTCTCCAATAACGTAATCAAAACAAGAGAAAATCATTTCGCATCAAGAAATTCATTCTCGAAGAGCTGTTGTGACGAATTTTGTCTCAGTATGAAATGTAGAAATCTTCGTATGGCTAAGAATAAAAGGTAATTGTCTCACAAATGTTAATTTTATCATTGAGTCTTGGTGCGCACCAAACTATAGTCATCACTCAAACGGACCCATCTGTCTTTCCGCGGCTTTCCCCAAATTGTGTCGTCAAATATGTTTTCCCAAAAAGCTAGGCGGTAAACCAGATTTCTAACTAGGGTTTGGGTTGTTGTTGGGGTTAGGTGACCCATAAACTGATTGCGAAAATATTGAAATTATTGAGTTTGACGTGACAACATGCGTATTTGGAAAAAAAGATTTGACCGCGGTATATTTGGGAAAAGCCGCGGGAGAGTTCTTTCAGCTACATGTATCTATTTTAACTCTTTCCCGTCAGAGGATTGTCTGTCGTTAGCCAGAGACAAGAGTGCATGAGAGTCTGTTTTTATAACTCCGGAATATGTCCCGTCCCGGGTAACTCGATAAGGTTCGACGTCCCGGGAACTCGCGAGTATATTTGTGCTGGAATTATAAGGATATTTGATGCGAATTTAAGAAGCTTTTGAAAACGAAGGAATATGCCGAATATGCATGCTCATTCGTGAAGCAATGCAAATCGTTTCGTTGGCCGCTAGTCTCTCGAATATAAATACAATGGTTGACTTGTTACAGCTAAATGTTTTTTCTTCAGACTATTTCCAGTTCTTGATATTCGGCACCATGCATCATTGGAAACGCATGTCAAAAGAGTCGTAGCCCCAGGATAATGCTCAGTGCTCACATGGGGAAGAGATGCCTCGGTTAACCGAGTGTCCCGGCTTGTTGAAGAGGGTTATCCGGCACTGATCTAGAGGTCTATGGCGTTCCATCGCCGCCAGAAATCAATGTTGTGAATCAACAATCAACGTTGTACGGCAACATTTAAGTTGACGCACATCAACATTCAACTTTGAAGAACGCAACAATCAAGATTAAAACCCTTGAGTTTGCAAGCCGCAACAACAGAGTTCAAAAACATCAACTTTCCATCCTCAACATTAAACAATATTGCGACTTGTGATGTTGAATGTTGCGACTTCTAATGTTGAAAGTTGAGCTCTCAAGCGCGTACCAATCTGCCAAAATTATGACGTCATGCCAACCCGAGCGAATTCCTGCGATAACCTCACCAACAAGCCGTAGTTTCTTGGGCGATCGCATTGCACGTGTCTAACTCTTTAAGGTTTTTAAAAAGCATAGCATTTTTAACATGGAACAAGAGTTCAAATCCGTAAAGGACACTCTTCTTCTTCTTCTTCAGCGTGTTGCAAATCAACTAGAACGAATTGAAACTCATCAAGGGCTGTTTATAATTACTGCATAAATATTCACATTTCAATTATCATCGTCGTCGTCATCTTTATTTTATAAGAAACACGGTATCGCTTTATTTTGCATGGTCTTCCTGTTACAATAATATTACTCAAACTCATTAATAATGTATGAGAAACGGCCGAATTTCGCTCGATTTTCTCTCAAAATACAGATTCGTTTGAGAATCAAGTTCGAACTCAGATTCGCCTCGTATTTTCAACCTTGTCTGTATTTAGAAATCAGAAGGAAGAACACTTTACTCGTGTGTTAACTATTGCATAATTGATACATAATAAAAGTCCACTAAAATAGGTTTCCAAATTACTGTAGATTTTAATAATTTACAAAATGTTTTTAATAATAATTTGGCAAGCCTATATAGTTTAAACGCCTTTAAGTTTATTTGATCTCTAACCTCTTCAGTGATTTTATTCCAAAGGACAGAGCCACTGTAGTGATCGAAGACTGCATTTTCCTTTCTTCTTTGACTATATATCTAGGAATATGTAAGTTAACTGCAGAATTTCTCAGGTTGTAGGAATGTACACTGGACGTATTGCTAAATACCTTTCTCAAATAGGGAAAAGGTTGTTGTAGATTTTAAACATCGAAATAGCAAGTTGTGTACTTCTCCTATGTTCTAGCGGAGTTCGAACTTGATTCTCAAACGAATTCGTATTTTGAGAGAAAATCGAGATTAAAGTAGCGAACTAATTCGGCCACTATAAAAGCTAAAAGCAGGGATAGAGTTTTGTTAACTTAGTCCGTAGAACTTCATTACGAATGACTGTAGAAAAATTTGAGGGCTAGAAGTCAGCAGACAACCAAATTCATACATTGTTTATATACTTATAATTTTTACTTGGCAAATTCCCGCTATGACGTCAAAAGGCCTATTCGGACCAGTGAACTCTATATAAAGACTGGAACGATACCTCCATAAGGTCGGCCCTATGATTGGATGAAGCCAAACTTCCGGCTGCTGGGGGCAACACATGAACGTCTGACCAACGTCCAAGGAGCGGTAGAAAACAGACAATGGCCCAGCGAGAGTTTTTAATTTTTTTGTAGTTGAACTTCATTTGAATTGATATAACGAAGTCAGTATGTATTAGAATCATTGTCCTTTCTGTCTGAGGTATGTTTGCTGGCAAAAATAGATTGAAGCAGGAAATATATTGTCAAACGAAAGCAAAATTTTGCTTGGATTGATGCCGGAAACTCCTGACGAAAATTCAGGTTATATTTAGTATTTATTCGTCTTTATTTTATGAATTCTTGCAACCCTGTCAAGCTGTGCCTTTGCTCTTATGAATAGTCTCCTCATACCTTTTGAATCATTGTAAGACCACATATATTTTTGATCTTTGATGCCTTTAAAACACTGTCGGTTCGTATTTCTGTGTTTTGTTCGATATTTTGACTGTTCAGAAAATTTAATATTTATGGTTTTTATTGATCATGTCAGCATCCATATGCTCGACAGATTATAGCCACTGGATTTCAGTAGGCCTTAGCCCTGATTACTGCTATCTTTATTTGATTCAAGATAGTTCATAGACTTTTTTCTTGACTTTTGATACCTCAACACTTGGAGGTGCCCTACAAAAAATCAAGAGATCCATGTACGCGGTTTCGGACTCAAAATGTGTTTTTTGTCAAATATTCAAGCTACGTTTTTGCTGCTAAAAGCCTTTAGAAGAAGTATATATTACTGTAGCATGTTTGCATTTCTTTGTAATTGGTTCATAACAAAATATAACTTAAAAAATAAAGATTTTCTTGCATATAAAGAGGACTGGGGCCGCCCTGCATGTCAGCCTCCATGAGGGCTTCAAAATTTGGTTTGTATATATCGTTCCAGTCCTTATATAGAGTTCACTGATTCGGACCCAGACACTTTTCTCCCGGCCCTGACTTTCAAAACTCGACCTTTAAAGCGCTATATCTCTGGAAATACTTTTCTGTTGAAGACATGCTATAGCTCGATCGTTTGAACCTCTCGATACGCCAAATTCATTGGATAGATGTCCTCCCCAAAGAACTTATTCCTGACCTGAAAATTATTTGCCCGCCTCTTCGGGAACTTTCAAAAAACGCAACGGGTGTTGGTGCAGGCATAGTGGTTAGCGCACGTGCCTTTCACCTCTGTGACCTGGGTTCGATTCATACTCCCAGCAGTTATCTGATTGAAAAATTTCACCTTGGCCGCATGTGAGAAGAGTGCTTCCAGTTTGACTACCAAACACCACAGGTTTCCTCCGGGTACTCCGGTTCCCTCCTGTAGTAACACTGGACTAATGAGGGATGGCCCCTTACTGGACCTCTAGGGATTAACAGTTTAGATGTAACTGATAGAGTTATCCAGTATAAATATAGTTAAAAAAGGGCGTGTCGATTCTATCAACAGACTGAGCGGAGTGCTTTATTACCGAACTTGGAGGGAATTTACATAATTATGTAAAAAATGAAAAAATAGTAAAAAATTATTATAATTCTCAAACGTATCACAAATTTTCAAACGTGAAGCTAGTAGTCGTATACCAAAATTCGTAAACTTCAAAGCGGCTGAGAAATTATGTTGAATTTGCCAGTGAACGCAATTCATAACTGGACCTCTAACTCCAGAGCAAAAAGTGAAGTCGCTATTTTACGCCCCTCCAGTGAGTTCCAACAAAAACTTCGACTTTACGCGGTCAGCATATTCTCTCACCTAAAATTCAGGATTATCCTGAATTGTCAAATGGCTTAGAATTCAGGATAGTCGATTGAAACCCAACCCCTAATCCTAACCCCCACCTCTATTAATCTAATCTTGGTATTAAACCTAATCACAACCCCTCCACTCTAAAACCTAATCACAACTACCCGGCGACCCAGCTCAACCTAATCACAACCCTCTGGCGAGAGAAAGCCCCACCTCTCTGATCCCGATCACATTAATTATAACATACCGCATGTAGCGGATAGCATAGGGGACTGAATCCGACGTGAGTCCGAAAAATCCCGAGCCACACTTTTGAAAGCGTTCTAGATGTAGAGAATAGAGTTCACTGAAAATTGTCTGAAGGTGGCACAAGCATTATTTTCTCAGTATAATTTTTGAATATATATTGAAACAGCATGGTTGGGCGAAGAAAATATATGGAAAACAAAATTAAATTAACATAATAGCATCTACAATGTTATGTTATACAATACGAAATTAAAGATGTTTAATAGTTTGCTGGCTTCAGAGTGACACTGTAAATACTTTTTTCATTTCCATAATACTAATTCCAATCCTGACCCTAATCTAACCCTCAACTTTGTTGCGTTGCATGCGCGTTGAAGAGCGTTGTTGCACAACAATGACTTTGTTGCAAGTTGAAAAAATGTGTTGAGAAAAGTAGACTCCACTAGTTCTACTTGCTACATGCTGTTTCAACTTGCAACAAAATCATTGACTGTTGCGTGACAATGTTTGAGGTAGGTGGTAATACGTGCAACAACGCTATTCAACTTGCAACGCAACAATATTGCAGCAATTTGTTACTCGTATTACTTCACCTTCAGTTTATTAGCGATGTAAAACCCTTGGGCTATTGCGCATGCTAATAAACGTTGGGTGTAAATGTGCTCTCTAGTCCGTTTTGCGCATGAAGTACTCAGTTCAGTATAAACTGTTCGGAAGTTTGGAGCAACATCTCTTTCGATTTCTTCTATTTTAATAATTCTTCTGACAATGTTTTGTTTGAAGTGCAAGTAATGAAAAGGAAGCAAGAAAAGCTTACAGTCTTGAATATCAATAAGGTATCAGTGTATCTTTTTTAGTTTCTTTCCCATGCCGCCGTATTATATATTACCTTGCGCAATCCTTAAAAGTGTCGACAATAATAATTTAGATAATGAAGGAACCGGGAAAGAGGACTCATTTTGTCGGACCAGCAAGCTACTTCAGGCTAGTCAGTACTGATATTTAACTGAACCAGACCGTAATGAGCTATTCACATTGCTGATACTCCCCTATATAGGCTAGATAAAAGTGCCGGAAAACATTACTGATCGATTGTGGTTGTCGATGAGTACACGATGACAGCACAGATCCAGAAACATAGTTTTATTACGGCGAGTCTTGTACAAAATAAGCGTAAACGGTTAACCAGTGGATATTACGATTTTTTTGAAAGTTGAGTGTAGGGCAAGTGCATGTAGTTGGCGTGTCTAAAGAGTCAGTGAAAGATCGTTCATGCATGTGCTGCTATCGTGATATTTACACCCACGGCTCTATATTGCACAACAAACACTTCGCTGTATCGACAAGCATAGTCATGAAGGTCACTACATTGGTAATCCCGTATTAAACTGCTACCGGCGGCGTATCAGTCCATGTTCACTCGAATCATGATCGCAGCGCGATAGCGTGGAAGCCGTTTGAAAGCTTCCTAACAGCTCATTACGGTCTGGTTCAGTTAAATATCAGTACTGACTAGCCTGAAGTAGCTTGCTGGTCCAACAAAATGAGTCCTCTTTCCCGGTTCCTTCATTATCTAAATTATTATTGTCGACACTTTTAAGAATTGCACAAGGTAATATATTAAATACGGCGGCATGGGAAAGAAACCAAAATGCCGACGGACCCAGAGTCAGACTATGAGTCTAGTTGTAACGTCCCCCCTTCAGAAAATATTGTAGGCCCCCCCGTATCTCCTCTTCCCAACCGTCGACCATAACAAAAGTGTTCTCGACTTACTCACAAAACGTGATTGAAATATCTCGACCATCTCCAAAATCTTGATTGAATAAACGACCTTGATTGAAATATTTCTCGACTACCTCGAAAAAGTTGAATAGAAAAACAGCATTGTATGAAATATTTCTCGTCTGTTGAAAAACAGCAACGATTTTTAATTCTCAACTACTTTTGGCCGATTCTCGACGTAAAAATATTTCTCGACTAGTTTTGGCCGATTCTCAACCCAAAAAAAAATTTTCGAATGCTTTTGGCCGAAACGGCGCGCCATAGAAGAGCTACAGTATATCAATCTTCGCTTATATGACTGCATGGCCAGTTTAGTCGTCTTTCAGGCGGAAGCTGGTTAATCTTGGCGGTACGTTATATATACGATATGTATATAGTTTCACTTTAGATTTTATCGCAGCAAGCCGTCTATGTACATGCCCAAAATCTCAATCACAACAATAAACGATGCATGGATTCATGGTGTATAAACTATTGTCAACAACAATTTTCTCACTGCGTTTGTGCGTTGTGCGGTTAGCTTCCCGCGACGCTGATAAAATCCCATTAACATTTATCTGCGATGTTTACGTTTAACAAACAGCACTGGCTTTGTTCAATCCGCTTAATCCAAATAAAAGACTGTCTGGCTTTTACGTAAATCACAACATGTGGTCAGTTGGTTTTAGCTGTAAACACAGAATACCATTTACCAATACCAGAATACCATTTACAAAATATTCTCCCCCAGCTAAAAAAAAGCCCTATATATTTGGCTATATATATTCATAGTTACTAATTAAGGTGTATTTTGATCGACGACTTCTTATAAATGTGAGAGTGACTTTTCATGATTTCCACGCAATCCCAGCTTTTCATTGTAAATATATCAATGAAAGTTTCATAATGTTTATAGCTGTGCCAAAAATAATTAACTCGCCGCCGTACATGGGTATTAATTAACAACAATTTATATATATATATATATATATATATATATATATATATATATATATATATATATATATATATATATATATACATATATATATATATAGTCAGTACATCTATATACACTTTTTTTTAGACACACATATACACATGCATTAACCACTGATTCCGCAAGCATTTTGAAATATCTTTTTCACACCTTAGGTGATCGAGTGCACTCGTCAACATTCAAAACATTTTGACCTCAACATGGCCTTTCAAACAACGTGAATATCACTCGCAAAATGACCTTATCTTGATAATGATCAACTGTGGAAATCTTAACGTTTCTCGTGTAACTTGTTGTCAACAAATTCAAATTATTATTCACACTGCAAACGTCAAAGTTCGAGCCCAGCTGAGCTGAACATCTGCATTAACTAGCTGTTTATCCTTGTTTCAGTTTGCGAAAGGCAATCTTCTTGAGCTGAACATCTGCATTAACTAGCTGTTTATCCTTGTTTCAGTTTGCGAAAGGCAATCTTCTCAGTTGTTTGTTATTATTAGTTATGACATGTATAAATTAAACACGTTATAATATAATTACAAGTATAATCGCATGGACGATTGTTCTAAATGTTTTCTTTTCGGTATAGATTAAAATTCTCGTTGCTAAACAATAAGTGAAGAGAACAGATTTCAACGATGGTTTTCATGAATACCATTGTGCACGTAGAATGTTTCTCTGATTCTTTTTTTTTTAATTTTGATTTCTCGCCGAAAAAACAATTAGTCCTACGACTATGTATATATGCGTGGCAAGGAACGCGATCTCAGCCACACGCAATGTTCATTTACAGTTATTAAAATACTAAACCAAAAAAATATATTCTACTAAACCAAAAAAAACAACACAACAAGTACATGAAATATGCCACTGTCATAAATGAGAAAATACAACAAAAAAAAGGAAAAAAGAAATGCCGAGAATAGTTTTGATAACGAATCAAACATAGTTCGCCACGGATTTAATTCTGCTTTGCCCTGTCCAAAACATTGCCTAAGCAGCACTCTACTTTATTACAATTCTCGGCATAGCCAAATATAGTTATCGATGGTACAGTGAGCGAATCATGATCAGCTACTGATAACAACAATATTACATAATTCACTTACTTATTTATATTATATATATACTTGTAGTATCACATATTTGCGCAAGTACTGTATGTGCGCGGTTGTAATATCAAATATATATATATATATATATATATATATATATATATATATATATATATATATATATATATATATATATATATATATATATGAGCGTATTGACTATTGGTGCTGAGAGCTAGGCATCGCACAGAGAGCCCAACTCTGACGCCTGTGATGGTCCTCCTCTTTTTTTGTTTTATTATATTGAGATTCTGACTGAAAACCGAGGCCGCTTAACAGTTAGTTGGTAATATATGCATATATATGCAAATTGCAGCGCGCGGCAATTTGAAACTCGAACCAGCTGTTGGGCTTCTGTGCCACGTGAATGACGCTCACTGAAAGCTGAGACGACTAAACACACATTGCAATAAGGCCTGCGTTCTTTGTCGTAGTAATTTGAGCTCGAACAAACTGACGTTGCATGGCGGAACACCCACGGTGTGATAAAACACGCGAGGGAGAAGAGGAGAAGAGAGGAAAGGGGTGAAAGTCTGAATCCTCCCGTGGGTGTTCCGCCAACGTTAACCAGCATTGCACAACTGTTAAGCGGCCTTGGTTTTCAGTCAGAAGCTCAATATAATAAAACTTCCTGTGGGCATTGTAGACTATAGAGGAATCAACCATGCATAATTCGACAACGGCGACAGTTAAGATTTCAAATCTAACCACCGAGTAAAATTAATCCGAATTTTCCATGTATAAGTGAGTTTATTATATTGTTTTGGATATATTATTGATGACTGACACAGTAATAGTAATACAAACACATGTTGTTTCTAAAATATCCGCCTTCCTTTGATATCATTCACACAGCAGCGGGGGTCAAATTGCACTTTATACCGGCGCAGTGCCAAGTCAGTAACGTTCACTATATAGTCTATATAGAACAACGTTCGGTTCATTATTTAAGAAATAGAAAATGGCCGCCCGTGTTTATATAGCCTGATGCAAACACGAGAGTGAGTTGGGAGAATTCGAAAGTACTTATGTAAACCCGGCTCGGGTTCACATAAACTTTCGAATTCTCCCAACTCACTCGAGTGTTTGCATCAGGTTATATAAACACAGGGCATCCATTTTCTATTTCTTTTATGAAATAAGGCTAAAAAATGTGCCGTGACATCACTACCGTGTTTACATAGCCTGATATAAACACGGTAATTGACCAATCACAGCGTGCGTAAGACGCAACCTATTTTATAAATATATATATACACTGCAAAAAATAGCTCGCGTATAACTGTTTCTCGGTACATAGTTAGTTAGAGGTTTGAAATATACAGTTTTCTTAATTTGAGGAGGACACACTGACACTGTATAGTTTCTAGTTCATGTTTAAAAAAACAATTACGTTCCCCCTGCACGAATATAGAAGCCTAAAAATAATCTTGCATCGAAACAGAATGTCGTGCATCAACAACATACAGAAAATAGTCAGGCAATCTTTTTTATAAATCAAATAAACTGATTGTGTGGGGTTACAAGAGTAGAGTTTTCGGGCAGTTAAACTGGTAAGAGCATGTGTGCTTTCTTGTTTAAAAGGCGTCTAGTTACAGCATGAGTGGGTTTAAAAAAATAACAAATTTAAAAATTAAAGAAAGTTTACCAATACGCAGAAAAAAAACCTGTTTGGGCGGACTATAGGGGTGGGGGAAGACAACTGCACATGCAGTGAAGCGATTTGACAAAATAGCAAAACATGAAAGTTCACAGTTTAATATCTATGGGTTAGAAGACTTAGATAAAAAACAATGCATACACAACTAGAAGGCGGTGCCAGTGGCCTTCAGCCTTTATTATTTTTTAATATCATACGGCAGCTGCACGACAAATAAATGTACAAGAAAAGAACACTGAACAATAGCCAGTTTTATTTATGCGCGTCCGTCAAGTTCTTGTTTTTAAGAATTTTGTATACCAGTAGCCCCATTGTCAACATTCAACTAAAATATAATAATGCAGGAATATACACTGTCATTCAGTTACAACGTGTATAAAATAACCCTGTGCAGTCCTATAGTCCTAAATATACCCCAAGGTTCGATGAAGTGCAGATAAACGACGATGCCAGTGGTAATTATTATCAAGTCAGTTATCTATCTTACTATAGATAAAGTGTTTGAAACGTCCATTTCAACATATTAAACTAGACTTTTATACTACATAGACATAGTTCTTGCTTATTCGATGGCAAACAGACCAGATTCAGTATCAGCACTATTTCGTGATTCGAGAACTTTTTTTAAAACGGGAATGATCGGGGCTTTAATATTTCGATTTGAAACTGTTCAGAGATCGACTACACTTCTGTACTTTTTTGTTGGGGTTCACCTTCTGGGTCGCGAACTAATTGATCGCGATTATCGCTTCCTTTCCGGTGTTGATGATAGTCTTTCTGAGCTGAGAAGCGAGCAAAGTACGCGCGAATTTCAGTCTTCCAACACATTTCTTTCAATGCACGCGCGATCCTTACCACTTCCATCCGGTACTCCTTACTCATGATTATCAGAATCACCGGGTTGACGGCGCTGTGCGCGAAGAACAACGAAACTATGATCGCGAATACGATGTTGTTGTTACTCCCCGCATCGAACGAACCGAATACTGTGATAGTGGCCCAAAGCGTGAACGGCACTACGCAGCAGCAGAAAGCAACGACAATAATCACGAGCATCTTCGCCACTTTCTTGCTCTGCGCCACGAGTGAGATGACGGACGAGGTCGGTTTTCCCTCGATACCCACGTTGCTTGTGCGTCGCATCTGCAGTCGCTGTAGTGACTTGGCTATACGAATGTAACAGAAGGTTATGATGCACGAGGGAAAGACCAACACCATGATCGTGAGAAGCACGTGTACCTTCCTCTCCGTTTCGCTTTTCCACACCGTTTCGCACACAATCATCTTTCCAGCATTGGACACGTCTACCAGTTTCATGACGAACACCAAGGGAAGAGCAGAGAATAGGTAGCCAACGACCCAGATACTCATGATGATAACCCGAGCGTGCTTTGGGTTCGGTTTGGTCTTGAACGGACCGGTGATGACCCAATACCGTTCGATGCTCAGTCCAGTAACTGTCATGATGGCGACGAACACGAACACGTCCCTGAGCGGATAAAGAAACCGACAGGCGAATTCACCGAATGGCCACGAAGAGAAGTAGGGTAGCAGATCAGTGGGCAGCGCGAGCAAGATAATAGCGAGGTCCGCGACGGCCAAATTTATGATGTAGTACGTACTTCGGGGACTTCGGTTGTTCCTCAGCCGTTGGAGCTGCGACGCGGCCACCAACACCATAACGTTGGCGATGAAACCGACGACGGCGATGAGGGAAAAGAGACACAGTTGAAGCACAACTGCTCCCCACATTTCATGCGAAATTACACTGTTGTTTTCGTTCTGCTCCTCAAAGTGGAACTTCGTGGTCGTCGTGTTCATTGCTGACACGTATACCGGTTCCCTGTAAAACATTTTATTTTTCAGTTATGTCACAGAAAACGTTACGACGCTGCGTAAAACGTTAAGAGGTTCAATATACGCAGTAAGTAAACAGACTTGCGTTCATGGACTCTCAAGGCCTCTTCGCTTTTCTTATCAAATTAACGTAACTGCATAGATTATCGGACAGCTGTAACCTCAAGCGTGTGCTAATTGGTTTATAATTCCTGAGTTACAGCAGTATTCGAAGATTTCACGTCCTTTTATTCTGTGAATAAGAAGTACATGAGAAGAGCTGTCAAGCGATCGTCAATCTCCCAAAGGATTTGTCTCGATTTGCAATGAAATGCGTCAGTACGGATTTGACATCATCGACGTCTTTACAAACACGACATATATATAGTCATATAGAGAACTCAGAGATGACAATTACACACGACAGTCTTGTAGTGACACTAAGGAACAAAAGAGATAGGAATAACATATCTTACCGTGTATTGATACTATACCAAAGCTGTTAATCAAACAACATGTACCACGGATCAGTCCGTTGTGGTTATAAAACACCAAATCAGTTTCGCCAAACGTCAACCTTTCGCTCAGCTGGTTGATTATACTTATTTTTTGAATATGTTGACTTGATTTCTGCAGGGGTGCTTTCTTTCTTGGCAGCAGGTCATCAAATGAATCACTTCAGCATTTTGATTGTTCTAAACGTTCGGGGTTTTCTTTCGTTATACAGCGCGTCCGTTTGCTGTGCGCGAATAAGATTGTAAAGATTAGCGCTGACGTATCCGATTATCGTTTTCAGTTGTTTGGGTTTGATTTTGTAATTGTCCGTTTCCTGTGTACGAAAAGAGTGCTCGCTCATTGGTCAGACTTGCTGGCTGCGACGAAGAGATAACAACTTCTTGACAAGAAGTCGCCACTCTCAAATCTGCCACGCGCGAACGCCTTGCAAACTGAGATGATTTTCAGCTCTCACCACGGATCCAAACTGTCTTAACCGCAAAGATTTCGTGTTATATTATTTGATTGTTTGATTGTAGGCCATAAAAGGCGTTTGCTTATCGGTGAATCTACATTTTTGATTATAAGAGTTGTAATGGAAAAGTGGTAACCCAAGTACTACCCGTTTTCATCATCATGAGTGTTATCCGTAGAATGTTGTCGTTCCGGAGATAGTTTTCACTCAACACGCCAAGATTTGAGAAAGCCACAGCAGCACTTTAGTGGCAACATAAAAACGATCCGATGGCAACTGAAAGTCGCCATTTAGGAATTCAACATTTCTCCAATTCCTTTTTACAACCACATAGCGAGTGGAAATTTCCTGTCTCGTTTCCGTCAGAAATATAACACCGGAAAATCTAGCAAAGAGATAAGCTCGTTGTACTAGACGCTTGCCAATATAGCTTAGCAAATTATGATATCACATATATTCCACAGGCCCTCGATCTCTTCTATAGAAACTTCTAGCGGGATAATGTTTTTAAAAACCCTTTCTTGAGTTAATTTTATGGAATTAATTTCCCCCCAAAAAAGGTTATTATGGATGCGACTGATTTTACTAAAAAAGGCCTTGTATATTATATTGAACGTACCATGTACCAAGACGAGTTATTTTGTTCCTAATTTTACTTATGATGTAAGGAATTATTCCTTATCTATTTTAGGAGTAATTTTGTGGCTTTTACTCTAAAAAGGATTGTTATAGCTCAACGTACATAATTTACTTCAACCGGAAGTTGTTGTATGATTGTATAATTTACAAGTTAAACAAAACAAAAAATACAAGTTACTATGTGCATAATTTACTTCAGTTCACATGTATAGTTAACACAATTCACTCCAAAAAGGTTATTACGTATTACGTACATAATTTACTTTAAAAGTAGTACTCAGAATGAATTTTTGAGTTCCCAAGCGAGACTCAAACCCACAACCGTTCTGATCGCCAGTGAGACGCTCTAATCATTGAATTACTGCGACTCAGATATGATGATTTAAACATATATGTTGAGTTCGATGAATGGCACTTATATTACTGCTATGCATGTGCAGCAAAAGTTTTTCATCATCTGCAATTACAATTTCATCCAACATGGCGAAAATATATTTGTCGTTCGAATCTCAAGGGAATGGTTGCACACCACGCACCTATATGTTGAGTTCGATTTATATATTATTGCTATGTGCAAGTACGTTGATATGATGGGTTAATGTCGTAATGCATGATGTTATAAGAGAAGAGAGAGATGTGCTATTTCGAATGTGAGAATTGACTGTATATGTTCTTCGAGCTATTTTATTCAGAAAGAGTCCGATCCCAAAAGGGACTCGATCTCTTCTGATCGCCGCGGTGAGACGCTATATATAACCATTGAGCTGATGGAACTCAGATGATTTGAACATATAGTTTGAGAACGTTGTACTTTTGAACATCGATTCCGTGCATAAAACGGTTTACTCCAAATATATTATTCCTTTGTGACTATAGTGTATCTTTTTGGACTAGATGTAGAATTATGAATTCATCTATATAGTCATGAAGAGACCTACTTCACCGGTATGGATCACGTTTCACAAGCAATAAAATGATTATTTCACATTTCACGAGTGATAAAACGGCTATTACACCTTTCATATAAAAACATTGGTAATATTTCGATTTTATGACAAAATATACCTTCAGACCATTTGTAACTGAAATCAAATCAAAATATATTACCAATCTACGCCTTGTTTCGTCTTATATAATGTTATAGGTAAAGGAAAATCACAGTTTGCGACAAATTGAGACTGACATTTATTATCGACCATCACGGCTTACGGCTGTGATATAAATCACGTTTCACGACACAAAAATGTAGCATTTCACAACTCAAGTACCGTATACCACCCTCTATATATGTTCCGCTCTGAATCATGAAATTTTGCTTCAGTTTCTACATGTCATACTTACCGTTATATGCCGCATCAGCACAAACACAAATATAAGCCATAAAAGTCATCTATAATTTACAATTACTGAACGGATGATTGAAAAGAGTAAATTGCCTTGACTTGTCACTGATAAGCAGATTATTCATTATAATTGTCCATGTGAAATGTAGAGAGAAAAACAATTAATTCGCTATATCATTCATTTGGGGATCAACGAATTTAATAGTTACCCTTATCATTTGCGTCATCAGTTTTATCTACATTACTTAGAGGTGCTGCCTCAAATAGCATGAAAACCGTTAGCCTATACTCTGCAGGCTACTCTGTGCAGTCTGTGTTAACATATGCCACCCCCTCTGCCCACTCCACCCAAGATTACCCACTCCACCCAAGTCTGCCCACTCCATCCGAGTTGCCCGGCCACTCCACTCAAGTTTAATTGCCTGCTCCACCCGAGTTTGCCCACCCCACCCGAGTTGCCCACTCCATCCGAGTTTCCCCACTCCACCCAAGTTGATCCACTCCACCCAAGTCTGCCCACTCCACCCAAGTCTGATCACTCCATCCGAGTTGCCCACTCCACTCAAGTCTGCCCACTCCACTCAAGTCTGCCCACTCCACTCAAGTCTGCCCACTCCACTCAAGTCTGCCCACTCCACTCAAGTCTGCCCACTCCACTCAAGTCTGCCCACTCCACTCAAGTCTGCCCACTCCACTCAAGTCTGCCCACTCCACTCAAGTCTGCCCACTCCACTCAAGTCTGCCCACTCCACTCAAGTCTGCCCACTCCACTCAAGTCTGCCCACTCCACTCAAGTCTGCCCACTCCATCCGAGTTGCCCGGCCACTCCACTCAAGTTTGCCTGCTCCACCCGAGTTGAGTTTTCCCACTCCACCCAAGTTGATCCACTCCACCCAAGTCTGCCCACTCCACCCAAGTCTGACCACTCCACCCAAGTCTGACCACTCCATCCGAGTTTGTCCACTCCACCGTCTGCCCACACCACCCAAGTCTGCCCACTCCATCCGAGTTGCCTACTCCACCCAAGTCTGCCCACTCCATCCGAGTTGCCCACTCCACCCAAGTCTGCCCACTCCATCCGAGTTGCCCACTCCACCCAAGTCTGCCCACTCCATCCGAGTTGATCCACTCCACCTAGGTCTGCCCACTCCACCCAAGTCTTCCCACTCCACCTGAGTCTGCCCACTCCACTCAAGTTTGCCCACTCCATCCAAGTTTGTCCACTCCACCCAAGTCTGCCCACTCCACCCAAGACTGCCCACTCCATCCGAGTTTGCCCACTCCGCGCAAGTTTGTCCACTCCACCCAAAAAGAGCCCACAGAGTTGTTGCAGAGGAAGCTAGAAAGTTCAAAAATGTAATATTAATTACAATATACACAGAATATTTACACATGTCTTTTTTAATTATAAGATTGAAACGTTGTTTTCTTCTATTTTTAGGTGTATATTGGTGTGGGTTCATTGATTCTCACAGGAGCCATTATGTTTGCGCTGATCAGACGCTACTCCGATCTGCGGGTGTGTATTTTTACTTATACAAATTTTGAAAAATAATCTGATGGGCTCAATGGTACGTTGCTGCATAATTTTATTAAAGCTCTAGATTTGTCATTGTTTGTTCGTTTGTTTGTTTGTTTGTTTGTTTGTTTGTTTGTTTGTTTGTTTATTTGTTTGTTTGTTTGCTTGTTTCTCCTCTCTGAGTGCAATAACAATTTAGCCTCAACTTAGCCGATTGCTTGTGTTCATCGGTTTAAAAAATAAACAGATGGTCATATGGAATTTAACTTCTCGTGTTCAGTCAATTAATCTACACTCGCGTTGACGTTACTTCGCTCCGACACTCATTGAACATTCAAAAGATATATTCCATATCTTTAGGCGCCTGCATGTGTGTTATTCAGTCTATAATCTATTTTGTACAGAATGCAATTCCTTTTAAGATATTGTCATTCTGTTAAATTCCCATGCATTAACTCACAAAAGTCGAAAAGATGTTTTGCAATATAAAAACTGATTTGTGAGTAAATTACTCATGCAGTAAATAGGAAGTGCTTACTCAATTATTTGGTTTCAAAGGGGGAAAATCGGTTTCGTATAGTAACATCTGATCATATATCATATATATTCTAAACTTCTTGAAGATCTAATCATACATGAAAAATATATTATAATGAGTTTTACGTACATCAGTAGTTCTTCAAATTCTTGATGTGGTGCGTAACAGACGTTCGCGAGGGGTAAATCACTCCCAAAAAATCTCGTACACCTTTAAGAATCCAAAAATCCCCCCAAATCCGCAAAAAAAAAATCTTAGAAAAATCAAAAAAATACTACTGAATCCCCAAAAATTCCAAAAATATAAAAAAAGCCCCAAAAATCTCAAAAACAAATCCCAAAAATCCCACCGGATTTTGAAAATCCCCAAAAAATCTCGTACGCTTTTTTGGGAGTGATTCGCCTCGGAGTAATCTATTTGCATTTTATGGCACAAAAATTTGAAGTAGACCCGAGGCGTTAATTCTAAACGTTTTGCTTTACTCTAAACAAATTTGGCGTTTATATATAACCATGACTTTCAAACCTCGATACGTTACTAATTATTATATAGTTGTAGAAGAAATTTGTAGTTTGTACTTGGTATAGTACTTGGCGTGACAGCACTGAAAAAACTTGAGTTGGTTTCGCCATATTCATATTTGAGTTTCTTAAATGGCATTTCCCGCATTCTCGCAGCACTTTAATTTGAGCAACATCTTAAAAGTTTTAAAACATGTTTTAATGGCACATTTATCATTTTTAACAACGATTTTGTCCAAATTATAGACTTAGGATTTTGTATATTAATTTGTGACCAAAAGACATACCTTATAATTAACCCTAAATTTAAAGATGGATTGTAAGGCCGAAGCTTGTTGACAATTAACAATGAAAGCAAAGGACGATGCGTTTTCATAAGCATTCTTATACCGATACGCTGTACACAGTGGCGCTGGCAAGCCCCCCCCCCCCCCCCCAAATCGTCACCAGGACCGTATTTGAGTTAGTGCGAAATTTGATAAGAAACATGTTAGGGGGAGGGGAGAATAATTTAAAAAAATACTTTCAAACCTGAACACTGCAAGTTTGGTCGATCGATTTCACATTGCTGCCCCTAGAAGATGGAATTTACAGTGACTATTTACTTAATATAAATAAATATCAAATATGAACTATTAGTATTAATCTCATTAAAGTTCGGTTTCTCAGAGTTCCTAAGGAAAATTGAAGATATTTTTTCCGTGTTAACATCGCCATGTTTCGTTCTGCAAAACTTACGTCATTCGTCTGACGAATTTTCGTTAAAAATGTCTATAGTTGCTCCCGAAAACTAAGGAAATGGCATTGTAGAAAGTTTGAGATTTCAAAATTTTCTGAGGGAGGATGCCCCCAGACCCCCCTAAATTTCGCTCCCCCAATATGCCAGTCCTGCCGGCGCCACTGGCTGTACACCACTGGCCTCATTTGTGTGTCTGCAATACGGAATATTTGCTTCATAACGAGGTCAGAAAGGCTCATTTAGATGCACAAAAAAGAATATTTAAAGTGAAGGCCTTTATGAAAGTGACCTGTGTTGATCTCAACAACATAAAGAACGACTCTATATCAGGAATAAAGAGGGGGCTATTGCCCCCCCCCCCCCCCAGCTCCGCGCCCCTGGTATCGCGGGAATCCCATCTTATCGTCAATTCGTAAATTTTATGGTTCCAATGTGGGTGGGGAGTCAGGTTATCGTAATTTTTCATACCACAAATTTTCCCGTTTGTGATTAGGGTTAGGGTAACTATCGGATTGCCAGTAATATCCAATATCCATTATTTAGCATTCTTTTCATACTCAGTTTACGTATAATTTTAAGTTCGCATTCCGGAATGGAAATTGTCTTATAAATATTAAGCCCAAGTTGTTGTTGTAATAATGCAGATAGACAGGTTACTGGATTTAGAAGATTCGCCGGACAAATGACACATGCATGAAACGTTTTTGAACTAGACTCTCACTTGGTATATAATATAACGTCGCCTGTATTCTTACCACAAAAGCATAAAAATAAAAAACATTTCGCCACTATATATAATAAATTACAACCGAAAATGAGAGCGATGAAAAAATCCGTTATGTTTTTCAGCGAGTCAATCTCTAAAAATTGCATACTTTGATCTGCTTCGATCTTAAACTGAGGGCGGTCTTTTAGACAAACATCAATTAGATTAAATTCAGTGCAAGTATATAATAATGTCTGTTATGGTGACGTTATTGTGTTAGCGATTAGTTCCTAATCTTCAAGTGCTATTACGTTATGCATAAGTCAACTTGTCAGTACAAGTCAAGCGCAATCTGAGTCGATCAAAATGAATAGTTAAAACCGTCCACTGCATGCTAATTATGTCATAGCATTGAGTTCTGGTCTGGAAACGCAGCAAACATATAGTCTTGTTCTATATAATCTCTTTGTTTACGTTCTATGCAACTGACTTGTGCACGGTTACCGTATTAAATCATTTAATATAATAGATCTTACTCAAAAATGGCTGCCGAATTAAAATTCTTTTATATACATATAAATTAGCCCTTATGAACTCGTTTTCATGTGGGGAATTCAAAATAATTTTTATTTTAAAACGAGGTCATAAGGGCTAATTTATAACGCACATATTAAAATTAAGATTTTTAATTCGGCGGCCATTTTTGAATAATGTCTATAGCATACAGCAGCGTTTGGGTTCATTCGCTCAGCCGTGTTATTTAAATATAATTAATAATAAGTGAAAAACAAAAGTTTAGTACACGCTCTCAACATAAAAGAACAGCTCATTATATATGGACGCTTTGCGGTTTGCCGAGTTTCCTGACCATATCTCAATTGAGCGATGTCTATGATTGTGCTAGAATTATTTTGGAGCTTTTTAGTGAAGGGGAACTAATATATATTAATAGAAGTTACTATCGCAAGGAAAGTGCTGCCTGAAGGACCAAATGGAGTCCTAATATGCTACTGAAAAATTCTGGATATACTCTGATTTTATACTTATAGTATAGTACAGTAAGTAGGTCAACACCAGGGCCTGGCAGCCACGAACAGGAGTGGTGCAGTGCAGAGTCATGTTGCTTCAAGGTTGCTAGTAGCAGTAACTTTCACTTGCTAGGGTCAGAAGACCCACTTACTACATTTTTCTCAAATGACCTTCAGGTAGGAAAGATTAAACATTGAGAATTAAGATTTTCTGGTGCCGGCTATAGTAATAATTATACATATTTTTGATATATCAAATCAACAAACAGCCATGTACATATGCAGATAGATCAATGGGACAAAACAAATAGAAAATATATTTTTCTTTAAAAATAACAGGAACAATAAAATGATTAATAGTTTGCAAGATGATAGTGTTCTGAATGTTAGACTACACAGTCAGCAGTTCCAGGGCGAAATATTTGTCTCAATGGTAAAGAAACAACAGTTGGTAAGTTGTTCAACGACAACAATTCTTCACGTGGGATGAGACCATTGTTGTAGGCATTCAGGTACATCTTGTCTCCTTCAACTAAGACATTGTCGAGTCCCATTCATCGAGTGAAATAGCTTGTGCTGTCAACAGCGCTGATAAACTCATGAAAGAGCACTGCTTTCCTCGAGAATCGCCACTGAAACGTTCATGGCCTTGATGAATACTTCCCCGTGAAATTAAAGACATATTTATGAATTGTTCTTAGGGACCGGTCATTATTAATGGCCAGGGGTGGGACCGAAGAGAAAAGGGGTGGGTAAACAAAAATTTGAAGGTGCCCAAGGGTGGGTTAAGAAAAAATGGAATAGTGGTTGGGGTGGGTAAATTTTTTTTACCGTAGATAAAATTTATAATATTCTTAATAAAATACTGAGAGTCTGAGACTACATAAAATACTGTACAATAATACAATATACTGTTTTAGGATACTGTCTGTCAGTCACTCAATGTGAATGTTAACAAGAGCATCCTCATCTGAGGACAAACTTGCACATTCCACTTGCTCAGCCACTTGTGCTTCATGCCTTTCTTGCACAATTCTTTTTTTCTTTTTTAGTTTTGTTCTGGTTTCTTTGTCTCTTCTGGCCCGCCTCCTCTTTTCAGTCTTTCTAACATCAGCTGCATCAAATCTCTTCTCAAGTTGATGCATTACATGCTGAACATCATGCATGATCTTTTCGATTCCATTCGTCATTTCCTCAATTTGGGAAATTGATTCACAAATAAATTTAATTTCATCACCAGCCCATGATTTTTCCTCCATATGTTCATTATAGAGTTCCTTTTTCCTTGACAACAGTTGATCTTTCAAGGACTTTAATGAACTTATAGTGCCATTAAAATGCTCAACCGCACGCTGGCTTTAGAGACATCATCTATAATAACATGTGAAGGGAAGTCATTGTATCTCTTCCAACAAATGTTCTGCTTGGGAATTAACCCTTCCTGGTACGAAGAGTAAATATTTTGTAATGCATCACATTTCGACTTGATACCATATCGAAATCTCCGCTGACCATCCAAATAGGCTTGGAAACCAGTTTGTTTTCCAACAAAAGCAGACTCATATACTCCTCTTGTAATATTATTAAAATATCTTAATCTCTCAGTCTTCACATTTGGGATGAGAGAAACTTGTTCCAGGCTTGCTTCTCCACAATACTTGCTTTGCCTGCCAGTTTAAACTTTCCACCAACAAGCGTTAAAGCTATAAAAAATTAAATTAGTATTTTAGGTGTGCAGTGTATATTAGGAAGAATGGGAAACAAGAAGTAAATGCCATTGTATAATACTTTATAAAATATTTTATAAAATATATTCTCTGACAATATATTAATATATGTATTTATATATTAGGGCAATTAATAAACTGTTCTCTTGACAGTTCGTCAAAACAAGTGAGTGACAAAATTGTATATTTTGTATAATAATGCCAGACAAGGGGATAGTTCTGCAGTTCAATGGTTAACAAAACAACCTGGCACTACAGCTTAATTGTTAACCCATTTATAAGCAACAATGTGCCCTGATTTTTACTTGACAAGGGAAGAGTGCTGCAGCTCGATCAATCATTCTATCATTCAATTAATAATTTAATATGAACTATATTAATACATATAAAAAATCAATATAAACAGTGAAATATTAGAAATCCACTTACTACTTTGAGCCTTTCCTCGTTTAACACAAGCCGGCTTGTTCGTCATTGGTGTTGTATTTATATCATTCGTGCCTTCAACGATGTCAATCGATGGCTTTTCAAGACTAGAAAGAGCTTTCTTGAATTTCAACAAATGACCAGGTTTCTTGGACAAACCAACAATATCAAACATTTGTTGTTTCTCTTCAGCATCCATGGTCTTGATCAACTCCACATCGTCAAAGCCAGTGTCTTTAAAATTCTGCAGATATTCCTCAGTAAATTTCAATGAAGATATAAAATTTTCGAACGTTAAATTCTCATCCATCTCGAAATATTCACTAGATTCTCCTGCTTCAAAACAACAGCGTGTGATTGTGATTTATGGGAATTTGTGGGACAACTGGGGATTTCTGGGGGTTAGACATGATATTCATTATAATTCCGATGAGTTCCTTGCTTACCACTTTTTTGTGATGTTGTATATATTAAACTATTAAAGCAAACTCGGTGGGGTGGGTCAAGAAAAAAACCTGAAAGATGTTGGGTGGGTCAGGGAAAATTTATAGATGTTGAATGGGTGGGTAAAAAATTTTTTTTGGACTTTGGGAGTTTCTCTTCGGTCCCACCCCCGGCCATTAATAATGACCGGTCCCTTACCGTGAATTTCCTGACAAAGAAGACAAAGCTGAACTTCTTTGAAAATATCTTCGAAAACGTGAAACGTGTCAGGCTATCAGCCGAACATGCGCACTAAGCCACTTTAGAGAATCTAGAGATTGCGCAATTGCCGACACATCCACCACATCCAAAAATCCAAAGAGATCGAGATATTGCCGACTATACATAGCTCGGCCAAAAGACTGGGCACGAGTGAACGCAAAGGCACGTCAAGATTAGTGTTGCTGCCCCCGTCAGGGGGCAGCAATTATATGGCAGCAGCGCTGAGAGGTCAGAATACGGAAATCCTGTAATTTGATTGGTTCATAAGCGGTCGCATATTTCCCGTATCCGCGCTCAGAGCGAATCTGCCGTTTGGGACCGTAAGTTAATTTTATAAACAAAATGGCAGTCATGTCAGTACGTACATCGGTGACAAGATGGATTATAATTTCAGAACTACTCATTGTTGAAATATATCGTGCATGCAGGTATGTTGTTAGAAATTTTATAAACTTTCATTTGATGTATAGTTCGAGTTTCCACGTTTTGTGAAAGTTTTTTAAATGTCCAAAACGTTCGTAACATTGTTCGTAATAATATAACATTTACTTCTCACAAGTATTAGAATTTCAGATGATTTTTTATTCAAACTACTTAACGTACGCAATATGTCAAACAAAAGCAATTGAAAATTACTATTTGGGGTAGAAAGTTTAGGATTCTAGCTCAACGGAAAGTACTTTAAAAATGGGAAAATGTCTGCCATTTTCGTTTCGTTCACAAGAAAGATGGATCGAGTTTTCACAGAACGTTCACAAGATTTATGGCCATATAATAAACTACTTATTGACCTCGATTGTTCGGTCTGTACTAGTGAAATATCGGACCTCTGTTTTTTGCACAGACCTCAACTCGCTATAACACTGAAATATCCCCGTTATTGATGCAGTATGGTTTCTAACGGTTTGTAAGGTTTTAGAATTTAGAACGACTGGATTAATGTATGACCGGGCCGTGCAATGGAACAATTTTTTTAAATGGGAGAATAGATGCAGGGTAAATCTGACGGAAGCCGTGTAATAGAATTCGAAATTCGATTCAATACCATGCATGCACTGTATGTCATCAATAATCTGCCAATCAAATGAATGATTTAGTAAGGTGTTACTGTTATGATAAACGAGAAAATGAATGTCGATCAATCGATCAATCAGTAGAGCTGTCGATCAATGAAACAGGAGAGCATTTTCTAAAACTAATAAGTTGAGCATTAAGCATTAGCGTAGTCGGGAAAATGCTATAATTGGTAAATGCCTAGACATGCCTGCACTGAACACACGAAAGTCATAACTAGGCCGTTGACCTCAGGCCAGGGATTATTATACCTGGCAGTTCTTGATTAGCTAGGGGTTTACCGCTCAAGCACTATATGTTACTAAGTTTCGAGAAAAGTTCACAAATTTTTTGTTACTTTGTTTTACGTTCAGTAATATTTAAACAGCACGCGGGTCAAATGAATCCAAACGCTTCTATTGTCTGCTTGCTCATGCAGTATTTAATTTTATTATATAAAATAGAGTGTTTTATTGATTTTTCCGCCACTAATAAAAGTGATAATCTCACATGTGCGATTATTTATGATAATCGCACATGTGACGATTATCGCTGAATCAGCATTATGGTTTAATGCAATTTTTGCAAGGCAATAGAGCGTTTTCACTCACGTGATCGGTGGCCCCATTGGGGTGGTGAAACAATACGAAATATTTGAATAAGAAAGAGCTAATTCCCATACCGTACACCAATATGGCGCCATTTCATTGTTTTGGTACACCAATATGGCCGCCGTGACGTCAGATGAAAACGCTCTATAGGACAATTTTTTTATATAATAAACAGAACAATACATGGATGCTTGGAAATATGAAATTTATTTCTCGTGTTGAACAGGATATGTCACTCGTTCGCGTCGCTCACTCGTGAGATATCCTGGTCAACACTCGAAATAAATTTCATATTTCCGCGCATCCATGTATTATTCTCTATATATAAAAATGCGGGCAATGTGTCAGTTCAGTGAGTGAGAAACAATTTTACTTAAAAAAGTAAACAAAGGCATAGACTAACAACTTCGGTGTCAAAGACCATCATAAACCTTCCAAACCAGGCCGGTTTATTCATTAATTGTGCATGCTGAACCTTTCCAGTTTGACCAGATGAAATCAAAACAGAGACCAGATACTGAACTAGACCAAATAAATTACGTTCTAAAAAAGTATTATGTTCCAGACCAAAACAGTAATTTAGAAAAGAGTGACATCCACATATATAGCTCGTATACGCCCCTCTCTAATATGCATGCAATAACGAGTGATTGTTGTGGATATCGATGGCTAGGAATGGATCCAAAGTTCGGGGTACTCGCCAACCTCGTTCCCAGGGCCCTTATCTCCGCTCCCCGCTCGCTGCGAAAAGTACCCTGGCATTGGCTGGTCACGTGTCGCTGAACAAAAAATATCATTGTGGGAGGGGTGCTATTAATGTGCTTATCGTTACGCTCGACCAGACGCCATGTTGAAGTCTTCGAAATGTTATACCTTCCTTTCGTGTCTTAATTTTGCTATTATAAATAGTCCATACTTCAATAGGACCAAGGTCTTTTGGCGTACAGGCGATGTTTAGTGAGGCATTGCTGCCAGTACTATCATGGGAAATGTTGCTCTAAACGTGTGAGAAAGATGCCCATTACCAGAAATTTGGGACATTTTGCGGCCACGTTCGTAGCCAGTGGTTACTCCCATGATAATAATATACAGTAAATATTTTGCGAAAATGCAAACGGCTGCTAAGAACTAAGATCGCCTCTCCTTTCAAAGTAAACAAACATGGCTGCAGGCTGCTCGAAAGAGAAGAGACCTCCGTGGCTTCGTCGTTTGTCCTTCTCGCAGCTCAACTCCACGTTTAGACATAACGGCCTCCTGCTGATAGACGAAATCGGAGTTTCGACTGTGCATACAATCTGAGTCGGGATAAAACGTAGTTCGTTTATAACATGAGGCTGAAACAACCGCAGTAAACATAACATTTCTGATTTCAGAAACCTTTTAATGCTTAGGTATTCTATAAGGATAAAATTTGCTTCTCAATTATCCTTGACAATAATCCTAAACGTAGTGTCTAAAAATAATGAACTCAAAACATGAAAAAATAGTCCCAGCCTATGTTATCTTCCCGTTATGCTTTAATAGACACGATGTAATTTGCATAGGGGCCCAAATTGAAAAGGAAACTAATTTGCATGTGGGCCTAAATAAAACTACGATTTGGTGTCTTGCTCAAACTCACTGTAAAACCAAGAAAGTTTAAAGGCTTTGGGAACCGCAATGTTGTTAGATACGGAGATATTTACGAGTTATATTAGCAGTTCGAACATTGCTAAATACATAACAAGCTCCGCACTTTGCATCGTTCGCAAGGAAAGTGGTTTATTTGGCAGATTTGTATCGCATGTTTAGCAGGATTACTATGGCTTACATAACAGAATGAGTCAAATAAGCAGCGTAAATAAATCGATGTTGGGAACCGGCTGTGTATTTCGGTAAGCGAACATTTTTTGTTTTAACGTTTCCTTACTTAACTCTTAACAGGAATCGAGCTCCGCAACCGAGAAGTCTATGTCCCTAGTAGGATAAATTTTAAAATTTGCGATTTTACTGTATTATTCCTTATACGATTTAGTCGTCATGTTTAATGGCCTATATGCGCCCGCGCGACGCCATCTTGTCCCAAATTTCTGGTAATGCATTAATATGTTATCGACATCGTTAATAACCTCGTTCCATGGCCAGGGCCTTATCTCCGCTGCGTTGGAACGAGGTTTTTAAAGACATAAGTTAGGTTATAATCGCTTCCAGTTCGACAGCAAAAGAGTTTCTGTCAGTGCTTCGCATTTATCGCGAAGAAATCAATATATGCCTTCTCGACTTCTTGTCAATTTCACATATATCCGGTCAAAAAGAGAACTCGCGCAACTGAATTACACAGAATGTTTACCGCATTTTAATAAATGTAATCACTTTATGAAGTGACACAAGAATAGTGTATACATATAGACATTCAAAATAAAAAATTAGGCAGCCAAGACAGTGCGCAGTGTTTTGTATATAAATATAACAAAGCAAATGTGATGAATATATTGTCGGGAGTTTATTAAAGTCAACATCCTCAGCCTGTTCAAAATGTCAGGATCTATGTTAAAATCTCGACAGTTCACATGCACCTTTTCGTTCTGTTGTACATTTAATTTGAAATAATGTTGTATTAGGCCGTGACTGAACATTTACTGTAAAAAACAACAGTCCTTAATCAACTTCAATAAAGATAATTTTAGGTTAATCAGCTCACAAATAGGAATGCTATTTATAACAGTTCATCTCCATCGAAAACGTTCATCTTTTCAACTCTTTCAACTGATTCGAGAAGCACAAACGATTGTAGTTTTTGCATGATGTTTATATTATATATTTCATTTAGGATTGAAACAGTTATTTTAAAACTAACCGATGAAATCGAAGACGACGAGACGGCATCAGTTTCAAAGTTCAAAGCCATTCTTGTCGAAGTTGTTGTGCGCCGTGTTTTTGATTGAGGCAAAGATGCAGACGGCGACATGTCGATGCACCTTCTAGCGCGGTTTTTTTTCTGGATTAGTAAGTTTTGCGTGTCAGCAATAACTTTCTTCAAATTTGACGCGTTCTTTGCTCTTCTTTCGCACGAACGACAGATGAGATGAGGTAGCGCTTTGTCTCGCAGAAGCACGTTGCCGTGAACATTTTCTAATTCTTCTAAAATAATAGCATTAGCTGGTCTAAAGAAATTCTTGCAGTGTTTAGCGTCCCCGACGGATCCACAGAGTCGACAGGAGGAAAGGTCAATTCCATCAAGGACAGGGTAAAGCTTCTTCGGAGTGCTGGAAGTCGCCATGTACATTCCAAGCCGGCCAGGTGCCAACTGAACAGGTGCAACCATAAGAAATTAAACGCTACCATCCCTCCCATTAAATTATCTTTTGCTATCACCCAGAATCTGGGTGACACGTGACCAGCCCATGCCAGGGTACTTTTCGCAGCGAGCGGGGAGCGGAGATAAGGGCCCTGGGAACGAGGTTGGGTACTCGCACGCAACATTTTAACCATACGTCATACTTAATTAAATCTGCTCTTTTCCAATCACCAAATGACACCTTGGCGATAGTATACAATAATTTGCCAACGTCAAGACTCCGAGGTCAAATAATATGATAAATCTCATCACCCTTAATTTTTGAGTGAAAAGCATTGCCATAGTACAATATATCTATCCACATGCACTGACAAAGAAAATCTATAAATTACCGACTTTTGCTGGACATGTTATTTATACCAGGATGTGCGCTGGGGATAGCGCCAACTCGAGTCTCGATCTCCAGTGCAGTTCATACTTCTTGAACCGAACGAGGCACAAACCCAAAACGCTTTTTCCCTTCCTATTATTTTCAGTTAAGGTCTCGCATACAGCTGGTAGTTATAGTTGACCAAGAGGGCGACTGCTATAGTTATATGATAGCGTTTATTGTGGTTAGAAGACAAGTTCATGGCGAAGACAGCACTGGCCCCGGAGAACAAGCCAGCCCATTTTCAGCTATTTTGATATTATATAATCCCACAAATAAATTGCGGACAGGCAATATCATGCATAGCTTAGTTACAGCACGGAAAGCGGGTTATGTCTGGGTAAAGACTATGGACAAATCTAAAGATCGACCTGGTGAAAGTTGCCCCCATGCATACACGTAACACATTGATAAAACGCAGCTACCAAACTGTTACCCACTTATCCTTGTCCCTCGCTTGTGATAAGTACAGTCAGTCTAGTTTGGTTTCAGCGCTTCACTAGTACTTCTAGTTAACCAGGCTCAGGGTGCGCATGTGTAATTATCAAATTTAAGTTAACTTGGGTGAAAGCCAGAGATACTCCTAGATTCAAACACTAAATTTATGTTTGTAAAAGTTGCTTGTCTAGATCAAATAGATCAGTACTATTAATATAGATTCTATGTTTCTAGATGTGTTCAAAGGCTATGCTTTAGCAGCAGAAGTGTTGCTGATTAAATTCAGTATTGAAATATAGGACTAGCAGTGCTGCAAAATTTTGATAGCGACATTCTGTAAATTCAAAAACCAACAATAACGATTTTAAAACTGCGACAGCCTACACTACAATACCCTATGATAAACAAGACCCCATATAGCCTGTGTGCATGCTTAAATTACACAAATTGATTGAGTCTGCACGCGCAGGCTAGGCCCCGTAAAACGTATATGTGGGCGTTCGATCGACAACCGAGCACCCGTGTGACGCAGGCTATCGCCGCCACTTCCCCCGCTTCTTTCCACCCCTGTCAACACGTTAAAGAGTATATATACCACAGAATAAATTTATTCTGTGGGAAATTCGTCACATCTGACCGCGGGTTTGCAGAGTAACTCGGTTAATACCGACACCAAAGGGAAACGCAGAAATGTAATGTCCGTATTATGCGGGGGTTATCATAATAAACGTCATCGACACATGTTTCATCGATAAAAAGTCCGAAGGCTAGAAAGCATACAATTTAAAAGTAACTTTTCTAGCCGAGTAACTCGACTCCGTATATACTAGTCCAGAAAAACTCACGAAGACTACTCACTGATCTCTATAGATTAGTGAGACTACTCTTTGTTTCTCTTTGTGATCTGATACATTCAAATATAATCGCCTCTGCTCACAAGCAGAACTATATTCTTATTTCTACTCCAACAAACAAAAAGATTATGAAACTTTCCTTGACGTTGATTTAGCTTTGTGGCGTGCTTTATATATTAATTTCCTTATTCTCGCTTGACAATTTGTTTACACATGCTGTCGATAATAGTAGTATTGTCGCCCCAACAGGATATTAATTAATAAATCTCATTTTAACCACTCATACTTCATGCTGTGTGCTCTTCTGTGAAGATTTTGTTTGATTCCGAAATTTCAAAAGTCCAAAACCGAAAACCAGATGTTCTTTGTTTAGTAGGAGTGAAAGTTAAAATTATCACATTTATAGTTGCTTTATTTGTTTGCATGTGGTTCAAAAGTCAAAACCTATACATAATACATAAGCAGTCACTGGTCGGCAACATAAGATCGAATTATTACAGCGGTGGGGAACGTATTTCGTCGTTTACCTCCGTAAAATAGAGGTCTGATATTCGCTTTCAAAGAAAGCAACTTGTAATTAGAGAAATATGAAGAAACCACAACTGCTCTCCTATACATATTAAAAGCCACCGCGATATTCAATAAACGTCAAACTATTATAATCCTCGAGCCCAGGGTGCTAATCTCGACACGCGTGGAGTCCATTTGACACGCGTGTAGAAAAAGCGAGGGAGACGAAATCTGGGAAATAGTTTATATATATATATATATATATATATAAATATATATATATATATATATATATATATATATATATATATATATATATATATATATAACATCAAAACACAAGTTTGGGTTACTTCATGAGAACTTTATTCACAACAAATTTGTTTCGTATGGCAAGCGCGAAGCTCGCCACACTAAACAAATTTGTTGTGAATAAAGTTCTTATGAAGTAACCCAAATTTGTGTTTTGATGTTATACCGCTCTGCTTCGGCATTGAGCACTCTACCCGTATGATTTTGTACTCGATACTAGTTATCAACACATCTATATATATATTTCTAAAACTCATTAATAATTCATGAGGAAAACACAAAGAAAATCCATGTTTAATGAGTGTCTGCAGGGGCGGCGTGGGTCTCAAATAGGGCCCGGGAAATGATATGCTAGGGGCCCACTTTTAGGGGGGGGGGTGTGGAAAATTGGGGTGTGGAAACAGCTACCAATAAAAAGGATAAATTGTAAATGAGAATGCAGAAACTTTATATTCATTAAGCTAAAAACTTAGAAGAAACTGTATTTAGTGTGATTACATAATGGCATGTGCGTCTCTAATATTTACTCTGATGGTGGAAATAGTTTGTTCGGGTTGATTTGAGCTAGAGAACACTTCGTTGACTTTCGATACTGCCATCAATTTCCTCAAGTTCATCATTTGAAGTTGGCAGAATTCCTAACGTGTTAGCTGTTGTTAGCTCGTCACCTGGGCCAAGCGGAGGTGGGATTTCTACACAAAATGTCACTAGGTCAGACTTATTTATTTCGTCATTGCGCATTTTCAACGAGCACGTAAACAAGACTCGTCATTTTCGATAATCTGTCATTCTGTCTTAACTTCCAATAACGTAATAGTGTAATAGCGCACGAGATGAAATTCACACATATGTCAGATGATTGAAATTTGAAATTCTACCCGGCATTTGGGCGGAAACTACCGAAGAGTGTTGCGCCCGCGGCACAACTTCGCTCAGGTTTCATACAAATTATATACCGTAATAACCGTATAGCGGTATATAGAAACTTAGAAATTTAAAAACAAATGAAACAATAATATATTTGCGGTTCCTATCAAGTTTTTGAGTGAATGCGCAAAAGAAAGCTGGTGTAGACGGCCGTAATGTATTTAAGAATTTGAAGTTTTCTATTTGCGCGAGCGCAGGTGGCGGTCGGCCCGAACTTAAGTGCCTAACAAAGCTTAACTCAAGCGCTTCAACATTAATAGATTACCCAAATTGAAAAATCAATTTAATAACTATATCAGTATATCACTAAACATACTTTAAGTCTTTAACCAATATGTAGTAATAAAGATACAAATAAATAAGTTACCGAGCTGTTGTAAGGTAAGCCTTTAGCCATGGGCACAATTTATTATAAATTACCTGTTGAGACTGTTGTTTCATTGGCTTTGAAGAAGGACGTTAGCGGTTTCACATTCTTCGAGCTTTCAAATAAGAGCTTTGTTTCTTGTTCTCGTCGCTTTTGAGACCCACTTTTATGTTTTTTCTTAGGAAGAACATTCCCAGAATCACGCGTACTATGCGCTCTTTTGTCAACCATTTACAGTCAATGACTACGGCATATTTATGGCTTCAATACGCGCAAATGCGCAATGAAATAATGTGAACTCTGTTACTCAGACCGGAAGTATATGCTTGACGGGTACCGCAGGGCTCGGGGGCCTAGCTGGCCAATAGTTGGAGCCATGACTTAGCATCGTTACTCGTCAGTGAAATATAATTGGCAACCTGCAGGGCCTCCAGCACTGAGCACACAGCAGTTTTAAATTTCACAACTATGCACGTTTACGCGCAAACGCGCTTTCGCACACGACCGAACGCTTTACTCCAGGGCCGTTTTACACATCATCGGGGCCCATCTTTCTTCACATTTTTAGGGCCCACCAGCTAGAATTCTAGGGGCAATTGGGGCCCACCAGGCTAGAAATCCTTGGGGCCCACCGGGAAATTTCCCGGTCTCCCGGTGGGCCACGCCGCCCCTGAGTGTCTGTATACGTGATACAGATTCCTCTTGATTTACATAAGTTTTAGCTTTGATTTTCTCGACTTAGACAACGTTTTTTTAGAAAAATTACTACGCCAATGAACTAACCAAATCGAATCGTTTTAGAAGTCATTTACAGAATTCGTGTCCGTTCTGTATCGGGATACAGGCACTCGGCTTCGCCTCGTGTCTGTATACCCCGATACAGAACGGCCACTCATTCTGTAAATAGTACATATATATATATATATATATATCAGTAATCTGGAGTAAAAAACATCAGAACACATTTTTCACCAATTTTCAGATTTTTTTGCATGTCCGGATATCCAAAAATTTTCCTGATTTTTTGCATCTCCGGGCATGCAAAAATTTCGATCAGTGGTGTTAGTATAGATTTCTAAATGCTCGAATCTTCGTCTCTTCGAACATGTTTTTGCACTTGCAGACTTGGAGTCGCTGAAGACTTGCAGTTCTTGTAGATTTGGAGAAGTTTATTTGTCTAATTGCTCAATAAGCAATGACCCGTATAGTCCATGTTCAGTTAACTCTATTTTTAATGAAACAGGAGAGCATTTTCTAAAACTAATAAGTTGAGCATTAAGCATTAGCGTAGTCAGGAAAATGCTATAATTGGTAAATGCCTAGACATGCCTGCACTGAACACACGAAAGTCATAACTAGGCCGTTGACCTCAGGCCAGGGATTATTATACCTGGCAGTTCTTGATTAGCTAGGGGTTTACCGCTCAAGCACTATATGTTACTAAGTTTCGAGAAAAGTTCACAAATGTTTTGTTACTTTGTTTTACGTTCAGTAATATTTAAACAGCACGCGGGTCAAATGAATCCAAACGCTTCTATTGTCTGCTTGCTCATGCAGTATTTAATTTTATTATATAAAATAGAGTGTTTTATTGATTTTTCCGCCACTAATAAAAGTGATAATCTCACATGTGCGATTATTTATGATATCGCACATGTGACGATTATCGCTGAATCAGCATTATGGTTTAATGCAATTTTTGCAAGGCAATAGAGCGTTTTCACTCACGTGATCGGTGGCCCCATTGGGGTGGTGAAACAATACGAAATATTTGAATAAGAAAGAGCTAATTCCCATACCGTACACCAATATGGCCGCCATTTCATTGTTTTGGTACACCAATATGGCCGCCGTGACGTCAGATGAAAACGCTCTATAGGACAATTTTTTTATATAATAAACAGAACAATACATGGATGCTTGGAAATATGAAATTTATTTCTCGTGTTGAACAGGATATGTCACTCGTTCGCGTCGCTCACTCGTGAGATATCCTGGTCAACACTCGAAATAAATTTCATATTTCCGCGCATCCATGTATTATTCTCTATATATAAAAATGCGGGCAATGTGTCAGTTCAGTGAGTGAGAAACAATTTTACTTAAAAAAGTAAACAAAGGCATAGACTAACAACTTCGGTGTCAAAGACCATCACAAACCTTCCAAACCAGGCCGGTTTATTCATTAATTGTGCATGCTGAACCTTTGAAACCCTATGACACCAGACTATATATGAAATGAAATAGTTTTGTGAATAATTTTTGGATAAATGGGGGGAGGGATGGTAGTACCCTGTTCCAGTTTGACTAGATGAAATCAAAACAGAGACCAGATACTGAACTAGACCAAATAAATTACGTTCTAAAAAGTATTATGTCCAGACCAAAACAGTAATTTAGAAAAGAGTGACATCCACATATATAGCTCGTATACGCCCCTCTAATATGCATGCAATAACGAGTAATTGTTGTGGATATCGATGGCTAGGAATGGATCCAAAGTTCAGGGTACTTGCACGCAACATTTTAATCGTATGTCATACTTAATTAAATCTGCTCTTTTCCAATCACCAAATGACACCTTGGCGGTAGTAAACAATAATTTGCCAACGTCAAGACTCCCAGGTCAAGACTTGTGATAAATCTCATCACCCTTAATTTTTGAGTGAAAAGCATTGCCATAGTACAATATATCTATCCACATGCACTGACAAAGAAAATCTATAAATTACCGACTTTTGCTGGACATGTTATTTATACCAGGATGTGCGCTGGGGATAGCGCCAACTCGAGTCTCGATCTCCAGTGCAGTTCATACTTCTTGAACAGAACGAGGCACAAACCCAAAACGCTTTTTCCCATCCTAGTATTTTCAGTTAAGGTCTCGCATACAGCTGGTAGCTATAGTACCAAGAGGGCGACTGCTTTAGTTATATGATAGCGTTTATTGTGGTTAGAAGACAAGTTCATGGTGAAGACAGCACTTGCCCCGGAGAACAAGCCAGCCCATTTTCAGCTATTTTGATATTATATAATCCCACAAATAAATTGCGGACAGGCAATATCATGCATAGCTTAGTTGCAGCACGGAAAGCGGGTTATGTCTGGGTAAAGACTATGGACAAATCTAAAGATCGACCTGGTGAAAGTTGCCCCCATGCATACACGTAACACATTGATAAAACGCAGCTACCAAACTGTTACCCACTTATCCTTGTCCCTCGCTTGTGATAAGTACAGTCAGTCTAGTTTGGTTTCAGCGCTTCACTAGTACTTCTAGTTAACCAGGCTCAGGGTGCGCATGTGTAATTATCAAATTTAAGTTAACTTGGGTGAAAGCCAGAGATACTCCTAGATTCAAACACTAAATTTATGTTTGTAAAAGTTGCTTGTCTAGATCAAATAGATCAGTACTATTAATATAGATTCTATGTTTCTAGATGTGTTCAAAGGCTATGCTTTAGCAGCAGAAGTGTTGCTGATTAAATTCAGTATTGAAATATAGGACTAGCAGTGCTGCAAAATTTTGATAGCGACATTCTGTAAATTCAAAAACCAACAATAACGATTTTAAAACTGCGACAGCCTACACTACAATACCCTATGATAAACAGGACCCCATATAGCCTGTGTGCTTGCTTAAATTACACAAATTGATTGAGTCTGCACGCGCAGGCTAGGCCCCGTAAAACGTAATATGTGGGCGTTCGATCGACAACCGAGCACCCGTGTGACGCAGTCTATCGCCGCCACTTCCCCCGCTTCTCTCCACCCCTGTCAACACGTTAAAGAGTATATATACCACAGAATAAATTTATTCTGTGGGAAATTCGTCACATCTGACCGCGGGTTTGCAGAGTAACTCGGTTAATACCGACACCAAAGGGAAACGCAGAAATGTAATGTCCGTATTATGCGGGGGTTCTTATAATAAACGTCATCGACACATGTTTCATCGATAAAAAGTCCGAAGGCTAGAAAGCATACAATTTAAAAGTAACTTTTCTAGCCGAGTAACTCGACTCCGTATATGCTAGTCCAGAAAAACTCACGAAGACTACTCACTGATCTCTATAGATTAGTGAGACTACTCTTTGTTTCTCTTTGTGATCTGATACATTCAAATATAATCGCCTCTGCTCACAAGCAGAACTATATTCTTATTTCTACTCCAACAAACAAAAAGATTATGAAACTTTCCTTGACGTTGATTTGCTTTATATATTAATTTCCTTATTCTCGCTTGACAATTTGTTTACACATGCTGTCGATAATAGTAGTATTGTCGCCCCAACAGGATATTAATTAATAAATCTCATTTTAACCACTCATACTTCATGCTGTGTGCTCTTCTGTGAAGATTTTGTTTGAATCCGAAATTTCAAAAGTCCAAAACCGAAAACCAGATGTTCTTTGTTTAGTAGGAGTGAAAGTTAAGATTATCACATTTATAGTTGCTTTATTTGTTTGCATGTGGCTCAAAAGTCAAAACCTATACATAATACATAAGCAGTCACTGGTCGGCAACATAAGATCGAATTATTACAGCGGTGGGGAACGTATTTCGTCGTTTACCTCCGTAAAATAGAGGTCTGATATTCGCTTTCAAAGAAAGCAACTTGTATAATTAGAGAAATATGAAGAAACCACAACTGCTCTCCTATACATATTAAAAGCCACCGCGATATTCAATAAACGTCAAACTAATATAATCCTCGAGCCCAGGGTGCTAATCTCGACACGCGTGGAGTCCATTTGACACACGTGTAGAAAAAGCGAGGGAGACGAAATCTGGGAAATAGTATATATATATATATATATATATATATAATAACATCAAAACACAAGTTTGGGTTACTTCATAAGAACTTTATTCACAACAAATTTGTTTCGTATGGCAAGCGCGAAGCTCGCCACACTAAACAAATTTGTTGTGAATAAAGTTCTTATGAAGTAACCCAAATTTGTGTTTTGATGTTATACCGCTCTGCTTCGGCATTGACCACTCTACCCGTATGATTTTGTACTCGATACTAGTTATCAACACATCTATATATATATATATATATATATATATATATATATATATATAGTTAAAGTTCAAAGACTCAACAGGTTTGATTAGACATTTTATTACTATTTAGTTTCGTGCCACAAATATTGTGTGGTACTCTTCAGATAAAATGGTCTAATGACTAAGATGTAGTTACAGAGATGGTTATATAAGTGTCTAGATAGGGATTATTTGGAAATTCTTAACGTTCATTCGTTAGTTTGAATATTCAAAGGTTTTAACCGTTTTTTTAGTGATATAGTATATGTACATGAATATATCCACTTGTGGTTGGTAAGTGGTTGTCAAAAATGAACATGGAACAGATCCCGGAAGGATTAACATTAGTAAATAGGGTTATAGCCGTATGTTATAAATATACATTGTGAGGTTATGTTACAGAGTTTCTTAAAAGAAATTTATTAGCATGTCTACATGATGAAACAAGTTCGTTACGTTTGTTTAGTGTGGCCAGAGAAGGTTTGCAGATGATAAAATATTTCTCCCACAGGCATAAGCTACATTTGTTTGAGGTGTTATTGTAGGGCTTGGCTTGTTTGATAATTCTCCACTTAATGTTGAACTCAGCGTTTTTATCTTTAAGCTCCCAGACATGTTTACTCGGCTCAGTGGAAAGTTTCTTTTCTCGGTGTTTGAATGATGCTTTGTGGTTCGTAAATCTCGTTTTGAATGTGTTTGCAGTGAGTCCGATGTATGTTTGGTTGGGTTTGTTGTCGTTGGTGATTACTGTAGCTTGGTAAACAACTGACTTAGTTAGGCATTTGCCAAGTATAGGGCAATCGTCAGGTTTTCTGCAGTTACATTGATTTGGCGTTGATGTTTGTTGTATTGTCTTCTTTAGGATGGTCTTGTTGTGTCCGTCGATGGTTTGTTTTATGTTGGTCATGCAACTGTAACTAATCTTAACAGTGTTTTTGTTGAAGATTTTGTGCAAGCAATGATTCTCATGAAATTCTTCATTAAGAATTTTAAGAAACGTTTGGCCGATGTTGGTGGCAACGTTGCTGCTGTATGGTGGGTTGTACCATGTGATGTTCCTGTGTCGCTTTCTCGTTTTGTTGGTGTGGTCGTTAGGTGGTGTTGGGGGTTGGAATTTCAGTTTGTGTTTGTACCCACTGTGTTCAAGAGCTCTTTGGTATAGGGGTGCTGTGCGGTTAAATGAGTTTTCGTCAGATGAATTGTCAGAGAGTCGTTTGTTAATGGCTTCGGGTAAGTTCTTGATGATTATTGGTGGGTGGTCAGATTTGGTGTGTATTTATATATATATATATATATATATATATATATATATATATATATATATAATATATATATATATATAAATAAAAAATATAAAACTAAATCAGTATAAAATCTCAATCAAGTCTCTATATTTTGCTTTACTGAAAGGTACAAACCGCCGGTTTAAAAAAAAACTACTGGAAGATCGTAAATAAAGCTAAGAGCTTTTAACAAGACTAACCCAGTGCAAAAATTGAATCAAACGCGACAAAAACACAGTGCAGGTTTTTTGCATATCCAGGCATGCAGAAGTTTTAAGATTTTTTGCATGTCCAGGCATGCAAAAATATTCAGATTTTTTGGCATGTCGGGGCACGCAAAATTTTTCTGATTTCATTGCTTGTCTGGCCATGCAAAAATTTTCTGATTTTCTTGCATGTCTGGGCATGCAAAAATTTTCAGATTTTTTGCATCTCCGGGCATGCAAAAATTTTCAAACTTTGCATGTCTGGGCAAGCAAAAGTTTTCAGACTTTTTGCATCTTTGGGCATGCAAAAATTTTCAGACATTTTGCATCTCCAGGCATGCAATAAAAAATTTTCAGATTTTTTTGCAGTCGTCCGGGTATCCAAAAATTTTCCTGATTTTTTGCATGTCTGGGCATGCAAAAATTTTCAGATTTTTTGCATCTCCGGGTATTCAAAAAAATTCAGATTTTTTTGCATGTCTGGTTATGCAAAAAATTTCAGATTTTTTTGCATGTCCGGGCATGCAGAAATTTTCTGGGGTTTTTGTATGTCTGGGGATGCAAAAATTTTCAGATTTTTTTGCATGTCCGGGCATGCAAAACGTTTCTAGTTGGCCCATATGTATCTAGTTGGCCTATATGGAAGCTGTATGTATTGAGGTAACTAAACCCAAAGCAAAACCTATTCTATTTACTTCTATTTATCGGCCTCCAAATTCAAAAATTGAATTCATGGATGAATTACAAAATTATTTGCATAAATATATTAGATCACGAAGAAAAAGAGCTAATTGACTCTGGGGATTTAAACTGTGACCTTTCTCTAAATAATCTACAAAGTCAATCAAAAAGTTTAATTGAAATTCTCAACCTACTTCAATTAAAACAACTTATATTGGAACCAACAAGAATTACTAATAACCACGAGTCTTTACTAGATATATATAATTGCCACAAATCGACCTGATAAGATAAAAAAGTGTGGAGTAATTCATGTTGGAGTAAGTGATCATAGCCTTGTCTACACATGTCTAAAAGTTTCTGTTCCTAAGGAGAAACCTAAACTAATAGAAAGCAGATACTTTAAAAATTATAATATCAAGGATTTTAAAGATCACTTATATTATGAGTTAAACAAAACAACCTGGGACTCAAATGATCCAAATCATCTTTGGGATCAATTCAAGAAAGCATTCAATTCAACCTCAGATATTTATGCCCCTATTAAAATTCGTAAAGCTAGGAGTATGTATGCCCCATGGCTAACTACAAACATTAGACATGAGATGAACCACAGAGATTATTTGAAGAAAAAAGCAGTGAAAACTAAATCAGAATACTTTGAAAAAGCATACAAAGTACAACGTAATCACGTTAATAAACTAATTAAGAATGTTAAAGCTGAGTATTGTAAAATCAGCATCGATCTTAACAAAAATAATCCCAAAGAGATGTGGAAAAATATAAACCAGGTACTCAGTGGTAAAGGTCGCTGTTCAAAGACCACAAGTATTAATAAAATATATAACTTTACATATTTTGCTTTTCTCGAATAATAGTTCTTCCACATTAACCACATTTTAAATGATGGCCAGTTTTTCTGTCCACCCCCTGTATGTTTGGGGGAAGAATGAAGCGTGGAAGGATTTATGTAGAACACATCTTTGGATAACCCTGAAATAGATCTTGTGATAACTTTATTATTCAAACGATGTTTATCTTCTGGCAACAAAGAACTACAATCTTGGAAAAAATACCCGTAGACTTTTTGAAAACTATATCCAAATTTAAGAATACGTTATAAAAATATGCGTGTTCCTCCAAACTCATCCGCTTATTGCCCTAAAATTTCCTCCCCCTCCCCCCCTACACAATGTTGGTTAAGGTAAAGTCGATTTGCAAGTCATATCGTCTAAATACCAACATTGTGTAGGGGGGAGGGGGAAATGGTATAAAAATTCAAAAGTCTACGATTTTTTTTCCATGATTGTCTGAAAAAAGAGGACACGTAATCATTTTCTGAGATTAATTGAACGTGAATTTTCAATATACAATTTGAGGAATATATAGGAGCGTATATCAGGAATATAGTTCAGGGCTTGATTTCATTTTTTTTATGACGGGGGGGGGGGGGTGGACAGTTTTGGATGTTGTCTGTAGACGATCTGTTTTCAGGTAAAACGTATTTTATTCAATTGGGTTCAGGTAATTTACTTGACCTGTCCAATTTTTAAACGTTGACGTGGTTACCTCTGAACAGTATTTTGATGGTAGTTATTCCACAATGGTAGCATTTTTTCATTTTAGATGGCTAAAAAAACTTGCCAAAAAGTATCTTTGAAACATTCTGCTCAAATAAGAGCTGCATACCAGCTGTCAAAAATTCGAGGGAAGACGCTTTTAAAAATGTTTCCCCAGTACTCTAAAGCTGCAATTTATAAGCACCCCAAGAAGCCACTAAATGGTGAGCCTGTTTTTGATAAAAGAAAGCAAAATAAAGGGAGACCAACAAAATTATCCCTTCAAAACAAGAGAAGTATAGTGCGCTCGGTAGCAAGTCTCCGAGAGAAGGCCGGTTCCTTTACGTCAAAGCGAATTCAGCTGGAAAGTGGCGTAAAGCATGTAACCAGTCGAACTATTCGTAATCACTTGAATGAAGTGGGTTACTGGTATTTACAGACCAGAAAAAAAGGTCTTCTCCATGCCAAAGATCTAAAATCTAGGGTCAAGTTTTGCAGGAAGGTTAGAAAGAAAAAGTTAGGAGAAGAATTCTGGAGAACAGGTATATCATTTTATTTGGATGGGAAAGGATTTCAGTACAAAAGTAACCCTTACGACCAGGCACGTGCACCACGAGCTCGGGAATGGAGAAAACGGGGAGAGGGTTTAAAATTTAATTGCACTGCCAAAGGGAAGAAGGAAGGTGCCATTAATGTAAACTTCATGGTAGCTATATCCTACGGCAAGGGTGTTGCTCTCTGTGAACAGTATGATGGGCCAATTACGGGCAAGAAATTTGCAGCAATTGTCAAGTCGTCATTCCCGAAAGCATTCAAAAAATCTTCAAACTCAAAGGCGAAGAGATTTCTCCTGGATAGATGCCCAAGGCAAAATTCCAAGATGGCAATGCGTGCTATTGACAAAGTGCGTGGATTAGTGTTCAAAATTCCTCCCCGAAGCCCTGACTTGAATCCTATTGAAAATTTTTTCCATACTCTAATTATGCGATTAAAGAATGATGCTTTAGAAAAGCAAATTACCAAAGAAAGCTTTAAGGATTTATCTATTCGGCTCAAAGAAACTACGTTGAGTTTCAGTTCTAACTTCTAAGTAAATTGTCGACACAATTATTGTACAGCATGGACAAAAGGATCACGGCAGTTATTGAAGGAAAGGGTCAAAGAAGTAGGTATTAGTTTTATAGGTTAACATGCAATATAATCTTTCTTGATCATTACATTTTTGACATATTTTAACTGGAGAGACATCTATATAACAGTACTGCAAAAGGCTTACCTATAGAATTTTATCAGTCAGCGTGGTACACATTTGACATTATTGAATATGGTTTCAATGTACATGTACACGCATTTGCCACAAAATGGGTGTTTACCCCAACGAAGGTCTTTTTATTATATAAGTAATAAACAGCTTGACTAAAATTACCACATGTTACACCATGTTACACTACATGTTACACTACATGTTACACTAAAATTGTTATATCCTACTATAATTCTTTACATGTTACAACATGTTACACCTACTTTTTAAAATAAACTATATTTTCTTTAGAAAAGTAGGTGTAACATGTTGTAACATGTAAAGATTGATAATAAAATCTAACAATTGAACTGTAACATGCAGTGTAACATGTAGTGTAACATGATGTAACATGCTGTAACATGTAACAAAGAAGAAGCTGGCTGAGCCCGCGATATAGCCCTGCCAACCACCCACCCCAGCCGAAACGTATATAGATTGTTTTTTCTAGTCCCTCTGTTGCCTTTTGTTCTCAGACTAGCAATATCATAAAATTGAAAAATTTCTATGGTCCAAACATTTAGTCTCCCATTGCCAATTTTTTTTGATTTAGAGACAATCTTGGAAAAAATACCCGTAGACTTTTTGAAAACTATATCCAAATTTAAGAATACGTTATAAAAATATGCGTGTTCCTCCAAACTCATCCGCTTATTGCCCTAAAATTTCCTCCCCCTCCCTCCCTACACAATGTTGGTTAAGGTAAAGTCGATTTGCAACTCATATCGTCTAAATACCAACATTGTGTAGGGGGGGAGGGGGAAATAGTATAAAAATTCAAAAGTCTAAAAATTTTTTTGCATGATTGTAGTTTGCTCGTAAACAACAAAACGACAGTTATAAAGGAGCAAAAAATTACTATTTTACAATGTTAACAACGTTTCAATACAAAAGTGAAAATGAAAATAATAAAAACGTTCGAAAGTGGTAATAAAATTAATTTATTTCGAAAGTCCCTTCTTTTTGAATTCGTATTCCTTGATTTTGACATCGCCATGTTTGTATTCTTGCGGACACAACGACTCAACGAGCAAGCTATTATCTGTAGAAATGACGCCATATCTACTAAAAAATAACACTGTCTGTAGGTATATGACGCAATAGATACAGTAACATTTGAAATTAGCACTATCAATGCTTTTAGCAGATCAAAATCTAGAATGTATCAGTATTGCGTAATAAAAGAGTTTACCACGTGCATGACGATCGAGTAATATCTGACGAGTTTACTATATACCTACACTCGAATTGCTACAAGTTTTCGATATTCTACATAATACCAAACAACTTGGACAACCCAAAAGAAAGAAAGCCCTATACATGTGACCGTCATTGATGTTGCACTGAAAGTTAGACCTGCTATCAAGCGACTAGAAATAATTGACACATGAACCACAGTCCCAGCTAGACTCAGATATAATGCGGCATGGTTCAAATCCGTTACCTTAGACAACAAGGATAAAATTATGCAATAGCTGAAACAAGGCAGTCCTAGACAGATCAAGGGCAAAAGAAGATACGAGCCTATCACTTGATCAGAATTGTTCCACGCCAGCGCAAAGTAAAACAACAACAAAATTGGGAAGATTTGAACAGAAATCCAAGCGACGACCAAGTTCCTTTCGGACACGTATTCCAACGCAAGGTAGTTGACGAAATAGGCGACAAAAGCGATCAACGTTCCGTTTACAAACAGAACCTTTATATGGATGAGCTGTAAGTGGAAACGATCTGCTGCCAATAGTGGCACGTAGAAGCCAGTGGCACAATAGAAGAAAAAAGCCATGAATAGAATGAAATACAGACAAACAATTTTGCAATTGAAAATGGGTGGATTATCAGTTTTCGATTCAGGGTCGTTTTCGTCGTCGCTTTTCACATCTGGCTGGATTTCTTCTAAAGAAAAGGATTTTTCTCGTCCCGCATTTTGTGGGACACAAACCACAGTTGCAACAATCATGAAGAACCAAATAATTGTCAAAAGAAATCCGGGCGAATTTCCTGGACCAATGTTCCAACCTAAGATATCAAGGTTAAACGTAAGAAAGCTGCCAATGCTTGGAGCGAGCGCTGTTCCTAAGTTATACAATCCTCCAAAAAGCAAGAACGCTTTGGCGCGACTTTTGTTGTCTGTATACCGTGATACCATAGCATACAGAACTCCAATTGAACCCCCGCCAAATCCACTGATGAGTCGACCAAACAAAGGAAAATATGCGTTGACTGGGATGGAGTAAGTTAGATGTCCAAGAAATTTAAAAACAGCGCTAAATACCAGAATGGCTTTGGTAACTCGAAATCTGTCGTCCAGTGCTCCAATGAAAGGGGAAGTAATCAGCGTCCCGATCGAGTAAGCTGCCAATGTTACGCCGAGAAAAAGTTTTGATTCTCCAAATAGATCAATGTAATACCAAGCCGTTGGCAGAATTAAGAATTCTTCTAACCCATCCACAATGACACGAATAGCAACATACATGAAAATCATTGTGCTCATTGACGTAAATTCAGGTTTCCAACAGCTCTTTAACGCTCTATCAAGTGAAAGAAACATGAAAGAGCAAAACTGTTACAGTCAACTCTCTCTCTAAACCGAATACTTTCGAGACTGATTCTAATTACTGTCCCTCTTTTTGAGATATTCGTTTTAGAGGGAATTTTATAACAGTATAGCTCAGTTTAAACGTCGTTCTTGTGTCGAGTCAAATGACTCAAATCTAATTATTTAGCTTAAGTCCAACGTATGAGACAATCTGAGTCAAACTCGCTTTAAATGTATGAGAGCATGCATCATAGATTATCTAACAGAAGAGACCTAACCCAACATCTTCCCCTAACCCTAATCAGTACGGAGCATGGGAACAAATTGATAATCGACAATGTGATTGGTTACTTATAGCCAATCAGAAAACTCGTTCATATTAGGTAGGTCTTTACTGAACATGCAGAAGAGCGGCGTAGGTTCATAAAATGGATTTTAGTGGAGTCAAATTGAATTAATTGATCATTCATATAACATGTAGCGAGTCCTGTTGACTGGCACCATTTTGATTTAATTGGCCTGATATAAACGATGTATTTTATAACATAAGCTAATCAATCACATAACCCAAACCACCACAGGCTGATGAATACAGACTTGCCACACGTACTTTTGACGCATTTTAGTCAAATCCTTTATAGTTATATTTGACTCGACACAGGAGCGACGTCCAAACTAGGCCTAAGTAAATCAATAAGCAGCAGAGAGTAAGTGTCCGATCCAGGGAGTAGAGTAACCCCCAGGGGTCAAGGAGTTAGGGGGAGGGGGCAGAAAGAGAGCCAATCCAACCAACACACACATATTTTTTCCAGGCTATAGAGTCGTTAGTAAAATTATTGAGTTTACTCCAAAAAAGGTAGATTTAGAAAGTTTGAAATGCGTACTTAATAGCCAACCAACTAATCAAAATTTCATTTGCTCAAAAGTGTTGTCAGAATGCGAGCTACTCCAGGATCCCAAATTTCAAAATTATTTCGGGAAAAAATCTCCTGGGCCGCTTACACATGCGGATTCACAATCAAGTTAACATTGCCCCCGCGATAAATTATCTTTTGAATTGGTCAGCCTAGACATTAGGCTTTTCATTGGCCGAACTTTGTGATCTAGGTCTACGGTCTAGGAAGGTCTAGGCTGTGATTCGGCAAGGTGAGAGTGAATAATAAATGAGTTGAAAAAGTAGAGTGCTGCGTATATAGACACTGTTTTTAAATAGAGCAAAGTAACTGCCGAGGATTTTTTTTTCACAAGAATGAAATGTGACGAAATATAACAGGGTTATACATCCAAAAACCCTAAAGCGTAACGTAGAAAAATAACTAACCATATCATTTAAATCAAACAAACGAATTAATGAACGCATAAATGTTAAGTGTAGTTTGCTATTTTTTACAATCAATTGGCAACTAGACTGTGGGGGAGACTGGAGAGGGAGGTAATTTTCCATCTACAAGGGCTGTCAGTGGGTGTAAAGCGATAGGAAACAGAAACAAAGAAAAAATGTAGAGAATAAAATTTAAAAAAAGTTCGTCAAGGCCATGAGGATGTGTAGTAAGTACCAAGTTTGAAAATGAGACGCTTCTCTTGCCGCTTCCATGCTGTAATCATAACCATATATTACCTCAGAAACGTTTTGAAAAATGAAATGTCGACTTTTTTCATGTCTCACTGACGCGGTCACGCGATTCAGAATGATAATCTCAAACTTCAGTTGATTCTTCTTCTTCTTCCTGCCAAACGCGTAGCATAAACCGCTAAAATCAATCAATCAATCAATCAATCAACCAATCAATCACTCAACTCCCCAACCCCTCAACCCCTCAACCCCTCAACCCCTCAACCCCTCAACCCCTCAACCCCTCAACCCCTCAACCCCTCAACCCCTCAACCCCTCAACCCCTCAACCCCTCAACCCCTCAACCCCTCAACCCCTCAACCCCTCAACCCCTCAACCCCTCAACCCCTCAACCCCTCAACCCCTCAACCCCTCAACCCCTCAACCCCTCAACCCCTCAACCCCTCAACCCCTCAACCCCTCAACCCCTCAACCCCTCAACCCCTCAACCCCTCAACCCCTCAACCCCTCAACCCCTCAACCCCTCAACCCCTCAACCCCTCAACCCCTCAACCCCTCAACCCCTCAACCCCTCAACCCCTCAACCCCTCAACCCCTCAACCCCTCAACCCCTCAACCCCCTCAACCCCTCAACCCCTCAACCCCTCAACCCCTCAACCCCTCAACCCCTCAACCCCTCAACCCCTCAACCCCTCAACCCCTCAAACCCTCAACCCCTCAACCCCTCAACCCCTCAACCCCTCAACCCCTCAACCCCTCAAACCCCTCAACCCCTCAACCCCTCAACCCCTCAACCCCTCAACCCTCAACCCTCAACCCCTCAACCCCTCAACCCCTCAACCCCTCAACCCCTCAACCCCTCAACCCCTCAACCCCTCAACCCTCAACCCCTCAACCCCTCAACCCCTCAACCCCTCAACCCCTCAACCCCTCAACCCCTCAACCCCTCAACCCCTCAACCCCTCAACCCCTCAACCCCTCAACCCCTCAACCCTCAACCCCTCAACCCCTCAACCCCTCAACCCCTCAAACCCCTCAACCCCTCAACCCCTCAACCCCTCAACCCCTCAACCCCTCAACCCCTCAACCCTCAACCCCTCAACCCCTCAACCCCTCAACCCCTCAACCCCACAACCCCTCAACCCCTCAACCCCACAACCCCACAAACCCCTCAACCCCCCAACCCCCCAACCCCCCCACCCCCCAACCCCCCAACCCCTCAACCCCTCAACCCCTCAACCCCTCAACCCCCCAACCCCCCAACCCCTCAACCCCTCAACCCCTCAACCCCTCAACCCCTCAACCCCTCAACCCCTCAACCCCTCAACCCCTCAACCCCTCAACCCCTCAACCCCTCAACCCCTCAACACCTCAACCCCTCAACCCCTCAACCCCTCAACCCCTCAACCCCTCAACCCCTCAACCCCTCAACCCCTCAACCCCTCAACCCCTCAACCCCTCAACCCCTCAACCCCTCAACCGCCCAACCGCCCAACCGCCCAACCGCCCAACCGCCCAACCGCCCAACCGCCCAACCGCCCAACCGCCCAACCGCCCAACCCCTCAACCGCCCAACCTCCCAACCGCTCAATCGCTCAATCACACGCTCAATCACTCACTCAACCAATCAATCAATCAATCACTCAATCAATCAGTCAATAAGTGCAGAGACTGTGCATTCAACTGGTATAACATCGATCGATCAAACAATCAAACAATCAATTAATTAATTAATTTAGATCAGTGAACCGTGAAAGTGTTTAGATACATGGATCTTAACCAAAGTGCCTATAAAATGAAACATTCCGTTAAAATCACAAGCCAAATTCTTAGTAATAATAAGTATTATATTTCGCCTTTGCCTCAGCGCTTGGGCTCACTTCGCTGGCGTCAGACCTAAAAACTCGTGAACCAAGGTTTACCGCCGCTACACCAATAACAACCAAAGTTATTGCTAATCTTCTTCACTACGGGACATAAATAGCAGTAGCTTGCAATTACACGCCTTACACGCAGGCGGTCTGTTTTAGCAGGCTACTTTTAAAGCTAAGAGGCTACTGCCGTTTTGGTGGTTTATAAAACTTCATGTGTTTAGGCACGGTTCATTAACTATGTTGGAGGGGGGGCTTGTAAATCTTAAATAGAACTGATAAACTTTTTTTATCCCCGCCTCCCCCCATCAGATCTGGTAAAATTCTTAGAGCCTCCCCCCAAAAGACATTGAAATTTTGTAAGCCACTCCCCCCTCCTTACCCAATTTTTTTTCATTACTTTTTGCAATTGGCTAGCCTGCGTTTTCCTTCCCGAGAATTCGGGGGAAGAACGTCTGCGAAACGGCATTTGAAATTGTGTTCCTGGTCATGTGAGGTCACAGGGAGCAGAGGAGTCAAACATGAGTTACTGAACGTCTTAATTGACAACTTATGAAACAATTCACAAACCTGGATGGCTGGATTTTCAACTCGTACGGCTTAGCAAGTTAGCAAATACTTCGTGTATTAAAATTCAAGCGAACTCATTACACCGCAGCCTAAAGTATTGTGGGATCGCATGCAAGCTTATTGATCTTTATAGATTTAATAATCAATCTCGTACCCAGGGCCTGCGATCCTTTTGGTCAGTACCAAGGAACGGAGGCTCTGGGCAACTCCGATGAAACTTGTCATCTGATTGGTTAGTTTAAAAACAGTAAAATTTCAAATAATGTGCACGTTGCTAACTTGTTTAATCGATTTCTCGTCGTTCTGTAACAATTATACACGCCAGACCCAGAATACAATTGAACACATGAAATAATTCAAAACAGCAAAAATCCCGACAATTTACAAGTTAAAACTATTATTATTCTCGCTTCGTCGCCAAACAAACATCCATCGTCTGATTCGTCTCGTAATTCTTCGCAGTTTCGTCTCAGAACTTTAAGAAATTATATTAGAGAATACAAGGTCGATGTAGTTTAGCCAAGATTCCTGACAGAAAGTACATGCAATTCCTTACCTGAGCGGCTCAGCCGATCACTGCCGAGTGCCGATGGCGACGCGGACATATAAAACACTCTCGTGAATTGGGAACTGGGAATAGGGAACTGGGAACCAGAAGACTGGGAACAAAAAAACAATTTTGGTTTTTTTTTCATCGGAGTTTCCCAGAGCCTAACAGCAGCGAATTTTGTCTGCGCATGCGTCGCGCGAGTTGCCGTAGGGAGTCTGGGGACTTCAAAAGCATAAACAAAGATGGCGGTAAATTTTTCCCCCCACAACCCTTATTTCCCCCAGAAAAAGGTGTATAGTTTGTAAAACGGCTTGTGAAAGGACACTGGAAACTGTCAGAAGCAGCCTCCCACAACGTGAAGAAATAGAAAGATATTTTAGTGAATCGTACGATATTAAATTGGGTGACAACGAGTTGAGTACGTTGTGGTCAACATGCCGTGGCTTCAAATGCACGCAGTTTAATTGAGCTCAAAGCCCCATTTCTACAATTTTTAGAGCAAAAATGTGTCGTTAAAATTTAAGAAAATCAACTAAAGACTGACAATCGGTAAAAATATTTTGAGGCAATAGGGCAGATTTTGCAGAAATTGACAATATTTGCATGTAGTAGCGTAGGCATGTCATATTTTATTGTAAGATCTGCGTGAGACAAAAAAACTGATTATATATTTCTATGTAAGAACGCAATTATACATAAATTTAGCACAACGTTGTGGCAGTTTATAAGAGGCCTCTTGCTCGACATAAGACAGAATCTGAGTAGGTTTTAAAGACAGCACTAACTAGTAAACAAGTCGTCGGATGAAAGGAATAAATACATAATTTACCCACTTTCCCCAATTGTCCCATTACGAAATACCTCTCAGATATCAAAAGCAGTAATGGAATAAAATGAAACCAGCATTTAAATTTTGGGGAAGAAGCGGGCAGATTTTGAGTGATAGTCCATCGAACATTCGCTATCAATTTGACTCCAATGCGGCTTCTTCGTACCATCACTTCGTCTTCGATATTTATACACCTTCCTGGCTAAAATGTCTTCTTTCACCTATCAGAAGAACGTCAGTGTCTCCACTAATTGGACAACATAGTTTAAAACTCTGGTTGACCGACAGATCGTTAGTAAATCTTGAAGTTACCTTCAGCAGAGCAGCAGGGAATTTTGTCTGCGGGCTCATCGTGTTTTGTTATCTTCTATGGCGAAATTTTAAAAGTTTTAAACTATGTTGTCCAATTAGTGGAGACACTGACGTTCTTCTGATAGGTGAAAGAAGACATTTTAGCCAGGAAGGTGTATAAATATCGAAGATGAAGGTGATGGTACGAAGAAGCCGCATTGGAGTCAAGTTGATAGCGAATGTTTTATCGACTATAAACTCAAAATTTGCCTTAAATTTAAAATGCTGGTTTCATTTTATTCCATTACTGCTTTTGATATCTGAGAGGTATTTCGTAATGGGAAAATCAGTAGAAAGTGGGTAAATTATGTATTTATTCCTTTCATCCGACGACTTGTTTACTAGTTAGTGCTGTCTTTATTTAAAACGTACTCAGATTCTGTCTTATGTCGAGCAAGACCTCTTAACTGCCACAGCGTTGTGCTAAATTTATGTATAATTGCGTTCGTACATAGAAATATATTATCATGTTTTTTTGTCTCACGCAGATCTTACAATAAAGTTTGACCATGCCTACGCTGCCTACTAATGTCATTGCGGCGACGACATGCAAGGACTGGATAGAGCATCTATTGTCCTAGCCTGGTAATGAAAAATCCATGATCCTTTGTTCTGTCTTCAGATAACCACTAAAGACTTCTGCTTTCCTATTGGTTGAATTTTCGCGCGTTTTTATTGGCTATGAGTAAAACTGCAATCGTCATAAGTGGATTTAGCCCTGGTGACGCGAGAATGAAATTAGTGGTTACCTGGCCCATATTCTTTGATTGGGCCAGGGCACCAGGCTACTATTGTCCCCGAGCCCGGGCGTAGTGCCGAAAGCCCGGAGCCCGGTGAGGGTGCTAATCTCGACACGCGTGGAGTCATTTTACACGCGTGGACAAACGTGAAATGCGAACAAATTTCTGTGATCTGAATATTTATTTTTAACATATACCTCGCAGGTGAATAGTGCTTTTCAAGCAATCTGATTGGTTCCTCTAGCTCGGGATATCCTGCACTATTCACCTGCGGGCAAAACAAAATGGCGGACAGTTTTGCTTTGTTTACCGAAGCAGGAGTCAGATTTTGTTGATAAACAAGGCTGATGTTGTAGAATAACGAGAAAAGTCAACAAAATTAAGTAGAAGAGTGTCCCACAGGTATGTTTCTTTACAATTTTCTAGCCATTAATATATTCAAAAGTTGTAAAAACTGTTTTGTCGACAAATATCGGGTACGCCGTACGCCAAGTGCCCAAGTTGCTAGCGGCCGTGTCTTGTATAAAATACCGAAAAATATAAGAATGTTAAACTAGTTATTTCATTTAGAAGTGTCGGTGAATAGTGTGCACTATTCACTTTGGGCCATTTTGTTCAAATTGCTGAAACTCGCATGGAATTCAATAAAAAGCCCTATTTTAAGTATCATATATATGCATGGTTATTTCATATGCAGTGGTTCAGTGAAGGATACATTCGTACTATTAATATCCGAGCACACAAATCTTACATTCTCTTACACTTTGAGAAGTACAAAGAATTCAATTGACAAAATCCACCAACTGGGCCTATACGTAAGTCGGTGTGCCGTTATGGATTAAACGTCAACAACAACAACGACAAAGGTTTTCTTCTTTAAACAAAAGAATCTTTTTGCAAAACGAAGAAAACGAATAACTTTTAAACGTACAAGGTTTAACCTAGCGTGAGGTCTGTACTATAGTGAAATATCGATCCGACGTTTTTAGTACGGCCGAGCGAGCGCATGCAGGTCCTTGCAGAAAACGGAGGCCCGATATTTCACAAGTACAGACCGAACAAGCGAGGTCAACAAGTAGGTTATTATATGACCATAAAAATGTTGTAAACGTTTAGTGAAAACTCCATAAAGTGTCAATCTCGTCCCCAGAGCCAAACCCCTCGCACGCGAGCCGCGCGGCCGGGCATATTTGGCTCTGGGGACGAGATTGATAAAGTGTTAGGTTCGTATTCGTCACCATTTTTCTTGCGAACTAAACAAAAGTGGCAGATATTTTCATATTTTTAAGTACTTTAGCTATCTTGAACTTTCTGCCCCTAATAATATAGAGGGCAAAATTACTCGAATATGATTGGCTAATGAGAGGGCATTTTTTTGTAATTCAGGGCAAAATGTCTTGCACTTGATTGGTTCCTTGATCGGCAATTCTTGCATGTGATTGGTCGCTTGGTTACCTGGCAACAGTGAACATCAGAGGACTGACCTTTTTTCAACAAATCTGCAAGGTTTTTCGATCTAAAAATGCTTTTTTGTTTACTTTGAACTAATTTAAACTATTGAAGGAGTGTAAACTGTTAGTGAATATGAATACACTAGAAAATTTACGACGTTTTGCCTGTGTATACAAAAAGGAAGCAACAGGCACAGCGATAGAGCGAGGAAAATTGTAATGTTGCCGAGCACCGACCGTGATAAGGTACATGTACTTCGACATTTTCTGGACATAACATAGCTCTTGAATAATTTTTCCCGCTATATTATTAACACATAATCGCATGAGTTCTCGTAAAATTAAGGTTTAATTTCACTCATGTTTTCAAAATCTTACAAATTACCCTCGACGGTTTGCGACTCGGGCAATTTTGTAAACACTCGTGAAATTAAACCTTAATTTTCCTCGGCCCCATGCGATTACATATACAAATAGCATTTTTCAATTGTTTTTGTTTGACATATTGCTCAGTAATTGGATAAAAGAACATCTGAGATTCTATAATCCTTGTGAGAAGTGAATGTTATATCATTACGAACAATGTTAGTTGTTACGAACATTTTGAATATTTTAAAATGTTTCACATGGAAACTTGAACTATACATGCATCAAATGAAAGCTTGACACAATTTCTAACATACTTTAAAAGACTCATTAATAATTCATGACGACTGAAAACACAAAAGAAATCAATACCGTAGCAGTGGTTGTAAATCGGATACAGCATCGTCCTGATTTACATAAATTTTAGCTTTGATTTTCTTGGCTAAAACAGACCGTATCCCCAAAATAATTGGTGAACTTGATTACTTAGATGCATTTGTATTTTAAGAAAGATACAGCATTCGCATCCGAGCTGTATCTATTACATATTTCAACAATGAGTAGTTCTGAAATTATTATCCGTCTTGTCACATGTATACTGACATCGCTTTCATTTTGCTTATAAAATTCTCTCAGCGGTCTGGAACGGCAGATTCCGGACCGCTCAGGAACCAATCAAATTGCTGGATTTCACTGGACCGCTCACAAAAATAGTCATATAATATTTATTAGTATAAATTTACAAGTTTCTATCACAAATCCTTAAATTTCATTGGCTATCGCAGGAGTTACTATCTGCTGTTAGTATAATTTCATAGTGGAAAAGAGGCTTTCCAGCTTTCTGATTGGTCCGCTCAGCGGTGAATCTGAGGTGATAGTCACCGCCTGTCTCAGTCTCCCCCTCGGAGTTGTCATTTTGAAGTATAAGATTTTAGAATTTGTCGATTCATTGAACTGTTGATTTTTTTTTTCAAAATGGGGTCTGTAGTTTTTGAGACAAACAAAAGAGCATAATACTGAAAACATTTATCACTGAGATGTTGTACATATCAAATATCGTAAAAACAAAACTTTATAAAGGTAAGGAAGTATATTTTCCATAATTCTTTGTATGTTTTGGCTAGGTTTTGGTCGTAGCGATGTGGCGAAAACTTCGTCATGAGTGAAGAACATATTGAAGATGAATTAAGTGCAAAAAAGCCGTAACACAGGATCAAAAACACCAGAATAAAAGTCTTTTTAGCATATATTTGAATGTATGTACAAGTTCAATTCCAAAGTAGGATGTTGTTTACTCTTTTTTTGAAATTATTTACTGACAAAGACTGTGGCTTACTAACATCGTCTGTGAATAAACAGAATCACCACTGTTAAAATGAAAGCTGTTGTTTAAAAGTTTTTGTTTCAACGTTATTGGTTTTTTATCAACCTCTGAAATTATACTAAAACAATTAGTCACCTCAGTCTCAGTGATTATCGGTGTATTTACCTCGCCGCTTCGCGGCTCGGTAAATATCCACCGATAGTCACCTCGACTTCGGTGACTAATTGTTAAATAGAAACCTCTGGCGATAAGCCAATGAAAAGTCTTCTTTTAACGAAATTGACCAATCACAAAATGCGTAGTATGTCACGAGCAATGATCATTAGGGGCCGTTTACATAAATCCGGATTGAGATTAGCTCATTCCGGATTGAGTTCAATCCGGTTCTCATTCCGGATTGAAATTTCGTTCCGGAATCATGTAAAGTATGTTTACAAAATATGTAAAATAAGTGAAATATGCATATGTATATTAAGTTGAGAAGTTGGTTGAGCTATGCGAATAAATAGATATGTACAAGTACGCTAAAATATATTAAAATTGTTTTAAAAACGAGTTAAAGTTAAAATTAGCAAAACTACGAGTTCACTGCGCTCTTCGCGTGAGTTGATTGATGGTTTCTCTTTTCATATATAATGTGCTTCTTCCAATCTTAAGAAGTTCACTGTCGTTGTCGTCTAAGATGCTTATAGTTTAAATTATGTAAATTGTGGCAGGCTGTAAAATGTTTGTATATAGACAGACGAAGGCACGAAGCTGCTCGCCCTCGCTATAAATTTTTAATTTCTGATGATATCGTCGTAGTACGACAAAAAGTGTCAAAAGCCCAAACAATAAATAATTTAAACAAACAGCAGCAGCAACTAGGCTGTATTAATTTCATTTGATTAAATCTGAATATCAAATATATTATTCAGTTAACCGCGTGATTTCTTCAAATTGTAGAACTTATTCTGATCTTGCTTCTTAACCACCGTCGTGATCCTAACATCTTAAATATTAACAATTACAACCTCAACCTCAACATCAACCTCAACCAACAATTATAGTCTCCCTGCTATATAGGTTGGGCAATAAAATTCTTAGTATCTCTGCGGTACTAACTGTGTTTACCGCCGGACTAGCTCAGATGCCTGAGTTTTCAACGCGTTGACTGCTAGGTTATAGTTTGGGTAGACTATATATATACAAACAAACAAACAAACAAACAAACAAAGTGTTCGCCAAATGTCGAAAAGTTCTCAATACCGTAAAGATAGAGCGAATATACTATAAGTGGGCTTACCTCAAATGTTGATGGTCGCTACTGTCAGTTTCACGCTGGGGCGATCGCCCCAGCGTGAGAAAGATCGCCCAGCGTGAAACTGACAGTAGCGACCATCAACATTTGACTGGGTATAAGCCCACTTATAGTATATATATATATGAGTTGTCGCCATAAGGTGTCCTGTTTTGAAATTCTTTCGGCATTCTGTTTGACTATTTTCACTGGATTTTGCCATTATCGTGATTTATAATTATAACTTCTTTAGCTCCGACTGAACGGTCCGTTTCAGTCAAACCATGCGGACTTTACTCTTTCGTATTTTGCTCTACCTTAACGCTAGACAATTTTATTTGTCTGCAGGAAGAAAGCTCCCAGTCACTAAGAGGTTTAAGATACCTGGACGACGACGGCGGTTAAAAAGCAATGTGAATTTTACAATTTAAAAAAGTCACTGTTAATTGACTATTATATTTGATTTTTGAAGCTATAGTTTAGTGACTTGCCATGCATGCAGTACTACTAAAATTATTTTAGTCAATCTTAAGTAACATTATTTATTTTCTGGTTGTTGGCTTCGTCCTGAAAATGATGAATTGTTGATTTGCAAAATAGATTATTTTGTTTAAAAGACGTCGCCGTTGGGATTGACGTCGTAGATCTTAAGTCCCTTTATTATCAACTTTTCGTGACTGAATAGTTTATTCTAAAACTATGTAGACTTTAGTCTTTTTGGGCAACCCCAAAACCCTCTGGGTATAATCCCAGACGATTTTACTTATCAAGGTGAACTTCCAGTATTAAGGGGCCATTTACATGAACCGGGCCAGCCCGGTTATAACTGGGCTCATGCGATTGATTAGGATCTCACTGTGGATTTGAAACTCGCGTAAACTAAATGTACAAAGAAGAATTGGTTTAGTTTCGATGTAAACTAACCCTAACGTTGATTAAAATCTCTTTTTGTGGCCGAGGAACGAATTTCGTGACACGAATCAGCCCGGTTAGCCGGGCTAGCCCGGCTCATGTAAATAACCCCTAAGAGTCAGAGGTGTTTATATCATGGAAGCGAGCCAGCCTGGGTACTCGAGCTAACAGCTTTCCCCAAATTAAATCGTGCTTTTTTATATATTAGCTTTTTCCGAATACGCACCCACATGCATGAGCAACAGATTGTTTGTCGAGTATAGAAGGGTTGGGCAATAGGCAAACCATGTATACAGTTAATATTTAAAACAATGAGATTTCGTGTCTTGTCAGAACTGATACACTACGCAATTAACACAACATATAAACAAACACCCCTTACTTCGAACAAATTGACTTTACATTGATTTCTAATAATATGCATTATACACTGTCTCTTACCAGCGATAACCGTGCTTTTCTGTCTTGGAATGGCAGCAATAAACGCTAGAAAATACTGCAAAACCAGTGAAGTGTACAACCAACACTAAAGGTCTGAAAGATGTGATGTTTAATTATATAGCTGCATCATGCTCGACCGATCGAAGATCATGCAGCAATGCGCCATAGTCCCTAGAATTAAAGTGTCTGGAAACGCGGCGTACTTCAAAGGAAAAACACGGCAAGCTTTGCCCATATTGAGGTAAGCGTATCACGTGACGCGAAGGGGCACGGTCAAGGCTATCAATATGGCGACAGAACAAGGCGCGAGCCAATCTCGTTCCCAGAGCCCACGTTCCCCACCCGGGAAACGAGAGACTCTGGGATAATCCGTTTCACATCGATATTTCATTGGCTGATGAACACAGTGAACTCTATATAACTCTTCTTCCGGATAGAATCCTGTGACGGCGTGAACGGATTATCCCAGAGTCTCTCGTTTCCCGGGTGGGGAACGTCGGCTCTGGGAACGAGATTGGGCGCCAGCGCTTTCCAAGTGAAATATTGACGATGATGAGTTTGATTTTGGAGATGATACCTTAGCGATAAATTTAAATTTACTGGAGGTGGATGCGGCGGACATTGAAGCTCAAATGGAGACTATTGTCAGCGATGTAAGTGTTTTATCGATGTTTATAATACGATAAGTGCTGCTCTCAGGACATTTAATAGGAACACCGAAGGCTGAAATGGTTCTTTGTATTTTCAGATTCAGGAACCCCCAAGTGTTTTTTTGTGTGTCATGTGCATCAAAACATGAAATCGAAAGGTGGTTTGACCTTACATGTTCGAAGGAACCACAGTTAACTTAGTAAAAGGCTGTGAAACGGGAGAACACAACGACAAGCTGTCATCCTTACATGTGCGGTGTTGTCAAACATTGTCGAAGGGGCTAAACAAAATTTTCTGCAGTCGGGTGTTTATTCGCAATAACTAACCGCTTTCTGGCTTGTCGAAATCAGAAACATGCATATACAGGCACCGAAAAGGGGAATCGAGCGATTAGCAATTCTATGGCTATTTATTTTGCGCTCAGCCAAGTTGTTGGAAAATTCTAATTAAACTTTTGTTGTCGACTGTGACCTGCTGAGATTTAAATTCTTAGTTTTGTCAAAGTATATAGTCTTTTTGTAGTTATAGTAACTATTTTGTGTTTTTAAACTTGTTATCATTATTTTCTGTACATTTTATAGTAGTCTTAACTTTTTCATTCATTAAATGCTATTTAAAGATTATATACCATGCAATTGTTATCTTTATTATTAATTTACTGGTAATACATAATAAATTATTCTGTGCAGTGATCACAGATTTCTCTAAAGTCAGTATGCTTTCTGGCTATTAATGGCAAATTAGTGATATCAGTGCTTTTCCTTTTTTATGACATCCTGAAACATTTCCTTGTATCACTGACTGGCAAACATTTTTTCTTTGAATAGAAATGGCATTAGGATTTATAATGTACCTGAACTCATACAGATCAAGTTTGGGTTGCCTGAGCGTTTCCCTGCAATCCTCATTTGATGGTCTTAACCATCAAATTACTCTTTAACCATGCATGCACATCGTGACAGATTTCATTACTTGTCTGGCGATGCAAAAATTTTCTGATTTTCTTGCATGTCTGGGCATGCAAAAATTTTCCGATTTTTTGCATCTCCGGGCATGCAAAAATTTTCAGACTTTGCATGTCTGGGCAAGCAAAAATTTTCAGACTTTTTGCATCTTTGGGCATGCAAAACGTTTCTAGTTGGCCCATATGTATCTAGTTGGCCTATATGGAAGCTGTATGTATTGAGGTAACTAAACCCAAAGCAAAACCTATTCTATTTACTTCTATATATCGGCCTCCAAATTCAAAAATTGAATTCATGGATGAATTACAAAATTATTTGCATAAATTAGATCACGAAGAAAAAGAGCTATTTGACTCTGGGGATTTAAACTGTGACCTTTCTCTAAATAATCTACAAAGTCAATCAAAAAGGTTAATTGAAATTCTCAACCTACTTCAATTAAAACAACTTATATTGGAACCAACAAGAATTACTAATAACCACGAGTCTTTACTAGATATATATAATTGCCACAAATCCACCTGATAAGATAAAAAAGTGTGGAGTAATTCATGTTGAGTAAGTGATCATAGCCTTGTCTACACATGTCTAAAAGTTTCTGTTCCTAAGGACAAACCTAAACTAATACTAATATCCAGAACGTTTGAACAAACTTTTGATAGGTTTTATATTATTATTATATTAGAATTGGTAATATATATAGTGTATACTTTTTATTATGTAAATAATTACGTAATTCAGCCTATATGGGCTGCGATGTGTTTTGAATAAACCATCCAATCCAATCCAATCCAATAATAGAAAGCAGATACTTTAAAAATTATAATATCAAGGATTTTAAAGATCACTTATATTATGAGTTAAACAAAACAACCTGGGACTCAAATGATCCAAATCATCTTTGGGATCAATTCAAGAAAGCATTCAATTCAACCTCAGATATTTATGCCCCTATTAAAATTCGTAAAGCTAGGAGTATGTATGCCCCATGGCTAACTACAAACATTAGACATGAGATGAACCACAGAGATTATTTGAAGAAAAAAGCAGTGAAAACTAAATCAGAATACTTTGAAAAAGCATACAAAGTACAACGTAATCACGTTAATAAACTAATTAAGAATGTTAAAGCTGAGTACTGTAAAATCAGCATCGATCTTAACAAAAATAATCCCAAAGAGATGTGGAAAAATATAAACCAGGTACTCAGTGGTAAAGGTCGCTGTTCAAAGACCACAAGTATTAATAAAATATATAACTTTACATATTTTGCTTTTCTCGAATAATAGTTATTCCACATTAACCACATTTTAAATGATGGCCAGTTTTTCTGTCCACCCCCTGTATGGTTGGGGGAAGAATGAAGCGTGGAAGGATTTATGTAGGTCTGTGTTCTTTGGATAACCCTGAAATAGATCTTGTGATAACTTTATTATTCAAACGATGTTTATCTTCTGGCAACAAAGAACTAGTTTGCTCGTAAACAACAAAACGACAGTTATAAAGGAGCAGAAAATTACTATTTTACAATGTTAACAACGTTTCAATACAAAAGTGAAAATGAAAATAATAAAAACGTTCGAAAGTGGTAATAAAATTAATTTATTTCGAAAGTCCCTTCTTTTTGAATTCGTATTCCTTGATTTTGACATCGCCATGTTTGTATTCTCGCGGACACAACGACTCAACGAGCAAGCTATTATCTGTAGAAATGACGCCATATCTACTAAAAAATACCACTGTCTGTAGGTATATGACGCAATAGATACAGTAACATTTGAAATTAGCACTATCAATGCTTTTAGCAGATCAAAATCTAGAATGTATCAGTATTGCGTAATAAAAGAGTTTACCACGTGCATGACGATCGAGTAATATCTGACGAGTTTACTATATACCTACGCTCGAATTGCTACAAGTTTTCGATATTCTACATAATACCAAACAACTTGGACAACCCAAAAGAAAGAAAGCCCTATACATGTGACCGTCATTGATGTTGCACTGAAAGTTAGACCTGCTATCAAGCGACTAGAAATAATTGACACATGAACCACAGTCGAAGCTATACTCAGATAGAATGCGGCATGATTCAAATCCGTTACCTTAGACAACAAGGATAAAACTATGGAATAGCCGAAACAAGGCAGTCCTAGACAGATCAAGGGCAAAAGAAGATACGAGCCTATCACTTGATCAGAATTGTTCCACGCCAGCGCAAAGTAAAACAACAACAAAATTGGGAAGATTTGAACAGAAATCCAAGCGACGACCAAGTTCCTTTCGGACACGTATTCCAATGCAAGGTAGTTGACGAAATAGGCGACAAAAGCGATCAACGTTCCGTTTACAAACAGAACCTTTATATGGATGAGCTGTAAGTGGAAACGATCTGCTGCCAATAGTGGCACGTAGAAGCCAGTGACACAATAGAAGAAAAAAGCCATGAATAGAATGAAATACAGACAAACAATTTCGCAATTGAAAATGGGTGGATTATCAGTTTTCGATTCAGGGTCGTTTTCGTCGTCGCTTTTCACATCTGGCTGGATTTCTTCTAAAGAAAAGGATTTTTCTCGTCCCGCATTTTGTGGGACACAAACCACAGTTGCAACAATCATGAAGAACCAAATAATTGTCAAAAGAAATCCGGGCGAATTTCCTGGACCAATGTTCCAACCTAAGATATCAAGGTTAAACGTAAGAAAGCTGCCAATGCTTGGAGCGAGCGCTGTTCCTAACTTAAACAATCCTCCAAAAAGCAAGAACGCTTTGGCGCGATTTTTGTTGTCTGTATACCGTGATGCCATAGCATACAGAACTCCAATTGAACCCCCGCCAAATCCACTGATGAGTCGACCAAACAAAGGAAAATATGCGTTGACTGGGATGGAGTAAGTTAGATGTCCAAGAAATTTAAAAACAGCGCTAAATACCAGAATGGCTTTGGTAACTCGAAATCTGTCGTCCAGTGCTCCAATGAAAGGGGAAGTAATCAGCGTCCCGATCGAGTAAGCTGCCAATGTTACGCCGAGAAAAAGTTTTGATTCTCCAAATAGATCAATGTAATACCAAGCCGTTGGCAGAATTAAGAATTCTTCTAACCCATCCACAATGAGACGAACAGCAACATACATGAAAATCATTGTGCTCATTGACGTAAATTCAGGTTTCCAACAGCTCTTTAACGCTCTATCAAGTGAAAGAAAAATGAAAGAGCAATTAAACTGTTACAGTCAACTCTCTCTCTCTAAACCGAATACTTTCGAGACTGATTCTAATTACTGTCCCTCTTTTTGAGATATTCGTTTTAGAGGGAATTTTATAGCAGTATAGCTCAGTTTAAACGTCGTTCTTGTGTCGAGTCAAATGACTCAAATCTAATTATTTAGCACGTATAAGACAATCTGAGTCAAACTCGCTTTAAATGTATGATAACATCATGGATTATCTAGCAGAAGAGACCTAACCCAACATCTTCCCCTAACCCTAATCAGTACGGAGCATGGGAAAAAATTGATAATCGACAATGTGATTGGTTCACTTATAGCCAATCAGAAAACTCGTTCATATTAGGTAGGTCTTTACTGAACATGCAGAAGAGCGGCGTAGGTTCATAAAATGGATTTTAGTGGAGTCAAATTGAATTAATTGATCATTCATATAACATGTAGCGAGTCCTGTTGACTGGCACCATTTTGATTTAATTGGCCTGATATAAACGATGTACTTTATAACATAAGTTAATCAATCACATAACCCAAACCATCACAGGCTAACGAATACAGACTTGCCACACGTACTTTTGACGCATTTTAGTCAAATCCTTTATAGTTATATTTGACTCGACACAGGAGCGACGTCCAAACTAGGCCTAAGTAAATCAATAAGCAGCAGAGAGTAAGTGTCCGATCCAGGGAGTAGAGTAACCCCCAGGGGACGAGGAGTTAGGGGAGGGGGCAGAAAGAGAGCCAATCCAACCAACACACACATATTTTTTCCAGGCTATAGAGTCGTTAGTAAAATTATTGAGTTTACTCCAAAAAAGGTAGATTTAGAAAGTTTGAATGCGTACTTAATAGCCAACCAACTGATCAAAATTTCATTTGCTCAAAAGTGTTGTCAGAATGCGAGCTACTCCAGGAGCCCAAATTTCAAAATTATTTCGGGAAAAAATCTCCTGGGCCGCTTACACATGCGGATCCACAATCAAGTTAACATTGCCCCCGCGACAAATTATCTTTTGAATTGGTCAGCCTAGACATTAGGCTTTTCATTGGCCGAACTTTGTGACCTAGGTCTACGGTCTAGGAAGGTCTAGGCTGTGATTCGGCAAGGTGAGAGTGAATAATAAATTAGTTGAAAAAGTAGAGTGCTGCGTATATAGACACTGTTTTTAAATAGAGCAAAGTAACTGCCAAGGATTTTTTTTCACAAGAATGAAATGTGACGAAATATAACAGGGCTTATACATCCAAAAACCCTAAAGCGTGTCGTAGAAAAATAACTAACCATATCATTTAAATCAAACAAACGAATTAATGAACGCATAAATGTTAAGTGTTTGCTATTTTTTACAATCAATTGGCAACTAGACTGTGGGTGAGACTGGAGAGGGAGGTAATTTTCCATCTACAAGGGCTGTCAGTGGGTGTAAAGCGATAGGAAACAGAAACAAAGTAAAAATGTAGAGAATAAAATTTTAAAAAAGTTCGTCAAGGCCATGAGGATGTGTAGTAAGTACCAAGTTTGAAAATGAGACGCTTCTCTTGCCGCTTGCATGCTGTTATCATAACCATATATTACCTCAGAAACGTTTTGAAAAATGAAATGTCGACTTTTTTCATGTCTCACTGACGCGGTCACGCGATTCAGAATGATAATCTCAAACTTCAGTTGATTCTTCTTCTTCCTGCCAAACGCGTAGCATAAACCGCTAAAATCAATCAATCAATCAACCAATCACTCAACCAATCAATCAACCAATCACTCAACCAATCACTCAACACTCACTCAATCACTCACTCAATCACTCACTCAATCACTCAATTAATCACTCAATTAATCACTCAATTAAACACTCAATTAATCACTCAATTAATCACTCAATTAATCACTCAATTAATCACTCAATTAATCACTCTATTAATCACTCTATTAATCACTCTATTAATCACTCTATTAATCACTCTATTAATCACTCTATTAATCACTCTATTAATCACTCTATTAATCACTCAGTTAATCACTCAGTTAATCACTCAATTAATCACTCAATTAATCACTCAATTAATCCCCTCAACCCCTCAACCCCTCAACCCCTCAACCCCTCAACCGCCCAACCGCTCAACCGCCCAACCGCCCAACCGCCCAACCGCCCAACCGCTCAACCGCTCAATCGCTCAATCACACGCTCAATCACTCACTCAATCAATCAATCAATCACTCAATCAATCAGTCAATAAGTGCAGAGACTGTGCATTCAACTGGTATAACATCGATCGATCGATCAAACAATCAATTAATTAATTAATTAATTAATTTAGATCAGTGAACCGTGAAAATGTTTAGATACATGGATCTTAACCAAAGTGCCTATAAAATGAAACATTCCGTTAAAATCACAAGCCAAATTCTTAGTAATAATAAGTATTATTTTTCGCCTTTGCCTCAGCGCTTGGGCTCACTTCGCTGGCGTCAGACCTAAAAACTCGTGAACCAAGGTTTACCGCCGCTACACCAATAACAACCAAAGTTATTGCTAATCTTCTTCACTACGGGACATAAATAGCAGTAGCTTGCTAATACACGCCTTACACGCAGGCGGTCTGTTTTAGCAGGCTACTTTTAAAGCTAAGAGGCTACTGCCGTTTTGGTGGTTTATAAAACTTCATGTGTTTAGGCACGGTTCATTAACTATGTCGGAGGGGGGGGGGGGCTTGTAAATCTTAAATACAACTGATAAACTTTTTCTATCCCCCCCTCCCCCCATCAGATCTGGTAAAATTCTTAGAGCCTCCCCTCAAAAGACATTGAAATTTTGTAAGCCACTCCCCCCTCCTTACCCAATTTTTTTTCATTACTTTTTGCAATTGGCTAGCCTGCGTTTTCCTTCCCGAGAATTCGGGGGAAGAACGTCTGCGAAACGGCATTTGAAATTGTGTTCCTGGTCATGTGAGGTCACAGGGAGCAGAGGAGTCAAACATGAGTTACACTTACTGAACGTCTTAATTGACAACTTATGAAACAATTCACAAACCTGGATGGCTGGATTTTCAACTCGTACGGCTTAGCAAGTTAGCAAATACTTCTTGTATTAAAATTCAAGCGAACTCATTACACCGCAGCCTAAAGTATTGTGGGCTCGCATGCAAGCTTATTGATCTTTATAGATTTAATAATCAATCTCGTACCCAGGGCCTGCGATCCTTTTGGTCAGTACCAAGGAACGGAGGCTCTGGGCAACTCCGATGAAACTTGTCATCTGATTGGTTAGTTTAAAAACAGTAAAATTTCAAATAATGTGCACGTTGCTAACTTGTTTAATCGTTTTCTCGTCGTTCTGTAACAATTATACACGCCAGACCCAGAATACAATTGAACACATGAAATAATTCAAAACAGCAAAAATCCCGACAATTTACAAGTTAAAACTATTATTATTCTCGCTTCGTCGCCAAACAAACATCCATCGTCTGATTCGTCTCGTAATTATTCGCAGTTTCGTCTCAGAACTTTAAGAAATTATATTAGAGAATACAAGGTCGATGTAGTTTAGCCAAGATAGCAGAAAGTACATGCAATTCCTTACCTGAGCGGCTCAGCCGATCACTGCCGAGTGCCGATGGCGACGCGGACATATAAAACACTCTCGTGAATTGGGAACTGGGAATAGGGAACTGGGAACCAGAAGACTGAGAACAAAAAAACAATTTTGGTTTTTTTTTCATCGGAGTTTCCCAGAGCCTAACAGCAGGGAATTTTGTCTGCGCATGCGTCGCGCGAGTTGCCGTAGGGAGTCTGGGGACTTCAAAAGCATAAACAAAGATGGCGGTAAATTTTCCCCCCCACAACCCTTATTTCCCCCAGAAAAAGGTGTATAGTTTGTAAAACGGCTTGTGAAAGGACACTGGAAACTGTCAGAAGAAGCCTCCCACAACGTGAAGAAATAGAAAGATATTTTAGTGAATCGTACGATATTAAATTGGGTGACAACGACTTGAGTACGTTGTGGTCAACATGCCGTGGCTTCAAATGCACGCAGTTTAATTGAGCTCAAAGCCCCATTTCTACAATTTTTAGAACAAAAATGTGTCGTTAAAATTTAAGAAAATCAACTAAAGACTGACAATCGGTAAAAATATTTTGAGGCAATAGGGCAGATTTTGCAGAAATTGACAATATTTGCATGTAGTAGCGTAGGCATGTCATATTTTATTGTAAGATCTGCGTGAGACAAAAAAACTGATTATATATTTCTATGTACGAACGCAATTATACATAAATTTAGCACAACGTTGTGGCAGTTTATAAGAGGCCTCTTGCTCGACATAAGACAGAATCTGAGTAGGTTTTAAAGACAGCACTAACTAGTAAACAAGTCGTCGGATGAAAGGAATAAATACATAATTTACCCACTTTCCCCAATTGTCCCATTACGAAATACCTCTCAGATATCAAAAGCAGTAATGGAATAAAATGAAACCAGCATTTAAATTTTGGGGAAGAAGCGGGCAGATTTTGAGTGATAGTCCATCGAACATTCGCTGTCAATTTGACTCCAATGCGGCTTCTTCGTACCATCACTTCGTCTTCGATATTTATACACCTTCCTGGCTAAAATGTCTTCTTTCACCTATCAGAAGAACGTCAGTGTCTCCACTAATTGGACAACATAGTTTAAAACTCTGGTTGACCGACAGATCGTTAGTAAATCTTGAAGTTACCTTCAGCAGAGCAGCAGGGAATTTTGTCTGCGGGCTCATCGTGTTTTGTTATCTTCTATGGCGAAATTTTAAAAGTTTTAAACTATGTTGTCCAATTAGTGGAGACACTGACGTTCTTCTGATAGGTGAAAGAAGACATTTTAGCCAGGAAGGTGTATAAATATCGAAGATGAAGGTGATGGTACGAAGAAGCCGCATTGGAGTCAAGTTGATAGCGAATGTTTTATCGACTATAAACTCAAAATTTGCCTTAAATTTAAATGCTCGTTTCATTTTATTCCATTACTGCTTTTGATATCTGAGAGGTATTTCGTAATGGGAAAATCAGTAGAAAGTGGGTAAATTATGTATTTATTCCTTTCATCCGACGACTTGTTTACTAGTTAGTGCTGTCTTTATTTAAAACGTACTCAGATTCTGTCTTATGTCGAGCAAGACCTCTTAACTGCCACAGCGTTGTGCTAAATTTATGTATAATTGCGTTCGTACATAGAAATATATTATCAGTTTTTTTGTCTCACGCAGATCTTACAATAAAGTTTGACATGCCTACGCTGCCTACTAATGTCATTGCGGCGACGACATGCAAGGACTGGATAGAGCATCTATTGTCCTAGCCTGGTAATGAAAAATCCATGATCCTTTGTTCTGTCTTCAGATAACCACTAAAGACTTCTGCTTTCCTATTGGTTGAATTTTCGCGCGTTTTTATTGGCTATGAGTAAAACTGCAATCGTCATAAGTGGATTTAGCCCTGGTGACGCGAGAATGAAATTAGTGGTTACCTGGCCCATATTCTTTGATTGGGCCAGGGCACCAGGCTACTATTGTCCCCGAGCCCGGGCGTAGGGCCGAAGGCCCGGAGCCCGGTGAGGGTGCTAATCTCGACACGCGTGGAGTCATTTTACACGCGTGGACAAACGTGAAATGCGAACAAATTTCTGTGATCTGAATATTTATTTTTAACATATACCTCGCAGGTGAATAGTGCTTTTCAAGCAATCTGATTGGTTCCTCTAGCTCGGGATATCCTGCACTATTCACCTGCGGGCAAAACAAAATGGCGGACAGTTTTGCTTTGTTTACCGAAGCAGGAGTCAGATTTTGTTGATAAACAAGGCTGATGTTGTAGAATAACGAGAAAAGTCAACAAAATTAAGTAGAAGAGTGTCCACAGGTATGTTTCTTTACAATTTTCTAGCCATTAATATATTCAAAAGTTGTAAAAACTGTTTTGTCGACAAATATCGGGTACGCCGTACGCCAAGTGCCCAAGTTGCTAGCGGCCGTGTCTTGTATAAAATACCGAAAAATATAAGAATGTTAAACTAGTTATTTCATTTAGAAGTGTCGGTGAATAGTGTGCACTATTCACTTTGGGCCATTTTGTTCAAATTGCTGAAACTCGCATGGAATTCAATAAAAAGCCCTATTTTAAGTATCATATATATGCATGGTTATTTCATATGCAGTGGTTCAGTGAAGGATACATTCGTACTATTAATATCTGAGCACACAAATCTTACATTCTCTTACACTTTGAGAAGTACAAAGAATTTAATTGACAAAATCCACCAACTGGGCCTATACGTAAGTCGGTGTGCCGTTATGGATTAAACGTCAACAACAACAACGACAACGGTTTTCTTCTTTAAACAAAAGAATCTTTTTGCAAAACGAAGAAAACGAATAACTTTTAAACGTACAAGGTTTAACCTAGCGTGAGGTCTGTACTATAGTGAAATATCGATCCGACGTTTTTAGTACGGACCGAGCGAGCGCATGCAGGTCCTTGCAGAAAACGGAGGCCCGATATTTCACAAGTACAGACCGAACAAGCGAGGTCAACAAGTAGGTTATTATATGACCATAAAAATGTTGTAAACGTTTAGTGAAAACTCGATAAAGTGTTAGGTTCGTATTCGTCACCATTTTTCTTGCGAACTAAACAAAAGTGGCAGATATTTTCATATTTTTAAGTACTTTAGCTATCTTGAACTTTCTGCCCCTAATAATATAGAAGGCAAAATTACTCGAATATGATTGGCTAATGAGAGGGCATTTTTTTGTAATTCAGGGCAAAATGTCTTGCACTTGATTGGTTCCTTGATCGGCAATTCTTGCATGTGATTGGTCGCTTGGTTACCTGGCAACAGTGAACATCAGAGGACTGACCTTTTTTCAACAAATCTGCAAGGTTTTTCGATCTAAAAATGCTTTTTTGTTTACTTTGAACTAATTTAAACTATTGAAGGAGTGTAAACTGTTAGTGAAAATGAATACACTACAAAATTTACGACGTTTTGCCTGTGTATACAAAAAGGAAGCAACAGGCACAGCGATAGAGCGAGGAAAATTGTAATGTTGCCGAGCACCGACCGTGATAAGGTACATGTACTTCGACATTTTCTGGACATAACATAGCTCTTGAATAATTTTTCCCGCTATATTCTTAACACATAATCGCATGAGTTCTCGTAAAATTAAGGTTTAATTTCACTCGTGTTTTCAAAATCTTACAAATTACCCTTGACGCTTTGCGACTCGGGCAATTTTGTAAACACTCGTGAAATTAAACCTTAATTTTCCTCGGCCCCATGCGATTACATATACAAATAGCATTTTTCAATTGTTTTTGTTTGACATATTGCTCAGTAATTGGATAAAAGAACATCTGAGATTCTATAATCCTTGTGAGAAGTGAATGTTATATCATTACGAACAATGTTAGTTGTTACGAACATTTTGAATATTTTAAAATGTTTCACATGGAAACTTGAACTATACATGCATCAAATGAAAGCTTGACACAATTTCTAACATACTTTAAAAGACTCATTAATAATTCATGACGACTGAAAACACAAAAGAAATCAATACCGTAGCAGTGGTTGTAAATCGGATACAGCATCGTCCTGATTTACATAAATTTTAGCTTTGATTTTCTTGGCTAAAACCGAGACCGTATCCCCAAAATAATTGGTGAACTTGATTACTTAGATGCATTTGTATTTTAAGAAAGATACAGCATTCGCATCCGAGCTGTATCTATTACATATTTCAACAATGAGTAGTTCTGAAATTATTATCCGTCTTGTCACATGTATACTGACATCACTTTCATTTTGCTTATAAAATTCTCTCAGCGGTCTGGAACGGCAGATTCCGGACCGCTCAGGAACCAATCAAATTGCTGGATTTCACTGGACCGCTCACAAAAATAGTCATATAATATTTATTAGTATAAATTTACAAGTTTCTATCACAAATCCTTAAATTTCATTGGCTATCGCAGGAGTTACTATCTGCTGATAGAAACCTCTGGCGATAAGCCAATGAAAAGTCTTCTTTTAACGAAATTGACCAATCACAAAATGCGTAGTATGTCACGAGCAATGATCATTAGGGGCCGTTTACATGAATCCGGATTGAGTTTCAATTCGGATTGAACTCATTCCGCTTCTGATCAAACCCCTTTATCTGTTTACATAAATCCGGATTGAGATTAGCTCATTCCGGATTGAGTTCAATCCGGTTCTCATTCCGGATTGAAATTTCGTTCCGGAATCATGTAAAGTATGTTTACAAAATATGTAAAATAAGTGAAATATGCATATGTATATTAAGTTGAGAAGTTGGTTGAGGCGTTGAGCTATGCGAATAAATAGATATGTACAAGTACGCTAAAATATATTAAAATTGTTTTAAAAACGAGTTAAAGTTAAAATTAGCAAAACTACGAGTTCACTGCGCTCTTCGCGTGAGTTGATTGATGGTTTCTCTTTTCATATATAATGTGCTTCTTCCAATCTTAAGAAGTTCACTGTCGTTGTCGTCTAAGATGCTTATAGTTTAAATTATGTAAATTGTGGCAGGCTGTAAAATGTTTGTATATAGACAGACGAAGGCACGAAGCTGCTCGCCCTCGCTATAAATTTTTAATTTCTGATGATATCGTCGTAGTACGACAAAAGTGTCAAAAGCCCAAACAATAAATAATTTAAACAAACAGCAGCAGCAACTAGGCTGTATTAATTTCATTTGATTAAATCTGAATATCAAATATATTATTCAGTTAACCGCGTGACTTCTTCAAATTGTAGAACTTATTCTGATCTTGCTTCTTAACCACCGTCGTGATCCTAACATCTTAAATATTAACAATTACAACCTCAACCTCAACATCAACCTCAACCAACAATTATAGTCTCCCTGCTATATAGGTTGGGCAATAAAATTCTTAGTATCTCTGCGGTACTAACTGTGTTTACCGCCGGACTAGCTCAGATGCCTGAGTTTTCAACGCGTTGACTGCTAGGTTATAGTTTGGGTAGACTATATATATATATATATATATATATATACAAACAAACAAACAAAGTGTTCGCGAAATGTCGAAAAGTTCTCAATACCGTAAAGATAGAGCGAATATACTATAAGTGGGCTTACCTCAAATGTTGATGGTCGCTACTGTCAGTTTCACGCTGGGCGATCGCCCAGCGTGAGAAAGATCGCCCAGCGTGAAACTGACAGTAGCGACCATCAACATTTGACTGGGTATAAGCCCACTTATAGTATATATATATATATATTGTCGCCATAAGGTGTCCTGTTTTGAAATTCTTTCGGCATTCTGTTTGACTATTTTCACTGGATTTTGCCATTATCGTGATTTATAATTATAACTTCTTTAGTTCCGACTGAACGGTCCGTTTCAGTCAAACCATGCGGACTTTACTCTTTCGTATTTTGCTCTACCTTAACGCTAGACAATTTTATTTGTCTGCAGGAAGAAAGCTCCCAGTCACTAAGAGGTTTAAGATACCTGGACGACGACGGCGGTTAAAAAGCAATGTGAATTTTATAATTTAAAAAAGTCACTGTTAACTGACTATTATATTTGATTTTTGAAGCTATAGTTTAGTGACTTGCCATGCAGTACTGCTAAAATTATTTTAGTCAATCTTAAGTAACATTATTTATTCTCTGGTTGTTGGCTTCGTCCTGAAAATGATGAATTGTTGATTTGCAAAATAGATTATTTTGTTTAAAAGACGTCGCCGTTGGGATTGACGTCGTAGATCTTAAGTCCCTTTATTATCAACTTTTCGTGACTGAATAGTTTATTCTAAAACTATGTAGACTTTAGTCTTTTTGGGCAACCCCAAAACCCTCTGGGTATAATCCCAGACGATTTTACTTATCAAGGTGAACTTCCAGTATTAAGGGGCCATTTACATGAACCGGGCCAGCCCGGTTAACTGGGCTCACGCGATTGATTAGGATCTCACTGTGGATTTGAAACTCGCGTAAACTAAATGTACAAAGAAGAATTGGTTTAGTTTCGATGTAAACTAACCCTAACGTTGATTAAAATCTCTTTTTGTGGCCGAGGAACGAATTTCGTGACACGAATCAGCCCGGTTAGCCGGGCTAGCCCGGCTCATGTAAATAGCCCCTAAGAGTCAGAGGTGTTTATATCATGGAAGCGAGCCAGCCTGGGTACTCGAGCTAACAGCTTTCCCCAAATTAAATCGTGCTTTTTTATATATTAGCTTTTTTCGAATACGCACCCACATGCATGAGCAACAGATTGTTTGTCGAGTATAGAAGGGTTGGGCAATAGGCAAACCATGTATACAGTTAATATTTAAAACAATGAGATTTCGTGTCTTGTCAGAACTGATACACTACGCAATTAACACAACATATAAACAAACACCCCTTACTTCGAACAAATTGACTTTACATTGATTTCTAATAATATGCATTATACACTGTCTCTTACCAGCGATAACCGTGCTTTTCTGTCTTGGAATGGCAGCAATAAACGCTAGAAAATACTGCAAAACCAGTGAAGTGTACAACCAACACTAAAGGTCTGAAAGATGTGATGTTTAATTATATAGCTGCATCATGCTCGACCGATCGAAGATCATGCAGCAATGCGCCATAGTCCCTAGAATTAAAGTGTCTGGAAACGCGGCGTACTTCAAAGGAAAAACACGGCAAGCTTTGCCCATATTGAGGTAAGCGTATCACGTGACGCGAAGGGGCACGGTCAAGGCTATCAATATGGCGACAGAACAAGGCGCGAGCCAATCTCGTTCCCAGAGCCCACGTTCCCCACCCGGGAAACGAGAGACTCCGTTTCACATCGATATTTCATTGGCTGATGAACACAGTGAACTCTATATAACTCTTCTTCCGGATAGAATCCTGTGACGGCGTGAACGGATTATCCCAGAGTCTCTCGTTTCCCGGGTGGGGAACGTCGGCTCTGGGAACGAGATTGGGCGCCAGCGCTTTCCAAGTGAAATATTGACGATGATGAGTTTGATTTTGGAGATGATACCTTAGCGATAAATTTAAATTTACTGGAGGTGGATGCGGCGGACATTTAAGCTCAAATGGAGACTATTGTCAGCGATGTAAGTGTTTTATCGATGTTTATAATACGATAAGTGCTACTCTCAGGACATTTAATAGGAACACCGAAGGCTGAAATGGTTCTTTGTATTTTCAGATTCAGGAACCCCCAAGTGTTTTTTTGTGTGTTATGTGCATCAAAACATGAAATCGAAAGGTGGTTTGACCTTACATGTTCGAAGGAACCACAGTTAACTTAGTAAAAGGCTGTGACACGGGAGAAGACAACCACAAGCTGTCATCCTTACATGTGCGGTGTTGTCAAACATTGTCGAAGGGGCTAAACAAAATTTTCTGCTGTTGGGTGTTTATTCGCAATAACTAAGCGCTTTCTGGCTTGTCGAAATCAGAAACATGCATATACAGGCACCGAAAAGGGGAATCGAGCGATTAGCAATTGACCACTTCACCCTGAAACACGTGTAGTGTAATACGACACCAAAATAAAAAAATGCGGACAAAAAGTCGTTCGGTCAACAGAGGCTAAATAGGAAGGTGAACATTTTATTTCGATTTTTATCGAATAACTCGCGCTTATGCCCATTCTAAGTGGAAAGTATCGCGCAAGACGTTTTCTGTAACAAGTATGAACCTGTAGAAGCTCCTTATGAGCAAAGGATGGTGAGTTATGAGGAGAAATTCCGAGCGATGAGCGGCAAGTCGCTTCAAAATGTAATATCTTCAAAACGCTGCATGCGTGGCGCCTCACTGGATCCAAGCCAGTTCTTAAGGACGAATTAACTATTGACTTTTGTTTCAGTGACTTGAAAGGATAGAAATACCTTAATCATTCGGTGCATTCCGTTTTCTTTGTACTCTGCGTAATTAGAAAATACAAAAGGCAAGTAGAGCATTACTAGTAAAGCTGATTAAAGCATGCAGTAGAGCATTAACAAGATTATAGCATCAGGTAAAAAATCTTAATCATTATTTATTCTTAATCATTATTTGCGCAAAATATTTTAATATTCGATATCAACAAGAAACCTTATATAGACAGGTTTACATTCAGAACTTACCGTTTGTTAAAACTTTGCTCATTGTATAACTAAGCAGTATGGGATTCAACAATCGAAACAACAAGCTCATTGTTTGTTTACACTCTTTACGTTTCTCTCTGACGAAGGGCCTTCGCTCGAAACGTTAGACTCCTATACCGGCTATACGTTCTCTGTTTCGGCAGTATATCTAACCTTACTATATTTCGATTGTTGTTTCTACACTGCCTACGCAGCACGCTACTTTTATTACACAATATGGGATTCATCCGGTCCGATACATGCAGTTGGCCCTTTCTCTTCGATAAAACGCTATCTTTCATGAGCAATGGAACCATCGATGACTTGTTTTTATCCATTTCGTTCATCGCTCGGGGTATTTCTTTAGCGTTGAAAACCGAACAAAAAATACATTGTCTTCGTTCTTGTTTCTTTCCCACGTGGGCTGGAGAACGGGAATCGTTTCTGTATCCTCCCTAAGCGCAGTGTTTGTTCTCGAAAAAAGCAGCGTATAAAGGCCAAACTGGCTCCTAACGACGTAAATATAACACTACCACGACTCCTACATGTAAACACTTGCGACGGAGGACTTTTTGCACTAAAATGTTTACACGGAATGGGCATACTCTCTAAAGTATCTATTAACTGAGGCGCCACGTAGCGCTTTTGAAGATATTAAATTTCGAAGCGAGTTGCCGCACATCGCTCGGAATTTCTCCTCATAACTCACCATCCTTTGCTCGTAAGGAGCTTCTATAGGTTCATACGTGTTATAGAAAATTTCTTGCACGATACTTTCCACTTAGAATGGGCATAAGCGCGAGTTTTCGATAAAAATCGAAATAAAATGTTCACCTTGCTATTTAGCCTCTGTTGCCGAACGACTTCTTGTCCGCATTTTTTGATTTTGGTGTCGTATTACACTACACGTGTTTCAGGGTGAAGTGGTCAATTCTATGGCTATTTATTTTGCGCTCAGCCAAGTTGTTGGAAAATTCTAATTAAACTTTTGTTGTCGACTGTGACCTGCTGAGATTTAAATTATTAGTTTTGTCAAAGCATATAGTCTTTTTGTAGTTAGTAACTATTTTGTGTTTTTAAACTTGTTATCATTATTTTCTGTACATTTTATAGTGGTCTTAACTTTTTCATTCATTAAATGCTATTTAAAGATTATATACCATGCAATTGTTATCTTTATTATTAATTTACTGGTAATACATAATAAATTATCCTGTGCAGTGATCACAGATTTCTCTAAAGTCAGTATGCTTTCTGGCTATTAATGGCAAATTAGTGAGATCAGTGCTTTTCCTTTTTTATGACATCCTGAAACATTTCCTTGTATCACTGACTGGCAAACATTTTTTCTTTGAATAGAAATGGCATTAGGATTTATAATGTACCTGAACTCATACAGATCAAGTTTGGGTTGCCTGAGCGTTTCCCTGCAATCCTGATTTGATGGTCTTAACCATCAAATTACTCTTTAACCATGCACATCGTGACAGATTTCAGCCATCAGGACGTATTTTAATCCTTGAAGAAGGAATTGAAAAGAAGTAGGTTGTAATTTTATTAGACTGTGTTTGTGTTGAGATAAACATTCATTGGGAAACATTGCGGTCCTTCCAACACTTGATAAAAGGTAAAAATTATGTTGTTGCACGTGTACGTGCATCATTCAGAATTTTCACTCTGTGCTTAACTTGACTCATGCATGGGTTTTTTATGGCAAATTTTGTGATGCTCCATGACAGCTCCAAGCCCAGTTTGACGGTTTCTCTCATACGTTTCTCTGTAGTCGTCTAATAAAATTTGTATTGAAATGCACGCATGTTAAGTATAGGTTAGTGACCGAAACCGAGGTCACCACGCTGGTTATTAACCCGGTATATTGTTATTAAACTGGTATATTGCCTTTAACCACTTGGATAGCGGTATTTTCGACTTTATAGTCAGTTTACCAAGGCCATGCCTACTGACCGAAGCTTTGCCCGGTGCATGACATAACAGACTTATTTCCCGCTCTAACACGTTTTGGCAAAAGTGATGCGCAACTGCTTGTTGCATTTAGGGCAGGCTAGTTCTGAGTCACAATCTGTTGTTTTTTTAACGATTTAAAGTAAGAAATAATCGAGAAATATTAACAAAGTGAGACCAAACAAATGCGATCGAGGACCTACTATTATTAACCAGCTGTCAAGTCATTCTATCATCGGATAAAGTATAACTTTCTCTGGAAATCATCAAATTCAGATAACCAAATTATATAATGTAGCGTGTATATACTAACTTCAATGTCACTTGGTTGGAAATGTCTATTTATCTGCGAATATCTTTTACATCAACAACGACGTGTCGTCGTGTTCCTTTGTAATACCATAATATTTATTATTTCTCTTTGCCAAGACGCCTTTGCAACATCTGACGCATGGATGGAATGCTTAATAGACTTATCCTTTCGTGTTTTTTCTCCGGGATTATTACTCTACATCCAAATGTTGAACAATTTGCGCCCGGCAGTACTTTTGCTGAGCGTGGCTAAACAGATAACATCTGAAACGTGCCCCTTCTTCCCACGTGATCAGCGAACAAAAAGTGTGCGCTTTGAAGTACGCCGCGTTTCCAGACACTTTAATTCTAGGGACCATGGGTAGTCCGATATTTTTTAACAGACTGATGCATGTATTGGTGAAATGATTTCCTCCGCGACATGGATTATCATAAATTTGCATGTTCTCATGTGTTGTTTATTGAGCTTTGTCTATTGATCAGCACTAAGGGACCAGTCATTATTAGACCCCATCCACCGTATACGTTTTCCTAGCGTTTTCATATTGTCTCAGGTAATGAGACGATTGTTTTCTGCTCCCCTGAGGACCGAGAACAATATAATAACGCTCTGGTAGGGGGCCGGAAGATATTTTGACGGGCCACGAAAAATGTTTGAGCAATGGAGGTGGGGCCATGAAAATATTTTGGGCATGAAAGGGGGGGTCACAAAAGCTATTGCAACATACTGAGAACTATATTAAAAATAAGAGAATAACTGAACAGTAATTCATATAAAGTTTCCGTATATAGAGCGAATACACCAGCACTATCGTCTGAATAATTTTCAGTGTAACAAAGAAAACGCTTCGATTCTGTATATAACTTTCTCTTCACTTAATTGGAGATGCTCGACATTGATAACAAGACTCAATAAATACAAAAAACAACATTAATTTCCATGATTTCTTGGATATTATGTAAAGACATGCATGCAAATATAAACATTCCTCCTTTCATAGAATACCAAGATATTTTGCCTAAACAAGGCTAACAAGCTGTCGAGTTTCGGAATGCTCCAAGCCACCAAATTGTTGAAAGTTGTTGTCGGACTTGGTGTTTTAGTCGTTTATATATGTAATGAATATTGTGTAGAAGAACTTTAGAAGGAAACATTTCACTATTTTCCTTGCGAGAAAGAAACGTTTAGTAATTTGTACTAAAACACCAAGTTACCATGATTTGGCCGAAGGGATTTCGTTTTCAGCAAGAATTAACGTGACAGAAGAGAATAACTCAAAAGAACCTTTCCTGCACGATCCTAACCATGATCCTTAACCCTAAGTAAACCAAGACCTAATTCCAACATCCCCTTTAGGCGTAACCTAACTCTTACTAAAATAGAAATCACTATAAACGAACTAGTGAAGTATATATATTACAAATTCTGCATTCTGTTTGGCTTAAATAATCATTGTCTAACAACGACAGACTACTAATATAATGGGATGAGACTTTCACTCTTTCAGGCAAGTTTTCGGATAATTAGTTGGAATAATATGTTGTTTCACAACCACAAGTAAGTTATATGAAAAATATGAGGGGTCATGAAAAATTTCGGGTGAGCAGAAAAATATCTTCCGGCCCCCTACCCAGCATTAATAATGACTGGTCCCTAATGGACGAGGTTTTGCCAGTTGTTTGTGAAATGATTTCCTCGACAACGTGGATTGGCGGGCATGGATCACAACTATATACGTTATCGGTTATTCCCGTGAGGTTTACCGATCACCAGTCAAGGTTTGCCAGGGCGAGATTTCGCCAGTTGTTTGTGAAATGACTTCCTCGACCCGATGGTTCGACGGATAAGTATGGAATTTTCCTTCGGATTAAAATGAGAGCTTGATAAGTTATGCAAATTACGGCAGTGAATTTGCATGTGTGAATCCCTGAGGATTCAGAAAGCTATAAATACAGGGAAATGGCCAGAACATGCATCACGTGTAGCACTACACCTAACGACAGCACTAGAGTAAACAAGCACCAGTTAGAGCTTCCTCGTGATGTCCGACGACGACCAACAAACTTCTAGTACTTCTCCAGTGCACCGTGGAAGCCTTCGACCAATTTAAAGCGTACCTGGATCAAACAATTGAAAGTTTATCTTCTGGACTAAGCTCAGAGGCAAGCTCCAGAACACGAAGGCTCGAACGACAATCCGAAGGTCAAATCTTGAAATTTCAAGGGAACAAGGACCAGTTTCTCTTTAACACCGAACTTCAAGGCAAACTTAGCGACACCACCGCTCTCCTCAACAGGCAGGACACCGCCCAAGCGTTATAGACAAACAGTCGACGAAGTCCAGAAGGCTATACATCAAAGACAAAAGAATATTAAGCTAGCAGATAAAAGCGAAGCTGGGTGGCTTGCCGTCAAGGAATACGAAGCGGAAGAACTGGCCAGCGATTCGGACGACGAGAAAAGGATTAGCCGTCCGTAAGAAGCGACAAAATGCGTTTAAGAAAGATAAAACTAGACAGCCTGCTGCTTCAACTTTTCCTCACGTGCGTGCATGGTGGTGACGACTGCAAGCAGCTTTTTCGAAGTGAATATAATACTTATAGTACCCCTTCTTTGAGTATCAGTGGCAGGCAAGTGCTTACACGATACCTGCCATCTACACAGTGTTTGCGTTATGCTTTAGTGGTAAGAAGAAGGAAAATGATTTTCCTTCGGACGAACGTAGTGAGGGAGAAGGAAATAGGTTATTTTGAGGCCACGACGGGATAAGTAATATCACATATCATGAATAAACACAAATCCCCGAGGGGCCTCAAAGTAACGTACTTAATTTTCACATGACGAGGTTGACAGGAGTCACAATAGAAAAGAAGTATTGAGGGGAATATTACAGGGGAATATTATAGGAGAATATTAATCTATTGGTTTGCCATTGTTATCATGCAGGGGGCTATTGAATATATTCCCCGAAAAGAACAAAGGAAACCGAGGCATGTGAAAATTAATATAACTTATATACCACTTTCATAATAGCGACTAATTTCAATATTCTTTTATGTGCATCTTAATAAGCCTTTCTAGCCTCGTTTGTGATTCTGCAATTCAAAAGAATCTTTGCTTCACAACGAGGCCAGAAAGGCTCATTTAGATGCACATAAAATAATATTTAAACTGGTGGCCATTATGAAAGTGGTCTATTGGATTTAATATTAAAATTTGAGACTTAATATTTTCCAAATTAAAATATTAATATTTCCTAAAATTTGATACTTAATATGAATCCAATAGGTGTTTTATTATATCCAACAAATAATTGTGCAATTCGGGTAAATATACCTTGTGCACCTGTCCAAGGGTTGCCGCCCAAAATGTATAGACATTTGATAGGACGATTAATTGCGAGGGTATAATAATCACAAACGTTTTTCACGTGAGGTTTATCGATTACCAGCAAGATCAGTGCTAGGGCGAGATTTCGCCAGTTGTTTGTGACAGGACTTCCTCGACCAGATGTTTCGAGAGATGATCACATATATGTTACTCAAATCGTGTGAGGTTTATCGATCACCAGTCAAGATTTGCCAAGACGAGATTTTGCCAGTTGTTTGGCATTCTCATATCATGCAGAATTTGTAAGGATTTCGAGAAAATTTATGGAAAATCTCGCGTAACACCGAACATGCACATGGACTCTTATTTATAGCTGATTGTGTCTTCGTACCGTACTAATTCGAGACCGGTGTCACAGCGGATTTCGACCCCCCAGTAGATTTGGACCCCCTTTGGCGGATTTGGAGACCCCTGTTTAAACATTTTTTATACCCAAAACAACCCAGAAAACGATAAATATGTTACATTCATTAATATTCATCTCAAGGCTTCATTTTGATGAGTCACCATCACTTATTGTTTACAAGCATTCATGGAATCGCGTTGGTCCTAATTGCCATTTCTATCGCTTTTGTTAAAAACCATTAGCGGATACGCGCCGGGACAATTGACCAAGATTATCTGATATAGATTTTAGTCAAGTAATCTCGTCAGCAATAAATTAAATACTGTTATCAATAGGAACCCTGAACCCATGTAAAAAGTCACTTCTGTGTTTTGATATACATACATCATGCTGGTGTGTTGTTATTACATTTTTAGTTTTGCAAGCGAACAAATAAAACAAACTTGTGAGATAAACGGACAAATATAAGTCTATATTCTCAAACATCCTATTAACCTTGGGTTTATACATCGTGCTTAGTCTTAGACCGCACCGAACTTGAAGGCATGCATTGGTTTTGATTTTTAAATTACGTTTCCCGCCTGCATGGTATATCCATTGCAACTGAATTATATCTTATTTATTCTTTTCGCTGTTAGCTCGATCGATCGTATAAATCACCAGCGTTCTTCACCGTGCTATGGAGAGCGTGGAGATCGCTTTTACTATAACTCTGGTAGTGGTTTCTATTTTACGGTTTGTGTTCTTTATCACTATAATATAAAGTGACAAAAAAACTTCAGACTGTTCGCTATTATGAATTTCGTTTATATTATTGTGTTCACACTACATATATTTAACGTTTGGAGGGGGGTCCAAATCCGCCAACGGGGGTCCATATTTACTGGTAGATTTGGACCGGGGGTTCCAAATCTACTATTAGATTTGGACCAGGGGTCCAAATTAACTGGGACACCTGTCCCGAATTCGTCCGGTACCATGCATGTAAAGGTACATGTATAGCCATAGATTACGGTACTGTATACGGCTTTTGGCTTTTCAGTTTTAAGCTCTACAATGCTATATTGGGCAGCTACAAGTAATGAGAAAATATATTAGAGATCATGATCTATGAAGTCTGGAATTTCCTGAAATATTCGAAGAGCAACTTCAACCGCTCGTCGACAAGCTGCAGAAGAACAACATGGCTGAGAAGTTTGCCATCGAGTGCGCAAAAATATTGAACAACCCGCAGCTAAATGACAGTCACGTTGATATTACAGATGACTTATGGCATTCGGTTGATTGCTTCTCTTTTGGATCGGCCCATGTTATCTCCAGTCTAGATAATGATAAACTGTAGTATATCACTGATGTGTACCGCCTGTTGTTTTTCTTCTGATGTGCCTGCATCCGATCTAAATGTTCCACGATGCTATGACTACGCAGTGAACTCGATGTAAGTTAAAATCTGAATACCTGGAACGCTAACGAAGAACCAAAAAGCGAGGCAAAAAGTTCCAGGCCCCTGCGCGGTTTGTAGGTAGGATTCAGTCTCCCACAAAATGATTTTTACACGGCCGCCGGTCTTGAGCGAACTTCGAAGGCTCGAAAAAAGGTTTGAAAAAATTATTTATCAAACTAAACGTGCATTTAATGGTTTCCCATGGTGCAGTGTTGTTGTTTTTATTGTATAGCAGTCCAAAACTATACCGAGTAAATTAAGCTAGGGATGAAAATAGGCTGAGAAAACAGACGTCCTTTTGCTGGCTAGGATGAAAACAGCCAGCTGAAAAGGTGAGAACAAGACTACATGAGTGAGAAAGCTATTCTTGTACGAGTTTGAAGACGTATTGACTATTGATATACTTGATATTTCATAATATACATCTGTCATTTTCTTATTTCTGCTCCTTTAATTTCTTGTTCGGTTTTGTTAAACGGCCTTTTGTAACTAATGATATTTTAAGAAATAATAATAATAATAATAATAAGCTTTATTTCAACAGGGTAACACTATCAGTTAAAAACTGTTCTCCCTAGTGGCCCTGAAACTAATCAGCTATAAAATATTTACATACATTTATATATTATAAATTACATAGTGTATTACAATTGTTAAAAGGATAAGATAAAATACAAAATAAGTTATTATATCTATTTACTAAAAGATCTACCTAAAAATGTATATATAATTGGATTATAAACTAAGTTTTACTCATCAACAAACTTTTAAAAGACCTCAAGTTATCAGCATTTCTGGTACTCATTGATAGGGAGTTCCAGATAGAAGTTGTTGAATATTTAAATGATCTCTTTAATAATTGATTTGTTCTAGGCTTACAACTAGATTGTTTATTTTTCACGTTTATACGTATGGCTAGTTGTTGTTTTCGGTACGAATGCGGAATTCTTTTTAGACAAAACGACACATGAAACTGGCACTAACGGCATATTCTGTACTAAGTTTGTGTTGATTTTTTGTATCCTCTTTGGAGTAACGAAACTCTAATATATGGTTTATATTATAACGAAAAGTTTGATTTAATTTCTTGACTGACAAACTTCCTGCACGTTTTGAAAAGATAATGACTTTTACTATAGCAACAAATAAACAATTACTGCATAATTAGTTCGGCAGTATAGCTTAGCACAACCAATCAAAATTTAAAATGTACGTTTAGCAAAGCGTGATAAAATGATTCAATAAACAATTTTTCAAACCTTTTCGAGCCTTCGCAGTTCGCTCAAGACCGGTGACCGTGTAAAAAACATCTTGTGGGAGATTGAAATCTACCTGCAAACCGCGCAGGGGCCTGGAACTTTTTGTCTCACTTTTTGCCCTCCGAATGACTGGACGTTAGCGTTCCAGGTATCACATTTTAACTTACATCGAGTTCACTGGATCTACGTATCCCTAGAGTGTCCTGGTGAGAGATTTGGCTTTCAATTTTCTCCGCTAAATCGCTGCTCATTTATCCTCGCCAAATGGGCCGACAGATTCGACGGAAACATTGACATGCGGGCTACGGATTTCAAACCATGTACTGTCTCATAATTTGTGAAACAATCTATTTGTGTCTGTCAAGTTGTCAACAAAAGTACACGTTTTGTTTTGCACTAGTCCGTTGGTTCCAGCATCATCCCAACCGTTTTGTTTGTGGTCCATCCCAAGCAACTCCAGATGTATGGTGTGCCAACGTTTTTGATAGTATCCTGCTTCATTCTTGCCAGTCCAATGCAGTGATGATTTCCAAATTTTAGAAGTGGGGGAACTCTCACTAAAGTCAAATGGCGGCCATGGCCAATGGGCGTGGCTCCTGTCGTGAAAGTTAATGGGTGTGTAAAAAGACTATTAAAAGCCTGGCTCGGGCTAGCTGGTTGCTTAACTTGGTTGAAAAACGATCGAGAACACTCATTGACTCGAAGCAAAAATAGTGCGGTGTTGAACGGTGTTCCACTACGTTTAATTTTTGTTAGGGGGAACGGCGTTCCCCCACCGTAATATTTGTCAGGGGGAACGGCGCTCCCCCGACAAAAAATATAGTGGGTGAACGCCGTTCCCCTGAAAAACATCACTGGTCCAATGCATAAATTGAAAAGTTTGTCGCTGGCTATGACCTCGCTCCATGCGACCAAGCATGCACTATTCTGTGACCATGCTGTCAACAATGACTTATGAAATACATGGTGTACAGTAGTTATTTTGGCTTCGGTGGTTTGTCGTAAGTCAATCGTTTTATTCTATGTTTTGATTGGCTCCAAAGGCATTCTTTTGTTAACTTACCTTACCTTACCTTACCGCCTCTTTTTTTGCTCATCGACGGTGTGAAATGAATAGCAAATGTCTTTCGCATCTCATTATCGATTTGTTTTGATTGGCTAATTTTTCGCATCTTATTATTAATTGTTATTGTTATTTTTATCTGATTGGCTTATTTTTGGTCACATGATTATCTTTCTTATATAAGCTCGTTGTTCGTTTACACTCTTTACGTTTCTCTCTGACGAAGGGCCTTCGCTCGAAAAGTTAGACTCCTATACGTTCTCTGTTTCTGCAGTATATCTAACGTTACTATATATTTCGATTGTTGTTTCAACACTGCCTACGCAGCACGCTACTTTTATACCGTAAAAAAGCATGGCTAGAAATCCAGGACACTCAGCGGCAGTGGCCTGTGGGCTCATATTTAGATGGTAATTTAAATTTGAAAATTCTGATGGGTAAATATCGATCATTTCGGCTATAAACAGAAGTATATAGCAATAAATTAAAGTAGAGTTATTCGCTAAAATGTCTTATTGACCCATTTCTTACCCAAATATCAAATTACAAAAGGTTTAATCGTCTAGACAGGCCTGTACACTCATACTCACAAACATTGCCGCATAAATTTCGGTTATTATTTCTGAATCCACAGTCACATTTAATAATAATAACAGCGGTTAAGACCCTGGCAACCTAGCAACAGCTCCATAAGAAATGGCGGACAAGAACCCGAAATTATCGAGGAATGCATTGCTTCTTCACGCCGAGTTCAGTATTTATCTCGGCGCTTGATGGATTAAATTACAACGACTCGGCTGCAATAAATCGTACATTTTAAGGTCTTTGGGAACCTATTAAACAACGAAAAAGTGGAACGAACAACTCCGCAAAACAAAGTAACGTTCATCCCGAGCAAATTCAGACGTTCGCATCGTGGACAAACAACACAGAAGCAGCCAAAATTGGAGCTCCAAAATAAGTGATATAGCAGATTAATAGACTTTAAACAGCGAATAAGAGGTATGTTTGTGAGGGGCTCGGGAACCTATTTAGGACGCTCCAAACTTAATAGAAATTGTAGTGCTGAACGATTGTTCAATTTGGTGAAGTTTTGGACGTTCGCATGTCGGAATTTACAATAGTAAATAACCGAAAATGATTGTTCTTTATATTTCCTTAAAGGGCATATGACTCGAAAATTATGTTTGTCTTATTGAAAAGAACATTTAAAATGATAAAATAACATCTTTTGCAGTTTTTGGTTTCCTTGCTTCGTTTTTGAGATATTCCAGTTTGTTTGATATGCAAATGACACGACTTTCTACGTCACACGTGCATAATGGGTATTATGAGTTACCGACAGAAGGTTACATATCTTTGCTATTGTGAAACGAAAGCACTTGGAATTCTACATGTCTGGTGTTGTGGGTAGAAACACACACATGCTTCCTTTGACTTAAGCCCATGTTTTCATAATAGCAGAGATATGTAACCTTTTCTGATAACTTATTATGCACATGTGACGTAAAAAGTTGTGTCATTTGCATATCAAACAAGCTGGAATATCTCAAAAACGAAGCAAGGAAACCAAAAACTGCAAAAGATGTTATTTTATCATTTTAAATGTTCTTTTCAATAAGACAAACTTAATTTTCGAGTCATATGCCCTTTAAGAAATCTATTGAAGGACGCCATATTGAATTAATTAAAAAGGGATTCAGTGCGCATGCTTTGCCGCCATGTTGTCCTCGATTTCTGGCCATGCTAAGTGATTTAAATACGTACCTATACATATCTGCTCTAACAACAAGTGATACGCGATCAACTCTTTTAATAGCTTCTGGTAGACACGATCTAATCTCCACAAGAACGTTTTGAAGTTCGCCAAATACGCACTGGTGCATGATCATCTTTTTTGCAGCTTTTTCCGCCCTCACTTGCACCGATCTGATTTGCAGGCATGGCGTTTAAGAGCCGTGCTGCTTCGGGGAAAATATTCTTCGACTGTATCTTTGATACTTTCCAACCATCTAGCTCTTCTCTGGTAGGTTTGGGGCACCAACCACGCCAGAAAACCGAGTGGCCACCAAAGACGTTGTTCATCCCATGCGTCCATCCGTTTAATGTATTTTCCGTTTTTCATTCTTTCCATTATCTTCCAATGGAATCTCTCCGATATATTTACCAAATTTCTTTGATAGGAAGGTGGATAGATAAAAATATTCACCGCACTCAAGGATACGAATCTTACCTTCCGGATTCTTCTCCAAAATGCGTTGAGTAAAAATCAAGACACAAAACGATGACCCAACAACAACATAATCGAAGTTGCCGTGTTTACGATGCTCATTCCATTGGCCATCGCTCATGAAGAAAACACTTGTCATCAGGTCATATACAGAAATATTCTGGGGCCCAGGTAATGTGTAACCATAGCGGTTGGAACTTTTGCTGGCCATTGGTAGAATATAGGTTCTTGCAAGCGTTCTCAGCACTAAAGTCTGACCAACAGTTGTAAAATAAACACGACGTAGGCATGTGCATTAATGACTTCCTGGTCGACTGAACTGATTAATTATAGTTTCTATAGTTTAAAGAGGTTACCATCGTGAAGTACCAACTGGCCTTACGTACACACGTCGTTTTTGTATTGCTTAGGGACCAGTCATTATTAATGCTGGGTAGGGGGCCCGGAAGATATTTTTCTGCTCACCCAAAATTTTTCATGACCTCTCATATTTTTCACCCTTCATATTTTTACCCCAGTATTCAGGCAATATATTTAGTAGCCCCCCCCCCCCCCCCCCCCCACTCTATAGCATTATGTTTGACCATGAAGAGTTATATAAGAAAATTTGTTATATACAAGTATAAAACATTTGTTATTATTAAGCATGCGCAGATAGTATAAAAGTTTAGTGTAAACTTACTTGTGGTTGTGAGACAACATATTATTCCAACTAATTATCCGAAAACTTGCCTGTAAGAGTGAAAGTCTCATCCCATTATATATTAGTAGTCTGTCGTTGTTAGACAGTTGTTATTTAAGCCAAACCTAGTTCGTTTATAGTGATTTCTATTTTAGTAAGAGTTAGGTTACGCCTAAAGGGAATGTTGGAATTAGGTCTTGGTTTACTTGGGGTTAAGGATCATGGTTAGGATCGTGCAGGAAAGGTTCTTTTGAGTTATTCTCTTAGTCACGTTAAGTCTTGCTGAAAACGAAATCCCTTCGGCCAAATCATGGTAACTTAGTGTTTTAGTGCAAACTAAACGTTTCTTTCTTGCAAGGAAAATAGTTAAATGTTTCCTTCTAAAGTTCTTCTACACAATATTCATTACATAAAGGACTAAAACACCAAGTCCAACAACAACTTTCAACAATTTGGAGCATTCCGAAACTCAACAGCTCATGTTAGCCTTGTTTAGGCAAAATATCTTGGTATTCTATCAAAGGAGGAATGTTTATATTTGTATGCATGTCTTTAAATAATATCCAAGAAATCATGGAAATTAATTTTGTTTTTTGTATTTATTGAGTCTTGTTATCAATGTCGAGCATCTCCAATTAAGTGAAGAGAAAGTTATATACAGAATCGAAGCGTTTTCTTTGTTACACTGAAAATCATTCAGATGATAGTGCTGGTGTATTCGCTCTATATACGGAAACTTTATATGAATTACTGTTCAGTTATTCTCTTATTTTTAATATAGTTACTCAGTATGTTGTAATAGCTTTTGTGACCCCCCTTTCACGCCCAAAATATTTTCATTGCCCCTCCATTGCTCAAAAACTTTTCATGGCCCCTCAAAATATCTTCCGGCCCCCTACCCAGCATTAATAATGATTGGTCAAATATCAATTAGCCTTCCTGTAGCTTTATCAATATATCAAAATGTCGCGACAGTCTGATTATAATTATTTAGCATTGTTCTATGCAGTTTTCTTAAAAGCCTTTTCTATTATCCTGTCAGTATGACCTTGGGCAGGCACAAGTTTGTTTATGTAAGCTAGTTGAATATATTTAGCATGATTTTAGGCCAAGAAGCTTCGTAAGGTTTATGTACATAATCCAAACGACAACTCTTACGTAATAATTATTCAAAGTTGAACTGTTCCGTAAATACTCATGCAATGAAACTGTAAAATATTATTTTAGTCTTACACCTTATGACATCTACTTTTTTACCATATCGGGCAAATATGTTTCTATACGGACCTCCAAGCCGGTAAATAACTTATTTATTTTTTAATTTGCTAATCGTACAATTTATAATTTACATAATTAGGTAAATTAACATAATTGAATTAAGTTGCGTAATCGAGATGAGGTTCACGTGATATTCAAAAGTCCAAAGTTTATCGTTCGACAGTAAACAACTGCCGACATGCAGTCTGACAGCTCGGGAAGCTTAATTGGAACCTTTTTTGTGATAAAAAAAAAAGTCAAAGCGTGAAGAGCTATTATAGTCACGATAAGGGAAGTCAGAATGCAGTCCAAGTGTTTTTAAAGTTTAGTTGATAAAGATTCTTCGTCGTTCTTCTTCGTCGCTTGCTCGTTTTTTGGCTGTTCGCTTGGAAAGTCGCTTTGAATACTCGGCTGACTCCACGGTGGAAATTGAAAGTGTGTTGTTCGAGTTTGAAGACGAAAATGCTTGTACTAAGCCATTTGTAACTTTTTTCAAAAGCAAATGGCACGATGAGGTTGGCATGTGGAAAATATTTGACTAAAAGGTAAAGACTTGTAGCGGTTTTGTTGAGTATAGTTGAACAACAGAAGAATGACAGCCTAGTGTCAAAAGGTTTCAGCTTTTCAGTCTTCTCGTTGTATGTTTTTTATACTATACTTCCATATAGTTTCATTTAGTGATTCAAAATACTGTGTTCACAAGTTTATGTATGTTTTGCATACCGTTTTAAACTCTTTTCATACGTCATTGAGCAATAATACTTGGAAACTTTAGAAATGTCGCTCGTAAATTTTTCCGCCGTCACAGTTTCCCCAGCGTTTCTTTTAAAATTCGCTGTTTTCACATGAAGTTGTCAAAACCATTTGGATAATAAAACTCATTTGCATCCCCGTAGTTCTCTGTAGCTCAGTCTCAGTATACATTTTGGCGTGTTCAGTTTAAACACTAATTTACGAAATTGCAAATTTTGTTTTGTTGAAAACGCCAGCGATCCGGTTGCGGGGTCCGGATAGGAAAATATGGACCGCTCGCTAGCCAACCAGAACACGCGATGTAGGGATGTTGGTGGCACAGTGTGGTTAGTGTACGTGCCTTTCACCTCTGCGAGCCGGGGTTCGATTCCTGCACAGTGCAGTTATCTGATTAAAAAAATTTTCACTGGCCTTATATACCTACGCCGTTTTTTATTGCTTATGCATGCATAAGTGTAAATCAGACTTAGTAACAATGTATAGATATCAGTGCTTGAAACCTACATCGAGAACAAAACAACAGCACTAATATCTGAGTATACAAACTTTACATTCATTTGCACTTGAGAAGTACAAAGAATCTATAATTGACCACAAAATGCCACCAACTGCCTTTTATTGAGGTTGGCCGGCCGTCTATACTATTGCAAGTGAAGTGCTGCCTCAAATGGGATGAAAACCTTTACCCTACTCCGCAGGCAACTCAATGCAGTCTGTGTTATCATGACAACCAAGACTACATGACAAGCCATTAAAGATCGACGTATGCATGCCAATAAGTACTTTTTGGTCGACTGAACTACCAATTATAGTTTCTACGTATAAAAAGGCTATTATTATGAAATACCAACCAGACTTACCTACGTCGATTTTTATTGCTTATGCATGCATAAGTGTAAATTAGACTTAGTAACAATGTATGGAGATCAGTGCTTGAAACTTAGCTGCATCGAGAACAAAACAACACTGATATCCGAGTATACAAACTTTACATTCATTTGCACTTGAGAAATACAATTGCAAAGAATCTATAATATATAATTGACCACAAAATGTCACCAACTGCATGGCTTTACAATACGTCGTTGTGCTTAGGGACTTTAAAGGGCTGTTTATATTAGAACTAGAAGTTACTATCGCAAGTGAAGTGCAGCCTCAAATGGGGTGAAAACCTTACCCTATTCCGCAGGCAACTCTGTCCAGTCTATGTTAACATGACAACCCACTTGCACCACTGAAATTTGCCCACTCTACCCAAGTTTGCCCACTCTACCCGAGTTTGCCCACTTCACCCGAGTTTGCCCACACCAACCAGTTTGCCCACTCCACCCTAGTTTGCCCACTCCACCCAAGTTTAAGTTACAAAATGTTCTAATGCTGTGGCAAAATTGTCAGTGCAATCCAAAGTGTCTCGTGTTATGACAGATCCAGAGCTTAAAAATTCTACAGTAATGTACCATTGAGCTTATTAGACTATTTTGCAGAATTTGTATATGTAAAATATATACTATACTAGAAGATATTCTAATAAGCCAACATAGTGTTGATTAGAATAACAGTCGGTCCCAGCACGCGCAAGAGAAATTCCTCACGCGTATTAAAATGATATCATGCATTCTCAAAAACATTTATGTATACATATTGTCTTCTTGAAATAAGACAGTGTCAACTGTCGTCGTCAAATAAATATTTGATTATGTTGCTAACGCCGATAAACTCATGAAAAAACACTCCTCTAATTTCCTCAAGACTGATCAGTGAACGGCAGCTAATAGAAGAAAACAATCGTGAAATCTCTTACCAAAAATTACCAAAATATAAAATTTTTAAACTCTCATGTCGTCGGCAGAATCCACTGACCTATATATAACTGGACTGCGTGCTCTTATTACTTCGTCAGCCTCTCTTAGCATAATTGCCTAACTCATTTTCAATAAATACGCGCTATTTCATACGCTCATTATCTAATGTTATTCACAAGTCTAAAAATTTGTTAGATAAATACTAAGTAGACCTTACTATAGCAGAACTATCGCAGATATAAATATCTATCAAAAAGTTCAATTATTTGCTGTTACCATGGTAATAATGACGTTGGAACTTTGGTATATTTTCAAACTGATTGCATAATTGAAGCGGCATGTCTTCAGTTTGCTTCGGTGAAATTTTTTAAAAATTGCTGAGATGATAGATACTGTTGTGGAGAATATTCATGCACAAAATCAGAGAGGTTGTAGGGACAGATTTTTCGCTGTAAAAATTATCGATTTAAAAACGTTCTGTCTTATGAAAATTTTTTTAAATTATATGTACTTTAGAACTTTTTATAAACTACTTATTTACAAAATTTTAGCAAAATTCACCGAAGAAAACGTCTACAAGTCTAACATCTATGTCGACGCGGTCATAGAATTTCGAATCGACAAGATCGCTATTTACGCATGCGTAGCGATACTATTTCTAGTCACCAGTCCCCTATTGAAATTACCGTAGGGAGCCACCTTAAGTCAGTCACTAATCATCTGCTGCAAAAGTGACCATGCATGTCATTAACCAATCAAAAAAAATTCACTTCTGTTTGTGTGAAAATAGTTGTTTTTCGTTTTTCTCAAAAGCTCTGACAATGAGTTAGGCAATTATGCTATAAGAGGCTGACGACTTTTGAGTTGGGAAAAGTGTGACCATTTTCAGTTTCAAAATGGGGGCATTTATAGGTCCTTCTGCTAATGGTAATGGAGTGGAGTGGATATAGTGAAAATCGTTTGTAGGAGTGCATGGTTGGTTCTTTGATGTAAGGTGGTAACTCTGACACGCATAGGCGTACGGGGGGGGGGGGGGGGGAGCTGGGGGGTGGGGGGGAGCTGGGGGCTGCAGCCCCCCAGTTAACTGGAGAAATTGATCTATTCGGGCTGAAATCGTCTCGTAATTCGGGCGAAAAGGGTCTTGTCATTAATATTTTAACACATTGACATTGAGGTTCAACCCGAGCCTCTGTTCAGTGTTCACCTGCATGCGTTTGGTATAAAGTTTTAAGTATATAATAGTCCTTAGTTGATGTCTTCTACGACATCATTGCTTCAGTCTTTTTTGGCTGCCTATTGAAATACCAAACCTAGATGTCTCCATCAAGAAAGCTTCGATTTGATGTGGTCATCACTCATGCGCAAACTTAATTCTGTTCCACTTTGATTCAAAGCTTAAAACCAACAGGTGCGCACACGAATTTACTCTGTGGATACATGTTCGTGTGGACACAAATACTATCACCTCGAAATGTCTGAAAAGTTTATGGCTTGGAAGCTAAAATACTGAAAATACTTTCCAGAAGGGGCAGAAAATACGTTTTGGAGGTTTCAAAATTCAAAATTTTCTGCCCTACACTTGCCTTGACATGAGGTTCAGAAGTATAAACACCTTTCATTGCTAAGAAGAACAGTCGATTCAGTCCAGTGTTAGAACGCAAGCTATCGTGCTGCCTCTGAGCTAGTGCAAAACTGGCCAGCGGAAAACTATTTTTCTATCACCAGCTACTACGCGCATTGACGAATGCATGGGATCGGGCTTAATTTGAAGGCGGGATCAAGGTGTGCTGACTGTACTTGCAGACAGTGTTTTCTGCAGTTCTCCAACCGATGCAAATATCAAATTTACATCGATCGGGGTTCTATGGCGTTGACAATCAATTTCTCGATAGCGAGAAAGCAATTTTCGAGAAACTTCATACCAACCGACACATGCGAGAGAATGACGCGATGACGTAATTTATTGTCATGTGATGGCATATGACGTCACAGTTTATTCGGGCAAATTCTGCTCAGCCCCCCTTACAAAACTTTGCCCGTACGCCTATGCTGACACGAGTGGTTTGAGGTGGAAGTCAGTGAATGATGAGAGCCTGTCACTTGGAGATTCTCAGCCTGAAATGATTGGTCGACCTGGAATGTTGGGTTTGTGGATTTTAGGTAGGAGGTAGAAAATCGGTGTACGTTGTTTGGTTGGTGGTAATAGATACGTGAGTGTTTTGTAGTCAATCTCTTCAAATTTGAAAAGATCTTTGAGGTATTTGGCGATGGTTATTGTTTGTGAATTGATGACTGCATCTCCTTGGTCATAGTAATTGATGTCATTGAGTTGGGAAAGTGGTTATTTTTCATAGTCCTCTGAGGACCAGATTACGATAGCACCCCCTGTCTGCTGGCTTAATGACATATGGTTGATTGGCACAATCATACTGTGAGAGGAATAGTAGTTCCTCCTCACTGAGATTCGAAGGAATGTGATGTTGAGTGGTGTTGAAGGTGTGTTTGATGGATATATATATATATATATATATATATATATATATATATATATACATTTTTATATATTTATACAATACCCTGGTTGCTATGCGTGTTTTCATTGGTTGTTGCCCATGATCTATTTAACTGTTATACCATGAGCTCGAGTTGTATATGAGCTCATAGCCAACGAGGCGCTTCGCCGAGTTGGCTATTAGTTCGTATACAACGAGAGCGAATGGTATAACTGTTTTATTATATAGCCAAGCACTGTACAAGAGGCAAAATTACAGCGAAATGTTTGAAACAACAAACTTCCGGCATAGGCAACTAATACTTCCGCCATGCGTAATGATGCATTCACATAGAGTTTCTCGCTGAGCTGTTCGGTAAACAGCTTCGAAATGTTGTATAAATGAGTAATGTTGCTCGAGAGGCAAAAGATGTGTTAAGCAGATCAACAAAAAAGATTAAAAGGTACCTTTATGAAGTCAAAAGGTGGGTCAGTTGTTTATATTAGCGTTGCTGTCGTGAAAAAGGTTTTGATTTGATGCAAAAATGAAACTGAAACACCTTCGGCAGTGAAACTAAATTACTTAGTTGGTTGTTTTTGAAAAAGAACATGCTTTTTACTACTACAAATGCTTATCTAAATAAAAAAAAGTCTCTTTACTGGTAATCTCCTACGAAATGTGTGTTGTAAGCTTGATTTTAACCGTGAGTTTCTTTGTTTGGCAACAAATTAATATCAACCCGTTAATTTAGTCGGGTTTTTGAAGTAAAAAGACGTAATTTTTAGGTGAATTTTACCATTTAGCTAACATGCTAAATTGTGTATTTGTTAATGTATTTTTACACAATGTTGTTTTTTTATACATTGGTTTGAGGGTGTTGATGTTTTTCTGTATAAAAATCCGTCAATTTCAACTCTTTTCGGCAGTTTAAAAAAACATGCCGCCATCTTGTTTTTCCTCTACTAGCAGGATATGAGCTGATAGCCTGGTAGTAGGGAACCAATCAGATTACGCAAAAGCCCATATCCGATAGCATGCTATTTAACAAATAGATTCCATTTTGCCGTTGTCTGTTCAGTTATAGATGCACAGATGACGTCACAACGTGGTAAGTACAAAAAAGTGGCCCAGTAGTCGAGTGGGTCACTGATGTTCTTACCACGTTGTGACGTCTTCTGTGCATCTATAACTGCATGAACAGACAACAAAAAAATGGAATCTATTTGTTTTATACAATAAAAATTTAAAAGGTTTTTGTTGAAACTCTTGCCGGATTTTGGGGCATGAAGAAGGAAAAAAGCAAGTCAGCTGACGTGATCTGACGTGACCATGTGTCTGTCCTCTAATAGATCATGGCCAACAACCAATGAAAACACGCATAGCAACCAGGGTATTGTATAAATAATAATAGAGGATAGACACATGTATCACGTCAGATCACGTCAGCTGACTTGCTTTTTTCTTTCTTCGTGCCCCAAAATCCGACAAGAGTTTAAATTTTTGTACATCTACAGACACGGTGTTTCGCTGTACAACAGCTCATCAGTGTAGCTTGGAACAATCTGAATGAATTTCATCAATTACTTATACACATGCGATCGTCGGTGACAACCGGATGTGGGACAGCGTCGATGAAATACATTCAGATAGCGTGAAGTGCGCATGGGCCCAGAGTGCTCAAACTTCCACAAGGGTAGTGAGCGTTGCATTATCGCTAATAGGTACCTACGGCAACTTCACAGAGTGTTCAACAACACCGAAGCGAAGGAGCGTACATAGTTCAATCTACAGACACGGTGTTTCGCTGTACAACAGCTCATCAGTGTAGCTTGGAACAATCTGAATGAATTTCATCACTTACTTATACACATGCGATCGTCGGTGACAACCGCATGTGGGACAGCGTCGGTGAAATACATTCAGATAGCGTGAAGTGCGCATGGGCCCAGAGTGCTCAAACTTCCACAAGGGTAGTGAGCGTTGCATATATATATATATATATATATATATATATATATGTGTGTGATATAGATTCCTCTTGATATACATAAACTTTAGCTTTGATTTTCTCGACTTAGACAACGAGTTTCTTTTAGAAAAATTACTACGCGTCCGTTCTGTATCGGGATACAGGCACTCGGCTTCGCCTCGTGTCTGTATACCAGCCACGATACAGAACGGCCACTCATTCTGTAAATAGTATATATAAAACCAAAACTAACTGTATTTGCATAAATAGCATTACAACGAATGTTGTTTTTTTTCTTTTTGCCTTGTTTTTTGGAGGTTTTACCTAATCAGACGACGTTTTAAATTTCATCGAATACCGTTTTAAACCATTTTCAGAACTATAAGTCTCCAACATCAATTCACAGCAAGGTCGAACTGTGATATTATAGGTCCGGTTCAAAACCCAGTCGCAGCAAGTGTAAATAATAGTCCACAATATATCATTTGAATTGTCTTTACCTTTGCTATTCAAATTAAACTGCCCATTTTGCAAATTATGCTTATTTATACTAAATATTATTAAAAATATTATTATCTATAACAAAAAGTTAAATGTTTAAACAATAAATGACTTTACCAACAAACTTTGTAGAAGTAAAATGAAAAGCAACATTTCACAAATTCAAATTGAAAGAATTAAAGCAATACAATAAAACGCAAATATTATATTGATTTTTTTAAATTAACTATTGTGACGGGGCCCCATGATGCGCCACAGCGCGCGGTCATCACTTATTTTGGAAATTTACAAACTAAAACAGAATTATACCACAACATAAGACCATAATACATCATCAAGATCGTTTTCAAGTCAGCTATTTAGATTTTAGGTTATTTTGCATGACATTTACTCCTTTTTACCATTACAACGCTGACAAATTTAGGCAAAATTTTGTTCGACAAATGGCTGATTGGCCAATTTTCATCAAATTTTACCACTAATCCACGAAATAATTACAACAGGCAAATGCTTATACTTACTTTATGAGTTGTTAGAGCTAGTCTACATTTTCGTTGGTTTCGCTTTTATTTTGACAAATAATTATCAATTATTGGACGAGTCTGAGCAAAATATCATGATTTGTCAGTGGCGAGCTACTAGTTATTTGCCGATGCCGAAGGCAGAGGCAAATAACTGGTAGCGAGACACTGACAAATCATGATATTTTGCGATAGACGAGTTCAATAATTGATTTATCATTCATAAAATAGTTAAAAATCTGAAATGACTGAAGTTAGAGATCGCCACTCTTCTCTGTGTCTTCGGAATACTAAAATCTTCGTAAAACTTACTTTTTGTTGGCACGAGTGTTGCTTTTTATCTCACTAAATCTTCCTTTTAACTATTTCTTTTCTAAAGTACATTGTCGTTATGAATGCTTCCAAATACTCTCGATTATTTCCTCGGATAGCTGAAGAACTAGCCGCCATGTTTACGAAAATTATTTGCAGTCAGCAGCGCCATTGCTAGTGCGCATGCTCATAACATTATTTGCAGCAAAAAATTATTTGCACTCAGTTATTTGCAGGTGAATTAACCAATCAGAATGCATGATATAAACGAAATGAATGATAAAACCATTTATTCTTGTTGAAATGTTGTCGAAAAGCAGTGCTTGAGCTTCCGCTCCTTCAGATCAGCGGTCTCTTTTCGAATACTTCATGGCATATCATAAAGGTTTCATTTAGGGATCATTCAGGATCATTTTAAGTCCAAGGGGTATATAAATTGGTCAACGTAACAACTCGATAAATTATAACAAATCAAAGTCATCGGTCACCGGTGGCGTATATTAGAGACCTTAAGATGGTACGACGGCAACCTCAACGACGGCGTCCTCCAAATAAAAGAATTCTAATTGTGAAACAAAGAGAAAAAATCATTTGTAATCCCAAGAGTAATCCCAACAGCGTCCTCGTTCTTTGTACAACGCCACTTAGAGCATTTTCACGTCTTCAGGACGACGTCAACTCACCAAAAGATGAGAACTGTCCCTTGACATTGACCCCAATACAAACACTACAATTATTTTTGCAATACTAGGACGTTTTAATATAATAGTCATGCAGTTAACCGTGATTTTTTTCAGTTATAGAATTTATGTTGTTTTTAAGCGCCGTCGTCGTCGTAGCACTTAAAGGTCCCTATTATGAGGGTCGGACCGTAATGAGTTAAATTAATTAAGGCAAATTAAAGTTAGATCCACAGCGGATGCTGAAAATATGAGAACACAAACATTAATTAAGGTACTAATCACCAAGGTGGACAATTGGTCAATTAAGTTAAAAGAACTAAAGAAGGCTAAGGGAGCGTGAATAACAGTCCGTGCTGCGCATGATCCGCCATCTTTGTTTTGGTGGGTCTCACAAACAAGACATTCGTAGATAATTACATGAAGTAGTCAGCTTAATGTAAACTGTTCGGAACAACATGGCGGAAAACCAAGTGATTTGGCGGGAATATCTCTTCGGATTTCTTCTATTTCCGCTAAAAATGTTCCGTTTCAAGTACAAGTGATGAAGAGGAAGCAAAAAAAGCTTACAATCTTGAATAAGGTATCAGTATATTTTTTGTAAATAGAGATGTAAACATTAGTTTCGTACATGCGCAGTACGGACTGTTATTCACCTTTAAGTCATTGGCTTATCGCCAGAGGTTTGTATCACCAATTATAAACTCCTGCAATAGCCAATGAAATTCAAGGATTTGTAACAGAAACTTGTAAATTTATACTAAATTGTGTAAATATTTCACCCTGTCCGGCCATTGCCTATGATCAATGATAATAACTGTGTATTGACCACTTTAAATAAAATTCTATTGTATTGTTGTATAATTCGTTTCCCTACTATTGAAGATGCTTGGAATTAATGACTGCATATAGACCATACACATGAGCACCATTGGGCAAATGGAAGTGGTCAGTTGTCATCTCTCCGTCTCAATCTCTGAGGTCCCGTTTACACTAGAGCAAAAGTATCCGGATTCACATTGTTTTTCATCCTCATGGGAATAAAAAACAATGTGAATCCGGATACTTTTTCTCTAGTTAGTGTTACAAAACAGATTTAGATGTAATAGTTCAAACACGCGAGGAAGAGTGTTTCATCCGATCTCCAGTCACCGAGAAGTGGTTGAAAAACGAGGCCGTACGTAGGCCGAGTTTTTTAACCAATTTCGAGGTGACTGGATAGAGGATGAAACACTCTTTCGAGTGTTTGATCTAGCTTCTCAAACAAATCAGTATTTTATGAAAAAATCAGGTTGAAAGTTAAGTTGGCAAAATTCTATGCTAATTAAGACTGGGTTTCCAGTTCACCGTCTCGTTACTGATTTCCTTTGTTTTCATCTTATGAATTATTAATGAGTTTGAGAAAGATAGATAGTTTAATATCAAAAATTACCTTGCAGCCAACAAGGCTGAATTGCGTAATTTACAATCAATATTTTATTACAACACACGAATAATTCATTCACACACGAATAGTGTACTAGGGAGTAAAATATGTACAAAAGTGTAATTGTAATAGAATAATGTCATCCAAGTCTAAGATTTAGGCGTTCATGCTATTGCACATTGCCGAGATAAATGATCGTTTGTAATGATCATTCGAATATTTGGTAGATTGCAACTTTCAGTCGACTAACAGTCAACAGTTGCATCTTTCAATCTAAGGATAAATTGCTATAATACCCTCCACCCACCTCCCTAAAAAATACACCAGCATGAAATGACACAAGGCTAATAACCATATATTTTGTTTGCAAAGCACTCTTTATTAAGACATTTGTCACCACTACTGCTGCTCACGAAGCAGAAATGTCTACGTTACATATACAATTACAGTGATTAATTATATGTCACACGGTTGCCAAATTAATATATTAAACATTACCTTATTAAGCTACCTGAATCATGCCACCAAAACGTATAATTACATACAACCCCAAATTGTTTATCATCTAAATACGTTCTACCTTTGGCAAATAGCTGAACAACGAAATAGTTTTTAGATTGGAGCAACCTTTATTGCCTTAATAGAGATTTTTGTTTTCAAAATGGTAATGAGATGACGCCATAGTAGTCATCATTATCCATACAATATTTATTTGCAGGAGTGACATGACCCAATTCTTCCATTAATGGTGTGTTTGAACAACATGTTCAATATTGTATGAGTTTTTCCACAACAATTCTCGTAGTTTATCTTGCCAAAAAGAGAAAGAAAGCCAAATGCCTATACATAGACGTCATCTCATTACCATACTAGAAATGCGAATCGCGAAAAAAACATTGAAGAATAGCTCCAATCAAAAAAATATTTCACTGAACAACTGTTTGCTCTATGTAGAACGTATTCAGATGATAAAATAATTGGGTTTATATGCACTTTAATTAAGAAACTGTCTAGATCTGAATTGGGAGCGCATTTTTAGTTTCCCTTATGATAGCTACCAAACTAACAAGAAATAATTCAACAAATCAAAACTAAGTGTGCAAACCTTAAAAACAGTACTGACGACAGTAATGTTTTAGAAAATGATGTAAATAAGATTAATGAACAAGCTAATGACCATCAACAGCACGGAAAATTTAATGACTGCTCCAGCAGATGTGTCATCACCATTTTCATCAGTGCTTTCAGGAAGATAAACCGAAATATCATCATAGAAGACAGTACCGTTGAATTTCTCAAAGCGAAATAGGAAACTTGAACTCACGGTCACCAATTTAGGGTAGCCAGATTCCATGACTTTCTCTTTAGCATTATCTTTATACTAAAATAATAACAAGCGATCAATCATCATTATCATTATCGTCTTTTTCCTTCTCATAGCCATGATCATCACAATATACCATGATCATCATTAATACCAAGACTATCATATACCATCAGCAGCAGCAATAACAGATTAACATCATCATCAATACCGTCACCAACATCATCGGCATCATCATCGTCATCATCGTCAATACCATCATCATCTTCATCATCGTCAATACCATCATCATCTTCATCATCGTCAATACCATGCATCATCAGTATACATCATCCGGTTTTAAGCCGGTTTTTCACTTGGAAATAGAATCGCGCAAATCGAATTTTTCTTTCGTCTTATGAGTTTCCGGCAGAAACTAATTAGAATAAATCTTTTCGGCAATTTTTACAATATAGAAATGTCGATTTGCGTGAAAAAAATTGCAAGTGGAAAACGGCCGGCCGGCTTAAGAAATCCCGCGAAAGACTTCCGCGGCTGACCGCTGACGCGTGCGCCAAAATATTTCCATGCTGTGGCGCTGCAAGCGAACCGAGTCCGTCCTTCTATTCCTACCCTCACACTGTTGCTAATACTTCGCTCTCTTAAAAAAACACAAGTGCATCCATTTAGAAGGACGGATTTGATTCAATTCAACATTATACAGATCCCGTTGACTAAGCTTTCAGCAACGGCCTTCGTAGCCAGTAGCCCTTCAGAGCTCTGTACGAACATCGCAGGGTCGTGGGTTTAATTCCAACAGAAAGGCTTCGATGTTGCATTTAATTTCGCAACTGATTCTAGTTTGGTCTTTTAAAATACTTCAACTTTTCTTAGGGGGCTTTCCTTGGCCATTTACACGGTTAGTCCATGCAGCTAGTCTGTCCGGTAAAATGGAACTCGGGACGTTTGAGGCTTGGGACTGTCAGACTGGAAAATTTAGTCCTATTAAATCAAAAGCAAGTCCATTCTGGCCGAACTGACCGGTCTGACTTTGTAAATTGGAAAGCATCCTTAGTTTAAAAACCCTCTGAAATATACAAATACATGCTGACACCTTGAAAGTTCTCTAAAATTAAAAGGCCTGGAAATGCGGCCGAACTCTTAGTTCTATATTTTGTTCACGTTTATAGAAATCGGTGTGCACTTTTACTGATTTGCTGAACTTTGATTGTATTTTTGGTATAACGAAGAAATTAACTAATAGCAGTATTTGTGTTTAATCGCTTGATCATCCATGTTGTATAAATAATAATGAAAGGGGGGGAAAATGTGCACTTTCAGGCCACCTTCAACATAAATTATAGTGATTGTTAGCCGCTTTGATTTTTATTGCGTTTTCACAATTTATTCTAGACACTACACTTCAACCAAAGTTTGGAAGCATACCTTGTTTGACAGAATGAGGGTGACGTTTTCTCCAATGTCATAAGATAGAGCACTCTCTCCACTATTCTGTGCCGGGTTTCGTTCTGGATAACTTTTGCCTTTGATTGTCATGTTAAATTGGAGTATATTTCCAGTCTCAGTCCTATTATATGTGCACGTCGAACGATTACAGAAGACCCAGTTGCCAATTGAAATATCGATCTTGACCATTCCTCCCTTTACCTTACGGTTTTCGATGGTTCCAGATTTGTTAAAAATAGTTACTGTTACAGTAAGGGTAGCATAGTTGATAGTTGCTGTAAAATTGAAGGTTTTTGCACTGATATCTATCAATGAAAAAGAAGTTGTATTTTTTTTAATTTGTGATTCAAAATACCAACTAAATCATCATAATATAGCCTCGGAGTCTCCGGTATTCCGAGACGATGTGTACGTATCACGTGCACTATAATTGTCCATGCGTCGTTTAATGACTTGCATTTTTGAGGTATTGTCCTGTGTTTAGCTAGATATTCAGTCTATACGTATTCTCGAATTGTTCCGAAAACAATCGACTCATTCTCAATGGAATATGTATATTTATACAATAAGATAAATGTTTTGCACGCTTTCATTGGTCGAGAGCCATGATCTATTACTGGACAGATGCACGGATTTCGTCACAACTTGTTCTGATTGCTGTGAACCAATAAAAATCGCCACTCCAATGTCACGAACCAATCATATTCCTTGTTTTGTATAGATCATGGATTACGTCAGATGGCGTGCTTCATCTTTTTCAATGCCCGGGAAGTTCGGCGGGAAATTCAATAAATCTTATCAAAAGTTGTTTTTTTAAACTTTTTTATTGTATAAAACAAATAGATTCATTTTCCCATTGTCTGTTCAGTTATAGATGCACAGAGGACGTCACAACGTGCATGGTAAGAACATCAGTGGCCACTTTTTTGGTAATAATTCCATGTCCTACATAACCCAAGTACTTCATGAAAGCCTTACCCCAACACACAACCTAACCTAAGGATGGCAATTCGTGTAAATAGGACATGGACGTATAACCACTTTTTTGTTCTTACCACGTTGTGACGTCATCTGTGCATCCATAACTGAACAGACAACGACAAAATGGAATCTATTAATTATTACATGGAGAAGATCATTTTACTAGCAACTAAAACACTCGTAGAATCCATATTTCACTACATCCGGGAACCGAGTGGCGTATTTCTCCTATGTAACGCTCGCGAGTGACATATCGACAAGTCAAAATTTACTCCTTTTGCCGTAAGTTTCGAATCAAGTAAATTTGAGCAAGAAACTTCTCTTAATACGTAAAATGACGTGTTCGAATAAGCTGTTGTATTTTTCATTTGTATTTTCTAAAAGTTTTAGGGCAAGCGGTTGTAGTTTTTGCATTAAACCCAGTTTATCACTTCCACGCATAATTTCATTGTCCATATAATAAATAGAACATTACACGGTTGCTCAAAGATATGGATTTTATGTTCTCGTGGCAAGAGCAATATCAGAGCAAAAAAAGTACCGGATCTTGTGTTCACACGACACGGCCGCCAGCTGGTCCAAGCCAAAGGCTTCGTTTTCATCTCGCACCGTTTACATATTGGAATCATTTTTAAATCGCCTCGGTTTGAGTGACGTTTACGTACTATATGCGATCCGGTATACCGTGTGAATTAACACAACGGCGTTGGCGCGGTTTGGCGCCTTTTTTGCACCGTTTTCAACTCACATATATACAACTCAGATATATTGCTCTTGCCACGAGAACATAAAATCCACTATCTTTGAGCAACCGTGTAATGTTCTATTTATTATATGGACAATGAAATTATGCGTGGAAGTGATGTTTAATGCAAAAACTACAACCGCTTGCCCTAAAACTTTTAGAAAATACAAATGAAAAATACAACTGAGCTTATTCGAACACGTCATTTTACGTATTAAGAGAAGTTTCTTGCTCAAATTTACTTGATTCGAAACTTACGGCAAAAGGAGTAAATTTTGACTTGTCGATATGTCACTCGCGAGCGTTATATACGAGAAATACGCCACTCGGTTCCCGGATGTAGTGAAATATTGATTCTACTAGTGTTTTAGTTGCTAGAAAAATGCTCTTCTCCATGTAATAAATATTCATATTCCATTGAGAATGAGTCAATTGTTTTCCGAAAAATTCGAGAATACGTATAGACTGAATATCTAGCTAAACACAGGACAATACCTCAAAAATGAAAGTCATTAAACGACGCATGGACAATTATAGTGCACGTGATACGTACACATCGTCTCGGAATACCGGACACTCCGAGGCTGTATTAATACTAACTTAGCCACTACTACAAATTCAGTCGGTAATAAGTGTCACGTAATCACTCCGGATTTGTATATTGTACCCGGGCTGCATGCTCGCCTCAATAAGCACCCTCTATTAACTATAGCCTCCTTCACCTGATAGATTTAAAATCGTTTAGCGTTAGCCAGAGTAAAGTAATAAAAGTCGACTGTAACTATATAGTGAACTAGGAAACAGTTAGGCCTCCTCGCTCAGTTGATGCAACAGGAAAAAAAGCATGGTGTAGGCTTTTTAATAATAATGATGTCTGTGCATGTTCTGTTGGTAATCTATTCCTACGACTTTAAGGGCCATGTTGCCATATGTCGGTAAATGATGGCTTTATTCCATTATCTTCTGAAAATGGTCTTGCATGTTTACACTTTGTTTGATCGGTACTTTAAAATTTGCTCTTCACACCACCTTTTTCATTATAAAATATTTAAACTTAGACATATTTGATTATAGATGTTTTTCTTGACTGCTGAATATTCATGTTTTTCTTGCCAACATATTTTGTCGCGTTCAACAATTACAAGACAACACCGCAGTGAAAGAAAAACTATCGTGGAGACTGCCCGTTCACACGAGTCCGGAGTGAGTTGAAAACGGTGCAAAAAAGGCGCCAAACCGCGGCAACGCCGTTGTGTTAATTCACACGGTATACCGGATCGCATATAGTACGTAAACGTCACTCAAACCGAGGCGATTTAAAAATGATTCCTATATGTAAACGGTGCGAGATGAAAACGAAGCCTTTGGCTTGGACCAGCTGGCGGCCGTGTCGTGTGAACACAAGATCCGGTACTTTTTTTGCTCTGATATTGCTCTTGCCACGAGAACATAAAATCCATATCTTTGAGCAACCGTGTAATGTTCTATTTATTATATGGGCAATGAAATTATACGTGGAAGTGATAAACTGGGTTTAATGCAAAAACTACACATTACCAGAAATTTGGGACATTTTGCGGCCACGTTCGTAGCCAGTGGTTACTCCCATGATAATAATATACAGTAAATATTTTGCGAAAATGCAAACGGCTGCTAAGAACAAAGATCGCCTCTGCTTTCAAAGTAAACAAACATGGCTGCAGGCTGCTCGAAAGAGAAGAGACCTCCGTGGCTTCGTTGTTTGTCCTTCTCGCAGCTCAACTCCACGTTTAGACATAACGGCCTCCTGCTGATAGACGAAATCGGAGTTTCGACTGTGCATACAATCTGAGTCGGGATAAAACGTAGTTCGTTTATAACATGAGGCTGAAGCAGCCGCAGTAAACATAACATTTCTGATTTCAGAAACTTTTTAATACTTAGGTATTCTATAAGGATAAAATTTGCTTCTCAATTATCTTTGACAATAATCCTAAACGTAGTGTCTAAAAATAATGAACTCAAAACATGAAAATATAGTCCCAGCCTATGTTATCTTCCCGTTATGCTTTAATAGACACGATGTAATTTGCATAGGGGCCCAAATTGAAAAGGAAACTAATTTGCATGTGATCCTAAATAAAACTACGATTTGGTGTATTGCTCAAACACACTGTAAAACCAAGAAAGTTTAAAGGCTTTGGGAACCGCAATGTTGTTAGATACGGAGATATTTACGAGTTATATTAGCAGTTCGAACATTGCTAAATACATAGCAAGCTCCGCACTTTGCATCGTTCGCAAGGAAAGTGGTGTATTTGGCAGATTTGTATCGCATGTTTAGCAGGATTACTATGGCTTACATAACAGAATGAGTCAAATAAGCAGCGTAAATAAATCGATGTTGGGAACCGGCTGTGTATTTCAGTAAGCGAACATTTTTTGTTATAACGTTTCCTTACTTAACTCTTAACAGGAATCGAGCTCCGCAACCGAGAAGTCTATGTCCCTAGTAGGATAAATTTTAAAATTTACGATTTTACTGTATTATTCCTTATACGATTTGGCCGTCATGTTTAATGGCCTATATGCGCCCGCGCGACGCCATCTTGTCCCAAATTTCTGGTAATGAACCGCTTGCCCTAAAACTTTTAGAAAATACAAATGAAAAATACAACAGCTTATTCGAACACGTCATTTTACGTATTAAGAGAAGTTTCTTGCTCAAATTTACTTGATTCGAAACTTACGGCAAAAGGAGTAAATTTTGACTTGTCGATATGTCACTCGCGAGCGTTACATAGGAGAAATACGCCACTCGGTTCCCGGATGTAGTGAAATATGGATTCTACGAGTGTTTTTAGTTGCTAGTAAAATGACCTTCTCCATGTAATAAATATACATATTCCATTGAGAATGAGTCGATTGTTTTCTGAACAATTCGAGAATACGTATAGACTGAATATCTAGCTAAACACAGGACAATACCTCAAAAATGCAAGTCATTAAACGACGCATGGACAATTATAGTGCACGTGATACGTACACTCGTACAGTACACATCGTCTCGGAAACCGGACACTCCGAGGCTATATTAATACTAACCTAGCCACTACTACAAATTCAGTCGGTAATAATAAGTGTCACGAAATCACTCCGGATTTGTATATTGTACCCGGGCTGCATGCTCGCCGCAATAAACACCCAAGATTAACTAGCCTTTTTCACCTGATAGATTTCTCTCTTTGATAAGTAAAATCGTTTAGCGTTAGCCAGAGTAAAGTAATAAAAGTCGACTGTAACTATATAGTGAACTAGGAGACAGTTAGGCCTCCTCGCTCAGTTGATGCAACTGAAAAAAAAGCATGGTGTAGGCTTTTTAATAATAATGATGTCTGTGCATGTTCTGTTGGTAATCTATTCCTACGACTTTAAGGGCCATGTTGCCATATGTCGGTAAATGATGGCTTTATTCCATTATCTTTTGAAAATGGTCTGGCATGTTTACACTTTGTTTGATCGGTACTTTAAAATTTGCTCTTCACACCACCTTTTTCATTATAAAATATTAAAACTTAGACATATTTGATTATAGATGTCAGTTTTCTTGACGGCTGAATATTCATATTTTTCTTGCCAAAATATTTTGTCGCGTTCAACAATTACAAGACGACACCGCAGTGGAAGAAAAACTATCGTGGAGACTGCCCGTTCACACGAGTCCGGGGTGAGTTGAAAACGGTGCAAAAAAGGCGCCAAACCGCGCCAACGCCGTTGTGTTAATTAATACGGTATACCGGTCGCATATTGTATACGTAAACGTCACTCAAACCGAGGCGGTTTGAAAATGATTCCTGTAAACGGTATACGAGATGAAAACGAAACCGTTGGCTTGGACCAGCTGGCGGCCGCGTAGTGTGAACAGAAGATACGTCCGTTTTTTTGCTCTGATATTGCCCTTGCCACTCGAACATAAAATCCATATCTTCTCGCCACCGTGTAATATCCCCCTTTTATTTCTTTTACATCCTTCAATTTCTTAATTCTGCCAATTAAAACCATTTAAATTATACGTGCAACCGTTTTAAATACACGCGCATACTATAAATTACGCAACTTTCCCGTTTGCACGGGTTCACAGACCAAAAGCTCAGATTACTCAATCTTAATAAATACGCTGTTAATAAAATGTTTACTATGATTAAAATAATGTTTTGCAAATCTCACCGTTGTTATTATTTTTTAAAACCTATTTTTGAACTCACTAGAACGCTCTTTTCCACTAGAACAGTTTCCTGATATAGACAACGATTTGAACCGTCGGCGTGCAGACGGTCCCAATATATAGTTTTCCCTATATAAATAACGTGTAACCGATGCAGAACGTCATATGCATATATAGAAAAATTCATAGGCATCTTCGGTTTCAAAGAGCTATGGAAAACTTACTTTCAGTATATTTTTTGGCAGTGGCCGTAAATTCAAACATTTTGCTGGAGAAGGTTTTGAATGAGTGCATGGTGTTGTTGACTTTTGTTGTATTATTAACGTACTCTGATAACTCGTCCATGACGATTACCACAGCATCGTTCACGTCCTGGCTCTTCTTGCGAATAGTGATTTTGCCAGACTTCTGAAACACTTTAACTTTAGTGCCATTGGCTTCTTAATTCTTCCTTGTCTAATTCTTTCTTGTCCTCGGCCAAGCAGGACTGGAGGGTCAGGAGCGTCAGGAGCGCAAACAAAACCAGCAGTTGAAGGAACTTCATTCTTTGTTTCTTGCTTTTTCTGTAAAAGCTGTCCAAGCTTTTCGTGCACCAAAGCATGGAGACAAAACTGGGTGTGTTTCTGGTTATTGAGTAATTGAGAGTGATCTAGCCGATATATATATAGCCGACTTCGTTGACAGCTGGTTTCTGAATGGCGCATTTGAGAATTCCGCACACTTAAATCGTAAATTACATGCATGCAGCGGCAATAAAATACAATGAGAATGTTAATAAACTCTCTTAGGGCCTGTTCACATGAGGCGAGTTATCTCGGGGGGTAGGGTTATCCCTATCCCCCGAGATAACTCGGTGTTAGTTTATTTCCATGTTAAAAAAGTAAACCGTTCACATGAGACCGAGATAACTCGGGGGATAGGGATAACTCGAGTCTGAGCGATAGGGAAAACCTAGGGCCAGAGTTAACCCTACCTCTGCATGTGAACACTTTCACCCGAGTTATCTCACCTGGGTATACGTACCGTCAACTTTTGTATAAGCTTTGCCCGGGATAATTAACTCGGGGTGAAGCGTTTACATAAAGCTAGAATTATCTCGGGGGCCAGGGAAAGCTCGGCAGTTGCGTTTTATACTGTGAAACAGGGTCAACTTTATCCCTACCCCCCCCCCCCGAGATAACCCGGTTTCGTGTGAACATACAGGCCCTTAGAACTCCAGTGACACCCAAGTGACATGTGACAATACCAAGTTAATTTCATTTAAGTCTAGCCTCATTTATGCCTATATATAGTCTCTACAATAAGTACCTTGCTAAATTGTCTGCTAACAGTACGTTGTTGCACTTAAGTTTCCATATATCCTTTTTGTATCTACTGCGCATGCGCGAGTAGATATACATTGCTGTCGTGCGTGTAACGTAAGTTAACAAAAAGAATGCCTTCGGAGCCAATCAAAACATAGAATTAAACGATTGACTGACGACAAACCGCCGAAGCCAAAATTGTAAACCAAGTACTTCATGTAAGTCAATGCTATGGAAACATGGAGCGAAATCAGTTCAAGGAGCGAGAATATTTATTTCAAGAATAGAAGTTTTTACAAACTTGCTAAGTATTTTAAGTATGAATCGTAGTCAATTTTTAAATGTGATGTACTATAGACGTTGTTGGAATGATGATAAGTTTTTGAAAGCCTCTTAATAGTCTTTGGACAATTTCATATTCAGACGAGGCCATTTATATGGACAACATGGTTTCTGCTGACCGAGCTTTGTAAACTGACAAGGCTGTGCATTGCTGAACATAAATAAAATTTTCTTCTAAGAAAACAAAACTAGCTTCATGATCAAGCAACAATGTGCAAAACCTGTGGTAGTCCACGAGCGAAATTATTATGCTATTAAATAACATATATAGTCAAATGTCAGTGACAGGCTATGTAGAGAGTGTGAAACCGAAATGGCAAGTCTTTATATTTATAATGTGGTAATTAAATTGTATGCTGCAATTGTCAATGTCATGCAAAAATTTATATATATTTATTTAAACCTAACTTAAGGTGTGTTAAAATTTGGACAAAAAAGGTGTGTTAATTTAACACACCTTTTTTTAGAGTGTGGTATTCTAATTTGTGGGTCCAACAAGATGGTGTGATCTCTGAGTTAGCATTTTTTTTAGATAAAAGAAAGTTTCACCTGTACTAATTATTTATTTAAATGTGAATTGTAGGCAACGTTTCTTGCAAGTAATTAGCAGCTGTGAGTAAAACATACGAAACTGATACTTTTTCATGTTGCTGGTATTTGTTACAGTTACTATTTCAACCAATTAAAAGTTGGTTGAATCTACCATTTGAATTTCTCTTGACCAATGCATTTGCTTGACCAATTTGTATTGGTTACAACGACCAATATTTATTGGTTGTTTGGTAACAACCATTGTTTATTGGCTAAAATGACGAATACATTTTTGGTTATAATAACCAATGTTTTAGGTTGAAATGACCAATATTGTTTGGTTAAAATAACCAATGTTTTTTTGGTCATTTTTACCAAAACGATTTTGGTTGAAACAACCCATTTTAAATTGGTCCTCTCAGACTCATCCAGGTAACCTTTTTTTTTTGGTTGTTTCAACCAGTCAGTTTTTACAGTGTGTCTGAAATTCATTTGGAAATGTCTGAATATCACTTGGAAATCTCTGAAATTCATTTGGAATATCTGAATGTCACTTGGAAATGTCTAAATATCATTTGGAAAATCTGAATATCATTTGGAAATTTCTGAAATTCACTTGAATTATCTGAAATTCATTTGGAAGTTTCTGAATTTGACCTGAAAAAGGTGTAGCACGTGCATGTATGTATAAGGCCTGTTCCTTTCTCCTGTAAGTTGAGAAGTTGCGACGTTCGTTCAGAAACTGGCAAGTAACCACGTTGTTAACCATATTTCAGTGACAAAAAATTACAATACATAGAAACTAAAAGCGATAGTCATAGACGTGCTTATAATGGCGTGCTTCAATCCAACGTTAATTCTACAAGGGAAATAGGGAATGACAGCTTGATTAAATTGGACACAGAAAGAGAAATTCCGTATCTCTGCATGAAGTATATATCCGTGTATTATTCTCATTTTAATATTTTATACCAGCGGGGTTCCCGTTGCTGGGAAAAAATTGCAGAGAGAATTCGTATATATATTTTAAACTTAATTCTGAGGACAGAGTTATAACACAGAATTTATGAACACGAACGCTTTTCTCGAAAATGGTTCTTAGCCGGTCACGCTGTAGACCGAAACTGGGTTTATCGGTTTTATATGTCGAGGCGCACGATTTTACGACGCTTCACCACGCGTACGGTAAACATCGGATTGAAAGTGAAAGCGGGAGTAAATAAAATGATATACGTGCTAGTAAAAAGTCAGGTTCTCACTCCAGATCAGATCAGATATTTCTTCCATTGCGATATTCAGATCAGATTTTCCTTCCATCGCGATCAAGTTTAAATAGCGCATGCCATACTTCTCTCATTATTCCCGTATTAAAATTGAAACGATTTCGTGTAGCCCTGTGTTATTTTTTCCGACAAAAAGCTTACTTAAATGCTGTACGTGCATGGTTCAAACGACTCGCCATTTACAAACAAGAGTCTCAGGCCACTTGACGGTATCTGCTCTAACTGGTAAGAAATATGTTAACCCCCACTGATCTCAAAAATAAGACTGGATAGAGCTTTCTATTGTGTCGGATAGAGCTTTCTATTGTGTCGGATGAGCTGATTTTGAAGCCGGCATATTTGCATTGACCAGAGATCATTAGAAACCGCGATTTTGCAAGCAAATCAAGCTGTGACACTTGCGAAATAGGTTTAGTGTCTGGCCAATATATTTACTTTTCTAAACTTGAACACACAAAATCCTGATCTTAAAGTATTCGTTAAGGTTTGCGGAGTCAGTCGATAAAGCGCTCTCAATTCGTCAGAATTTATGCCACAAAAAAAAATAGATATCGTTAGAAAGCTATGAATTTGTAGAATACAATGGTGTCTAATTTGGTTTCCCGATAAACACAAACCGTTAATAGTTGTGAATTTTTAAATTAAAACCAGAGGGCTTCACTCGGGGCGACTTACGAACAAAGCGTTTCATTTTGTTCAAAAAAAATTTTCGCGGTTCGATTCCGAGATAAATGTCCAGCAAAACGGTGTCAGCGTTTTTTTTATTTATTGCCTGGTTTAGAATTTATGACTTATTTTGTCCGAATGTTGGTCGAAAAACAGCATTTTTAACTTTGGTCGTCAATAAAATCGGCAAAACTCGACATATCAAAAAACGCTGCCACACCGTTTTGCTGGAAATTTATCTCGGAATCAAACTACAAAAAAAATGATTTTGAACAAAACAAAACGCTTTTTACTCGAGTCGCCCTGAGTGAAGAAGCCCTCTGGTTTTAATTAAAAGATTCACAACTATTAACGGTTTGTGTTTATCGCGAAACCAAAGACACCATTGTATTCTACAAATTAATAGCTTTCCAACGATATCTATTTTATTTTTGTGGCATAAATTCTGACGAATTTAGAGCGCTTTACAGAAATGACCCTGAAAACCTATACGAATTAAGACCTTAATTTGACGCCTCACCGTTGGCTTTTCTTGGCCAACGGCGGCCATATTGGTGTGACCCATTGAACTATAAGAAGACTGGAACGGTAACTCAGGGAGGGATTTCGAAGCCAGTGCCAGTCCCTTTGCAGGTAGCTCCCGTGCTTCAAGTTACTTAATTTTCATCCTGCCATATATTTTGTTTGGGACGATAACAAATTACTCCAAAACAACAAATAGTTGAAATACATTGTGTACGTATGTTTTTAGAAATAGCATTGGCTTCAATTTGATGTATAGCATAAGTTTCCTCGTTATGTTAAACTTTTTCAAATGTGGTAAATGTTCGGCCATATTTCGTTGGGAAATAACACTAAGAAACTTGTTGTATAGTTTTTCTGAGTTTTGAGCTGAAATACTTAACGCCGAACGTTGGGCTATATGAAACTGAAGCTATTGAAAAATTATATTTGGTATAGAAACTTCAAGAGTTTAGCTAAAAGGGAAATAATTAAAAACTATAAAAGCAACTGCCATTTTGTACGTTCTGCAAACAAAATGGCAGTTGTTTTTCTGTTTTTTAAATATTTCCCTTTTAGCTAAAGTCTTGAAGTTTCTATACCAAATAGAATTTCTCAATAGCTTCAGTTTCATATACAGCCCAACGTTCAGCGTTAAGTATTTCAGCTCAAAACTCAGAAAAACTAACATTTAAAGATTTTTGGCTTCATCCAATCATAGGGCCTGTTTATGGAGTTAGCGTTCCAGTCTTCCTATAGAGTTCACTGGTGTGACCTAATTACGAATTCAATGGCTAATCGGAGAGGAAAGGCAAAACACAGACATCAAATAACTGTCCAACCAATATGTTCCCTACACTAACATTAGGGGCCTGTCATAAAGTACAGGAGGGTGAATATATGTGATAAAGATCACAATTTCCCCTTTATACAGCATAATAAACACGTTAATTGTTAAGATAACTATGTCAACAAACTAATGAAACAGTTCGTTTTTAACTAGCCATTCAGAAAACTCAGCTGTGTTCAATCGAGTCTAAAACACTGCTGCTCGTGTTTTAAACATTACATATGAAACAACCCATATAGTAATACTGTAAAATATAATATGAATTTGGAGTAAAGTTTTTAGTTTTGATTTTTCTTTCATCTTTTAAGCCATTTTACTAATACTACGTGGATGCGCACTATTATGCGTACATCATCTTTTTAATTTTCTTTTATGTATATAAAGCAAGTTGACAACAAGTCAGAATCATATAACAGACACTGTTACTGAAAAGCGAGATGAAATAAAATTGTGTAATAATTCAAGCATATTTAGACATGACCCACCCCCAAAGTAGTGCACATCTCTTTTTGGCCCCACCCCTTTTTTCAAGCATGATGGCCCACCCCCCTTTTTTCCTCTGGCCCACCCCCATCTGTACTTTATGACAGGTACCTTACATAGAAAATGTCAGAATGTCCTCCAACATATCTGCTACGCCACAGTACAAGTACTGAATTCGTAATGAGGTCACCCCAACATGGCCGCCGTTGGCTTCATTTTTGTAATAATAAAAGCTCTATCCAGTCTTATTTTTGAGATCAGTGGTTAACCCCCCACCGACCAGCTTCCTCTGACCTCTCACATCTCACTGCGCAGAAACTGGTCACACTGCCTCAGATCAAGTTCACAAGATTTAGAGACTGTAGCCCGTAATAACCCGGCTAGTTCATCTTCTGTGACTAAGGAAAACTTGCTAAATTCAACAGTTGACTTAACGACTTCAAAATCTTTCCCTCTTGCTCTTCAACCTCTGAACTGTTCGTACGTGAAAGTCTTCTAATCTCTAAATTTAAACCTTAAACGAGCCGAAGGCGAATGTAATGAGAATCACGTGTCGGGGTATTATTTAGGTTATATATGTTGCAGTTGTATTTCAGGTCAATTTGTTTCAACGTAGCCTATTACGTTTCCACTAGGTCATATAACGTTTCAATCTTGGTCACTCACGATATATTATAAAATAATTATCTAAATTTCAACTCCAACTCTAGACACTAACCGTATTTACCGCCTTATATATCCGATATCGATCCAGTCGTACGTTAAATTATAAATTATAATATCCCTAGTAAACATCAACTTACTACATACTCATCTACGCCAAATGTGCAGTTAACTTGTTCAACAATTACTGAATTTCGGTATGGTAAAGAGCATGGGAACGAATTCATAATTAGCAATGTGATTGGTTACTTATAGCCAATCAGAATATCCGTTCATACTGGCGTCATTAATGCCTCGGCGGCCGGCTGACACATGCGCAGAGAGATTTCCATGCCGTTTAAGTCAAATTAAAAACTGTTCTAATATTTGTCAAGCACTTAATTGACAATAAACAGTACACAAGGCCAAAATTATATCAGTCCTCAATGCATCCATATATCAATTTACCTGCGACTTTTCCTGCATAGGAAAATATATATACCAGTATATAACGACACGAGACTAATATATCTTACATCAGTACTCTTTATTAAGAATTTGTCACTTAATAGGCAAAAACGAAACAGAATTGTCTATCTTATACGTGGAAAGTACTAATTATATGACAAATTACGGCTTGCAAATGAACAATAAATACCCACCAAAACGCAATTTAATGTGTATAAACAAACATTTTATTATAATAGTTGCGATAAACTAATGTTTTGCTTTCCAAAATTGTTGGTAAATCAATAATTAAAGCAAAGGTATACAAGTTAAACTAAGATTAAGAAAATCAGTCTAATTAAAAAACTGTTTATTTACATTGAGCTAGTGCACATTTTTAGGGGGCGATTACATGGACCGTGCTGGCTCGGTTAACCGGGATGAGTTTACGAAATGATTACATGGAGCGGCCTAGCCCGGTAAGCCGGGATGAGTTTTGACCCCATCAGGTCCAGGAGCTTTCCAATTTGGGATCTTTCTGCATTGTCCCTCTATTTGTATCTTCCTAATTCTAACTTCTCCTTGTTGTCGATTTATCTCACCTCTCTCATCTCCTTTAGCCATTCAGCATCTTCGTTATGACTAGCTATACTTTGGGTATCCCAAATTTCACTCCAAAACCTTCGACTTTCTGACGCATCAGGGATAATCCTTTCCGTTCTGAATTGTCCATCTAGCTCCTTGTAAAACTTGTTCTGTTTTCTAGCAAACATTTGGCTTTGCCAATACTGTTTGATTCTTTTAGTTATAGTACTCTTTGTTTCAGCTCTTCAATCATAGACACCAATCCTTTCACTTTAATTTTGTATTTCCTCTCCAGGATTAGGAATTTTCCTTTTGACCGTAATTCGCCTCTCTTCTTGTGTTCTAACAGTCCTATATCATTCCTCAGTGTGTTGATATCTTTTTCTGTTCTCCTCTTCTACCAGGGATTTGTTCTCCGGCCCTCATTTTGCGTCTTTCTCAACCCCAATTTCTCTGCAACATATACACTTACTGTTTTCAGCAGGTTGTTCGTTTCGTAATGCTTCTTGTTTCATAGTATTTAATATGGTCTTGTTCACTTTCTGTGTGATTGTTTTCATCTTGATCACATCTACTTTCTTAAACGATGTTATCGTTTCAAATTCTCCTTTATCTATTATTTCCTTAACTCTATTAAGTGTCTGCTGCTCCTCTTCAGAAATCTCAGGGTTGTTTGTCCAGTCATTTAGAACTTCCCTCCTATATCTTCCTCATTTCCCCTGGTCATATCATTTGTCTCCATATTACTCTCACTCCCGTTTCCCACCCATATTCATCTTGCTCTTGGCTTTCCACTTGTTCCACTTCACCAGTTCCTTCTACTTCCTCTGTTTCCCAACTTCATTTAGAACCCTCTTTTTAATTTCTTCTAACTCTATTGCTGTAAGCCATCCGTTCTTTCTGATCATTCTTGCCAAATCCTTTGTTCGGTTGACACAAACAGTCCTCTTTCTTGCCATGCTCTGTACATGCTCTGTCTGTATATCCTCTAATCGGGACACCATTGTCATCCACCGGTTTACTCTGGTAATAACATTCCATAACCACTAGATTAACTTTCTTTCTCCACGCTCGCCTTGACTATTCAGCAGTATCAGGATGACGACCGGGTCTGTGCTGCTGTGCCACAGAACATCTACCGGACGAGGGACCTTCACCATAAGTTTCAGCCCTGTTCACGTCGTTGTAATCGATATTTCTATACTCATAAGTATGGGTTAATCAATGTCAACTCGTGTGATATGGGTTTTAACATCGCGAGTAAAGCTTAACAGCCACGAGGGGCCGCAAACCATCTTATCTCATGACTCACCCACAATGAAATTGAGGTTTTTTATTGAGAAAGAATCGTTGAACGTTAGAACTTGAAAATTACTGAGTCAAATTAAAGAACATTGAGATTTAGAAAGGAAAATACTCATTAGTATGCGATAAGCAGTCAAAACAGTGGTATAACTAGTTATCCGAGTGGGATAACTAGCTATACCACTGTGCAAACAATTTGCACGCTAATCAGTTGAATAAAGGATTTAACGCGTCTCTTGGGGCGCTTTCCAATTGACGAGGTTAGACCGGTCGGTCGGGCCAGAATGGACTTCCTTTTGATTAGGACCAAATTTTCCAGTCAGACCATCCCAGGCCTCAAACGAATCATGTTCCATTTAACCGGACTGACCGGTCTAACCGTGTAAATGGAAAGCCCCCTCGGAACAATGAATTGTGGGTGTGTCATGAGATAATTAAGGTTAGTGAATTTAAGGTTACACGACCACCGGTATTTTTATTTGAGACACCATCTCTAGAGGAATGTCGACCAGGACTAATGAGTCTCCCCAACCCATTCGGTATTTTTATTCGTGATTCCAACACTAGGTGGACTGTCAACCAAGGCTAAAGAGCTCCACTTCCCTTAATGTTTATCGTTAGTCTGGCTCCTATCCATTGGCCTGTCTGGCAAGGTTAGACTTACCAGGAGTTAAAAACTCCCACCAGCATAGCCCTCAGGGTCACACAAGCCACTCCACCCCGACAAGGTGATAATCCAGGAGTGGATTATTATTATCATTATTATTATCATTATCATTATTATTATTATAATTATTATAATAATTATTACCTCCGCCAGGCGGTTGTGTTTTTACCTCTATTTGTCTGTCTGTTACCAGGATATCTCACAGAATTTTGCATAGATTTGTATGACAGTTTGTGGAAAGATTGATCATAGATCAAGGCCCAATCCTTGCAATTTTGGTTGAAATTTGGGTGAGAAATTAATAAAAATCTGACCACAAGATTCTCCGTGTAAAAGAAATACTTGATTGCGCTCATTATCCTTATTTTATGCAAACATTTTTGGTACGATCGAGTGCAATCAAGCATTTTATTCATTCATACATGTGTGATGTGTAAGTCTCATGAGCTATATATATATATATATATATGTTCTAAGGATTTTGGGTGAAGGAAAATTCGAGTGTAGAATATATACATTTATTACTTATTACCCAATATTACTTATAATATTACTTATAATATTACTTATACTACTACTTACAATATTACTTATATTACTTATAATATTACTTATTACCCATATTACTTATAATATACCCAATTCTCTCCTGGCATTACCACCTTATTATATATACAGAACTCTCGATCAAGCTCTCGGCAACGCCCTCCGTGGCTCAGTGGTCAGAGCATTGCACTAGAATCGCAAGGTCGTGTGTTCAATTCCTGCCGGAAGGCCTGTGTAGTTGCATTTTTCGCAACTGGTCCCGGTTTGGTCTTAAAATGTATATATTCTACACTCGAATTTTCCTTCACCCAAAATCCTTAGAACATGCTATGTAATCGAGGGTTTGGTCTTAAAATGTATATATATATTCTACACTCAAATTTTCCTTCACCCAAAATCCTTAGAACATGCTATGTAATCGAGGGAAATGCCCAATATTACTTACGGTATTGAGCACTTTTTCATTTTCCGAGCTGCACTGATGAGCTGTGGTACAGCGAAACGTACGTCTGCAGATTGAATATATATATATATATATATATATGCAGTCTGAGTGCCTTCTTGTTAGACGATCACAGGCCGGGGTATCCATGCATCACAGGGCACATACATGTGTAAGTCTGGATCGTTTTCTTTTTGCAATAAACGTTCAACCTACGAATTAGCGATTCCTGGGAGTATAAATCTTTCCCCAGAGCGCCGGGCAACTCTTGGCACACTGTTGCTTCCATGCATACTCATGATTATGCATGGCCCGTGTAGCCAATTGATGGTTTGCAATCAATCCCTTGAGAATTAGGAGACAAAGAAACAGCAGCCATGTTGGAGGAAAACATACTCCAAATACAATAGCTACGAATGAGATTCTTTTGTTAAAGTTCTTCCAACATGCATGGTAAATCGGTCTGCAAAATGTATAAGCAAATGTTAAACGTGGAGAGATCGTTGAAACGTCTTAAAAAGTCTGCTCGTAGGCTATACTTCAGGTAATTCCTCAGCAATTCTTCCAGAAATGAAAAGTTTCTGAAACTCCCCAGTATTAAAGTTTATGATATCATGTTCATAATAAAACTAAAAAAAAAAGTTGGGGTCACGGAACTCGTATAGAAAATACAGCTGCCAGTGGCCATAATGGTTTCCCAATTTGTAGCTATTTTGGCTAACTCTTGATTTCGTCTTGTTATCTTAAAGAAGCACTTAGTTTATACTGAGTGGAAAAATATTTGATATTTTAGATGCACTTATATATGAACTGTTTAGTGGCAACAAATAATGAAAGAAAATTTGACAAAATAACAATTGACAAACATTTTTGCGATATAAGAATGTCGACATTCTTTCTTGTTATACGTTTTTTTGAAAACGTAAGAACGAGAAACGTACGATATTTCAAATTCTCGAAATAATTTTTTTCTATTCCTTCATATATGCTGTAGAGCTGGTGGAAGAAATAATAATTGAAAAAAGTGGGGGTCACCGAGTGTCTTCGTGAGCTACACAAGGTTAAAGTTTGAACATGGAGCATTACAGTAAACACCCGCGTGTAAGAACCTAGTGATTTAAGAACCTGTAGGCAGAAATTTTGGATTTTAATACCCCAAAATATAAGAACCTGTTTAGCCAACCAAAGCCACAAGGTTCTTATATGAAGAGTCACTCTGAATAATGAAACAGTGCTGTAGCCAAAATGTGGGACTATAAAATATAAATTTGCTATATATTTGGCCCTTCCATAAAAATATCATTACAGAAATTACATACATACAGTATAATCTCTCTATAACAAAGTGGTTTATATATCTGGTCATATAACCATAGCATTTCCCTTGAAAGAAATTTTAAGAACCTATTACGACCTATTTTGCCTAAATTGTCAGTAATTACCCCAAAATATAAGAACCTATTTTGCCAGACTTGAAAGGTCTTCTCCTTGTCACAGCCTTCTCCTTTTCACAGGAGGTCTAAAACGACTTTATTTAACCGTTTTTGACCCTAACTCAAAAGTTTCAAAAGTGACCAAAATCGGTCTTTTGTAATGGCTAACCCCTTTACTTTTTTTTCCCGGATTTTTTTTGAAAAATCAAAAACAATATTTTTAGCCAAAATACAGCCTACTCCTTTTCACTGAACGTTTAAAACGACTTTATTTAACCGTTTTTGACCCTAACTCGAAAGTTTCAGAAGTGACCAAAATCGGTCAAAACGTAAAGGCTAACTAACCCGGCCCTTTACTTTTATTTTCCGCATTTTTTTTGAAAAATCAAATAATAGAAGGCACGCAACAAATTTTGAATTTTTTTCAAAAACCAAAATTAAGTTAGTATCTTCTTGTCAAAGTTATTATTAGCTGATTTAGCCTCCTTAGTGATATCTTTATGTGTTTTGGTCACTAACACTTGGATAGACTCTTGAATTAGTATTGCAAATTATGCGCAGAAAAGCTGCGCAAGGCAAAACTGAGGAATGCCATATATCTGCATTTTTTAGGGAGAAGGTTTTACAAAATTGCGAGCTCTAAAAAACGCCTTTTAATACTTTAATACTTAAAAAATATCAGTTTTCAAAACATTGAATATCTTTATTATCTCTTTTGCAATATTACTATTATATTTTATATTAATCAGTTCCTTATGCGGATGAGGTGACCGAGGTTTCCAGTTTCCAATTGAATTCTTCGTGGATTGTATTAAACTCATTTCCTGTTTTGTGAATCGTAACGTTTCTGCGTTATTGGCACTGAAACAACATAATTTAAAGGTTTTACAATGATTAAAATGGTTCTCTGATGAAAATATTGTTGGCAATGTTTTTGCATAATCCTAAAGATGTTATGGTAGTTGGTAATCGTGCAAAGTTTCATTCGCCGCCTTAAAGTGGCCGAGCTTAAGAAGAATGAGTCGAGGAAGCTTATGACGTCATAGACTCAACAACAACAATGACCCTTTTGTTGACAACAACAATGATCTTTTGTTTTTATTGAGTCTATGACGTCATAAGTTCTCCTCAACTCATTCTTCTCAAACACGGTCAATTTAATGGCGGCGCTCCGAAGTACAAACTTCGCACGTAAAATACAACTTTGTTTTTGGTAATTTCGAAATGAAACTTTGCACAATTATCAAGTACCATAATATCTTTAGGATTAAGCAGAAACATTATCGACAATATTTTCATCAGAGAACAACTTTAATTTAAAGATGTTGGATACGAAACCAGGATTATTCATATTGCTGTTGATAACGTTCAACACCAGGAGAAAGGAACATATAAGAAATGTGAAACACTGTAAAAGTGGATCAAATATCGCAAACCATGCTTGGGGGAATGATCACCGAATAGACTTTGAAAACGGCAAGATAATTGACAAAGGCAACTACCGACACAGAGCAACTTTAGAATCCTGGCACACCGCAATCACGAAAAACTCAGACAACAACTCAAAAAATTTGCCGGAACAATACCGATTTTTAGTCAAGAAACTTTAAATAACTAATGTTGTAAATTAGCATTCTACTCGTAGGCGGAACTGACACTATATATCACTTCTTTTGTCCATGTACGTAATTGTAAACCGTTGTTTGTGTCACACTATTCATTGTAATCTACCCGTCGAAGGCTGCAGACTGGTAGCCGAAAGCTCGTAACCCGAATTAATATTAAAACCAGAGAACGTTATCAACAGCAACAACTTTAATACAAACAAATGCAAGAAATTACTTATTAATTAGGTACTTCTTATGTCATTACACTACAAAAAAATATTTTTAAGTGACCCTTTTGTCTGTTTTCAATCTACGAAAGCTTGTGAACTTTAATAGTAGCGGCCATGGTCGCGTCAGCATACATCTGGCACGAACAATTTGACCCCATGTCCCATCTAGTTATATTGCGATCGGTGGAACAGACTTACAGAAAAATAGAACAGACAAACGAGCTTAGCTTGTACCATAGTCATTCAAAATATGATCTGGAAACTCAGCTAAAGTCTTTGTTCTATGTTTTGTTCGCTTTTATGCATTTTTGTGCACGGTGCACGGTCACTGAACCCATTGTATTTTAGTATAATGAACGAATGATCAATCACTCAACCGTGCTATTTAAATATTAATAAACCTTAAACAAATGAGGTTTACAACAAAAAATTTGATTCCTAGTCTATTTCAGTATTTTTGTATGATTATATTCGCGAGCCCCGAACGCATAACAAAGGCTGAATGGCTGAAGCCAGTCCAAGCGTCTCACTCTCTTCCAAAAACTCTTTGATAACCTAGACATTTCACTGTTAAACATGATTTCTTCCCGACATTCTGAAAATGTACTAGTTATAATTTGACTTTCTTAAGGATTTTGTCTGATAACACTGTCTTGCTTTGGGTGCAGGCTCATTAATTTTGTCCATCAGTATATTTCTTGAATTACACGAAACTCTTCGACAAAACATTATCAACTTCTTTATTTCATTATATACGTTAAAATAAAGCAAAGTTTTTTTGGCGTCGAATTTTACCTTCAAAAGTGGTGTAGCTATCTTAAGTAGTAAGCTTTCTCTAGCAAACTACTTCAAAAGATATAAATTTGCTAAATTCCTGAAATCTTGAGTTCTCACAAGATGTAACATTTCGGAGCTTGTTCTATAATGAGCTAAGTAAATATTTAGAACGTTTTGTTAAGAAATTCGGTGTACATAGTTCAAGAATTTTAAAAACTTCGAAGATCTGGTACTTCCGACCACAGTGAAACAATTTACTAATTTTTAGAAAAGTAAAAAAAGACTGCTTTTTCGATCTAGCTTTTTACTTAAAGGGTATGCAATGACAAGTATTTCAGAAATAGAAAATGGTCGCCCGTATATATATATATATATATATATATCCTGATGAAAGAGTGACTTGGGAGAATTCAAAAGTTTACGTAAGTATTTTCAAATTCTCCTAAACTCACTCGAGTGTTTGCATCAGGTTATATAAACACAGGGCATCCGTTTTCTATTTCGTTTACGAAATAAGGCTGTGAAATTGCCGTGACGTCACAGCCGTGTTTGCATAGACTGATATAAACATGGTAACAAACCAATCACAACGTGCACAACCTATTTAATAAATAGTAAGATGTCAACTGTCGTCACACTTGACATTTTCCAAAGGAATGGTGCAAAGCTGCATGTGAATCTGTTTACAAAAATTAAATACATGTATCTCTAAAACTTTAAGAAATTTTCTGTCGAAATTTTGTCAGTTGATTCACATTATCGTCTAGTTTAATAATATTACTTACCACAGAACTGATTTGTCGATTTAATTTTGGGCAGAAAAATAATCTTTAAGTGACACATCAAGACGTCCACCGAAAGTATCAAGTATTGATATGCGATTTATATTCAGCTTAGCAAAAAAGAAATCTACAAAGAGAAAAAATAAACAAGCATGTTAGCAGAGTTGGAAAAAAGCTGCGGGTATGCGGGTACCACCCGGAGGAAGGTTTACTTTAGTGAGGAAGGTTTAAAGTGAAAACACGTGAAAAAACACATTCGGTAATCTGAGAAAGTTACAATTGATCAAGCAAGGTGTCGAGAAGAAATGCGATTTGCAGCAAAACATTGGCTAACCAACAATTATGCAGTACTGGCAGTGGCAGCAGTTACATGTGTGAGACATGTACGCTGATGTCTGCTGTGATGTCTGTATCTTCGCAGCAGTCGAGGGTAGTTGGCAGGCTATCAGTCAGCAGCGGTCACTTATTAGTAGCTATTGTAGTATGCCAAAGCTTACCTAGGAAAACCTAGAAAACCAAGGTACTGTAAAAGTCACGCAGTATTTATGAACGTTGCAAAACACAAAATTCTCGCTATATATTTTGAGGAAGGTAATCTAAACTTAAAAACCCACCGGAGAAAGGTTGAATACTTTTTCCAACTCTGCATGTTAGGTTATATAAAAATGTACTTTTAAGGGTTTTCGGACATATTTCGTTGCTATAGCAACGTAGCCTATAGGCTACAGTTGCTAAGGATGGCTCATTTTAGTTGATAATCTATTTTGGGAACGGATTACAGATTTAAGGAATAACCAAGTTATTGTATGTATAGAATATATGTAACACGCGGCTATGTTATGTTGTAGTTGGAGATTTTTTTTTTTTTTTTGATTTTTTTTTTAATGAGTTTGTCACAGTATTATGCAATTATACAATAAATGATTACAATGATAAAAACAAATAACTAACAAGATATAAGAAGAAAAAAAAACCAAAAAAAAATCCACAAAAAAACAAACAAAAAAACCCCCAAAAAAACAACAAAAAACCCAAAAAAAAACCCCAAAAAACCCAAAAAAACACTGTATGTGACAGGAGAAAGGAACATGACTCACGTCCCAATTGACACCCAACCCCTTAATTATATAAGAAAAATAATAATGTGAATATTATAAAGAAACATATCTATAACTTAACACGCAACTAATTAAAGACTTAAACTAGAGAACTAAGGCATAATTTGAGACAAAGTTGCAACTCATTAAGTGTATCCAGGAGGGATGTAGGTAGATAATTTAGTGCGGTACATTTTATGAAGACTAGACTTAAATAAAGAAACTGTTTCACAGGTTTTCAGATGATGTGGAAGAGTGTTCCACAGTTCGGCTGACCTAATAAAAAAAGATTTCCTAAAGTAATCCTGCTTGTGTTTTATAATTAGATTAAAGTTGTTATCATCATAATTACGTAATTTGTATCCTTTTTCAAAAGTGCATAAGTAATTGTTAATGTTAATAGAAATAAGTCTTTTCCTCGATTTGAATACTAGTATTAAATCAGAGATCTCTCTACGAAATTCTAGTGGAAGGAGATTTGTTTTGACCAATCTGGCAGTGTAAGATAATTCCTGGGGACAGTTCAGAATAAACTTAGTTGCCCGCCGTTGGACATTTTCAATTAATGAGCGATGTTTGATGGTGTATGGTGACCACAGGTTACTGGCATACTCGAGCTTGGGCCTCACAAAGGCGCAATATAATAGTTTTCTACTGCTTGAATCGATGAGGTCACTGCAGAGTCTTTTGATCAGACCAAGAGACCTGTTGGCTTTGGTGACAGTGACTTCGATGTGTCTTGACCAAGATAGATCACTGGACACTGTGATACCAAGATCAGTAATATATGGAACACAGTCTAACGACGACCAGTTAAACTATAGTATGGCACTTCATTTGATGTTTTCTTCCTTGAAATGTGTAGAAATTTACATTTCGAAGTGTTGAATTCCATTGCCCAGTCAAGACTCCATTTGTGTAGGCAGTCGAGGTCAGTTTGGAGAAGGTTGCTCGAGTTAGAGAATTCAATAGGCCTGTATAGCTTGGAATCGTCGGCGAAAAGAGCAATTGTTGATTCAGACTGAATGTAATCTGGAGCGTCGTTAGCATATACGAGGAACAGGAGTGGGCCAAGTATGGAGCCTTGTGGCACACCAGACGTAACAGGAAGCCAGTCGGATAGGGCACCTTCTAGGGCAACTCTTTGGTGTCTGTCAGTAAGGTAGCTGCGAAACCACGAGAGAAGAGGTCCAGTGATACCATATCTCCTGAGTTTGAGCAAAAGTAATTTGTGCGGGACCTTGTCAAATGCTTTCGACAGGTCGAGGTAGATGGCATCAACTTCTTTACCACTTGCTACAGAATCTAAGATGTTGTGATATACCTCCAGCATTTGAGTTGTCGTATGATATGATATAACGCACGTTCACGTAGGATTTTCCCAGTGATTAGGTTGATAACTAATTACACCATTGCACATTACACATGACAGTAGTTCTACTTTATAATCATTAGAGACACAATCTTGAAATTAAAATACAGTAAAGTTACTTGTCTTGTATGTGGTTCTCCAGTAGACGTAATGTATTGTTTAGTTGAATATAGGCCTTATGTAATATCAACAATTGTACACGTGAACTGATAAAGAATATATTGTATAGACAAAGCTTTGTATTGTAGACAAACGAATACTATTAAAGTCGAAATTTAATAGTCATGTTAACTCTTAAGGCCTGGCCAAACGCTTTCAACATGTTGAATTCAACAATGTTGAATTAACGATGTTGAATGAAATGTTGAAAGCGTTTGGCCAGGCCTTTATTCTGTGTCTGCAAGCACGTTATACTGACCTCACCACAAACTCTATTATTTTCTATATTAATCAGTTAACATATTTTTACATTATGAAAGTCATTTGAACCAGCTCGGCTGAAAGAAATAATTATCCATGACCTTTAAGAACTGTGCTAACGTCCGCTTTAACGAAATTTTAAACTGTGATACTCAATCTAGACGACCAGCTTTATATGTTTATAATTTAAATTTTAGAATGTTGATGACGTAACGTGAAAACAGACAGTTGTTTTCATAGCAAAATTATAGTTCGGCATGTTTGGTAGCTGTGCATGTGCCGCCGCTATATTTCGTTACCAGTTCCTTGTCATAGTTAACTTTTAAATGTTTAATGTCCGTATACTTACGGTGAAAAGACGGCCAGCTTTTCATTTCAGGATGTCTGGAAAACAGAGCGTTTTTGGCGAAAGGGATTTCGTCAGAAGGAACTTTCACTACCTATATAGGAATGAATCAGAACTAGTTTTTCACTGTTATTACTGTAAACCCCGGCCTTTCCTGTTCTGAACTCTGTACACTGTAAGAAGAAACTGAAATTACCTGAAATGGTCAATAAAATGATAGCTAATATTTTATTACAGACGAGTGAAAGCTTGCTTGTGCAGACTAGCAATCTGACAATTTACAACAAATATAAACTGCAAAATTTCATTTGTTTTTGCTGTATATATAATAGTTACAATATTTACCCGCCCACATATGACATATGTAAAATCAAGTTGTGAGCTGTTTAAATTAACTGTTGCTCAAACAGCCCACAAAATCAATTGAAAAGTGTAAAACTATCACTTTAGACAGTCTATAAGCTGCTAACGAATTATCGTAAGTAGACTCTGAGCTCCAGACGAGACTCGAACCCACAACCTAACGAGTACTAGCTACAATACTCGACGGACGCTCTATACTCATTGAGCCACTATAGAACTCAGATGGCAGACCGAGATTGTTTGTGATATTTATACCTATATATATAGGAACGAGTCAAACCTCGGTCTGCCATCTGAGTTCTAGTGGCTCAATGATTAGATCGTTCGGCCTGTATTCGGAAAGTTTGGGTTGTGGCTTCGAATCTAGTCTGGATGGAGCTCAGAGTTTTCTGGGTTTAACTATACTTATACGAAAACTTGTACAGCAAAACCAAATGAAACTTGCCGAAGTAGTATATCTAACCTTACTCTATTTCGATTGTTGTTTCAACACTGCCTACGCAGCACACTACTTTTACTTCAAATGAAACTTGAACAGCTTCACAAGCTGAAAACACTATACTAACGTAGAAAATGTACATCTGATTTTAAAACAGTAGTTCATCTTCTAAAATCCAAATACTCAATACTGGAATTCGTCGAGGAAAACGGTCAAACATTGAACTCTTCTTTGACTTATACATGCAATCTTACACGAACGCGATCAGCTGCTGTCGCGCAGGAATACATAACAACTCGACAGGTATTTGCCCGTGCGGCTCTCTATAAACAATGCAAGAAAATGGTGATAATAGTAGAACATTATAAATACAGTATGACGGGCAATAAGAACGCCATTTTTCAAAACAAATAGCATCCCAAAGATAAGACCGTTGGACATGATAAGATGGACGGGACATGGGGCCGAATTCTACGTGACAGCTCAATGCTGACGTGCATGAACACTACATACTGATAGCCACAAGCTTTCGTAGATTGAAAACAAATAAAAGAAGCCACGTAAATATATTTAAACGAATACAATGACACAAAAGTACTTTTTATATACCAAAGTTAGTTAGTTATATACCAAAGACTTTCGTTTGCCAAAGATGAAATCCTATTGGTCAAATCGTGGTCACGTGTTGTTCAACAAACTCAATGTTTCTTTCTGCCGAGGGAAACATTGCACTGTTTCCCTCTGACGTCAACAACGAAGAAGGAAACAGTGCAATGTTTCCCTCTGACGTCAGCTTTAATCATGCGTTGTTCACGTGAATACACCTTCGGGTATAAGCCTTCGGGTATAAGCCTTCGGGTCCGTAAAACTCGATGTTTCCCTCGGCGCCAGTCAACAAGTGTATAATTAATATACAGGACTAGCGGAAAATGCTTCATCTTTATTCTTTATCCATCATGATCTTGCTGGACCTCAAATTCTTCTCAAAATTAGAAAAGAATAGACGAGGGCACTACGGTTTTAAACAAACTTCTTCTAAAGAGCAGTAAACGAGTAAGTTTCTTTATTTTATGTAATATGAGCAGCAGTGTTTTATCAGATTTAAAACACGAGGCGATAGTCGAGTGTTTTAGATCTGATAACACACGTACTGCGAATGTTTTAAATTGCTTAAAAAACAACCCATTTGGTAAGTTCATTGGCGTAGTAAGTTTGAAAAATAACGTTGTCTAAGCCGAGAAAATCAAAGCTAAAGTTTATGTAAATTAGGAGGTTTCTTTTCAAAACCACGATGCGGTCATGATCTTTCTTTGTGTTTTCCTCATGAATTATTAATGAGTTTTTGAAATCACGTTAAAAGGTTGTTTATACATACGAGAGTATTGCTTTATTATAAAAGAGGTGTAATACAAATCAAAATATGCTAACTGATTTTACGTTGCGGCAGTAGACCAACCTTGCTGTATGATGTTATAAAGAATTGTGCAGACCGAGGTGAGTGCATGTTATGTCTTATCTGCCTTGGTTTTCCTTGGCACGGCAGACTGGCGCCTGGATAATTTGGGGTCAGTTTGGGGGACAGTTTTGAGGCCAAGCTAAACATTTTACTCCAGGCCTCTCATAATTTCGATCTGCCACTCGACGTTAAAAAAGAGAGGCATGTGAACCAGCCTGCTTAATATATATGATTTAAGACGCTAACTTCTTACATTTGTTTATATTACTGAGCTGTAAAACCTTTAAATTTTGTTATTTTTCTTGAACTACTGCACAATAAACTTATTCTGTTCTGTTCTACATATTGTTCTACTATACATTTAAGCAGACACGTATTAAAGCCAGATCCCAATATAGTGTCGTCCGCGAAATAGGGATTCAATAGTATTTACCTGTCCATTTAGAAATAGCCTGGCACATCTTGGATCTTCGGGATCAAAATCGTTTCTTGTACAGTAATCAGTCTGGGCTTCAGAAAAGATGAAAGTCGCATTTGGATTTTCCAGTAAGTCTCTAACATTGGGATCCAGAGCCGATACATAAATATATGGCACGCCAGTACTATTGTTTGTAGGACCATCAGCGAAAGACATTGGTGTTCCAGCAGGCGTTCCAGAAAAGCGACTAGACATTGTTGCTATCACAGTCCAATCCATGTAATGCACAATGTAACGCGCTAAAAAATTAAGACGGAGATTTTTTTTACAAACAAGTAGTAGTAGAGTTAATGGTCACTGCATGGTTACGCTCTGCGTCACAAATGTATAACATTTTTTAAGCATTTAGTAGAGTGTGTCCATGACGACGCAAAGAAATTAAGTAGTCAACTAAGAATTTCTTTTAAAAGGTTTACATGTTTGAACAGTTTGATATAAAGTATTTCAGACTCATACCCAAAATTTAAGTATATCAAATACCAAAATTTAAATGTCAAAAGTTATACAGACACAAGACTCGTTAGGGACCCAACCGTGCATGAAGACCAACCAGTACAGCTTTACTTTGTCTTCGGTCTTCCTAACCACGCAGTGTTAGAAAGTTATACACCAGCGTGACTCAGAAAACGGCCGCAAACCACCAACGACAAAAGAGATCGTAATATGCAAAGGTTGCGGCGGCCATGAAAATCAAATGGTTTTAAGTCGTAACAAGTTATTGTGATTACTTAGCCTCTTGCTACAAACGCTGGTTTCCGCGAGGTGTGTTCGCCACTCCTTTTTACAGGGCCGTAGCGAGGGGAAGAGGATATTAGGAGGTGCGGTACACCACCCTCAACCCCTTCTTTAACTTTTACAAAACAGCGATATTTGGAAAATTCACAGGTCTATTCGAAAAATTGGTACCCATTTTCTTTTGAACTATTTTAAAGTTCACATGAAACGAAAATTAAGTATGTCTTATTTGAAATAACACTTGAAATGGTAGAGCAACATATTTTGTAGTTTTTCGTTTCCTTGCTTCGTTGTTGAGATATTATAATTTGTTTGATATGCAAATTAAACATTTTGACGTCACACGTGCATAATGAGTTATCGAAAAAGTTATATATATATTTGCTATTATCAATTAGTATAAATTTACAAGTTTCTATCACAAATCCTTGAATTTCATTGGCTGTCGCAGGAGTTTCTATCCGCTGATAGAAACCTCTGGCGATAAGCCAATGAAAAGCCTTTTAACGAAATTAACCAATGACAAAATGCGTAGTATTGTTCTGTTAAGCAACAATGGCGCCGAAATTATAACGGAGTGGGCAAATGAAAGAAGAAATTGAACATTTAGGCGAAGCAATAAGTTCTACAGAAAACAAAAACCGCTACAAAATGGTTATAATGGAAATTATTAATGGTAAGATCGTTAAATTGTTTATCTGTGTTCGTTTAAAACGAAATAACTGCAAATAAAACACATTTCAAAATTACGCTTGCTGTTGACAAGATTTCGTGATGTAAACTATATGCTAAATTGAGTGTTTCTTTCAACTTTTTGTCACTTTTACAAATCAAATGAGTGGATGTATATTGTTTCAATATTGTACATGAAAACCTATGCTAAATTATGCAAGAAAACTTTACTTTTCCATCAGTTATTGACGGGACCAAGGAGGTGTCCGAAATGACTGTTGAACGTTTGTTGTTGCCAGTGAAAAAGTGAAAAAAAGTATTAAACGAGCCTCAAAGAATACGTAATGGTACTCGCTCATATATAGAAAACTCGGGCTCGTTGTCTATGTAATTGTTTAATATATAATCACTTGAAGATCTACATGTTTAGTGTTGTAGGCGAAACACATCCACATGCTTCATTCAAATTAATTTGGTTTGATAATATAAAAGACATCTAACTTTCTGCGACGTCAGAATGTTTAATTTGCAAATCAAACAAACTAAAATATCTCAAAAACGAAGCGAGGAAACGAAAAATACAGAAAAATAAAGTGTTCTTTCAAATAAGACAAACTTAATTTTCGTTTCATAGACATTTTAAAAGATTATGAATAAGAATGATTAAGAATAAACAGTCAAAACATTCGGGTAGTTTAGTTTGAACAAGTTAAGTGTACTAGTCATTATGATAGCAATAGTGTAGCAAGTATTTATCCTTTTAACACGCTATATTGTGTGACGAACATTGTAATTATGTCTAATCTACAGTTATACAAATCTACTGGAAGAAATTGGTCGTATTTTGACGGTTCGACCTTTTGTGTAATATAGTTTTAGTATATTGATAAAATGTATAGTACCGTTACTACCATAACTGTGGGAAAAAATATGGTTATTGTTTTTCCATGTCGTTTTGGCGGTTGGAAAAGTTTTGTAATTATTAAAGCAAGATTCAGAAAAAAAATATTATTTCATTCTAAAATTCTGGGTCTTGCCTTTTTGAATTGGCTTTGTTCTTTGCAATCATCTAACACCAGCCCATGTAACATCACCTGTAATCCGTGGTTACCACAAACATTCTGTCAATTCACCTTCATACAGGCGTGCAACTAAGATTTTATAATTGTGTGTGTGTGTGTGTGTGTGTGTGGGGGGGGGGGGGGGGGGGGGGAGTCGACCGCAAAAAAAACCCGGCTAGGAGAATCCGGAGGCATGGTCCCCCGAGAAAATTTTGAATTTTGGGGTCTCTAAAATGGCATTTCCTTCATTTTGAGAAAAATGTTGCAATCCGAAGACTGTTGCCTCCCTTTGTTTTCACTTCTTTCCCTCCTTTCGTCCTAATTTCTCACTATTTTTTGGTTTCTACTTTACCGATGGGGGGAGGGCAATAGGCGAATTTCAGGGTATTGCGCGCGCATCATTTTGCAATTCCCTGGTTGCGCTATATTGTCTTCTCAATTGGGTGTATTGCGGTTTTACATTACTTTAGGACTAAAGTAAGTTATCTTGTTTAGGATTAGGGTTATATGGTTCTGATTAGGATTAGGGTTCAGTGTAATGGTTAGAGTAAGGTTTAGCAAGCTAAATCTTAACAAAACAAAACAACTTCAGTGTAGGCGTGTAGCTGTGACGTATTATCTGTCTGTACACTGTGGCACAGTGACATTGCCTCGATGTTATCGTATTTCGCTTATAGTAATCACTACGAACAGTTCTTTGAAAACTTTGAAAACGTATAATACGACCAGATCGCAGGATGCAAGAATATACTTTCAAAATAAAATATATTGGTTGTGAAGATCGTATGGATCGGACGTGCAACCTTCCCAGAAATATACTTCCTGGAACACGCTCCCCGCGAGGTGTCTACAATTATATCGCGGTGTTTACTGAAGTCGCCTGTTTGCCGGAATGAATCTCTTGAAATATGGTGAAAAGTCTCTGTAAGTGTAAGAATAATTCATTCTGAAACCCATACAAGCTAACTTTTAAGTTTCTTGATCCTCTGATTAGTGTTCTAGGGGCTGTTTTATATACGAGGCGGGCTGGCCTGGCTGATTTTAAATCACGAAAATCTTTCTTTGACTACAAAAAGGAACTATTAATACTCCGTGTGCTAAACCTACAGAAAAACAAACCCAATTTTGCTTCGTTCTGTGATTTTGCATATCTCAAATAGTCGTAATAAGATTTTCGTGACATAAAATAAGCTTGTAACCTGGTAACCCGGGTAACCGGGTTAGCTCGCCTCATATGAACGGGCCACTAGCGGGGTTATAGCGGGGTTCAACATAAAATGGCGTCAAAATAGTCGATCTGAAAGACAACTTCAAAGTTCCGCCGTTCGACAGAGCGAATCGTTGTTAATTTAATCGAACCTGCAACCTTCCCAGAAGTAGACTTCCTGGAAGACGCTCCCCGAGGTGCCTGTATGTAAATGCAAATGTAATTTGACTATATACAGAACGCGTTTTCACTTTTTAGAAATATGGCGAAAATTCTCTATAGGTGTAAGTACAATTCATTCTGAAACCATACAAGCTAAGTTTCTTGATCCCCTAATTAGTCTTCTAGCTAGCGGGGTTAACGTTCAACATATTCGCGTCAAAACAGTTGATCTGAAAGGCAACGTCAAAGTTGATGGTAATTTCATTGTTTAAAAGCATATTGTCTCCACATGCAGAGGGTCTATATTATTTATATACCCACCACACCCATTTTCTATTGTGTTCTCAATCGGTTTTGGTATTTGACTCAAGACCTCGCATTGAAAGTTGGTGGCGGCTTTTGATTATATACAGGGGAGAGCGGGGCTGAATATGCAAAAATACCAGGTTTTGAATTCAAAATTCAAAACCCGGTACAGGTCTTGAAGTCAAATTCAAGACCTGTACTGGGTTTTGAATTTTGAATTCAAGACCATATCAGGTCGTGAAATTAAATATCCGTTAGTGAAGCAAAATTTTCACGCAACAAACATTTACTCAAAAAAACAAGCTACACAATAACAAGAGTAACAACAACATTACACACACTTCAATTTACAACAAAATTAAAATTTATGTTTATCGGAGCCTTATTACGATTAGGCCTTTCGCTTGCACTCTCATTTTCGCATTTACTCCCTTCTACACAACTTTTACTTTTAGTCTCACATCGTTCTTCTTCTCTTGCTTTCTTCAACTTAGTCACATTAACACCATACAAAATGTCAGACACTTCAACTTCTTATTCCCTTGAAGTTCTTTTATACGCCCTCACGGCATTGCTTCGGTGACCTAAAATTTGCAATGAAAATACTGAGTCCATAGATAATTCAAAAAATAAAACTAAACGCTTTATATATGCCTCACCAGTTTTTTCGCATATAAGCTGCTCATCAATTCCCTTATCATACATCCTTGTTGCTGCTGTTGCTCGTAACGAATGATTTGTTCTATATCCAGATATACCGGCCTGCTCGCATAATCGTTTAACAGTCGAAGCCAGTTTATTATGGCCGACAGGAACATCGCTGTACCAACAGTTTGGCTTGGGACATTTCAAAGCACTTCGATAAAAACCGGTCGACTTCCCAGCGCCAACACTAGGGCTACAAATATAAAAAAAAACAAAAAAACTTTACCATAACGTATCTCTGACTATTAAAAATGCAGTAACTTATTAGCACATACAGCCATTGAGCTATAATTTCACAATATTCATTAAAAGCGCAAATATATCATACATATACTCACCACAAACTAATATATTTTTCGTACAAACGAACAATGCAGCGTTTCTTGTTCTCTTTATTCTCATATGCACGCGTCACCTTTCTTTCCAGTTTTCGATCTTTGAGTCCCCCAGCGTTTGTTTTCGAAACATCTTCACGATACTCTAAGTACTGCATGCCAGTTTGTTTGTCGACGCCTTTCACAATTTGTGAGTTTTCTGCTCGAAGTCTTCTATGTTCACTGCCTCCTCTTAACGCGAAATGAATGCCAAATAGGAAAACCAAAGTATCAAGTAATTGTTGAGGATGCGAATCTCCGAGAACTCCTTTCTGCCAAAGCTCTTCTTCTTCGTTCAATGTTATAACTTCCCCTTGTTTCTTAGCGAGTCCAAGGCCTACTGAAGCACTTTCTTTCATCACAGCGTCCAACGCATTTCTCAAATACACAAATTTTTCGTCGTTGAATAACCTCACTACTCTATACCCTTCCCTTTCAAATAATGTTGAATTGAAGCGATTATCCCATGAAGTGTGTTTGGCGGGTATTTACTTCCATCAGTTTTTCTTACTTCACAAATGAAACATGCCAATGTCCGATTTAGTTCATCGTCCAACATTATATACTTCTAGGGAATTTTTTATAACTTCTAAACCAGGCGCTTGACCACCGACACTTCCCTTATTAACATTGCAGACTTGCATGTTTCTTTGCTTTCGCCAATTCTCAAACAACGTAACAGCCCACTTATCTTTGTATTTTGTCGACTTGGGCACACAATCGCCTATCTTAGCTTTAATTTCGATCTCAGATACAGGCGCTGCAAACCGATTCAAATCCGCTACAGCTGGTTGCTCATCGACTTCGTCTATGTTGACACCCCACGGCCAATTATCTTCATTTGGTTCTATAGTTGATGCCTCTCGATAGCAATCATCAAATGCCGGTACAGTTCTTTCTCGCTGTGGACTTGACTGAGTAATGTACAAGTCTGGGTCAGAATCTTCCGTCTCCATTACTCCTCAACCTAACCCAAAACCACCCAAAGTGCGAACCCATGACTTTCTGCAATTTTATCACTTATCAAACTTCAGAGCACTTTATTTTAAAATTGTCAAAACAAAAGGTCTCCGATATTAAAATTAGGCATTGTCTTCGCTATTCAAATAAACCATGTAATTAGCCAAAAATCGGCAGGAAACTTTATTCATTCGCTTAAATTATGACATAAGAACCAAGAAAAATTTTCCAAAACCTCTTGACAACAATAGAAAATGGGTGTGCTGGGTATATAAACAACATAAAAACCTCATGGTCGGTCTTGAATTTCAGTGAAAGACCTCCCATTCGGTTTTTATCCTATATATAAGTGAAAGTACCAGTCATTGTGAAATTCTGACACCATGCCAACTATATTAATGACTTTCGTGACTCCCTTTGACAGCTTGGCATAGCGGGGTTAATTATATGTTCATTTTATAGATAGATATATGCGAGCCCCCGTGTTGATTTCACAAACTGACTACAATAAAACACCGCGAAAAATACTCTGTAATTAAAAAGACGAGACTATAGCGAAAGGTCTAGTATAACATATACAAAGCCGACAACAACTTTGCATACTCTCAAATTAGTGCATACTGCATGTTTACTGAACTAAACAAAATGACAATGTTTCGTCAAAAAAATCGTAGTATAGTTAAGGATGGTTTAAAAACCTCCTTAACTCTTTGCCTATACCGTATCGTTCGTTTGCCGTTTTCGAACGAAGCAGACTTTAGTATTTTACTCTGTCTAACGCCAGATGATTTTACTTGTCAAGTGGAGAGCCCTCGGTAGTGAAGGAGTTAAAGAAATAGAAGCTTTTGAGATACACTTACAAAAACTGTCAGAAATGCATTTTCTCAATTTTAGTATTCCGTAGTATATAGTTATTTATGCATTATTGCTCAACAATAAAAAAAAAGAAAATGTCAAATGTCATCACATCATTCAATCCAAAAAGTGATCAATTGCAGTGGAATTTGAAATGCCGCTCAAAACATGTTTAGCGTTGAGCTTATACCGAGTGCGGAATTGAAGACGAGGTTTATCCAATTTAAGTGAAAACTATAAACTCCGCATTATAAGATCATAAAACTGCGTTATATGTTATAAATGATCACATTATCAATCTTCTATAAACTACAATTCGGTTTTAATTACAACAAGATAGAACAAAGGGCTTTCGCTCGAAAACATTAGAAACTATACGTTCGATAATTTCGGCAGTACTCAAACCTATACAATACCGCAGCACACTATACTTTTATTTCACTATATATACATGCAACGCATACAGTAGTGTTACATTTGTTACAAATATAGCGCGTTTGCATGTAATAGACTAAAGTGATTTCTTTGTTGCTTCTTTTAAGTCGGCAGCACAAGCCGCGAAAAAGCTTCTAGAATACCAAAAACTGATTTCGAAATGATGGCGACTATTATAGTATATTTTCTAAACATCAACGTATATAGTACTCAACACTGAATAAAAGTTAACCACAGTTCACCTTGATCAATCAAAAGTTACAAGCCATCATTTCTTCAAACATGAACTGAATGCGAAATTCAAAATAAACAAAATTGTGTATATATTGTACACCTATACAGTATAGTGCATGTTCACAAATAACACTTGATCTGAGACAGTATATTACTAAACAAGTATCAAACTCACAAATAACACTTGATCTGAGACAGTATATTACTAAACAAGATTTCAAAGAAATCACACACGCGCTAGTTGGAACAAACATGTGGCAGACTTGAAAGAAGCTCTGGCACCCTGCAGAGTAGATTGTCAAGACGTCCAAATACCAAGAAGTGCAGGAGGTTGAAATACCAGGAAATAGCTGAGTATTTTTTATCAACTTCTTTTTTCTTCTCTTTCAAGTGTTTGATATAGCATCTCAAACAAACCAGTATTTAAGAGAAAATAAAAACAAAAGTTTGCTTAATTTATAAAAGTTCTTCCTACAATATCCAAACCACCATCTCGGTGATAATTTCGCTTTTATATTTTTGAAATATCAACAATTTTAAGATGCGGATGAGCGAATTTTCCTAGCGGTGAACAACATGCTAAAACAGGTTGTATGACCGTTGGTTTCAGGCTTGGATGGATACACGTTGTTCTATATTACCAAATCTGATGCACGCCATGCACAAGTCGCATGCAGGTTTGTTATGTGGTTTATTATACGTTAAACAGTTATACAACCCGCGCTGGGGCTCAGTACTCCGACAGCTTGCTACAAGCTTGATGTTAGTCTGTTGAAAAAATTCAATAAATCAAATTGACGTACAGGAAAACATTGCTACAACTTGTTAACAGATTTGCTATACAAGTCTAAAGCGAAAAAAGAACTATAATTGTTATCAAGTCTGTGAAATTTCCATGTGCATGTGTAGAGCTTATATATACTTGTATATGCTTATATATGTGCTCTTACATATAACATGCATACACGATTATTCATACTATACTTGTCACAATTCCTCAAACATCTTAATTGAATTGAACTTATGATATACATGATAATTATACAAACTGAGGACAGATTTTGAAGAAAAAATTACCGTACACTTAAACTTCGTGAAGAAACGGACATCAGCCACACATAGCCCTATATATATAGAAGAAGGATAGTCATCGAAGCCAAATAGACTGCGCCACCAGTGAAACTTTTTATCTTGCTACTAGTCGACGGTGGTGTAGAGAGTGTAAAGGGTGTTGACACTTCAAAGCTGGATTGCGTGCACAACCAATTTGCACATCCTTTCATTCGCATCAATGCAACTTTTTCAGTCCCGGTGTCCAGTGTATTGAAACTCCCATTCCTAACCGCTTCGGTCATTTCTGATAAAGTGACATTCACCATTACTGGACGACTGGGTCTTGTAAAGAACGTGGCGCCGGGAGCTTCAAAGGTGTATCGATCAGCTAGGAGTGTCGTAATAGTGACGAAACCCTGAGTTTGTGAGGAAGTTCTGGATGCAAACGCGAACCATGCCAATCCTTCGTTTCGCCATCCTTGTCGCGAGGCAATCTCGTCGATCACGCGGCTTGCGAGGTATCCCAACTTTTCCAGATCGTCAGCTTCCAGCTCTTTCCCATAAAAGTCCAATTGAAATTGCGAAAATTCTGTTTGCACTCTGTCGAGACTGACCCATCCATTATTACGGCAAGCTGACAAAATGTCCCATGTTGCTTTCAGACTTGGTGTGAACGTCGATGTCAAGCCAGCCTTAATGGTCCAGAAAACTTTCATCTGGTCAGTGAACAACAAACTGCAGTACGATGTCTTAGTTTGACCAGAACTTTTGTAACACGACTTGAGTGACGCAAACGATTTTTCTTTCAGGGTGCTACAGCTTTTTGTTTGCCAAGGACGGAGAAGAGGAACCAGTGAAATCTCTAAACATTCTCGAGTGCCATTTATCCACTCCCGTGCCGCTGAACTATACCAGCTGTAATGATTCGTGTACAATTTGCAAAACGTCTCGGCGTATTTGATGCCGTAATCTTTGTCACCGTTCTCGTTGCAGGAATACTGTTGCCTTAGACATTGCTGGTACCAGGTGCACTTGGTTCTGCCTGGACTGTAGCACCAGCTTGGTAACGGTGACGACGGAGTAGACGGCGGGTTCTCGTACTGGTTGCATCTACAGTCACTGTAAACATAGCCAGACACTCGCCCATGAGTTTCAAGCATACACTGGTAGTAACAATATGTCGCCGTTCTGTCTGCGCACAGATGAGTTTGTTTCGATTTCAGTTGCATGTAAGCATCTGTGACGCAAGTAGCCCACTGCCAATCGTAATAAGAATAAATTCTCAGGCAGAATACGCTTCCAACGGTTCTCGAATTGCACTCTGCGTTACATTCCGTAAATTGCCATGTGGTAAGGATAAACAAAACCAAATGGTACAGTTGCATGGTTCAAAAGCCGCTGTCCTGGCGTGTAATAAATCAGTTTGAACGGCGTGTGTCAAATCGGACGACTCAATGCGAACACACCTCGGCAGAAAACCAACTTTCCAGCAAAGCAAAGAAAGTATATATTTGGTTTGATTGCCTTTCTCACCCAGAGTCGTTGTTGATTGGCCATTTACTTTCAAAGTAAGCCAATATAAAACAAGCTGCGTGTGGGTTAAGACACATACTGCGTTCCAAAATGTTCTATAAGTGTTTCAGTGCAGTTATAAGCTGTAATTAATCTCACGCTTCATTGGCTAATCGCGCAAAGTGTATGGACACAAATTGCAAGATGGGTGTTACACTGTGTAATGCTTCAAACATCCGTTGCCGCAATCGTTGCAAAAAAATTGAAATTTGATTGTATTCGCGCCATGCTTGGCGGCAACAAAAATGTTGCAGCAAAAATGTTTGCGGGCTGATTTCATCTCGTCTGCGATGGATGCATGACTTAATAGTTGAAAGCGCATGCACTGTTTGCCGCTATAGAATTATTATTTTCTTCTTAAATTTTGGTCAACAAAAACTCGTGAATTCCAGGAAGCTGGGTCATGTTTGTCTCTTCCTGTGATTTTGGTAGAAGAAACTGCGGCTGGCTGGTCGGATTTTAAATCACGAAAATCTTTCTTTGACTACAAAAAGGAACTAAAAATACTCCGTGTGCGATACCTACAGAAAAACAAACCCAATTTTGCTTCGTTATAATAATAATAATAATAATCTGTTTAATAAGCCGTATTGCAGTGATGGACTGAATTACACGGTATAAAATAAGTATATATAGACCCAATTACATGGTAAAATATATATAAGCCTAGAACATAAATACATCAATACTTAACTGTTATAAAATTCCTAAATCGTTCAGTACTTGTAATTAATTTGTTAATTGGTTGTGTTCTAAGGTGATAATTATGATCAAAATGTCGAGGTTGCATTCTTACAATATGTGCAAGCAGATTGTAATCAAGTACTTCTTCTTCAGACCTTAATTTACTAATAAATTTAACACAAGAATTATGTCTATATACGGCTACTTAACATTTCCAAACCCGTGTAGGCCAATGCATCTTCGTGAGACACGTATAAGGATAAATTATCCGTAGTGCTCGTTTTTGAATTGATTCAATTAAATCAGATAAATTGATCGACAAAGCTGACCATGCAGGAGAGGCATACTCAATTCGAGATCTGATAAACGAACAATAGATATTGACGAGGTCTGACTGACTTAAACCAGCTTTCTTTAGTTGACGAAGGGCATAAAGTCTAGAATTTGCCTTTTTGATCACACTACGTGACAGTTCCAGGAAAGGTCGTCGGAAAACATCAGGCCCAGTAATTTAAAGGAAGATACTGATTCGACAGGTGTACCAGAAACATGGATCACATTATTACAAGGCAAGCTGTATTTAAGAAAAGATATAACCATTTCTTTGCACTTTTTAGGGTTGAGTTCCATTCCTCGGTTTGAGGCAAAATTAGATATTTCATCTACAGTGACATGCATTAAACTAGGTGAACATCGAGGAATAATCTCTAACACTGTTGTATCGTCAACGAACTTGACACGTCCTTGCCAATCCTTCAGAAGTGGATTTACAAGAATGGCGAAGAGAAGAAGGCCAAGTTTTGTGCCTTGGGGTTATGTGATTTTGCATTTCTCAAATAGTCGTAATATGATTTCCATGACATAAAATAAGCCTGTAATCTGGTAACCGGGCTAGCCCGCCTCATACGAACGGGCCACTAGCCTATCTTGACGCCATTTTATGTTGAACCCCGCTATAACCCCTAGCGGGGTTCAACATAAAATGGCGTCAAAATAGTCGATCTGAAAGACAACTTCAAAGTTCCGCCATTCGACATGCAGAGCGAATCGTCGATGCTAATTTAATCGAACCTGCAACCTTCCCAGAAGTAGACTTCCTGGAAAACGCTCCACGATGTGCCTATAATTATATTGTATTATACTGACACTTTTTAGAAATATGGTGAAAATTCTCTATAGGTGTAAGTATACAATTCATTCTGAAACCATACAAGCTAAGTTTCTAAAGATCCCCTAATTAGTGTTCCAGCTAGCGGGGTTCAACATACCTTAAATGGCGTCAAAACAGTCGATCTGAAAGACAACTTTAATGACTTTCGTAACTCCCTTTGACAGCTTGGCATAGCGGGGTTAATTATATGTTCATTTTATAGATAGATATGCGAGCCCCCGTGTTGATTTCACAAACTGACTACAATAGAACACCGCGAAAAATACTCTGTAATTAAAAAGACGAGACTATATAGCGAAAGGTCTAGTATAACATACAAAGCCGACAACAACTTTGCATACTCTCAAATTAGTGCATACTGCATGCATGGTTACTGAACTAAACAAAATGACAATGTTTCGTCAAAAAAAACGTAGTATAGTTAAGGATGGTTTAAAAACCTCCTTATAACTCTTTGCCTATACCGTATTGTTCGTTCGGCGTTTTCGAACGAAGCAGACTTTAGTAGATTTTACTCTGTCTAACGCCAGATGATTTTACTTGTCAAGTGGAGAGCCCTCGGTAGTGAAAGAGTTAAAGAATTAGTAGAAGCTTTTGAGATACACTTACAAAAACTGTCAGACATTTTCTTAATTTTAGTATTCCGTAGTATATATATAGTTATGCATGCATTATTGCTCAACTATAAAAAAAAAAGAAAATGTCATGATTTTCTAACACTGCCAAGGTCAATCCAAAAAGTGATCAGTTGCAGTGGAATTTGAAATCGAACCTTCGGGATCCTAGCGCGCCGCCCAAAACATGTTTAGCGTTGAGCTTATTCGAGTGCGCAGGAATTGAAGACGAGGTTTATCCAATTTAAGTGAAAACTAAACTCTGCATTACAAGATCATAAAACTGCACTATATGTTATAAATGATCATGCACATTATCAATCTTCTGTAAACTATACAATTCGGTTTTAATTACAACAAGAACAAAGGGCCTTCGCTCGAAAACGTTAGAAACTATACGTTCAATAATTTCGGCAGTATTCAAACCTTACCATATTTCGATTCGTATTTCGACACTATACATTACCTACGCAGCACACCATACTTTTATTTCACTGTATATACATGCAACGCATACATGCAGTAGTGCATGTTCACAAAACAACACTTAATCTGAGACAGTATGTTACTAAATAGGCCATCAGCACAATCCGAAAAACCTTCTAGAAAAAACTTGGAACTGAGGCATGGAAGTAATATTTTCTAAATATCAACGGGCAGTATTTAGTACTCGTATAGTGCGCCTGAAACCAGGTATCATAAAACCTGTTTTAACATGCTGTCCACCGCTAGGATATACTCAGCTATTTCTTGGTATTTCGACATCCTGCACTTCTTGGTATTTGGATATCTTGATAAGGCCTAAATCTACTCTGCATGCAGCCGGGCGCCAAAGCTGCTTTCAAAAAGCTTCCTATAGGCTACAAGTCCCATTAATCCCTAGCAGACATGTTTCATCAAGTCGGTTTATGCGAAAAAGAATCTTGATTATGTAATTTGCTTTAACACGATTGTCACAAGTCTGCCGCTGCCGCAGATTTGTTACAAGTTACAACTAGCGCGTGTGCATGTAATAGACTAAAGTGATTTCTTTGTTGCTTGTTTTAAGTCGGCAGCACAAGCCGCGAAAAAGCTTCCAGAATACCATTTACCATGCTACGGATTAATGGGACTTGCATGTATACACATACAGGAAGCTTTTTGAAAGAAGCTCTGGCACCCTGCAGAGTAGATTGTCAAGACGTCCAAATACCAAGAAGTGCAGGAGGTTGAAATACCAGGAAATATAGCTGAGTATTTTTTATCAACTTCGAGGTTTTTAAATATTTGAGAAACACTCTTCCAAGTGTTTGATATAGCATCTCAAACAAACCAGTATTTAAGAGAAAATTAAAACAAACGTTTGCTTAATTTATAAAAGTTCTTCCTACAATAGCCAAACCACCATCTCGGTGTTAATTTCGTTTTTAAATTTTTGAAATATCAACAATTTTAAGATGCGGATGAGCGAATTTTCCTAGCGGTGAACAACATGCTAAAACAGGTTGTATGACAGTTGGTTTCAGGCTTGTATGGATACACGTTGTTCTATATTACCAAATCTGATGCACGCCATGCACGAGTCGCATGCAAGTTTGTTATAACAACCCGCGCTGGGGCTCTGCACTCCGACAACTTGCTACAAGCTTGATGTTAGTCCCCGAGCCCGGGCGTAGGGCCGAAGGCCCGGAGCCCGGTGAGGGTGCTAATCTCGACATGGGTGGAGTCCACTTTACACGCGAGATGAAAAGCTGAAAGTAATTCTGAAACCTGTTTATATATCTATATATATGTTATCAAATCCACAACTTGCGCAGTTCGGATAGCAGGGTAATGGTAACTAACCTATTAAATTATTCAAGCTCTACTTAAAACTTAAAAGAGAACAACGAAGAAAAGGATAGTGAGAGTCAATTGAGATGGGCTAAGAAACAAACAGCCGATTTAATATATCTTGAAGCGAAACCAGAGAACCTGAAGAAACCAAACGCCGTATGGTAAACAAAAACACGATCTGAATTGCAGTGTTTGTGGTCACTCAGTGGTCTCAAAATCATTTTAAAGTTAACGGTGGGGGATTTGCATTTATTTAGTATTATAAATAATTATATTTATTTAGTATTTATATATTATGTGAACGCCAAGAACGATATACAGTTTCAGTATACCTTGACCTTGTCCTTATGTTGTTTTCAAGTTTTCGCTTAACCTAAAAGCTTCACGTTTTCGTGCTTTCCCATTGCTCGTTCAGACCATAAGTCAGCTTAACTATAGCTAACTTAAAACACTACCTTAAGCTTATGTAGACGTGATGTTTTTCATTGACTTTGCATGCACTTTTTATTATTAAAAATACTCATCATGGGCTTTGTCTATTGGCTTGGCTATATTTCCAAATTTTCGACTGAAACGTTGTCTGTTTAGTACTTCTTTCAGGAATCCGATTCTACTGAATTGTTTTATCTCAGACTCTATTATAAATGTAATTTTTTAATTCTGCCTTTGCAAAACGTGTATACAGCTAAATCAATTAAGGTTGTCCTGGCCAAAGCCAAAAGGCTAAAGCCAAAATTACTATTTAAATAGCGTAGCATACATTTACTATATTTATAGGCCAAAATCATACAAATAAACCAAACTTGCCTCTCTGGGGATTATTAACGAGCATTTTCGCGCTTGGCTTTGACCTTTTGGCTTTAGGCTTTTGGCTTTGGCCAGGACAACCTTAATTGATTTAGTTATATGCATAGGGAAACCATTTAAAGGCTTGCTAAAAATAATCCCTTTTGAAACCTCCTAAAAATAATATATTTTTTTACAACCATGCAGAATTTAATAATGAAATTGGTATGTTCAACTTCATTAAATCAGTTTTATTAGTCATCTTATCCATAAATTATATAATTAACTTGAGGATTTTCATTTGTTTTTATATCTGTTTGTTTTTATATCTGCTTGTTTTTATATTGGCTGTATATCAGGAGTGCTTATTTTAATCAGGGGGTGGGTGGGTGTGTGGGTGGGTGGTTGGTGTTTCAAAAAAGCATGTAAAAGCGGGCGAGGGGTTGTTGCGTTTATGTATTTCTAGTCAAGTTAATAAATGCAATTGACGTACAGGCAAACATTGCTACAACTTGTTCACAGATTTGCTATACAAGTCTAAAGCCAAAAAAGAACTATAATTGTTATCAAGTCTGTGAAATTTCCATTACATGCATGTGTACAGCTTTATTAGTACATGCATGCGCGCGTGCTCTTATATATAACATGCATACACGATTATTCATACTATACTTGTCATACATGATAATTATAAAAACTGAGTATACACTTAAACGTCGTGAAGAAACAGACGTCAGCCACACACTATATATAGAAGAAGGATATAGCCATTGAAGCCAAATAGACTGCGCCACCAGTGAAACTTTTCATTTTGCTACTAGCCGACGGTGCAGTGTATGGTGCATGTAAAGGGTGTTGGCACTTCAAAGCTGGATTGCGTGCACAACCAATTTGCACATCCTTTCATTCGCATCAATGTAACTTTTTCAGTCCCTGTGTCCAGTGTATTGAAACTCCCATTCCTAACCGCTTCGGTCATTTCTGATAAAGTGACATTCACCATTACTGGACGACTGGCTCTTGTAAAGAACGTGGCGCCGGGAGCTTCAAAGGTGTATCGATCAGCTAGGAGTGTCGTAATAGTAACGAAACCCTGAGTTTGTGAGGAAGTTCTGGACGCAAACGCGAACCATGCTAATCCTTCGTTTCGCCATCCTTGTCGCGAGGCGATCTCGTCGATCACGCGGCTTGCGAGGTATCCCAACTTCTCCAGATCATCGGCTTCCAGCTCTTTCCCATAAAAGTCCAATTGAAATTGCGAAAATTCTGTTTGCACTCTGTCGAGACTGACCCATCCATTATTACGGCAAGCTGACAAAATGTCCCATGTTGCTTTCAGACTTGGTGTGAACGTCGATGTGAAGCCGGCCTTAATGGTCCAGAAAACTTTCATCTGGTCAGTGTACAACAAAACTGCAGTACGACCTTAGTTTGACCATGCAGAACTTTTGTAACACGACTTGAGTGACGCAAACGCTTTTTCTTTCAGGGTGCTACAGGTTTTTTGTTTGCCAAGGACGGAGAAGAGGAACCAGTGACATCTCTAAACGAGTGCCATTTATCCACTGCCGTGCCGCTGAACTATATACCAGCTGGAATGGTTCGTGTACAATTTGCAAAACGTCTCGGCGTATTTGATGCCGTAATCTTTGTCACCGTTCTCGTTGCAGGAATACCGTTGCTTTAGACATTGCTGGTACCAGGTGCACTTGGTTCTGTCTGGACTGTAGCACCAGCTTGGTAACGGTGACGACGGAGTAGACGGCGGGTTCTCGTACCGGTTGCATCTACAGTCACTGTAAACAAAGCCAGTCTCTCGCCCATGAGTTTCAAGCATACACTGGTAGTAACAACATGTCGCCGTTCTGTCTACGCACAGATGAGTTTGTTTCGATTTCAGTTGAATGTAAGCATCTGTGAGGCAAGTAGCCCACTGCCAATCGTAATAAGAATAAGATCTCACGCAGAATACGCTTCCAACGGTTCTCGAATTGCATTCTGCGTTACATTCCGTAAATTGCCATGTGATAAGGATAAACAAAACCAAATGGTACACCGTGTTGATTTCACAAACTGCATGACTACAATAGAACACCGCGAAAAATACTCTGTAATTAAAAAGACGAGACTATAGCGAAAGGTCTAGTATAACATACAAAGCCGACAACAACTTTGCATACTCTCAAATTAGTGCATACTGCATGGTTACTGAACTAAACAAAATGACAATGTTTCGTCAAAAAAACCGTAGTATAGTTAAGGATGGTTTAAAAACCTCCTTAACTCTTTGCCTATACCGTATCGTTCGTTCGGCGTTTTCGAAGGAAGCAGACTTTAGTATTTTACTCTGTCTAACGCCAGATGATTTTACTTGTCAAGTGGAGAGCCCTCGGTACACTTACAAAAACTGTCAGACATTTTCTCAATTTTAGTATTCCGTATATAGTATATAGTTATTCATGCATTATTGCTCAACAATAAAAAAAAAAGAAAATATCATTGCCAAGGTCAATCGCCAAGTCAATCCAAAAAGTGATCAATTGCAGTGGAATTTGAAATGCCGCTCAAAATATGTTTAGCGTTGAGCTTATATCGAGTGCGCAGGAATTGAAGACGAGGTTTATCCAATTTAAGTGAAAACTAAACTCCGCATTATAAGAGCATAAAACTGCGCTATATGTTATAAATGATCACATTATCAATCTTCTATAAACTACAATTCGATCGGTTTTAATTACAACAAGAACAAAGGGCTTTCGCTCGAAAACGTTAGAAACTATACGTTCGATAATTTCGGCAGTACTCAAACCTATACCATACCGCAGCACACTATACTTTTATTTCACTATATATACATGCAACGCATACAGTAGCGCATGTTCACAAAATAACACTTAATCTGAGACAGTATACATGTTACTAAATAGGCCATCAGCACAATCCGAAAAAGCTTCTAGAAAATCAAAAATTTGAGAAGTAATATTTTCTAAATATCAACGGGCAGTAGAAGTTGATAAAAATACTCAGCTATTTCTTGGTATTTCGACATCCTGCACTTCTTGGTATTTGGATATCTTGATAAGGCCTAAATCTACTCTGCAGCTGGGCACCAAAGCTTCTTTCAAAAAGCTTCCTATACAAGTCCCATTAATCCCTAGCATGCAGACATGTTTCATCAAGTCAGTTTATGCGAAAAAGAATCTTGATTATGTTTGCTTTAACACGATTGCCACAAGTCTGCGGCTGCCGCAGATTTGTTACAAGTTACAACTAGCGTGTGTGCATGTAATAGACTAAAGTGATTTCTTTGTTGCTTGTTTTAAGTCGGCAGAACAAGCCGCGAAAAAGCTTCTAGAATCCCAAAAACTGATTTCGAAATGATGGTGACTATATTTTCTAAACATCAACGTATATAGTACTCAACACTGAATAAAAGTTAACCACAGTTCACCTTGATCAATCAAAAGTTACAAGCCATCATTTCTTCAAACATGAAAATGCGAAATTCAAAATAAACAAAATTGTGTATATATTGTAATTTTATTTTAATATTACGAGGTTTCCAAAATGTGTTTGGAAAATCAGTTTATTTGAACATGTCACGTGACCATGCAACGCCTTTATAACAAAATAGGCACACTCAGGCGTCCATGTATCTACTGCGTTTAATGTCTATAGATACTATGGTAGAAACAATGATGCCACTGTGTACTTGTAACAACCTTGTATTCACAGCTGAACAAGATTCTGGACAAAATTGATGGAATTGTATCTAGTTGTAACAACCTTGTATTCAGATCTAGAGCTGAACAAGATTTTTGACAAAATTGTCTACTGTATGCTCACAGGCCATGCTGTGTTTTAACTTTCATAAATAACTCAGTCAACTCAGACTCTCAGAGTAAAGCCAGCAAGGCACAGAAGGCTAAGTGCTAACAACTCTACTCATATCTGGCATGAGTCCAAGCGTTGTTCTTCAAGACATATGCATACATGCATGCAGAAAAAGGTACAATAAATGTTTGCACATTCATAACACAGATTTTGCATGACATTCACAGCTGCAGCATACAATTTTACTCCATTAATACTGTATATAGACTTGCCAGTTACTGACATTTGACTATTTGTCATCTACATCGACAATATGTTATTTAATATCATATTTTGCTCGTGGACTACCATAGGTTTTGGGCAATGTTGCTTGACCATGAAGCTAACTTTGTTTTCTTAGAAGAAGGTCATCCATTTCTATTCGGCAACGCACAGTCTTGTCAGTTTACGAAGCCCGACCAGACATGTTGCCTTGTTGGCCATATAAATTGCCTCGTCTGAATATGAAATCGTCCACGCAACGACTCAAAAACTTTGCTTTCGAAAACTTTTATCATTATTCCAACAACGTCTAGTACATCACAATTAATACTTAAAATACTTACTAAATTTGCAAAAACTTCCTCTTGTTGAATATCCCGTTCCTTGTCAAATATCTCGCTCCATGCAACCATGCTATCAACAATGACTTATGAAATACTTGGTGTACAGTAGTTATTTTGGCTTCGGTGGTCTGTCGTGAGTCAATCGTTTTATTTTTGATTGGCTCCGAAGGCATTCTTTTGTTCAGTGCCGGATTTAGGACAGGGCGGACTGGGCAGTCGCCCAGGGGCCCCCACAAAATAATGTTTAAGGGGGGCCTCCACAAACATGTCTTGAAAGTTGAAAAAATAGGTGTTGAAATGAAAGAAATCTTGAGAGCCCAAAATATGAGTCAAAAACAAGACAAAAGATATATGGATGATATATAGGGTCACTTCTTAATAAAAAAGTATATACTATTACGATTATGACAGATTGATGGATGGAGTTGACAAGCTGTTATTGTAAACCTAATCGATTCAGTGTGGGAATTGTGACTTCGAAGTTGTATTAGTTCGTAAAGCAAAATTATCTCGTTCAGAAATAGAATTGATATATTGTGCTGGTCAGTGACCGCCCAGGGGCCCCCACAGTCCTAAATCCGGCGCTGCTTTTGTTAACTTACCTTACATTACATTACATTACATTACATTACATTACACGGACCAGCAATGTATCTACTCGCGCATGCGCAGTAGATACAAAAATGGATTGTAAATTTTGATTGATCAAGGTGAACTTTGATTAACTTTTATTCATATTCAGTGTTATTTGAGTATACTATACTACACGTTGATATTTAGAAAATATAGCTACCATCATTTCCCAAATTTTTGGTTTTCTATATCAGAAGCTTTTCCGGCTTGCGCTTAAAACAAGCAACAAAGAAATCACCTTAGTCTATTACACATGCGAACAAACTATATACATACAACACCTATACAGTATAGTGCATGTTCACAAATAACAATTGATCTGAGACAGTATATTACTAAACAAGATATCAAAGAAATCACACACGCGCTAGTTGTAACAAACATGCGGCACACTTGTGACAATGGTGTTAAATCAGGCACAATCAGGATTTTTTCGCATAAACTGACTTGATGAAACAAGTACCGGTATGCTATAGCCTCCTTCGCAGGCGTTCTTTGCGGGCCTCGATATTTTCGTCCCCCACTAATGCATCAGTCAATTCCAGCTGCGATCATCCCCCCCCGGGACAACCCCCGGGCATTGGTAAATTTTCATTTTTTTCGTGCAAATGCCCGGGGGTAGGGCAAAAAAGGAACAATGCCCCACCCTTGGGACGAAAAAGCAAAACAAATGCCCCACCCCCGGGCCGACAAATTAGTCAATTTCAAAGAATGTACTAAATTAATTACATGCGTTTTAACAATTTATATTTATACCTCTGTTCATTGTTCTTTTGGGGATTTAAAAAAAAACAAAACAAGGAAAACTATCGTGTTCACTTCAGATGAAAACATCGACGAAAGGCTGTGACACACTTGCTAATATTGCAGAAAAACCTTTTATAAACCTTTATAAAAACAAGACAGCCTACCTTTAAATATGTCCACAAGTTTATCTAGGCCTTCTTTCTTCAGCCAAGACACAACAAAGCTCTCGTCCTTGCCGATAAAGTCGTCCATTTTGGCATATAACAAAGGAAACTCGTGGCCGCGGTCTTTTCTCCGTGAGCGACAAATGCCCGGGGGGTAATAACCCGATATTGACAAATGCCCGGCCCCCGGGTGAACACGCAGCTGCAAATGCCCGGCCGTGGGGACAAGTAAGCGTGCAAATGCCCCACACTGTCCCGGGGGGGGATGGTCGCAGCTGGAATTGACTGATGCATAACGCCTGCTCAAATGAGCAACACATTCCGTTCCGAAAGATTGACCAATCAGAGATAGGCTCCTAAAATCTGGGAGGCTGACCTTCACCTTGGCCATATATCCTTAGCTTTGAGCTTTTGTTAACAATCTTAAATTTCTCTTACGCTCTACACTAACTTTCACGCTTATTTCTTTGCATAGGCAGCAAGAACATAGTCGAAACAGTATTCTTCGTAAATTTCGTGAAGTTCTAGGCTAAACTTTTCAAAATATTAGCTTTTGACTAAACAAATTACACATAACAATACCAGCCCATGACGGCTTTATTTAGCACGACAATGGTGTAATTTCATTGGTCCATGTACACAAAAGGAACGGAATGTGTTGCTCGTTTGAGCAGGCGTTAGTGGGGGACGAAAATATCGAGGCACGCAAAGAACGCCTGCGAAGGAGGCTAGGTATGCTACGGATTAATGGACTTGTATACACATACAGGAAGCTTTTTGAAAGAAGCTCTGGCACCCTGCAGAGTAGATTGTCAAGACGTCCAAATATATACCAAGAAGTGCAGGAGGAAGTTGAAATACCAGGAAATAGCTGAGTATTTTTTTATCAACTTCGAGGTTTTTAAATATTTGATGAAACACTCTTTCAAGTGTTTGATATAGCATCTCAAACAAATCAGTATTTAAGAGAAAATTAAAACAAAAGTTTGCTTAATTTATAAAAGTTCTTCCTAAAAAAGCCAAACCACCATCTCGGTGTTAATTTCGTTTTTATATTTTTGAAATATCAACAATTTTAAGATGCGGATGAGTGAATTTTCCTAGCGGTGAACAACATGCTAAAACAGGTTGTATGACAGTTGGTTTCAGGCTTGGATGGATACACGTTGTTCTATATTACCAAATCTGATGCCCACGCCATGCACGAGTCGCATGCAGGTTTGTTATAACAACCCGCGCTGCATGGGCTCGGCACTCCGACAACTTGCTACAAGCTTGATGTTAGTCAAGTTAATAAATGCAATTGACGTACAGGCAAACATTGCTACAACTTGTTCACAGATTTGCTATACAAGTCTAAAGCGAAAAAAGAACTATAATTGTTATCAAGTCTGTGAAATTTCCATTACATGTGTACAGCTTTATTAGTACATGCATGCATGCGCGCGTACTCTTATATATAACATGCATACACGATTATTCATACTACATGTATACTCGTCATACATGATAATTATACAAACTGAGTACAGATTTTGAAGAAAAAAATTACCGTACACTTAAACGTCGTAAAGAAACGGACGTCAGCCACACACAGCCCTATATAGAAGAAGGATAGTCATCGAAGCCAAATAGACTGCGCCACCAGTGAAACTTTTCATCTTGCTACTAGTCGACGGTGGTGTAGAGAGTGTAAAGGGTGTTGACACTTCAAAGCTGGATTGCGTGCACAACCAATTTGCACATCCTTTCATTCGCATCAATGCAACTTTTTCAGTCCCGGTGTCCAGTATATTGAAACTCCCATTCCTAACCGCTTCGGTCATTTCTGATAAAGTGACATTCACCATTACTGGACGACTGGGTCTTGTAAAGAACGTGGCGCCGGGAGCTTCAAAGGTGTATCGATCAGCTAGGAGTGTCGTAATAGTAACGAAACCCTGAGTTTGTGAGGAAGTTCTGGACGCAAACGCGAACCATGCCAATCCTTCGTTTCGCCATCCTTGTCGCGAGGCGATCTCGTCGATCACGCGGCTTGCGAGGTATCCCAACTTTTCCAGATCATCGGCTTCCAGCTCTTTCCCATAAAAGTCGAATTGAAATTGCGAAAATTCTGTTTGCACGCTGTCGAGACTGACCGATCCATTATTACGTCAAGCTGACAAAATGTCCCATGTAGCTTTCAGACTTGGTGTGAACGTCGATGTCAAGCCAGCCTTAATGGTCCAGAAAACTTTCATCTGGTCAGTGAACAACAAACTGCAGTACGATGTCTTAGTTTGACCAGAACTTTTGTAACACGACTTGAGTGACACAAACGCTTTTTCTTTCAGAATGCTACAGCTTTTTGTTTGCCAAGGTCGGAGAAGAGGAACCAGTGAAATCTGTAAACATTCTCGAGTGCCATTTATCCACTGCCGTGCCGCTGAACTATACCAGCTGGAATGGTTCGTGTACAATTTGCAAAACGTCTCGGCGTATTTGACGCCGTAATCTTTGTCACCGTTCTCGTTGCAGGAATACTGTTGCTTTAGACATTGCTGGTACCAGGTGCACTTGGTTCTGTCTGGACTGTAGCACCAGCTTGGTAACGGTGACGACGGAGTAGACGGCGGGTTCTCGTACCGGTTGCATCTACAGTCACTGTAAACATAGCCAGACTCTCGCCTGTGAGTTTCAAGCATACACTGGTAGTAACAATATCTCGCCGTTCTGTCTACGCACAGATGAGTTTGTTTCGATTTCAGTTGAATGTAAGCATCTGTGAGGCAAGTAGCCCACTGCCAATCGTAATAAGAATAAGATTTCACGCAGAATACGCTTCCAACGTTTCTCGAATTGCATTCTGCGTTACATTCCGTAAATTGCCATGTGGTAAGGATGAACAAAACCAAATGGTACAGTTGCATGGTTCAAAAGCCGCTGTCCTGGCGTGTTTTCGGCAAATAAATCAGTTTGAACCGCGTGTGTCGAATCGGACAACTCAATGCGAACACACCTCGGCTGAAAACCAACTTTCCAGCAAATTAAGCAAAGAAAGTATATATTTGGTTTGTTGAACTTTCTCACCCAGAGTCGTTGTTGATTGGCCATTTAGTTTCAAAGTAAGCCAATAGAAAACAAACTGCGTGTGAGTTAAGACACATACTGCGTTCCAGAATGTTCTAATAAAGGCGTGTTTACATAGCCTGCGCCGCAGACGTCTAAACCCCTGGTTAAATCCGTCTGCGAATTAGCGACAGAATTCGTGTTCTGATCTCCCGTTGAGTACCTGAATATGCGTACTAGATCATGATTGGCTCGTGCTGAAAACTTAACCTTAGATCGCTTCTGATTGGGTACTATTCTAAGCGCCACTTCCAGCGAGCGTTTTGTAATGACGGCTACACTGCAAAAAATTTAAATCTAGGATAGATTTTTTTTCTAGTTTTAAGATTAATTTTCTTATTTTAAGAATTTAATTCTTGATAAGAAAAGTAAGCTAGATTTTATTTCTTATTTCAAGAATTTAGTTCTTGTACCAAGACAAAAAATCTTAACGAGAAAATCAAGGTAGAACGTTTTTCTTGTTTTAAGATTTTATTTCTTGTTCAAAAATATAATCTTGTTTTAAGATTTTAATTCTTGGTACAACACGGTTATAGAAGACAAATATTGCCAACGATTTTTTATTCAGATCATTTATTATTTTTCAGTAGCTATACTTGGCCGCATTTGATTTGAACTTGTATATTTTAATCATGCTACTGAGGGACAACTTCATTCGATCATGATATACAAGTTATGTGTTTAGAAAAGCTTAAAAGTGCAAGGGATTTTCTCCTGTAACATGCTGCTTAATTATGTCCCTTAAATCATACTTCAGTGGAATATAAAGTCCACTAACTGTCCTTTGTATGAAGTAAACATTATAATCCAGAATTAGATTAAAGTGGCAGAATTCGGTCACATTAGACTCAGGCTCTTCAACGTCATATGCCATAAGATTGACATCAAACTCTACAGTTCTAAATGTAGTATATTCAAAAAGAATTTCTTCATCCGCCAACCAGATACACTCCAGTTTTCCAAATACAGGCATTTTGTCTACAAAGGTTGCATCAACTGCAAGGATACACAAGCCATAAGATATATACTTGGTACCATACAGTCTAATCCACTTTTCATTAAAGCATTTGATGAATTAGAGAACTTTCGCCAAGAATAAACTTGAACAGATATGTAGACATATTTTTTTATGATAGGGATTATACTGTTTTATTTTAGTAAATAGGTTTACTAATGAGTTGTTGGTATGGATAATTTCTATGTAAATTAGTTATAGTTGAATGCAAAGAATATTTTTTATTTGAGCTCTTATTAATTGTTTATAGACACTTTAAAGGCAACACAATCTTTTCATTTAATATGTTGTCAAATAATGGTTGGTAAAATCTTTTAATTTGTAAATATTACTTAGGATACAAGAGAAACCAGGATGTTTTGCAGTGCTTGCATTGTGATATATGCAGGCATGGAAGAAATAAATCTTGCTTTCTAGAATATTTTTCTTGATTTAGTAAGAATTTTTGTCTTGATTTAAGCAAATTGTTCTTAGAAAATAAATCTTATGCGTAAGAATTTTTTTCTTATCTAGGCTAGAAAGATGTTCTTGATTTAAGAAAATATTTCTTGATTTAAGATTATTTTTCTTACCAAGAAATCTTGTTAAGAAAAATTATCCTCTCTACGGGACAAGAAAATATTTCTTAATTTAAGAAATATTTTCTTAAAACAAGTTTTTTTTTCTTAAAATAAGAATTTCATTTTTTGCAGTGTACATATAGGGCGCGGGTTAAAGCTTGTCAATTGTGGAAGCAAGATGGCTAGTAATTTCAGAACTACGCATCGTTGAAGTATGTTGTGTACGTATGGTGTTAGATGTTGAATGAGCTTTCGTTTGATGTATAGTTCAAGATTCTGCGTTTTGTAAAACTTGTTAAAATGTCCAAAATGTGCGACATAATACTAGTATTTCTCGCTGCTCGAAATAATATTTTAAAAATGTAGATATAGAGTATAGTCTAAAGATGACATTTAACACCAAGACAAATATTCACGCAATAAACCAAAATGACAATGAAATCCGATTTTTAAATTATTTCCCGTTTAGCTAGAAACTTAAAATTTCTACCCCGAATAGCACTTTTCAATAGCTTCTGCTTGATATGTATCTCAATGTTGTGCGTTAACACTTTGAAGCCTGACGACGACGACGAGTCTTTAGTATTTTATTCTGGCTAACGCCAGACGGTTTTATTCACCACAGGGAGAGGTCAAGTATTTCAAAAGAAAACTAAAGTTGAGTGTTCTATAACACTTGTGACAAGTCAATTTCCTGTCTATTTGTAATATTATTTCGAGCAGCGAGAAATATTATATTATGTCGCACATTTTAACAAGTTTTACAAAACGCAGAATCTTGAACTATGCATCAAACGAAAGCTCATTCAACATCTAATACCATACGTACACAACATACTTCAACGATGCGTAGTTTTGAAATTACTAGCCATCTTGCTTCCACAATAGGGGAGTTCAAGGTTTATTTCGCCATATTGCAGGGGGTGCAAAACCATTGGGGCGAGCGCGCGGCCATGCCTATTTATCCTAGTTGTTAAAATCATGGCGAAACTTGCGAAGCAAGAAGATATCGCTTCGGTTTTTGTCGAATTCGTCTTTAATCGTTGTTTGGATCACTTTCCTGTGAGCTGGTATGTTCATTCTTTTATTTTAGACCATTATCGCTGATAACCAACGCGTTGAAACGCTATAATACGAAAGTTTCCTCAACTGAGGGGTCGCTGCGCCATTGTGGCAGACACGGGACGCGGCTGTTTGTCGATTTTAGCAGAGACAAAACGCCTCGCTCACTCTCGCTGTATAGTGGGATACTGCGATAACAACAAACGCAGTCCAGAATGTTGGGTGAAGAGGTGTTATCTTAAAATTTTGGAACTTGGCGTAAGCAAACATTTGTCTAGAATATCCGTATTTTCCGCTTGTTTATCAGCCTTCAATGCCAAATATGGTGTCAAATTTCCCAAATAAAATTGCTTCGTTCTTCAAAAGAATTACACGTTTAACTCGACAAAAATACAATCAATATGTACGATTCTATCTTTATACTTAATAGTTAGATCTAGACTTAAACTGCATTTATAAATATTTAATACTAGAAGTAAACACGCGTAACCCGAAACGTATCCCTTTCCTGCGAGGAGATATACATAATACACTTCGTTTGATATTAACGAGAAAGAGGATATTTCAGACTTCAGATGACGAAGATGAACCTCTGGTTACTTACGTTACTATACGCTTAAAGTTCGAGTGATTTACAAGAGAGTTGGAGCTAAAGTTTTACATTGCGTTGCTGAAATCGTCACTCAGTCGTGCCCGTCAAACAGCGCAGCCACCCCTCAGTTGAGGAAACTTTCGTATTATAGCGTTTCTACGCGTTGGTTATCAGCGATAATGGTCTAAAATCAAAGAACGAACATACTAGCTCACAGAAAAGCGATCCAAACGACGATTAAGGACGAATTCGACAAAAACCGAAGCGATATCCTTCTTGCTTCGCAAGTTTCGCCATGATTTTAACAAGGATAAATAGTCATGGCCGCGCGCTCGCCCCATTGGTTTTGCACCCCCTGCAATATGGCGAAATAAACCTTGAACTCCCCTATTAACAAGCTTTAACCCGCTCACCCAATCAGAAGTGATGTAAGATTAAGTTTTCAGCACGAGCCAATCATGATCTAGTACTCATATTCAAGTACTCAACGGGAGATCGGAACAAGAATTCTGTAGTGACCTGTAATTCTGTATATTATATATAGCCAATACTTTAAATTAGATTATTGAGCAATACACTCTTATCTGATATATGACACTTCAATGTACGTAAACAATTTGGTATGTAGTTCCTCTCAGCATGTTGAATCATAGTTTAGGATGTTGTTCTATCTTCGTATACGTAAATAGTAAAATATGTTGTTCCTTTTAGTGTAGGATTCTCTTGTAAGTTCTTCCTGTCTTGTATTCCCTTTACGTCAATCGTAGACATAGGGGGCTTTCCAATTACACGGTTAGACCGGTCAGTCCGGTCAAATGGAACACGATTCGTTTGAGAAGGACGGTCTGACTGGGAAATTTGGTCCTAATCAAAAGCAAGTCCATTCTGGCCGGACTGGCGCGGCCATGCCTATTTATCCTTGTTAAAATCATGGCGAAACATGCGAAGCAAGAAGGATATCGCTTCGGTTTTTATCGAATTCGTCTTTAATCGTTGTTTGGATCACTTTCCTGTGAGCTGGTATGTTCGTTCTTTGATTTTAGACCATTATCGCTGATAACCAACGCGTAGAAACGCTATAATACGAAAGTTTCCTCAACTGAGGGCCGGGGCGGCCGCGCTGTTATGACGGGCACGACTGAGTGACGATTTCAGCAACGCAATGTAAAACTTTAGCTCCAACTCTCTTGTAAATCACTCGAACTTCAAGCATATAGTAACGTAAGTAACCATAGGTTCATCTTCGTCATCTGAAGTCTGAAATATCCCCTTTCTCGTTATCAAACGAAGTGTATTATGTATATTCGAGTGTAGAATATATACATTTTAAGACCAAACCGGGACCAGTTGCGAAAAATGCAACTACACAGGCCTCTCCGGCAGAGGAGAGGCCAGTACTACAGTCTCCTTGGTCTTAAAATGTATATATTCTACACTCGAATATTCCTTCACCCAAAAATCCTTAGAACATGCTATGTAATCGAGTGAAATGCCCAATATCACTTATAAATTAAGAATTAAGAATTTCAGCTCATAAACTACCTGTTGAAACTGGTCGATACGGAAATGTTTCATACAGTGAAAGATTATGCAAACATTGTGATCTAAATGAGATTGGGAACGAACAACACCTTTTAATGTCATGCAGAAACACAAAGTTCGCCGATCTTAGAGTTAATTTTATGGAAAGTCTCTGTAAAATAAATAACTCATTTTCTAAATTTAGCTATCAAGACCTTTTCATGTATGTCATTGCTAATGCAAGACAAAACAATTCACTTTGGTAGCTAAATAGTAAATACTGTTTTAATGTTTTAACAAGTTTTGAAAGTTTATAGTTGAGCACGTAGTCTAGTTTATATGTTATATGTATGTATCTTATATACCAAATCTGGTATTAATGTTATTTGAATAAAGCCACTTATAATGTATTATGTATACGCGTGTTTACTTCTAATATATATACACGTTATTAACTGGCATATACAGGGCAAAATATAGTTAAATGCAGTTTAAGTCTAGATCTAACTATTATTTGTATAAATATAGAATCGTACATATTGATTGTATTTTTGTCGAATTAAACGTGTAATTATTTTGAAGAACGAAGCAATTTTATTTGGGAAATTTGACACCACTGGCATTGAAGGCTGATATAAAACAAACGGAAAATACGGATATTCTAGACAAATGTTTGCTTACGCCAAGTTTGTGCCGAAATCTGGTGATTTGGCCGCTTATTAAGAATCAAAATTTTAAGATAATACCTCTTCACCCAACATTCTGGACTGCGTTTGTTGTTTCGCAGTATCCCACTATACAGCGAGGCGCGTCCCGTGTCTGCCACAATGGCGCAACGACCACTCAGTTGAGGAAACTTTCGTATTATAGCGTTTCTACGCGTTGGTTATCAGCGATAATGGTCTAAAATCAAAGAACGAACATACCAGCTCACAGGAAAGTGATCCAAACAACGATTAAAGACGAATTCGACAAAAACCGAAGCGATATCCTTCTTGCTTCGCAAGTTTCGCCATGATTTTAACAAGGATAAATAGGCATGGCCGCGCGCTCGCCCCAATGGTTTTGCACCCCTTGCAATATGGCGAAATAAACCTTGAACTCCCCTATTACTCTGGCGCTGAAAAGCGACGCATACATCACTATTTCTATGTAAGCTGTTCGTGAAAGTGGCCGCTTTCCCCCCGGTTTTTAGTGAATAGATCAAAGGCTCAAAGCTTTGTATATCGGTTATTAAATTAACCATACCTCGACTAGATCTGTCGGTCGGTTGCCGTTTTGGAAGGTTACGCTGTCTGCGCCGCTATTGCGTACTATGAGATTGCGCGCTATCGGGTTTCGCTTATGTTGCATACCTTGTCTGTCATCAATCATGTGTTGCGTGCAGCGCAGCATGTCTCCTTTGGTTTAACCTTGGTTATTTCATAACCCCATTAAATATATCCCGCGGTGCGTAGAAATAAGACACAATGTTGCGATATATAATCGATTATAATATATAGTGATTTTTTGGTATTTTCTGGTCAATTTATCGACTCTCGACTTCAACCCTCGACTCTCGACTTCGACTCTCGACTCAGTAAATTAGTAATTTACTCTGTAATTAATCTCACGCCGGGGAATATTTTCAAAAATGCAATTAACTTGTCTCGCAACGGCTAAATCTCTTACATCACAGTTGTACGAGAATGAACGCATTCTCGTCCCCAGAGCCTCTCCCGTGCTGGCGCGCTGAAAAGGCTCTGGGAATCGAAACCGGAACACCAAGATTCTTTGGTGTTCTTTCTAAAGCGCATGCGTTTAAGTTCGCGGTTTGGGAGTTGGACACGAGATCATCGGCAGTTGTTTGCAATATAATTTCCCTTTCGTTTTCGATTCTGGCGGTTTGGCTGTCTCGTATTGACTCGTTTGACTTTGGAACAATTCTGATTGTGGTATATTCCGTTCGAAGAAGGTCCCTGCTGAGTGTAGCTCATCGCCGCGTTTATTCGGCGGGGGAAAAGGCATTAAAATTTACGAGTTCGCTTCAGAGCTTGGCAAATACTAGAGCCGCGTCGGAATTTCTTCGTATTTACGGCTTCTTTTAGTGAAGGTAGTTCTCTTTAATATGTTGCACCGTTCGTTTATATTTGACGTGTATATTTCAATGAGATTCTTATTAATATGTACCATGCACGAACAGCCAGCAGTGTGCTGTGAGTCTGTGACTGCTGTCTAATATCGTCTATCGCCTATCGATTTCAAATTGCTGTCTGTCTTCTGTGTTTGATTTAATTATATAAATAATGGGAAACGGGTTGATAGCTTTGAAAAATGTTCGATTAAATTGTTCGGATTAGAACTATGATTAGAATCGTGCTTCGTTGTCAGTTTTCGTGTCTCAAATACTGTTTTCTGGGGACGAGAATGGTATGAACGTTACTTACACTATGTGCAATGTCATCAACCTCGTACCCAGGATCGGATCTTATGGACGGGGGAGCGGAGGTAAGACCCTGGGTACGAGGTTGGTGCAATGCTTGTTGCAACTTGGGTCGCAATTAAGGTGACCGAAGAAGACTGAAACGGTTTACACAAAGCCTCCTTTCATTGGCTAATCGCGCAAAGTGTATCGACACAAATTGCAAAAGGGGTGTTACACTGTGTAATGCTTCAAACATGCGTTGCCACAATCGTTGCAAAAAATTGAAACTTGATTGTATTCGCGCCATGCTTGGCTGCAACAAAAATGTTGCGCGACTTGGTGATTGCAAGGTATGTTACACAATAGGGACAAAATAAGCCTCCGCTTAAATAGGCCGCGAACAGCTCGTATAAACGGTCAATTCTTGAATAAGCCGCGGCTTATTTTGGACTAGCTTCACCCTGGGATTATTTTAGTCGCGGCTTACTGATAACATGACCGTTTATACGAGCTGTTCGCGACTTATCTCCGCCACATTTAACAGAATTGTTTAAACTAAAAGAGAAGCGTTATGACTTGCGCAATGCAGATTTTGAATTACCCATATTTAACAATGTAAGATATGGGAAACATTCACGGAGATACTTTGGACCTTATTTGTGGTCCAAGTTGGAAAAGGAAGACAGAGATAACGTAAGCTTAAAATCCTTTAGAAAAAATATGAGGGAAAAAGATTTAGAAAGTATTTTAGATAGTGGATGTAAGAACTGTGGACTGTGCTCAAAATAAAAAGAACACTTTTTTAAGATTATTTAAGTAACTTGGTAGAAATATTTATTTTATTATTATAATTTTTTCATGATGTAAATAATGTAGTTATACTGTAATATATGTTGTAGTATATAAATTCTTATCATGTAATTTTAAATTGTAATGGTTAAATAGTGTCCCCAATTAACTAGTACAGCTAAATACATTGACACTGAAATAAAGTTTATTATTATTATTATTATTATAATTATTATTATTATTATTATTATTATTATTATTATTTTTATTATTATTATTATTATTATTATTATTATTATTATTACTATTATTATTATTATTATTATTATTATTATTATTTATTAATTAGTCGCGGCTTATTTTGCCCCGTATAAAAGGCCCTATTGTAATCTCTCTTGTGTCCACTGATCTTTACATAAACTGGATACTAGGTCATTCCCTATGACCAGCAGTCAAACATTTCGTGCCAGTCGCCGCCATCTGACGTAGTGGAACATGACGCATTGCGGCCTTAGAACTTGTTCCCAATCCCAAAGTTGACTGGCAAAATCAATCTTGACGTCAGTACGGTCAGATTAACCGGGGGGTAGATTATTAAGTACTTCTGTTCTGGGGAAGTCGAAAAAGCCGTAAAGCAAACAACAGATGGATACCGGTTTAGTTTTCACTGTCCAACAACAAATAAAGTCAAAACATGGCAAGTTTACAACACGAAATATTGTTAAAGCATTTGGCCACGTGATCGAAATCCTCTTAAAATAGCAGGTGTGGTGTTTCAAAGTAAAATTTTGGAATTTTCATTTTCAAAGCTTGCATTGTCTTAGAGAAAATTGCGATATTGTAGCTGGTCACGTGATTAAAATAAAGTTTTTATACATGTACAAAATTGTCTTCAAACGCAAAGCCGTTGCGCTTAAATCACAAGAAACATGTAACTGGACGGTTTGATATTGTTAATTATGTCAATTATGTTTCACAGTATCTAAGTGTATTTTGTTTTTGGCCGCCATGTTGGATGACAAATTTGTGTCATCCAACATGGCGGCCAAAAACAAAATGTGTTTTGATCATGTTAAACGTTATTTATTCTTGCTAAAAGTTGCCATGCACGATATCAAACCGTTTCCTACATGTTGCTTGGAATTTGATTGTAAAAATTTGCTTTTTAATAAATTTTTGCACATGTTTGAAAATTTTATTTTGTCACGTGATCAGCTACAATACCCCCGTTTTCTTTCAGACAATGCAAGTTTTGATACAAAAAAACCCAGAAATTTTCCTTTAAACACCACTCTATATCCGTTTTATAGAGTTATAATTCCATACCTGCTATTTTAAGAGGATTGAGACCACGTGATTTATTCAGTGCAAGTCGCCTATTAGCGTTTTAAACTGTAGACTGACAGCCGAAAGCTCGTTACAATAAAAGTTTTGATCAGAGAACGTTTTGTCTAGTATTATTTAAGTAGCACTTCTTGTGTTATTACATTTGTTTAAATCTTATTTAAATAACACTTTTTGTCCGTTTTTCAATCTTCGAAAGTTTATGAACTTTGGTAGCCATCTTACTTAGGTAGTGGTCACGTCATCATACAGCTGGCACGCTAAATTCTGCCCCATGTCCCACCCAGTTATATTGAGATCACAGGGAGCCCAGACAAATAGTACGAACACGCAATATAAACAAGTTGTATACTGTATAAGTAAAATTATAGTAATAAACAAAACTAACTAAAAGAATATTAAAGTTTGCTTACCGTGTAGCTAATGTTGTTATGAAGTCGTTCTATTGTGCATTCATCCTCTCATTCTTCAAATCCGAAGTGCTGAAATTTCGACCAACCCGTTTTGGGATACAGCCAGAATTAAATAGAAGGGTGTACACTTTGATCCTGGACTCGCACGACCGCTCGACAACCGGTAGCCAAAATTCGACGTTAATTCGACACCGTGATTCAACAACTTTTGACACCGAACGCAAACTGTTACTTCAGGTCAGCGATCGCATTTGAAATTGTGTAATCTGATTGGTCAATTGTTACCACGGAGCCAATCAGATTACACAATTTCAAATGCGATCGCTGACCTGAAGTAACAGTTTGCGTTTGGTGTCAAAAGTTGTGGAATCACGGTGTTGGAGAAAGACAAAATTCGAATAGTTTGGGGGTTTTCTGAGACACTGTGAAAAGCGTGTTGAATATAAATAGCTAATTACCTGGGAAGGAAAATGTCTTGTCTTTGCTTGGATGAAGTTCCGGGACGAGACGGTTCCATTAACGTCGAATTTTGGCTACCGGTTGTCGAGCGGTCGTGCGAGTCCAGGATCAAAGTGTACACCCTTCTATTTAATTCTGGCTGTATCCCAAAACGGGTTGGTCGAAATTTCAGCACTTCGGATTTGAAGAATGAGAGCATGAATGCACAATACAACGACTTCATAACAACATTAGCTACACGGTTAGCAAACTTTAATATTTTTTTAGTTAGTTTCGTTCATAATTTTACTTATATACAACTTGTTTATATTGCGTGTTCGTACTATTTGTCTGGGCTCCCTGCGTTGAGATCAGTGCTTGTGTCGCAACAAAATTGCGAGACAAGTTGTACGAAAAATTGCATAGCTAATTTTAATAAATAAATACTAGACAACAATTGTGCAAGTTTACATGAAATAAATATGCAATATCACACACAAAAAAGATTAAATAAGTTATACGTTCACAAAATTAAATAAAGTTAAAAATATATCTCTTCATAAATGTTCTTTTAAATGGTTAACTTAAGTTTACTTAATTTTGGAAGAATATATTCATGTCACTCCGCGATATTCTCCCTCGTTTTAGAGGTACTGTACATATAAAAGATTAGAGAGAGATCGATGACTCTAAATATAGTAAGGTTTGAGTACTGCTGAAATTATTGAACGTAGATTTCTATCGTTTCGAGCGAAGGCCCTTCTTATCAACTCTGTTTGTTATTATTGTAAGTAATAGCATAACATATAGGTTGATTAGTGATTAAATATGCACCCGAAAGCCGAGGGACTTTTACTAAACCTCCCGAGGCTTGAGGGACATTTAATCACTAATCAACCAATATGTTATGCTATCACTTTGTAATATTACGGTTACCGAGGAAGAAGGAGAGTAAAAGTCCCGAGGGCGAAGATCTGGCATAAAACCGACATCCAAACGTGGCCATCTATCGTGTGTGTAAAGGCAGACAATTTTTTACGGTAACTATCTTTATTTGAAATGCAATAGCCATTTATATATCTATATATCTGTAAATATATTACAAGCGCTTTTAAATAACAATACATGTATATGATCGGTTCAATGGTTACAATTGGCCTAATGCAAATTCACGCACATAAACTAATATTAGATAGTTGTCTATAAAAACAACAACAGTGTAAAGACATGCGCATGCATTGATTTAGTAATTAGTCCCACATTTTATGTTCTGGGCAAACTGTAATAACTTCTTGAGATAACAAACCAGTAACACAATGAAAGTTTGCCTTTCGTTTAGGGCGCTGCCGCCACAAGCGGGTTCAGCGAACCTACTTCGAGATAGGCAAACACTTGTCTATACTTCTCGATTGGGGGCGCTACCAGTGTACTCTACTCGAAATGTTTTAGGCAAGGTCCCGTTGCATTGGGCAATGATATTGCGTATTGTAAATTCACGGGAATCGTACCTTGTGCATAAACATTAGGTATGATTAGTTACTAATCGTACCTGATGCATAAAGATTAGGTATGATTAGTTACTAATCGTACCTCATATTTATGCATCGGGTTATTTCGATATTAAATGTGCGATATTACGTCAGTTATAAGCGCATAGGTTTAGTGACACCTAGATTTATACCTCCCTTTACAATGTTGACTAGGAAATGACCGGGGGAACATAAAAAGGAAAGTGCATCCTCGTACCCACAGAATCTGGGTGCTAACAAACTTTTCTTGTCAGGGTCGGGTGGTTATTTTGAAAATTGTCGCAGTACCTTGGGTGCAAGAATAAAATATCGAGGAAAGCTCATTGCGAAAATTAAACACTCAATGGAGAACAATCTGGTATTAGTGAAGCAACAATTCTGAACTTCGACCGAAAGTCTTCCGTCGTTCAATCCGACGAGCAGCAAATTTAAAGAGATTTTATTCTTCGAACAGATTTCTACAGTCATCAGTGATCTGATAAATTATAGCCGCCTGAAGATGGAACAGAGAGTTTCAAATTTTACTGTACGCGGGTTTAAATTCCCTCACTATCAAGACTATGCGAAATTCACAAATTCTATTGGTTAACAATCGCTTGAACCTCCATTCGAAAGAAAGTGGAAATTATCGCACTGCATCTCTTGCAACGGCCAACACTCGCCGAGAATACATATACCAATTCAATTAACACCTTGGGCTTGCAGCTGTCAACAAAGCTTTAGATTCTTATTCTGTGCTTTAGAAATTCCAAGAGGTTAGTTCATTACATTTACTATTTTAAATCGCATCAATGCAACAGTTTCGTGCCGTTTCGTGCAGCGGCGGGTGTATAAAGTAGGCACTTATATTTGAATTGTATTGCTGATTTTTAAAACGCTAACCTTTTAATAACATTCATCATAAAAGGAGCCACAAGTTCATGTTATCAACTGTTATTTGTTAGCCTCAGTTTCATTAAAGTTGTCTATCAGTATTCAGTATCGCGTATTCGCGTTTTACTTACTCGTGTTGACATTTTACAGTATTAATATATCGCTCGCTGCATGAACGTTGTTGCTTGTTCAATGTTTTTCTTGTCACTCGTGTCTGTATTAATAATGCAAACAGAACTTACCACTCAACCAGCGCGAATGTTACCGTTCTATGTTTCCTAAATTATGGAAAATACTTCGTTATGAACGTTAAATTTCGAAAGATCCAAATTATTGCATGACCACCGTTCAAATAGTATATTTTAGTAAATATGTTTATATTTCGCTTCAGTCAACATCGTTCTTGAGACTTTATAAACAGCTCAGGCACATTTGTATTACCTTTAAATATTACTTTTCTCCTGTATTCCTTCAGAGTTTACTGATACTGTCTACTCTTTGTTTTTTAGGCAAACATTTCGTACAAACAACGCGCAACGAAACGCTTGAAAACATTGACAGTTGGCACAATATTAAAAACAACAAAGGCGAAGCGGCGGGACACAAATGACAAATCACACAAAACGGCTAACGAAAAATTGACGGTGTATGAAGGCGCTAATAAACTGAAGAGATTTACGTCTTATTTTACTATTCCAAAGAGCCAATCGAGACCTTCAAGTTCAGGACGGCGAATTCTGTTTCTACATGTACACACGGTTTTACAGTATTGCATAACACTGAGGAAACCGACGTGAATAAACATCGATTTAGGCATGCAGTCTGGCTTTCTTGAGAATTATTAACATACACCTTGTCTTGTCACAATAAAATAATCACATAAAAACATTGTCTTTGTGTGATTCAGTTTAGCCACGTTTCTAAATAACCCACCCCCAGTAAGTTATATTTTTGCCCTCGAAACACGTGACCAGCCTAAACCAGGGTCTTTTCGCAGCGGTGGGCGGGGGCGGGGAAGCGGAGATAAGACCCTGGGTACGAGGATGCGGAAAGTGTTGCTTTTTAAGTTGAAGTGTCCCAACACTTTTACACTTTTATTGTCTGCGGAAGCCGTTTTAGTTTATAGAATAAAAGTGGTTATCTAGTAGACTTTTATTTAAAAAATAGTAACATTTGACGGAAATGTTTACAAATAATTGTTTAGAGAATTATTAAGAGAACTTTCAAGCCATTAAATGATCGGTTTTGGTTCTTTAAAAGTCAATTTATTCGTCAAGGCATCTTTTCTTGTATTTTGCAAACATGTTTTAATTTAACGGTAAGTTTATCTCAAACAAAGTTTACATATATACTTATACAACGAAACAATTTCGCGTTTCTTTTAGTATGTGTAGAGTAAAACTTGTGCAATAATTTACTTCGCGTGTTAGCGATAAAGCTATTATAGGTAGCAAGTATTTTACTATTTTAACAAGTACTCTATAATATGCGTGATGCTTATTTTATTACAAGAAACCAATATTGAAGAAATGATATTCGGTTAAAAAGTCTGAAATTCTAAACGTTTATAGACGTTCATTGAAGACAAGTAATTGACAAAACTTATCAAAAATTTATTGTTTCGGGTTTTATTACCAATAGTAATAAGTACGGTACTACCGATATACACCGTGATAAAACGCGAAAGATTTGCGGCAACTTATAATTATATGAAATTTAACCTTAAACAACAGTTGTGATGACAAATGTCACGGTGCTAACAACGGTTCCCACTTAATACTGTTGAAGTTATTTCGTCAGTTCAGCCTTCGTTTACAAAAAATTTACAGTGCAGCTGATTGCAAGTGCTACTTGCATTGTATACTTCTCGATTGAATCTCTTAACTAGAATTGGACTAACAAAATAAAGGTATTTACAGGTAATGCGGACACGCAATTCCCACTTCCGCAGTATAAAAGCCGATATATATAGTAATGACGATATAATGATCAAGTTATTTATACATGTTTAGCGGGAATCGTTGTGAAAAACGTATTTTAAAAGCGTCAGTTGTAAACTGCATCATTTCCCATATTGAAAACCATCATACAACAAAGCTGGTGTATAGAAAAAGTCATTTTAGTCAACAATCTTCGTTCTATAACATGTTTTTAGTGGAAATCGTAGTTGAAACCGTTGTGCCGGTTGTGGGAACCGTTGGGAAATCAGTCGCACCGCAGGTGGCCATTTTGACTCTAAAATCTCATGTTGCCTTGCCGATGTTACTCATAAGCAGCGTTGTAAAGCCCGTTTTCCAGTCATCGCTGAAACAGGCTCGCAGCGAGCTGCGAGTACTTGCATCTAATTAAAATGACTCAGAGTGAAAAAACAAGCTGTGCGAGTTATTTTTAATTAGATGCAAGTACTTTCTGCGAGATGCGAGCCAGTTCCTGCGATGACTGGAAAAGAGGCTTAAGCCTACTGTAAGATTGACACCCTGCTTATACTGATTCGAGAAAGTGGGATAAGAAACTTGAGCAACATATACTACCCAAGTGCTCATGAGGGACAGCAATGCTGTAGGATATTTATAGTGGGACAGTTTCGGGGCAGTTGCGAGCACTTTGTTGGTGAATCTACTGTAGTATAAGCTTTAATCATTTTCCCGTTGTACTTGTTTCTCCTCTTCCTCTCCCCACTCAACTATATCTTACACCTAGCCCCCAGGACTCCAAATTGGAAATAGAAGGCCTAGGTCTAAGCTGAGTTTAGTGATCTAACCAAATTTAAAAGCTCGTTGACAAAAGCGATCATGATCAATACCACAGACTTAGATACCTGTTTTAGCAAGCTCCGAGAACGGTGGTGGACTGAATGGTGATTTGGCTTTAGTGTCTTCTTTTCTTTGCATCATGGAGAATTGCACTGAAAATGTAATACAAAATATATTGCAAATCAATGATATAGTTATATATATATATTTTATTAAATACCTATTTTTGGTAGTACCTATAACATTAATATCATTATCATTAATGTTCATTAATGTTGCTCGTCATGAGAAAACGAGACTCGATTTAATGATTTTTTTACTTGATACAAGTTTTAAAAAAGACGAAGTGCATAGACGAAGGCCCTGTTACAGGAAGCAATTCAGTTTCTTACAAGTTGCAACGCAATTTTTTCCGAAAATGATAATGCTATAGTTGGTGTAGGATTTCTAATGTACAGTATGCAAGTTGTCGAGATGTAACTACAGTATATTACAAACTAGGAGTATTACGAGGCAATTTTTCCTGTCACGTACACCTTGAAGCACCGTTGTGTTCAAAAAGCTCAACAACCCCACGTCACTATATATATATATTAGTTTCCTATCTAGTCTTTTTACTATTTTTGTATTTTTAAAATCATACTTTGACGTGGTACTTATAACTGGTATCCGGTATATCCGGTATCCGGCACATCCCTAGCTCGCACTGAAGCTTGATCTTAGATCCAGTCTTTGATTGGCTATTTTCTCTCTCTACTTTTACAGTAACACAAGTTGTTATGATATTTACACACAAGTGGCTTTGGACATTTCGATAGATTTTGCCTGTGTCTTACGGTTTCGAAACATCGTGAAACATCAAGAGAAATATCTTGCTAAAGGAACACGAGTATCTGTAGAAATCGTTCTGTACAACACCTAAAAATTACCGTTTTCTGGCATGCAGATAACCGGATGGTGGTTATATGCATACCGTTCTCCAGAATGCAGATAACCAGATGGTGGTTATATGCATACTGTTCTCCGGCATGCAAATAACCGGATGGTGGTTATATGCATACCATTCTCCAGCATGCAGATAACTGGATGGTGGTTATATGCATACCGTTTTCTGGCATGCAGATAACCGATCAATCACATAAAATTTTCATTATTTCATATTTTTTTCAGTATTTCTCTGATTTTTATGTCAAAGTGTAATAAAGTTGTTTTGTACAGAAACTCTGCAAGAATACATCTTGATCTAATATTTGACCAAATGTGTATCATCAACTACATGACTTGTATCACTCACTTTCTTGCAATTGATTCAACACAAAAATTAGCAAAATTAATATCTACAGTACATTTACTTGACACACAGTTGTCCTTTTATTTCAGAGCTGACAATGTCCCTGAAATAATGAACAATGAAAAAAGCCTCATTGGCTCTTGAAAATTTAGGCGTCAGTAAACTGATTAAGGTATACAGTTACCCAAATAACTTCAATTAGACCCCAGACTGCAGAGTTTGGCAGTTTTCACTGAGATCTCAAGTTCACCAAAGCTTAAAATCAGGGGCATAGCGTGTGGGGGAGGGGGGTGTAGAGGGGTGGGGTGTGACACCCCTACTTTTCAGAAAACTTGTTGGTAAAATAGAGATTCTGTAGAGAAAAACGTGATTTGTCGTAAGAAATTAGTCAGTAAATTGATCATTTAAGATTGAGATGGTGAGATGGTTGGTGATTGAGGAAGCAATAGAGGTACTGTACCGCCCCCCCCCCCCCCCCCCCCCACACACACACACACACACACACACGCTCAGAATGGTCATGCTACATCACTGCTTAAAATGTCAGGTGCAGGGACACAAAACCTTAAACCTTTCTTAGGGGTGCACTCAGGGCAACTGTGAATTAGTTAGAAAGGATAATTCACTATTTCAATACTTTTTAGGGGCACCATAACTACAGTATGTAGACTTCAGTCTTTGCTGTTGTTTGTTCTTAAGGGTAGCATGGGGCACCAAGTGACACGTCTTGGGTGCACCATTGCCCCAACTCTGCTGTCTGGCTGGATAGACTAGCTTATATTCCAAAATGGTGGGCACTTAAAAATTCTCTTATGAGTATATAAATTAGCCCATAAATTATAACCTCATTTTAAAGTAAAAATTCTTTACAATTTCCCACATAACAACAAGTTCATGGCGGCTAAATTATATGTTTATAAAGAATTTTAATTTGGTGGCCATTTTCAAATAAGGCCTATACTGTAGGTCTAAACTGAAAATCAAAGCCAATGAGACAATATCTACAGTAGTCCAAAGTCCAGGCTAATGAAGGTCAGAACCATTCTAATTTGCTACAACTGTATTATGTGGTGGCAATATTTTGTAATACAGTATTATACCTCAGTTGTCGAATCAGAGAATTAGATTTTGAACCACGTGACAATGGTACTTTTTAATGAATATAGCCCTACAGTAACAGACCTTGAATTTCCCACTAGCATTAATGTCACCAGTTGGGGTATTTGAAATACTTGCCTATGTCACTGAGGTATTCAAAACTCGAATATCAATACCCCACTGGGGTATACCTGTGACGAAGTAAGATAATTAAAAAAAAATGTAAATTATTCTTTTAGTTATCGTAAATTAAATGTAAATTAGGAACTCAATGAATTTCCTCAGTCTGTAATTCCCTCAAGATTGGTCGAAAGGATAAAAATGGGCAACAAGCTTTAGAACAGGGCAGTGAGAACTCAACAAATGGTGAAGTGAGAACTCTGGTCCAGGAGATGTTGGTGAAGATAGATACAAAGAAGAACCTCTCTTAAAGAATCAATGGTGGTGAAGGAGTCGAAGACCTTGTACCAAAGACCGTAGTTAGATTCGGGGAGATCCACAGAACACTATCATCAAGAAACTAATTTAGCATCCGAAAGCAGTTACTCGTGCGTAACTGCGAGACAAAGAGAACCACAAGGAGGCTGAAATGTTTTGTGGTGTGAGATAAGCCGAAGTCTTCGGCTCACCAAGGCGAAGTTAGCCAGCCTTTCTGCAGCGGGGTCCATTAACAGTTGCTGGGTGGCTGAAGAAGCAGTTGAGGAGTAGTGATAAACAATTTGACAGGATTTTGATCAGGATCACAAGAGTGATCACGATTCACGAGTTCGAAGGGTTACTGACAAAGGCATAGTATTTTGTAAAGACTGCAGAGCAAACATCGTAAAAGAAGAAGAAGCAAAGAAGAGGAAGCTTTGGCCGATCTGAGGGCTTGAGGAATAGGAATGATAAGTATCAAATGTATATAGAAAGCCAATTATTTGATATCATAGTTTTAGGAATAAGGTAATATATGGTATATTATTTTATAATTAAACAGTTATTGTATTTTCGTTGAAATATTAAAAATTATTTTACTCATATCCCGAGTCTATGCAAGTTGTAGGAAGGGGTGCTTCTCAGGATATATACAGACCGTGTATACTCGAAGGTGATGTGAATTTGTCACAATACCCCGCTCACCTACAGCAATCTTTTTGCCTAGAGTAATTTTTTTGTGAAATACAAAATTTAGCTTGAACAGAAACATCAGTTAATGACAAAAAAAACCCAGTTATAATTATGTATAACGTGGCACAAGACATTTAGCTTCTCCCCTCACTCCAACCAGCAACCACAAAGTGCCTAAATCATGTCCATACCCCCTATCGAGGTCCTCTGGATTTCTTCAGGGGTTAGCTTCAATAGAGCCTGGAATTCTTCAGGGGTTTACCATGGGGGGGGGCAGAGGGGGCTACAGCCCCCCTGTCAGGGAACCCTAGCTCCCCATTGGGGAAAATTTACAGATTTGTTGGGGAATGATCTGGAAGAAAAATTGTATTTTTAACAATTGGCAAAAACATTTTAAGTGATTAAGCCAGACAAGTCAGTAATTAATGCTTTAATAGTGAAATAAAACTCCTTTAGAAACACAGGATATGGTATATTACAATATATTGTGTAGAAGCCAACAGTATTAATATAATTACAACACAAAATTCCATTTTCTGTCTGCAATATTGAACGAAATCTGTCTGCAATATAGCGTGAAAATAGATGCTGTAGCTTGTCGGTTATTGCAATAATTTCACGTTGAGAAGATGGAAAAAGCTATTCTAGACCTTCAAATTTTCAGGGGTTATCCTTAATTCTATTAAAAGGCTTGAATTCTTCAAGGATTTACTTAACTATACATGGCATTCTTCAGGGGTACATGTACATGTATGCTTGTACAAATATGTTGAAATTCTTCAGGGGTATGTACATGTATCAGTTTTGCGACAATTTCATAGAATTTAATTGAATTTTCATAGAATACAATTTCATTTATGGAATTCTTCAGGAGTGTGGTACGGATATTAAATTAATAATACCATGATCGCCTCGGATTCTTTTGTTCTCCGAGGGAATGTAAACCTCGTATTTCCCTCATCGCTCATGCAAGAGGGAAATTTATCCTTTGTCTTCTAATTTAATTTGCCCGTGCATGTTGATTAGGGAAAATTAGAAGACAAAGAAATCCTTTGTCTTCCTCTAATTTTCCCGTGCATGTTGATGAGGGAAAATTAGAAGACAAAGAAATCTTTTGTCTTCTTCTAAATTTCCCGCTTGCATATATTTTCCCTCATCAACATGCACGGGAAAATTAGATGCAACTTCTCTGATCAACCGTGTAAATTTCCTGTCGGTAAGATTCTCAAAGTTTTCCTCGGCGATCATAATATTACAAACTAATAACATGACTTTTCGGGAAATTAGCGATTAAATTTCCCCTTTGCCTCGGGAAGATTTGTAAAAGTCGGTTAGTCCTCGGGCCATTTCACAAACCTTCATCGGCGGCGTGGAAATTTAATCGCTAACTTCCCTCAAGTCAACAAAAGTACTGTAAAAGCCAACAATATTACGATTGTATTGTCACTGAGAACATGTTTTATAATATAGAAGTTTTACTATTACTGTTAGAACTTGTAGAAGAGCGGTGCTATATACGATGAGTTCAAGAAATGCAAACATGTCATAATAAATAACTACTAACTTGTTGTGTTACGCCAAGAACAGAACAATGTCAACAAAGTGATTATTATGACGAAGGCCAACGCAACTCGTTCAAAGCCTTTTCCTCCTCGTTCTTCGTCCATTTTCTGGCTACGACTGATTTCTGGTTCACATTCATAAAGCGGCAGTTTATCGTCGTTCACGTTCATTATTGTGATCACCACTAAAACCAATCTTAACAACAAGTAGTCTTCCTCTTCCTCTTCCTGGTGTTAGAGTAGTCTAAAAGTCCACTCGACTGACACGAGTCAGAACACGAGTGAACACGAATGGAACACGAATGAGTACGAATGGAACACGAGTCGAACACAAGTGAACACGAATGGAACACGAGTAAATACAAGTAAACACGAACAGAACAAATGGATCCGTACCAGAGGTCCAGAATACGTGACAAATGGGGTCATGTCCCTCGTAAAATATGCTAAAATAGCATAACAATAGCGTAAAATAGCGTAACAACATTGCGTTTTAATTTTATTTAAAGATTCTAAAATAGGGCCACCCAGACCCATCTTATGACTGTTCAACATAGATTTTTTTTACCACCCTCTACAATTGATCGATCGCTGAATAGGTGGTTTTCACTGTGACGTCACAAAATTCTAAAATCTAAATTATTTAAAAACCTATAAAGCTGCAATCTCGTAAACTCAAGAAGACCATCTTTAATTGGTGACGTCAGCAAAATTTTCAAATGTAGTTAAAAGCCACTTTGTACACACATGTACACTTCAACGTACAAAGTTTGGTTAAGCTTTAGAAGCGTGACGTCTAACTGCATCTGATGTACAATCTGAAAATTCCTTGTCGAAACTACACTTTGTACGAGCATTTGTTTTTTGGCCCCCTATGGTTCACAAACATGGCGGCCAAAAAACAAATGCTCACTATAAGTGTATTTTCAACCAGAATTTTTAGATTGTACATCAGATGCAATTAGACGTCACTTCTAAAGCTTACTGAAGCTTGTACGTTGAATTGCGCATGCTTTAATTAACGGCATTTAAAAATTATGCTGACGTCAGCAATACTATAGTTCAAAACGCTATAACTCAAAAAGGAACAGTTGTATTGACTCAACATTTTCCAGAAATACTCGTAATAACGATCTACAAAATATATAAAACAACCAGCTTTATAGGTTTTAGAATTTTGTGACGTCAGCATGGCGGATCCAAGTGGGGGGTTATGGGGGTTGCACCCCCCGGTCTATTATATATGTATTCTTTGAACGGTATATTATATTATATATAATATATAATTTGTGTTTAGTGTATAATATAGCGTGGTTTTCACTCTGACGCAGGGGCGGATCCAGGATTTTTTTAAAGAGGGGGTTGACACCTCTAGGGGGGTCTGGGGGTATGCTCCCCCGGAAAATTATTGATTTCTGATACCCTGAAATGCTATTTCCTGCACTTTGGGGACAATATTAGGATCAGAAATAGTGATTTTAATACCTACACGCTTGTACATGTATTACGTACGATTGAAAACATTAGCACGGTTAATTACCTCAAATAATTATTCAATGAACTGAGTTTACCTGCATTTGTGGTAGAACTTATTTAACAGCATCGTCAGGTTTTTAATCCTATATTATAATAATTTTATGGGCATGCATGAATGAATAGATAAATGGGGGTAATAGAACGACGAGGAGTGCTATTAATGGGTAATAGAACGACGAGAAGTGCTATTAATGCCAAAATCATATGAGTGATTATTGCAAAATCGATAGACCGCGAAGCGGGAGGTTGATTTGTAATCACGAGTATGATTTGGCATCCTTCTGTAATCAGGTCGACAGCAAATACTTCATAGTAGCCCAACTTTTGGGTTCTAGACATGCCTCTCAACATGGCCACAGTGACATGGCCCGCAAAAAGTGCAAATTTCAGGGGGCCATTTCTTTTAATATATGGAGACTCGGCGACTAAACACACTCATGCAGTTTATTAAAGCTTACTGTATTTCAGTATTCAATTTGCTTTACTGACTAAAATATTTAAGAAATACCCGAGTGCCAATCTGGGACACGACACTGTTTTCAAAACGTATACAAAAAAATACAAATTTAAATTCTATATTTTAATATTTAAAATCCTCCATTTCTTAATTTTTTGAAAAATCCCAGTATTTCTGCATAATCCTAAACATATTACAGTATGGTAGTTGGTAATTGTGCAATGTTTCATTGCAAAATTCTACAAAAACAAAGTTGTATTTTACATGCGAAATTTGTATTTTGGAGTGCCTCCATTAAATTGGCCGTGTTTGGAGGTATCATCGGTTACAAAATATGAAGCTTAACCATCTAATTCCGGAGGGTTGTGGTTAGGTTTAGGGTTTCCGGGGGGCGTGATTACCGGGGGGTGGTATGGGGGTGAGGATTCGTTTTAAAAGGTTGTCCAATCAGATGGTGGTTTTAATGTTGGTTAAGCTTCATAATTTGAAGGTAATGATACCTCGTGTTTGAGAAAAATGAGGAGAACTGAGGAGAACTTCTGACGTCATAAACTCAATGAAACCAAAAGATCATTGTTGTTATCAACAAAATAATCATTGTTGTTATTGAGTCTATGCTGTCAAACGCTTCCTCGACTCATTCTTAATTCTCAAGCTCGGCCACTTTAACAGACTTCACACATAAAATATCACCTTTTCTTCAATGAATTTTGAAATGGACCTTTGTACGATTACTAACTACCGTATTTTCTGGGCGATGATCCGCGGGTTATCTCTTAATTTTGCTAGGAAACACAATTAGTGCGGGTAATAGGGTGGTGCGGCCGTGCGGGTAATCTGTTGAATTCTTAAGACGACGCCATCACAAAGACCGGAGATCAACGATTCTACGTTCATCTTTCAACTACTGGTGCTATACTTTTTTTTAATTTTGTGGTCCCAAACCAAGACGCATGACCTGGATTTCTTCTTCTTTGTTCGGCATTCCTTCATTTATATTCAGCCATTTTGAATAATGCGCATGCGGTATATTCATTAGCTTAAAATTATGCAAAAACATTGCCAACAATATTTTCATCAGAGAACCACTTTAATGTTTTCAATCGTACATATTACAGGCCCGTATCGAGAAATCAATTGTCAAGGGTGGTGTAAGGAAAACATTTTCTATGTTGAACGGCTGTTCAACATAGACGCTATGTTAAAATAGCTAGGGCCACGCAGACCCATATTATGGCTATAAGATGGGTCTGGGTGGCCCTATTTTAGAAACTTTATAGACATAGTACTTCTAAATTTATATTTTACTAAATTTCTTAAAATGCAATGTTATTATCCTATTTTAGAATGTTTTATGTAATATTTCATAAACGACAAGTGGGAGTGTATTACTAGTTACAAACACAAGAGGACAATGCAACTGATCACGAGGCCGTTAATCGAGTAATTTTCATTGTTTGCGAGTGTTTGTAAAATTACATGAGAGAATAATGAAAATCACGATGCTGCAATTAAACCGAGTGATTTTTATTGTTTTCGAATGTTTTACAAACACGAGAGATCAATGAAAATTACAAGGTAATAAGCAAAGTGATTTTTGTTGTTCTCGAGTGTTTGTAACCCCTGATAAAACACGAATTTATGAAATAGCTTTTCAATCATCTAAACTATAGTACAATTCGCGAGGCCAGGTGATATTGGGTATATCAGATTAGACAATGGTGTATATTAGTATAATGTCTCATGTTCAATTTATAATTAGGAAATGTGGTAATAAGCGGTTCTTTGCATGTTTGTGCCGTTTATTGTCTGATTCCTTAAGTCATTTTGGTGTAAGTTCAAGTTTTTTGTTATCTGTAATTTTTTTAAATGTTCAAAATGTTGCTTGTTAATGGGAGGGGAACATCTTCCAAATGTTGTAGGATTTTGGATATTGTTTATAAAATACGTAACAAAGAAGCTTGGGCTTTATATCAAACAGAAGATATTGTAAAATTATACCTGGTAGAACTTTCAAGTTTCTATTGCATTCTTCTTATCACTCCATCATTGCCGATATATCAGACGTATACAATCATATAACATTTACGCGTCAAATCGTCCATGGTTGACAAAAAGGGTGATTATACCATTTGTATATAATACAATATATATTTAAAGCTTTGTGAACCGTGTTGATTTTATTCATCGGTGTAAAACAAGTATAATATTTTTCTATTATTTTCTGCGTTGCAAATCGGCATTCTTGCTTGCCAATTCTCAACCACTGGATGATGCCAATTCTCAATCACTGGATGATGCGCCACTAGCATGCATGCACGTTATACAGCCAACTAAGGCAATTTGTGTCTTTGTTTTGTTTTTGCTTTGTCTTTGTCTTTGTTCAAAAAATAAGTAATGCACACATATATAAAGACAATCTGAATAGTTTTTCAATTAAATTCCTCTAGCCCGAGTGAACCACTCATTTCAATATAACTGGACGGGACATGTGGCCGAATATAAGCGTGCCAGCTGTATGATGATGACGTGACCAATACACCTAAGATGGGCGCCACCATAGTTAATAGTTAATAGAACATATACATGGTTTGGAAACTCGTCCAAAGTGATTGTTCTATGTTTTTGTTCAAGTTTATGGAAATTTTGCAATTCCACGGTATTGTATTTTCTGTATAATGAAGCAGTCATCCAATAGCAACGCTCGGGTTTAATTAGTGAGTTGCTTCATCGTCACGTGTTGTGGTGCTTCATCGTCACGTGTCCATAGAATTTACTTCCATATAAGGAACTCCATTGTCAAAAGACAATAATAGATCCAAACCATGTATCTAATTTTCCCGTGCATGTTGATGATCGAGGGAAAATATATGCAAGCGGGAAATTTAGAAGAAGGCACCGCAAAGGATTTCTTTGTCTTCTAATTTTCCCTCATCAACATGCACTGGAAAATTAGAAGACAAAGGAAAAATTTCCCTCTTGCATGAGCAATGAGGGAAATCCGAGGTTTACATTCCCTCGGAGAACAAAATAATCCGAGGCGATCATGGTATTATTCAATGAATAACAAATTCTTCGTGCCAGTCGCCGCCATCTTAGTGGCGCATTGTGGTCAGTGATTGAGGCCTTCAGAACTTGTTCCCAATCCTAAAGTTGACTGGCAAAAGCAATCTTGACCTCAGCACGATCAAAATAACCGGAGGAATAGCAATTTTTAAAGAAGGTGTCCTCTAGGCACGCTCTGATTGGCTGGGCTCCATGCATTTATAAGAGAACAGAGATCACGAATGACGTAAAATGGCGTAGAATGGCGTCAGCTGGCCAGGAAAGCCCGCCAAATTCCCAAACTACGTATACCTCACTTTTAGTTTGATTTTTCTTCTAGATCTTCTTATTTTATAAAACAAATAAAACATACCGCTCCTGTGCATATGTACTCTTATGAAGGTACCATTGACGTTATTTGAACACGAAAGAGGTTTAAAGCCGCGTGCCTACAGTACTCAACTACTTTCGTGTTCAAATGACGTCAAACGTGCCTTTATAAGAGTACAAAACACGGAGTTTTATGTTTTATTTGTTAAACAACAGATGGCGATGACGATTTAGTTTCCACAGTTCAACAACAAATATATTCAAAAATGGCAAGTATACACAACACGAGATATTTTTAAGGCATGAAAATTGACAATTAAAGTACATTCGTTTAAATTTTCTTTAAAAGTAAATATTACTCTTTTTTGTCTGTTTTCAATCCTCGAAAGCTTATGAATTCTAGTGGCGCCATAGTTAATAGAACATATGCAACTTCTCTAAATTTCCTGTCGGTAAGATTCTCAAAGATTTCCTCGGCGATCATAATATTACAAACTAATAACATGACTTTTCGGGAAATTAGCGATTAAATTTCCCCTTTGCCTCGGGAAGATTTGTAAAAGTCCTTGGGCCTGCGGCCCTCGGACTTTCACAAACCTTCCCGAGGCGGCGGGGAAATTTAATCGCTAATTTCCCTCAAGTCATGTTATTACTTATAATAATCCCGTATATATTTGCCGAGGTGATACACATGCAACTCACCAATAGCAACTCAGAAAATGCTTTGTTACTTTAGCGTATAAAATTCAAATCTAATGAAATAGAGATTAAAATGACACCCGTTACCTAGCAAGCCCAAATCGTTCCAAAAAATTAGTCCATGTTTCTTAACACGCCGCTTTTGTGCCTATTTGATTTACATATATGACATGAACTAGCTTACAAAGGATGTTTCGAAAATGTCGAAGAGTTCTTTCCATTGTGGTGTTAATATCTCTTTTGATTCTCAGTGCATTTTATTCAGTGACTAGTGAGTATTTTGACAAATATATGCCATCGTTTTAAAGTAGATTTCTTCTTTAAATTACGCCAATAAAATGACTTTTGTCACGAGCGTAGAACTTTATCAACATTCGATGATCCAGTCAGAGCCTTTGGGGGATGATTACATAGACCGTGCATGGGATGGCTCACTGAACCGGGATGAGTTTTGAATTGACGTGGATGATTTCAGGCCAAAATCCGCAATTATCAAGTAAATAAGGGCAAAGTTACGCTAGTTTTACTTCAGTTTTACACTATAATTATAGTCTATTATTTACGTCGACGCAATCTTTTGTAAGCCCATCGTTAATAAAAAGATTGTTATAGCCTTACTGTAGCTAACCTGCGAAAGCGTCTTCACGAAGACTAATTAATTTATTAAGTCTTCGCTATGATCACGAAACACTGCACGAACAACGTTTTGATGTTCTATTATAGAAAGCTATATAAGCTTGCATGTATTCTGAGGACGAATCAGACTCACGAGATTCTGCCGTTTACGTGCATTCATGGAAGTTGACTGAAGTTCGGCTTGCTAGACGAAACTGAACAACTTCCAACCAGGTCGCAAAAAAAATCAAGGGCGGGAAAAGGCCCTGATATCGGTTGGTCACAGCACCCAGAAATACTGCATAGGTGTAATAAATATAATTAGCAATTTAGTTTAGTATGCAAAATCTTATTATTTCTTATTTTACCTTATATTATCTCTTGTATGATCTCTTACGTTATATAGTGTTAGGAAAATCATATCTCATTTGCAACGACAAATACAGGCTTAAGCTGCCACTGCCATCCAGAACTACAAGCAAATCACTTCTTAACTGTAAAAATTCCATGAATTTTATGGAAAGCTCTCCACTTAAAACGTCTATCGTATTGGGTAAAACAAAACAGGAGAAAGGTGGGTGAAAATTAAAAGTAAGGTGACCTGATAAATATACGAAGAATCATGCTGTATTCTTTTCCCAAAAGTTTATATATATGCCGACTAATTAAGGCCCCGTTTACACTAGAGCAAAAATATCCGGATTCACATTGTTTTTTTATTTCCATGAGGATGAAAAACAATGTGAATCCGGATACTTTTGCTCTATAGTGTAAACGGGGTCTAAATATTCCATTGGATTCATCGTATCGGTTTTTCTGTTTGGTTATGCAATATTCGGCTCACTGGTGGAAAATATCAGCGTTTTCATTGCTCAATGCAATGGCTTTCCGTCCCAATGTTGCCATGCATGTTGCACGTTTCCCGGCAATATAGTGGCCAATGCTAATATCCAGAATCTAACGCCCTGTTTACATAAAGCGGTTCCCATGAGGATGAAAAACAATGTGAATCCGGATACTTTTGCTCTACTGTAAATGGGGCCTATAGTCAAATCTCCCATGTTGTTTCTCCTTGTTGTGTTTACATGAAGAAGATTGAAACTAGTTTTCGATCTGATCGAAACGAATGGCTGAAGTCAATCCACGCAGTGGAGTGGATTCAAGCAAGGATCGACTTGAATGTCTCCAATCTGATTCATGCATGTAAACACGGTTTAATTTGAAAATGACTTGATACACATGAGTGAAGTTGGTGCGTGTCGTGCTAATAAAATTGCAGACATTGAGGGAAGCACAGAAAATAACAATGTTCCAAGCAGATCGGATTCTCCATGTAAACATGTGCCCGGATTGACTTCACTCGCGTTTTCCGATCCGATTGGATTGTCAATCCGCTTCATGCATGTAAACAGGGCCTCAGTATATATACCCTTCTCAAATCATTAATAACTCATGAGCTATATAATACTGAGCCAATCAGAGAAAAATATTTGGTCATGTGCATAAGGTCGCGCAAACCAAAGAACCGTTTATTACCACATTTCTTAATTATAAACTCAAGATTAGACATTATACTAATAATATACATGCACCATTGTCCAATCTCGTTCCCAGAGCCCACCTTCCCCACCCGGGAAACGGGAGATTGCAATAATCCGTTTCAAATCACAGGATTCTACGTATGCGTAAATATCCAAGCGGAATCTGGATATATGTTCTCCTTGTTTGACTTTCCCCCAAACAAGTCAATGGGGTTGCTGGCGAAGCTCGAATTACAGCATCTACACATGCATACGGCGAAGATATCGATCGCGGCAACGTCTTCACTGGAGTCTTGTCGTCCGACATCTTTGTTATTTTGGTTTTATTAATTCTACTTCCGGTCACTTCAGACCAACTCATGCTCACTATTCAGCCAATAACGTAACGATTTGAAATCGTTTCCCGGGTGGGGAACGTGGGCTCTGGAACGAGATTGACCATTGTCTAATCTGATATGACCAATATCACTAAGTCCCTCGCGAATTTTACTATATATATAATTGAGAAGCTATTTCATAAACTCGTGTACCATGTTTTACCAGGGGTTACAAATACTTGAGAACAACAAAAATCACTCGGCCTATTACCTCGTAATTTTCCAATGTTCTCTCGTGTTTGTAAAATATTCGAAAACAATAAAAATCACTCGGCCTGCAGTCTCATGATTTTCATTATCTCTCATGTTTTATACAAACACTCGAGAACAATGAAAATTACTCCTCGTGATTTGCATTGTCCTCTCGTGTTTTTATAACCCCTGCATGGTAAAACACTCCCACTCGTTTATGAAATATTTAATAGATAATTACTGAGGCCAACGACATTATTGAATATATTGCAGTTGGCCGAGGGCGTATAATTACTGACCCTCTCATAGAATCAATTAAATCTCAAATGTAACGAAACTTGTAAACGAGGTGGCTGCAATATTTTTAATATTGCATGCATTGTGCTGCTAACTACAATATTAAAAATATTGCAGTGTGCTTGCTGAAATCGTTGACATTAATGCAGACAGAGAACAATGGGATTAGTAGCCTGCGAGCGGTAGGTCAGTAATTATCTATTAAATATAAACAATAGGGAGCTTAAAAGTAAGCTAGGGGGACGACGGCAATCTAAAATTTGACCATTGAGTACTTAAAGTATGTTTTTGACATCCAAAAGCTTTAGACTTCTAAAAGGATTTTGTCGCATAGTTTAAAGTCAAACTCAACTAACAAGTTTTACCATTTCACGAGTTTCATTTGTCGCATTCCATCGCCGATCATCGCCGATGCTCACATTTGCGACGATCGGGGACTGTCTGGGATGATCGCCGATCATCCCAGGCAATCACCGAATCACCGATCAATGCGGGAAAAATAATATTTTTTGTCAAAATGGGCGCCCCTTTAAAAACAGATTATTGCTCCATACGAAGCTTTCACTCGTCATAGCGCTGTAATTACTGAAGAAGAAAAGGCTCATGCGGCGTAAGAAATATAGAAAGAAGAGTTTCTGAGTGCGAAAAATATTCGAGACAAGGGAAGAACCGAAGAATCAGGGCAATTTCATGCATGTTTGAAGTGCTTGGTTTTCTTCTAGACACTGGGTCCTCATTTGTCTTATTTTATCGGATTTCGGTTTTCATTTGTTTTGCTTGTCTTAATTCATCAGCGACAGTCGGCGATCATTGGGGGGAAACAATTTTTTTTGCGATGATCGCCGATAATCGGGGATTATCCCCAATTGCCGGTTTTCACAATCCTATATTTCCATCGCAATTCATTGCAAAGCTGTATCGTCGATGATCGGCGATGAATTACGATATATGAAAACCAGGCTTAACGCCATCCAGCTGAAAAATGTGAACAGGAGCGGCGTTACGATTACTGTACTCTTGGGACTAAAAATTATTCATTTTCTTTGTTGTATAAGGAAAATTTTATTCTATTAAAGACGTTCTCCTTGATGTTCGTATTGTATTTGCTTAAAGGTGCTGTCCAGTCCGTTCTGCGCGTGATCCGCATCTTTGTTTATCGGGACCCTCAAACATGACATTCGTAGATAATTACATGAAGTACTCAGCTCAATGTAAACCGTTAGAAGCGACATGGCAGAAAACCAAGCGATTCGGTGAGGATATCTCTTCGGATTTCTTCTATTTCTTTTGAAAATGTTTTGTTTTGGGTACAAGTAATGAAGAGGAAGCAAGAAAAGCTTACTCAATCTTCAATAAGGTATCAGTAAATATTTTTATAAACGAAAGTAAACATTAGTTTCGTACATGCGCAGAACGGACTGGACAGCACCTTTAAGCTCCCTAATATACATCACAACTCATGATTATGAATAAGAATCGTACGCAGAACTTGACATATTATAACATATCGATTTAATAGGCTACTATACGTTTCTAATTGGATGCCGTGCGGGGAAAAAAGCGCGAGAAAATGTTTTCAAAAAAAGAAGAAAAGTCAAACCGACTCGCCAAAAACAAAGCAAAAAACTATCAACCTGTGGCAACATTTAAAGATTAAGTGGAAGCTCTGCATGGAATATTTAAAATTGATGTAAAGCGGTTCACGCGACCCCAACAGTAAACAGCCGGAAAATAAAACGAAACGTTTCATGTGACACACGTTGGTTTATCACTATTCTGAGTCTTATTCTGTGTTGTAAAAAAAATAGTTTATATTCCACTGGTTTGTGCTCCATGGACTATGCTCTTAGACTTGGGTGCACTTGGGAAGTTGGGGGAGCACTGTCTATCTGTCTGTTTGTCTGTCTCTGTCTGTTTCTGTCTGTCTGTCTGTCTGTTTGTTTGTTTGTTTGTCTGTCGCCAGGACATCTTACAAAGTACTGCACAGGTTTTCATGAAAGCTTGTGGAACGATTGACCAAGGACCAAGCGAATAAAATTTGATTAAATTTAGTTGAAAATTGGATGCAAATGTCATAAACGTTTTTCCGTCTAGAAGAAATCATTGAAAAAATGCATAATTGCGCTTATTATCCCTTATATAACCGATATGCAAGCAATCCGGTATAGTGTAACTTAAACACTGGGGTCGCTGATTGCTCTCTTGTTTTAAATATATATTAATTTAGATTTTCTGACCGTTGGTTATTTGCACCTTGAAAAGTGCAAAACTTCAGCTAACTTGGAGAGATCCATCGATTCTTTAACTTCGTACTCAAAAGACGTCAAGCACGATCAATTATCTATTGTTGTTCTCCTACAAGATTGCTCCGACGCAGATACATCAAAATTTCTCGAAAGAATCAACTTAAAATTCAAAACTTTAGTTGAATTCAGAACGCTACAAGTTGTTAGGACACCAGAGGAATTTCAGATACACACCAGCGATAAAAGTCAATATTGGGAAACGTTTACTTCGTACGATCTGGAATACATCAAGCAAGCTAAAACGCTCATCAGAAACATGGCATTTCTCTGGAAATTCTCAGCTAATCAATCTGATTATTTTATCCAGTTCACCGATTATGTTATTGTTGAAGGGAATATAATGCCGTTGTTACTGGATTTGAAAGCATGGTCTACCAAGCGCTGGTCGTGGACTGAAAATTCGAACGGTCTTTTAACTGGAAGAATTTATAAAACAAATGATTTAGACGAACTAATTGATTTTTTTGATTTGTTTGGCAGCTATTTGCCTGTAGACCGCATACTAAGTTCCTACATACTTTTCAAACAATCTAAAAATCCCATTAAAGTTCCCAAGACGTTGCCAATTCGTGATAATTATAAATTCACTGCGGATAATCCGCCTGCTGATGTAACCACGTCGCTATTTCGTGGTGGAGGAAACCCTATTCACGACGTTTACAAAATGCAGAGTGGCTTTTTTTGGGCGTTCGAGCCAAAAGAGGGGGATTTCATATTAATTGACTTCAAGCGTGTTGTTTGGATAAACCGTCTACTTATTGAGACCGGCGGACATCTTTTTGAAGATATCATCCCAGGAGGTTCTTTGTCAGTCGTATTTGCTGATGAAAGTAACTGGAATAGAAATTCTAAGCCGGAATGCTTCCGGTCAAAGTATAAAAACGTTGCTAATTTTACTGGTCCTATTCTTGAACTGGAAGGAACACAAATCTCTTTTAAACCGATCAGTTGTATCACGATTAATTTCACCCCAATTCGTAACAAACAATTTCAGTCCTGGGTAATTATTAAGACTATTCAAGTATTTCAAAATTTGTAAAATAACGATCAGAAAGTGTAAAGAAAGTAAAGCAAAGCAAAGCAAAGCAAAGCAAAGCAAAGCAAAGCAAAGCAAAGCAAAGCAAAGCAAAGCAAAGCAAAGCAAAGCAAAGCAAAGCAAAGCAAAGCAAAGCAAAGCAAAGCAAAGTAAAGCAAAGTAAAGTAAAGTAAAGTAAAGTAAAGTAAAGTAAAGTAAAGTAAAGTAAAGTAAAGTAAAGTAAAGTAAAGTAAAGTAAAGTAAAGTAAAGTAAAGTAAAGTAAAGTAAAGTAAAATAAAGTAAAGTAAAGTAAAGTAAAAAGTAGAGTAAAGTAAAAAGTAGAGTAAAGTATAAAGTATAGTATAAAGTAAAGTATAAAGTAAAGTTTAAAGTAAAGTAAAGTAAAGTATAAATTATAAAATAAAGTATAAAGTATACAATAAAATAAAATAAAGCATAAAGCAAAGCAAAGTAAAGTAAAGTAAAGTAAAGTAAAGTAAAGTAAAGTAAAGTAAAGTAAAGTAAAGTAAAGTAAAGTAAAGTAAAGTAAAGTAAAGTAAAGTAAAGTAAAGTAAAGTAAAGTAAAGTAAAGTAAAGTAAAGTAAAGTAAAGTAAAGTAAAGTAAAGTAAAGTAAAAAGTAGAGTAAAGTGAAAAGTAGAGTAAAGTAAAAGGTAGAGTAAAGTATAAAGTATAAAGTAAAGTAAAAGTAAAAGTAAAAGTAAAAGTAAAAGTAAAAGTAAAAGTAAAAGTAACAGTAACAGTAAAGTAAAGTAAAGTAAAGTAAAGTAAAGTAAAGTAAAGTAAAGTAAAGTAAAGTAAAGTAAAGTAAAGTAAATTAAAGTAAAGTAAAGCACTATTATTAGCTCACGTTCTGATTCTCTTAAACAAACATATTCGGTGGGCGGAATTAAAAAACACATCGTTTTCCGGCAGGCGGTATTTCGCGTTTCCCGCCTACCACGCAGGCTATGAAACTATCACCGCGATTTACAGACAGTGTGCTTGGGACGTTTCAGATACCTGTCTGAAACAACTTTTATAATTCCTGGAATACGTATAAAATCAAACACACATAAAGAGTACTACAATAACCTTTACCTAAAATCGTGATAATTATATAGAATTACTGTACTGTACAGTTATGTACAATGTCATTTGCAGTATATAAATAAATAACGTATGTGTTATACATAATTGTGTACGATACTCAATTCAGTAAGCACTCGCTAAAAAGAACCTACACTTTAACCAACCAGCATGTAATAGATTCTTATTCGTTACATGCAAACAGTTAAAACAGATAGGATGACGTAATGTTATTCGTAATGTTATTACTGCGCATCCCACAAACGCTTTATTCAGTGATTAAGAGGGAAAAGGGAGTTTGGGGTGGAGGACAGAGTTATGAGTAAGAAACACTACGGTTAATGCATGTCTAGGAAAAGTAGTAACAGGAATAGTAGTTAGGATTAGAGTTAGGAACAGTGGTTAAGATTAATGATTTGAATTAGGATTAGATTTAGTAATTAAGATTAGTGGTTATAAGATTAGTTATTAAGATTAGTGGTTAAAAGTATTAGTTATTAAGATTAGTATTAGTTATTAAATTAGATTAGTTATAGTATTAGTTATTAAGATTAGTGGTTAAAAGTTAGAGTTTGTGATTGCGATTAAAACCAATTCATTGCAAACATTTTTAACTGAAACAACAACGGCTGCGGTCGCGTTGCCACCTCATCTATTTGATATTTAATAAACTGTGTATGGCGTTCTGGTATTAATTAAATTTAAAATTAATTGCAATTTGTAAGTATAAGTGTTGGATGAATTGGCAAAATTCGAGCCTGAGGTTCTGTAATAGGAAGGTTCTGATTAGCGAGCGTTTACCGTGGTTTATAAATAATTAGATACATATACACATAAATACATAAATACTTGTACATAAATACTTGTATAAACAATTAGTCTCATCATAATTCAGACCATGCAATGTTTCGATTAGCAATCAAAGCATTTCCTGTCACGGTGTACATGTAGTTTTTCCCCCCCACTCGTGGCAAAGCTTGTAAATAAAATAAAAATAAATAAATAGCCGATTTTACTCGTCAAGGGAAGTGCCTCGGTATATAAAAAAGTTAAGCTATTCTTATTCCGAAATTGTCCCAAATAAAGGCAACTTTAGTGACGTCAGTTTATAACGAGGTCTCCACTTGACGAGTAACATCGTCTAGAATTAAACAGAGTAAAACTTATAAGTTACCAAATGCGGCAACACCGGCCAGTGAAAAGCTAATTCGGTAATCCAAGTCGGTGAAAACTGTGACAGAAGACGTTCCAAGAGCATATATACAGATGATTGCATGATGTGAATTAGATGGCGAATTTCCATATGGTGCTACAAAATTACACAGAGTTTTGATTTTGCTGATTTTGGTAGTATAAACTGGCCTTTATCAATTTTTGTAACACCATTTGACAGCGCCTGTTTCTCGTCAAGTTCCTGCTTCCGAATCCTATGTAGAACAACTCTGTAAGTTCCAGTTATATTGCTTCGTAAATCCAATTGTTTACCATTGCTATCTTCAAATGGGACCCCGAGCTCTTCAAGCGAACACCTCGCCTCCCTCTCCTCCCCGCTACATTGTTCCACTGGTGGCGGACCGACACCGAATTTTTCATCTTCTTCTGGAAAATCCTCACCTTGAAGCCACTTCGAATTTTTGATTTCATCAATTGTTAGTCTCGCTTTAGGCACCAACTGTAGTACCTTTTTTATCAAATTCTTACAACTGTCTGTTAAAAAATCAGGCATGAAATACATCCCATCAAGTATACATTTCTTTAATTTCCCAACTGTTTCCGCCCGAAAGGGCATAATTCCAGTGACCATAAAATATAGCAGTATCCCCAAAGCCCAAATGTCCACACAAGTCCCATAATAGCACTCGTCCCTAAACAATTCAGGAGCAGCGTAGGGAGGGGACCCACAGAAAGTGTTCAAAGCAGCGTCCGGTGTGGCCGAAGTGCTGAATCCAAAATCGCCGACTTTCACCAAATTCGTCCCAGCTATAAAAACATTTTCTGCCTTGAGATCACGATGGATAATGTTGTGTTTGTGCTGAAACGATAAATAGAAACACTAAACGTGGCGTTGCTGCATGGGGGGCAGCCGCCCCAAAAAAAGGGGGGAAACCCAGTCAAAATCCAACGCTTTTCTTGCATTCGTCGGATATTTACGAGATCTGTCGGATGTTTATGAGACTTTGCCCCCCGATCTGGAAAAGTAAATTTCCTCCATTGTAAAACGAAAACTTCGTTCCTTCCTGCAGGCTGCAGTTATCTTTAGGTGTTGTTATCACGAAAGTGTGAATGACGCAATTCCTTCTTTGGATGAGGTTTACACGCAGTGTCATACTATAGAAGATTGTACTTTGTTCTTTCAATTGTTCTTCACTCCAACACGGCTGTGTGTGTGTCAAATTAAAACTCAATTCTCAATGAATTGGTAGCCATCGCCACAGAATAGAAATACAACCAGAAGTCCAACTCGAGTGACAACTTGTCCGCATTTCTTCAATGCGCAGGCGCGATATTTTACGCCATCCAATGCCATCCTATACGCGATCCTACGCAATGTCCTACGCCATCCTACGCAATCCTGGCAAGTTCCCCGGCTGCTTGGACCTTCAAAAGAAGGTTAAAACTGCCGGGGGAACTTGCCAGGATTGCGTAGGATGGCGAGGAATCAAGATGCGCGAGGCGACATGTGCGAGGACATAAACTTCAGAGGTTCCGACGCGAGTTGGACTTCTGGCTGTATTTCTATTCTGTGCCATCGCTGAGATCATGCATCCATGCAAATGAGTACAAAACAGAGTTCTGACTACATGTAAGGTGTTGTTTGGGAAACTCGGCGCCTAATTATGAATGAACGCCCGGGAGAAAATGAAAAGGAAGGCAAAGCATGCATGGAGGCAACCGAGATTTCCCGAGAAGGAGGCCAAGGCCCTATTCACACTATAGGCTACTTTCCACTCAGGAAAATCTTCTGCAGGATAGGAACGGATAGGAAAGTTTCCTTTGTGTTAAGTTAGGCCTGGTTCATACGTCGCAAGCCATTTAATTCAGACGAATTTAATTCATAGTTAAAGTCGACGTAAACTCGAATTCGTTTCATGCGACGAATTTAATTCAGTGACGAGCAAGGAAAATCCCACTAGATCGCGCCAAAAACGTCCAATACGCATGCGAAGTAAACAAAAATCTGATCACAGGCTCAAAAAATATGTTATCATAATTTATGCATTTAATTCGATGCGACGTCTAAAACCAACACGCATTTCAGACGTTGTATCCGTCTCACAGTGACGGATACAACGTCTCAGACGAATTTAAACTCTTCAGTCGAATTTAATTCGTTTCATACATCGCACTAAAGTCGCAAGTTCCTTGGTAACTTTCCTTGCTCGTGTGTACGATGAACACGTTTTTTTCCAACAATTTTCCTTGACAAGTTATAATTGCTCGTGTGTTACGGTTGGACAAGTTTTCCTTGACGGTATTAAATGATCGCGCAATAAGCTTAAGAGATGATCTTGTCAAGTTTTCCTTGACGACTATACACACGAACAAATTTCCTTGTTCAAAAGCTGGCATGTTCAGCTTTTGAACAAGGCTCCTTGTCAAGGAAAAACTTGTCAATTTGTGTCGTATACACGAACAAATAAAACTTCTCAAGGAAAAACTTCTCAAGGAAAAACTTGGTCGTCTGTGCGGGGCTAAATTGATTGAGTTAAATTCGTCTGAATTAAATGCAACGTATGAACCAGGCCTTAACCCTTTACTGGTGACTAGAGAGTCTCCCCTTGACGAGTAAAATCGCCTGGGGTTAGCCAGAATATGGTCTAGCTGGCGTTTAATATTAGCCAGAGTAAAATAGAAAAGTTGCCAAATGACAACCATGGCCAGTAAAGGGTTAAAGCCATTAGTTCCGATCGAGAGCTCACAAGACAAAGAAAACTTTCCTGTCCGTTCCTGTCCTGCGGAAGATTTTCCTGAGTGGAAACTACAATTAGTGACAAAACCTCTTCGGACACATTAAATAATAATAATTTATTTTCCAGAAAATTACATAAATGTAATCCGTGACCCCTTCCCCCCTTTTCAATGTTGGTGTACAACAAGATTAGTTAGGAAGGCATGTAGACAGCGATACTTTTGCCATTCAACATTGAAAAGGGAGTGGGGGGGCACATCCTATAATTAGGAGAAATGTCCGAAGGGTTTTGTCACTGATTGTAGCCTTATACTGCATGGATAGCTTAAAATATGCCACGAAAACCATACGAGATACTTTATAGCCTTCTGCGTGTTCACACACAAAACGCCCGTTCCGGCACAATTTTTGTGCTGGCACGCCTCTGTACCGCTCCGATTTTAAACGAAATATATAGTTACATATATCGTCATCGGATAAGGTTTTGGGCCCTTCCAGCACCAGTGTGAACGGAGATCGAAATCGTTCCTATAGTCAATCGACCGTTTCGGCACAAAAATACGTCAAAGCACGCGCGTTTTACACGTGTGAACAATTAAAAGGTTTTGTGCTACGGGTTTTATGCCGACACAAAAATTATCCCGTATAGTGTGAACAGTTTGTTTATAATACACGATACCGGCTAGGTTTTCGTGTAGGTGCATGTAACAGGACCAGATACAATCAATGGATCGTTTTCACTCACGTGATCGGTGGCCCTGTTGGGGTGGTGAAAAAATACACTGAATATTTGAATAAGAATAGACTATAAAACATGACATTGCATGAGAAGACATGACAGGACGTGACATGTAAAGACATGACATAGCATGACAAGAACATGAGTGAGTTAAATTCTCATAAGATAAAGATTGTGCACCAATATGGCCGCCATTCCATTGTTTCTGTGCACCAACATGCCCGCCGTGACATCAGATGAAAACCAAGAATAATACAATAAAATTTATTTCATCTCGAATTTTAAGTAATATTTAAAACACGAGTAGGAGCGTTTTATCAGATTTAAAACACGAGCGCGTAGCGCGAGTGTTTTAGATCTGATAAAACGCGACTACGAGTCATTTTACGCGACTAGGATGACATTTTATACGGGTCATTTTACGCGACTAGGATGACATTTTATATAAAATTTCACGTTCATTAGTATTCTTTATATAAAATTTCACGTTAGTTAATATTCATAGTAGTTTTATCAGGTATGAAAGACTTGCACATGATCAAATACGTGCATATTAGTGGACAATTTGGTTCATGAATATTAACGAGTTGTTGAAGCTACTGTGACACAATTCTATTTTTCTTGCAACTTGCAACAAATACGCTGAATGTTGCAGGTCGCAAATAAAATCGCACTGTGTAACACCCCGTAGCAACTTGCGATTTCGTTATTTTTGCCGTGTTGCAAGTTGCAAGGAAAGTTGGATGGGTTCTACTTTTTGCTGCAACTTGCAACAAAGTTCGCAAGTTGCTGAATACGTAACACCCTCTTTGCAACTTGCAAGTTGTTTTTTTCCATGGGTAAATTTGTTGCAAGTTGCTAGAAAAATCGCATCGTGTACCAGCACCTTAAGGTAGCAGAAACTGTTAATGGCTTTGAGGTATAATAATTATTACAATAAATAAGAAATTATATAATAATAATAATAATAATAACAGTGACCGATGTTAATAAAATAAATAAATAAATTGATACCTATAATGACAAAATAAGTGAATAGAAGTACGGTAATCCAAAACAAGCTAATAACCACAGAAGCCACACCGGCGTGAGTTTCAAAAGTGCTCGGCGTGCTGGTGCAGAATCACACTGCAGTCGGCGCACATATACAGGGCACAGCACCTGAACACCAGTGGCTTATCTTCGGCGTGGGGTTGACATGGAATGCACCCTGGCACAGAAGGCAAAGCAATCTGCTCCCTTTCAGAATGCCCCCCATGGTACAGGACCAGATGTCCCCTTCAGAACAAGATGCCTCCTTTCCAAAATCCTTTAAAATACTTCAGAATGTATTGAAACTTGTTTCGAAGCAAACAATAATAAAAGTTTTTAGATGGTTAAATGAGTTCACAAGCATTCAATAGACAGGGGGGAGGGGGATCTGGTCACCTGAAATGCTATCCTGTATTGGGTGAATGGGACATTTGATATTTGATGAAAGCTCTGAGCTATCCCATCACCAATAACACTGCCTCTAACTCTAACCTTTCAACCCATTCACACCAAGGTCAGTCACTAATGTTTATTTCTCCTAATTAAAATCATCAGTGAGAGTAAAATATAAAAGTCACCAAAGAATCAGTTAAATGACAGAGTACATACACCAACCCCTTTTGGAAATATTCTATGTATTTGGTATAGAATTTTTTTGAAACTAGAATGAAATCTTGTAACTGTAGAATATTTTTTAGAATTCTATAAATATTACATGCAGCACACTTTTCATAAGACAGCCACTGAGTCTGCTTAATCTAGCTAGGGGGATCGAGCAGTGAAGGCATGCATCCCCCTATTTGCAAGCAGGTTACACCCCCATACTACCAAAGTGCAACAGAAAAAGTCTGTTTGCTCTCAAAATGCAGGAAATCCTATTTTTGAAACCCTAGAATTCAAAAATGTTCCAAACACCCCTAGATGATGCCCTATCAAGTACCACCCCATGTAATTTAACATCAAAGGCAGCCAAGACAGCTAGCCTGTCGTACCATCGATGAGTAAACTGTCTTGCAAGTATTTCTTGGAACGACTGGATGGGAAGATAGACTCACAGTACTTTCTCATCATATTTCTCTCTGACACTGTTTCCCTGAATTCCCTCTACATTTCCTCTGATATTAAAATACAAGACAGTATGCAAACAAAATTAAGTATAACAACAATAACAAAATATTCAAGAATGGCATGCACAATTTTTAAATCAATTTCTCAAAGTCAACAAGAAAGAAATTAACACTATTTAATTTGTTCAGCTAACACACAAACTACCACAATCTGGCATTTGTCATGTACTTATGGGTTGATTGGCTTTATCTCAAAGGCTCTCCCTCTCCTTTTTTTCAATCTCCTATTAGAACCTGTGAATAAGCATTTTTTGGGCTATAACCAATCATTAACCAGTTTTGATTTGCATTTCTACACTGCCTATGCAGCATACAGTCAACTCTCATTATAGTGGACACCCTACTAAATTTTTATATTGCTATTTGAACATATAATTAAATGTAAGGAGATGATGGGCTACAGTACTGTACCTGATAGTGTACAGTAGGTCAGTATTAAAAGTCAAATTGGCTGATAGTCTGCAGTTCATAATTTTTTCCTATTTACTGATCTGACAGGTGATTAAGGCTCCGAAAATGTCCCGATAAATATTTGCCTACTAATGTGTAATTGTACTATATACACTGTGACTACAGTATATAACTAAGATTTTTAAAACATTAACAGTGAAACAAATTCCAAGACTTGCATCGATTCCAAGCAGTGAAAAAACTGCTAAAATATAATTATTCTTTACTTTTGTTTTATAAAAATCACAGAGCGAAAAGAAACGGCCAATATATTATAATAAGCCTCTTTCAACAGACAATTGTTTACATTCGGACCCGTCCGACAAACAAACCGCTAGAAAATCAGACACGGCTTTGGTAGTGTACCAAATTAAATACTCGTCCTCGTTTTGTCGCGAACATTTACGCCGCGTTTACAATATACCTGACACTACAACACTAAACACGTTTAAATAAGGTGTCAGAATACGGGTTATAAATCCATGTCCTATATTCACGAATTTATTGGTTAGGATTAGGGTGTGGGTCAGGCTTTCATGAAGTACCTGGGTTATTTAGGACATGGAATTATTACCAGAATACGTTTGTAAAATTGTTTAAATATCCTACCATGTGATCCAGGGCAGCGACAATTTGAGAGAACATTCGTTTGGTCGTCTTCTCGCTGAGCTTGCCTTCGGTGGATATTTTAGTAAATAATTCCCCACCATTTGCGAATTCCATAACAAGATGCAACTTCGTGAGAGTCTCGATGACTTCGAACAGACGAATAACGTTTGGATGATGAAGATTCTCCATCGACGAGATCTCTCTGGACAGCAATCGTTGCGTCTTGCCGTCGAGTTTTGTCTTGTCCAAGATTTTAATTGCGACTTTATCTGAAAGAGAACGCCGTTCTCAACAAATATCTCGGCTTGCGTATAAAATCAAAAGGGTCCACACTACGTACCTTTAGTGAGAACGTGAATGCCCATTTTGACGCGAGAAAAATTGCCACTGCCTAATTCTCCACGTACACGATAGAATCCTATCCTCTTACCGAGAGCCAGTTCCTTCAAGTAACGCTCGTCGTCTACATCGCTGCAGGCTTTTTCGAACGGAGTAAGATTCTTGTCCTTTTGATCAGAATCGTTCTTTTTCACTTCGCCCGGCGGTGTAGTTGACGAATCCGTCGTCATGTTCGTGAACTGGCCCGCCACTAGGTAAAGTCATGGCGAGAAGTTTGTCGCCATGTTCTCTGTGTATACAAGATCTTTAATAATTAACAAACTTGTCGCCATGGCGATTCGAATTAACAAATTCAGTTTCGGCCAATTTACCGCTCAAAAAAAATGAAACACATCAACACTCGTTGACGCTCGAAAGCTAATTTGCAAGTCCTCTTGATGTATTATTCAATATTTGTTAAGTGCAAAGACAAACGTCTCTTTTTTAATAGTTTAAATTTAAAAAGCGAACGTCTGGAAGGAGAATTGTACGTTCGGGAGCTTTTCCCGATCAAGGAGTACCGCTAAAAAAATCGTAAAACTGAACCACAGTCGAAATTCAAACGAATAACTGCTTAAATGGATAAAACAAAATACCGTACCGAAGTGGCAAGATTACCGAAATACCGTACGATCACAATACCGCACCGAAAACACCACAATCACGCAATACCGAAAATCCCAGTTAGCGTAAAGTCATAACCCGTATTAAGCGGGTAAACTGGCTTGAATTTCAATATATAAAATTGGGGAGTGAAAATTAAAAAGAAGCAATTACGGGAAAACTTTAAAATTGCGTTTGCTTTTTGGTCATCGTTTATTGCGATTGATAACCAGCTGTCGCAACAATTATATTTGAGGTTTCATTTACAGAAACAGGAAACTGGCTCAACGTCAACGTAATCAAAAAAATATAAAATCAAAAAAATATAAAAATGTAGCGATTCTAAAAATCAAAGCAACTTGTGGACTTACCGGAGACCGAGAATAAGAATTCAATTTAATTGCAGGTGCATTTAAATATAAATATTTAGCATGCATATATGGCACAGTCATGCGCAAATTCATCTTTTTGTTTAAAATCTCAATTTCAAACAACAAAAACCAATCAGGGTGCGAAAAATAAACTTTTCTGCACGTAACAGAGCCGAACAATCAATAAAGATTTATTTTACGTATTCAACATAAAAAAATAATCCTAGTTTTACTTTTAGCCTATTTTTTGTCATGCCGAGCCTTGCGCCGGACATGCAGCTGCACTTGTCTATTTTTGTTATGGCAACCCGAAAGTATATGATAATATTCATATTTAAAACCCCCCGATAATAACACTAACAGGAAGCAAACAGCAAAACAACGGGCCAACTACGTTTTTATGAGATGATACCAAAGTATTGAAACCGAATGAATACGAATAAAATCTCGCGGAAAACACTATGAGATTTTCGTGATACCGCCGGCTGGTGTTTGACATTTTATTTTAAAAATATAGAAGAAATTGCGAAACCTCAATTTACAGGTCAAATAAATGAAACAAAAACAAATTATTTATGTAGGTTAATTCACCGTCCGAGATGGCGAGATTAATATTACGCTGCGTTTGAAAGTGCTGTTAATCCACAGACCACACCGACAACGAAGTTTTCCGTGATGAAACTATAGTGAAGTGTAATTAGCATGTGTCAGTACGACTTGAATTGAAAGTTCTTTTCTTAATTAACAAGAAGCCTTGGCCCTTGTTCAATAGCAGAGGAATATATATCCATAGGAGAGTTACGTTGCCGTAGGCAGTGTTTTAGAAGCCTAAAGATAAATATTTTTATTAGAAACGAAATACTGACGTTTTGAGCGGAACAAAATAAAACAGGGCTTATTGCATGCAAAAAAATATGTATCAGTTGAAACGAGGTTGAAAGTAGCCAATACCTAACTGCATGCTCTTGAGTCTGAACGCTGGAATCAGTGGCGTCGCCAGGGTGATAGTACAACTGGGGTGGACAAACCTCTAGGGTTGGTTTTTTTTTAATCTAGAGTCCCTGAAACGCCATTTCCTGCACTTTGAGGGGTGATTTTACAGAATTCTGAAGGTTATAAAACGTCATAAAAAATGCACAAAAGAAAACACATTTTAGGACTTTGAATATATATATTATTATTTTTCATAGAATTTTTCATAATAATTATAAAATGCGCTCAAAATCATTCCATATAATTATTATCTCGATCTTATCATAATTCCATATTATCTCGATGAGGCGATTACGAAATTTCGCCCGAGCCCTAATTACTTCGTATCAGCGGAGGGGATGCGACCGCGACCGAGCGTACTTTATGTAACCCTTCATGAAATGCACCAACGTCGGAGTGATTAACAGCCCTGAGCGCCACTGACAAAAAAAAGTCTCAATACTACTTCGTCCCCCCCCCCCCCCCCCCCCAATGTTTTCTCCACGGATTTGTAAAAATTAAGAAATCGATCTGGAAAAGAACTGGACATGTCCACCCCAGTCCACCCCGTGGCGACGCCACTGGCTGGAATATGTAGTTTATCCGACCGAAATGCCAAATACAACAAGTAGTATATTAAGTACTTCTCCAACAGTTGCAGAAGAGAAGCAAGCTTGGACCGAAAAAACTCAGAAAAATCTCAAAAATCCCACGGGATTTTGAAAGTCCAAAAAATCCCATACGCCTCGGCTGGGACTGCATGCATGGTCATTGTGCCATCTCGCCATAGAACAGTGGTCGAGTCAGTATATCGTAGCACTATATTCTTGTGATATCGCTGAGTGAAGTGAGAATATTTCTTTGACTTGGTCTGATGATGACTTTGGAATAAAGTTCTTTGGTTAGAAGACAATAATTCGATCACACTACATTCCCAGTACACTATTATGAATTTCGCTGCACCATTATATATACCACAGAATAACTCCGAGTGACGAACCATATAGCGGGTGCAAAAGTAGAGAAAACTCTATAATCGAAAGCGGCTGGGACTCGAACCCGCGACCTTCGGTTTACTAGTCTGACGCTCTACCGACCGACCTATATGGTCAAGTTGGGGGCAGGTCGTGGAATGATGGAACTTGAATTTGACCGATTTCGAAACTGAAATCTAGTTTCTTCAATATCGCGAGACTTTATAACTCTTATGTTGTTCTATTACTGCATGTTAAGCCCCGCACAGACGACCAAGTTTTCCTTGACAAGTTCCTTGGTAACTTTCCTTGCTCGTGTGTACGATGAACACGTTTTTTTCCAACAATTTTCCTTGACAAGTTATAATTGCTCGTGTGTACGGTTGGACAAGTTTTCCTTGACAGCAATGATCGCGTAATAAGCTTCGGAGATGATCTTGTCAAGTTTTCCTTGACGACTATATACACACGAACAAATTTCCTTGTTCAAAAGCTGGCAAAACCAGCTGGCAAAACCAGCTTTTGAACAAGGCTCCTTGTCAAGGAAAAACTTGTCAAGGAAAACTTGGTCGTCTGTGCGGGGCTTTATTCTCTATTACCAGCCATGGTTCGTCACTCGGAGTGGCACCTATAATAGCATTGCTCTCCACCTGAGTTCGCTGTCGCACAATAATTATTCAAACTTGACAATTATTTAACAATTATTATATAAAATAGAGTGTTTCATTGATTTTTCCGCCACTAATAAAAGTGATAATCTCACATGTGCGATTATTTATGATAATCACACATGTGACGATTATCGCTGAATCAGCATTATAGTTTAATGCCATTTTTGCAAGGCAATAGGACAATTTTTTCATATAATAAACAGAACAATACATGGATGCTTGGAAACATGAAATTTATTTCTCGTGTTGAACAGGATATGTCACTCGTTCGCTTCGCTCACTCGTGAGATATCCTGGTCAACACTCGAAATAAATTTCATATTTCCGCACATCCATGTATTATTCTCTATTATTATTCACCGATATTCACTGAGCCTGAGGCGAATAATTGTTTTAGTATAAATACACATTTTCGTACTTTTAGGAACAACATTTTCTTTAAAATTGTTAATTTCCTTGTCTGTCGCATTGACAACTTGGCTGGCGGCCATTTTGAATAAACGCTGAGGTGATTATCGAGAATTAATCCGAAGTAGCTCGACCAATCAGCGCGCGTGATTTTCTATAATTACCTGTGTATTTATACTAAAGTCCGTTTCAGCTTGCTTTTGAAATCCGATACGTATAATTGAAATGAACATTCCGAACTTACGTTACAATGTTCCGAAGTATCTATTATTATATTCTATACAACAAATAATCTTCTTCTCCGTGATTTTACCAAAGGAATTCAATTCAAAGCTTATTAAGTTCGAACTTCACGACGAACTTCACAACGAACTTCGCGAACTTCCGTACCAAGTTCCCAACCTTCCAACGAATGTTGACAAACGAATTTCAAAAGCAAGCTGAAACGGACTATAAAGGCCTGGCCAAACGCTTTCAACATTTCATTCAACATCGTTCAACATTGTTGAATTCACATGCGTTTGGCCACCCTGTGGAATGATGTTGAACGAAATTTGAACATGTTCAAATTTTCGTTCAACACGCGTTCAACATTTCTATTGTTCTCAAAATGTTGAAAGGTTGTTGAACGCATTTGGCCACATTTCATTCAACTTTGTTGAACAAAGACATGCGCCATGCGGGATATTGTCGATTCCAGCTTTTGTGGTAGCCAGCGTTCAATTAATTGTCATTCATGAATGTTGAACGATGTTGAATTCATTTGGCCACTCGTGCTTTCAACATCATTCAACATCGTTCAACATCGTTCAACGATGTTGAATGCGATGTTGAAAGCGTTTGGCCATGCAGGCCTTAAGAATTACGCACTGTCACCACCAGGGGCGGACTGGCTACGTCAGAGGGGCCTGGGCGATTTGCTGTAAAAAGGGGCCCGGTTTCCAAATCAAGTTGTTGTGGGTCCACATGTGTAGGTGGTTCCGGGGGAATCGTTTTGGAAATTTGGGTCTCTGAAATGGCATTACCCGCATTCTGACAGAAGTTTTGAGCAAACTTTTAATAGTTTTAAAACATGTTTGTAATGGCACATTTCGTCATTTTAACAAAGATTTTGTCCAAATTAGGCTTTAAATAGTACATTAAATGTAAAAATATGCATGGTTGTAAGGTCAAAGCCTGTTAAGGCCTGAGGGTTACCAATAAAAAGAAAGGACGACTCATTTCCGTACGCATTCTTTCCCATGTCTTGATCACCAGCTGTTCTTTTTAAGTGTTGATAACATATTGACATTTATACATGTAAATATTTGGCCAAACACGATATTATGCCTCAAAATTATTTGAATTTGATGTTTTATACGTATTCTCGTTCCGCAATTGGTCGTTTGATACAAAAGAGTAACGTCATAACCCCGTGGGGGAGTGGGGATGGTAGTACGGTTGGAGTTGTGACTGTTAACGGTCACCCCCTGGATAGAATGTACATCGGTACCGGAGGCTCATTTTTCCAACCGTTGTGGCCAGTTCAAATTCATAACGCATATTCCAGTCGAAGAAGTCGATGGCTTAGCCGTGAAAATCGAAGGTTGTGGATAAGTATTTTAAAAAGTTGGACGTTCCTGAGGAAGAAGTAGTATCGATCTTTATGTGTGAAAGGTCAAAACGGCGATCGGGTGGATTTTTGGTGGAGAAAATCTCGCTCGATGTCAGAGCGATGGAGGCGGGAGGGAGTGTAGTTTCCAACCTTCTTTGATTATTTAACGGGGTCGAACGCCGTTCGAAACTACTGCCGCCACAAGTTTCAACTCACTGAAGGTAAACAACATGAGAGATGAACTGTCAAAAGTAAGTTTATTTTAATGATTTACAGAACTATAAGTTAAAATACGGCAACATTTTCCAAGTTTATATAATTTTATAACAAGTACAACAACTGTAAACAAGTAAACATCGTCTCATAGTTTGAGCTTGGGGTATCTGTGGTTTAACGCATGTAAATACTGATGCTGTTGTTGCTGAAATATATTGTATTCAAAACTAAAAATAGACTTATCCAAGTGTTACAAAAGAGAAATATCTTCAGAAAAATCACTTTTTAAACACTCATTCCGAAAGTAATATCTGCTCGGTTGAAATTGACGTAAAAAGAGCAAAATTATCTCTGCCAATCATAAAAAGAAATATTCACTCTTAGAAGATGATCTAAAATAAACAGATTAACGTACACGAATACGCTGCTTTCAGCACTTTTCACCCCGTTGCTACGGACAAGGGGTGTATCACTCTCAAAAACGTACGAGACTTTTGGGATTTTCAAAATATCATTGCGTATGAAACTTCGAGGATTTTTTTAAGTTCATATTGATAATTTTTCGAGAATTTTCAAGTCTTTTCCAAGAATTTCCAGGAATTTCCAAAAAATGAAATAAACATGGCATGTACTTTTCGAGATATTTTAAGTGCCAGATTTGCCTTCTTCACATTACAAAATAAGGAAAGACTGCATAGGATTGAATATTTAAGCTAGACGATGTATGCTGTTTTAAAATCCATTGTTGTTATGCATAGCTGTCCAAATGCATAATTCATCAGGCACTCTAACCGAGCGATTGTAATTTCTTCAAAAATGGATATATAAGCGATTGCCAACTTTGAAAGTTTATAGCTCAAAGACTATATGGCAGATTCTCTTGAAATTTTCAGTAAATGGTCCTGTCATGCTAATTTATTCAAAACCGCTTTTCGGAAGGTTTTCCTCTTCAGACACACTTTAAAGTGTTCTTTTTTTCTATTTTCAGAGATTTTCAGTGCAGGGATTTCAGATTTTTAAAGGATTTTTCAGCGAGGTGTACAAGATGTTTGGGAGCGATACACTCCTCGTTGCTTGGGACACTGTTTAGAGATGCATAACCACTGATCTCTATTTAACAAATAGATTCCATTTTGCCGTTGTCTGTTCAGTTATAGATGCACAGATGACGTCACAACGTGGTAAGAACAAAAAAGTGGCCCACGAGATGCAGTCGAGTGGGTCACTGATGTTCTTACCACGTTGTGACGTCTTCTGTGCATCTATAACTGAACAGACAACAAAAAAATGGAATCTATTTGTTTTATACAATAAAAATTTAAAAGGTTTTTGTCGAAACTCTTGCCGGATTTTGGGGCATGAAGAAGGAAAAAGCAAGTCAGCTGACGTAACCATGTGTCTGTCCTCTAATAAATCATGGCCAACAACCAATGAAAACACGCATAGCAACCAGGGTATTGTATAAATAACTATAGATTGCTCATCCGGCTCCAAAAATGAAGCCAGCGAAGATGACGAATTGGGAGTACCAAGATGACCGCCAGTGACTTCAAAATGGTTACTGCTGACCATAAAAGATGAGCAATCCAGTTGTTTAGAGATCAGTGCGTATAACCATGGATAGTAAAATGAGTGGATTGGAAACTAATAGTCACGTGAGGTGTTTCCAGGTCGCCGATTGGCTGAAAAGCGTTTTTCTTTGCTCGAGAGATGTTGAAACCTAGGTTTTTAGTGAACTTTTCTTCAAATTCTTCATATCCTCACATTCAGATGACTATGTTGACGTTTCAAATGATTTTATCGCCTTACAAACCTGCCTAAGCCACAATCGAGCGTTCGGGGTAAGCGTTGTTGATCTTTGTTTTGAAAATTGTGCTTTGTTTTGCTCGGAATTTGGGATGCATATTTTAACTAGTAAACCTTGATATCTTCTTTTAAAATGAGTAAGAATAGACGGGCATTTTGTCGTATTGTGGCTTTGTCGTATTTACAGACAATTCGATTATCATTTTAGGCTGTATTAATCCCAAACTTTGAATATACTCGGGTTTTTTAAGCTTGTCAATTGCAACCAGGTTGTTATGCTCACGCCATCAAGTTTCCAATCCAGTCTTTTTACTATCCATGGTATAACCAATTATTTTACAATATATTTACATTTTGACACTTCAACGTACTTGTGCGTGCTCGTTAGAAACGTTTCTGCATATTTGATTTTAGCGTGGTTGATTTGGTTTTCCGTGTGTAGCAACTTTTGCCTTTCGCTCTGCTTGACGCTTGTACCTCTCAAGTTCCTAAATAACATAGAATTGGCATGCGAGTGTAAACGGGCAGTATGTCTTTTTTGTATCGCTAATTTTTCACTGCGGAAAGTGGCCATTCATACACTAAAATCCTACTATTTTTAAAAGTTAAACTACATTAATATTCAGTTTTCAATACACTAATGTACATATTGTGTGAGTTCTGATTAGATAATTTGCACCACGTGATACCTTGTTATGTCATGGCAACGCTCAGCCATGTTTAAACTTAATAACACAATGATAATAAAGCACGGTAGCCGAATTTTTGAAATTGTGAAGCTATACCGAGCAATACAAAAGATTGGAATTTTGAAAACAACTTGGAATATTTCTTAAGATAAACTGGTGGTGTAGATATTTCTATAAGAGACTCGTTCTTGAACAAGGGGGGGATTTAAGCAAAGGTAACCTGTAAATGTTAAAGTGCAAATGAAGCGAAAATTAAGTCAGTCTTATTTGAAAGAACACTTAAAATGATCGAGTAACACATTTTGCAGTTTTTCGTTTCCTTGCTTCGTTCTTGATATATTTCAGTTTGTTTGACATGCAAATTAAACATTTTGACGTCATAACGTGCATAATGAGTTATCGAAAAAAGTTATATATCTTTGATATTGTCAAATATAATTACCTGAAAATCTACATGTTTAGTGTTCTGGGCGAAACACACCCACATTGCTTCCTTTGAATTAATTTGGTTGGATAATAGCAAAGCTACATAACTTTTTTCGATAACTCATTATGCACGTCATGACTTCAAAATGTTTAATTTGCATATCAAACAAACTGAAATATCTCAAGAACGAAGCAAGGAAACGAAAAACTGCAAAAGATGTTGTTACTCTATCATTTTAAGTGTTCTTTCAAAAAAGACTGACTTAATTTTCGTTTCATTTGCACTTTAAGCAAGATTGTCACTCATTTCGCATGCGTAAATTTCATATCCAGTGTTCTCAAGTCGATTATTAAAATGGTTTTTTTTTTTGGTTTTTTATCGGGATTTACGACCACTCATTCATTAACAAGGTCACAAGGAACTCGAATTTAAGTTCTGCATGCACTCGGTTTCGCTTCGAGCAGTATTTAATTTCTCGTTCGTTGTTAGTGAACTGTTAGTGGATGTATAAATCCTGATGACACTCATACGAGTGCTTTAATACTATATATAACATAACATATTGGATTCATCTAAGCCCGATATGGCAAAATATTTAAGTCGAAAATTCAATACTGGGCGAGACCGAAGGTCGAGCCGAATATTAAAATTTGAGACTTCAATATTTTCCACATTGGGCGAAAATGAACCCAATAGGTGTTTTATTATATCGAACAAATAATCGTGCAATTGGCAAGTAAATATATATTGTTCTACATCGTAAAATATTGGGCTGGCACGTGACGCTAATGTAGGCATTTGATTGGACGATTAATTGCCAGGGTATAATAAAACACTATATACAACCTCGTACCCAAGGTCTTGTCTTCTCCTTGCTACAAAGTGGAGATAAGACCCTGGCTATGAGGTTTCAATATACGACACTGCAATGCTAAACAAGTACAAAGAGATCACACACCTCATCTTTCTGTGCTCGCATCGTATCAATTGCAGACTCAGAATACTGAGGATTGTGGGTAATGTCTTCGCTCTTCAGAGAACCTTCCTGATTCTAAACGTGCATTAAAGTAACGTCAATACTTAACGATACCACGAACAATCAGACATTTTTCTAACGACTTATATATTTTACTTTAGCTGAGCGTTTATTAATAAATAAAGCTCTAAGGGGGTGGGGCGTTTATTAGAGAGAGGCGTTTATTGTAGAGAGGCGTTTATTGTAGAGAGGCGTTTATTGTAGAGAGACGTTTATTGTAGAGAGAGGCGTTTATTATAGAGAGACATTTATTGTAGAGAGGCGTTTATTGTAGAGAGACGTTTATTGTAGAGAGACGTTTATTGTAGAGAGACGTTTATTGTAGAGAGACGTTTATTGTAGAGAGACGTTTATTGTAGAGAGACGTTTATTAGAGAGAGGCGTTTATTAGAGAGAGAGGCGTTTATTGTAGAGAGACGTTTATTGTAGAGGGGCGTTTATTGTAGAGAGACGTTTATTGTAGAGAGGCGTTTATTGTAGAGAGACGTTTATTGTAAAGAGGCGTTTATTGTAGAGAGGCGTTTATTGTAGAGAGACGTTTATTAGAGAGAGGCGTTTATTAGAGAGAGGCGTTTATTGTAGAGAGGCGTTTATTAGAGAGAGGCGTTTATTGTAGAGAGACGTTTATTGTAGAGAGGCGTTTATTAGAGAGAGGCGTTTATTGTAGAGAGGCGTTTATTAGAGAGAGGCGTTTATTGTAGAGAGACGTATATTGTAGAGATGCGTATATTTAAAGAGAGGCGTTTATTTAAAGAGAGGTGTTTATTTAAAGAGAGGTGTTTATTTCTAAAATATGTTTCAACCTTAAAATGGAAAATGTTCAGTCAACTGCATCCTCATCATCCGAATATGAGCAATGTCTGAATGAATCAGGCCTATCGCATTAATTCTTGGAGAACTGAAAGTTGAGACTGGAGATGACTCGCTCCAGCTTGGCATGACTATCCTTCCTTAAAGTGCAAATGAAACGAGTACCATCTTTTGCTGTTTTTTTCTTTCCTTGCTTCGTTCTTAAGATATTTCAGTTTGCTTTATATGTGAAACTAACAAGTGACATCGCAACGTGCATAACGACTTATTGGGAAAGGTTATATATCTTTCCTATTATTAAACGGAATCAGTTGAAAATGTATATTTTTGTTGTTGTTGTTGTTGTTGTTGTTGTTGTTGTTGTTGTTGTTGTTGTTGTTGTTTTTGTTGTTGTAAGGGAAAAACACACACATAATTGCTTCGAAGTGATTCCGTCTTATAATAGAAAAGATATATAACCTTTCCCGGTAAGTCATAATGCACGTTGTGATGTCACTGGTTAGCTTCGCTTATAAAACAAACTGTGATATTTTAAAAATAAAGCAAGGAAAGAAAAAACAGCAAAAGATGTTACTTTGTCATTTTAAAAGTACTTTCAAATAAGACAAACTTAATTTTCGTTTCATAAGCACTTTAGCATGCAGTGATCAATAAAGTAAATTTAACTATATGAACAGATGTTTCTCCGCAAGAAGCCTCAAGTTAATATATACAAAAAGTAAACTATTACATATTTCTTTTGCGTGTACAGTTCCGTCCAAGACCATTTGGTTCACTGGATAGAGATTGTTTTAGCGAGGCGTTTATTGAAATATTTGTATGAGTAGAAGGGCGAAGCGTTTATTGGAGAAAGGTGTTTGATTTGATAGTGGGTGTTTATTGGAGTAAATATACGGTACGTAATAAACGTAATAAACTTACTTCAGGCGGGAACAAAGACGCATACGCAGCTTTCCACAAATCGTAAGGGCGTCTAAACAAACGTTAAAAAAATTCTTAATACTTTGAAGGTTTTTATTGTGATAATCGTATAATTCGAGAGAGATTTTCGAATACCACTTCAGTGTGATATTTAAATGAGTCGCCCAAGTCGAGTCACAAGTCGAGTCAGGTCATTTACAAAGTGTCTGGCAATGGCGAAGGAAAATGTTTTATATTGGAGGGTGTGTATTTTGACACACACACAGATAATTTTTAGGCCATTCTTAGCCCCATCTTCAAAAAGATTAGAGAGGGAGGCTAATATAAGTCCCATCGTTAGAAATTTTAGAATGGCTATGGCCTTCGTATACCCGCATTCGACCGCCCTTGGTGTCTGGTCGATCGAGTCCATGCAGAGTTGATGCCCAGCTCGAGTCGAGTCGAGAAAAACAACTTGAATTTTCTCGAGCCAACTCGAATCAGACAACTAACACGGATCATTTTGGGTCATCTTATACAAGAGTTGACCGGAGTTCCTGAAGAAACATGCGGTGTTTGGTATAGTCAAACACTGGAAGAGTGTTCTCAAATTTGAGAAGAGTGTTCTCAAATTTGAGAAGAGTGTTCTCAAATGCAGAATTAAAGTGGCACTATGATGAAAAATCGTCAGTCTTTTTTTGATCTTATCATAAAATACATTTAAAATGAGGATGAACATCGTTTGTGGTTTGTACATATCTCATCTCGTTCAAGAGATATTCCCGTTTTGGAAATATGCAAATTATATGGCTGATGACGTCATTTACTCCAAACGAGCGAAATGAAAATCGTAAAATTAGGAATATCTCTAGAAATAAACAATAGAAAATGCTCAAATTTTGCATGCTTATAGTATTAAATAAAATCCGTTTCACTGTGGAACTTTAGTTGTTTTCTTGGAAACTGCTGGTGCCTGGCCTCCTCCAATGATAAAATTAAATTTGCTTATTTATCAGCAATCAAGTAGCGTTTACTCCAGCGAATAAAAGTGAAGATTAGAGCTTATGTGGGCATTGTAATTCAAACGTTTAAAGTGCCTATGAAACGAAAATTAAGTCTGTCTTATTTGAAAGAACACTTAAAGTGCCATTAACCCAAAAAAATTTTTTCTCGGGATTCAAATAGCCCTTGTTGAGTATATTAGCACCAACATGTCTTTTCTGTTATTCAGAACACTTCTTTCATTTTTTATGCCCCTTCAAACTTGCAAAATTTCGCATCTGTTTGTCCCATGGCGGAGCAGTGAGGGGAATGGGTACAGGATGCGTATGACGTAATACCAGGAATTCGTCTTCAAAAATCTATAAAGTGTAGTACACTGGAATTATAATAAAATAATTAAAATGAAAAATATCACCAAACTAGCTGTAAACGTAACCTGGGTACGTTCATTCCCATTTACTTTACAGTAAAAAAAATATTGAATTCCTGGTATTACGTCACAAACCCTTCTCGACGCAGTCTCCCAAGTGCTCCGTCGTGTCCGTCATTATCGCCACTTCAATCGATTCTTATATCAAGAGGATTTTACCAATTTAGTTAATTTATATTGCATTCTTCATCATTTGGATTGGCGATGTTTATTCGTGCAAAAAGCATTTTGGGGTTAGTGGCACTTTAAAATGATAGAGTAACATATTTTGAAGTTTTTCATTTCCTTGCTTCGTTCTTGAGATATTTCAGTTTGTTTGATATGCAAATTAAACATTTGTGCATAATGAATTATTGAAAAAAGTTATATATCTTTGCTATTATCAAACCAAAATAATTCGAGGGAAGCATGTGCGTGTGTTTCGCCCAGAACACTAAACATATAGATTTTCAAGTGATTATATTTGACAAAAGCAAATATATAAAAACGTTTTTCGATAACTCATTATGCACATGTGATGTCGCAACATGCGACATTTACATGAAACAAACTGAAATATCTCAAGAACGAAGCGAGGAAACGAAAAACTGCAAAAGTTGTTACTCTATCATTTTAACCCTCTCAACTCTGAATTCCCTCTTTAGTATTTTACTCTGGCTAACGCCGGACGATTTTACTCGTCATTGGGAGGCTGCTAGGGTTGAAAGGGTTAAGTGTTCTTTCAAATAAGACAAACTTAATTTTCGTTTCATAGGCACTTTAAATCTTTCTATTTTAAAAACAATGAAGCAAAAATGATAATTCTCTTTTTAAGGTTTAGAGTAACCTGAGAGCATGCGGTTACCATGGAAATCACAAAAGTTCCGCAGAGAAGTGTATTTTATTGGATACTATAAACATACAAAGTTTAAGCACGTTCTATTGTTTATTTCTAGAGATATTCCGTATTTTACGATTTTCATTTCGCTCGTTTGGAGTAAATGACGTCATCAGCCATATAATCTGCATATTTCGAAAACGTGAATATCTCTTGAACGAGATGAGATATTGACAAACCACAAACGCCGTTCATCCTCATTTTAAATGTACTTTATGATAAGATCAAAAAAAGACTGACGATTTTTTCATCGTAGTGCCACTTCAAACTCGGTGCCTCCAACGCGCTTGTTTAATACGAGCTGGACTTTACGCGTGAATCTCCGCCATTTGTTCTCGCATATATGTCGTAGACGAGTACCGACGAAAAAACAACTTATCTTTTTAAAATCAATAAGAATGCCTCTTACACGCCAGGAATGGAATAAGTGGGAAATTTTTAACAAAATTTTGCGCGGCGACATGCTTCTTAAATAGTATCCTTAAAAGTCGCTCTGTTACACAGAACCGACGTTACCAACCAACAATAAAAAAATATATGTTATTTTGCGTACCTTCCAGTTAATTTTGTTAAGGTTTCTTGAGGGACAGGTGGAGCACCTTTGAAAAGAAAATTAAAGGACATTGGCAATAAAAATGAAGTTTGTCAAATTTGAGAGAACTCGTAAAATTATAATCTTTTGCACCTTTCTTTTTTTTTGATCTTTCTTCGTTTTTAAAATATTTCATTTTGTCTCATACGTAAATTAGATGATCTCTGACGTCAGAGCAGGATACAGCATTTTCATACATTACACAATCAGTTACACCTCTATGATTTGCTCAACATAAAATGTTTAGTGTCACAAGGCGTTTTTATGTACATAGTTTCATGTTATTTCGTTAAACAAATATAGAGATATCCCTGCTCCTGACGTCAGAGACCATCTAATTTACATATCAAACCGCAAACTGGAATATCTTGAAAACGAAGAAAGATACAAAAAAGTTGGAATAGATGTGCCATTACAATTTTACGAGTTCTTTCAAATTAGACAAACTTAATTTTTATTGCCAATGTCCTTTAATAAGTAAAAGTACAAAGCCAAAAAATTCAGGTTTTGTTTTATTGTTGTTTTTTGTTCGTTTTTTGGTTAGCGCGCGCGTTATCTTAAACCTTGCGCGTCGATCGTTTCTTCTTCACGTTTAAAGAAAACGACTGCCGTTAGTTTGAGCCCATGATGATGGGCGTTGACTGAGTTGGATCCTTTAAAAAAAATAATTAGAAGAAATTCGTTGATCACATACGGCGAGAAGTCAGTACATATTTAAATTTACGATTTTTGAGAACGAATACTGACGTTTCAAGTTTTCTAACACTGAGCAGAAAAAGACTGTCTAGAGTACATCCGTTGGAACAAAACGGCAACTAAAACACAACAAAATCGACAAAGGTATGAACTACAAGAGCAAAGTCAGAAAACACTCACCGATATTTGAAAAGTTGTCTTGGCCAGCTGGGATAATAATTGGCTTGTTATGATCAGTAGAGACAACCTTGCTGTTATAAAAAATATATCAGCGAGCGCGTTATAGTCGAGAAGACCAAAAAAGTTAAATGAATGAATTTAGGGGCTGTTTACATGGAAGGCGGGACGGGACGTTTGCCGGGACGGGACGTTAAACGGGATCTCGCCATGCATCAACCGGGATCCTGGCTTGTGTGGGACAATTTTCGCCATATAAATGCTCTGTCCCGCCTAACCGGGACGATATGACGGATACCGTTTCGAGTATTTATATATTTTGATTCTTAAGCTGTTTATTCGATACAAATGAGTGATAATGGCTAGTAGGAGGACAGCAGCTCTTTATAATACGTCAAATTCTATTTTCTCTGTTATTCTGTGGTTTTTACATCTTTCTAGCTGTGTTGTGAAACGTCCCGGTCGCAATTGTTCCGCCTGAAAACATTCTCATATAAATCCGGGATGAAAAACGTCACGTCCCGTCCCGGCAAACGTCCCGTCCCGGCAAACGTCCCGTCCCGCCTTCCATATAAACAGCCCCTTAGTATAAATACACACGTGATTATAGAAAATCGCGCGCGCTGATTGGTTGAGCTACTTCGGACTAATTAACAATTATTCGCCAAAGGCGAAGTGAATATCGGTGAATAATAACCGAGACGAAGTCGAGGTTATTATTCAGCGATATTCACAGAGCCTGGGGTGAATAATTGTTTTAGTATAAATACACATTTTCGTACTTTTAGGAACAGCATTCTCTTTGAAATTGTGAAATTGTTAATTTCCTCGTCTGTGACATTGACAAATTGATTCGCGGCCATTTTGAATAAACGCTGTCGACCGATCAGCGCGCGTGATTTTCTATAATCACCCTTGTATTTATACTAATATGCTCGATAATCAGCAAACAGCGTTTATTCAAAATGGCCGCCAGCCAATTTGTCAATGCGACAGATTAACAATTTCAAAGAAAATGTTGTTCTTAAAAGTACAAAAATGTGTATTTATACTAAAACAAGGGTCAGTGAATATCGGTGAATATCAGTGATATTCAACTCGCCTTCGGCGAATAATTGTTAAATATTCCTAAAAATATTTTATATTCACTTGTACTCAATTAATGACATGTTTTCAAAGTAAAATAAAAAGTCCTCAACGTCCTGGTCATAGTACTTCCATGAGAAATTTTCAAAATTGACACTTTTTTGGCCCTACCCGCTGTTATAATTCTATTTTCAAAAAAGCCTTGATGCATGGTATAGATATAAATATTAATTTATTTATTAAACTTTATATTTTGTTACAAATTTACAGTAGCCTATCAACTAATTACAGTACAATTACAACAGTTACAAATAAAATTACAATTTTACATACACAACAAAATTGCAATTGAGGAGTAAAAACTATAAAGTGTTGAAAAAATTTTAGACTAAATTATCTACACCAATGCCCTATTTACATTCTAAAATTATTTAAAGCAAAACGTTTTATTGCTAATATCTTAAGTTTTTTAAAGTATTTCAGTTTTCGCCTTTAAAAATCTTCCTGAGTTTAGTTCTAAACTCATGTTAAGGTTCTAAGGTCATGTTAAGGGAGTTATTTTTAAGTTGTAATCGCAGAGTGTTCCAGATCTTCACAGCTTATGTGGTTGAATTTATTTAGGCAAAGTTAACTGCGATGTATAGGTAGGTCTTCTCCTTCATAGTTCTTGGGGAGTCCCAAGTTCTTAAGAAGTCGAAGGGCGCGCACGAGTGTCACCCATGCTTGACAGTTCCAAGCACTGCCACCAGTTCCAGTAGTGTGACGTTCCGCTCTGAAAAGCAGTCGACCTCTCCTTTTAACATCGGTTCTACTTCGCACTCTGTTTCATCAACTCCGGCTATACGCTTACCCAGTCTAATGACCTGGTGAATTCAGTCGTGACTGCTCTACAACTGGCACGTTAACGTCACTATAGTGGATTCTGCTATATCGTTACGATTTCCAACGCATCCGAGTGCTCTTCTGCCTACAACCTCTACTCAGCCTATATGCCTTTGCAACTGCCTGGTCATTCGACATCCCATGGCCAGTCCGTGACAGATGCTGCAGAGAACCCAAACGCACTACCATCGACGACCCTCATGATGGAAAATCTTGGCCAAGGCAACAACTCCTTTCATCCATGCAGTGTCTGGTCTTTCGACAACAGCCTATCCGCGTCCTCAAGGTAGGCCCGTTCCTTCGTTCATTAACAATTTTTCCACTCCTGTTGTTGCATGTATCGCGCTCTGCGTCTGAGTCAATTGCAAGCCCAGCTAGTTTTCCAGGCACCCAGCACAACATCGGGAGGTGACTTGCATGGCTTCGTCTAGACGGGACAGGTCTCCCGAACTTAGGGGCTGTTTATATGAGGCGAGCCAGCCCGGTATAAAGCGAGATAATTTCTGGCTCGCGTTTATATGAACGAATTTCATCCCGCCTGGCGTCGGCATCCCTTTGAAAAATCATCCCGGTAAGCGGGCCAGCCCGGTTAGCGATTGTTTACATGGGAAAATTTTCCGAGATCTCGCTAACCGGGCTAGCCCACTTGGCCATATAAACGCAGAGGAATATTTAACAGGAAAATAACTACACAGTGAGATCTCGCTTACGGCTTACCGGGCTATTCCGCTTACCGGGCTGGCTCGCCTCTCATATAAACAGGCAAACAGCTTAAGCGCAAGAAACGTTATTAAACTATACTTGAACCACATGCTCTGTATTAGCCTTAGCATTACACCTTTTACGTTAGTTATATTATATGGATCTATCGGTTTTACCTGGACAGTTCATAAGCATATCCTTGCAATGCTTTGCCGTTTTGTCGTTCTTCTAGTTAGTGGCATGCATGCTACATTCCTTGTTCATTATTAGTACGATGACATGCATGTCCAGATTAAACAAAACAAATAAAAGATAGTTGACTCGTCTGAATTTTCTTTTTTCTTCTTAGGTTATTCGCTCATCGGTTGCGGCTATTCTCCTTCGTTATCACGTGATATTCTTGTTGCCTCTCGTTATCATACTGCCTTTCCATGCATGTTAATTGTTCGCTATGGATGGTTATTGTCTCGAGATATTCGTACGATAAATCGAATTGCTGCTTTGCCCCGACCTGGTAAACAACTCCTTTTTTGGGAGAAGCCATGTTTTACAACGTCACAGCAAACGTCCGCCAGACCCAGACAGCAATGCGACAGAGCGTGCGTAATTAAATTCTGCTGACTAGCTTAGTCTGATTGATTGTATTCCCACTCAGCACCCCGACCGTCAAACGGTCAACTATGTTTTAACAGGAATTACAAATGGTTTTGACTTAGGATTTGACCAGCATCTGCCGTTAGAGTCAGCATATTTACAGTGAACGAAGTAACAATCGGAAGCGTTTCTGGCCCCTACGATAAACGCGGCCTCTTCCAAACCTCCACATAGTAGTTTTGGGGTCATTCCGAAGTCCGGTCAGCCTGGAAAATGGCGCCTCATGAACGATGGTATAGATGGTATTGATTCCATGGCAATCTGCCACGGCATCTCCTTCTTCAAGCATGTGATGTTGTTACTCATTCATCACTGGTGTTCGAAGGACCAGTGGCGGCGGAACATGTTTGAAAGTAGAGGCTGGGGGCAAAACCACCGGTTAAAGGGGCGTGGTCGTTGGCCTGGCCCGGGGTAAATGTGTCGTGTTTACACTGGCACAGGCCTGGCCAAGGCCAAAGCATAGGCCAACAAAAGAAGCAAGCCCAGATATTCTGGCCATGCCTGGCCTAGGCCAGCCCAGGACGTGTTTCCACTACCAGAAAGTAGGCCAAAGTTAGGCCAAGGTCAGGACAAGGCTTGCAATGCAAACACGGCTACAGGTCAAGGCATTCAAATTTTGGGGTTCTAAAATGGTCTTTCCTGCATTTTAAGAGCACTTTTGAACAGAATCTAAAAACTTTCTTGTGTTTGGAAAGTCAAAAACGATAAGAAGCAATCGTCAAATTCAATTAAAAGTTTCCTCATGTAGGTTCTCGTTTAAATAACATCATCTTGTTGCCATGTCTAATGTCTATGTGTGCTTATTTGATTTGTTTGCATCTTTTATGAAAAATTGGTATTTTAAAACTGCAGCTATCAAGATTATTTGAAAAACAACTCGCACTAGAATCATCGCTCCGCCCCACTTCTCGGCAGCATCATCGAATTCATCGCTATCATCATATCTCTTTAGTGAGTCAGACTCAGACGAACGATTAGCTGGCAGTTCACAACTAGTTCGTGGCCGTTTTGGAGCCTGTTCGACAAGAAATGAGGTGATCGTACCAGTGGCGTGGTGGTTAAGTTTCAGGCTGGGGCAGTGGGGTGGCCAGATTAACTTTGGCGCCACCCCCCCCGTCGAAAAAGAAAAAGAAAAAAGACATTACTGTATTTGCTAAATGATCACAATTTTTGTTTTAAAATTACTCAAGTAGCAATATATAATATTACAACAAACAACGGGTTCTCTCAAAGGCAACGGCAATGCAATCGCCCAGGTAGCGCCAAACCTCTAGGGGGTCCGGGGGCATGTCCCCCGGAAAATTTTGAAATCTAGAGTCTCTGATATGCCATTTCCTGCATTTTGGAGTGAGATTTTACAGAATTCTCAAGATTATAAAACTTCATAGAAAACACAAAAGATTACAGATTTCAGATCTTCATACCCCCATTGAAGACCTAGCTATACAAAGAAATAGGTTTATTTTGTTAAGTTTTGGCGCCCTTGCTAGTTTTGGCGCCCTTGCAACCCCAGCTGGGGGGGCTTGCCCCCCCCTGCCACCACGCCACTGGATCGTACTCTGCTTCGCCATGTTAATATATATAAATAATATATATGTTATTTCATATTTCTTGTTCCCAGGAACCCCTGTTGTTCATCATAGAAAATCATGAAAATTAAATGGCATTAAATGAGGTTGATAGGACAGTTTCAATATTTATCTGATTCTAATAGATCGTTTAAATCACATTTGAAACTATTTGATACATTTTCACCTTTGAATAGATTACATTACATTTTATTTCCGATCATGACTGGATTCTTAGAAAGCCGTTGCGTGCTTGTCTTGTGACTTGAGAAAAACACTGGAAAAACCAATTAATTGCAACACGTCAACACTTGTGTGAACTGACCTATGACTTGTAAACATGAATTTTGTCTATTTGACCAATCAAGCTTCTCAGATGAAATTACCTAATTATCTCTTCCGGGAATTCCACATGCACAGAAACTGAAAGTCACAGAAAAAAAAATTCCCCACAGAAACTGCAAGTCAGCAGTACTTGTGAGCCTTGCCCCTTTTATTCAAAACATGTTTAATACGCGGCTGCGAGTGACACACACAATCTTAATACTCGTTTAATATGGATGGCGAACGCATCGTTTTGGTTGAGACCTACGGAAAGCGTCAAACAGAAAGTAAGAAGAGAACGTTTGATGGAGAAAGAAATCTCTCGATCGATTGCTACGAGCTTCGCCACCTACGGCGGTATTTGATTGTTGTCGGGCAATGGTACCCTGAAGAATGGAGCTCGACGAAGAAAAACATTTACCACATTTGGCAGGTATTCGTAACGTTCGGCGTTTGGGCTCATTTCGTGTACTCCTTCGGATGTTTTGGCGGCCAGACGATAGAGCAACAATACCTAAGATGGTTCCCAATCAGCGCCATCGAAGGTATCGTCTGGGAATCTCGCTGGGTGATCTCCCACCATTTAGGCCTCTACTATTTCTGTCGCCAGCGTCATTTGGAAAGATTTCTGGAGGAATCCTCCTTGAACCAAGCGTTGTGGAAGCAGACCTCGCGATACCTGAAACGCATCTGTCTGGCTGTCATTGTTTTGGTTTTTATAGTTCCGGTTTCGCTACGGCCGGCAGAACTATCTTATTCTGTCCAGCCTGGCGACATGTGGAAGATCCTTTTTAATACCGTTGTGCTTGCTCTCGACCGCCTCATCACCGCCCCGATTTTCTTGGTGTTCGTTCTGGTCGCGTATGTGCTCGTACGAGTCGTGAAAGGATACGGCGAACGCATCAAAGCTTGGCCGAAGAACTACAAAGACGTCGAAGGTTCTGGAATAAGATCGGCTAAGTTACATTTCCAGAAGAACAAGTACCTCATACATTCCGTGGAACGTGCCTTTCAGTTGTATCTCTCTGTCCATTTCTTCTCGCTGCTAATAACAGCTTTTCTCGGCGTTTTTGCGTGTGCTGAGCAACTGCAAGCCAAAGTGACAAATAATCACAGCTACTACAGTGCCTCAAGCCCGAGATATTACAAGCGAATAGCGATACAACCCATGATAATACGTCCGGCTATTGTTAAAATGGTTCGTGTACAGTCGAAAAACTCCAATTTAGTTCCTAATTTGCCTTTCCAAGAACTGAACCGTAAACAAACAGTGAACGCGACATTGAAGAGAGAAATAATCGTGAAGACCTACACCGAAGCAAGCGAAGAGAAAATCCTTGTTGAAGTTGGAATTGAAGCGGTGTTGAAGATCCTGGAATCAATTGTGCTTTACATGATCCCGCTGACACTGATGCTGCGACTGCAAACGAAACTTCGGTTGATTCGTGAGGCAATTAAAGATTCGGACTGCTTTGAACAAGAAGAGAACGGTTACTTGTTCCAAGACAAAGCCACTATCGACGATATGCAAGATTTCGTAAGTGAGTGCACCGGCATCACTATATTTGGTTATAAGATGCCACTGTTTAGGGCATTTCTTCTATCTGTCGTCGCACCGTTTCTCACCGCTTTAACAACTTTCCTGTTCACATCTATTCACGTGAAACAGAGATAGACCAGTCACAATTCAATTCAAATTTATTTGCACAAATATACAGATTAGTCATAAAAAAATTAAAAAATACAAGCATAATTACAGTGAAATTAGGAAAAGTCAAGATAAACTATAGAGAAATATATAACGTGCTGGGACGACCAAAGTATAGCTATAATGCTTTCGAGTTGGCCTCCCGTATAAGAAGTTGTAAATATATAAATGTTGCAAATCAGTATTGACAAGATAGACATTGTGCTTAGACAAAGTTTCACTCATAATTTGTGATTCAACAGATTGATTCTGATTTAATAATATCATATAGTTGATAGCATGTAAATATTTATCTGTAATTTGGCCCATTATAGTACAGTAAATACCCACATATAAGAACCTAGTGATTAAGAACCTGTGTAGGCTAACATTTTGGAGTATATGAAGTATATACAGTCAGTCTCACTCAATATGTTATTTAGTTATTACAAGAAATTTGTCATGTGTAACACGTATATACATAAATTTAAGATATTACTCTTAACTTTCAAGTGTTTGCATAATTTAGGGCCGATATACCTATGTCAAACCTACTACTGTAGATATAGTCTTCACTCTTAATAAATATATAGTTTATCCCTGGTACTAGCGAATGCCAAATGTAAAGTGACACTAGGAGATAGAGCATTTCAGTCTGCTGCTCCTAAACTATGTTAATGGAACAAGCAAAGACTTAGGACAAATATTTTTACATTAGCATTAATCCCCGAGCCCGGGCGTAGGACCGAAGGCCCGGAGCCCGGTGAGGGTGCTAATCTCGACACGCGTGGATTCCATTTTACACGTGTGTAGAAAAACCGAAGACGTAATTTGGGAAATAGTATATATATTTAAAATACTCATTAATAATTCATGAAGAAAACACAACGTGAAGGAGGTTGTATATCTGATACAAACCACGCGTGGTTATAGTGCATGGTTGTATATCAGGTCTATCTCAGCTCTAAAACATTGAAATTGTGCTTTTTCTGAATTAATCTGAACAAATATTATTATAAGTAATAACATGACTTGAGGGAAATTAGCGATTATAATTTCCCCGCCGCCGAGGGAAGGTTTGTGAAAGTCCGAGGGCCGCAGGCCCGAGGTGTTTTACAATTCTTCCCGAGGCAAAGGGGAAATTTAATCGCTAATTTTCCGAAAAGTCATGTTATTAGTTTGTAATATTATGATCGCCGAGGAAAACTTTGAGAATCTTACCGACAGGAAATTTACACGGTTGATCAGAGAAGTTGCATCTAATTTTCCCGTGCATGTTGATGAGGGAAAATATATGCAAGCGGGAAATTTAGAAGACGACAAAAGATTTCTTTGTCTTCTAATTTTCCCTCATCAACATGCACGGGAAAATTAGAAGACAAAGGATAAATTTCCCTCTTGCATGAGCAATGAGGGAAATACGAGGTTTACATTCCCTCGGAGAACAAAAGAATCCGAGGCGATCATGGTATTACTCATATTAACAGTATTTTTCGGCTCGAGCTTGTCATATCCAATACAACACAGCCACTCATATTGTAAATAGTACTTATATATATATATATATATATTAATTATATTTAGGGCCTGTTTATATGGAGGAGGCAAGTTACTCGGCACATGGCGAGTTCCCGGTCGGTAGAGCAAACACTGTTTTTCCCACCGCAGTGTTTATATGAAACAGACGGCACTGGCAGCCGGGATCTCGGCAAAGCGGGTTAAACATTTCCCCATATAAACACTTTCCCCAGGTAACTCAGCATAGCGGGATGAATTTTCTATATTCGTTGTTTATATGTCACTTTTGTTGACGGTAATCATCTCAAATATTACAACTTGCCAGGTAACTCGCTCCATATATAAAACAGAACGTAAAGTTTATCCCGGCAAACCGGCTCCATAAGTTTTAATTTACCAATGGGCAAGGGCAATTCACTTGCAGGGGCGTAGAAACGGGGCATTTGCCCCCCAACTTTGTCATGAAGTGGCCTTTTTGCAACAGAAAAGTGCCCTTTTTATGATAAAACATGGGTTTCAAGTGTCCTTTTGAAGTCCTATACCCCTGAACAAAGTGCCCTTTTGAAGCTGTGCTCCTCCAAGATCAACTTGCTTCCTACGCCACTGTTCACTTGCATGAGTTTTGATGTATTTAGATATCATAAGTAAATATTAGCTGTTAGATGAGTGTATGCATTTGGTCTAAGGACTGTGAAATGGAATTTAAATAGCTAATTGTAATAAAGCACAATTTTAGCAGTTATGTGTGTATTTAGTTATCCCTGAATATAATAAACATATCATCGAGTTCTATAGACCGTTTTCACTCACGTGATCGACTGATCGGTGGCCCCATTGGGGTGGCGAAACAATACAAAATATTTGAATAAGAAAGAGCTAATTCCCATACCGTACACCAATATGGCCGCCATTTCATTGTTTTGGTACACCAATATGGCCGCCGTAAAACGCTCTATATAGCTACTATAGTTAGATAGACCATGGATCTCTTAAGAGCATGCTCTTTAATAGAAAGTGTTGGCGCGTGTACGTCTAATTTTGTTTTCTGTTGACATACTTTTAAACATTTTCATATATTATTCTATGTAATATTTAAAACACGTACTGCGAAAAACAACCCATTTGGTAAGTTCACTGGCGTAGTAAGTTTGATAACGTTGTCTAAGCCGAGAAAATCAAAGCTAAAGTTTATGTAAATCAGGAGGTTTCTTTATCACATATTCACCACGATACGGTCATGATTTTTCTTTGTGTTTTGCTCATGAATTATTAATGAGTTTTTGAAGTAATATACTTGTAATCAATTACTGAAAAGCCATTTTGGGGGTAATCAATAAATATCATAACATATAATATAACGTAGACATAGTCCCTAGAAATGGACAAACCAGGGCATGTTTGCTATTGTTGACTATTTTTCGTGGCGCTATAAATATACTTCCTTAACCTTTACAAAGTTTTGTTTTTATGATATTTGATATGTACAACATCTCAGTGATAAATTAGGCAAAATAGGACGCGGCTTATACATTACTCGCGTCCCAACCAGTAAATTGTTTGTTATAACACCATTACGAAATAACAATCGCCACATTAATAAAACCAAATCGTGAATTGCGTAATACGCAGCTTGGTTTTCCAGCTATCAGTTGAGATACTCCAACCTTCTTGGAACACCATTTCTCGGACATACTACAATCAGAATCTTGGACAAAAGTAGTTGTAATACTCAATCCCCCCCCCCCCCCCCCACCCTGTTTCAATGTTGTCCCCAATCAATGTTGGCGCAAGCTTTCAAACGGCAACGGGGCTGTTACAGTGAACTCGATGTAAAGTTAAAAACTTAAAATGTGGTCACTGGAACGCTAACGCGTAAACCAAAAGGTGAATCAAAACGTTCCAGGCCCCTACGCGGTTTGCAGGTATAGGTTTCAGACTTTCAGTCTCCCACAAAATGTTTTTACACGGCCGCCCATCTTGAGCGAACTGCGAAGGCTCGAAAAAAGGTTTGAAAAAATTATTTATCAAATTATTTTGTAGACTAAACGTGCATTTAATGGTTTCCCATTGTTGTGCAGTGCTGTTGCTGTTTCATTTACTGTATAGCAGTCCGAAGCTAGGTAAAAAGCTACAGTAAATTAAGCTAAGGATGAAAATAGGCTGAGAAAACAGACGTCCTTTTGCTGGCTAGGATGAAAACAGCCAGCTGAAAAGGTGAGAACAAGAGTGAGAAAGCTATTCTTGTAACTTCATCAGTATTTCATAACATACATCTGATGTCATTTTCTTATTTCTGCTCCTTTAAGTTTTTTGTTCAAATGTATTAAACGGCCTTTTGTAAATAATTCACGTTTACTCATGGCTAGTTGTTGTTTTCGGTACGAATGGGTCTATACTAAGTTTGTGTTGATTTTTTGTATCCTCTTCGGAGTAACGAAACTCTAATATATGGTTTTACTTATGGTTTTATATTATATTAACAAAAAGTTTGATTTAATTTCTTGACTGACAAACTTCGTGCACGTGTTGTAAAGACAATGACTTTTACTATAGCAACAAATAAACAATTACTGCATAATTAGTTCGGCAGCATAGCACAACCAATCAAAATTTAAAATGCACGTTTAGCAAAACTGATTCAAATAAAATGATTCAATAAATAATTTTTCAAACGTTTTCGAGCCTTCGCGGTTCGCTCAATTAGACCGGTGATATATCAAAAAATGAGGGTGTTAGAAAAGAATTACTGTACCTTTGCGCTGAGTGAAACAATAAGTTGCCAAATAACCCTCGCGTTCGGTTTACCAGTCCTTCGGCTTTAGAGCTGAAATACTTGAATTAAAGATAAAAAAATACAATATATACAAAATGCAATGCAAACGGCATTGTCATGCAATCATGAATGCAATGCAATGCAACGAAAGGCAATGCATGAATACAATGCAATGCAACGCAATGCAATGCAATACAATACAATACAACACACGATACAATGCAATGCAATGCAATGCAATGCAATGCAATGCAATGCAATACAATACAATACGGAAGCTTCACAGAGTGAAGCATTGTCGGTAAGCTCGTAAAAGTGGTGACAAAAACTCTCAGTAGCCGCAAAAGGGTTAACGGGTAGACTTCTGTCACTCTTTAATGCATGGGTCGGTTTGGAGGGCCTACAATGTTTACATGCAGGCTATGTTTGATCTCTACATGCAGGCTATGTTTGATTCCTACATGCATGCTATGTTTGATCTCTACATGTAGGCTATGTTTGATCTCTACATGTAGGCTATGTTTGATCTCTACATGCAGGCTATGTTTGATCCCTACATGCAGGCTATGTTTGATCCCTACATGCAGACTATGTTTGATCTCTACCTGCAGGCTATGTTTGATCTCTACATGCCGGCTATGTTTGATCCCTACATGCAGACTATTTTGATCTCTACATGCAAGCTATGTTTGATCTCTACATGCAAGCTAAGTTTGATCCCTACATGCAGGCTATGTTTGATCTCTACATGCATGCTATGTTTGATCTCTACATGTAGGCTATGTTTGATCCCTACATGTAGGCTATGTTTGATCTCTACATGCAGGCTATGTTTGATCCCTACATGCAGGCTATGTTTGATCTCTACATGCAGGCTATGTTTGATCTCTATATGCAGGCTATGTTTGATCCCTACATGCAGGCTATGTTTGATCTCTACATGCAGGCTATGTTTGATCTCTACATGCGGGCTATGTTTGTTCCCTACATGCAGGCTATGTTTGATCCCTACATGCAGGCTATGTTTGATCTCTACATGCGGGCTATGTTTGTTCCCTACATGCAGGCTATGTTTGATCCCTACATGTATGCACTGAACGTTAATGGATCACCCAAAATGACTGTTAGGCTCACTGTACCTTACCTGGAGATGAGCACCGTTACTATGGGCAATGAAACGTAAGGTACGACTGATCATCTTGCGTTTTTCGGGATCGAAATCCTAGAAAAACAAACAATAACAAACCAAAAGTATATATTATATACCAGCGTTCCCATCCCTGAAAGAACATGAAATTCAAGGACCTTTCCAAGACTCAATACAAGGACCTTCTTGAACAAACTCGAAGACAGAAATGTGCAAAAATATAAAGTAAATTTATTATAATAATTGATTGCGGATACACCATGTATAATTAAACATTTTAATCGCTGAGCTTTCGTCCTTGAGACCATTGAGACTCAGGATGTCTTCAGAGCTTTATGGCAAATCGTCTGTTATTTACATTGGCGAAACGGGTCGTAACATCTCCACACGCCGTAAGGAACACCTAGTAGTAGAACACATAGTAGTTGCCGCAATAAGGGGCCTACCCTGGGTGCCAGAGGTTCTTCCACGCTCGCTAAACTAGCCGAGAAAAGTCGCCTCAAATATCCCCTATAATCCCCTGCTAACCCCCTGCGAGCGTGGAAGAACCTCTGGCACCCAGGGTAGAAGGGGCCAGACAGACTGAAAACTCGTCAGTGGCTAAGCACACGTGGGACACAGGACACATGTCAAGATTCTTTGGAACAAAGCAGACCTAATTTCAACCGAAACTAACTATTTCTCCAGATTGACCAGAGAATCCATTGAGATTTTTATACATAAAACTATCCCTCAAGAAGGACAACTTTTCTAAACGACACCTGGACAGCACTTTTTAGAACCGATTAATAACTAGCAGTTACGAATTGTCATTCAGCTCTGAAGACGTCTTGAGTCTCAACATGGATTGTAAAAGGACTTTTTACTATCCATGCAAGGACGAAAGCTCAAAATCTTTAAAAGCTAATTGTTTAATTATACATGGTGTATCCGCAAACAATTATTCTAAATTACATTTCACCATGCAAAACTACAAATATTTAATAAATTTGTTATACTGAAAATGTCTATATCACTTGATGAAGACACTAGATCGGAGTGTCGAAACGTTGGGTCATGAACAGTAACTTTTTAAGCTACGTTAAAAAAACTTTTAAGCCAGAGTAGCGTTAAACTATGTCTCATTATCTATGCATCTTTGATGTGATCAGTCCTAGATAAAGCATTTTTCTTCCTGGCAGCAAAATCCAAAAATAAATATTTCCTGCCTAAATTAAATTAACGATTTCCTGCCTGATAGAATTTTTCAATTTTATAAGTTGTGATACTACCAGACTTGCAAGTTTGTATCTCAAAACCATAATTTATCTGAATGTGGTATCTATACATACTTTGAAATAGCGAACTTTTTCAATTGAATACTACGTAATACAAGTACTAGCGTCAAAAATCGAAATGCTGAAACAGTTGAATAAGATAAAAGCAGCTTGCATTCTTGCAAATGCACAATGACAGCTGCAGCCTGCAACAGCAACACTATACTGAAATGATAAATATTTCATTGTTTTCTAGAACAAATCGTTGCGTCTTTTGCGCAAGGATATACGAAACTTAGACAGGTTAAGGTCATGTAATAAACCTTCAAAAACACTTTCGAATTGTTTACAAATCGCCGCTGGGTTTGGCAAGAATAAAGAAAGATGAGTCATCGAATATGAAACTTGATATTCGATCAAAAGTGATGTCAATCAAAATTGTGTGATTGTGTGACTGTGACGATTTTAGATTTTTTGAAGAATAGAAAATTTATCTTTAAACTTTGACTTGGATTAAATAAACTGACAAATATTTCCTGCAAGACACGAAAAATTTCCTGCGAACAACTTTTACAAAAACTTTCCTGGCAATTTACAATCTTCTATTTTTTTGTTATTAATTGTAATGTATTAAATTGGTGAATTTAAAATAGAAATGAAATGAAAAATTCATTAACAATCTTCCCCCCAATATGTTTTTTTTTATATTATGCAGATGGCTTGGACCATATCATTTTAATGCAATGTGAAAAATCATTACCTGATAAATATCATATCTAGTAGCAATGATACCAATAGGAATAGGAAATGGATCAAGAAAATTTTTATCCTAAAAATGTAGTTACAAAAAAAGAAGTCAACAAACATTTTTTTTATATTGGTCGAGTTTCCATCCTTGAGGCCAACCTCGCACCAGAGTCAGTCAAAATATGGTTTGAAAACTCGGCAAACTTCAAAGCGCCTATAATGAACTGTAATTTTATGCTGACTCGGTTCTCACCATGCACAAACCTTTTGTTTCTCGCTTATCAATATTTGATATCAGCGATTGAATCACCCAAACGGCTCAATCGTATGATTGCTTCACTATACCAAAACAATTACATAAATACTTAGCTTTATAAAGGTTCAAGCGCTCTCAATTCAATTCGTCAGAATTTACGCTACAAAAATAAAATAGATATCGTTAGAAAGCTATTCATTTGTAGAATACAATGTGGTATTTGATTTTGAAGTCAATAATAATTGCGAATTTTTCAAGTAAAACCAGAGGGCTACACTCGGGGCGACTTAAGAACAAAGCGTTTCATTTTGTTCAAAATTTGTTGGCGCAGTTCGATTCCGAGATAAATTTCCAGCAAAACGGTGTCAGCGGTTTTTATTTATTACATGGTCGAAAAACAGCATTTTCAACTTTGGTCGTCAATAAAATCAGCCAAACTCGACATACAACTGTATAAAAAAAAACGCTGACACCGTTTTGCTGGAACTTTATGTCGGAATTAAACTGCAAAAAAAAAAAGGATTTTGAACAAAATATAACACCTTTTACTTGAGTCGCCCCAAGTGAAGCCCTCGAGCTGCTTTAACTTAAAAATTCACAACTATTATTGGTCTGTGTTTATCGCAAAATCAAAGACAACATTGTATTCTACAAATTAATAGCTTTCTAACGATATCTATTTTATTTTTGTGGCATAAATGTTGAGGACTTGAGAGCGCTTTACCGAAATGACCTTGCAAACCTTAACGAAGACATTAATAGCACAATCATGCGTGTCTTCATTCATTTCTTCTATAATCTTGTGGTCAAATTTTTTATGACATTCTCATCCAATTCTCACCAACCTATATTAACTGTGTACCAACCAACCGCAGTGCCAACAGTACCAACCGCAGTGCCTTTATTCTCTAAATCTCAGGGGATTGATTGCAACCCACCAATTGCGGCAATACATTACAGTATATACTAAGTATTGTACACAACCAGGTGCACCACTTTCAGCAAACAGTAGTCAACATACCGCGTGATTCTGACCAAATCGTTTCCAAGCTTGCTCTTGAAGTTCTTGTACAAGGCTGTTTCAACAGTATAGAATTAAATTAAATCTACTGTATTTTGTTGTTAAAATAATATTAAAGGTGAAATGCAACGTCAAAACAACTTTATTATATTTAAAAAATATATATATATTAAAGTAATTAAGTTGACAAAGTTATTTTGGGGAAATTTAGCGTAAAAGTAAAAGTAAATCGACTTTATTTACTGAGAGTAACATATGACAGTATTAAGATACTGATACCCCAATAGTGCCCTCACCCTTGATGAAACTATAGTTCGTATAGAATCAACTGGGGAAACTATGGTGATGATTTTGCGGGGGGGGGGGGGGGGGGGGGCTGGAGAACCAGTACCCTGCAAGTCAGAGCCCCTTTGCGACCTACGCTGGGTTTGGGGGAAAGCGGGCTCTGCCAACAAACTCAATATTTCGTTTTGAGCATGCGTGAACGGTTGCACGTTACTTGCTATTTTCCTGCTTGCGCGTGCTCATAAACTAGAACTTGTTTGACCAGTTCAAAACCTGACTGAGTCGCCCCAAACTTGGGGTGAAGATTGAGTTTAGAGCCCACTTTCCCCCGAAGTCTGCGTATAGGTCGGAAAGGGGCTCTGACTCGCAGAGTAGAGAACCGGAAAACCAAGTGAAAAACCCTCGAAGCACAGGAGAGAACCAACAACTCTACTCACATGAAGCTAAGGTGATTACCCAATCATCAAAGTACCAATCCCATTCGACCGGACTTAACCTAAGCGCGCTAACAGTTTGTGCCACCCATGCTCCGTATATCCAGTCGGTACTGTACCTTGGGTTTTCTTTATTTATTTCTGATAGCAATTTGTCCACCGTAGTTCGTGTCTGAACAGATAAGGCAGGATATAAATTGAACAGATCAAGTCATTTTAGTCACTAGCATATAAGGTGTATAAAAATCACGTTTCTCTCTGACGAAGGGCCTTCGCTCGAAACGTTAGATTCCTACGTTCTCTGTTTTGGCAGTATATCTAACCTAAGTTACTATATTTCGATTGTATAAAAATAAGACGTGTGTATATATAGTGCTACTCTGGTCTAAAGTAAATATCTCTTGAAATAAGGTAAAATATATATAACCATGTCATAATAATAATAATAATAATAATAATAATAATTTTATATATTTTTTTTAATAATAATAATAATATAATAATAATAATAATAATAATAATAATAATAATAATAATAATAATAATAATAATAATAATAATAATAATAATAATAATAATAATAACAATAATAATAATAACGATTTTATTATGGCATATCTACATAGTAAATCTGCATCCTTAAACTTAATCTAGAGAACTAAAATCTTTCGTAAGCCTAGCAAAGTATTCATCGATCCCGAAAAGGATCCGATTGTTGTTTCTTAGAGGTGCGTATGGGAGAGCGTTGAAAATCTTTGCACAGCAGTCTTGAAATGTTTCTGTCTCTAGCGGTATTTGATAGTGCGCCATTGGATCGATCATTTTGGCTATGTTGGTATAGTTTTAGCCTCAAGTATTGCGGCCAAGCGGGTTCCCATATCGACTTGTGTGCCAATCGCATCAGTTGCGTTCCCATATCGACTTGTGTGCCAATCGCATCAGTTCCGTTCTTTCCAGAACTGGCAGCCATCCAAGAGATGTCTTATCCTTAACTCCAACAAAAACTGCGTACCCAAGTGTTTGGAGTTTTTGTCACAATTATTCATGGCAAAAAGTTTTCTAACGCAGCCAGATGACATTTTATATAAATAGGTCCGTTTATACCAGAGCCGATAAAACGCGATGTAAATCCGTTTTCCACTTCAACCGAACCGTACAAAACGTAGAGTTTTTCTTTGTCTTGTGAGCTTTCAACTGGTTTAAACCTTAAAGGGCAACTATACGTTACCAGGTTATTCTATTTTCCGTTTAAAGTCGGGAAAGTTCAATCTAAAACTGAAGAAATAATTGAAACCAGTCACTCGGTTCCACTTTTATGAAGTGTCTAAGTTTGAGTTTTTGCCCCTTTTGCTGAACTCATGCGAACGACGACCGCGTCGAAATAAAGACTGGTACTAGTACCTTGTGATGTCATACCAGTAACAAACAACAAGGTGATTGGTAGGTTTTACCGGTATGACGTCAAAGACAATGGAGTACCCACCCATTCTCCTAGAAACGCGGTCATGTTTCAAGAGGGCGTAAGAAGGCTTCGCTGATAAATTCTTTTCTTTATCTCGAAATTCATATTTTTCTTTACTTTTGCTAAGTTAGATGATAATCCTTTCAGAAGAAAATATAACTTCAAAAGGTTTAGTTGACCTTTAAACCGGAGTAGCAATATACACCGTGTCTTAGAAGTAATGACCTTAAGGCAAAACGCTATACGTTTCAGTACGGTACGGTTGGAGTGGAAAACGGTGAATTGACAAATTCTAAAATCTCAAATGACAAAGTTCTCCAAGGGGAGACTGAAACGAGTAAATAATGTCAGTGCTGTTTCGAATAACAATTTCTTGTGATGCAATAGACCTTATTCCAAAATGGCCGCCGAATTAAAATTATTTTACATACATATAAATTAACCCTTATGAACTCGTTTTCATGTGGGAAGTCCAAAACAATATTTACTTTAAAACGAGGTCATAAGGGCTAATTTATATGCACATAAAATAATTCTAATTCCGCGGCCGTTTTGGAATAAGGTCTATAGTCATCGAGCTAGGCAGTGACTATCGTCTCAGAGTCACTGCTGAGTGACCAATCAAAATACAGGAATCTTTAAATTTAATACCTCTTAACTATTACTAATTATACAAACGTTTGTGAAAATTTGGAAGAACTCAAAATAGTGTGAAAACTCCCGCCTTACGGGCTCGTGTTCCCACTGCAAATTCTCGTTCTCCCAAACTTCCCTTGTGTTTCCATACAGTATCTCTATAGAAACATGGAAAAAGTTTTCTATTTCTTAAACACAAAAAGCAGTGACCATATTTCCATTCATCAATGACACAGCATTTACATTATATGCATGGCGATTCAAGAACTACATAATGCTTAGAATTTACTCACAGCTTTTAATAAAACTTCCATGGTGTGCCATAGTTCGTTTGGTTTGGATAAGTCGACAACAAGAAGGATTGCAGTTGATCTGAAAAGAAGTTTGTTGGCACAAAATTACCGAAATTATAAATTTCAACCCGTATAGGATTTTCATATTTTTATCTTACTTAATTATAGTTCTGCCTTTATTGCCTGTCATTTCTATCTTTAAATGAAGTAGTTATTATAGAAATACATTAATGCAATAACTTCTCCTGCTCGTTGTTTACGTTTTAAATTAACAAGAGCATGCAGTACATTCAGTAGAATTGAACCTGGTTGAGACGATGTAATACATCATACACGAAGTGGCCTGTTTCATCAGGACATTCTAAACACCGAGAAGTCGGTTAAAAAACGAAGAAAGCCAACATTTTTGAACACATTTCGAGGTGTTTGGATATCCTGATGAAACACTCTTTCGAGTGGTTGATACATTGAACTCTAAAAAGACTGGAACGATAACTCAGGGGGGGGGGGATTCTGAAGCCAGTACCAGTCTCTTTGCAGGTAGCTCCCGTCAGTCCCGTGCTTCAAGTTACTTAATTTTCATCCTGCCATATATTTTGTTTGGGACGATAACAAATTACTCCAAAACAACGAATAGTTGAAATACATTGTGTACGTATGTTTTTAGAAATAGCATTGCCTTCAATTTGATGAATAGCATAAGTTTCCTCGTTATGTTAAACTTTTTCAAATGTAGTAAATGTTCGGCCATATTTCGTTGGGAAATAATATTAAGAACTTGTTGTAGTTTTTCTGAGTTTTGAGCTGAAATACTTAACGCCGAACGTTGGGCTGTATATGAAACTGAAGCTATTGAAAAATGCTATTTGGCATAGAAACTTCAAGAGTTTAGCTAAAAGGGAAATAATTAAAAACTATAAAAACAAGTGCCATTTTGTAACGTTCGGCAAACAAAATGGCAGTTGTTTTTCTATTTTTTAAATATTTCCCTTTTAGCTAAAGTCTTGAAGTTTCTATACCAAATAGCATGTTTCAATAGCTTTAACTTTATATACAGTCCAACGTTCAGCGTTAAGTATTTCAGCTCAAAACTCAGAAAAACTAACATTTAAAGATTTTTGGCTTCATCCAATCATAGGGCCTGTTTATGGAGTTAGCGCTCCAGTCTTCCTATAGAGTTCACTGGGTTGATATAGCATGCATGCATCGCAAATAAATCAGTGTTTTAAGAGAAAATCAAGTGGGTGAAAGTTTGCTTAATGTCTTCCTCCAATATCCAAACCACCGACATACAGTCATGGGCTTAGCCAAAAATTTATTAAAACAAAACTTCAGTATTTCGTCTTTAATTCTTTAACACAACCGTACAAGCTTTAGTTTTGCTATGTCATCAACAGTCATTGCACATACCTTGACCACAAAACCACAAGATACAAGTTCCTATGTTTTTGCGAAATATTTAGTATTTTAGAGGGCGGACGTCAACCATAACCCTATCAACATGACAACATCACGTATTAGGAAAATTGCATTCTACAACCGCTGACACAAATGCAAGTGTCTTCAGTTCAAAATAGTGTGGACTGGTCGTTGGGTATAGACAAAGAAAACGACAGATTTTGCTGCTGTCTGCTCTCCAATTTAGACCCCGTTTACACGATGCTGGTACAATTTGAAAATGGAACAAAATCATGCCGTTTAGGCCTTGCGTTTACACGATACCGGCACAAAAATGACAGAAAACGGCACAAAATGAAGACTGACGGGTTCCTTGACGGTATGAAATGAAAACGGAACACTAACTGGTACCGTATAAACGCCCGTGCCGTAACAGTTTGATGACGGTTAGCAGTATTCACAAAGTCTTCTCAATTCTCATTGGAAGAGAATAGTCACATGCTAATCCGTCATTATATTATACCGGCTTTAAGACTTTTTGGCCTGTATTTAGGGACCGGTCATTATTAATGGCCGGGGGTGGGACCGAAGAGAAACTCCCAAAGTCCAAAAAAAATTTTTTACCCACCCATTCAACATCTATAAATTTTCCCTGACCCACCCAACATCTTTCAGGTTTTTTTCTTGACCCACCCCACCGAGTTTGCTTTAATAGTTTAATATATACAACATCACAAAAAAGTGGTAAACAAGGAACTCATCGGAATTATAATGAATATCATGTCTAACCCCCAGAAATCCCCAGTTGTCCCACAAATTCCTGTAAATCACATGCCACGCTGTTGTTTTGAAGCAGGAGAATCTAGTGAATATTTCGAGATGGATGAGAATTTAACGTTCGAAAATTTTATATCTTCATTGAAATTTACTGAGGAATATCTGCAGAATTTTAAAGACACTGGCTTTGACGATGTGGAGTTGATCAAGACCATGGATGCTGAAGAGAAACAACAAATGTTTGATATTGTTGGTTTGTCCAAGAAACCTGGTCATTTGTTGAAATTCAAGAAAGCTCTTTCTAGTCTTGAAAAGCCATCGATTGACATCGTTGAAGGCACGAATGATATAAATACAACACCAATGACGAACAAGCCGGCTTGTGTTAAACGAGGAAAGGCTCAAAGTAGTAAGTGGATTTCTAATATTTCACTGTTTATATTGATTTTTTATATGTATTAATATAGTTCATATTAAATTATTAATTGAATGATAGAATGATTGATCGAGCTGCAGCACTCTTCCCTTGTCAAGTAAAAATCAGGGCACATTGTTGCTTATAAATGGGTTAACAATTAAGCTGTAGTGCCAGGTTGTTTTGTTAACCATTGAACTGCAGAACTATCCCCTTGTCTGGCATTATTATACAAAATATACAATTTTGTCACTCACTTGTTTTGACGAACTGTCAAGAGAACAGTTTATTAATTGCCCTAATATATAAATACATATATTAATATATTGTCAGAGAATATATTTTATAAAATATTTTATAAAGTATTATACAATGGCATTTACTTCTTGTTTCCCATTCTTCCTAATATACACTGCACACCTAAAATACTAATTTAATTTTTTATAGCTTTAACGCTTGTTGGTGGAAAGTTTAAACTGGCAGGCAAAGCAAGTATTGTGGAGAAGCAAGCCTGGAACAAGTTTCTCATCCCAAATGTGAAGACTGAGAGATTAAGATATTTTAATAATATTACAAGAGGAGTATATGAGTCTGCTTTTGTTGGAAAACAAACTGGTTTCCAAGCCTATTTGGATGGTCAGCGGAGATTTCGATATGGTATCAAGTCGAAATGTGATGCATTACAAAATATTTACTCTTCGTACCAGGAAGGGTTAATTCCCAAGCAGAACATTTGTTGGAAGAGATACAATGACTTCCCTTCACATGTTATTATAGATGATGTCTCTAAAGCCAGCGTGCGGTTGAGCATTTTAATGGCACTATAAGTTCATTAAAGTCCTTGAAAGATCAACTGTTGTCAAGGAAAAAGGAACTCTATAATGAACATATGGAGGAAAAATCATGGGCTGGTGATGAAATTAAATTTATTTGTGAATCAATTTCCCAAATTGAGGAAATGACGAATGGAATCGAAAAGATCATGCATGATGTTCAGCATGTAATGCATCAACTTGAGAAGAGATTTGATGCAGCTGATGTTAGAAAGACTGAAAAGAGGAGGCGGGCCAGAAGAGACAAAGAAACCAGAACAAAACTAAAAAAGAAAAAAAGAATTGTGCAAGAAAGGCATGAAGCACAAGTGGCTGAGCAAGTGGAATGTGCAAGTTTGTCCTCAGATGAGGATGCTCTTGTTAACATTGACATTGAGTGACTGACAGACAGTATCCTAAAACAGTATATTGTATTATTGTACAGTATTTTATGTAGTCTCAGACTCTCAGTATTTTATTAAGAATATTATAAATTTTATCTACGGTAAAAAAAATTTACCCACCCCAACCACTATTCCATTTTTTCTTAACCCACCCTTGGGCACCTTCAAATTTTTGTTTACCCACCCCTTTTCTCTTCGGTCCCACCCCTGGCCATTAATAATGACCGGTCCCTTACACACCGGCATGATTTTGTTCCGTTTTCAATTTTTACCGGCATCGTGTAAACGGGTCCTTAGGGTACTTTTGTTTTCCAGAATGCTCAGAATCACGTTTTCAGAAGACCTGATTTCAAAATTTGCCTGCCCTAGTAGTGCGGCCACTTTCGGACGGGTAGATTACTAATCCTGGCTACCGACGTTTAGGGAACCAAATAATGAATGGTAATCCTTTAATTTGTTTATATGGATTTGCCACCCAGCTTGGGAATACGTGCAAGAGCTCAATAGACTACAAAACAGTTGTTTTTCTTTCAATCACTGCTCGCAAAGGCACAAAGCGCCAAAAGTTTGTTTGTTTTTGTTTGTGTATATAGTTGTAATACCGTATCGTTTCCGTGACAGCCTTCCAACAATGACTTCACATATTACAATTCAAAGATAAGTGCCCTAGCTAGATTAGCTTCAAAAATTCTAGGGCACCTGCATCACCGTACGCCAATTAATCTGTTGTATTTTGTAAATATAAGTTTTGGACATATAACGATAGAAAGCGAGTAGAAGATTGAGTACCAGGACCCACGCGGTCGGGCAGTAAAACAACATGAAGCTGATGAGGAGTGGAAGATTTGTTTTACCTTGGTTTTCACGCATAAACAAATGGTTATGCTTCGTTTTTTTGTAAATATAATCCGGAAGAACTAAGGTAGACAAGTTAGTTTCTACTAAAGCAATTCAATTATTCGCTCTCAATTATATATCTATATGAGATGATCGATACTCAAGCTCCGCTCTCGTCAACTACAGTACTCTCCCATAGAAATTTCGAGCTCATAATCTAATTGTTAAATATAGTGCATGTGTTTACCGTATAGTTTCAGCAGTCAACGGAATCTCGTTGAGTTTTGACAGAAATGTTCCTCCACCAAGTTCCCAAATATGACCAATATCCTTGTTCTGGAAATAAGAAAATACTGTACTAATCAGTGACCAGTACAATACGACCACAAGTACTCATCCCTTCGGGTGAATGATATTAACCCTAACCTTAACCTTTCCCGGATACAAAATATCTAATGGATCATTCCATGGCAACACACTCTACAGTACGTACACGCTTTCCAATAAACGTAATTTAAAATGCTGTTCCAAGATCTGTATTGTATGGCCAGTACCCATGTTGGAACAACTTTTAGTTTGTACACTTCAGTATACGCAATAAACCAGACACATGTAGACGTGACAGCTAGAGACCTCTCATAGGATGATCTCTCACCTGTAGCCTGCATGCGTGACCAGCGTTCTGCTTGCGGGCGGGTGGGACACGTCAGTGTCGTGGCCAGCGCTACTACGGCCAATAGCATGTCTTAGTTCACGATCACCTCGGTTTTCTTTGATGTACCACCGGTTGTTTATTTATAATAATTAAATAACTGAGGCTTGGTTTAGACGTCGAAGTTCCGTCGCATTTAATGCGACCAATTTTATCCCACGGAAATGCAACGTCTAAACTGATTTTATTCGACGCGTCGCATTTAATTCGACGCTGTCGAATTATGCGACGAGCTGTGTCGCATAATTCGACGGAAATGCGACGTTGATTTAGACGTCGCATAAAATGCAGTCGAATAAAATGCATAAATTATTATAATCACTTTTTCTATCCTACAATATCCCTCAATACCCAACAATTTTACAGTTCGTGGGCCCCACGAAGATCATTTTCAACATGTCGTACTTGTTTGTATCGTCCAGAATGTTTTGTGACGGACGAAAACAATTAGTATGAAGTTGGGTGGCAATAAAGGGAAAGCAACACATTAATCGAGTTTTAAGAATGAGAGAGCTTTAAGCGAAAGCTTATACATTCACTAACGACAAACGGGCGACCAACGCCAAGGTTTAACAACATATATGTTGAAACACAGAGAGCATCTGAAGGTCTTCTTTGTGTTTTAGCTTTTTGATATACTCACTTGAAGATAAAAACATGGCGTTTCTCTTAACAGCTGGGTGCCATGCAAATTGGAACGCGCGGTAATTCGAAACTCGAAACACCAACGTTAAGAGCTATTTGGCGTTAAATTTCAACCGTAACATTAAATGCGACACATTAAATTCGACGTCTAAACCGAACTGTGTCACTTCTGTCGCATAATCGTCGCATTAAATTCGACGAATTAAATGCGACGGAACTTCGACGTCTAAACCAGGCCTGAGTGACGTATTTACCTTGGATTCGGTAACTAACCTATATACATAATTAATGACGAAGCCATGTCTATTACAGTATTCCTTCAGTAAAATCTTCTCCGAAAATGCAAGAAATGGCATTTCAGAGACTATAGATTTAAAAATTTTCCAAGGCAGTATGATCCCCAAACTCCCCAACATTTTTTCGCGATTTCGGCTCCTCCCTTTAAAAATCCTGGCTACGTCCCGGAGTCAGTTGTACTAAACGTCTATCTTTGCAACGTAACGCTTTACAAATCAGTGTACAAAAATACAAATAGCCAGTATAGAAATACAAAAAAAAAAATTAAATGTTAAAGTGCCTATCTCACCTGTATGCATTTTACATATTCGTAATCTTTGCGTTCTCGGACTGAGCAAAATCGCAATACATCTTGACGTTCCAAAATTTCATCTGCATCATAGTCAATAGAGATATGGTCTGGAAACTCGGCAAACTTCAAAGCGCATATAATAAGCTGTGATTGAACCGTACGTTACACCGTGCACATCTTTGTTTTAGGTTTATTAATATTTAAATAGTACGATTGAGTGATTGAACTGACACGTTGCTATTGGATAATTCGTTCATTATACTAAAATACAATGGGTTCAGACAGTGACCGTGTACAAAAATGCATAAAGACGAACAAAAAGATAGAACAAAGACTTTATCTGAGTTTCCAGACCATATTTTGAACATTTGTAGTCAATCGAAATATGGTCTGGAAACTCAGCTAAAGTCTTTGGTCTATCTTTTTGTTCGCCTTTATGCATTTTTTGTGCACGGTGCACGGTCACTGAACACATTGTATTTTAGTATAATGAACGAATTGTCCAATAGCAACGTTTCAGTTCAATCACTCAACCGTGCTATTTAAATATTAATAAACATAAAACAAAGGATGTGCAAGGTGTAAGGTACGGTTCAACATAAAATCACAGCTCATTATAGGCGCTTTGAAGTTTGCCGAGTTTCCAGACCCTATCTCGATTGACTATGTTTTGAATGACTATGTCTTCATGGACTTTTTTGCTATCAAAACAACACGCATCTGTTTCGCAATTGATTCTATTGTAAAAGGTATTTCTTTCCAAAAGCTCATTCCTTTTACGACGTCACTTACGGTGAGTAGTTACCAACTTTTGACAGCAAAAAAGTCCATGATATGACATGGTAACGACAACTTACATTGCAATTTTGCTCAGGATAACCCAAATATTACCAATATATAAAATCCCCACAGGTCAGATAGGCACTTCATAAGCTCGCTGCGTTGCCAAAACAGTACTGTACTTATAAGAGATCTAACGTTTCGAGCCGCGAAGGCCATTTGTCAAAGAGAAAGGTATGCCTTTTTCTAACAGCATGCACCAACATTTTAACATTTTTTATTTCTTGCAAACTTCGGAATGAACTTGCAAACTTGGGAATAAACTTGAAAACTTTGGAATGAACTTGAAAACTTCGGAATAAACTTGAAAACTTCGGAATGAACTTGCAAACTTCGGAAGGAACTGCAAACTTCGGAATGTACTTGCAAAATTCGGAATGAACTGGCAAAGTTCAGAAGGAACTCGCAAACTTCGGAATACACTTGCAAACTGCGGAATAAACTTGCAAACTTCGAAATAAACTTGCAAAATTCGGAATGTACTTGCAAAATTCGGAATGAACTGGCAAAGTTCAGAAGGAATTCGCAAACTTCGGAATACACTTGCAAACTGCGGAATAAACTTGCAAACTTCGAAATAAACTTGCAAAATTCGGAATAAACTTGCAAACTTCAGAATGAACTTGCAAACTTCAGAATGAACTTGCAAACTTTGGAATGAACTTGAAAACTTTAGAATAAACTTGCAAACTTCAGAATGAACTTGCAAACTTCAGAATGAACTTGCAAACTTCAGAATGAACTTGCAAACTTCGGAATAAACTTGCAAACGTCAGAATAGAACTTGAAAACTTTGGAATTAACTTGCAAACGTCATGCTCAGTAACATACATGTAAATACAGTTAATCAATACCACAATTTCTAGTATTTATATACATGTACAGTGCTTCGGAATTGATGTGATTATATATTAAATTAATAAATAAATAAACATTAAATAGATAAATACATTTTTTCTAATTTCTAAAGTTTCTAAATTCCATACCATATTATGGCCTTTAGATCTCCTTCCAAAAGTATAATCTAAGGCAACAGTTGGCTTAGGATTTTCATCTCTGAAAAACAAACATTTTTTAAAAATATAAACCAGAATAATAATTCACTAAAAGTAAATTTAATATAATTATATATAATAAATTATATTTTTTGAATTATTATTACTACTATTATAATAAATTGTTATAATCATTAATTTTATTATTAATATTATTTTGCAACTTTTGCCATTGGTACGAGGTGAGCTTTTTATTAACAGCATATTTTGAAAAAGTGTTTTGAACACTGTGTGTACTGTGTACTGTATATTCTTAAATAATTTAAATGTGTATAGTACCTCACTCTCTAATATTAAACAAATCTATATGACTACTAAGATTACAATCATGTCATGTTAAAAGCCACAATGTGCAGTAAGGTTACAACAATTTGTGTCTAAATGATATTGTGAGGTAAGAACTGGTGAAACATATATCCATGCCAGCCAATGGCAATTTAAATGTAGCCTGTGTGCAGATTGCTTGTGTTAATTTCCACTGATTAATCCCTGTACACAAGCATAGATCTGCATGCACAGACTAATTTATATGTGGAATGTAATTAGTTCCATTTTAAAGTATCTGCATATGTGTTCACTCCAGCAAATTATGCAAACTTTAAAATGTACTACAGTATTAGTAATTAATCTAGTGTACTGTAATACAGTAAGTTGTTTTATACAAGCCCCTGTATACAACATTTATTATAGGCTTCCAACAATAACAGTTGATATTCCCAGCAACTTTTATTTTGTCAAAGCTCTATACTGTAGGTATTCAGTTATTATACAGTAGTTAACATGTTTTTCTTACCAAATAAATGTGTGTGGCTAAATGGCTAATTTATCTTGTAATAGAATAATCGCAAAAGAAGTTGCTGACAGAAATTGGCATGACTGCATGTCATTTACAATTTCATAAATATTTGTGAAAACTCACTTGTCAAGAAATCTCAACACAATTGTAGATTTTCCCTAATTATAAAAAAATAAGACTTTAAATATTAGGTTTTGTGTAGTAAAATTAGCTGTAGTGAGAGCTTAAATAAATAATAAATAAATAAATAATAAATACATTAAAACAGTAAGTAATGTTATAAATTGTTTTCTATATACCGATCCTTTACTGCCCATGACAAAAATACTTGATTCTTCTGATTGCTGATTCAAAAGCTTTTCATCAGTTTCCCCTATACGAAAATATAAATTAACTTATTTAATAATTAAATTTTAAATTAAGTGCTGCTTAAGTCAGGTCACATGCAACGTCCAGAAAAATATGCATTCTGTTCAGTTAATGTTATATGCCAAATTTGGTGAACACTGTTAAACACAGGATTCTGATACCTACCAAATGCTCTGCTCTTCTCACTGTTGTTTCTATTGTCAATGGCAATGTCCCACAAAGATCTTTCTGACCTGCAAGTTTGACCAAGACATTTATTTAGTCATCACACATTCATTCAATCAAAGTGGCACTCACTCACTGACTCACCACCCAACTCACCCACTCATCTTATTCATTCATTCACTTCTCCTTCCATATTTCCAGACTTTTTTTATTTACATGCATGGCCAATATGGGTGGGTGGGTGCCTTGCATGGGCCTTTAGGAATGATTATACATAGAATACCCCGCCACTTTCTGACATAGAAAATTACAATAACCTACCCCCCACACAATGGAACGATGAACCCTAACCCTAATCACAAAACCCTAATTACAAGTGGCGGGGTATTCTATAACCTAGCCAGCCTTTATTGAGTCCCATTCACACTTAACCCTTCGGATCTTATTATTATAAATAATTATTATAATTTTCTTCTCGGTTCATCTGGCTCTCTCCTTCATGATCTTGCTATTTGATACTACAGTACATGTAAATGTATTAATGTTAGATTGTTGTATTAAGTCCTTATAATTGGTTTAACAAAATAATTACAAATGATCTATAAAAACAAAATGATGTCAAATGTAAAAATACAGCTTGCACGTAACATTTTGTTTATTAAAAGATGGATTGCTTACCTACTGTCTGTCATAGCGGAGATATAATATAAATTAATCTTTATTAAATATTGTATTAACTACAAAATATATTTTTGTTTCCTTCGCATCAACTGATTCAATCGTCCATGATGCTCAAAACTGTTGTCATGGAAAAACAGCTGACCAAAAATACCCAAGTGAAAACACGACGGCCCAATATTTGCCAATCTCAAGTGTATTTTTAATAGTCGGTCAAATAAGCTAAAATACGAAAGTTTTTAGAATAAAATAACATTACCAGTTACCTTGACTTCATGATATGGTGTCTCCTAATTACTTAAAAGCTTGATAAAATTCATGCAACCTTGTCAGACTGGGCTTGGGCTGCCTGTGTTGAAAACAAAATGGCGTAAAAAATCGAAGGAGAAAACAAATGGATAAAGAGGAGCGATTTCAACTCATTTCGGACGAAGTTAAAGTCCTTTACTCGATATTTTCTGGTGAAGGGGAATTCCTTTTTAATGGTAGCCCACCGGATGCAAATGTGGATCTTTCCTGCCATCATTTGGTTGAAGGCAAAATAAGAAATGTTCAGTTGTCTGTCCAAATATCTTGTGCTGGAAATATGAAACTGACGCTAAACCTGACGCTTTCCAAACATTATCCGATCAGCCTTCCCGAAATATCAGTTTCATCTGTAGAACTAACAAGGAAGAAACTGTCGGAAATACAAATGAAATTAGTTGATTATTCAAGCCGGTCCTTGACGGAATTTCGAGGTGAACCAGTAATTTTGAAACTTGTGAACTGGTTACAAGACAATGTTCTACAGACGCGGCTCGATACACCGGGTGAAACTAAAACCGAACCAGAAAAGGAAATACAGTTTAAAAAAGATGAGAATGTATTTATTGCTGTGCTGCGGTTTGATCATATGCGATCAAGAAAAAAATACCTGAAAAAAATATCGAATTGGATGAAGGAATGTAATCTAAATGGCCTAATGCTATTTTTTGCTAAAGAAATAATTGCTGTGGTCGAGGGATTAAGAGTCGATATCAATAAATATTTAAAGTGTCTCAGAACGTGTACTGTTGATGTTGATTCCGCAGGAAGACCGTGTAAGGAGAGAATGATGGATTTAGTGTGTGAATTATTTGAAAAAACAGAACAGCACAAGTATGTATTATTGTATTTATATCTGGGCTTCTGACCAATTAAAATCCAAGGGGGGTTTCTTTGATAAGTAAAATTGTCCAGTATTAATCCCCATTCCTGCCAGAGTTGACCAAAAATGGCCCCTTTATATTGTTGTATTCTGTCTAACACCAGACAATTTTACTTGTCAAAGAGAGAACCCTCAGACATCCTGCCATGCATTGCATATACCACCACCACTTCAATCTATGCTCTATTAGCAATGGGTTAATAACAAGTGATTAACCCATTCCCAGTGGCATAAGGAAGCAAGTTTATATTGGAGGGGCATGCACAGCTTCAAAAGGGCCCATTCCTGCCTTAGTTGATGAAAAATGGCCCCTTTATTGTTTTACTCTAACACCAGACCATTTTACTCATCAAAGAGAGAACCCTCAGACATCCTACTATTTAAGGCAGCAAAGCTGGTTAAATAAGAGTAAAATATTAAAAAGGTCATTTTTGGCCATGTCAGCCATCAATGGCTTAATCAATAAAAAAATACATTAAAGATAATTGATTATGATATCAATCAATAATTATTGACAGTCACATAAAAACATAATTATGCCAGTACTATTTGTTGCATATTATCTTCACATGGAGAACTTCACCAAATTAAAAGTTCATCTGTTCATGTCACTGAGCAGCCATCCCCATTATTATTTTATTTCTAGAGAAGCATGCATGAATTCTTGCCAAAAATTGGCAATATTGGTGTGTACAACAATTATTAATCCTTAAAACTTAGGTAGGCTTATAACTATACTCTGTTCACACCTAGCCAAATCACAAAAAATATGCATTGTATGTATATATATATATATATAAGTGAGTTATGGTTCACGAAATGTTAGAGAGTGCTCAATACCATATAGATAGAGCAAAATACAAAGTATAAAGTATAGTTTTACCTTAAAGTCTTCGCTACCAGAGGTTTCACCCTAAACGGGATCATCAGTCGCCTGATGATCCCGTTTAGGGTGAAACCTCTGGTAGCGAAGACTTTAAGGTAAAACTATACTTTATACTTTGTATTTTGCTCTATCTATATATGGTATTGAGCACTCTCTAACATTTCGTGAACCATAACTCACTTATATATATATATATATGTATATATATATATATATATATATATGTGTAAATGTAATGTACATGTATGTGTGTGTATGTGGCTATATATATATATATATATATAGCGATCTTCACCCCACATGAAACTGACAGTTGCGACACTCAACATTTTGAAAGCCCACTTAAACTATACTATATTCGCTCTACCTTTATGGTATTGAGCACTTTCTGACATTCTGTGAACAAAATCACACGTGCTTGTTTGTAATTCTTTTATCAATCACTTGCTGAGACAGGGAATCCTATGAAATTTCAAGATTTTTTGTACGATTGCCTCCTGACTGGGAATCGTACAAAATTTCAAGATTTTTTGTACGATTGCCTCCTGACTGGAAATCGTACAAAATTTCAAGATTTTTTGTACGATTGCCTCCTGACTGGGAATCGTACAAAATTTCAAGATTTTTTGTACGATTGCCTCCTGACTGGGAATTGTACAAAATTTTAAGATTTTTTGTACGATTGCCTCCTGACTGGGAATCGTACAAAATTTCAAGATTTTTTGTATGATTGCCTCCTGACTGGGAATCGTACAAAATTTCAAGATTTTTTGTACGATTGCCTCCTGACTGGGAATTGTACAAAATTTTAAGATTTTTTGTACGATTGCCTCCTGACTGGGAATCGTACAAAATTTCAAGATTTTTTGTACGATTGCCTCCTGACTGGGAATCGTACAAAATTTCAAGATTTTTTGTATGATTGCCTCCTGACTGGGAATCGTACAAAATTTTAAGATTTTTTGTACGATTGCCTCCTGACTGGGAATCGTACAAAATTTCAAGATTTTTTGTATGATTGTCTCCTGACTGGGAATTGTACAAAATTTCAAGATTTTTTGTATGATTGCCTCCTGACTGGGAATTGTACAAAATTTTAAGATTTTTTGTACGATTGCCTCCTGACTGGGAATCGTACAAAATTTCAAGATTTTTTGTATGATTGCCTCCTGACTGGGAATCGTACAAAATTTTAAGATTTTTTGTACGATTGCCTCCTGACTGGGAATTGTACAAAATTTTAAGATTTTTTGTACGATTGCCTCCTGACTGGGAATCGTACAAAATTTCAAGATTTTTTGTACGATTGCCTCCTGACTGGGAATCGTACAAAATTTCAAGATTTTTTGTATGATTGCCTCCTGACTGGGAATCGTACAAAATTTTAAGATTTTTGGACGATTGCCTCCTGACTGGGAATCGTACAAAATTTCAAGATTTTTTGTATGATTGCCTCCTGACTGGGAATCGTACAAAATTTCAAGATTTTTTGTACGATTGCCTCCTGACTGGGAATCGTACAAAATTTCAAGATTTTTTGTACGATTGCCTCCTGACTGGGAATCGTACAAAATTTTAAGATTTTTTGTACAATTGCCGCCTGACTGGGAATCGTACAAAATTTTAAGATTTTTTGTACGATTGCCTCCTGACTGGGAATCGTACAAAATTTTAAGATTTTTTGTACGATTGCCTCCTGACTGGGAATCGTACAAAATTTCAAGATTTTTTGTACGATTTCCTCCTGACTGGGAATCGTACAAAATTTCAAGATTTTTTGTACGATTGCCTCCTGACTGCTGTTTAAAAATGCTCAGTAGGACAATCAGTTTCTTTGGGTGGAAACTTGATTCCTCAAAGATTAGGTTAGTCGGAACAGTGCTAAAACTAATTCAGACTTGGACTAAAATAGTCCCGACTAGCAAAACTTGGTCTTATTCATACAGCTTTGCTATTGATTTCCGTATTTTGTGTTCAGTGTGAGCTGGGTATTAGTATCTACAACAAATTATCTCCAGAGACAATTATTATGGCAGGTAGTGGTGTCCTCCAGGCCACACTTCACCCACAGTGAAGCCCACACGGGGCCAAGGTCTGATCCAACAGGAGTGCCAGGGCTCTTACCCTTAGAACTGCACTGTCTGTCACCCAAAATTTTGCCACAAAATTGCGTATAATCATTAATTAGGTTTATTACTTTGTAAGTATTTGAAGTGTCAGAGTATGCATACAACCTGGGTGTAATTTGGCTTATAATATGATCAAGTTGGTTTTCTTTGATGTACTGCGGTTTATATACATGTATGTTATAAACCTCACAATAACAATGGAATGTCTTCACAAGCTCTTTTCCTATTGAATTCTTTAGAAAACCTCTTTGATCATGTTATAAATAACTTAAGCACTTCACCCTTAGTAGACTGAAAGCCAGCCACCAATCATAAACTTCTGGTGAGGTGCTTTACCTAGTACACGTACATAAAAAAAACATTAGGTATGAATTTTTTGTCTAACGAAAAAGGTGTCACCGTGGCTACACAAAATAGGTTACACCCTGAACCCCCCTAAATGGCACCCATTTGGGTACCACCATCTAAAATCCTAGATCCACCCAGTGTATAATTATACTGCCCCTGTGTGGCACTTATCTTATCTGTTCACTTGATCCACATGCTCTCTATTCAGTCAGTTGGACTACAGTACTGTAGGTGAAGTCTGAAACTCATTAATTAAGTTGGGGTTTTGTTTTGACACAATATTAAATTCTTATTTTGTGTTTGATTTCAGCATCAGTGAAGGATTTAAGATAATAGAATGTACAAGTTTGGAAGAATTTGTGAAGATATTTGAAAGTACTGGACTAACTGATGTTTATAAGAATTATATTAATTAAATGTCCAAAATATTAATTAAACAAAATATGTTACAAATTGAATACATGTACATATATTAATAAGTATTAGATATTATGATTATAATATGTTCCAAATATTAAACAGAATATATTATTTATGTATATATAAATTGAATGTCTGTTACAGTTAAGACTCACTATGATTATAATAACTGTTCCAAATGTTCATTAAATATATTTGATGTGTGTACTGTATCTTTTACACTCGAAAAAAAAAGTATTAAATATCACTCGAAAGAATAATTATCAGAGCCTGACAATGAATCGAGTGATGAATCTGTCAACTCTGAAGCCCAGTGGTGAGATATTTGCTGATCTATTGCTCTTTCTTCTGAGTTTAAATCTAAAAAAAAGGAGGAAGAAGAAAGAGAAATGACATGCATAGCTTGGGAAAGGCTACATTGCACTCAGTCACTATCACGGGGGGTGGGGTATATATATATATTTATTAAGAGATTATTAACCGAGAACGAGAGTCTGTTAGTGTATGGGAAAATATCAGACCGACGTCTTGACAGTACGGACCGAGCCGCAGGCGAGGTTCGTACAAAAAAGACCGAGGTCTGATATTTTCCCGTACAGACCGAGTAAACGAGGTTAATAAAGTGTTTATTATATGGCTATTTCAAGTTTTTCGATAATTATTGTATCAAAAGGTGTGAAAACCTTAGAAATTTACGCGAGCAAAATCAACATCCGGGACAGCGGTCCGGATACGGAAAAAGACGGACCGTGGTCCGGATACGCATTTTTACAGATCGTGCGTTGACCAATCAGAACTCAGGATATTACAAAGCCATATAATATATATATATATATATATATATATATATATATTTAAAACATGAGCAGCAGCGTTTTATCAGATTTAAAACACGAGGTGATAGCCGAGTGTTTTACATCTGATAAAACACGCATATATATATATATATACTATATATATATATATATATATATATATATATATATATATATATATATATATATATATATATATATATATGCGCACTTCACGCTATCTGAATGTATTTCTGAGCACTCTGTGAAGTTGCCGTGGGTACCTATTAGCGATAATGCAACGCTCACTACCCTTGTGGAAGTTTGAGCACTCTGGGCCCATGCGCACTTCACGCTATCTGAATGTACTTCACCGATGCTGTCCCACATGCGGTTGTCACCGACAATCGCATGTGTATAAGTAATTGATGAAATTCATTCAGATTGTTCCAAGCTACACTGATGAGCTGTTGTACAGCGAAACACCGTGTCTGTAGATTGAACTATATATATATATATATATTTAGTATCAACCAACTGGTGGTCTATTACAAATCCGGCTTTCTGATTGGCTGAGCTACCATGGTCTATTGGTGATAGACCATAGTAGCGTTACCCAATGATAAACCTTCTTATAGCTGGAATACTCCTATTCTGACCAATCAGAAGCCACGGCATATTCACGGCCGCAAGCAAAACCTGGAAACTAGGCTAAAAAATCAAACATGACAGCCTGGTAACCACTGAAGACTTCTGCTTTCCTATTGGTTGAAATTTCGCGCGTTTTTAGTGGCTATGAGTAAAACTGCAATCGTCATAAGTGGATTTAGCCCTGATGACGCGAGAATGAGATTAGTGGTTACCTGGCCCATATTTCTTTTGAAATTGGGCCAGGGTACCAGGCTAACATGACATCTGCTAAAATATTTGTACGAGTGAAGAAAACATTGGGTCGAAAGTAATGGAAATATATTCAGTTTGACATTTTCGAATAAGAAAATGAATTCGCTTATGCCTATGGAGTATATCTACACCAAATTTGAAGCAAAGTACAGTAGTTACAATCTTGTGTTTCGCGAGCGATTGTTTTACCAATACCATACGCCATCGAACTGCTCTGCATTATGTATGGGGAGACTTGTGCAAACAAAAAGGTAAAACTATCTGAACATTTAGAACAATGTTTGATAAGAGTTCTTTACGTTAAAGAAAAGTTGTTTATGGTTGATACTAAAACAATTAGACAACTCGTCCTCGTTGTCTAATTGTTAAATATATATATATATATATATATACTCATTTGATTTGTAAAAAGTGTGTTTTATTTGTAGTTATTTCGTTTTAATCGAATACAGATAAACAATGGAACGCTCTTACCATTAATAATTTCCATTCTGACCATTTTGTAGCCGTTTTTGTTTTCTGTAGAACTTATTGCTTCGCCTAAATATTCAATTTCTGCTGTCATTTGCCCACTCATTATAATTTCGGCGCCATTGCAATTGTTGCTTAACAGAACAACCGCTGGCTCTACTGATCATTGCTCGTGACATACTACGCATTTTGTGATTGGTCAATTTCGTTAAAAGAAGGCTTTTCATTGGCTTATTGCCAGACGTTTCTATCAGCGGATAACTCGCGCGGTCGTGCAGTAAAAAACATGGGGGCAATGAGTGAAAGATTTGTTTTGCCTTGGTATCGGTTTTCCCACAGAAACGATAGTTATGCTTCGTATTTTGAAATAATTTGGATGAACTAAGGTACAAAAGTTAGTTTCTACTAAAAACAATTAGATTATTCGCTCTCAATTTCTATGAGATGATAGTTGACTCGAACTCCGCTCTCGTCAACTATTCACTCATAGAAATTTCGAGCTCATAATCTAATTGTTAAATAGTAGTACTAGTATACTACTTACCATCAAATTCAAGTGACAAGTCACCATTATCATCACTCACGTCCAAATGAACGGAAGATCCAGTTAAACTGGTTTTGTCCTCTTCACTAGAAATAGAGTTATTGTACAATTTCGTGGGTTCCTTGTTTTCTGATATTAAGATATTATCATCTATAATATAAACAAAAACACACATTTTTAATTGTTTCAGCATTGTTTTGCTGTTAAATATGCGAGACAGAGTACAATGTCGTTTCAGACTTCAGAGCGTTTTTCATTTGAAACGCGTTTCAAAAAGCATCGTTTTCACGGCATGTTCACACAAAAACGGATGAAAACGACGTCAATAGACCTTTTCGATAATTACGTCACGCTTCATGAAAACGATGCTCCCAGGCCAAGTTTCACAATTTTCATTATCATAGTAATCCCGCCATATTTGTTCATGGAAGAAGATGCCTAATAACGTCCAAACTATACATGGTAGAAATACATCGTGTACGTATGTTGTTAGGCATATCATAAGCTTTCATTTGATGTATATTTTAAGTTTCTATGTTGTGTGTAACTTTTTAAAATGTCCAAAATGTTCGCACCATTACTCGTCAAGTAATAATAATGGACTTCTCACAACTGTTGTAGAATTTCGGATATTGATTTTAAAATACATAACGCACAACTTTGTAACATATATCAAACAGAAGATACTGTAAAATGCTATTTGCGGTAGAACTTTCAAGTTTCTAGCTTAAGAGGAAGTATTTTAAAAATGGGAAAACGTACTATTATTTTGGTCTGAGTTGTAAACAAAACAAAACAAACTTAACAACCAAGATAATGTACGTTTTCTCATTTTTAATATACTTTCCCTTAAGCTAGAAACTTGAAAGTTCTACCGCAAATAGCATTTTACAGTATCTTCTGTTTGATATATGTTAAGGCAAAAAATATAGGAAAAAACTAAAAAAAATAGGATGAAAATAAGGAAAAGGTGTGGTTTTTTATATCAAAAGTCGGGCAAATTTCCGTTTCAGTCGGGCAAAAATGTTCCGGGAACCAATCAGCGTGCGTCGTTTTGCGTACGGACCGGAAATCAAACCCAGCCATATAATAAAACTATTTACCATCAACACTAATCTTTGATCGGGGTCTGCCTGATGATAAATCATTGTGTAGTGTAACATCATTTACAGCCATCTCGAGTTCACGGACTTTGTCTTCTATACTATAAAGTTTCGATCTGCAAAACAAAGATAAGTATAAAATGTAAAATAGAGCAATTCCCGTCATCTTGACATTTTGAGACCTCTGACAACAACAATTATTCACTTCGAGGGCGAAAAATGACGTGTGTTCTACCTAAGCCTAGAACTGAGTTTTTAAGAAGAAGCTTTGCGTTTTCTGGAGCGAAAATTTGGAATGAATTACCGGAAAGTATTAGGTGCATTGACAATTTGAATACTTTTAAAAGTCACTTGCAATCATTGCTTCCTCAGCTCGTGTAGTTCTTTGAACTACTTTTTTTTTTTAAATACTTTTTTTTTTCGGCTTTCTTGTAAAGCAGTGCGTTGCACTGAAGAAATTCCGAGTTTAAATAAATTTCTCTCTCTCTCTGTCCGTCCGTCCGTCCGCCCGCCTGTCTGTCTGTGCCTGTGTCTGTCTGTGCCTGTGTCTGTCTGTCTGTCTGTCTGTCTGTCTGTCTGTCTGTCTGTCTGTCTGTCTGTCTGTCTGTCTGTCTGTCTGTCTGTCTGTCTGTCTGTCTGTCTGTCTGTCTGTCTGTCTGTCTGTCTGTCTGTCTGTCTGTCTGTCTGTCGAATAGTAATAACAGTAATAATAGTAATAGTAATAACTATAGAATAGTAAATAACAACACCTTAAATGTTTCACTTCATCTTCAGATAAATCTTGCATCTTGCAAAGCCTTGTCAGTGATTTCTCATTTGTATTTTTCCAATCCGCTTTTTTCTAATCCGGCTTTCTTGTAAAGCAGTGCGTTGCACTGAAGAAATTCCGAGTTTAAATAAATTTCTCTCTCTCTCTGTCCGTCCGTCCGCCCGCCCGCCTGTCTGTCTGTCTGTGCCTACGTCTGTCTGTCTGTCTGTCTGTCTGTCTGTCTGTCTGTCTGTCTGTCTGTCTGTCTGTCTGTCTGTCTGTCTGTCTGTCTGTCTGTCTGTTTGTCTGTTTGTTTGTTTGTTTGTCTGTCTGTCTGTCTGTCTGTCTGTCTGTCTGTCTGTCTGTCTGTCTGTCTGTCTGTCTGTCTGTCTGTCTGTCTGTCTGTCTGTCTGTCTGTCTGTCTGTCTGTCTGTCTGTCTGTCTGTCTGTCTGTCTGTCGAATAGTAATAACAGTAATAATAGTAATAGTAATAACTATAGAATAGTAAATAACAACACCTTAAATGTTTCACTTCATCGACAGATAAATCTTGCATCTTGCAAAGCCTTGTCAGTGATTTCTCATTTGTATTTTTCCAATCCGCTAACAACGTCATATTCTATAAGTTCAAATCAAGAGAATAATTGTACTTGTGTTCTATACTACAAGTTAAATAACAACATGGATGGCTGGACAATACTGCTGTCATGATGATGATGATGATGATAATGACTGATTGATTGATGATGATGATGATGATTGATTGATGATGATGATGATTGATTGATTGATTGATTGATTGATTGATTGATTGATTGAAACCTACAACCTTTCGAATGCTATACCAACGCGCACTAACCATTGAGACACTAGAACTAAAGATGGCAGACCGCAGTTCTTTTACAGCAGCTTGTACAGCAATAACTAAACAAAACTTCACGAACCCAGAAATATAATTATTACAATATATAATTAAAAATAACGTAGCAAACTATGACTTACCTTTTCTACAATTTCACTGCTGTGTTCTGAATTAGGATGATTATTCGATAACCCAACTTCCATTCTATCTGTATAAAGAAGGATATTACAGCATGGTTGTGAGAAGATATAATTATAAGTAATTTACCCGTTCGAAGGTCTTTAAAGAAAAATAGTTGTTCAAAAGTGGTTTGTGAGATCGAAAGCAAATATTTCTATGCGGACCGACAATAAAGGGTCAATGACAATTTTTTTGTTGTACAAGGCGAAAGACTTAGTGAGCGTTATATAGAAACCAAATTTATTTCTGTAAAATAAATTGTAGATCAAATTGAACACCCGAAGATAATTCTGTATCCCCTAGCGTCATGCAGTATTCTGTTAGGTAAAGAACATTTTTTAAGTCCTGTCACTTACCTAATCTGTGTTTAATTTCGGTCAAACAACTTGCGACCAGTTCATTATTTTCCACGATCGATGATCCATTTCTAAGTCTAAGAACAAATCAAATATACTTACATATCGAGTTGCGGGTAATTCCTATCTTAAAACGTTGACCAGCAACGATAATTTGAAGTGAAAACAACGTATAACACCAAGGTAAAGTCTACTAGAAAGGTTAATTAATTCAGGCCAAACATAAACAATAAATCTTGTGTTTCCGGTAACCAAACAGACCTTTACGCCCGACCGCAAACATTTTTCCCCATTGAATTTTAAAACAGACTCAATTCCTGTATGTATATTCATAGCTATACTCATGCTACAGTGTTCACTAGAGAATGTAAATTTACCATGTTTCCAGTATATAAATTATATTCATACTATTTAAGGTGGTCTTACAAAAAAAAACATTATTTTTTTCTTTTTCATACAATTAAAATCTACCTACACCAATTTGTTGGGAGAGTTCGTCTGACTTAAAAAAATGTTATGTTTGTACATTGTTTCCATGGTTACCAAGATATGGTAACCTGAATGTCAGGCCTTTATTTGTTCCCGCCTTCCGCTAAACCCGGCAGCGCGGGCAGAGGTGCGGGCGAGCGAGAAGGCGAGAAAAATAAAGGCCTGAGGAAACTCTTAACAAAACTGTGGGGACTCCGTCCATCTCATGGACGGGAGCTCTGATTGGCTGACTAATTGAAGTAAGGATTTTGATTGGTTCATTCAGATAAACAACTTGCCCAAAGGTGCACCGTCAAGGTGCACACCGTGACAAGGTCATCGCCATTTCTCGAATGTGTTTATCGTGTACGTTTCTGTGACCAATTCATTCATTTAATCATTTATTATGTCGGAAAATCAAACCATAGAAGGACTTTTCGAAACCGCTTTCTTTCTTTCTTTCGAAACGACAAAAACATACGAAAAAACTTTACCAACTCAAGCTGAAAACACCAATAACATACACATTATTTTTTGTTGTCATCCATTGCGACAATCATGGAAATCTTCAAATAACAGAGAAGTCCAGTTCGAAGTTTTAACTTTTAACATAACTCTAACCTAGAGCTAGTAAAATATGTTTCCCATACAAAGTGCTCCACCCGACACTTTTTCATGACTGCACAAAAAAGTCAACAGTGACCCCATTCAGGGGCTCTGGAAGCTTTTCATAGTTGTGGGTGTCCTGCGTCTCGGAGAATGCCATAAACAGGGCCACGCCCTTCAGAGAATATAATAGATAACTAATAACTATATATATACATAATATACAAGATAACATCACAAGTTCACAACAACCCACAGTCCAGAAAGTGCGGGTGTCCGGACACCCACCCGCTGCTTCCTGAGCCCCTGACCACATTTGAGAACATGGCCCTGTTACAGCATGTCCATTGGTATTAAAATCCCAGTTGTGAAATAAGCATACATAGGCACAACGACGTACGCATGCGCAGTTGGCACTTTATGGTATAGGTTAACGCCTTTGCACTTGGGAAGTACAAAGAGTTCAGTTGACTATAAAGTGCTTATATACTGTACATTGTATTTCGCTTGCGTATACGTCGTTGTGCTTTATTTATTTCGTAAGTGTGAATCAGGCGTTACCTTTCAGATGATGTAGACTTGTCATCATCTCTTGTTCCGCGATGTAAATGTTCGTTAATCTTATTTAACTCACTTTTGATCTCGGTTTTCCACTGAAATTTAAATACATAGAAAATATCATTTTCTGCAGGGTTGGGCGACAGTGAAAAGTTTCCGATATACAAAAGTGCTCAAGAGTATTAAGAAATAGAAAACATGGCTGTGTTTCGAGTTATACAGTAGGAACACGAGTGGAAGTTTGGGAGACTGAAGACAAAGAAATGAAAACGAATTATTCTTACGCACAAATCAAATTGTCGAGAACAAATTTGCGGCCAAATTTAGATGCGATCAAATCAGATCTAAATACAATCAAAGGCTTGGCAAACTTTTAATCTATTATCTGTAATCAAAAAATGGCAGCCAAGATGATCATTCTTGACGGGGAATTAAGGTGGCTTGATAGCAAAAAATTATAAAAAATCATGTTTTCATTTAAAACGTTTTGCAGTGTCCTGCAAACGTTTTGCATTTCCTTGCATAGTCCTAGTGGCAGTGCTACATGATAATTAAAAAGGTTTTACACTTGCAGCATTTGTCTATCTGGACAAATTACATTTATTGTAATATGCAAAATTAGAATTCGGAACTCACTAGAACAAGGATTTCTCCACTCCTGAAAATCATGGATTGTCTAATACTTTTTAATACTCAAGAGTAACACAAGGGCCGTCCAGAAAACTAGAACGAAGCGCGAATCTCATAGGCGGCCGAAGATAGGTTTAGTAGGGGGGGGGGTTTGGCTGAAAATTTTGAAATCTAGAGTCTCTGAAATGGCATTTCCTGCGTTTTGGGGGAAGATTTTACAGAATCCTAAACGTTATAAAACCTTTACCGCCCACAACAATTTTTTTCATTATTCTTCATTTTTTTCGGCCTTTCTTAATTCTTGGCATTTCGATATGGCTCATTCATAATACTTCTGGTCAGCAGTCATCAAATGCTAATACGTGGAGTATTTCACGGCACGATTTTTCTTACGATTTTCACCAGGATTGTCACCCTGCAGTGATATGGAATTTTCAAAATGCTGTATATCGAAGATGTATAAATATTCAACGTATAATCACCCTTACCTTCGGTGCATAGGCAGGGGGGCTCAACCCCCCCTTTTTCCCACTTTTCCACTTTTTTAGCGCCCCCCCCCCCAGCCCCCCGGTTCCGCCGCCTATGACGAATCTACATCGTGAAACGTCTTAGAAGGAAAAATCTAATTGTTTATAGCTTTTCCCTATCGAGCCATCTTAATCGGACTTTAGAGGATAAATCGGCCAATTCAATTTCATGATCGACCACCGTTTAATCGAATGGGCTAATCGGTAATTGTGTCCAGCTAACGGTTATGTAACGAAAATCAATAGCGAAAATATCGTCACTAACGCCAGCTCTATAATTTACTTTCCGAAGACTAAAAGTGATTCTGATCGGCAAAAAGTGAAAAACTAGTTGATATGTTACCTCTTCTAATGTTTGTCCGTCCTGTACTGGTTCGTAACTATCCACTTTAAAACAGATCTGGGACAATCGTTCTGTTATTCATAGAAAAAGAAAATGTTTATAAAAAGGATTTTAGACTGAATTTGTGAAAAACAATAAATACATCAATGAATGAATGGATGAACGAACGAACGAACGAACGAACGAACGAACGAACGAACGAACGAACGAACGAACGAACGAACGGGCGGGCGGTCGTTCGAACGGACGGACGAACGGACGAACGAACGAAGCAATCAATCAACAAAGCAACCAAACAATCAAACCTCTATAGTCAATCAATCAATCAATCAATCAATCAATCAATCAATCAATCAATCAATTAATGAATTAATCAGTCAGTCAATCAATCAATCAATCAATCAATCAATCAATCAATCAATCAGTCAAGTCAATCAAGTCAATCAATTAATCAATCAATTGATCAATCAATGAATAAATTAACCAATCACTCAAACAATCAATCAGTCACTCAATCGACCGACCGACCACTCAGTCAAACAAATTAAATAGTTTATGCAAACATATAGCGCTTAACAGAGAGTATACAATTTAAACATGTCGTGATACGAAAAGTCCAAACACGATCTTTTTTTCGCTGATCTTTTTTTTTCACTCGCCACAATTTACAATCGCAATATAAGTTGCATTAAGGTAGCAAAAATAGTTCCCTAACAAGGAGCTTAGTACGTGCCATTTCTGGCAAGTGACAACAATCCTTCCAGGTTGTTTTTTTTCTAATATGTATTCTCATATAATTAATTACCTTTGAAGTTTTCCATTTCTTTTTGTTGACTTCTTAGTTCTGTTTGTAGCGTTTCCACTTTAGTGTTGAGAAGGTCACAGATCTGTAGCCATTCAATAACAGTTCATTAATAATAGTAACAAATGAAGAAAAAATAAGTCTAGCCTGTTGTCGGAATATATACGTGTTGATTAATCACTCGTTTTGTAGCTACAGTACGAGCTAAATTGGAATGCATTATTTATAATATTTCAAACAGCTCTTCTACATAATGCATGTAAAAATTAGACAGCTTGTTGACTGTTGACAAGATGTGTTCATAACAGCCTTGTAACAAGCCTGCGAACAATTGACCGTACCGAAAAAGATGGCGACTTGTACATAAACCACAATCATTTGCGTGTAGTAAATATTGTTTCTGGCAGAATTATTGGAAGATATGGTTTTAAAACGATCAACTTTGGTAGGAATGAAGTTCTTGCTTACTTAATCCATCTTAGCATGATAAACAATGTTTAGTTGTTATTTGAGCTGATTTGATGTCGCAAAGCAATGTGGTTAAATGTACCGCCGCCATCTTTTTCGGTACCGTCAATTTGTAACAATAAATATATAGCGTTTACTTGATGAAGCTGTAACAAGCTTGCTGTTGTCAACCTTGTTACAAATAATGCCATGTTAATAATGCAGCAATTAAGTTGTTAGAATTAACAACTGCTGCAGACTTGCTGATCACTTGTTACAAACTTGTATATACCGGCCGACCGTAGTCGGAGGAGCCAGAAGGCCGCTAGCTCTTTCATTAACAACTGCCCTAGACCTTCGGGTTACGTTAATACGTTTTAGGGAAAACATTATAGCGCTCCGTCCGTTTATTGCATATACAAAAACCTACACATTATTCGAAAGCTGATATAAATGGCTACAAGACTGCAGCAAAACATTTGGTCATTTTATGAACGCAAACCAAAAATAGCGCTTCTGTTTATTGAAGTTTTCATTCTAATTCGAAATGCTATAAGTGAACAACTATTTACTATAATAATGCTCTGAGAATTGGAAGTTTGGAAGATAAATATCACAGCAAAAAAATGTGTCTGGGTTTGCAAAAATTCAAAATACTTTTAGAGTTATCAAATTTTTTATTATTACAGCTAAAACCGATGATCTCACAGGAGGTTGAATAGGCTTGCATAAAAGGCCGTAAAACGATAAATATTGAAAATATTACAATTCCCAGACACCTTTTGTCACCAGAATATTAAATTACTCGAATATCAATTTTTAGATGATTCTGATAAATTCGTGTTCACTTATAGCTTTTTAAAGTTCCAGATTACTTTAGCTCAAAACAGTTCTTTGAGAAAAAGCCGTGTGAAAGAAACCTCTTGTCACTTCACACACAAAGTAAATAATGCGCTTTTTTCCTTGTTTAGAAATAAAAATTTAATTTCCTTTCCAGAATCTGAAAGCCCTCAGTCACATCTGATCACTGTTATATGTGCAAGAACACCTTGATCAAAAGGCAAAGCTGTTCAACATTTTGTCTAACTCCAAAAGCAAAAGGAGCAAAGAACTTACAACATGCCTCATTGCAACCCCTGCCCTTTTTGTGAGACCTCTAATACTAAGTTAGACATTAGATAAACAGATAATTAATCGTCTGTTGTGGTACGCAATACAATAGAGGTTGTTGAGTGTTCTCGAAGAAGCATAACGAAGATATCTAGTATCCCAAATCAGTGCCCCAAATTTTTCGCAGATAAAGTTCTTTGCCTGTTTTGATAACCTGAATTTAAATTTGTGCAAAATAAGGCTAAGACCAAATGTCGAACTTTTCATGTGTCTGAGGGCAGAGGCATCTTAGAAGAATTAGAAGCTATTCAGTAATGTATAGGTATTTAATTATTGAAAGATTAAGCGACTCAAAATCTCAAATGGAGCAACGCAACCCCCAAAATATGTTCACTTTTGTGAAGTGTCGTCTGTCGAGGCTTTAATTCCCTGAACCAATCATAGAGATAGAACTGGATTTTGGCAACCTGTAGGGTATGTTGGTGTGATAATTTCTTCGTTTTTACAGCAAAATTTGAATTATACTCGCTGTAGAATTAGATGAAAAAGTTCTCTCAAATTGCTGCAAATGGTGTTTCCGAGGTTCTAGATTTCAAACTGAATTTCCGGGGGAGGACCACCCTACAAATGCGGTCAATAATTGCCACTACTGCCCCCCCCCACTTTTTGACACCTTGCTACGGCACTGCAAATTGTTTAGAATACTGAACGACTTTGCCCTTTTTTTGCGTTCAACCCCTGCCCTCGAAATTTTCTAGTTGCGCCCCTGCGATAGCGTGATAAAAATTGGCCGACTAAAATCGTAGCGTGTGCTCCCGGTTTAAAGCCCCGCACAGACGACCAAGTTTCCCTTGACAAGTTTTTCCTTTACAAGTTTTTCCTTGACAAGTTTTTCCTTAACAAGTTTTATTTGTTCGTGTGTACGACAAGTTTTTCCTTGACAAGGAGCCTAACTTAAAAGCTGGTCATGCCAGCTTTTAAACAAGGAAAATTGTTCGTGTGTATAGTCGTCAAGGAAAACTTCACAACATCATCTCCGAAGCTTATTACGCGATCATTGGCGTCAAGGAAAACTTGTCCAACCATACACACGAGCAATTATAACTTGTCAAGGAAATTTGTTGGGAAAAACTTGTTCATCGCACACACGAGCAAGGAACAAGGAAGCCAACAAGGAACTACTCAAGGAAAACTTGCTCGTCTGTGCGGGACTTAATATACTACTTAATAACCTTGACATTTAGTTTTTACTGTAGGACATTGGCAATAAAAATTAAGTTTGTCTAATTTGAAAGAACTCGTAAAATTGTAATAGAAGATCTTTTATAACTTTTTTGTATCTTTCTTCGTTTTCAAGATATTCCAGTTTGTGTGAAATTATAGATGGTCTCTGACGTCAGGAACTTTATTTTATCAGTGATTCTCCAGATTTGCAGGATACAGTATTTTCACACCTGGCAAAATCAGTTATATCTCCGGAAGTTTGTCTAACAAACTTGAAACTGTGCACATAAAAACGCTTTGTGACACTAAACATTTTATGTTGAGCAATCATAGAGGTGTAAGTGATTTTGTAACGTATGAAAATACTGTACCCTACTCCTGACGTCAGAGATAATCTAATTTACATATCAAACAAACAAAAGATACAAAAAAGTTGTAAAAGATCTTCTATTACAATTTTACAAGTTCTTTCAAATTTGACGCTCGATCAATGCAGAAACATCTCGGTTTGATCTTTTACCACAAAGACCTCATTCTCGGTTACTAAGTAGTTAATATTAATATCAGCCAAGTCGTTTGCTTGGTCCGCCTGTGCAGTAACCCGACATAAATAAACTTAGCTATGTTTTTAAACCAAATTATGTACAATGTACAGTACCTGACTTTGACGTTCTACCTTTTCACACAAAGTATGAAGGAGAGTAAGTGAAGTTGATCCAGATGACGAAAATAAGGCCACATCAGCAGGAAAATCCCTTCCAGTAATATTACTGGGTGTGTGTACTAGAGCATGGCCTGTCTGTGGAGTACTTTGAAAAGTGGGCGCAGAATTAAGAACTACAAATTTAAGAAAGCATACTGGGCGTATATAAGTGTCGTATATACAATACATGTATGAGCAACCGGACTGTATTGGGCGTTACTAACTGTTCAGGTTTATCAACAGCCTAAAGGGCATATGACTCGAAAATTAAGTTGGTCTTATTGAAAAGAACATTTAAAATGATAAAATAACATCTTTTGCAGTTTTTGGTTTCCTTACTTCGTTTTTGAGATATTCCAGTTTGTTTGATATGCAAATGACACAACTTTCTACGTCACACGTGCATAATGAGTATTATGAGTTAACGAGAGAAGGTTACATATCTTTGCTATTGTGAAACGAAATCACTTGGAATTCTACATGTCTGGTGTTGTGGGTAGAAACACGCACATGCTTCCTTTGACTTAAGCCCATGTTTTCATAATAGCAGAGATATGTAACCTTTTCTGATAACTCATTATGCACATGTGACGTAAAAAGTTGTGTCATTTGCATATCAAACAAGCTGGAATATCTCAAAAACGAAGCAAGGAAACCAAAAACTGCAAAAGATGTTATTTTATCATTTTAAATGTTCTTTTCAATAACACAAACTTAATTTTCGAGTCATATGCCCTTTAAAGGGGCAGTAAGATGGAAAATCTTCTCTTCGATTTCGATTTTATCTAGAAGTACTTCTGTATGAGGAAGTATAGCGTTCATATTAAAATGTTCCAGAGATATTCAGGTTTTCGTAACATGCAATTAAAATAAGATTCATTGTGATGTCATCTACTCAACACAGATCAAACAAACTTCCCCAAATGAGGAACATATCAAGCAATAACTGTGTACATTGCAATCTACCATTCGTATTAGGACAGCTTCAATGTTTCAGCACAGTGTACCTATTATTTCCGTAGATATTCCTCCTTTAACGGATAGCGTACTGTCGAGCTGTTATTTATACCACAAAATGCGGACAAACAAACAAAAATTGACTTTCAAATAATTGCAAATGAGCCATTACCTATTGTTCGGACTGCAAGAATTATGGGTAAAAGCGGACAAACTTAAATAGTGACGTCATCACGACGGAGCGCTATTAGTGGAGTAGATGACATCATAACGTACTGTATCTTATTTGCATTTTTTTAAAACCAAAATATCTTTGGAACAAGATGAGAAATTAAACAAGCGAAGAGGATATTCTTCTTCATTTTAAAAGCACTTCTAAATACCTAAATTTCTAAATAAACTTCTAAATAAATTTACAGTATAGTGGAAAATATTTGCCCGATGCCTTAGAAACTACCCAAGGCCGTAGGCTGCAGCTGATTTTGTTTAATAACTAAATAAAGTCATCCCCAGCTTAATGAAATAAAATTTTGTGTAAATTTTCCCTTTTCTGTTTAAAAATAGAGCAACGTCACTGTAAAATTAATTTGTTTTTAAACTTATCCTTTCAACCTGCGAGCGGTCAAGTGGTGAGATCCGGATAGGTCCTGACGCTAGCCAATCAAAGCGCACGATTCAGTTGGATCCCGGACCGGGGGAAATAAAAAGGGGTATTACGCGGTGGCGAGAAGATATGGATTTTATGTTCGAGTGGCAAAGACAATATCTTACGAGTGAGCGCAGCGAACGAGTGAGATATTGCTCTTGCCGAGAGAACATAAAATCCATATCTTTGAGCAACCGTGTAATGTTCTTTTTTATTATATGGACAATCAAATTATGCGTGGAAGTGATGTTGATAAACTGGGTTGAATGCAAAAACTACAACCGCTTGACCAAAAACGTTTTGAAAATACAAATGAAAAATACAACAGCTTCTTCGAATACGTCATTTTACGTGAAAAACTGAATTAAGAGAAGTTACTGGCTCAAATTTACTTGATTCGAAACTTAGGCAAAAGGCGTAAATTTTGACTTGTCGATATGTCACTCGTGAGCGTTACATACGAGAAATACGCCACTCGGTTCCCTGATGTAGTGAAATATGGATTCTACGAGTGTTTTAGTTGCTAGTAAAATACTCTTCTCCATATAATAAAACTCTGTATGACGTTACGTTACGTTAAAGGCCCTGTTACACAGTGCAATTTTTCATGCAACTTGTCTCGCAAAGGCGTTGCGAGACAAGTTGCATGAACCATTGCACCGGGTAACATGCTGTGCAATGGTCAAAATCATTGCGAGACAAGTTGCAACAATCGTTGCACAAAGTACAATCAGCTATAGGTTCTACTTTCTGCAACGATTGCAGCAATTTGTTTTAGTGTTGCACAGTGTTGCACCGTCGAGCTTCTCCCCAGTTTACGCGCTTTTATCGAAATCCAAATCATTGGAAAATTGCATAAACGCGTTGCAGCGTGTAACATCCCCTGTCTTGCAACTGCAATGCTGCATGAGTCATCACTGCGAGTCAAGTTGCATGAAAAATTGCACCGTGTAACAGGGCCTTAATGACATTACGTTACGGAGAAGCTGGTATATTAAACTCTTGCCATAACCAATACGGAGTACATCTAGCAGATCCCCATTAAACAGGTGAGGACTTTTTCTATACATTCACGCTGTTTTTTCTTTGATTTTCTTATTTTAAACTTCTCTAAACATCGTCTGTGACATCGTTGAATCGCTAGATTTGTTAGACGCTTTGTTAATTATGTAAATCATAATTCATAATTAAATGTACACAAACCAATCAGAATAGAGCTTTTCGGGGTTTTTATTTATGGACCAATCGGACGAAAAAGCCAAAATCCGGCTGTTTACATGCGGCCAGGTAAAGAATTGTATCAGGCCCTCTTTCCCACTGATCTCTATATAACTGGATTGCTCTTCCAGCTCCAAAAATGAAGCCAGCGGAGATGACGAATTTGGAGTACCAAGATGGCAACCACGGAAAATTGTATGTTTTCGTAGCACGGAAAGAGACGGAAAAAAACACATTAAAAATATTTAGGCCATTGGTATCAAACAAAGAACACTATATTACGATAAAACGTGTTATTCCGTAGTTTTTTACTCTGCCTAGTGATCGATAAACTTGTTACCCTGCGTGCAGACTCCACCAAAACTCGCCTATATCACAAAACTCGTAAAAACCCAACGAAATCAATCAATAACTTCATTATAAAGCTATCTATATACCTTTGGTATTAAAGCATTAAGTCTTTACAAAGCCTTGGAGTATGTAGTTGACAATTACGGACTGTATTTGCTTGTATTTCCCTTGTTTCGGTAGTGGCTTTTCCTACTCCCCCCTGTAAACTGTGTACAATGAACAAGTTTTTCCCCAACAATTTTCCTTGACAATTTATAATTGCTCGTGTGTACGGTTGGACAAGTTTTCCTTGACGGCAATGGTCGCGTAATAAGCTTCGTAGATGATCTTGTCAAGTTTTCCTTGACGACTATACACACGAACAATTTTCCTTGTTCAAAAGCTGGCATGACCAGCTTTTGAACAAGGCTCCTTGTCAAGGAAAAACTTGTCAATTTGTGTCGTACACACGAACAAATAAAACTTGTCAAGGAAAAACTTGTCAAGGAAAACTTGGTCGTCTGTGCGGGGCTTTAAGCCCACAAGGTACACTGGATCTGGAGTACCTATATGGCCGCCAGTGGCTTCAAAATATTTACTGCTGACCATAAAGGATGCGCAGTTACAATGATTGATATTCACCTTTAAACAATTAACACTTTATGTACAGTACCTGGATAAGAACTAGTGTTATTCAAAGAATGCATTCTGGATGTGTCAATATTCTGAAGTCGCCTCTATAAAACAATTTGGAAGAGAGGAGCACACATTATACATGTCAGGATCCTGCAAGGATTATTAAATATTCCGTAAGGATCCTGTCCCTACAGGATCCTGCAAGGATTTATAAAGATTCCTTAAGTTTCGCTGAAAGAACTATGAACCAATGTCATTATTCGCCAGCGCTTGTCTTTTGTTCGCAACTTCGCAGCGAAATCCTTTCTGTTAACACACCTTCTCTTTATAAATTAGAGAAAAATAGACTTTAATTGTTTTTCCTCTGTGCCTTTGATTTCAAAGGCATGGCGCGCGCGGACTTGCGGATCGAGAGAGACCAGTGGTATACTTCTTTCGGAATTTCACTGTGTTGTTGTATAAACGATGTCTTCAAAACAACAAACAGTGACATTCCCATCCACTGACATTTGGAGTTCACACAAAGATATTCCATATCCGCGGCCAAAAAATTCAGTAGTCGTAACATTTTTGGCTACTGTATATCTTGGTCGCTTTTTAATATTTTCGAAAAAAAATTGCGGCAGTCGAGAGATTTCCAGTTTCTTAAATGTAATTCGATAAAAATGTAAAATATGATGAAATCAGTGTATTATCGTATATTATTATATGGCACAAGTTACTTCCGTTGAAATCGTGTGTTCTCATTGGCCGAGACGTGTCACGTGCCGGTCGATTATTTTCCGTAATAACTGAAACAACGAAAGAAAACCGCAAGAATTTTATGAATTCAACAACCTGAGGACTAAATTATGTATGATTGGGACGATGAGCAATCGATCTGGAAGCGAGTTTAGGAGTCCGAAAGCGATGACAACAAGAGCAACAACATTGAAAACGATGAGTTTATGTCACACACTCGAGGTCACACTAAACTGACTAAAGTACGTATCATGACAAGGTATAAATGTAATGTATGTTGTTTCAAAATGCCATATAATAAACTTCTTATTAACCTCGTCCGCTTGGTCATTACGGAAAATATCAGACCTCGGTCTTTATGCACAGACCTCGCCCTACGGGCTCGGTCCGTACTGTCAAGACCTCGGTCTGATATTTTTCCGTAATGACCGCGCTCTCGGTTAATAAGAAGTTATTAATGTAACCATTTAATATATTTTTTAGTATTTATCTTGCAGGATCCTTGCGAGAACAATGTTCAATGATCACAACAATTCGACCCTCCCAGTTATTTTACGACAATGGAAACAATGACCGCGAGCGCAAATAATGCGTTTCGCCGGCACGGTAAATTTAAAGGTTTGGACGTCTGTGGCGCAGGCTAGTAGTTTCCCGCACCATTCGGATTGGGGAGAAAACCTTGCCAAGACACACTAACGTATAGTTATGTCATTGGTTTACGGTCCAAGATAAGTGTGGGCGGGGGAAATGACAGAAAAGTGCAAAACCCCGCCAAATCTTTTATCCTCTTTTACAGAGAAAGAAATTTTCGCCAATTCCCTCGACAAAAATAGATATCGGCGGCTTGCGTTTTATCCAATTCTTTCCAAACTTTGTCATGCACGATGTTGAACAACAGTAAAGGAGTAAAACCGTGTTCGCATTTTAGATTTAGTGCAATGATTTTACCAAGTCAAGATGAGTCAACTTGCCCGCTTAATATCAAAGTAAATACAGTACCTGTCAAAAAATGCGAACACGGTTTTATTCTTTGATAATGTGAGATCAGAAATATGATGTTTTGGAAGCTTCTGAGTGGAACCAGCGGAACCGCCAATATCTCCTGGCGCAAAGGGCGCTATTATTTAAAAAGCACCTCGTAGCAACTGCCTTCTGCAGCGATTTATTATAATTGCGCATGCCAAATTTGAGAGACAAAATTCAAAAATTGAGAGCGCGGTGAGTATTTTGGTGAAATAAGATTCTATTTATTTATTTATTTATTTATTTATTTATTTATTTGCTTAGCCAACATGGCTGGGCCTGGGAGAAAAACAGGACTATCGCCCCAATTGACATTCTCCCCCAAAGAAGTTGAGAAGTGGTAATATACAGTGCTGGATTATAATTAGAAAGTTATAAATTTAAGAAAATAATTAAATAAATAAAAAGAAAAAATTAAAAAGAAAACTTAAAAAAAAAACTTAAAAAAAAAGGAGAAAAAAAAAAGAAGAAAAAAAGTTGACTATGGTGGCTGGTAAGTTGAGAGCTTATCCTTATAGTAACACTTTAAAGTGCCTCTATGGTCTGTGGGATCTTTACATATTTAAATAACTTAGGTTAAAAGAAAATGTTTCCTGAAATTTTTTCTCAAAAATATTAAATGCTCGCTCGCCCATTAACAGTGCTCCAAAGTTGGCCAAATCAGCCCAAATCGCGCCATTTTGAAAGTTAGACCGTTTTCTTGGGCCTGGGCTCTAATTGATAGATTTACGTCACATTTGCGTCACAGTCGGAACACCAACATTTCTTCCACCGAGTCTGAGTCAGACGAACCATCTTGGAACATATTGATGAATATATTTAAAGTTTTCATTGCTTAAATAAAGGTTTAAGAGACGCAATACCAAAAACACGCTAAATAGTCAGAAGTTCGGTTCCAACCGTGACGTCACAGAGTAAACTCGCACCATGTCCCTAATGCACGGTCACAGTTAAAGAGGTATCAACTTTGAAGCACTGTTAATGGGCGGGGATTTAATATTTTTGAGAAAAAATTTCGGGAAACATTTTCTTTTAACCTAAGTTATTTAAATATGTAAAGACCCCACAGGCCATAGAGGCACTTTAATTTACACTTAAACTGACTAATACTACTGCAGCATTTGATAGTAGTAGACAAGCTATTCCAAAGGCTGATGGTTCTCGGAAAGAAAGAACATCTAAAATAATTTTGTTTGTGGGTGGTCAAAGGACGGTAATTATTAGGATCAAAGTTCCTAGTATTGTGAGAAGGACAAGCAGGTGTAAAGTATTTATCAAAGTATTTATCTATTATATTATGTAACCTTAAGGAACTTGCAAGGCCAAGGATCCTGTCCTTACAGGATCCTCAAGGATCTTTAAAGATCCTTAAGGATCCTGTAAGGTTTTTCACAAGCCTCAGGGTAAGCTGCAGGTCAAGTATAATTATAATTTATCATCCTAACTTTAAAAAAGGAGAGTGTGGGCACTTTTTTCTTCAAGATGCCAGGCTTCTCCAAAATCAAATGATTTCTAGTAATAATTAATGCTTTCAGATAAATAACAATATAAATAACATATACAAGTGCTATCGAATGTGGCGTGTACACCCCAAAATTAACCAAAAAGCCTTAAAAGTTGCAGAAAGATATAAAAAGGGCTGAAAGTGCAAAAGGCTGAATATTAGACACTAATTTTTGATGAAAAATAGAAAATGATAGATGTGGCAGAAAAAAAAGGCTGCATGCAGGGACAATAAACTAGTAAGTATATCATGTTTCTTGTTAACTGCATCAAGCACATAATTAGAAATCAGAACCAAATTGCAATGGAGGTGTAAGTGTCATGTGCTAGCCACTATGCAGGCTTTCAGCCAGAAGGCACTGTCCTGGCATCCTAGGATGCCCTAGAATAGAAAATGGATGGCTTTGGATGTGCAAAATTTAGAAAAAAAAAGAAAATATTCTGAATGATTTGCCTAAAACAGGGAGAGAACAGCAACTACAGAAAGTTCTCAGTTAACACTTTGAGGCCTGGACCAGCTCTCCCTGTGCTGAAGAAAACCTCTCAATGTGCTGAAGAAAATCATCTGGTGTTAGCCAGAGTAAACCTTAAAGACTCGTTGTCAGGCTTCAATGTGTTTTTCTGGACATTTTCAGGGATGATCAAGGGATGAATAATCATGCACCACTAAAATTGGGTGCCCTTTCTCAAAATCATGGCTATTAAAGCCTGCCACTATGTCACCCACTGTGTCACCAACACACGGGCCATTATGATGTTTATATGTAGCTAAAGTGGAGCCTCGCTATAACGCGGTAGTTGGGGTCCTTAGTGGTGACCGCATTATAATTGAAGTGCGTTATTGCGAGGTACGGCCAAATATCTCATTCCCAGTACTCTTCCCACTCAGTTCTGGCACAATATTGTGGGCTGATAACTGGCAGCGAGATTGAGTACTGCAATCCAAATCACGACTGAAGAAGTTTGAAGTCCGCTCAAGACAGACTTCAACAAAAAGGAATTGAAATAGGATTTTTGAGCATGGTTTTCATATCTCACAATGATCGCACTGCTGCATTGTCATTTTATCTTGTAATAATCGCGATTATTCAGGATGATCAGCGATCGTCAGCCAGCAAGATCAAATTGTCTCCAACGAGCATAATAGAAACTTCAGTTTTGAACAGCATCATATTGTACACATCAATTCTGTCTCTATTTGGTGGAATTTAGCGGTCTGTGGTGAACTTTATATTGGACACCCACCTCAAAGCCGGCAAAAATAGAAAATAGCAAAATGGCTTGCAGTAGATTTGCCTCTGTTTTAATACAAAGACAACTCTTTTTACTGCCAGACTTTGCTTGCATGTTAGTACAACTGTTTTGAATGTATAATAATACAATTATTGAATTTGGCTTACACATGATATCAAGAATTATCCAGACCTTGGTCATTGTTATTCACCACAGCATTTGGCTTCAGCAGATAACATTAACCTCGATCTGGATAATTCTTGATATCAATGCTCAGTCCCATCTAATAATATTGTTTACATGTACTATAAAATATGTTATAATGAACATAGTATAAATACATTTAATTTCAACCAATTGTATCAAATTATTTACTTCAGCTTTTGGTCTTGTATACAGTACATGTATATATAAAGACAAAAATAATATTAATAGCAGACATTTTATACCGAGTGAGTCTGTGACTGTGAGTGCATCCCAAACTATGATATTTGTTTTATTGTATTATTTAAAGAATATTTAAGTTATAGAAATCGTCACTTCTTACTTTTGCTTCGTCTATCTTCACACTGCTTTTCTTCACCATGGTAGAAAATCTATTTTCCCAATTCATAATGGAAATATTTTGAAATATTGTTTAGGCGCGTGTATACAATTTATACCAGATTTATACAAACTATAGCCATTTATATACAATCGAGATTGCGAGCCCATAGTCTCCCCCCTGTTTACAAAAACGCGCACTAGTAACGCGGGCTCGCGAAATCTATATCGAAATTCCGATTTATTTTTCAGATCGTAATAAAAATTATTATTTAAATATTTCTGTTTATTTTATAGTCATAGATCATATATTTATTTTAATTGTTCCATTACCACTATTCTCTCACTTGTTTCAATGGTTTACTAACTTCAATTATATCAATTCATCCTAGCCTGCTTGCAACCCGAAATTTCGTAAACCCGGAAATTAGAAACGACCTGCAGCGCACATTTCTAACCAATCAAAGTGCAGGGGACGAAATTCAAACACATGCGTTGACATGTGATCGGGCTCGCAGGCTATATCGAAGAGAGATTGACCGTTTGAAACAACAAGTTCGTTATACAGTAAGCTTACATTTCGTTCGTTTTCGAATTCAACGAGTAGTTTTTAATGATTTCCCTGTAGCTTAGTTTGTAAACACCGTTAGTACAATCTATTAGACGTTTTCTGCTCAAAATGGATCAAGCCAAAGGCCGTTCTGGTACGTATAAGACGAAGCCTCGTGGTATTGGCGATCGTTTGGTGAGAGGCATTCGCGTTCAAAAAGGACAAAAGCAATCGAGAACTGATGAGATTGCTCAACGCAGGAGAATGCCTTTAATGCCTTTGGCGACGATACAAAGAGAGAATGACGGATGTATTATGGAAGATACGAATAAGAAGCGAGGTATTGTACTATTGTATAAAATATTTAAGCTTATATTTATTCAATGTCTCAATGACATATTGTTATAATTTTAGTATTAACTTCGACTTGTTTAGTTAACTTTTCATATTTATTTGAAATTAGGCTTCTGTATTATAAAGCTACTTTTCCCTTCATATTATCATTGGTTCCTAAAATATGACCACTTGACCAGTAAATCTAAAATTTATTGGAATAATATTGTGGGCCAGTGAACTCAGGTGAATAATTAAATGATATTAGGTGGTACTTAGCCTCCTCTGCCAGCAACTCTGTGGCTTTTGATCAGGGGATATGTGCCAGGGTGCATTCCATGTCAACTCCACACCGAAGATAATTAGCCACTGGTGTTCAGGTGTTGCACTAACTTGGGAGGTCAAGATGAACGCTGGTGTCGGCACCCCCCACTGACTTGTATAGTTGTATGGCTGTATATGTGTGCCGACCGCAGTGTGATTGTGCACCAGCACGCCAAGCACATTTGAAACTCACACTGAAGATCTTCGGTGTGACCTACATGGAATGCACCCTGGGATATGTGGGATTTGTGATGTGACACATGGGATTGCCTTTTCATGAATGGAAGCTCAGCTTTATGTGGCATTTAGTAATTTTTTTCCTGTTGCGTGCAGGAGGCTAGGTGCTTTTCTGAGTGATGAACCACATTGTCTGGGTGCAGGGGTGGTGCGCTAAGGTATTAAAGGTATTAGTCTTACTAATACCTTTTTTTCTCCAGATTGAAATGAATTGTAAAATAATATAATTATTCCAAGAACAGAGACGGATGGAAGAAAACAACATCTTTGTTTTTGATTGTTTGATTTCAATTCCGCAGTACCGTACCGTCCTCGCTGATGCGCGCAACAACTTTAGCGACAAGTGTTTGAAAGGCTAGTAGACCTCAAGGTATTAGAATCTCAAAACTAATACCTTGGCTTGACAAGAAATGCGTATTTTCGGTGTTAAATTTCACCACAGGTGGTACAATATTTATATTTTAAAGTCAGATGCTTTACTATTTTGATTTAAAACTGCTTTTATTTTGCAGCGAGAAGTCTGCAATTCTTTTCACTTCATTACATTAACAATATTATAACATCTCAATATATAAATCATCCATATAGTATCAGCTGTATCGCCTATTTCACAAGGAAAAGCTCCCACAACTGGAGTTCAACAATTCAATAATATGGAAACAAAGAGCAATTATTTATAACAATTTTGAAGCTTTGATATGGTGACTAGAATTTATCTGACGAAAGGAAAACCTTCTTGAATCCATATTTAACAAAAAAAAAGGTATAAGTCCTCCTTCAAAGGTAAGAACGATGCGAATATTTGTATATCTAACAACGCAATCCTACAAGGTATTAGTTTTGCGATTCTAATACCAAGGTATTAACCTTGGCCGCCTGCATTCTCAAAACCAGGCAGATGTTGCACTGATCGTGTATTGTCGGCGCATCACGCAAGCTACTGTATTCACACATGCAGCGTATCAGTATCGCTAAGATGGTGTTGCAGTGGTGAGGCATGTGGCCATCGCTGGGATGTTTCAAAACTTTTTTCGTTACTATCGAGTCACAACTGTAAAGTGTAACTTAAAAACTAAGTAAGAGAACAGTGAACAAGTTTGTTATACATTGCCATTATGTTTCTGAGTTGTGCCTGGTTTGTATTTCCAACAATTCCACAATTTTAAAAATGAAATATCTTTAAAGTAGACTTACCGTTTGAATATAAGGAATGTACCGCTACAATATTATTAGTCACATCATAGTCTCAGACATGCAGATATAATTCAATGGATGTTTCCGTTAATTTGGTCATGAGGTCATCGAACTGTGTAAAATGCTTAGCATTTAGATCTTCATCTCGCTTGATTTTTTCAAAGAATATCTTCTGTAGAATGCTGGAAATAGCATTTCAGAGCCTCTAGATTTCAAATCTTCTTTCAAATCTTCAGAAGTTCACAAGTTCGTTGGGAAGTTCAAAGTTCGTTTTGAACTACGCATTTGATTGGCTGCTAGGAACCAAGCAACCAATCAAATGCAGAGTTCAAAACGAACTTCCGAAGATTTGGGTGAAAAGTCAGTTGGAAATGACTGAAGTAATAATCTTCAAAGGTTCATCAAGCTTTTATTAATAACATTTTGCCCTTAGTATCCAAAAAGACAATTCTGTAACTGCAATTAAGTCAGATCACTTTCCTCATTGAACCCTAACCTCCCTCAGATCCATGGCAGTCATTTTTTGGGAGCCCATAATTTGGTATTAGGGACCTTAAGATCTACGACGGCAACTTCGCGAGGACAACATCCTTCAAACAAAAGCATTCTTCTTGCAAAACAAAGATGATGAATAATTTCTAGTCCCAAGAGTAATCTGAACACCGTCCTCGCTCTGTATACAACGCCACTCAGAGCATTTTCACGTCTTCAGGACGACGTTGACTCGTGGGGTGATGAGAACTGTTTTCTGAGATTGCTTAACACAGACACTGCAACCGTTTTAAAACTTTGAAAATTATAAAACAAGCTTCATGTATTGAATACAGTAGTCAGTTAACCGTGACTTCTTTTTAATGCTAAAATTTGAATTGCTTTTTAACCGCCGTCGTCGTCCTAGCATCTTAAGGTCCCTATTATATATCCAAGGGAGCCCAAAGAGCACCTGCGAGGATGGCTATCATCCCCCATCTCCTTTAATTGAAATGAGCTGACTAGCAAGCTAAATTAATAATATTTTTTGTATAATTTGTTCTCACATGTACATGTAGAAACAAATGAAACACCTACAAACGTTGTTGACCAAAGACGTTTACAACTGCAAAAATGGCTGGAAGAGAAAAAGCTGAAGAAGAAAGAAGAAGAATTGAACAACAAGAAGAAAGCTTTTGTGGTTCGACATGTCAGTTATTCTTTTAATCCAGATGCCGTTCCTGCATCCAAATTGCCAGCAGGAAAAGAACTAGCAGAGAGTGCTAGAAAAACAATTTCCAGGAATGAAATGAAACCTGGCAAAGGTGCCAGCAATACAGCCGCCACTTTAGGTCAAAATAGTACAAGATCATCAGCAAGATTAGCTGCTAGGGCCACTAAGAGCATTTTGACTTCTAACAAAACCAAAAAACAGGTTGGTTGAATATGTTTCTCAAATGTTTTTGCATTTGTTGATTGCTATATATATATATATATATATATATATTAATTAATATATATATAATTATATATAATTATATATATATATATATTACATATATATTTATAAAATAGGTTGTGTCTTACGCACGCTGTGATTGGTCAATTACCGTGTTTATATCAGGCTATGTAAACACAGTTGTGATGTCACGGCACATTTTTTAGCCTTATTTCATAAAAGAAATAGAAAATGGATGCCCTGTGTTTATATAACCTGATGCAAACACTCGAGTGAGTTGGGAGAATTCGAAAGTACTTATGTAAACCCTCGCCTACGGCTCGGGTTCACATAAACTTTCGAATTCTCCCAACTCACTCTCGTGTTTGCATCAGGCTATATAAACATGGGCAGCCATTTTCTATTTTTTAAATATATATATATATATATAAGATTACGTCTCCTTCGCTTTTTCTACACACGTGTAAAATGGCCGAATCCACGCGGGCCTTGCTACTTTAAATGCTGGTAGATCTATAGAGAATCAATGTCTTTGATTTTGTTTGGCAGCTTGTTCCATAGTTTAGGAGCAGCAAACTGAAATGCTCTATCTCCTATAGTGTCACTTTACATTTGGCATTTGCTAGTAGTGGTATGCGTCGGATCGGATTGACACCTTATAATCCGAGGGTTTGCCAAAACTGTCAATCCGAATCCGATCCGAAGCCAAAAAATCGTAGTCCGATCCGATCCGAAAACAGCTGCTCAAATCCGATCCGGTCCGGAAAAATTAAAACACCGGATATATGTTGCAATAGTTGCGCAAACTTTCCGAAAAGAAAACCAATGAACAAATAAATTTAAGAAAACTACTATACAATAATAATATTATGCAATAGTAACGTTCATATGTTGTGCAATGTGCATACAACTAGTGAATTTGTTAAAAAAAATTGACAAAAACATTGACAAAAGTGAATCTGATGCGGGTAAAAAGTGCAAAATCCGATTCGATCCGATCTGTGAACAGAAGAACAAATTCCGATCCGAGAAAAAAAGAAAAAAAGCGGATCGGATTCGCACACCTCTATTTGCTAGTACCAGGTTCTCTTAAACAAACATATTCGGTGGACGGAATTCAAAAACACATGCATGGTTTTGGGGCATGCGGTATTTCCCGTTGCCCGCCTACCGCCCGCGCCCGAAACCCCTAGAGCTATGCAGGCTAGAAATTGATTAGTGAATATAAAATTTACCTTCTTATCACCACAACTACCTCAATGGCTTTTACATGCTGTGACGTCATCTGTGATATATTACAGTACACACACACACACACACACAGAAAAATGTAATCTATTTGTTGACTATACTGTTACCATACTCAATCGAGATATGGTCTGGAAACTCGGCAAACGTCAAAGCGCCTATAATGAGCTGTGATTTTAAGTTCAACCGTACCTTAATACACCGTGCACATCCTTTGTTTTAGGTTTATGAACTGAAACGTTGCTATCATGGACAATTCGTTCATTATACTAAAATACAATGTGTTCAGTGACCGTGCACCGTGTACAAAAATGCATAAAGGCGAACAAAAAGATAGACCAAAGACTTTAGCTGAGTTTCCAGGCCATATCTCGATTGACTATGCTGTAACTCATTCCACACCGTTCAAATAGTTAAGGGCCTGGTTGTTTTGAGGGGTTTATTTTATAATTTAATTATTGGAACACATCATTCAAGATGGCGGCGCCTATGGCAACTGGCTCTTTACGTAATTTTTTGGAGAAAAATTATATCCTGTTTGATCGACAAATTTTCAAAGTAGAGAACATTGTCAACAATCTTTGATACCACAGTACTTGACCGGGATCCTATCATTTGCAAATCTTTATACCCGGTTCCCATGGTCCTTGAAAATCCCGAAACGTCCTTGAGTTAGAAAAAGAAAAGTCTGGAAAGTCCTTGAAAATCAAGAGGTCCTTTAAGGTTACATTATAGATGACGAGGGTATGTTTTGGGAGATTGGCTAGTGCGCTGCGAATTTTAGCGGTATGCATCTCAAATTTCCAGTCAAGAAAGAGAAATAATTGCTGATCGTGAAAATATAAATTTGGTGAGTATTCATTTCAAACTTTCCCCGTTTTTAACGAGTTAACGAAAATACACACTCCAAGAAAATTCAAAAAATAAATTTACCGTTTAACTAAAAAATTTTCCTGCATACCATATTTTCAATCTTGAATAGTTATCGCACAAAACCGTATGCGCTTGTTTTATAAATATAGTTTTTAGTGGTTATTTAAATACATGGCATTCTTTTCAGATCTGCGTTGACTAAAACGACAAAGAGACCAAAATTCACTTTTAACGAAAAAATATTGTAAAATCATATGGCGACCGACTAACACAGTATACAGTAGGTTCATAGCAAAACTAATACTGTAACAAAATTTGGAAACAAATCTAGTAAAACCCGATTTGTGCGCCAATTTTGTGGAAACATCCGTGGTGGAGAACTCGTTATAAACGAGGGAAGTTTAAAATACATTCTCACTAAATTTAGATTTTCATAATCAGCAACCATTTGGCTAGTCTCCTTCGCAGCCGTCTGTTCGGGTTCGTTCTCACTCCCCTCAACTACCGGCTGCTTACCCGAGCAGTAAATTCCTTTCCAATTGTTGACCAATCACAGTCAGACTTCCAATATCTGGAAACCTGACCTCCGACCTTGAGCTGCCGTTTCAATGTTTGAAGTTTGAACCAATATTTCGAAAATTATTGCTTGTAATTTAGTAAAAATTTGGCGTAAATGGAATCAATGAGATGATGTTGTAACTGTGAATCGCAATATGAATACATGTACATGAAATAAAGTTAAAAGTGCCACTGCGTGGAATATGAAGCTGAATTTACACATTGAGGTTGCTAGCCAGACATGGCCAGACATCTCCGTAAAATTTATTATCCACCAGATACATTTCGCCGACACTTCTAGCTTTTTTAAAACCTTTCGCACAGATTTATTTACACGACCAGCAAGAACATATTCATAATACCATTCTTCGTAAATTTTGTAAAGCTCTGAGCTATAGTAAGCGAAATATTAGCTTTCAAGTAAACTAATTCAGGCGGTCGCTTCAGACACTATAAAACCGTAAACACCTTTGAGCTTTTGTTTACGATCTTAAATTTCTCTCAACGCTCTTACGCTTTACACTGACTTTCACGCTTATTTGTTTGCATAGGCAGCAAGAACATAATCAAAACAATATTCTTCGTAAATTTCGTGAAGTTCTAGGCTGAACTTTTCAAAATATTAGCTTTCGACTAAACAAATTACACATAACACTAGCCCAGCACGGCTTTAATTATTTAGCACGACAATGGTGTAATTTCATTGGCCCATGTACACAAAGGGAATGGAATGTAGCTCTCGGGTGAGCAGACGTTAGTTTGGGGAGGTAAGCGAGCCATAAGAACGTCTGCGAAGGAGGCTACCATTTGGCTTCCTTGACTGAAAATTTGAGATATATTGCCCTAAAATTTGGTGCAAAATGGCCAATTTCCCAAAACAATGAAAAATATACTTTCATCATCTAATGTAACCTTCAAGTCCTGGAATTTCCTCCTGTTGGTTTTAATCGATGATTTAACCATGCTGGAGACAACTGATTTCATACAGAGTACTGTACGTGTGTTCCTTGATTGCTGACGATGGTTTAACTATTGACCTAAGTATGTTTACGTTCATATTTTTATTTCATATTTATTCATATTTTGTATATCTCGGTTCTTGAATTTATTTTATAAAGTCTTTAATTAAAGGTCTTGAAAAAGTTTTTGAATTTCGTGAAGGGTACGACGCCATGTCAAGTAAGCAAGTAACGCTTCCTGTGTGTTTTCACTGCGCCTTCGATGACAATGCGTTTTGGTCGTGTGGTTTACTTACTGCAGTAGCTTGTTTTCGCATTGGGGATAAGGGGCCGGCTCACGTGACAAGCAAACATGTTGATTTTAGTTTTTTGAGCGTGAATACATAGACACGGATGTCTGAGACGCGATTGGAGTTTTTCTGTTTGTCCAATTTTTGTCCATTGAGACATGATCTGGAAACTGAATTCAGCAAATGTCTTTGCTCTAGATCTTAATGGTCACGTTTAGGCAAACTTGGGCACGTTATTTTGGAAATATGCACACATCCCCCCCCCCCCCCTCCCCCCCCCAAAAAAAAAGACCAGCAAAAAAACAAAAACATCAGAATAATTATCCGACATCTTTTAAAAAGAGAAATCGACCGAATTTGTATTAAACTCTATACTGTTTAACAAAAAGATTCCATTATGCCGTTGTCTGTTCAGTTATAGATGCACAGATGACGTCACAACGTGGTAAGAACAAAAGTCTGTTTGTTTTATACTATACGAAAATTTAAAAAGTTTTTTTTGGAAACTCTTGCCGGATTTTGGTGGATTAAGAAAGAAAAAATCAAGTCGGCTGACGTGTCCATTTGTCTGTCCTCTAAAGCCCTAATCAAACGAGAACGCAAGTCATCACAAGTTGGCAGTCAGAATTTCTGTGGCGCTCGTTCGAACTCCCCAAATTAACAAAATAAAGGTTTCATGAGTGTTTTAAACAAGTTTTAACTTTGTCACGGTACATAATATTTTCGGGAAACTATTCAGAGCTGCTGGCTGAGATAGCGTGACTGCCAACTTGCGGTGACTTGCGTTCTCGTTTGATTAGGGCTTAATGGGCAACAACCAATGAAACACGCATAGCAACCAGCTGAGGGTATTGTGTAATTGTCAATAGGTGGAAGATTTAATATATGTTGAGTACCGTGAATTTTGCTGATTCATCTTTTTCGAATAAGCGCCGCACCGAGGATGGGAAGGCGCGGCGCTTAATCGAGAGCGGCTTATTAAATTATCCTACTTCTGGATGCGGCGCTAAATCGAGCATTTACGGTATACTAACCAAACTATTTGTGAAAAAGACTGTGCTGCCAGAATAACAGAAATATGAAATACATACATGTATATTTTTTTTTGTATAATGAAGCAATCATCCAATAGCAGCGTTTGCGTTTAATCACTCAATTGTGCATGTTATTTAAATAATATGTTAATAAACAAAAGGTTTAAAGAAGGTGAAAGCACTACCATATATATAGCCTTGATAAAGAGAAAGACGTCGCTGAATTTCAAAGTAAATTTAACCTTCCTTGGTAAGAAAGAAGAGAAACGACAAGGTCCATCTCAACATAAAATCACAGATTATCATGGGCTCTGAGTTTCCAGACCATATCTTGATTGCACGACTCTGGTTCAATTATTTTCGTATGATAGGTGACATAATTGCCACTCCATTCTGAACATTAACTACTTAATAACCGAGAGTGAGGTCTTTACGGTAAAATATTAAATCTAGGTCTTACTGTATTGACCGAGCGATAGCGAGGTTAATACGTTCGAGACTGAGGTTTAATATTTTACCGTAAAGACCGAACGGTCGAGGTTATCCTCGAGATTCATTAGCGTTCTCGTGTTTTGATACCGTGATCAAACACGCAGAACGAGTTTTTAAAATGGCTTCTCAAATGAAAGACAATGAGCCACCGTTGTGGGACTTGCGGATGTTTTGTGATACAATTTTACTCAATCGTATCGTGTTTCTTGTTTAATTAACATAAATGAAACGCTAGTGTTTGATGAAGAACCACTAGTGTTTGATGCAGTGCTTTACCGGTGTTTCACAGCCCATTCACGTGACGGAATGAAGCTGTCTGATTGAGTAAAATTTCATGAATTATTAATGAATTTGAGAATTCAAAATCATCTTGTATTTCTTGATCTTCGCTTCCTTTAACTTCGTTAAAACACCGGACTAGCGAAATTTTCTGCTGTTTCTTTCTCGTCTGGATACTAGAATTTACTTTTGTAATGTTCATCGTCGTTTATTTCATTTATTTTCGGCAATAAAAGTTTCTTGTTAGGATTTTTTGTTTGTTTCCAATCGTAAGGCATTAACAATTTTCATAATGCCCTTCATAATGCCCACGGACATTACGGAGAAATCTCGCCACGTCAGCAACCAATCACAGCACGTGATTTTACCGGAAGTAACCCGTGCCATATAATAAATTTTGATTAAAAACAATTGTAAAACTTACATAATGTTTACCATTGTATTTGTAGTTGCAAGGGGTTATCTTGAACTAAGTTTTCAGAAGGGAAGAAGTCTAAAAAATTATTGTATTGACTCTAATACAGTTGTTTGTTTTATATTATTTTCAGACAACTGATGTTAAATCTAAAAAGACAAGTAACTCAGCAACAAGTAACTCGGCAGCAAGTAAAACAAAGAAAACAGGTAATGCATTGTACAGTAGAGTAGAGTAAAGCAAAGAAAACAGGTAATGCATTGTACAGTAGAGTAAAGCAAAGAAAACAGGTAATGCATTGTACAGTAGAGTAAAGCAAAGAAAACAGGTAATGCATTGTTCAGTAGAGTAAAGCAAAGAAAACAGGTAATGCATTGTACAGTAGAGTAAAGCAAAGAAAACAGGTAATGCATTGTACAGTAGAGTAAAGCAAAGAAAACAGGTAATGCATTGTACAGTAGAGTAAAGCAAAGAAAACAGGTAATGAATTGTACAGTAGAGTAAAGCAAAGAAAACAGGTAATGCATTTCGAACCCTCGTTACCTCGAACCCCCGGGTATTTCAAACTTTTGTTTATTTCATTCTCTTGTTGAGATCCAAGCCCCGAGCATTTGCTTTGATCGGTGTAACACAGACTGTTATTTTTTCAACTTTGTTATCTCGATCGGTTCGTTATCGGTCCCCAGGCCAGGAGATTCGAGATACTGCAATGGGGGACACCACTGAATTCAAGGTCTTATGACATGGTATTGCATGAGAGTCAACCTTGGGGGGGGGGGGGGGGGGGGGGGGGGGGGGGGGGGTGGGGGGGGGGGGGGGGGGGGGGGGGGGGGGGGGGGGGGGTGACAACTATGGTCCAGCTTTGTGTCCGGCAACTAACGCAGACAGTGTATTTGCCAACGCTATGTGGTACTGTCCCAGGATGTTTTGATTTTATGGTGGATTTTACTAAAAGCTATACTCTCTATTTCGAGGGGGTGGACAATGTTCTAATTTCCAAAGTACATACTGTACAGTGTAACACATATTTCACACTAAATAGTGGTCTAGAGGTCTAAACAACGTACAGTTATTGGTTATCTGCCAGTTGGCAGGTTTTAAGCATGTAATTTCTCCAAATTTCTCTGTTCTGCGCCTTTCTCTTGAGATCGGTGTAGTTCATTTCTCCACATAAGTCGTACAACATCATTGCGCGTTTCCTTCCTCTTGGTCGCTTTCCAACGATACGCCCTTCCATCACCTCCCTCAACAATCCGTCTCCTCTCAAAATATGACCGATCCACCTACATTTTCTTTCCAATATCACATTCATCGTCGACCTCTTCTCCTCCACCACTTGTAGTACTTTCTCATTCGACATCTTGTCTTTCCAACTTATTTTCTCCATCTTTCTCCATAACCACACAAAGGCTTGACCAAGTGTCCAAGTTTCACTTCCGTATAAGGCCATGCACACTCCATACAACTGATTTCATAACGTACAGTAGCTATACCCCAAGAAAACATTGTGTTTTTGCCCCGCGACCGCTTGTTTGACGGCCGTCGATTTTGGAGCCACAAAGCACACCGCGTTTCATACGGTGCCGCGCAGTAAATAAGTGTTTATTAGTTCCAAATACTCAGAGTCCTTGTTCTTACTAATGCTGTCCTAAATCTTGTAGTTGTGCCGGAGAAACCAGCCAAATGTACGAGAATAACGACAAGATCAAAGGCAAAAGCTGAACCCGAGACGGCGACACTTCAAGAAACATCCCAAGAAACTAGCACTCTTTTAGTTAATAAAGCAGATGATTTAGTTTCACTGGATTTGTTAATACCAAGTGATTTTAAATTCAAGGCTCCAACTGGCATGGACAGTTTTTCTAACCTAAGTACAACGTTTACTTTTGAACCTCTCAGCCCATCTAGTGCGCAGAGGTTTATGTTTTCATCGAGATTAGACAGTGACGCGGGAAACGATAGTAATGTTTTGCAAGAGGCCAAGGAGTGCACAAGTGTCGCTTGCCCTTCTCTCATATCTCCAGAAGAAGATGAGTCAACTTTTGTTGATAGTAACACTGTGGCTGACGAAAATAAGGAAGACAAGGGACTTCAGAATACACAAAGTGATAATAAGGAACAATTAGGATCAACCATGGATATCGATGGAGATGGAGAAGTTGGTTCGTCATACTTTCGTAATTTGGTTGAAACCGAAACAAATCGTTTGCAAGGTCTATGTGCGCCGTGGGAAGAGGACAGAAACGGTGATAGTATAATTCCCGAAGAAGGTGAGTAATACACTTATTGACTGGACGAGAGAAGTCTTATGTTTATCCTAGGTAGCTCAATAAATGCTTTATATATAGTGTTTGCCTTGAATACTTGCTATATACTGTAGAGTTAATTAAGACGGGATACCGACTCTGGAGGTTTCGGGGGTCGTCGGAGATGCTCGGAGGCGTCAGCTGGACATAAGTAGTGCGGGCGAAACTAGATTTCTGTCGGTTTCTTGCACAAGATGTCGGTTTCTTGCATGACTTGCTAATTCTCGGATAACTAAGCCATCCACATGTATATTAGTAACATATTTGTTGGTAAGTGATTATGACATGTTTATATGTCTTTGTTGTAAAAAAGACAAAATATACCGTTTAATATATCAGACGAAGACTGGCGAACCAGAGGATAACATACTAATTATATCGGCCGACGTGTAGCTCACATTGAAACAACGAACTTTCCTAGTTTGTCCACACATTCAATTAACTGTGGTCGCGTAACCTTCTGCTATATTCGACATATTTTCTACAACCCGCAGTTCCAAAAGTTACTGACACCCCCCTGATGCCATTGCCGCCATATTGACACCGAAATCTGGCAGCGGTTCTTTTTTCGCTTTCTTTCGCTATCCGCCCGCACTCCTTATGTCCAACTGACGATTTCGACGCATCTCCGACCATCCCCGACATAGCCGATCTCCGAAAGAACCTCTAAGGAGGAGAGAGTACTGACGAGAACCCCAATTAACAAATTCAGACAAAAAAAATCGAAATATAGTAAGGTTTGAGTAAAGATTTGACGAAGGGCCTTCGCTCGAAACGGTTTAAAACTACGTTCAATAATTTTGGCAGTACTCAAACCTTATAAACCTATATATATTTCGATTTGTATTTCAACACTGCCTACGCAGTGCACTATACTCTATTTCACTATTAAGACAAAAAAACCGCGTGTCATTTTTCACTATTTTTTGTGAAACTTATATTAATTTAAGCAGTGATGGATTTACAGGGGGGTGGCCAAGGGGGTGTAGGGGGGTGCCAATTACTCAATTAGTGCCTTGCTGCAGTGGGATGCGACGTGGATTTCATTAAAAATGTCAATCACATTTCTAATGTCTAGCTTCCTTGTGATATCCACCTTCCAGGTTTGATAAAATGCGCCATTGAAAACACGATTTAAAACTTTTAAATCTTTCTTCAAAGTACCGTCAGAATGCAGGAAATGCCATTTCAGAGGTCCAAATTTCAAAAATGTTTACGAATTGTATATATTTTTTCAGTTGCGGTAACTGCATGAGGAGGCACTTTTTCTGGGGGGGGGGGGGGTATTTCATGGTAGTCTCATTATTCGAGGATATATGGTATTTATGAACATCTGATTTAATGTTTGCGTTCTCCACAAATGAATCATCGCCCCAAACAATTACTTGTAGTCTATCACCAATAGACAGTGAGTAACTCAGCAGAGCCTTAGGCAGGATTAGTAATCTACCCGTCCAAAAGTGCCCGCACTACTAGGGGCGTCTTGGGGCATGCCCCCATCCAGAAATGTTTTGAAATCATTTCTTCTTAAAACAAATTGGAGAGCAAACAGCAGCAAAATCGATCGTTTTCTTTGTCTATATTTAACGATTGGTCACCCATGCTATTTTGTACTGAAAACACGTGGATTTGTGTCAGCGGTTGTAGAATGCAATTATGCTAATATGTGATGTTAGTGTCATGTTGATAGGGTTATGGTTGACGTCCGCCCTCTGCAGATTAAAATAATCGCCAAATTTAGTCCTAAAATACTAAATATTTCACACAAAAAAAACATAGGAACTTGTATCAATGTATCTTGTGGCCAAGGTATGTGCAATGACTGTTGAATGTCATAGCAAAACTAAAGCCTGTACGGTTGTATTAAAGAACTAAAGACGAAATACTGGAGTTTTGTTTTAATAAATTTTTACCCGTCCACTTTCAAAAATGCCCGTCCAAAAGACGGGTGGACGGGCCTCCGGCTAAGCCCATGTAGCTCAGCCGATCAAAATGCAGGATGTGTAAGTCCACTAGTTAGTTTACTAATACTTCATATCATACTCAGCCTCATCCAATAATTGCTTCGTGCTCGATACACATAAACCGAACGAGACAACGTATGAGCAAAGTGAATATAGGTGGTAAGCTGCCGCTGATATATTTCTTGTTTGATAAAGTTTGGCCGGTACAGAGAGAGAGAAAATGTGATAAAGGGCTCGCTTGAAACGCCAGTATTTCGTTAAGAAAGTAACAAACAATGCATCCAGAAGCCTTGAGACGACAACAGAATGGAAACAGACAATGAAAAACGGGCAAAAGTTAAGCTAACTTTATTAACATTATTTAAGCTTTTTTTGGAAAGATTGTTTCGGTATAATATATAATTTATAGACCTTTCGCTCGGAGAATTCGATGAAATATTACCCCTCGGGATATATCACACCTTGGGGTAATATGTATAGGTTAGTGACCGAAACCGAGGTCACTACGCTGGTTATTAACCCCGAGGGCCGCAGGCCCGAGGGTAATAACCAGTGTAGTGGCCGAGGTTAAGGTCACTAACCGACTTAGTTTATTCATGACACAGACGATATTTGTCGTTATTTAACAAAAAAATGGTATTCTAGACGTAATTTTAAAGCGATATAGTAGGTCATTTAATATGCAAGGTCAATAACCTATTTATTAACCGCGGCACATCAAAGATAATTTATGCATGAATAAACTAATTCATCGAATTCCCCTCGCTCCAGGTCTATAAATGCTAAGTATACTATCGTACTTTGTCTTGGAGTGTAAACAAGTAGAGTGTTGCGTAGGCTGCAGTGTTTTAGGTAGAGCAAAGTGAAAAGGTGATTACCTGCCGAGTTTAGTTTTGATAACGCAATACTGGCGTTTCAAGCGAGCCCTTTATCACATTTTTTTATTGTATTCCCTGAATCCATGTATACATATTTTCTCGCTTTCCCTCCGTAATTTTCAAGTGGAACTTCGACAAGTAACGTATTATTTTACACCCTGACTTGTTTTTATTTCTAGCTGAAGGTATGATTCGAACAGTTGTCGGACAAGTGCAACTATTGGTAACGAAAAAATTTAAACAATTCAAAGGACTCATTGACATAAGTGAGGTATGTGATATATACTTCCATTTCACACTTTAAAGGTCACGTGCAACGTTGAAAACAACTTTGCTTTGGCGCTATAAAAGGGATATAGCTCTTCCCAGTTTACGTGTGAAAAAAAATAAATCTTGGCATAATTTTGTTCCTGGAAGAACTGAATGACATGCAACACGATTTTTTGACTAGCAGATAAGCCGTGTAAAGACGATGTTCTTGTGCGTAAAGGTATTCTCAGGTCTTTACACTCTAATTGATAACTAAACTTCTCAAACTCATTAATAATTCATGAGTAATTACCCAATCAGAAAAAAAAAATTTGGTCATATGTATTATGAGTTTTGAAGGTCGCGCAAATTGAATTTACAATTAAGAAATCAGATAATAAACGGCACAAACAAAGAACCGTTTATTACATAATTTCTAGCTTAATTATAAATTCAACATGAAACCATAATATGCACCAATGTCACCTTCTACTTCAATTCTGTCTACTATAATTGACGATTGAGAAGCTATTTCATAAACTCGTGTATCGTGTTTTACCAGGAGTTGCAAACACTCGAGAACAACAAAAATCACTCGGCCGCGTTAACCAAGTAATTTTCAGTATTCTCTCGTGTTTTACAAACACTCGAGAACAACAAAAATCACTCGGCCGCGTTAACCAAGTAATTTTCAGTATTCTCTCATGTTTTACAAACACTCAAGAACAATGAAAATTACTCGGTTAACGGCCTCGTGATTTTCATTGTCCTCGCGTGTTTGTAACCCCTGGTAAAACACTCCCACTCGTTTATGAAATAGAGAATAATACATGGATGCTTGGAAATATGAAATTTATTTCTCGTGTTGACCAGGATATGTCACTCGTTCGTTTCGCTCACTCGTGAGATATCCTGGTCAACACGAGAAATAAATTTCATATTTCCAAGCATCCATGTATTGTTCTGTTTAAAGTGTTTAAAAAGTAACACGACCAGGTTTTACCAAGCAATTCCGTGTACACAAAGAATTACAGACTTTTAAAAGCTTTGACAATCTACTCGCGGAGGCACATGGGGCATTTTCCCATTTTTCACTTTGTGAAACCTTGGTGTAAATAGAACTTCATTAAACGTTCATTAAATCCATTTCTTATATGGTTGTGTCACGAGAGTGGTCCTAACGTGACTTTCTGCAATTTGATTTGTTCCTGGGCGGTCATTACAAAAATATCAAACAAAGTCAGAAAATTAAACAAATCAAGCTAAAATAAATAATGTTTAAATATCGTGAAGAAAAACTCGACGCTAAAAATAAATACGACATATTTACATACAACAGTCAGTGCTTACGGTGACTAAAATTGTTTTTGTAATTTTTTACAGTTTTCGTTAAAAATCGGTTAATTTGGTCTTTGTTGATTGTACTCTCGACAACAAAACTAAAAAACCTGGGCCATGTAATAAAAAGCTCATTAACCTGGCTTGGTCGGTCTTTACGGCAAAATTATCCTGCCTCTGTTTTTTGGGGTTGTTTACCTCCTTCGTTGCTCGGTCTACACCGAAAACCGAGGGCATGATAATTTTGCCATAACGACTTCCTGCTCGGTCAATAAGTTTTTAATCTCTGACTCGTTTCTCTAATTCGTTTCTGTTGTTTGCAGGACCCTAATGCAGAACGAAAAACATTGAGTTCAGATTTACAAGGATTCTGGGAAATGATCTATTTCCAGGTTAGTAAAAACTCACTTAGAAGCAGCGGCTTGACTGATCGGTTCATATATTTACTTTGGTCATCATACTATGTTCTATAGGTGCAAGACATTGAGAAGAAATTTCAAGACTTAGAGCTTTTGAAGTCGAATAATTGGGAAGAAAACAAAGAAGAAGTAAAGAGAGTTACAAAGAAGACAAATGCAAAGGTGACGTTATATTTAGAATATATCAAATAATACACAATATTTTTTGTCTGAAATATTGTTCCCAGCTGGTTTCTTTTCCTTGCGGTTTGCTGGCTACCACGCCTGAGAGAAGCTAAGGCTGCCGAAGATGTTCCAATGTTTTACACCGAGAGAAGCTAAGGCTGCCGAAGAATCATTCCGTTGCTTCACAGTTTTCTGGCTACCATGCCTGAGAGAAGCTAAGGCTACCGAAGATGTTCCATTGCTTCACTGTTTTCTGGCTACCATGCCTGAGGGAAGCTAAGGCTGTGGAAGATGTGTTTCATAGTTTGCTGCATGCCTATAAAATGCTTGAGGGAAGCTAAGGCTGCTGACGATGTTCCATTGCTTCACAGTTTTCTGGCTACTATGCCGGAGAGAAGCTAAGGCTGCAGATGATGTGTTTCACAGTGTTTTACAATTTGTTGGCTGACAAATTATGCCCGACAGAAACTATACTATAGGCCATGGGAGAGTTTAGGATTTTGGAAAAGGGATGGCCCATCGTGTCGTTGACCGCGTAGTGGCACAGCGGACTTTACAATTAATTGCGAACAATAAAATTTAAGGCATTCGTGTGCTCATAGTTAATAGAACATATGGTTTGGAAGCTCTATTGTCTTTCAACTTGAAGTAATGGTCATGTTGAAAGACAATGGAGTTCCTTATATGGGAAGTAAATTCTATGAACACGTGACGACGAAGCACCACAACTCGTGACGATGAAGGACCACACTAATTAAACCCGATCGTTGCTATTGCATTACTGCTTCATTATACAGAAAATACAATACCGTGAAGTTGCACAAATTTCCAAAAACATAGAACAATGATTTTGGATGACTTTCCAAACCATGTATACGTTCTATTAACTATGGTGTGCTTTGTTGACAGCTTCGTCGAAAATACGCGTAAGTGACCTAGCATGAACTCGTTTGTAACTGATCAACATAAGAATAATATATGTTGTCTTTCTTTCAACTAATGCTCGGTTATCAGAAAAATGTCAGAAAAATGTCACAGCTTTAAAGATCAATTCAATTTTAAGATAAGTCTCTACGATGTAGCATAACCCAAATCTCGAGCTTTATGACTAATTTGATTTCCTTTGAATTACATTTAAAAAAATCCATACTGTATTATTAGCTACCCAAAAGGGCTCCTGGTTCCACTACAGTAACTGTAAAATCAACTACTGTAAGGTTGTTGTGAATGTTCCATTGTTTCACACTTTGCTGACTGTTATGTCTGAATCTGAGAGAAGCTAAGGCTGTTCTGGATGTTCTATTGGTTCACAATTTGCTGGCTACCATGCCTTAGGGCCTGTTCACATGAGACTGGGTTATCGGGGGGGGGGGAGATAACTCGGGGGCTAGGGTCAAAGTTGACCATGTTTCACATGATAAAACGCAACTACCGAGTTGTCCCTGGCCCCCGAGAAAATCCTATCTTTCACCTGAACAAAAGAACACGCCAGTAACGTCAACAATTAAACGCACGCAAATGGCGTGCGTGAACAAGAATAGTGCGTATAAATTAGAATGTTTTTTTACAATGTATGCATGCGTAGTTATACAAAAGTTGACCCTAACCCCCGAGATAACTCGGGTGAAAGCGTTCACATGGATGTAGGGTTAACTATGGACCTATAGTTACCCTATCGCTCAGACCGAGTTATCTCTATCCCCCGAGTTATCTCGGTCTCATGTGAACGGTTTACTTTTTTAACATGGAAATAAACTAACACCGATATATCTCGGGGGATATGGATAACGCCCTACCTTCCGAAATAACTCGCCTCATGAACAGGCCCTTAGAGAAACTAAGACTGCTGAGGATGTTCCATTGTTTCACAGTTGTTGGCTACTGTACAAGGGAATCTAATGGTGCGGAGAATGCTCCATTGTTTCCCAGTTTGCTGGCTACCAAGGATGTTGCAGTGTTTCATATAATTTGCTGGCTACTATGCCTGAAAGAAGCTAAGGCTACCAAGGATGTTGCAGTAGTTTGCTGGCTATATGCCTGAGAGAGGCTAAGGCTACCAAGGATGTTGCAGTGTTTCATAGTTGCTGCATGGCTACTATGCCTGAGAGAAGCTATAGGTCCAGTGTTTCATAGTTGCTGCATGGCTACTATCCCTGCGAGCCGGAAACTTCGGCTACCAAGGATGTTCCAGTGTTTCATAATTTGCTGGTTACTATGCCAGTGTTTCGTAGTTTGCTGGCTACTATGCCTGAGAGAAGCTAAGGCTACTTGGAAGGATATTTCAGTGTTCCACAGTTGTTGCATAGCTACTATGCCTTAAAGAAGCTAAAGCTGTCGAGGATGTTTCCAGTGTTTCACAATTTGCTGGCTAGTGTACCATGCTTTCGAGAAGCTAAGGCTGCCGAGGATGTTCCAATGTTTCACAGTTTGCTGGCTACATACCCGATGGAAACTAAAGCTACTGTGGATTTTTGATTTTCCACAGTTTGCTGACTACCATTTCTGAGGGAAGATGAGGTTACTACGGATGTTCCATTGTTTTACAGTTGGTGACTACTGTACCATGCCCAAGGGAATCTAAGGGTGCCGAAAATGTTCCATTGTTTCACATTTTTCAGGCTACGATGCCTGAGAGAAGCTAAGACTGCCGTGGATGTTCCAGTGTTTAACAGTTTCGCGGCTTGACTGACTACTGAGTCTGAGGGGGACTGCCATAGATACAATAACAATGAGTACAGTGGATACACTAGAGTTTCACTGGCTTTCGGCTACAGAATAGATTATCATGGATGTTCCACGAGCTCGATCCTGCTGACCGTGGCTAGGAAACTGCAAAGCTATCGTGGACGTTCCACTGGTTTTCTGGCTATCGTGGATGGACCAATGATAAAGTCGACTGATTACTTACCGTGGCGAACAGAAACTAAGGCTGCCACGTTAATGTTGCACAGCTGTTAAATAAATTTTTTTTCAATTTTTTTTAGAAAGCAACCAAGAAATCTAATAAAGTTAACGCCAAGGCAGCTGAAAGCAGAAACAAGTTTCGTGAAATGAGAGCGCAAATGAAGGCAAAATTACAGGAAGAAAACTGTTCTCAAGTGAGTTGGTGGGATTTTGTACATATTTAGTCGTTTTTACAACATTCTGATAATTACTACTGTTCAATAAATGAGCTAGCTTGTGTACAGCCGCTCTCCCGTGAGAAAATAGTGGAGAGAGCGTCTGTACGTTCGAGGCGATAATCGTGTTCTAGGTCACGTGGATTTTCCACAGATTCGTGGATTTTCCACGGATTCGTGGAAATAGATCTGATTGGCCCTTCACAGTCTAATTGTATTGCACACGTTTTAATTGGCTGCTGGATAGCATTAATTATAATTTGGTTGAACGACCTCACTAGCGAAGTAAACAACTGACTGTGGAAGATTTATTCTCGTTCGACTCTTCAAAATTATCTTCTGATTAATCCTAATTTATGGCAACCGCTGATGCTGAAACCAAGCAACTTTAAATATTACAGATACAGATTGAGTGTATAACTGAAGTAGCATTTCCAACGGACAATCTATCGTCGGTAAGACTACGATTTAAAAATACCTAATTTTCGATATTAGGAGTTGGTTGTTATTAATCGTGGCACATCTGAATTGACAATTGTGATACTGTAATTAAAACATACAACGACATTTATGAATACGATACAGTCAGTCAATCGTGCAGACAGTGTGGACAAAACGCTATTTTTTTGAAGACACACGCATGAATGTACTTGACCGTGGTAGTGGAAAGTTTGACCTTTGGAAAAACTTATCTTGAATATTAATAGTAAATACGCCGTTCAAAAACTCTCGTTCTCGCACACACGTCTTCGATCAAATACAGTTCTTAATTTGTCAGAACTTTTCTTCGGTATATATAATAAAGAAACTTTGAAAGTACTACACACAGATTGAAATTATAATTTACTGAAAATCCACGTGACCTGGAACACGATTATCGCCTCGAACTCACAGACGCTCTCTCCCCTATTTTCTCACGGGAGAGCGGCTGTACCGACAGGCTATAAATTAGCAGGCGTGTTTTCTCAAAGCATAAACTGCGAGTTTATTGACGACTTCAAAAATGAACCATTTCGTAAGTTTATTGACGTAAACTTTTTCAAGTTTGTTCTTGTGTGAGCTGTAAAATCCAGCAGAAAAATTTGTCGAAAACGGCAAGCTGTCCCAAAAACATATAAAAGACGCCGAAATGGTACTGGTTTCTTTAATGTTTTCCTCACGAGTTATTGAAGTCACGGTATTACCAAAACCGATGATGCGCGGCCTGGCCCCAAGAAAACACGTCATGATTTCTGTCCAAAACATTGACGAATTCGTCTGCATTCCTAAACCTTTTTGGTTAGAGGATTCAAAAGTAGCAAATGGACCAACCATATTGCAGTGATCTCACGATGTCGATTTCAAAGGCCAAGGAATGCAGACGGATTCGTTAATGTTTTGGTGGAAAACGTAACATATTTATTTTGGGCCATTCCTGCATCATCGGTTTTGGTAATATCATAAATTATTTTTCTACGCTCTGTAGTTATAACTAATTCTTTGAAATCTTGCTTTTCCATTGACTAACGAGCGGTCTGGAATTCTAGAGTACAAATCTAAAGAGGTTAAAACCACCTGAAAAAATGTGGTTAAATGTAATTTAAGCAAAGCTAACTGCCGATGTAGTTAGCCAGCGGACTACCCCTTACGATCTTGGGGAGTCCCAAGGTCTTGAGGAGGCCCAGGGGCGCACACGCACGGTTCCCATTTGGCGGGGATTGTGTCTGTAGCGTTGCTGCTATCTTTGCTGGCTTTGCATGCTTGCTAGCCTGTTGCTCAGCTCTCGTGTCTTTGCATTTTGGATTGTCGTTTGTTCCCCCCTTCCCCCACCCTTTTCAGGTAAGTAAAGTTATAGACTTGCCGGGAGCAACCTCGTCCCCAGGGCCATTTGTGGGGGCTGTGCCAAGATGGCGGCCAAGAACAAATGGCACAGGCTAAGCTATCACCACATCTGATTGGTCGAGATAACATTGGATGTTTTAGGTATTCTGATTGGTGGAAACTAGGCGGGCGGCAGGCTAACTCGTGGGCATTTGTTTTTAGGCTCAAATTGTATTAAATAAGTGATACCAGAATTGCCGGCTGTTAAAAACAACTTCAAAATGAATGAAAATGTGAGGAAAGCTGGCGAAACGTGCCCGTAAAAACGTCGGAAGAATATGTAATGATGGGTCGTGTCGTCTCTGCCCTGGCTGCCATACAACGAAGTCCATGGGACGACAATTTAGAGTGTCTAAATCGGGCGAACGAAAGACTTGGTGAACAAAGTCAAAAAGTATTTTGGCTGCGAAAGGAAAGTACACCACATGGCAGAATTTACGTGTTTTGCCATTGAGAAGCAGGCTTTTTTCAAACAAGAATTCTCGACTAAACTAAGCCTAAATGTTTTTCAAAATTGAATCCGCCGAAAACTCACGAAAACAAGGCGGCCCGGCCAGACAACGGCAATCCAGTTTCTTGCGAATTTGGTACAACGGTGAAGCAAATGATAAATAATAAGCATTTACAGATATTTATTAAAAGTGTATTTATTTTAGTAATTCGACAATGTATTTGGAAATGAATGTTTTGATTGTTTTCAGTTTGGGTCAGTCAAGCTGAACTAAATTTCAGAAAAAAATTGAGCCTGGCTAGACGCGATAAACTTAGTGAAGCCTGGGTCCGAGTCAAAATTATGGCTCATTTTTTTTGCAGCGTGTGCCATGGCCATTTGTTCCCACTATCTTGGCCCAGCCCCCACAAATGGCCCTGGGGACGAGGTTGTGCCGGGAGGTCTGCCTTGGCAGAGTTGTCATGGTCACCTCTTACTGCTTACAATCTTGCCCCGAAGTCGGGATTGCTCAATTGCTTGCCCCGAACGTCGGGGTTGCTCAATTGCTTGCTATGTTGCTTTGCTCATTGCTTACGACTAGATTGCTTAGCCTTGGACACCTATGGCACCTACGTCCAACCAACAACGAAGATCTGGCAGTTAAATATTATTAAAAATTTAACTATTATTAATAATTAATTTTATTATTAAAAATAGGAAAAATTAAATACCTTATTTTCCAAGCAGTAATTTCTTTATTAAGCCCCCGGGGGCTAATTTGTTTTCAAGCTTTTTTGAGGGAGGCTTATTAAGAGGGGGGAGGGGCTTATATGAAATAAGTACAAAAAATCTGATTCTCTTTTATTTACCAACTGATTTGGAGAGAGGGAGTTTAATAGGGGGGGGGGGCTTAATTCTTTTCTGCTTCCACAAAAGGGGGCTTAATAGAGAAATTACGGTAGTCGGTTTGTACTTGGAAAATGTTGCCCTCAGTCGTTGCTCCACGGACCTCCGCTTTTGGCCTCGCTCTATATAGTCGAGACAGACTTCGGGCAACATTTTTCCAGTACGAACCTCCAGTTAGGTAAATAACATATATTTCATTAAATTTTAAGCAATAAAATATAAATAAATAAATTACTTATATGAAATTTCTTCATTCTCTTACCACAAACTTGGGAATTTGAAACCATTTGAAATTTCAATTTCACAGGCACTTTAAAAAAACGCTAGCAAAATACTAATACTTAATAGGTACATTAATTTGCGCAACTCAAACTCTTTGTGGCAGTTCACTTAATAATAATAAATAATAATAATAACCAATTGTTATTTTTCTTGGCAGGAACCTTCTGAATCTGTGCTGACACCGTCGAAGAATAAGAAACCCCGCATAGGTAAGACGTCTAAGTATTGTTTTCTCGTGAATTTATATGTACGTTTTTACAGCTTGCAAAGGTTCTGTAAGCCCGGGATATACACGTGCGATTTTTTCTTGCGTCGGCAACGCAACAGGTCAAATTTCATTGCGTTGCTGGCGCGAGAGACGAAATCGCGCGGCAACGCAATTGTAACCTGACGCCTGACGTTTAAAACTCTTTACCAGTCCTTCAGATTTCCCGGGGGGGCATGCCCCAGGAACCCCTAGCAGGATGGTCCTCCGGACCATGCAGGGCCTTCGGCCCTGATTCTCCGGGTCATCAATTTCATCCTCCAGACCCTTGAAATTTCATTCCCCAAAAACCTGAAACGCTGCTTTACAATCATTGAAAATCTATAGAAATTCTGAAAAAATCTCTGAAAATTCCTGGAAAACCCTGGAAAATCTTTGAAAAATCTTCAATATGAATTTGAAAAATCGCACATGGTGTTTTGAAAATCGCAAAAATCTCGTAGGCTTTTTTCGGGAGCGACACATCTCTTGTCGCTGACGTGGGTCTACAGTATAAGAAATAAATATACACGTTTTTGTATTATTGTTTGATCTTCTTTTGCTGTCCACATCTTACTTCAGCTGTTTCCGATCCCAGTTCGGAATGCTCGGACAAGGCGATAGCCACGAGTTCCACGGAAAACGTCGGCAGTCTTCAAAAATCTAAAATTGAATCGCCATTTCAAGACCATCGACAATTGCCCAATGTTATACCTTCTGAAACTGACGCCAACACACCTGCGACGCCGATGTCAGATGATTCCCTCGAGTGTACTAAGGAAATAAGAAGTCAGTCGGTGGGTGGTTCGTCTAGGAAACGGCGACGTACGAAATCCAAAGACAGAGTGAAGTTTGCATGCTCACCGGAGGATAGTAACCAAACGAGCAGGCTAAACAAGCGTCGTAGCTCCGCGTTCTGTTTTCGGGTTCCGACGCCATTCAGGAAAGGCACGCCACCGCGATGCACGACAGACGATGACGAGGTCTTCAATACGAATGACAAAAAAATGGTTAAGTCTGATTCGGGGAACTCTTCAGGAAACGAGAACAGTGGAGTTGAACGCAAGAATCTGCCTAGAAGGTCGTCGGCCAGGAAACGACGAAGTTCCCGGAAAAAACGTGCTGGTAGCCGTGACGTTGACGTGAGTTACACTGCCTAATTATTAAAGCGAACCCCGCCCGCATGTCGGAACCACTGACCTGTATATATAAGTTACTGGACATTCTGGACTGCTGCCCAAAAATGTCTATCCATTTTCAGTTTCAAAATAGCGGCATTTAGCCCCCCCCCCCCCCCCCCCCCCCCCCTTCACACTATACCGGATAGTGTGAACAGACTCAGCACGTAACTGCAAATAATTATGCCGTACGATACAACCATCCTCCACGCTCTATTCTATTAATTTATTTCCGAAACGATTTCGAACTCCGTTCACACTGGAGCTGAAACGGCACAAAAAGCTATCCGATAAAAGATGTAGCTACCTCTTTCGAGATCGGAGCGGCGCTCCGACACAGAAATTGTGCCGGAACAGGCGTTTTGTGTGTATACATGCAGAAAGCCTATCCGGTATGGTTTTCGTGCCGACACAATAGCTTTTCTGCTAATGGTTGCGACCACTGGCATTTATCACAGGACTGTCGGGGTCTGTAATGAGTCCTTCAATTTCGTAAATATATTAAATATTTAGATATGACGATATGTATTTAATAACAAAAGCTTATAATTCGGTGTGCACTTGTCCACCACACAACTGTTTTTGGATATACATCGTTTGTATTTTTTCCTCTCACTACACACGGTTGATCATTGTTGTGCAAGAAAGAGGCTTTAACACATTAGGCACATGTGAAGTTCGACGTCTAAACCTAGGCCTTATAAACACTCCGTTTGACCAAATTTAAAGAAGTATCAGCGGAACATAAGCGAGTTTGTATAAACCATTGACGCTGAGCGTGCTAGGTTGACTACCTAGCTTGGATCACTTTCAATTTTGAAGGTTAATTCTTAGCCTGAGAAAACAGACATCCTTTCGCTCCTCGATTAATCTTTATTCTGCAGTTTTGTCGAGAAAAATGGCAGTTTTAAAAACATGTCTGCCAACAGTCCGGTTCTTATAGGTATCGGTCAGCAACCTTTACCATTAGCAGAAGGACCTATAAATGCCGCCACTTTGAAAACACTTTTTGGATAAATTTTCCCATCTCAAAAGTAATAGGTGCACGCAGTCCAATTATATAGAGGTCAGTGGTCGGAACAAATACGCCATCTTAGATTTGGTGACGTAAAATTATTGCACTTATTATTTCAAGAGAACGGTTTCATTGTTTCGGGACAATACGGGTGAGGACCCCCTCTAAGTTTAAAGGGTATTGGCAATAAAAATTAAGTTTATCTCATTTGAAATAACTCGTCAAATGGTATAAGAAGACCTTTTACAATTTTTCCGTATCTGTTTTGGTTTTGGAAATATTTTGACCAAACTCAGCGTGCTGTCCGCCATCTTGGAATTATTTTCGATATGCAAAATTATGCATGTGACGACATAAGCAGGGTAAAGTGAAATTTTTATCTTGCCAACCTTATGACATTATGAGCTAGAAACTCGATTTTTTGTTGCGCTATTTCCATTTTAAATTGACCCACAACATTTAAAAAGCCTTCGTGGAAATTTGGTCACCCACGGAGTAGTTTCATCAGGTTTACCCAATATTACAACAAGATGGCGGACAGCACGCTGTCTTTGGTCAAAATATTTCGAAACCCAGGAAAGATACAGAAAAATTACAAAAGGTCTTCTTATACCATTTGACGAGTTCTTTCAAATGAGACAAACTTAATTTTTATTGCCAATACCCTTTAACTATATACTAAAGGGGAACTTGGGGTTCATTGGGTTAAAGCGATATTGCAAAACGCTAATGTCGACAAACGTCAATTCGGTCATCCGCCATGATCCGCTACCTTGTTTTAATACCTTGCCTTATTTAAAATACATGTAGTGGTAAAATACCAAAATATTGAAGACATAAATCATTTTTATCAGTACAGAAGAAAATAGAATTGAGATGTTTGTTTACAACGTGAAAAATGAGATTTGTCATTTGTCACGCAATAGAATAAAGAATATCTAACTTATCGCCGACACGTTTTTGTAAGAGGTTAATGTAGTTAGCATGAAACCACCGTGCACGTAAATTACTGTAAATTGTTCGTTTTGATTAAGGTCTACGGAACACCGCTCCCAAACGTTTTGCGCATGCGCGACGTCCGAGCTCGCACCTCAAAAAAAGAGCGGGAAAACACTGAAATATTTGAACTGATCCTAGAGTCCGATACAAAAGTTAAAATTATAAGCATACTACCAAAAAGATAAGGTAGGCAATTTGTGCATGCTTCTTTGTCAATATTGTAACATATTCTGAAATGACCCCTTCGTAATTTTCATTGCCCTTTCTTAAAACACAAATGAATAGTCGAGTCTTAGTCTTCACTGTCTGGTTGTTGTTGCCACGGCTAGTTCCCACTTCTCTTTCAAGGTTTACTCTAGGAAATTCACGCATGCGCAAACGTTTGGCAGCGGTGTTGGTCTAAGGGGCTGATTACATGGACTAGGTCGGTTGACCGAAATGTTAAAAAAAAAAAAGCGTTTTATATAGGATGCGGGCTAGTCCGGTTAACCGAGCTGGTCCGACTAACCAGCTATTATCACATATAGTTAGCATTTATCTTTTGTTTTGGTTTAACAGAATACTGATTTCGTGATGTACCTTCAGCCTTCCTCGTCGGAGTCAGCAAGTGAGCAAGGTAAGTTGTCTAGTCTCATTGTTACTGTCGTGGCAATAGAAGTGTTCCTAAAATATTGTTGCAGTTCATTTGCTCGTTCTGACAAGTTTCCGGTTAGTTAAAACTAACTATTGGCTGGTCAAGAATCAAGAACCAATCAAATTAAAAACAGGAAGTTACCAAATGAACCTCATGAAATGAATTGGTAAAGACGAGCAAATCAATTGCAACAATATTTTAACGTGAAGTAATACGAGCAACAAATTGCTGCAACTTTGTTGTGTTGCAAGTTGAATAGCGTTGTTACACGTATTACCACCCACCTTAAACATTGTCACGTTACAATAATTTTGTTGCAAGTTGAATCAACATGTTGCAGCAAGTTTAACTGGAGTTTACTTTTTTCAACTTGCAACAAAATCATTGTTGCGTGAAAATGTTTAAGGTGGGTTGTAATACGTGTTTATAGTATTGAAATTAGGACTGGGATCCAGCCTTCGGCGGGTATACAGCTCCTGCCTCGTTGCATCATGGACCGGTCACACGCGTCTTTTTTAGGGCCTGCAAGATCCTGTAAAAAATTTGGCAAAACTTGGCACGGAATAATTTTGCATAATTAACCACCCATTGTTAATAGCCATGGCTATATCTGAAGATTTTGAAGGACATTGAAAACTTATGACATACGAATCCTAGCTTTAAAATGGAGGAATTGTTGGAAAAAAACAATTACGGTTGAACTTTGTCAACTTTCGGCTGGAATAATCAACGAAAATGCAAACCCGGAGACTCTTGGGTTTATACTTTTTCGGTTTCCACAACAACTAAAAAGAATCTTTACGCTACACTGTAGCCTACAATTTAACAAAATTAATATTAATCTCATTAACTCTTGGTCAGCTGACAGTCTTCGATAGCTAAATAAAACAATAAGAAAAACCTGTACTTTCCTGACCGTCGAAATATTTGCTTTTGCTCGGCAGATATTTTTTCCTTCAATTAATTTTTGTCGCTAAAAATACTAAGGTTGGTAAAACATACTGGTTTCTTCATTGTCATCTGTAAGAAAATTTAGACCGAATTTCCTGATGGGTCACAGAGTTAAAAGGACTCGGACGTACGTTTGTCGGACAGCGGCCGGAAACCATTTTGTTTACAGCATCTTGCAGGCCCTCTCGAACTGTAACCTGTCCATGTCGCAACGAGGGCCTGCGGAGGAGGCAGATACAGCTCTCTCCTCCGCAGAGATTTCGGGGATCGTCGGAGATGTATCGCACTTATGACAATGTCCAGCTGACGATTCCGACGATCTCCCAAAGAACCTCTGTGGAGGAGAGAGGGTATACAGTGAGCAATCAAGAGCGTTTCCTCTCTGTTTGTTTGTTTGTTTGTTTGTTTGTTGTTGGGTTTTTTTGCATATAGAGAATCTAATAATAACTGGAGAGGAATAGAAACTAAACTATAACAGTTTTATTTTAATCTTAACTCAATGAAAAATGACTACTTTTGTATTTCGTGTAAATTATGGAATCATCTGTCAATCTACATTAGGGAAATTCAGGAAATAGCTGAATTTAAGGAAGTTTTAGTTTTTTTACTTCTGTTTAATTTTAAACTTTTACTCCCTAACAATTTTTACTATTAACTGCATTTGTATACATACTGAATGTGTTTTTAAATTATTGTATGATAATTCTAGATTCTAGATTAAATAATATGCCGACATATCGATAATGCTGTTGCAAAAACTGGAACTTCCAGCAACCATTTCATGAGAGAATGTTTTTGTGGAACACATTAGCAGCATGTACAGTAACGTTAAAACACAGGTTAAAATAAGGAGTGTCAATTATCGGCTTCATTTATTATAAGTCGATTGCCAAAGGTTCCTATACTTGGAATGGCTAAATAAATTATAATTTTCGTATTTAGTTTTTACAAACTAAGGTTATTGACGCGTAGGTATTGTGAACGAGCTTCCCTGGTGAAGATTCTTGAAGAATCCTGTCAGGATTCTGTTTTTGCAGGTTACTTACAAGATCTTTAAGGATCCTTAAGTACGTTCCTGAAGGATTCTTCAAGGATTTTCACCTGGGTTTGCACTTGAGCGCTATGACACTATGTTTTAAACAAGACGTCTGGATCAGGCGTTCACTCGGGCTACGTATTACTAGCGAGTCATGTTCGCCTGTATGAAGTACGCACCACATTCATCCGTTGATTCAGGCTCGCGCACTTGGCGCAAGTGCTAGGTGCCTGAATCGAAGTGTTAATGTGGTGCATACTTCACACAGGTGTACATATTTACGATCAAGAGTTGTCAGCCACATCACTGTTAATTAAACTACAAAGGCAGGCAGTCACTTAAAAACGTGCAAGAACACCTTGGTCAAAAGGCAAAGCTGTTGAACTTTTTGTCCAACTCCCAAAAGCGAAAGGAGCAAAGAGCTTACAACATGCCAGGGCCTCACTCCGCCACACGGCTAATATGAATAATAGCGGAAGTAAAAAATGCAAAATCGTGAAACCCCAAAAAAGGAACCGAGCCTCGACTCGGCCTACCATAGGTAGCCCGAGTAATAAAGACTGATTGATTGATTGCCCTGCCGTCCTTTCCCCGAAAGTTGCCTGCGGAGAAGGCTAGTACTTACATGTATGTTGCAAGTGTGCACCTGGCCTTACTATAAATTCCAGTTCGTCGCTTAACCGTTTCTTATCTTATTACACCAGACGAATGTTTTAAAACACCAAATGCATCATCCACGCACAAAGTCGACCGTATCAGTCGTTCAGAACTTGTAACCCCAACACCATCAAGACTGACAAAGACTCCTGTATGTGACTCAGGTTTTACTCCAACATTGAGTGAAAAAAGGTAAGACGTTTTCCTGAAATAATCTATTATTTCAACATGATCTCTTCCTTAAGGTGGCTCGACAGTCTAAATCATGAGAAATTACGTATTTTCTTCATGAAAAATTTAGCACAAGTCTCATGAGATTCATTCTGGTTCATTGCATAGCTCTAGTGGTGATCTTAATTGAAAAGATTTATACTTGTAGCGCTTGTGTATCTAGAGAAATTGTGTTAGGGCCTTAGGACCTGTTTATCCCGGGACATCCGGTATCATATAAACATGCCTTTAGAGGTCTCCCAATAACGAGTAAAATAGTGTGGCGTTAGCCAGAGTAAAATACTAAAAAGGAATTCACGGTTGAAAAGGTTAATCGAGCTAGGTTTGAACCATAGAAATAATATACCTAGAATGCGGGCTCCTATCTCCTTTCAGTCAAAAAATTGTCGCCACAAAATGGCGGATTTATAAGGGCAAAAGGAACTCGCCCTAGGACTTTTTAACAGTTTTTTACACGGCCGCGGTTGATAACCGGTGTGGAGTGGACGATGGATGTATTTCAGCACTGAATTTCTTTGTTTTTTACGCCGGGAAATTTACTGGATTAGTGAATTTAAAGATAAAGGCATGTGAAGTGCAATATCCTTCGCCAAAACATTTCGAACATCAAACTCTGGATGTAGAAATGGCGACGATAGCGGCCTTTTAATACGAATGTCGAATGGTTTTAGTGTTTTTCCTGTTTTACATTATATATATTTTAATGATTCCCACTTGCCAATCTGTATGTGATTTATACTGAATGTGGAGGATTAATCCAGGAGACAGTAAGTGTTTTGTTCTTTTTTATCCAATCCAATCTAATAGAGATTCTAGCTTGTGATTTTTGAAATATAAAATGTTTATGCACCTGTCATACTTTTTATACATCAGTCTTTTCGACATCTATTTATATTGACATCTTAAATCCGTGTTTTTCTTAAGATTTTCTCCTAGTTTCCATTACGTATTTGATTATTTTATTTTATTTTAAACGGGCTTCCTTTGATGCAGACAATTTCTGAGTTTCAAGTTTAGCATGAGCCTATCTTTTTGTTGCTTTTTGTAATTGTGGTGAATTGATCAAAATATAATGTTGAACTTATAGTTTTTAGTACGTTTAACAAAGCAAGTGTCTTGCAAATTGTTTTATTTTATGCTAATGTGTATTGGCTGATTTGTTGTCATGCATGTATCCAATTTATCCCTGAAACGTCCGCCAATTCTTTATTTTGAGAGGCGATCATTGTTGTATATATATCCCACCCCTTGCAAAATTCAAAATGGCGGATCTATAAGGGCAAAATAAATTTAATTTGGACACCTGTCACGTGACAGAGCACGCATTCTAGGTATATTATTTCTATGGTTTGAACTCTTTCGACCCTAGAAACCTCCCAATGAGGAGTGAAATCGTCCGGCATTGGCAAGAGTAAAATACTAAAATGGAATTCAGGGTTGAGAGGGTTAAGGTGGCTCCCAGTATATATGACCTTGCGTGAGCTAGTTGCGAATTTCGCGGGACATTTACTGATAATCGGCCAAATTTATGTCGTCAGCACGCGTAAAAACGCCTAAAAATTCCATAACTAACCGGTAATCAGAAGGTTGCAGATTCGATTTGGGGGGGGGGGTCTAAGTATTTGAGTTTGACGACAGAGTTGGGGGGAACCCTGGCAGGGTTTATGCGGGTACCACCCGTGAGACATTGGTTTAGTAGTGAGGAAGGTTCAAAGGGTAAACACAACTTATTATATATGGCTGTGTCACGTCAGCGGTCTTAACGCGACTTTTCTGTAATTTGATTGGTTCCTGAGCGGTCTTTACATACCGGTCATTACAATTGAAATACAAAATTAGAAAATTAAACAAGACAAGCTAAAATAGTGTTCAAATATCGTGAAAATGAATTTACCGCTAAAAAAATTGAATACGACTGAGTGTTTACGATGACTGAAAGTGTTTTTGTCGTTTACAGCTTTCGCTGAAAGTCGATTACTTCGGCTTGAAGTACCTTCGTACTGAAAGACCGCGGGCAAGATAATTTTGCCGCAAAACTAACAATTTAGTTTTTTCGTATGTTTTTGCTGTACAAGCTGTCGTCAGTTATACTCAGAGAAAAACTCTGAGCGCCAGATGGGACTCGAACCCACAACCTTCCGAATGCCAGCCGGACGCTCTCGCCATCGAGCCACTGGAACTCAGATGGTAGACCGAGGTTGTTTTCGATATTTATACCCCTGGGAACTAGTCAAGCCGTACGTGTGTCACAACACCGCTGCCAAACGTTTTGCGCCCAGCGCGACATCCGAGCTCGCACCTCAAAAACAGAACGGGGAAACACTGAAATATTTGGTCCGAGAGTCCGACACAAAAGTTAAAATTATAAGCATAATACCAAAAGGATAAGGTAGGTAATTTGTACATGGCTTCTTTGTCAATATTGTAACATATTCTGAAATGACCCCTTCGTAATTTTCATTGCCCTTTTTTTAAAACACAAATGAATAGTCGAGTCTTACTTAGTTTTCACTGTCTGGTTGTTGTTGCCACGGCTAGTTTCCACTACTCTTGCAAATTCACGCATGCGCAAACGTTTGGCTGCGGTGTTGTCAAGTGTTGGGCTACAAGTCGCATAGGGTCGGTTTATTTTCAGTAAATGTTTGTTATTAGTGTTTTCAGCTTGAGTTGGTAAAGTTTTTTAAACTAATAACATACAAAAAAAAAACATTTACTGAAAATAAACTACACAATGCGACTTGAGCCCAACAAGTACTGAATTGTGACACACGTACGGTTTGACTAGTTCCCAGGCGTATAAATATCGAAAACTACCTACCGTCCGTGAGTTCCAGTGGCTCAATGGCGAGAGCGTCCGGCTGGCATTCGGAAGGTTGTGGGTTCGAGTCCAGTCTGGAGCTCAGAGTTTTTCTCTGAGTTTAACTTACGACAGCTTGTACAGCAAAAACATATGAAAAAACTTTACCAACTCAAGCTGAAAACACTAATAACGTACAAAAAAAAACAATTTAGATTCTGAGAAAGTTATAATTGATCAGGCAGAGTGTTGAGGGTAAGATGTTGTTTGCAGTAAAACATTGGCTAACCAACAAATGCACCGCACTGGCGGCAGTCACAGTAAGATTCCTGAAGTCTGCTTTCCACAACAATCGAGAGTAGTTAACAGCAGCGGGAAGCCTGTACAGGAGCAGTCGGTAGTACTCTTATAAAAAGTATTGCAAAGCTTGCCCTAGCCTGGTACCCTGGCCCAATTTCAAAAGAAATATGGGCCAGGTAACCACTAATCTCATTCTCGCATCATCAGGGCTAAATCCACTTATGACGATTGCAGTTTTACTTATAGCCACTAAAAACGCGCGAAATTTCAACCAATAGGAAAGCAGAAGTCTTTAGTGGTTACCTGGCCCATATTCTTTGATTGGGCCAAGGTACCAGGCTAAGCTTCCCCAGGCAAAGCTTAAAAGTCAATGTAAAAATCTAGCTATTTCTGAATGTCGCAAAAGCCAAAATCTCCACTACTTTGACGAAGGTTGTTATAACCTGAAATTCTACCTGGAGGAAGGTTGGAAGCTTTTTCCAACTAGTTGTCGAACGTCGCCCAAAGATGTCTAACATGTGCATCAGCTCGCTAGAAATGCTCTTATATTTTAAATTTTGGTTAACGGGTTAGGTTGAGTTTATAACGAGACATTTTGAATGTGCTTTATTTACCGCTGACCTTTAATTTTCAGTGCCCATGTGCCATCTTCAGACACTAATAATGGGACTGGTGCCCAGGCTATTACACCGTGCGTGTTGCTCGATAACTCTCATTTCAACGAAAATGATAAAAACTCAGAATTTGCTGACGACAGCATGATCTTCCCACGTGAGAACTCTTGTGCCCAGTCTTCGTCCGAGGCAGACGTTTCAGCGACTGAGGATCTGATGTTTTTTTCTCCTACGGCACCTTCGAAGAGAGGTACGCATGGTATGTGTATGGTGGTGAGGCATCTTGGGAAAGAAGGAGGATGATTATTTGCCCTTCGACAATGTCATCCCGCCTATACCGCGATAAAAACGTGTGAAGCATGCGCACTTTGAAACGTTATTTCGGTAAGCGGATCAGCGCGGCCAGTAAGAGTCTATCTACATAGAACATTTTCGTCCAACTTATATTTCCTAGAGTTCGACGATTTTGTCCAGCGAGCACAAACATCGGTATGTGTTTGGAATGTCGCTTCCGAGCAATAGGCGAGTTTCAGGATGTTGCGCGCGCATCATTTTTCAAGAAAACTGGCAAGCTCCGCTCAAAGTAAACATACTGTTTAAAATAAACAAAGTATAGCTACAGTATCTTGATGTTTAACACTGTCATTCTGCTGTTGTTGACTCGCTAGCAAGTCTCTTTGCCATTGCTTACTTTGTCGAGAGCCCGCCAATTTCTTTGCAAAACGATGCGCGCGCAACACCCTGAAACTCGCCTATTAGAACGCTATTTTTTACTGACTTTACGCATTTTCTACGTCGCAGAAATCAATGGGCTGGGAACGAGGATGAGTTTCCCGCAAAATGGGGCAAATGGGTCCCGTAGCAAAAAAGGTTGAAAACTACTGCGTTAGACGAAGTAAAATTATAGTAATGATTGCATTAGATGTGAGAGTCTAATTTAGACAATAAGGAGGACAGCGTTTCTTACAGGAACTAATCTCCATCGTTTCCAAAATATGCAATTTTCACTAAATTGTCAGAATGTACAGAAGACATATGTTGCTCGTGCCGGTCAACGTTGCATGATGCTACCATGAATTGGAAACTTGATGGCGTGAGCATGACAGTTGCTGAGTTTAAAAAGCCGTTACTTTTTTCAAAGTTTAGTAATAATACAGCTTAAAACGATACTCGAACTGCCTTGTAAATACAACAAAACCATGCATAAAATAGATATTAATGGGGGTAATTACGATAAAATTCCCGTCTATTATTACTCATTTTTGGAAAGAAAATATTAAGTTTATTGGGTAAAATATGCATCGCAATTTCCAAGCAAAGCAAAGCAAGTGAAAATTTCACTTAAAATCCTGAGTAAAACTAGCGTACTCACGCCATGGCATCACAATTATCCACTTTCAACCATTTTGCGAACTTAGAAAACGGCAATCTAACCAATCAAAAGGGGCGAGTCACCCCACGTGACTATTAGTTTCCTATCCAGTGTTTTTACTATCCATGATGCTACTCGATCCATAAAAATCTTCTCCAAATTCCAAAAGTTGTTAAACATGGCACAATCGAAGAAGACACCGGGTCAGCATTTATTCTGGTTTACCTGTATCTTAATCATTCGTTTTGTTGTTTTTTTTAGTTTTTATTTCTCCAATGGTTTTATTAAACTAATATTCCGTTTTAGGCCGCCAAGAGAAAAAAAGTTGTGGGTCTGTGCGCAAGTTTGTGCCGGTTACACCCAGTAAAAAAGACGAGTAAGTTTTAATACTGTTTTTGAGATACATACCTTGAAACAATTATGATAGTAGGTGCTATTCCGAGTGACAAACCATGCCGCGGGTGAGTAGAGAAAAACACTACTCGACCGCAGCTGCAGCTTCGAACCCGCGACCTTCGGTTTACTAGTCCGACGCTCTGCCTACTGAGTAGAGGTGTGCCAATCCGATCTGGATCGGATTCGGACTAAACTATTTTTATCGTTCGGATCGGATTTTGTTCTTTTTTTATCGGATCGGATCGGATTTTGTTCTCTTTTTTTCCCCAGATCGAATCGGATTTTGCACTTTTTTACCCGCATCAGATTCACTTTTGTCACAAAATTAACAAATTCACTAGTTGTATGCACGTTGCACAATATATGAAGGCTATTATTACATAAGATTATTATTGTATAGTAGTTTTCTTAAATTTATTTGTTCATTGGTTTTCTTTTCGGAAAGTTTGCGCAACTATTGCAACATATATCCGGTGTTTTAATTTTCTCTGATCGGATCGGATTTGAGCAGCTGTTTTCGGATCGGATCGGACTACGATTTTTTGGCTTCGGATCGAATCGGATTCGGATTGACAGTTTTGATAAACCCTCGGATTACAAGGGGTCAATCCGATCCGACGCACACCACTACTACTGAGTTACATGGTCAAGTTGGGAGCAGGTCGTGGAATGATGGTACTTTTCATCTTGTGTTGTTGGAATAATTATTGTGCGACAGCGAACTCAGGCGGAGAATAACTTTCAAAAACGCGACTTACAAAAACGGGTCTTACAAAAACGCGTCTTACAAAAACGGGACTTACAAAAACGCGACTTACAAAAACGGGTCTTACAAAAACGCGACTTACAAAAACGCGTCTTACAAAAACGCGTCTTACAAAAACGCGTCTTACAAAAACGCGTCTTACAAAACGGGACTTGCAAAGAAGGGATATACAAAAACGGCCGGGCTTTAAAAAACTAGTCTTAACGAAAACGCAAATTACATAAACCGAGTTTTTGTGCCTCGCTGTTTGGGAGACTGGATGAGGAGACTGGGGAGAGGGCTTGAAAGTAACGTCTGCAGTGCAGCTCTTTAGTTTTGAAAAACCCGTTTGCTGACGAACGGGATTTTAATTACTGATTACGCCGAATGTGATTCGCGTAGCGCCCATAATCTGCCAATCAAGAAGGTTTAGTAAGTAAAATTAATAATTTCAATTCTAATTTTCAAACAAAGCTGAAAAGATTATCAAAAGAAATGTCTAAACGGCATTTTGCTTTTGCGATTTGGTCGAATGAAAATGGTGGGTGAGCCTCCTTGGCTTCCATACCATTCAACTAAGTTTTATAAACCTCCATGGAAGAATATATCTTGATTAGGAACTTCCTGAATTTGATTTTGAAAGCGAACACCGTGAGACCTTTGCTATGCTTTCACATGCCTGTCAGTCATAATATTTTTGAAATTGCGAGCGAACACCGTGGGACGCCGCAGACATTTCCGTTCAATAATCAGTACTATTTATACCTTTCACAACTGTTTTATTTTGGTAAACACTCGCTGTCATTACTGTTTCTTTCCCGGATATTCGTTGCCATTGATAAGAGCAGGGTTACTCTACCATTCACACCTAATTTGATAAATTTCCAGTCCACAGTTTTAAAAATATTTGTCAGCAGACACCGTCGGACACTGCAGACATATTCCGTTAATATTAATTTATAGTTTTATACCTCCCACAGATTTGCGACCACTCGCAGTCTTAACACCCTTTCATTGTACTATAATTGTATTTTATACAAAGAGAATTGTTGAAATAATAATTTACACGAAATTTTACTGAATTAAATGTCATGGATTTTGAAATATTACAATTAATACAAACCGTTAATTAGCTTCAGACATTGGCCGCTCGAGATCAGAGCTCCACTGCAGGCGTTACTTTCAAGCCCTCTTCCCAGTCTCCCAAACGGCCACATGTAACGCCTGCCACGCAGGCTAGTATTTTGAATAATGTTGATTTTTTTTCTTTTTCTCGACATTTTTAGATTGTATCTTGGTACTGACGCAGTTTTTTCACCCGCGCGTCGCTCTGCCCGACTTGAGGCACACCCTGCCAAGATCCCCAACCGACCTGCGTTTGATAGTCTCTCCGAGGTCCCGGATGGGATTGATTACGGTTATATACCAAACAAAGCTTTGGTTAACCTCTGAACTTCTCTTGTGGCTTGCGGAATCATTTCAGTTTTAGGGAAAGGGTTTCTCTATGACAAGTAACATTATACATATGTTTATATGAACTTGAAGTATATGTTAACATATTCGGGTTTTATTGTTCATTCATGAGCGAATTCGTGAATGATCTTAATTAAGTGCACATGCCATGAAAATTGACCTCGGCTTTTTATTATTGTTTTTGAAAGAACATTTAAAATAATGGAAAATGGCTTTTACATGCCTTTCAGATCTTATCCCATTTATTGAGTTATCAACTACAAAATTTCAGCTATGACGTCATTAGTTGTGCATAGCATAAAATGGAGAATCAACTATATCTTCTCATTAGTTTAAAGTGGCACTCGCACCCCAAATTTTTTTTCAATAATATGAATCTGTTCTATTTGTGGAGTACAACACTGGAAAAAAAAATTATTCGGGTAAATTCTCGCTTTTTTATGGCCTTCCAAAGTTGGTACTTATTTGTCTCACGACCGAGCTGCGGGTTATCTTTGGGAGACTGGTGAGAGAACGACTTGTGACGTCACGAGGTGAACACGCAAGAAGAAGCTTTATATACTTTACCACAGAAACACTCACAAAGCACTCGTTTTTTCAAGCAATACTCCGCGTTTTGTAATTTTTTTTGATATCTTCAACGGTCTTTAGTGTTGACAAACAGCGGGTTCACCTTGTGACGTCACAGCACCAAACTGATCCCAGACCCCAGTCGCTCGGTCGTGGGACAAAATGGAGTCCATTTTTGGGTAATTTTAACCCACTTTGAAAGGCCATAAAAAAGCGAGAATTTACCCGAATAAAATTTTTTTTTCAGTTTTGTACTCCACAAATAGAACAGATTCATATTATTGAAAACAAATTTGGGGTGTGAGTGCCACTTTAACTAAACTGGCTCAAACTACTCAGAAGTACGGTAGGGTCTAGAATGAATACGTCGGCAAAGTTTAAGTCAGTTTGGTTAAACCCATGAGAAGATATAGTTAGTTTTCCATTTTATGCTATGCACAGCTAATGAAATCATAATGTTGTAGTCAATAACTCAAGAATGGGATGAGATCTGAAAGGCATGCAAAAGCCATTTTCCATTATTTTAAATGTTCTTTCAAAAACAGTAATAAAAAACGGGGGTGAATTTTCACTTCAACTTTGATTTCAAAATAGGGTGTAGTGTTTTATTCGAGAAAAGTCTCGTACAATATCAAAAACTCACAAATATATTTCTATATCAATTATATATCATTACTATACAGAACTTTTAATTACAAGTCTATGTGTTGTGTATTATTTTTTCTTTTCTTTTTTTGATTTTTTGTATATTCACTGTCCTATTAAAACGTGTAGTTATTTTCTTCAGAGATGCATGCTCTTTGATATTCTGATCTTAAGGTACTTTTTTTATAGTTTTGATCTCTTTTTGAATTTCAATTCGAAAGCGGTGTTTCTTTTTACAAAACAGGTATGAAATTTACGCTTAAAGCTTATTAGTAACAATGATGTCGACGAGTTGTTTTCTTGTCGCAACACTGTGTTTTCACGAGCCCTGTCATAGTTGTAATCGGGAAGCACGAGTTGGCGTGTGCTGTTAGTGCGCTGCCTCTCACTGCTGCAGTCCAAAGTTAAGCCCAGTTGGACGGGTTAGACGGTGTAATTTCTTGGACTACCCCTGGTTTCGTCTGGGTTTTTTCCCCTTGGGTGTCACGAGCTTGCATTTTCCACTTTTTACTTCCGCTAATATTCATACTTCAGGTGAGTTGTTAGCCGTGTGACTGAGTGAGGTCGTGAGGCATGTAGGTTCTTTGCTCCTTTCGCTTTTGGAGTTGGACAAAAAGTTGAACAGCTTTGCCGTTTGATCAAGGTGTTCTTGCACGTTGTTGGTAGACTTCGAAACTGACTGGCTGACTTTGTAGTTTAACAGTGTTCAGATGTGGCTGACAACTCTCTTGAAAGTAGATATGTTCACCAGTGTGAAGTATGCACCACATTCAGTCTTCGATCTGATCTTCCTTCGATGTTGTCGGGTTGCTGCAATAACACTAAAATCAGTATCTTTTAGCTACCCTCCGCACTTTGCCAGTAGCCCAAGTGAACGCCTGACCCAAGCGTCTAACTTCATGCAACTAACTTGCCTCGAAACACCAACTGTATATTGACGGCGTAATTGTTGCGAGACAAGTTGCACGAACCATTGCACCGTATAACATGCTGTGTAATGACCAAGATCGTTGTGAGACAAGTTACTGCAATCGTTTCAGAATAAAATTCTACTTTGTGTAACGATTCAACATGCACTGTGATTGTCAATGCAATATTTCACCTTGTATATAGCAGGGCCCAGTGTTGTAACAGTTACCTAAAGAGTCGAGTCACTCGTAGTCGGAGTGTCGTGTCACGAGTCTTAAGTGTCTTGTCGAGTCGATGCGTGCATGGTCCAGCTCGAATCGAGACAAACGAACAACTTGATCGAGTCCACTCTAGTCAGACAAACGCACAGATCATTTTGTGTAAGGTTACTATACCCAGTTTGTATTAGTGTCTGTCCTTACCCGAGACTCGAGTCATTTGGCCAGAGAATTGTCGAGCCAGTGGAGTCACTTGGGCTTACTGACTCGACCCGGAGTCATTGACTCGAGTCGTTACATACATACAGTACATATTTAATTACTTCTTCCCACAAGGGGCTTTAAATTAAATTTCAACGTGGCCGTGCCGAAGCATATCAAAGGCGCTCCAGGTAGCCGCCATACAACACAGTTCAGACCACGAATCACATGCAGCTAAGACCTAGGTGTTGATTTTACGGAAAGAGGAAAGCGGAGAGCCCGGAAAAGAAACCCTCGAAGCACAAGAGAGACCAACTAAACTCTACTCACGAGTCTCGAGCTCGAGAACGGGGTTATTCCCCCAGTCACCCATCCAAGTACTAACACGGCCTTAAATTAATAACGCCGATGCCAGTTACTTGTATTTAAAATTAAATGCTAAAGAAGTAAGCCATTGACTTTGTGCATTTGGTCCGAACTATTTAGTCCATGCATGTCTTGAAATATGTTTATGCGAGTTTCAGATCCATGCATAATACGATCCTAATTGAACGAGTCAGGCCTGTTAACTGGGCTTGCCATGGCTAATGTAAACAGCCCTAAATATATACTATAAATTAATACCATGATCGCCTCGGATTCTTTTGTTCTCCGAAGGAATGTAAACCTCGTATTTCCCTCATTGGCCATGCAAGAGGGAAATTTTTCCATTGTCTTCTAAATTTCCCTCGTGCATATGATATGCAAGCGGGAAATTTAGTAGAACACAAAGGATTTCTTTGTCTTCTAATTTTCCCTCACTAACCCTGATCCCAATCCTAATCCTTACCCTAATCCTAACATCAATCCTATAATCCTAATGTATATTCGTGCGCGAAACACAAAGTAATAACCTTACCGGGTGAGGGCACTCTCTGAATCCCTGTGCCCATAGAGTTAGAGTGACCGTTGAAACGGACATTGCTTTATACATAACTTTATCAACAATCCTTGTGGGGATTATCTTCTATTTTGCGCATGCCCAAAACCTGAAAGCCATCCCATATGTTTGACAATAACAAAGCGGACAGTCAGCAAGTTGCCAACATTTTACCAACGCAACACTCTGACGAAGCTAGGGCTCCACAGGAAACGTCAGTATTTCGTTGCTTAAAGTATTTTATTAGTCCAAAACAGTGCTTAGACAGCACTCTACTTTCTTATTCTGCATGTCTCCTTGACAAGCAAAATCGTCTGGCGTTAGAGTAAATTATTGAAGTCTCCATTCTCCATGGTTCGAAAACGAACCATACCGTCGTCAAAGAGTTAAAATCATATTTAAAATTTTATTTGACAAAGCAGTGCACGAGATCAAACACCTAAACGTCCCTCAAAGTTCTCAAAGTTTTCCTCGGCGATCATAGTATTACAAAGTGATAACATGACTTTTCGGGAAATTAACGAATAAATTCCCCCTTTGCCTCGAGAAGATTTGTAAAAGTCCTCGGGCTAACGCCGTCGGACTTTCACAAATCTTCCTTCGGCGGTGGGGAAATTTAATCGCTAATTTCCCTCAAGTCATGTTATTACTTATAAATAAACTAAAACTTCGTAACTTTTCCCGCATTGATTGTATTAAACATTCATATATTGTATTTACTCCATACGTCATTGGCATGATATAGCAATAAAATTAAATATCTCCGTCTTTCCGCATTTAAACGCAAAATATACACATCATGCCGAGAAGAGTCCCCAACATATTTTTGTTTGATCAGAAATACAAATAAACAAAGACAGGAAAGAGATTAAGTCAATGGAGTTCAAGACGCGATAGACTTCGAGGGGGTGATTTCTTCGTCACTCGGTATGATAACTATATCATATTATTATTATTATTATAGCTTATTCGGGTAGTTGATTTAGTAACCGAGTCTGTTGTATTCCATTGTTAATGCCCACTCGAGAAAACTGGTGCCCCATGCACCTATGGTGCCGTGAACCTAGTGGATTAAGAACCTACAGACTGAAATTTGGAAATTAGACCCCCATTATATAAGAACGCATTCAGCCTGGCATTTAAAATACGTTCTTATTTGTAAGATCAGCCAATTAAGTTAATTCAAAAAGCAGCGCTATGCATTGTAGGACAAGTAGAACTTTCAACATCGTAAAGAAACTGCGGAAAATGTATTATATTTCACTAGATTTTGAATGATTTTGTTGTTTCTGTGACACGACTGAAATAATGGGCTGAACAGTAGCAAACAGTTTAAACCCCTGGATAAAATAAAAACCTAATTAAGAACCTGAACAGCCTGATTTCCCACTTAAACACCCGATATATAAGAACCTATTCAGGCTGACTTGTAAAAATGTAGGTTCTTATTCGTGCAGTGTTTATTGTAGTTGACTGAAATGCTGTAAAGCATGCATGCAGGCATTAAAATATGGACTTTTCACACTTTTGAACATTTTGGTTTAGGGATGTATATACTTTGTACTGTAGTAAACCCGGAATCTTGGGAAGTTCCCAAGAAATATTTTGCAACTGAAATTTTATGGAATTTTTTTTTGGTCTTTAGAACACAATTTGCTGTAATTGAGGTTCGTTTTAAGAACATCTAATTTATTTTAATTACACGACTAAAGCTTATCGAGCTTGGTAAGAATTAAGTGCATATAAACCCTCCACAGTTTTTAGTTCCCTGTTTAGAGGGCGGAAAACTGTTGTAAACTTATTTTACAGTTTTTTATTTGGTCGTTTTGTTTCCGAAATATTTCTCTTTGAACATTGGCAAAAGGTCCTATTCGCTGGAAATTGCCGCAAATGCTATTTGGTCAATATTGGGACTTGTACCTACTGGTGTGACGTCATTTCTCATTAATTCCATTGTCATTATATAATTAATTCCACTGTCAAATCACAATAGTCTCATTTTGTCAAATCTTGAATTTTTAAGCCATGTCAACGAAGACCGCTTTCATGCTGCGCCGTGATTATCATCGTTCATTTAGAAATTCGGTGAAAGTCTTTATTCTATTTTTTTAGCTCACGCGTTTATACAAACTCATAGCCAACTATAATAATTAAATAATTTCAATCTGTGTGTAAATGGTGTAGTGCTTTCAAAGTTTGTCCAATGGTCAGGCTTTCCCACAGTCGAGTGCCGTTTTAATTAAAAATAGCTTTTTTTTCCAAATTGTATACGACGAACAGTATCATCTTCATAAATGTCGTATGTATATTAATCGACAACGAGATTGTCTGTTGGAAATGCTATTCGTTAAAACACTCCACCTGAATCTGTAATATTTAAAGTCGCTTGGTTTGTCAGCTGTTGCCATAACTGACGATCGAGCAAACAATTTCAAAGAGTCGAACGAGAAGAAAGTTCCTACAATATTCGGTGGTTTCGCACGAATAAATGTTTACTTCGTTCAACAAATTATGTATTTAGCAAGTTCGACAGCAACCAATTAAAACTTGTGTAAAGGGACATCTTTCTACAGATCTGTGGAAAATCCACGTGACCTAGCGCACAATTAGCGACGGCGATAGGCACAGTGTCTCTGGGATACTTCTTAATAAATGAATCTTTATGGATTTTTTGTTAAATATTGTTAAGACCACCCCGATTTGAAACATTATATGGCCCACGTTTCCAACTGCATGTCGAACGTTCCACCTGTCGAATTTGTGTCGAATCTTTGGTCATTATTGATTCGGGAAATAAAAAGTTCGATGTTTGAAACGGGAGTATAATCTGCAAGGGTTCAGATATATAATTATATATAGCCAGCCTATACTATAATATGTTGGTGTTGGGTGGTCTAATACAAATGCTTGGAGAAATAAGGAAGTTCTTGCTGATAAGTTGACCTTGTGGCATTGTTGACAGGACAAAGAAAACAAGTCAACTTTTAAGAGGTTTTAATGTCTTATATATATATATACTTTAGCCTAATTCCAATCAGTCATGAAAACTTAATCCGTCAAGTATAGAGCATTTAATCACCAGAAGAAAAACAATTATGATTTATGGGGTCCTTATAAAGACTATATAGACTCGTTATATATATAGTTGATCAAACGTCGAAAATCATTCGACAGTTGTTTTTTCTAACATCCGTCCCGGAAGTGTTTCAGAAATGATACTTTTATTCCGATTTTTTATCAGACACGCGTTAATTTATTTCGTCGTTTCCCTAATGAGTAAAGATCACAAAAATGTATAAAACCGCTTGCCCCTGTTGGCACTGTATCGAAGTTCCGGATTGGGGCAATGCCAGGGAATATAATGACAAGGATTCAGCTAGACAAATAAACGATTATTTTGCTATAAATTCCACGAGATATTAATTAATTTTTTTTATTTCTTAAAGAAACAAAAAAACAAAACTTGAGACAATTGGAAAATTCAGCGGGGAACATAATATTGTAAATCTTAGTTTTCAAGACATTTGCTGTTGGTGGTTAAAAGATGAGGCGGAATAATTAAATGGTAGATTCGAATTAGACTTTTATTGAAAATTATTCTCGTATCATGTCTTCATCGATTGTCATCAAACTCGACTATTTTGACTACAGGAGGGCACTCGGAGACATGCATACCTCCGCCAGCAGGTTATTAGGGGATGTTTAGAAAAACGAGTCATTGCGCTAACCATGCTAGCTCACGAGACTTACACATGCGGTGAATAAAATGCTTGATTGAACTCGTAATTATGGGGGGGTAAATTGAACGTTCCTTCGACCCAATCCTTTATTGCATAAAGGACAACTGCCACACTTATTTGACAAATTTTTTCAATATGCTAGTCATGTTCATAATTATAACACTAGATACTCGGCTAAACATAATCTATATAAACCACGTGTGAGAAAGAACACTGGCAAACAAAGGACTTCTTTTGCACTAATCGGCCTTTGGCAAGAACTTCCAAGTTACTTAAAAGAATTAAATGTTTTTTCCTTCTCAAAAAAGATTAAACGTTATTTACTGTCAGAGCAATACCTGAAAAAAAATAGCAACTTATCTATAATTTGACTTGTTAATATCCCTAAATGATTGTTAGTTACCGTTCTTAAGTAATTCTTCTCGATTTCCTTCATATCTCTTTATGCTTGTAAATAAAAAAACAAGACTGATGGCTAACTCGAAAACCTCGCGGTTATAAACTAGCCACTGCAGGCTCTAACATAAAATAATTTTTATTTAATTACTTTTCTTTCTTTTTTTGTAAATAGTTATACCAATTTATTTAATGTATTTATAAATGAAAGAGCATAATAAAGATTGTATTGTATACCTATAACCCATTAAATTTTGGTTGAAAACTTAACAAATATCTGTTTGCAAGCAGCAGTGTTTTTGACCTGATAAAATACGTTGATGCGAGTTTATTGAACGGCTAGCGCTTATAAAACGTTTCGTTATTGGTTGTTATGTTAGTATTCTTTATTTAAAATTGTATATTTATTAGTATTCTTTATTAAATAAAATTGTATGTTCATTAGTATTCTTTCCGACGTCAATAAGATTTATCACACCTGACGATCAGACTTGCAGACCAATTCATGAGGAAAACACAATGGTAATCAGTACCATGTCTGGTTTTATATCTGAATAGAAAAACCTCCTGATTTACATAAATTTAAGCTTTGGTTTTCTCGGCTTAAACAACGTTTTCCAAAATTACTACGCCAATGAACTTACCAAATTCGATGTTATGGGTCGTTTAGGAAGCAGTTCTATTGCCTCTTGTTTAAATCTGATAAAACACTGCTGCTCATGTTTTAAATATTACATAACATGTAAACTTTTAGTTTAATTTAATTTAAAGAGGGTAGCACGGGTTGAGCCCGGTTAGACGGGGTTAGTACTTGCATGGATGACTTCTGGGAATAACCCCGTTCTCGAGCTTGGACCATATGAGTATAGAGTTTATAGTTGGCCTCTGGAATAGGAGTGGCGCACGCCACTGCCTTAGTGTAGTATAGCCGAGAAAGAGGAGCCTTCTGGCTACCTCCGACTGCGGCAGACCAAGGGTACACTAGTATAATTTCACAAACAAGACGCCTGGACGCGGAGCATGAATCGAAGGCTGAATGTGTGGCACACTTCACACTGGTGTACATAGTAAACGATCAAGACGATTGTCAGCCAGTCTAGGGGCGGACTGGCCAGTCGGGCTTACCGGGCAAACGCCCAGTGGGCCCCTTTCCTGTTGGGTCCCCTTTGGACCCTTAAATTTTTTTGACTTTGCAAAATTAAAAAAAGGCATGTATCAATCAGGCAATACATGCTTAGGATAAAATAATTATCTAGCGTTTATAGTGGAAGCTATAGTTTCTTCCGACATTTCGAGTTGCGGAATTATGAAGAAAGCAATTAATATAAAACCAGTTCACTGTAAACGTGGTGCACAGAAAAGGCGTAAAAAAGGTGGACGACTTGCAAGAAGCAGCTCCTCTGAAAAGAGAACATGCAATGTTTAGGGTCCGTAGAGTTGGAGGGAAGTGTATCTACCAATCTTCCCCTTTTTTCCCTCCTAATATAGAGTCGTTCTTTATAATTTGTTGAGATTACTCAAAAAGAAAATATGGATCTAAAAAGTTTGAAACGCTTCAAACATCTGATCTACAATCATATTAAAATATATGTTGTATAGTCGATAAGTGGTTAGCGCATGGGAAAGAATGCGTACGGAAATGCGTCGTCCTTTGTTTTTATTGGTAACCCTAGCTCAGGCCTTAACAGGCTTTGACCTTACAGTGCATGCATATTTTAACATTTAATATACTATTCAAAGCCTAATATGGACAAAATCTTTGTTAAAAAATGAGGAAATGTGCCATAACAAACATGTTTTAAAACTATTAAAAGTTTGCTCAAAACTGCTGTCAGAATGCGGGAAATGCCATTTCAGAGACCCAAATTTCAAAAAATTTCTGGGGGATGGTCCACATGTGGACCCACAACAACTTGATTTGGAAACCGGGGCGCCCTTTTACAGCAAATCGCCCGGGCCCCTCTGACGTAGCCAGTCCGCCCCTGTGACAGCCACATCTGATCAAGTCAGCCAGTCACTTTCAAAATCTACCAACAACTTGCAGGAACACCTTGATCAAAAGGCAAAGCTGTTCAACTTTTTGTCCAACTCCAAAAGCGAAAGGAGCAAAGAACTTACAACATGTCTCACTCGCGGCTAACAACTCACCGGAAGTATGAATAGTATTAGCGGAGGAAGCCAAATGTGCAAAATGCAACTAATCGTGACACCCAAATAGTCACAGTAGCCCGAGTAACAAGCTGAATACAAAAAAACAATGGACTTGTCAGTTCCAATTAATGTTTATAGAATAGAGCGCGCGCGGTCATATACTCCTTGGTCTATGACCAAACCTTGCACCAACGAACTTGGGTCTAATACTTTTTGAGATGTCCTTGCGACAAACAAAGACAAACACATACAGGTAAAAACAACCTCCTGCTGGAGTGTAATTACGTTTAAACTCAGTAACGTCCAACGATTAATACAAATAGCTACACAGATTAACATTGAACTGAAGTAAGCCTTTGGGCTTTGTTGTTGTTACATATTAAATGCTGGGTGGTGAAGTATTGCCAAAATAGCAAAACGACACTGATCTTTCTAGTGAAAATCCGTCATCAAAGTCAACAACATAAAATGTGGGATTTACAAGTTTTAAAATAAATCTAATGCAGAAAATTAGGAGTGTCGAGTTATTGATATATGAACATTAGATCCGTTACTATGTATATCATTGTCGTAGATTAACAAAATTTAAGGAAGTGAAAAACTGGTCACACCGCAGGTTGCATGCGGAGAACATTTTGCCCGACTGAAACGGAAATTGCCCGACTTTTGAGATAAAAAAACCACTAAGTGCCTGTTGTTCAATGTACTTTATCTCCTACAATACACAGATATCAGTAAATTGTTTTGATTACTTTTCCTTATTTTCGTCCTATTTTAAAATTTTTTCCCTATATTTTTGCCCGACTTAGCTTGAAAATTTGCCCGACTTAGCAACATTTCCATTCGTCGGGGTAAATTATCTACAAGCCGAGATCCCGGTACACCGGTACGTCCCGGTACACCGGGATCATATAAACATGCAGGCACAAAGGATGCATGTTTGTATTCATTAATAATAATATGAAGAATCTTACTGCCTGCACATTCCCAACCGGTAATCGAGCCCAAGGTCTCTGAATGAAAATCGTCTCTCTTTTTTCTGCGAGTTGATAATTTGATAATGGTCCGGCTGAGAAGTTCACTAATGGGATCCATGAACCGGCGGGAGTTCTCGTTTTGTTTCCACACCCATTTTGGTGTGTTTTTGTATGTCGTGACTTACATCACAGTATCTCGAGCTCAACAGTTGGTCTCAGACAAAACAAGATCGTATATAAAGGATAAAAGATCTTCAGTCTCAATTGATGATCTTGAACTCTTATAATTTAAGCCTTTCCCTGAGGAAAATTCCTAGGTGCATCACCTTAGATCCTTTTTGTCTTTTACCTCGTAAACGGTATTGCCTCATAGTAGCGTATATTATTTGGATGCATGTAAAAGCCTCGCCAAACGCTTTCAACATTTCATTCAACATCGTTCAACATTGTTGAATTCAACATGTTGAAAGCGTTTGGCCACCCCTGTTGAATGATGTTGAACGTTGTTGAATGATGTTGAACATTTGAACATGTTCAAATTTTCGTTCAACACGCGTTCAACATTTCTATTGTTCTCAAAATGTTGAAAGGTGTTGAACGCATTTGGCCAAATTTCATTCAACTTTGTTGAACAGAGACATGCGCCATGTGGGATATTGTCGATTCCAGCTTTTGTGGTAGCCCGCGTTCAATTAATTGTCATTCTTGAATGTTGAACGATGTTGAATTCATTTGGCCACTCGTGCTTTCAACATTATTCAACATTGTTGAATGATGTTGAATGCGATGTTGAAAGCGTTTGACCAGGACTTAAAAACTGTGTGGGTGGTTTGTCCAGTACAATGAGTTGCACGTGCAATATTTCTTTGTTATTACAAAAGTCAATAATCTTACTAAACTTTTCCGGAGTCTTTTAAATCGCTTGTATCTTAAGTCTTTATTTATTTATTTATACAAAGTTTGTTTTTTCTTTCTTGTGAGTTACTGTTGATATTGAGATCTCAAACTAGTATATTTGGTAAAGCGTATATATTTATAGGTTTAATTGAGGATTTTTTATCTTTTCTTTAGATAATTTCAGTATTACCGCCGAATCTTTAAAACCCTGACCCTTTTCCATACTAAGGAATTGAATTCTTCAGACAAAGAAACGGTACCCTGATCCCAAGACTAGAAGAAAGAAAAAATAAATACCGCTAGATTAAATGAATGGTGTTGTATTTACCCTGTTCCAGACCAAAGACGCATGAAGCGGTGATTGATTAAAAGACGCGTTTCTATAACTCTATTGAGAACATGGATAGATTACGCCATCCACTACGCCATCAAACGCCATCCAATATGCCATCCATCGCGGAGGGTAATGAGAATTTACGCTTTTTATTTAGATTAATTTTAACGTTTAATCTATTTTTGACGGGTTATTTTATAAAGGAAATAGAAAACATTTTTTCCGTGTTCCTATAGAGTTATTGAAACACTTGTGGAAGTTTGGAAGAACTCGAAATAGTGTGGAAACACTCGCCCTGCTCGTCTTCCCACTGTAATATCTCGTTCTCCCAAACTTCCCCTTGTGTTTCTAGAACTCTATAGAAACACGGAAAATGTTTTCTATTTCTTAAATATGGGTATTTTTTGTAAAGGACAATTTTGAGTGTAAGAATATATATATTCTATAACCATCAAATTGGGACCAGTTGAAAAAATGCCCCATCGAGACATTGCGGTTCGGATTGGAATAGTGCTCTGACTACTAGCCAAGAAGGCTGCTGGCAAGAGCTAAATAACGAGTTCAATATTTACCGGGGGCGGGGCTTAAAAGAGAAACTACAGTAATATTTGGCATTTCACTCGACTAAACTGCATGCAACCATAGGTACTTGTGCCGGGAGGAAATTTTGAGTACAAGAATTAATATATACATTTTAAAAGCAAACCGCGACTAGTTGCGAAAACGCAACATCAAGGTCTTCCGGCCGCAATATATATATATATAGCGTGCTGCGTAGGCAGTGTTGAAACAACAATCGAAATATAGTAAGGTTAGATATACTGCCGAAACAGACAACGTGGGAGTCTAACGTTTCGAGCGAAGGTCCTTCGTTTCTCTCTGACGAAGGGACTTCGCTCGAAACGTTAGACTCCTACATTCTCTGTTTCGGCAGTATATCTAACCGGCTTACTATATATTTCGATATAGTATCAGTAAGACGCAACCGAAATTTACCCGAGTGAGTTTTAGAGAATTCTAAAGTATATAACGGCAACGGCTCAAGTTCACATAAACTTTCGACTAAGTTTCCTAACTCACTCTCCTGTTTGCATCAGGCTATATAAACATGAGTTGCCATTTTCTGTTTCTTAAGGGTGTTTGGACGTATTTCGTTGCTAGGCAACCTGTTGCTATGGACGTTACTTCCGGTCGGAGAAATCTTTTCACAAAAACATATTTTTGTACTTATACACTGCAAAAAGGTATAAAATGATAACAAAAAAGCCGACTGTCAAGTTTTTGAGAAAAAGTACCAAAACAAAAGAAAACTATTCCTTTGTTGTAGAATCGGTCGCTGGCAACACTCGAAGAGTTGAAGAACTTCGGTACACAGACGGCGATAGATGGGAAAATAAACGAAGGACGTCGTCACGTCGAGATATTTGGATTGAATGCCGGAATTTAGAAATCGGCAGAGCTGATGAACCACAAATCAAACATTCCGAAGACAGGGGACATCAACTTTACTTTGCAAGACGACTTTCGAGCATTCTTGGCATGGACCACGGCTTCGCAATTTAGCTGGCAAGCTCCGATCAGGCAGGAGGAGGGCTCGCGCCTGATTCTTTCAGGCTAGGTTGAGTGACATTGAGTCGCAAAAACATGAGCTCACAAGATTCCTATAATTTCCGCGAGTACAGTATTTATCGAATCGTTACTTTTCTTTCGTTTACACCTAGGGAAAACATGTCTCCCAAAACGTAGGCATGGATTTTATGAATAAACCAAAAAGGACAAATATATTCTATTTTTTGTTAAAATTATCCCTTAAAATTTCATTAAAACGGCCATAAAGTCATTAAGATTTGCTCAGTTGAGAAACGCATGCGTACTTTTCTGCACATAACAATTCTGGTTCTAGTGAAACTTCTTTAGTTAGCAAAACTTTTAAGTTGGCGGAAATTATAGGTTTTTTCTTATCTCAGTGACGTCACTGTATGACGTCATCAAACGAAAGAACTTCATTCATATATACTACGTAGATAGATAGATAGATTTAACAAATAGATTCCATTTTTTCGTTGTCTGTTCAGTTATAGATGACGTCACAACGTGGTAAGAACAAAAAAGTGGCCCACGAGACGCAGTCGAATAGGTCACTGATGTTCTTACCACGTTGTGACGTCCTCTGTGCATCTATAACTGAACAGACAACGGAAAAATGGAATCTATTTGTTTTATACAATAAAAAAAAGAAGAAAAAACGTTTAATAAGGTTCATTGAATTTTCCCGCCGAATTTTCGGGGCATTGGAAAAGGTGAAACACGCCATCTGACGTGATCCATGATCTATACAAAACGAGGAATATCATTGGTTCGTGATATTGCAGTGACGATATTTTCATTGGTTCACAAGAATAGGAACAAGTGTGATGAAACCCGTGCATCTGTCCTGTAATAGATCATGGCTCTCGACCAATGAAAACGTGCAAAACATTTTGGTTATTGTATAAAGATAGATAGATAGTTTAATTAAGAAAATTACATGACAGCCCTTGTGCTGAATTGCGTAATTTACAGTAATAATACTTGTCAATAATACAATAACTTAAGATATATACAATATAAGTGACTATAAAATCTATAACAATACACATTATGAATAATTTAAATATATAAAAATTTAGCGTAATTTAGGATTAGATATTAAAAATCTATAAAAACTGGTTTTTGCACATTGACGGAATAAAAGAAAGTCTAAACCTGTCAGTACGTGTTTTGGGCAGATTATACTGGCGACACTGCCTGAGGTTGTACTTTGCAAGATGTCTGGGAGGCAGAAGACTAAAAAGCCTATGTGATGGACTGGAGATAGTCTTAAACAACTTATCGCAAAGTTCCTGGCGCCTACTGTACAAGGTTGTTAAACTAAACCGATCTAAGTTAAGACTATACGTTTTTCCTGGAGAAATTATTGAAAGTGCTCTCTTCTGCAAGCATTTCTAGCATGGGGATCAAATTTGTAAAGCTCTAGAAGCTCTGTGGTCAAATCAAGCTTTCCCTAGCAACGGGTCAAAATAAATATGTCTGAACACCCTTAAATAGATAATTGCATATTATCAATAATCGGGATACGTAAAACAAATCTACTTATGTTATAGTTTAACGTAACCGTCACTCATGCTCTCATGTGCAAATAAGCTTGGTCATATTCACACTCAACTGCAGCTTATAATTATCTCAAAACTGTGAGTAGAAGAGTTGACATATTTCAGTCTGTACTTAACAGTATACTTACGAATTCTCCCAATTTGCATCAGGTTTAATATAAAAACATAGGGCGTCCATTTTCTTTTATAAAATATTACTAAGAAACGTGCCGTGACGTCATAACCATATTTATACTATATTTAACAATTAGACAACGAGAGGCGAAGCCGGTGACTATCGCTCATAGAAAACGAGGGCGAGTTGTCTAATTGTTTTAGTATAAATTTACCAACAAAAGTTAAATAAATTATTATCGGTGACTCCGAGGGGGAGATTGAAACGAGTAAAGTCAGTGCAGTGTTGAATGAGCACCAGTCTCTTTTCCAAAAATACTTTTGAAGAACAATTTCTTGTGATGCAATAGTCACTGCGCTAGGCGGTGACTATCACCTCAGACTCACCGCTGAGCGGACCAATCAGAAAGCTGGAAAGCCTCTTTTCCACTATGAAATTATACTAACACCAATTATAAACTCCTGCATTAGCCAATGATATTCGAGGATTTGCATTATAAACTTGTAAATTTGTACTAATGTCTGATATAAACACGATAACCAAGACATGCAAAATTTATTTTATAAAGCATGTTACAAATTAATCGATATATTGGAATAACCTAAAAACGAATCGAATATTCACCGAGTTTGTGCTAAAGTTTCATCTTAGTAAATTGTAATACCTATAGCTAATCCTCAATTTTCATCTAATCCTAACCCCAACTTTAATCCTAATCATAACAATCACAATAATGATTTACTTTAGAAATAGAACTTGATTTTAAATGTGCATGTGATTCAGTACTAACAGTTTATGTGGAGTCATTTCAGAGCCTTATATGAAACTTCACCGCCCCCGAATTTCAGTTTGCTGTGGTACCTATTTTTATTTAGCAAAATGCTCCCTAAAGGTTGGTTTGGATTTTTCAGAAAAAGGGGCTGATTCATCTTTTAGGCAGGGCAAATGACAGGACTGTAGTTTTAAAATGTCAAGGAATACATTTGGCTCTTGTTCGAAGCAACAATGTTTCGTGAGTATAGACCGGTTGTTAGAAATCATTTTTGCCCTTCTAATTTTGCACTGGGCACAACTAGTACTGTGCATATATATAAGGTAATAGATGTGATAAAGCAAAGTAAACACTAACAGTATAGTACATTAAAGTACAGTGCAGCAAAAACTGCACAGTGTACAGTACAGTACAGTACAGTACAGTACAGTACAGTACAGTACAGTACAGTACAGTACAGTACAGTACAGTACAGTACAGTACAGTACAGTACAGTACAGTACAGTGCAGAACAGTACAGTACAGTATACAATACAGTACCGCATGTCACAGTACAGTACAGTGCTCGTGTTACAGTATACCATTTAATTCTGAAGTATAATTCTAATCTGCTCGATCTTAAAATATAATATGATGTCGTACGATGTTGAAGTTCCTGGCCTGCACACTCAAAATGAATTTCGTATTTTTGACAATCTTTGTACTATTCTCCATTTATTATTTATGGCTAAGGGTATTTTACTTAAGACTAAAACACTGGCTCGTAGCCAGGTCCATATTTCGCTACGTACATAACAACGTGCGGCAGTATTTCTCGTATATGTCTTGCTTTCAATTCTGCATGTAAGCGGTTTCGAATCTTCAGCTTCAATCTTATTCTTGGTCTTGGTCTCGTTCTTGGTCTTGTTCTACCATTACGGTATATAACCCCCTTTATATCTATTTTCTATATAGGTAAAATGACTATTCACTAAATTGAAGTTAAAGTATGAAAGTTTGTAATAGAACGTTGATCAAAAACCGCTCAATTATTTTGTATCGATTATTCCGGTTTCTATATTGCGAAAATTCTTTTTTTTCTCTCTTTTGTAATATGATAATCATCTCCCATATTTATTTAAATGCACAACCTTCCACGTCAAAGTATACAAATAAATCTAGCTATATCCTCTTCTAATGACTCTTTTGAACATCTAAATGCTTTCTCGAATAGACTAATCAAACCAATCAAAGATATTGTGCTGTTATTGGAACTGCGTCAACACATTACTGTTTTTCCCTTTTCTTGGAATGAAACATCATATTGGATTTCTGAATTTCCTTTAGTTAAATTCATTTTTGGTTGGGGGTCGCGACCGCCAACGTCAATGACTCTTTTTGAAGCACCATATCATTATTAATATGTTTTGCAATAGCAATAGTATTAATTGAAGGCGTGTCTGATATGACAACAAAGTATCGGGTATACGTGGTTCATAATCATATGCTGCGAATAAATAAATTATTACTGTTTCTCGCTTTGTCTTCATACTATACTAAAATAACGTTGTTTAATCAAGGAAAGATTGCGAAAGATAACATCAACCATCAGTTTACATCCAATTGTATATAACCTACGGTTAAAACATCGACCGTGTTTTATGATTAGTCGTTGACGTTTCCCGCTCATCAGTGAAAAACAAACTCAGTTTACTGAATCAATGCTATAGCTCTTTGCACAGTTTTTATTCGTATCATACCAAGACCTCTTGTTACGAGATGATTACAAAACATAGCAGGACTCGGGCCTACAACTGACAATAAATGAAAGGCTTCGAATATCTCAGCGACCCGAACGTAAATATACGCCAAAATAATCGCGAGCTTTGCAACTGAGGCTGGCCAAAAAAAAACCCAACAAGAACCCTGTTGGAACATGTGCCAACTATTTTTCTCCTTTATTTTAAAACTAAAATGTGATATGATTTCTACTCTGACGACGTCGCACCGAACGTATATCATGTGTATTCTTATGTTAAATGCCAATACTAATAACAGCATCTTTATTAGACGTATGGCAAGTTCAATAAAGAACTTTTGTTAATGGCTGGGCGGAGTTCTTATTCTTTCAAGAATGACTTAGCGGGACTAAGGAGATGAGGCGAAAAGATTCTCCCGTCGCCCATTTCCGATGTCCTGCTATGCTTAGATAGTTTACATTTCATCACCTGGAGTTACTAAGACCAAATCTCACTCAAAATTAGCACATCATTATTTTAAATATTAGGTCACGGCGGGAAGATAGAAAGACGCTATAATATACCTTAGTTATAAGATCACGTTCGCGAATGCGAGTTTTACGAGAAACTCCCGCAAGTTGGTTATCAGCTTTCAACTGATTAAAGAAAACAACCAAAAAAAAGTCCCGAACTCGAATGTGTGCGTGTGTTCTGCGACGCTGGAACAATACGGGAAAAAATGTCCGATATGTTAAACTTCTGAGTTGGTTTTTAATATCAATAATAACAGTACCTGCCCACCGAACAAATTCACAATACATCACGCTGCGAGAGTTATTTGCTTTTGGCATTTGTTACAACGAGTGTAAGTGAAAAGTCGCAATTAATAACCTTTTCTCGACACAGGGCGTTCGATAAGCTTGCGAATCGTTCTTACGCGAAAGGAAGTCCATTTTTTTTCCTCGAGCGTGAAAGAATAACAACTTTAGAACCTTAAAAGCTTAAACCGAAATCCAGTTGCAAAAACAGAGTATTTTTTCTGCCTTTGAAAAACAATCAAAGCTTTAATGAAAGCAATAGCGCTATTCATTTGGCTAGTTTTCCAAACATGCTGCATCGCACAAATATTATGGTTAGCCCGCTGAGCCATATTTTCCCTTATTTATCTTCACTGCTAAGACCCTGCGGGTGGTTGAAGCTCAAAGGAAACTGACATGATGTGTTTATACGTCAATGTTTCACAATGAAAATGGAAAAAGATCGTTTAAATCAATAAAGAGAATTCTGACTTATATAGGGGGAAATATTAGATAGAAACTGTATTCAATTGAAGGACATGCATGGGACAGGCTACATAGAAACATAGAACTACAGTGCTTCCTTGGATCATTATTGACAGTGGAGGTTTTAGAGGCAACTCGATATTAACAAGGCCAGCTACGGTGTGCATATAATTGTTTTTGATCAAGCAATATTATGCGAAGCTTCCCCGCAGTTGTTTGCCAACCATTCAGCTATATGTTTTCTATTTTAGTAACGCTCCTGTCAGTCAATGACAGTCCGAGTAAAGGTTATCACATCAGGAGTAAAAATACAGCCGAGTTCTGACTATCTCAATAAACGCAAAGCTTCCTACCGGACAATAGCCAGGAAATCAATACACATTTGGTGCACAAGTCACAAGAATAACATGGAAGACCTAATCCGATCACCTGTAATCTAAAATAAATGATTTAACTTTGTTTATAAACTGTCTGATCGTGATATGAACATAAAGCAGTTCGTGGGAAGCCATCGAGTCCTGTGCGCGACCTCATCACCGATCAACGCGGGAGGTTAGTTATATATTTTGGTCTTTAGCTCGACATCCACCGTACTGTTTTCTAACACAATCGTCAGTCACGAGCTGTGCAAGGGCGAGCTTATCTGAACTCGTGAGCCAGCACGTCAGGTTCGTTTCAAACAAGTATCGACAGTCTCTTATACGGAACAGAAAAGAAAGCAAGAAAAATGTACAAAGCGTTCACGGAGATAGATCTAGGGCGCTGTGTTGAAACAGGTTTTGGATCGAACCGGAGTAAAAACGATAAAGACAAGGCAGAAAAAGAGAAAAGCCTGAGAGAGACGATGCAGGTTCCCGTGTCCCAAGTACGTGTGATAGACTACAAAGAGGACGCCGAATCTCTTGACGATATCTCTGAACTTTCGGCCTTTCATGCAACGGAAGATCTGGACGAGGAACAGGACGACGAAGACGCGGAAACAAGTGACACTTCGGCTAACCTTCTGGACGGATCCAATCGACAACGTAAATTGGTAAAACCACCGTACTCGTACATCGCGCTTATTACAATGGCCATTGCTCAATCCTCGCACAAGAAACTAACCCTCAGCGAAATCTGCGAGTACATCATGAACCGGTTTCCCTATTACAAAGAGAAGTATCCCCAATGGCAGAACTCGATTCGTCACAATCTCTCGCTCAACGACTGCTTCGTTAAAATTCCGCGCGAACCTGGTCAACCAGGAAAGGGTAACTACTGGACACTCGATCCGGCCAGCGAGGGAATGTTCGATAACGGCAGCTTTCTCCGGAGAAGAAAACGTTTCAAGCGACCCAAGACAATAAGTTTTAATTATTCTCCATACAGCCGAGTTCCAACGAGTATTCCTAGTTACCCAGCCGCTATGATCTTGAACCCACACGGATACCATCTACCACTCAGTTACTCCTCCTACAGACCGCTTCTCAGTAACTACTCGAACAGTCTTCATTATAGAGGTGTCGTGCCATTTAGACGGAATCTGACATCAGCTTGCGCTTGTTCGTATTGCGAAGGATGTCCTTCTACGAGACAAACAACCACAACAACGCCACTGAAGTTTTCAATTGAAAGTATTATCGGTGAGCGATGAAGAAGACCATGCACTTAACTATAGACTCCGTGACTATATATACATCATGCAGCCGAGTGCATGTTTTGTTGTGTCAGCGTACAAGCAATTTTTCCTGCCAATTTTATAGCATACTATACTCTGAGTGAATAGAAATCACTTGTGCATATAAATTACCAGAAAATTCGCGAAGATTCCATGCATGCATTACAATGTTAGAGCGAATGAGCGCTTGTTTCGAACGCGTGTTTCGAACAAGTCCAAATTTCACCTATATAAGGAAATCAACTCGACAAATCTAACCTGAGTTCGGCTATTACTAGTTTTAACGGACATTCGATGAATCTACTTTCAAAGTACGTCTACATACTCGTGCAAAAAAGGGGAAAAAAACAATATAAGGAGTTCAGAGAGAAAAACATACAAAGAAAAGACTAAAACATATCGACATCGGTTTTGGAAATCACCGATACGCAGGAAAATGTAGGGTAATTTACAGCAATGCAATGACGACAGTCGCCCAAATTGCAGTAAACGGTCGTAAACAGTAAACGGCCCGTAGTTTCACACAAGCGATTTCAAATCATTTTGCAGAAAAATTGCAGTTCAAATCACAGTAACAATTACGCTAGAGTAAAGGAATCTTAAACGTTTAGACACCCTGAACGCGATGCGATGACAATGCGATGCGATTTTTCAGTTTCAGCGAATGAAATTGCTCTTGATATACTCACTCTTTAAATTTCACAGCATCTATACTCTCTGTCACGTTCTCCGACATGCATAGCGTCAACAATTTTAATTCAGAAAAAAAAATTATTCAGTCGCTTACAAAAAGTGAAAAATCGCGTCTGCATTATATAATACCAATTCGTGTTCAGTGTGCATGTATTCTATATTAATGAGTATAATGTTCTAACGAACGGACGGTTATATATGCTCGAACTGAAATAATCAAAATTAAAGTACCAACGCGTTAAACGTTTCTTGTACCACACATTATATAGAAAAGACAACTTTGTACGAATTAATCGATACATTAAATCTTTATTTAAGACTGGTGTACATATATACTGTATATATAGCAAAGCATGGCATGCAATCTTATGGTGTTAATTTAATAAGCTTATATACATACTGTGATGGGGTCAGATAATTCTATAGATTATTTTAATATATTTGTATGTACACAGTTATAATGGTTGTTATAAGTTTGTAAAAGAGAAGAGTGCTGCGAATAGGCAGTGCTTTAGAGAGAGCAAAGTAAAAGGTTACGGTAAACTGCTGAGATTAGTTTTGATAACGAAATTATTATACTGTTTCGAGCGGAGCCTTTTATCAAAGTAAAATTATGAAGGGTGAAGGGCTCCGCTTGAAAACCAATCTCAGCAGTTTAACATGCGCCTAAATTTACTTTGCTATTGTTACAAGTTTGACTACCTGTAAAAATATCGTTTTAAAATATATATAAACCAGGAATTAAAGGAATTTTCCAATGTTTATTGTCACATGTACCTCCTAACTGTCACAGACAGTTTGAAACCTCAGCTGGTCATTGCTTTTTAAAAAAACACATACCCACAAGCAAACTTGACCAAGGATTATATTTATACATATATATATATATATATATATATATTGTGGAAGTTTGAGCACTCTGGGCCCATGCGCACTTCACGCTATCTGAATGTACTTCACCGATTCTGTCCCATGCACATGCGGTTGTCACCGACGATCGCATGTGTATAAGTAATTGATGAAATTCATTCAGATTGTTCCAAGCTACACTGATGAGCTGTTGTACAGCGAAACACCGTGTCTGTAGATTGAACTATATACGCTCCTTCACTTCGGTGTTGTTGAGCACTCTGTGAAGTTGCCATGGGTACCTATTAGCGATAATGCAACGCTCACCACCCTTGTGGAAGTTTGAGCACTCTGGGCCCATGCGCACTTCACGCTATTTGAATGTACTTCACCAATGCTGTCCCACATGCGGTTGTCACCGACGATCGCATGTGTGTAAGTAATTGATGAAATTCATTCAGATTGTTCCAAGCTACACTGATGAGCTGTTGTACAGCGAAACACCGTGTCTGTAGATTGAACTATGTACGCTCCTTCACTTCGGTGTGGTTGAGCACTCTGTGAAGTTGCCATGGGTACCTATTAGCGATAATGCAACGCTCACTACCCTTGTGGAAGTTTGAGCACTCTGGGCCCATGCGCACTTCACGCTATCTGAATGTACTTCAACGATGCTGTCCCACATGCGGTTGTCACCGACGATCGCATGTGTAAAAGTAATTGATGAAATTCATTCAGATTGTTCCAAACTACACTGATGAGCTGTTGTACAGCGAAACACCGTGTCTGCAGATTGAACTATGTACGCTCCTTCACTTCGGTGTTGTTGAGCACTCTGTGAAGTTGCCATGGGTACCTATTAGCGATAATGCAACGCTCACTACCCTTGTGGAAGTTTGAGCACTCTGGGCCCATGCGCACTTCACGCTATCTGAATGTATTTCACCGATGCTGTCCCACATGCGGTTGTCACCGACGATCGCATGTGTATAAGTAATTGATGAAATTCATTCAGATTGTTCCAAACTACACTGATGAGCTGTTGTACAACGAAACACCGTGTCTGCAGATTGAACTATGTACGCTCCTTCACTTCGGTGTTGTTGAGCACTCTGTGAAGTTGCCATGGGTACCTATTAGCGATAATGCAACGCTCACTACCCTTGTGGAAGTTTGAGCACTCTGGGCCCATGCGCACTTCACGCTATCTGAATGTATTTCACCGATGCTGTCCCACATGCGGTTGTCACCGACGATCGCATGTGTATAAGTAATTGATGAAATTCATTCAGATTGTTCCAAGCTACACTGATGAGCTGTTGTACAGCGAAACACCGTGTCTGTAGATTGAACTATATATATATATATATATATATATATATATATATATAAGTGAGTTATGGTTCACGAAATGTTAGAGAGTGCTCAATACCATATATAGATAGAGCAAAATACAAAGTATAAAGTATAGTTTTTACCTTTTACGTTTTACCTTAAGGTAAAACTATACTTTATACTTTGTATATATATATATATATATATATATATATATATATAGTTCCTCGTGATATCTACCTATCTACCTACCTACCTATCTATCTACCTACTACCTACCTACACCTACCTCTGCAGGCTCTGGGTACGAGATTGGAACGGCGGCAAAGTACATTCTCGTACCGAGACCCACGCGCTGATGCGTGAAGAGGCTCTGGGAATCTCTGGAAATATGAGCGTTCTGATTGGCTTTACGAAACAATGAAAAGAATTCAAACATTTCACAATGTACATACACTCTGTTTGCCATAAACGTACGTTTGATATAATTTGACAAATCTAATAACAACAATACACCACAATTTAAATTCGAAAATATAATACTATAAACTAATATTTATCATGTTGCGATCGTCTCTCAAAACAACAACTTTCAATCCCATATTCTTTCGTTTCGCCAGTTGGTCTTCGATGAGTACGTTTAAAACTGAGTTGACCAAAACAACACTTTCTTCCCAGAGTGGGCTGATGTTCCTCGTTTCAGATTGTAGACTAGTCAAACACCAGGGGAAGAAGTTGATAAATATTGAATCTGCCAAACCCGCTTGGCAGTACAGCTGTGATGTCTTCGACTCCGCGAACGTCGAACGATGGCTGTTATGCCATTCTGTTCTCTCTTTAACACTAAATTAGATGGTCCCGTTCTTTCTAACACATAGCTTCGTTTAACTCGCGATTCATGATGGATACGATACGATTTACACGAGATTTATACACGAGATTTGTTGCCGAGGAGGGGAAATGACAAGCCGTTTATACCATGAGTCTGGGCACGAAAGTTTGGAATGTTTGGAATGCGCCTGACGTCACTGCGTCGGGAATCCGACGCAGAGATCCAGGGTTTCCCAGAGCCCTTCGCGAGGGGGGAGCGCGAGGGTCTGGGTACGCGAATGCGGCAAAGTATTGTTATTCTGCAATTCGACGAGACTGCTACACGTTTTTTGCAAATTTTAAAAACTGAACTATTCGGAAATTTTAAAGTTGGTACTTACTATACAGCTGCATTATTACTGATATCGTTAAATATTCTGAGATGGTCTCTTTGTATTTTTTATGGACTTTTTAAAACGCACATGAATAGCCAAATCTTACTTAGTCGCTCTTCACTGCCTGAATGCCACATTTATTTCCAAGATTTCTAGTTGCAAAGCATGTCTCGAAAACTCACGGCGCTCAGGCATATGGCAGCGAACCAGATCTAGCTAAAAGTCGGGGAAGTCACTAAAGAAGTAAACTTTCTAGTGCCTAACACAGGTTAGCGTCCAGGCTATAGGCAGCTAGTAAACTCGATTTCTATAGGTTTGATCGGAGGCAGCTATCTTGAACGAGGCTTGGTTACACAGCCACATCTTAATAAGCTAGCCGCGGTAAAGACCTATTTAATTTATTTGAGTTTTCTGATTGGCTATAAGTAACCAATCACATTGTCAATTACCAATTCAATTCGTTTCGAATTCCATGCAATGGAAACATTTGGAATCATGAAAATATATATCTCCCTAATTAGTTACTTCAGTCTCATAAGCTCATGTTACAGTGAACATTGAACAATGTTTCACCCGACTCACATCTTGTAAACACCAAACTGGCTTATTACAAATTCGTTAGTTCCTATTTTTGTATCTACTGCGAAACAGCTAGATATAATGTCATTAAGTGTGTAAGTAATAGATACAGCATGAGCAGCCGAGCTGCTCGGATGCGAATGCGCATGTATCTTTCTTAAAATACATATGCATCTAAGTAATCAAGTTCACCAACTATTTTGGGGATACGGTCAGTTTTAGCCGAGAAAATCGAAGCTAAAGTTTATGTAAATCAGGACGATGCTGTATCCGATTTACAACCACTGCTACGGTATATATTGATTTCTTTTGTGTTTACGTCATGAATTATTAATGAGTATTTCAAGTATTAGATAAAGCATGAGCAGCGATCTGTATCTGATTTACAAGGCGAGCTGCAAGCGAGCCGTAGTAGATCAGATACAGATCGGCTCGGCGAATGCTTTATCGCATTTATCAAATGGATGCATCTAAATAGCCATGTTTTCAAACTATTTTTCAAGTTGGAGTGAGTTTTAGCTAAGCAAATTGAGGAAAAAGTTTATGTAAATCAGGACAAATCTGTAAGCGATTTACAGATATTGATTAAATATTCATTTATTTCGAATTTTCTTCATGAATTATTAATGAATTTGATCCTTTGAGCCCGAGCAGCCTAAAATTGTCTGGAGAAATATGATTTATTTTTTAATTTATTAACTGACCAGCCAGGTCATAAGTTAGGTTAATAACGGTTAACAATTGCACAGTGCCACAAATTGCATGACATTTTAGAGCACATAATGCAGTAACCCAAGATGACATTTTAACGGAAATAATTTGAAAACATAAGACTTTAGTTACATAAGCAAACGGATACTTTAAATTTTAATCGAAATATTGTTTAGGTTAGATATACTGCCAAAACAGAGAACGTAGTAGCCTAACGTTTCGAGCGAAGGCCCTTCGTCAGAAAGGAACGCGTAAAGAGTAAACAAACAACGAGCTTATATAAGAAAGATAATCATGTGATCAAAAATTAGCCAATCAGATAAAAATAAACAATAAGAAATTAATAATGAGATGCGAAAAATTGAGCAAAATAACAATAACAAATCAATAATGAGATGCGAAAGCGAACGTTTTTCTTTTATTTAACACTTCTGAAGATGCTGTTTTTGTTTTGCAAGGGCGGACATAAACAGTGTTTTCACTTAATTTATCTATTTTTTACTCTCGCTCATCCTTTTTACACCCCCTCCTTTTTTTGCTCGTCGACGGTGAGAATAGCAAATGTCTTTCGCATCTCATTATTAATTTGTTGTCGTTATTTTGCTCAGATTGGCTAATTTTTTGTCATTCGGTTATTTTTATCTGATTGGCTAATTTTAAATCACATGATTATCTTTCTTATATAAGCTCGTTGTTTGTTTACACTCTTTACGTTTCTCTCTGACGAAGGGCCTTCGCTCGAAACGTTAGATTCCTACGTTCTCTGTTTCGGCAGTATATCTAACGTAAACCATATATTTCGATTGTTGTTTCAACACTGCCCACGCAGCACGCTACTTTTATTTACTTAAATTTTAATTTACTTGTAACTTATGTATTTGAGTAGTCATGTAGTAGTATAGTTACATGCGTGCGCCTTGGCGTGCCTATATTTTTGTTACTGATACCAATCATAAGAGCCCAATCAACCATAGCAAAAAATATGGCGGCTGTATGGTGGGGTGCGGGGCATGCCCACCACCGGAAAGTTTTAAAATCTATAGAAACACTAAGACTATGTTGACACGGTAACGTTTCCGAGTGTTTTTGCATTGTTTGCAGTTCTCAAATATGAAATTTATTTACTTGAAATCAATGCGAAAACGCGCTCGGAAACGTTATCGTGTATGTGCACATAATCTAAAATGCCATTTTCTGCATCCTGGGAGAAGATTTTACAGAATTCTGAGAATTATAGAACGTCACACAAAAGACAACACAGTGATTGTCATATTTCAGGACTTTGAATAAATATCCATGATAAACGTTTTAGAATCTTTGGACTTGAATAAATAAATGCTCTTAACATGCAATGCCATATTAACATTGTGCTTTTTAAGCACACATAAATACACACAGGACCAATGATCAGTCAGTAATCTATTATTTCAGCTATTACAGCCATGCAGTAGCATCCGATGCATGTAAGTACGTCATCTTATATCAGGTCGAAATACCTGGCGATCAATTTGTTATGATGGCATTCAGACCTTTGAGAGAAATCCTGTTGCAAAAATCACTGCTGGACAACAACTGTGGAAGGATGTGGCTCTCCAGCCAGATCTCCAGCTTCCCAATTATCCATCCTGGGGAATACAGGCACTGCAGAAGGATTTGTGGCTTGTGCATTGGCCTGATCAGCCACCAGCGCATTCATCTGTGATCAACTTCATCCCCATTATCTCATAATAATCATGTCACAACTCACAACTAACAACGTGAACGTCTTACTCTTTCAAAAGCTGGTGACTTCGAAGAAGAAGAAAAAAATAGAAGAAGAAGAGAAGAAGAAGAAGAAGAAGAAGGAGAAGGAGAAGAAGAAGAAGAAGAAGAAGAAGAAGAAGAAGAAGAAGAAAAAGAAGGAGAAGAAGAAGAAGAAGAAGAAGAAGAAGAAGAAGAAGGAGAGGAAGAAGGAATAAGTGGTCCAAAGATCAGTTAGGGTCACAGTCGAGATGAGAGTTGGGGCTATAGTTAGGGGTTAGGGTTAGACTTATGGTTAGGCCTAAGGTTAGGGTTAAAATAAGGTTAGAATTAATTTTTGTGTTTGAATCGGTATCCTGGATTTGGGCTGCTGGGTCTAGACGCAGAATTTGTATATTTTCTTGCTAGGTTTTAAGTGTTAAACGGAGGGAAATTATTTTTACCATTTCTTAATAAAATTTAGGGGAGGTCATGCATGGTCCCCTCAGCTCCACCTCAGATACGGGCCTGATTTTGTTTCGATTGCGTAAGGAGAAATTATATACTCCGTATTTGCATCATTTATCACATACGCGACGTCTAGGACAATCGTCGAAGGTTTTAGTTTCTTGTGCGTTTTTCATATAGTTTTGGAAAAACACACACTGTTTTGTGAAAAAATTCACTTTACTCTTGCCATTAATTACTTACGTCAAAGTTATATAGGGCATATAAAACAACTAAGGGGGCGATTACATGGACCGGGCCTGCTTTATATATAAAACGCATGTTTTAACATTTCGATTACATGGCAAGCGGGCTAGCCCGCTTTGCCGGGATCCCGGTTGTCGCTGAAAAACTGTTGAATCGCTTCGATACGCGTTCGTTGCTTGACTGTGTGAATAAATAGTGCTGAAAGGAACTGAAATAGAACATCAACGTTGTTTCTGTGTTTCGTGATCAAAGCGAAGATTTAATAAATTAATCATTAGTCTTCGTGATGACGCTTTCCTGGGTTAGCTAAGACTTTAACAATCTTTTTATTAACGATGGGCTTACAAAATAAATAATAGAGTAATTAGTGTAAAACTGAAGTAAAACTAACGTAATTAGTTTTATTTACTTGATAATTGCGAATTTCGGCCTGAAATCATCCCGGCTTACCGGGCTAGCCCGCTCCATGTAATCGTTTCGTAAACTCATCCCGGTTTTAACCGGCCAACCCAGTCCATGTAATCGCCCCCTAATTGGCCTCGGTCGGTTCAATAACCCTTACTTACATCTGGTTAAATAATTTGGCCAAATACTAAATTCGGACGGTGCACTATTATTATATATATTTTTCTCAATTTGTTATTGAAAACACAACATTTTATTTGTTTGTCCCACTCCAAATTTCATACTGCAAAACTTGATTGCAATGTGATTTACATGAAATATTATTGTCACAAATAATACAGTACTGGCATACATTCACCTATAGAGCGTTTTCACTCACGTGATCGGTGGCCCCATGGGGGTGGTGAAACAATAAGAAATATTTGAATAAGAAAGAGCTAATTCCCATACCGTACACCAATATTAATATGGCCGCCATTTCATTGTTTTGGTACACCAATATGGCCGCCGTGACGTCAGATGAAAACGCTCTATAGCACTGATGCGCTCACAGGTAAGTTAACAATTGGCCATTACCAAAAAGAGTTGAAGACTGATAAAGAGCATTGGGCGCTAGTGTTCTTGGAATCGTTTGGAGAGATAGTTTCATTGTACTTGCGCTACTCCAAGTATGACATTTGTCCCTCCAAACGATCTCAAGTACTTAGCGTTCCAGTTACCCGTCACCAGTCTTCAACTCTTTTGGGAAATGTGATCATGTAAATGAAATGTGATTCCGTAGACCGTCCCACGGGACGGGTATTCATTTATATCCTATCAGTGAGTGTGATATATCCCGCGGGCAGAGGAATATATATATGTTGTCCATCTAGACCTCTTCTGTTAAAGCTTCCAACTTACATTGTAAGTTCAACATTTCATTATTGTTTAATGTCGATCTTCGTTGACAAGAAGACCGTTTATTTTCCGAAAATTGCAATTTTTGAAAAACGTTTATCGATCCTCTCCTATAATTACTTTTCGTCAATACCTCTTGCCCAATGGTCGAGGAAGCACCTTGACTCTTCTCTGTTTTAGAGGGCGAGAATTTTTCACGACGCATCTTGTTTACAGTGAACGGTATCTGAACTGATCTGGAGACACTGAAACGCTTTTTACTGCGCAGTGGTTCGAGCGAACAGGTTGCAAAGCGATCAGTATCGAGGGTACATATTGAATCGAAATCACCACTTTCTGATAACATTGAGACATCCGAGAAATATTCGCTTTCATCTTTGATTGGTGGTGGCACGACTGAAGGATAGTAAGACGTAGTTAATTGCTGATGATAAACATTGAAGAGTTTATAAAGTTCGTCTTTGTAATCGTTGTTCGATGACTTGATTTTTACAGAAGTACCACGTGACTGCGATCGAGTAATGAGTTTTGGGGTCTTTAGAGTACGTCTTTTCGGTGAAATACTTCTTCCTACTTGTTCTAATCGCGAGAACCGCAATTTGTCTTCAGATTTTCTTTTCCACTCCTCAGCGGTGAGGTGTTTTCTCTTATCTCTTATTTCGGTAGAAGCTTTACCTTCGGAGATTAAAACCTCACTAACCAGACAGTTCTGTGCGGTTTTGCTAGCTAAGATAAGGGGAGTTTCGCCATGGTTATTGCATACGTCGACGCTTAGTCTGTACCGTTTCAATACTTTCAGTAACATTCTGACTACGACAAAATTACCAGACGCTGCAGCGAGAGCTAGGGCTGTGTTGCCTTGGTGATCACGATCATTAAGGTCGAATCCTTCAACTTCTTGTAACATCAGCTCTACGAGTTTCACACGGCTGTTCAGACAAGCACAATGAAAAGCGTTTCGTCCGTTCTTGTCTCTCAACCCAATCTTGGCATCTTTGTCGAGAAGGCTTTTACAGAACCGAACAGCCATGTCTTCTTTGTCAAGAAACGATAGTTGTATTAATGGAGTTCTCCAATTTGTACGATCTCTTTCATTAACATTCCAACCTACTTGTAATGCCAGTTGTACTTGCCTGTATCGGCCGTGTCGTAAAGCTTCAATGAGCAGCGGCATATCCGCACTAAAGCGTTTCTCGAAACGGCAAAATGCATGTGTTTAACAAAGAACACTGAACGCGTGCGGAACAGAATAACATTGAATTTGACTTTCTTCTTTATATCATTTACCGAAGTGTTTGTTCCTGTCAGATGTTGTCCAACCATTGGCTAACAAGGATCATTAGTCATATATCAGTCTATAGTTTGAAAACACCTGCACCTGCTCTGAGGAGGCTGATTGAATGAATTTAGTCAGTGTCTCTGGGATTGATCACTTGTCTCGAATTCACCTGCTCCGGCTTTCGCGGCTATGAATGATTTTACCACATTTATTCTTTTGAAAATGGCTATAGCGTCAGCAGTCTGGGCAGTGAAATAATATATATATACAGAGGTGAAACTAAAATATATATAACTACTTGTTTGGCTCCGACGTAATGGCAAGGCTCGCCAAAAATCATGCATTTGCCTGACGACTGAAGTAAAATTAAAATTCTGATTGACGACAACCTACGCTAAAGCCTATACAAGTAATAAAATATACATGTATAACATGACAGTAAGGTAGCAAATAGTACTGAGGTGACCTCACAAGTACTATTTGCTACCTTTCGGGTCTATACAAACAGGAATTATTTTACGTTTATAATTGTTTGAAGTCAGCTTATATTGGGGGGCCCCCCCCCCCCCCCCCCCCCCCCCCCATGCATTCAATGTGATAAATGGATAGCAAAGATATATATATATATATAGGTACTCAAAATAGCTAGTAGTCTGGTCAAAAAGATAATCCAGCATTATCTTTTTGACATGTACAAGACTACGCTTTCCGCCTGGTGATCAAGATATCAATAGCTATATATACAATTCTCCTCAAAACAGCTTGAGATCTAAAACTTTGGGGGTACAAATTAAATGTACAAAAAGTGCGGAACGTTCAGATCTGGACCGCGGTCCCGCCATATCGGCATGCATCACTAGTGGCATAGACAATTTCTGTTTGATTTCCTTGGTTACAGCTGCAGACAGAAGAAATGTTAATCATACAGCTTATTTCAGTGCCATAATGAACCATAACAATGGTAATCTCAATTTTCTATTACTCCACGGTGTCTCCATATTAGTTGAGCAAATACTGATTGGATCGCTTCTTAAAGGCCTGGCCAAACTCTTTCAATATTTCATTCAACATCGTTCAACTGATTGTTGAATTCAGTAGCTGTTGAATGATGTTGAACGTTGTTGAATGGTGTTGAATGATGTTGAACGAAATTTGAACATGTTCAAAATTTGAACATGTTCAAATTTTCGTTCAACATGCGTTCAACAATGTTGAACGATGTTGCATGAAATGTTGAAAGCGTTTGGCCAGGCCTTAATATGCATAAAAATAATTAAACAAATGGCCAATGGATCGCAATTGATAATGGGAATAATGAGAAATGCAACAATGTATCAAGATTTAGTCGGCCGTATCGTACTTTATCAAAGCTTTACTCAGATTAGTCCACGCCGTCTCTAATCGGGATACGGTAGGTGCTTTCAGGGTCAATGGCCTTTAAATTGTGCCGCGTGCCAAACATTTAATAAATTAAGATATATGAAGCTATTTGTTTTTCCCAGCTCGAGCAATTGACAATTGGAAATCTGAAAGTCTTAATTAAGTCAATCATGGCTGTCTTCAGTCCGCAGGCAACTTTTTTTCGCAGACAACTCCCGATTTTTGGCGCTGACCAAAAGGATCGTGGCCTCTGGAAACGAGAATGGAGTCAATCCGGATTGGTAAAAGATTTTTTCCGCTTCTACATTTCGGAATCAAATCAGAAAATGTGTCACTCAGTGGCCGTAGTCAAGGGTGGACCAGGCCGGACGCCCGGACAATCCTCGTCACTACTGATCCCACGCTAGACCGTGTCCACGCGGTTTCCATGCGTGTACGCGTGTCTAAAGAATCGCTGATTCGCTGCCGCGGCCCGCGTGCGCTATTTTCACTAACATATACACTAACATATTTGCACAATGCATATACATAATCAAACTGGCCGGAAAGTTTGTCGCAATCACCAAAAAAATAATGTAAATATTTAATTTTGATATTTTATAACCAGTTTAGAATTCTATAAATTCTTTCAATTCCCTAAAATGAAAGAAATGGCATAGAAATGGCATTTCCGAAACCCTAAATTTCAAAATTGACGGTACCTAAAAAGATGGCGGCGGTACATTTAACCATAATGCTTTGCGACCTCAAATCAGCTCATATAACAACTAAACATTATTTATCATGCTAAGATGGATTAAGTAAGCAAGAACTTCATTCCTACCGAAGTTGATCGTTTTAAAACCATATATCTTCCAATAATTCTGCAAGAAACAATATTTACTGCATGCAAAGGATTGTGGTTAAATGTACAATAGACAATTTGCGCATGAAGTAAATGGATCACGTGATCTTTCTTTTTGACATATATGAAAACCACTTTACAGATTCCTCTTTTTACGTCACTTCCGTCAACTTTAACAGGGAAAAATCCATGAAGATGAAATTTTCGCCTGAGAAGATATATTACAAATCTTCTCAGAATGTTCCAATTAGTATAAATATGTAAAGTCCCTGAGGATGACATAGGCACTTTAATATTATAGTCTTATTAGCCTAGATTCACTAGAAGTAATTGCTATTGCAAGTGAAGTGCTGCCTCAAATGGGATGAAAACCTTTTATACATTTCAATTTTAAATTTATACTATACAGTAAATGTGTTCCTATGCTGTGTGAAAACTGAACACGTAACAACCACTGATCCCAACCCACGTACACGTGTACACGTGTCATGTCATGCGCATTTCAACCGGTCTGATTGTCAATAAACATGACATTTGAAAATGGTGAAGACATGGAACGAAAAAGTGCAGATATGTCTACTATGCTTTCTTTGGTACTCGATCAGTTCACTCAACAACATCATTAACAAGAAACTCCTAACTCGATTTCCTCACCCCATCTCGTTGTCGTTAATTCATCTGCTATCAGCTGCTGTTTTTCTGGGGCCACTGCTCGATCTGTGGAAGGTACCCAAAGGTCCGAAGTTACCTCAGAGAACTTTTCTACGGTATATCGTTCCCTTGGGTTTGGGCAGAGTGTTTGGCTCGGTTTCTGCTCACGTTACAATATGGAAAGTTCCCGTTTCATACGCTCATACAGGTTTGAGAAACTTTAATAAAGTATCTTGTGTTTAATAGTTGTCAACTTGCTATAATATATATTTATATATATATATATATATATATATTCATAGATTGTCTGCTAGTTCTGATTTAATTGTAATATTGTTCATGGGGATAAGCATGTGTTTATTTATAAAATCCTTTGATTTTTGGCGTTAAATTTGATTTGATTTGATTTGATGTGGTGAATTTATTTCCTATAATTAACGTTGACCGGAAAGTATTCAGATCAGCATGTATTAATATACTGTAGTGTATTTTAAATTAGAGTAAAAAATAGACAAGGGAATAAGTAATTTGCCTTAGTTCAATTTAAAACCAATCTTTCAGAATTTTTAAGTCAAAATGTTGTTAAGCTATGTCTTGTGACCCATAATTTTGGGGCAATATTTGTGATTTTCTTCTTTTTTAATAGTGATTTAAACAATGAGAGCATTGTTTCATTATATACATATGTATGTAGTGATGTACTCTCTCCTTAATTGGATTATATTTCAAGTTAAATTAAATTACATATATATGTAATTTAATTTTACCCAAGGCTTCTGTGCTTGATAGAGTCTGACTTCTCAATTTCAATGCAATGTTTTGATTTGACTTAGCAGGTCTTTTTGGTGGTTGAATTGCTAATATACAGTATTAGCATTTCACAGTTGCTTTTGGTGATAATGCACTGAAATTTGATCTGTAGATGTATATACAGTACATACCATATAGCTTTCTCTAGACAGGTTTGTTATATAAATTGTATGTATATATATATATATATATATATACCAAAAACAGTATGTAACATAAAGGTCACTAAGTTGGTGTAAGGTTCAAGAGCGCTCAATACCATTATAGGCAGAGTGAAATATAATTGAGTTTAATGCTGAGTCGCTACTCTGACTTTCACGCTTACGCGATCTTCAGGCAAATGAACTGCATATATATATATATATAATTATATATATTGCATTGTATAAATATGGAGCAGCAGTGGACAAACTCTAGCTGGTCAGTCAAATGTGGCTGGTGAGAGCTATATAGCTTATAATGATGAACAAACAGTGGTCCATGTGTGTTGTTGCATTTATAATTTTTCATATACCCTACTGGTAAATCCATTGCATGAATAATGTTAGAATGCTTAAGGGATAGTCTACTATATAGTTGTCTTGATGAGATTTAGCTTATTAACTCTTTCACAGCTGCCACAGTCAGCTTTTATTATTCTACTACTGGCAGTACTCTGGCTAATACCAGATGATTTTACTCATCAAAGGGAGACATATGGCAGTAAAAGAGTTAATGACTATAAACACATGTGAGAATTAAGCCTCACATATCCATGCAGCTGCAATACAGGCTAGCTATATCACTATTCTAGGATTGCTAGCATGTGAGAATTAGCTCCAGATGGGGGATTCGGGGGATATAATGAATCTGATAATCAGGGGTGGTGGAAGTGTGGGGTCAGTGGGAGCCGGCTGGGGTTCTTACATGAGGGGGTGACAGATAGCGGTAGGGTGACAGTTTTCACCCCCACAAAATGTTTACAAATTATAGTAATCTAACTTTAGCCAACACACACTCCGGATTGAAATGAAAGCTTTCAAAAAAATATATAAAGGTTATTCTTGCAGCTTTATTAGGGCATTCTTACCCCACTGACCCAAAAATGGCTTCCAGAGAGTCTAAAAATTCAAAACTTTGTGGGGGAGCATGCCCCCATACCTCCCCCATAGTGAGGTTGCAGCAAAATCATGAACAGCATCAGCTGCATCTCACCCCCACACTCAAACACATCCCTGTCCCCCCTGATCTGATTGGTTGTTGAATCAGAGCTAGCTTAAAAACCAACACCAAGCAAGTTCAGTACTAAGATAAATGTCTGATATTGTAATTATTTGGAAACTTAATTCTTTGAAAGTTTTCATGGCAATAATGTAATATAAATAAGTTTTGTAGAAACACCACGTAAAATATTTCTTTGGTAAGCTTTCGGCCTGTTGACTCAGGCCTTCATCACAGCAATGACAGCAAGCTGTTGGCTCACGTCATTTATAAACTAAGCAACTGATCAATTAAATCATGTAAGAATACAATGGCGTATCACGTCAATTTTATTAATTAGAAAACGAAATCAAGAATGTTCTCCGAATAGGGCACACCATGTGCTGTTTAATGGCTGTCCTTCCTAAGAAATGCAATGTTTTGCAATTAATCTCTGAAAGCTAAGCAAAAGAAATATTTTACGTGGTGTTTCCACAAAACTTATAATTTATATTTGGAAACTTGTCATCATGGCAGATGCTAATTTTCAAATTGGCAACTGCTTCTCATATTCTGTAATTTGCAAAAAATTATTAAATAAAAAAATGGAGGCTAATGGTTGAAAACCATTGACTTCAGGATAACAGACTGGGTTTGTGCAGTAGATAAGCATGATTGTGTGATCAGTATGTAAAAACACTCTTTGAATTTAAAATTAATGAGAACAACTAGGTACCAGTAATTGAGTGCTTGGGTGGTATATGCTGTTAGGGCACTGCCTCTCACGAAAAGTTAAGTCCAGTTAGATGGAGTTGGTACTTGGATTGGTGACCATCTGGGAATAACTCCGTTCTCGAGCTTGGGACTCATGTGAGTAGAGTTTAGTTGATCTCTCCTGTGCTTTCCTCCCTCCGTAAAATCAACACATAGGTCTTAGCTGTGATTCGTGGTCTGACATGTGTGTCATAAATGTGTCGTATGGCGGCTGCCAGTGCACCTTTAATTGTCTTCAACTCTGCCACTTGAAATTTAGTATGCAAATTGCTCTTGAAAACCCCTAGCTTGTGGGAAGAAGTAATTAAATTTATATAAATATATATAATGGGAAAATTTGTATATAAACATACAGTTTGGTATAACCCCTATAAAAATATTTTCTGTATGTGCATATTACTATTTTCTATTTATCAGTATTAAAGCACGATATATATATATATATATATATATATATATATATATATATACAACGAACTGAGTCAATCGCATACATGCAGTTGCCTGAAGATCGTCTCAAGACGTGAGGCGTGAAACTCAGAGTAGCAACGACTACATTTTAGGATTCAAACTATATATATATAATTATATATTATAATTATTAATTATATATATATATATATATATATATATATATATATATATATATGTATATATGTGTGTGTGTTGCAAAGTTTATGACTTGATTGGTAAATGATCACATGCAGGCAACACCACTCCATCAGATTAAGGCCAAATTCACATATACGTATATACATATATACAATATACAAATTCACATATACGTATATACATATATACAGTATATATATATATACAATGAACTGAGTCAATCGCATACATGCAGTTGCCTGAAGATCGTCTCAAGACGTGAGGCGTGAAACTCAGAGTAGCAACGACTACATTTTAGGATTCAAACTATATATATATAATTATATATATATATATATATATATATATATATATATATATATATATATATATATATATATATATGTTGCAAAGTTATGACTTGATTGGTAAATGATCACATGCAGGCAACACCACTCCATCAGATTAAGGCCAAATTCACATATGCGCGTTATACGCGTTTTCAATCACAAATTACATTTTTCAAATTTAATTAAAACTGAAAACGCATCAAATGAAAATATTGGCGTCTACGCGATGGTTTTTGTATTGTATCTGTTTTTCCACACCCGTTTTTTGGTCAGTGAAAACGTACACTTAGAAGACGGTGATCAGCGTAACTATATACGTGTGGACGGATGGCAAAAACGAATAAAATGTCAACGGTTTTGCGTGTTAACTATTTAACTCCCGAAGGGTCTCTGCTTGACCAATAAAATCGTCTAGTTTCAGACGGAGGGCTCGCGAGCGTCCACACCCATTGACACATGAAATCGGATACTTTTTTATTCGTTTTCGCTTTCGCTGAATTCACGTTTTCAATGACAAAAGTCTTCATTTTCACCGAAAACGCAGACTTGAAAACGATGTTGCTTTGATGCATGACGGGAAACGACAAACAGGATATTTTAATTAAGCAATCAACGAGAAGTAAACAACATAAACAGTGCAATTTCAGAAACCTGCTAATATAACTCTGATAGAATTTATAGTTCGAGTTTGGTGCAGCGGTCTCCCTGCATGGTCGTCGGTTAAAATTCCCCAGGATCTTCGTTCAATTCCTGGCGAGGGAACCTTTTTGTTTATTTTTTTACTACATTTTTTTGTCTTTCTCGTACTTATAGAGTTAGCATTATATAGGATAGGGTTAGAATCACTTAAATTAACTTAAGCGTAAAAACACTCACCTCTCTTCTCTACATTCGACCTGCATTTGTTGCCCCGCCTCCCCTTATAACGCAAATTTCCTAAGGGCTTTCCATTACGCCACTGTAGTCTGTAGTGCATGTACACAGCCAACATTTTTGATCGTTTTCTTCGTTGTCATGTGGATGGGCAAATACGATACAAAAACTATCGCGTGGACGCAAGTATTTTGATGCATTGTTAAAACGGAGAGGTTTGACATGACCGGAATAACAGACTGCTAATGACTTACAATTCTTGTTTTGCGCTAATCGCTTGTCAGAATCGGCCGATTTAATTTATATTCCTCGCTCACGCAAGCTTTAAAGCGAGACGGTTAGAAGATTGTTTGTAGCTTAGAGTTTTGTTTCTAACCAATATATTCGTAGCCATTTAATTATTTTTAGAAAAGTTATATATTACCGTAATTATGTATTATATATATATATTTCTAAAATTCATAAATTAAAATTCTTTTTCTAAAAACACAAAGAAAAATGATGAGCGTATCGGATCTATATATGTGATATAGACTCGCTCTAAGTTTCTCGCTGGTTTTTAACGGCTGAGATAAGCTTAATTTTCAAAATTACTGCCCCAATGAACGTATGAAGTGATTCTTTTTAGAAGTCATTTAAAAACCTTGCTGTACGGGCTTTATCGGCTCTAAAACACTCGGCTATCGCCTCGTGTTTTATATCCGATAAAGCCCTCCTGCGCGGTTTATAAATATTACATATATATATATATATATTTCTAAAATTCATTAATAATTCATGAGGAAAACACAAAGAAAAATCATGAGCGTATCGGATCTATATATGTGATATAGACTCGCTCTAAGTTTCTCGCTGGTTTTTAACGGCTGAGATAAGCTTAATTTTCAAAATTACTACGCCAATGAACGTATGAAGTGATTCTTTTTAGAAGTCATTTAAAAACCTTGGCTATCGCCTCGTGTTTTATATCCGATAAAGCCCTCCTGCGCGGTTTATAAATATTATATATATATATATATATATATATTAGATATACTGCCGAAACAGAGAACGTAGGAATCTAACGTTTCGAGCGAAGGCCCTTCGTCAGAGAGAAACGTAAAGAGTGTAAACAAACAATGAGTTTATATACGAAAGGTAATCATGTGACCAAAAATAAGCCAATCAGATAAAAATGAGATAAAAATCATCAATTTGTTATTGTCATTTTTATCTGATTGGCTTATTTTTGGTCACATGATTACCTTTCGTATATAAGCTCATTGTTTGTTTACACTCTTTACGTTTCTCTCTGACGAAGGGCCTTCGCTCGAAACGTTAGATTCCTACGTTCTCTGTTTCGGCAGTATATCTAACCTTACTATATTTCGATTGTTATATATATATATATATATATATATATATATATATATATATATATATATATATATATATATATATATATATGAACAGTAAAAAAATCAAACAAAACACAGAAATACGAACCGACAGTGTTTTAAAGGCATCAAAGATAAAAAATACACGTGGTCTTATAATGATTCAAAAGGTATGAGGAGATTATTCATAAAAGCAAAGGCACAGCTTGACAGGGTTGCATGAATTCATAAAATAAAGACGAATAAATTCTTAAATAAAACCTGAATTTTCGTCAGGAGTTTCCATGAATCCAAGCAAAATTTTGCTTTTGTTTGGCAATATATTTCCTCCTTCAATAAATCAATCTATTTTTGCCAGCAAACATACCTCAGACAGAAAGGACAATGATTCTAATACTACTGGCTTCGTTATATCAATTCTAAAGAAGTTCAACTACAAAAAAATAAAAAATAATCGCTGGGCCATTGTTCTGTTTTCTACCGCCCCTTGGACGTTTGTCAGGTTGCCCCCAGCAGCCTGAAGTTTGGCTTCACCCAATCATAAGGCCGGCCTTATGGAGGTAGCGTTCCAGTCCTTATATAGTGTAATTACTTTATTATAGTAGTCTTATTAGTCTTTTATTATAAGACTAGATTCACTAGAAGTAATATTACTATTGCAAGTGAAGTGCTGCCTCAAATGGGATGAAAACCTTTTATGCATTTCAACTTTAAATTTAAAGTTATGCTATGCGGTAAATGTGTTCCTATGCTGTGTGAAAACTGAACACGTAACAAATCCGCAAGTGCAGCTAGGAAACCAAACCAACTACACGTACACGTATACACGTGTCATGTCATGCACATTTCAACCAGTCCGACTTGTCAATAAACACGACATTTGAAAATGGTGAAGACATGGAACGAAAAAGTGCAGATATGTCTACTATGCTTTCTTTGGTACCCGATCAGTTCACTCAACAACATCATTAACAAGAAACTCCTAACTCGATTTCCTCACCCCATCTCGTTGTCGTTAATTCATCTGCTATCAGCTGCTGTTTTTCTGGGGCCACTGCTCGATCTGTGGAAGGTACCCAAAGGTCCGAAGTTACCTCAGAGAACTTTTCTTCGGTTCATCGTACCCTTGGGTTTGGGCAGAGTGTTTTGCTCGGTTTCTGCTCACGTTACAATATGGATAGTTCCCGTTTCATACGCTCATACAGGTTTGAAAAACTTAAAAGATCTTGTATTTAATAGTTGTCAACGTGCTATATGTATTTTATATATATATAAATTAACTTAAGTGTAAACACACTCATCTCTCTTCTCTACATTCGACCTGCATTTGGTGCCCCCCCCCCCCCCCCTCCCCTTATAACGCAAATTTCCTTAGGGCTTTCTGTTACGCCACTGTGGTGCACACAGCCAACATTTTTGATCGTTTTCTGCGTTGTCATGTGGAAATACGATAATGGAATACGGCAAATACGATACAAAAACTATCGCGTGGACGCAAATATTTTGATGCATTTTTAAAATGGAGTGGTTTGACCAGGTTTGACATGACCGGAATAACAGACTGCCGTTTTTGACCAGTTTGGGCGTTATTGAGCTAATGACTTACAATTCTTGTTTTGCGCTAACCGCTTGTCAGAATCGGCCGATTTAATTTATATTCCTCGCTCACGCAAGCTTTAAAGCGAGACAGTTTGTTTGTAGCTTAGTTAGAGTTTTGTTTCTAACCAATATATTCGTCGCCATTTAATTATTTTTAGAAAAATTATATTTTTCTATAATTATATATATATAATTATATTTAAGAAATAGAAAATGGTCGCCCGTGTTTACTGATAGCCTGATGCAAACACAAGGGTGATTTTGGAGAATTCGAAGGTTTATGTAGTACTTTCGAATTCTCCCAAACTCAATCGAGTGTTTTCATCAGGTTATATAAACACAGGGCATCCATTTTCTATTTCTTTTATGAATTAGGTTGCGTCTTACGCACGCTGTGATTGATCAATTACCGTGTTTATATCAGGGTATGCAAACACGGTTGTGACGTCACAGCACATTTCTTAGAAAATGGATGCCCTGTGTTTATATAACCTGATGCAAACACTCGATTGAGTTTGGGAGAATTCGAAAGAACTTATGTAAACCCTCGCGCAGAGTTCGGATTAACATAAAGAAATAGAAAACATTTTCCTTCTTTCCATAGAGTTATAGAAATACGAGTGGAAGTTTGGGAGAACGAGAAATTGTAGTGGGAACACAAGCCCGCAGGGCGAGTGTTTCCACGCTATTTCGAGAAATAACAACTTATATTAATGGCTTAACCTAAAGCCTGCCAAATCGCATCGAGTTTTAGTTTGTAAACATAATCTTCATACTAAACATGGCTACATAGCTTAGGCAGGAAAAGGTACATCGAGAAAATGTGCTACAGTACATGTACTTCTGCCTCCTAGCATGCAGAGGTCTTGCGGGGGGCGAATGTTGCGGAAGGGGGCTGATGGGAAGAGGATGCCCCAATCCCGTTGCTTCTTGCGGGCTTCTTCCAGCTGCGAGGCAGTATGTAGTGTAGTACACTTTTCCCCGTCAGATTATCTAGTAAGTGCCTCAACCCTTTAACTCCCACCACTGGAGGTCTCCCCTTGACGAGTAAAATCGTCTGGCGTTAGAGAGAGTAAAAAATAAAAGTGCCAAATGGCATCGATGGGAATGAAAGGGTTAAACATATATATATTATACATAATTAAATATAATATAGCTCTCCCTTCTTCCACCCCACTGAATTCAATTCTGAATGATGTTTCTAACACTTGTTTCCTTTTCTTTTCTTTTTCTGGTTTGGTTTTTAATTCCGTTAATAGTGAAGGTAAGATATATTTGACATTTCAGGGGGCATATAATACTTGTCAATAAAGAATGCAGTGTTTAGTCATGATAAATATATAAATAATAGTTCTTACCATTATTTAAGTGCTACAGTGAGGCGAAAACTGTTCAACATATTTTGATAGATCGCAGTCATGCAGGCTGTAGGGAAGAATGAAACGTACATGCCGTCATTTGTTTTGCTTCGCTGAATTTCTCAGTTTTTTATTACCTCTAGTTGTTCTATTTTAAACATATAGCTTTTAATTTACATTTTAAAATGTCGTACGACTATCATTTGTTTAAACGGGCATATTAATTTCATAAAATGAGGAAAACTATATGATGCACTGCATGTACAATAAATGGGACGGATGGACGGACATGTACTAAAAGTACACAAATGAAGTATTTTAACATCAATACAACAATGACATTTTTTTAAATTATTAGAATTAAAATGTAGCCTGCGTAGACTATCATTTGTTTAGACGGGCATATTAATTTCATAAAATGAGGGAAGCCACTCCATGAAGCACTGTACAATAAATGGGACGGACGGACAGACAGACAGACAGACAGACAGACAGACAGACAGACAGACAGACAGACAGACAGACAGACAGACAGACAGACAGACAGACAGACAGACAGACAGAGAGACAGACAGAGAGACAGACAGACAGACAGACAGACAGACAGACAGACAGACAGACAGACAGACAGACAGACAGACAGACAGGCAGGCAGGCAGACAGACAGACAGACAGAATGGATGGTAAAGATAATACAAATTTTGAAAATGTACTAAAATTACACATCAAATATTTTAACATTAATGCAACAATGACATTTTTTTTAAATGTTTGACTGAAAAGGTCTACAGGTGTTTTGGTGGTACAGTGTACAATGTAAACATTTTAAGATGCTACTGTAAAGAAAAAATCTGAACGTGAAATAAATGCCGCAGTACCCAGAAATGAACGTTCAAATTTCATTGTCCTTAATTTAAATTTAAAGTTCTATTTTAGTTTTGCAACAGTTTGGTTCAAACTGCGTTTCTCTAATAAATTGTATTTATGGTTTAGGGTATGATGCCAATTTTTACTGTAATATTATCAAGAATTATTGTTGGAGAGAAACATACATGGAAGGTAAAAATTACTGTGATACTGTTTATGATAGAAACTCGGCCTTTGGTCTCGTGTTTTTATCGTGTTTCCTCGTCTTTGGATCTCCTGATGAAACATTCAAACTCTTTGTTGATACATTACAAAAACAGGTTCCTTAATCCTCATAAATAATATATACATAATTTCAGCTGAGCAAAATCCTAATAACCCGGAACTTAATTATGTTGGTTGCAACACCTTGAAGTACGAGGAAATAGAATGATCTAACTTGAAATTATATAATCTTATAAATCTATCATGAGAATAACAATCGAAATATAGTAAGGTTTGATATACTGCCAATACAGAGAACGTATAGGAGTCTATTCGCTTGGAACGTTAGACTCATATCCGTTCTCTGTTTCGGCAGTATATCAAACCTTAATATATTTTGATTGTTGTTTCAACACTGCCTACGCAGCACGCTACTTTTATTATCATGAGAATATGGAGACTGAGGAATACTTCATAATATCAAATGACAGATAAATATGATTCATCAAAATTCATTTCTAACAGTACGTGTGAACCCAAAGTGTTCTTCAATCTTAGGCTCTCAACCTAAGTGAGTGCCGACGGCGACGCGGACATATAAAATACTCTCGTCAAATCGTCCGGTTGACAATTTAGAGTAAAGCTAAGAAAGACCATTTGTATCGCAACCCTTTGTCAAGAGCTTTGTAAAATATACTGGGCCATTCTTTATCGGTAAACGAATATTTTCCCTGTCTTTTCGGCCCTGGACAAGCTAAAGATCGTCGATGACAGAACAAATTATAGGGAACTGGGAACCAGAGGACTGGGAACAAAAACCCAATGTTTAAAATTTTTTTCATCGGAGTTCCCCAGAGCCTCCGTTCCTTCGTACTGACCAAAAGGATCGCAGGCTATGGGAACGAGATTGGTATGCACCACATTCACCCTTTGTTTCAGGCTCTGCGAACAGGTGGGTAATTTGTCTGCGCTGAGCAAAACGTCGCGGGCGTATTAAAGACTTACTAAGCGAGTGCGAGGTCTGTACGGGAAAGTATTTGCCTGAGGTTTTCGTACAGACCGGGCGACGAAGGAGCGAGGTTTGTGCGATAAAACCGAGGGCAAATACTTTCCCGTACAGACCGAGCAAACGAGGTTAATAAGGAATTTATTATATGGCTATTGGTTCATTTTATTTTTAAGTTTCAAGCGTTGTTTTCGTCTTCGGAGTATGCTGTTTACCTTACCTGTTAACGTTTTCGTGTCGCTTCTTGGCCTTCTTGTTTACACCAGTTCGGCTTTTATTTGTCGTGTTTTTAGATAAACAGCTTTAAAGAAAACCAGCAGCAATGTTCTAGCACATTTTATTGTTCAGAATATTTGAATAAAGATAACCAGTTCTCTTTTATTTGTATTCAAATCAACTCAGAAATGTTCTCGCCAAAACTTGCAGGGCCGAGAAAAAAGCGTATTGACCCGGACACAGACCGGAGGTCAATATCGTAAAATCCCGACCGCTCAGGAACCAATCAGCACGCGCCGTTTTGCGGTCGGACCGAAAACCAAACCCAGCCATATAATAATTTTCTTTTTTATAATTAATTTTTATAATTAATTGCCATTTTCTTTATGCGAAAGTCAAAATACGATTTTAATAGCGAGTTCTCTGAGCTTTTCTTCGTTTTTAATATGCCTTCCAACCTTGTCGATCTAGCGATTTGCTGTTCGACGTGGTGTTTTTCGTTGAAGCTGAAAAGGTTCGTAATCGGAGCAGCGGAAGTACGGCATTTTACGAAGATGATCTTAAAGAAAATTGATTTTAACTCCTCGAGTCCTTTCTGTTCGACCTCATAGGATCGATTAAACATTTTCTTTTACCTCAAGGAAAGTTCAGATGTTTAGTTCATACTTTTATGTTCTCAAAATGTGCTTTACTGATTAATTTCACTAAGCTGTTCTTGCGAACACAAGTTGATCGAATTACTCTATTTTCAACAAAGAATAGCAAAAAATCTAGCCGTTCGCATTACTTTCAAAGTAGCTTTAAGGCAGTTTATTTTTAGTCATCTGTTTTCCTGAATCAAAATTATCTTTGGGAAAAATGCGTAACACGTTCAAAAATCGCTCACGATGACCCATGTCCCATGGTCGGCCCAAGCAAAATATAGTGGGTTTGAAGACTGAGCAAAAAACCACACTTGTTTTGTCAACAGCAACTTTTGAAGACGCTTTGACTATTATTTCTACATATCTTTTTCCAACTATGTGATTTTATCACACATCAAGCTTATTGTGTAGTTCTGGGCGAACGTCATTTTCAGCCGTTGACTGTGGCAAAATTCGAATGGCAAATAAAGCAGAAATGCAAAAATATCTCAAAAACTAGACGTTCGCATTACTTTCAGACCGTGATTTTATTAATCTTTTGTTGGCAATTGAACTGCTGAGTCGGTAATTCATTGAATATTTAACAATTAGAAAACGAGGACGAGTTGTCTAATTGTTTTAGTATCAACCATAAACAACCTTTCTTTAACGTAAAGAAGTCTTATCAAACATTGTTCTAAATGTTCAGATAGTTTTACCTTTCTGTTTGCAAAAGTCTCCCCATACATAATGCAGAGCAGTTCGATGGCGTATGGTAAACAATCGCTCACAAAACACAAGATTGTAACTACTTTGCTTCAAATTTGGTGTAGATATACTCCATAGGCATAAGCCAATTCATTTTCTTATTCGAAAATGTCAAAGTGAATATATTTCCATTACTTTCGACCCAATGTTTTCTTCACTCGTACAAAAATTTTAGCAGACGCCATGTTTGATTTTTAGCCTAGTTTCCAGGTTTTGCTTGCGGCGTGAATATGCCGTGGCTTCTGATTGGTAAGAATAGGAGTATTCCAGCTATAAGAAGGTTTATCATTGGATAACGCTACTATGGTCTCTCACCAATAGACCATGGTAGCTCAGCCAATCAGAAAGCCGGATTTGTAATAGAGCACGAGTTGGTTAACACTAAAACATTTTATTTATTTCCGTTTCAATTATATCGCAGACGGGAATGTGTCCCGAGCGTTTCACGAACCCACGCGAAATCCACGCATTCTTGATTTCGCGCATGTGCAAACAAATTGCCCACCCGTTCTCACAACGTATACGTAGGATCTCACAACGTAATGAACGAAGGGTGAATATGGTGCATACTTCACACAGGTGAACGTGAGCCGGTAGCCCGAGCGAACGCCTGACCCAGGCGTCTTGTTGGTAAATCATTTTAACGTTTCTTTTTACGGCTTACGTCGTGCATTATCCATTTCTATTGAAGTAGTACATCTTAATTTAGTAATTTTAGTTGTACCATTACTGTCGTGGCACTAGAAGTGTTCCTAAAATATTGTTGCAATTCATTTTTACAGCTTGAATTCATTTGATGAAATTCGTTGAACAACTTCCTGATTTGTATCTGATTGCTGTTTTGGCAAATAATAATTTTCCTATAACATTTCAAAGTTATTGTTGTCGATTTTGTTAACTTGACTTTAACCACCACTATAAATGTGTACTAGTTTGCGATGAAAACCATGCTTGTAAGTTTTATAGCATGGCAAAATACTCAACATTAAATCTCTTATATATGTGTTTAAGATAGAAACATTTTTATCTTAATTTTCAGGTTTATCTTTCCCTTATTCCAATCATTTGTGGTGTAACCATTGCTACTATGACAGAAATATCATTCCATGTTGTTGGACTCATAAGCGCCTTAACATCGACAGTTTGCTTTGCACTACAAAATATATATTCAAAGAGGGTAAGTGTGTATATGTAGGAATAAGATATTACTTTAAAATTGGTACAGGACTTTATACAATACCCTGGTTGCTATGCGTGTTTTCATTGGTTGTTGCCCATGATCTATTCGAGAACAGACACATGGACACGTCAGATCACGTCAACTTGCTTTTTTCTTTCTTCATGCCCCCAAATCCGGCAAGAGTTTCGATAAAAACCTTTTAAATTTTTGTATTGTATAAAACAAATAGATGTTGTCTGTTCAGTTATAGATGCACAGAAGACGTAACAACGTGGTAAGAACATAGTGACCCACTCGACCGCGTTTCGTGAGCCACTTTTTTGTTCTTACCGCGTTGTGACGTCATCTGTGCATCTATAACTGAACAAACAACGACAAAATGGAAACTATTTGTTAAATATGATTAATTCTGCTGAATGATGCTGTAAAACAAGGTTATAGCTGTTACTCTGAGTGAATTGACCATACTGGGAAGTAGGAACAGCAGGGAATTTTGTCTGCGCTGTTAAAAAATATCGCGGGCTCATCGTGTTTTGTATCGTCTGTGGCGAAATTTTGAAAATGTGGAGAAGGTATGACGACCAAGATATCTTCAAGATTTACTAATAATCTGTCGGTCAACCAGAGTTTTAAACTATGTTGTCCAATTAATGGAGACACTGACGTTCTTCTGATAGGTGAAAGAAGACGTTTAGCCAGGAAGGTGTATAAATATCGAAGATGAAGTGATGGTACGAAGAAGCCGCATTGGAGTCTAATTGATAGCGAATGTTCGATCGACTATAACTCAAAATCTGCCTTCTTCCCCAAAATTTAAATGCTGGTTTCATTTTATTCCATTACTGCTTTTGATATCTGAGAGGTATTTCGTAATGGGAAAATTGGGGAATGTGGGTAAATTATGTATTTATTCCTTTCATCCGACGACTTGTTTACTAGTTAGTGCTGTCTTTAAAACGTACTCAGATTCTGTCTTATGTCGAGCAAGACCTCTTAACTGCCACAACGTTGTGCTAAATTTATGTATAATTCCGTTCGTACATAGAAATATATAATCATTTTTTTGTCTCACTCAGATGTTACAATAAAGTTTGACATGCCTACGCTACTAATTTCATTGCGGCGGCGACATGCAAATATTGTCAATTTCTGCAAAATCTGTCAGTCTTTAGTTGATTTTCTTAAATTTTAGCGACACTTTTTTGTTCTAAAAATTGTAGAAATCTACATCTACATTTTATTAAGTCGGTAAAAATCGGACGATTATCACACCAACTATGACAATACAAAATACAAATTCTAAACCTAACTATAACTATAAAAGAAAAAATTACTTAATATAAAAAAATAGTATAAAAAATTTACTTAATGTAATTCTCAAGTTTACTCTTAAAAACATCCAAAGTCTCTGATAAAACTATTTCCTTAGGAAGACTGTTCCACTCAGTTAATGTTCTAGGATAAAAAGAATATTTAAAAATGTCCTTCGTAACTCGTGGTACTCTATACTTAAATATATGACTGTTTCGTGTTCTTGTTTCTTGACTCGGAATCAGCAAGTTCTCCGTGTTCAAGTTAAGTAAACCACGACTTAACTTATACATCCCAGTCCAACTCTTTTGTCATGGCTGATACACTAGCTGTTCGATCGTAGTTTCCTAAACAGAAAAGTGCCGCTGATCTCTGAACTCTTTCGACAGCAGCAACATCTTTCCTTGTAGTGAAGGTCCCATGCTGTAGAAGCATATTCAAGCTTTGGTCTTACAAGACTTTTATAGGCAACTTCCTTGACATCTCTTGGGCAATTCCATAGGTTCCGCTTCATAACATGTAATACGACATTTGCCTTTCGAGTAATGTTAGATATATGAGATGACCATTTTCAAACCTTTTTGAAATTTTGAATTTTGAATTTGAAATTGACCATTTCAAATAGGGCATTGAGCTCAATTAAACTGCGTGCATTTGAAGCCACGGCATGTTGACCACAACGTACTCAAGTCGTTGTCACCCAATTTAATATCGTACGATTCACTAAAATATATTTCTATTTCTTCACGTTGTGGGAGGCTGCTTCTGATTGTTTCCAGTGTCCTTCCACAAGCCGTTTTACAAACTATACACCTTTTTCTGGGGGAAATAAGGGTTGTGGGGAAAATTTTTACCGCCATATTTGTTTATGTTTTTGAAGTCCTGGGGACAACCATGGATAGTAAAATGAGTGGATTGGAAACTAATAGTCACGTGAGGTGTTTCCAGGCCGCCGATTGGCTGAAAAGCGTTTTTCTTTGCTCGAGAGATGTTGAAACCTAGTTGCAAATTGTGATGTCACGAATGGCGTGAGTACGCTTGTTTTACTGAGGTTTTTAGTGAACTTTTCTTCAAATTCTTCATATCCTCACATTCAGACTATGTTGACGTTTCAAATGATTTTATCGCCTTACAAACCTGCCTAAGCCACAATCGAGCGTTCGGGGTAAGCGTTGTTGATCTTTGTTTTGATGATTCCTGTGTTGTTTTGAAGAAACTGGCGTCCCCAAATTGTGCTTTGTTTTGCTCGGAATTTGGGATGCATATTTTAACTAGTAAACCTTGATATCTTCTTTTAAAATGAGTAAGAATAGACGGGCATTTTGTCGTATTGTGGCTTTGTCGTATTTACAGACAATTCGATTATCATTTTAGGCTGTATTAATCCCAAACTTTGAATATACTCGGGTTTTTTAAGCTTGTCAATTGCAACCAGGTTGTTATGCTCACGCCATCAAGTTTCCAATCCAGTCTTTTTACTATCCATGGGACAACTCACGCGACTATCTCGCAAGCTCCACGAGCGCATGCGCAGAAAAACTCTACTCGACCGCGGTTGGGATTCGAAGCCGCGACTTTCGGTTTACTAGTTTGACGCTCTATCTCGTTCTAGCGAGTATGCGAGAACACTCAGGCTGCCAAACGTTTGCACATGCGTGAGTTTGTACATGCATGCGTGAGTTTGAGTAAACACTGCAAGAAATGTGGCAACAACAACCAGACAGTAACAACTGACGAATATTTATTTTTGTTTCAGAAAAGGGCAATGAAAATTACGGAGAGCCATCTCAGAATATTAAAAAAATATTAATACTGCAGTAATTTTCTTAAAAGTTGCAAGAAACGTGTTGCAGTCTCGTCGAATAACAAGTTTCCAATTTACCGTACCGAAAAAGATGGCGAGTGGTGCATTTAACCACAATCCTTTGCGCATAGTAAATATTGTTTCTTGTACAATTATCGGAAGATAGGTCTTTAAAAAGATCAACTTTGGTAAGAACACAGGGTAGGAATGAAGTTCTCGCTTACGTAATCTATGTTAACATGATAAACGATGTTTAGTTGTTATTTGAGCTGATTTTAGGTCGCAATGCATTGTGGTTATAAACGTTAAATGTAGCGCCGCCATCTTTTTCGTTACCGTCAATTCCTGCTCTCTTTTTTCGTCGGGAGCTCGCGCAGGCGCAATACGTTTGGGAGCGGTATTGTATGGGAGGGTCCGTAACTGCTTCATGTAAGGTCTACATAGAATGCTAATAGCTTGGGTTAGGTCTATGGGTACGTTTGAGGGGTTAGCACTACTTAACAATTAGTCACCGAGACTGAGGTGACTAATTGTTTTAGTATAATTTCAGAGTTTGATAAAAAAACAATCACTTTTAAACAACTGCTTTCATTTTAACAGTGGTGATTCTGTTTATTCACAGACGATGTTAGCAAGCCACAGTCTTTGTCAGTAAATAATTTCAAAAAAAGAGTAAACAACATCCTACTTTGGAATTGAACTTGTACATACATTCAAATATATGCTAAAAAGACTTTTATTCTGGTGTTTTGGATCCTGTGTTACGGCTTTTTTGCACTTAATTCATGTTCAATATGTTCTTCACTCATGACGAAGTTTCGCCACATCGCTACGACTAAAACCTAGCCAAAATATACAAAAAATACGGAGAATTATAGAAAATATACTTCCTTACCTTTATAAAGTTTTGTTTTTACGATATTTGATATGCACAACATCTCAGTGATAAATGTTTTCAGTATTATGCTCTTTTGTTTGTCTCAAAAACTACAGACCCCATTTTGAAAAAACAACAGTTCAATGAATCAACAAATTCTAAAATCTCATACTTCAAAATGACAACTCCGAGGGGGAGACTGAAACGAGTAAAGTCAGTGCAGTGTTGAATAAGTACCAGTGTCTTTTCCAAAACTACTTTTGAAGAACAATTTCTTGTGATGCAATAGTCACCGCCTAGGGCGGTGACTATCATCTCAGATTCACCGCTGAGCGGACCAATCAGAAAGCTGGAAAGCCTCTTTTCCACTATGAAATTATACTAACAAGGTATATTATATAATGCGACAGTACGTTGATAGTACTAGTCGCGTCATGAATGAAATTACAAAGAAATTGGTTGAAATATAAAGAGTTGAAATAATTGAAACTTGAAGCTATGGCCTCCGATCTGAACAAAGGACGTTCGTTGTTTCAGTTATTCATGTTTTATTGTTAAAAGAATTGTTTATTCAGTAGACTGCCTATCCTTATAATCACTGGTAAATATGTATGCAAACTATATTATGTGGACCTAACACGAAGTACTTTTAACCGAGTAAAGACTCTGGTACGAGGTTGTCCTTCAGACCGGCACAAACATGAACCATTACGGTACGGGTCTTTCTTATTGTAAACACAAATTATTTTTAGACCAGCTTGCCCACAATATTGTATGAGCGCAAAATGTTTACAAGAATTTCGTAACGGTCTCATGCAAACATTCAAGCAATTGCGGTGCCCAGAAAGTTAGCTTGCGAGTGCAGCTAACTTTCAAACCGCTTTATATTCTGCGTGTGATTTCGTTCGTTCATTCGTTAGCAAGCGACATTTTTGACGGGACATTTTTAACGCGATGTTTTGAACGCCAAAGGGCACCGCTTTGTAGCACTATGTCTGGTTTCAATTCTTATTCCGATGTGGTTTCGTACTGGTCCCTGGTCCCATGTAAACTGACTCTTAGCAATGTTGGTAAGAGGTTGTTGTGTATGTGTATTTCTGCAACACGGAAATTTTTGTGTTACACTTTAATAACTACTGTATGTATATTTAGTACGTTATTAGTGTTTTCAGCTTGAGTTGGTAAAGTTTTTTCGTAAGTTTTTGCTGTACAAGCACGTACGGATTGAATAGTTACCAGGCGTATAAATATCGAAAACAACCTCAGTCTACCTTCCAGTGGCTCAATGGCGAGAGCGTCCGACTGGCATTCGGAAGGTTGTGGGTTCGAGTCCCGTCTGGAGCTCAGAGTTTTTCTCTGAGTTTAACTTACGACAGCTTGTACAGCAAAAACTTACGAAAAAACTTTATGTATATTTACATGTTTGTTTTTCTCGCTTTTCAGGCGTTAGATACGTTGGATTTGAATCACCTCAGATTATTATTAAATCTCTCAAGAGTGTCAGTCGTATTTCTTATTCCATTTTGGATTTATTATGATTATGTTGATGTCATGAAAATGGCAAAATTGGTAAGTTCTGTAACAATGCTTTAGCTTAGTAGTAATCCAAGGCCGTATCGTACTGCGAACTATAGTTGTAGTTTGCTACTTAGCGAACATAAAAAAAATATTTGTAGACAGCCCTGAACTAATCTGTAAACTTTATTATAAAATAACTGGAAGTAAATGAACGACAACACGTACTCAGTCAGGGCTTTCAGAATTATTTCAAATAGGCGGCTGTGATGAGAAAGTAGGGACTGTGAGGCGAGCGGGGAGTTTTTATCTTTAAACTACAACTAAATTTAATATATGCCAATAAATTCATGCACTTGACTACCAAAATAAAAATAACGATGTGGCGTTTGTTGGACATCGGATGAGGGATCAGATTTCACTGATGAATTATGCATGACCACATGCTATGATCGAAGGCGCACAGGGCTTTTCTTGTGATACTTTGAGTAATCAAATTATTATGGGTCAACAGATACATTTCGACAGGATTACTCGAAGTACTTGTTTTTTCCGCTTCCAAGATGGACGACGTCAATATTTTTGAACGAATACAAACATCGAGGAATAAAAGTAGACAAGGTTGAGTAAAGAATAACTTTATTTTGATGCTTAAAGTAGAGAGAAAGGTGCGGAGCAGATATTTTGATGATATTTGAAAGCCCTGACTGAGTGACTCTGATTGGCTTTTGAGTCAAACAAGCGTGCCATTATAAGGGGGTGTTTACATGAGGCCGGCCTGAACTCGGACCAGCCTGAATTTTGCATTTCGGTTTTTGTTTACATGAGGCCAGCCTTGAAACTATATAGGCTTGGTTTCGCTGTTACTTCAAGATTTGTGTCAATTGCCTTATACAGCTCGTGACCGTCGGAGAATCATTATTTTATGTGGATTTGACACCAATCTCATTTAAAACAACGTATTGAGTTTGAGATGTGAAAGTGCTTCAGTTCGGTCCAGCAGGCGACCTGAGATTAGGCCGACGTGAACTGAATCTCAGGCCAGACTCGTGGAAACGATCTATAGTAAAAACACTACAACCGACCTGATCTCAGTCCGGCCCGAGTTCTGGCCAGCCTCGTGTAAACACCCTGTAACTCCATAACGACACGGCACACGAGATACTTTGCAACGATTTTGACGTCTTTGATGAATTTTATGTGGATTTAATCATCAATGAAAGTCAAAAATTACCTGGATATATGTCCAGTCAAGTAATTAACACAGCAGAATGTTTTAAGTGCACCTTTGAGTGCATTTTCATTTTTGACAATTTAAAGTCATTATTTTATAAAAGAAATAAAAAAAACTTAGTCGCTGCGCGATTATCGAGTTATACCAGCACTCGAGAAGCTAGCAAAACATTCGGCTGTCGCCTCGTGCTTTACACGCATCTCACGTGCATAAAAACTCGATAATCGCACGCAACACGTTTTTTTATTTAAGAAAAACAATCAATTACCGTGGGTATGATTCCATGGTACTACCGAAGACGCAACCTCGTCCCCAGGTCATTTTGCCTCCACGTCGGGATGTCGGCGAAAATGGCCCTGGCATCGGCTGGTCGATTCTATAATTTGATTGGCCGGTTTAAGAACCCGATTAATTCAGATAGAGTATAATTTATTCAGGAAATTTGAATTGCAATGGATCCACTCTGCAAAGTTTACTCAAAGAATGGAAACGATAGCTTTGGTTATAGTCAAGAACAACATTAGATGTATGTTTGTTCATGACATTTACATGTCTTCTGGATAATCGTGGGAGTATCATGATGAATAATGCTATCCCAGTTGCTTTTCTGGTGAAGGCTTCACATGAGTGACTCGACAAAGCGTTGAATATTTCTATTTATTATTCATGCATACGTATTATACAAAGAGCAAAACACAAAAGCCGCATAAATTTTCTTGCCATAACACCCCAAAATTCTGGGTGTCACGTGACCAGCCGATGCCAGGGCCATTTTCGCCGACCTCCCGACGTGGAGGCAAAATGCCCTGGGTACGAGGTTGCCGAAGACGTTGTTTGGAGGCTTGTTGCAATGTTAATAGCGTTGCATCTTCTTCATAGATAACGTTATCATTGGTTCTATATGAGAGTATAATTACTCGGGCTACTATGGCAGGCCGTGTCTAGTTTTCGGCTCGGTTTCTGTGTCTTTTTTTAGTCTTTTTGTCGGGTCACAAAGTTCCATTTTTGCACATTTTACTTCCGCTACTATTCATACTTCTGGTGTTAGCCGTGAGGCGTGTTGTAAGTGCTTTGCTCCTTTCGCTTTTGGAATTGGACAAAAAGTTGAAGAGCTTCGCTTTCTGATCAAGGTGTTCTTGCACGCTGTTGGTAGATTTCGAAACTGACTGGCTGACTTTATAGTTTAATAGCGGTCAGATTGGCTGACAATAATTGCTGTCTTGATCGTAAATATGTTCACCACTGTGAAGTATATGCACCACATTCAGCCTTCGATCTGATCTTCCTCGGCCCACTCCCACTCTGCACTTTGCTAGTAGCCCGAGTGAACGCCTGACCCAGGCATCTTGTTTAATATATAGGACCTGTTTTCACAACGATGAAGACACCAAATCGGAGTGTCGAAACGTTAAGCCATGAACAAAAACTTTTTAAGTAATAGTTAAAATATGAGCAGTCGATCTTTATGGGCTTTTACAATGGCGATCCGAATACTTTATCAAATTCTAAGTGTACATGAGGTTATATAAGATTATTTTAACTCAGAAAAAGCTGAATTTAAGCCACTAGTGTCTTATAACTAAACAAAACATTGATGTTTTATTAGTCCAGGTCTTAAGGTGGTTCTTTGATGAAAATATTGTTGGCAATGTTTTTGCATAATCCTAAAGATGTTATGGTAGTTATAGTTTTCGTGCAAAGTTTCATTTCAAAATTCGTTGAATTTTACGCGTAAAGTTTGTACTTTGGAGCGTCAACATTAAAATGGCCAAGCTTGAGAAGAATGGGTCGAGGAAGCTTATGAGGACATAGACTCAACAAAAACAATGACCCTTTTGTTGACAACAACAATGATCTTTTTTTTTTTAGTCTATGACGTCATAAGTTCTCCTCAACTCATTCTTCTCAAACACGGCCAATTTAATGGCGGCGCTCGGAAATACAAACTTCGGACGTAAAATGCAACTTTGTTTTTGAGAATTTAGAAATGAAACTTTGCACAATTACCAACTACCATAATATCTTTAGGATTATGCAGAAACATTATCGAGAATATTTTCATCAGAGAGCCACTTTAATTATTATCAGTATTTACAAATATTGATTAAACATTCATGTTTTTAATTTTTTTATGAATTATTAATGATTTGATAAGTTACGTTCAAAAACGTTTAAAGATACAGATACACCAAGAATATTCGTCTCGCGACGGCAATACAATGGTGATAAAATCGTTGAGGAGAAAATTGCTCGTTTATCATGCCTCGGGACAGCAACGCAAAGCTTCCCGCAATCGTTGCCGAAAATTCACTGTTTTGAACTTTGCAACGATTTTATCACCACTGCATTGCCGTCGTCAGACGAATAATATTAGCGAGGTTCAGATCACACTTCCACTACCGCTACCGTAAATATAATTAAGCATGTCAAATATTGTTTTTACGTTCAGTAATGGTCGCAGGTCTCAAACCTAGTGCAAAACGAAAGCGTTTTACGATACAAGGATTAAAACGAACTACGACTACAGAACGAAAAATGAACATTTGCATCAGCTTAACCACATTTACGGTAGCAGTAGCGGTAGTGGAAGTGTGATCTGAACCTCGCTATTGCCCAGCCCATATATCCGTAGCTTAAAGAGTAGCGTTAAACTATGTCGGATTCTTTACTTGGCTGCCTTGGAAATTTATCTGTAGTTCTGTTTTTTTCTCAATGTTCTTATTTTATTGGTATTTTAGCCAGCAAATAAGCATGTAAAGGCAATGTTTGGTGTCAACGTAGTCTCATGCACGTGTTTACACTTGTGACAGGTGACTGACAACTAAACGTTGAAACCCCAGGGCTCGCTCTTTTTTATTCCGCAACCTGCATGCAGGTGTTTACTACTAACTGACTTATAATTGCTATTTTAGAGTGACGAGGAGGGTGTTGATGCAGTTTGGGTCATTGGGTCCCTGCTGGTCAGTGGATTCCTGAACTTTGCTCAAAGCATGGTTGCTTTTACCGTTCTTAGCCTTGTTTCTCCACTAAGTTATTCAGTATGTACAGCGGCAAAGCGAATTTTGGTAATAACGGTTTCCTTATTGGTATTAAAGAACCCTGTAACCATTGTCAATGTTTACGGAATGATGACCGCTATTCTTGGAGTTTTATTCTATAACAAGGTAATTGTCGTTTTAAAACTGACAACTGACTGTACAACCTCGTACCCAGAGTCTTACCTCCGCTCCCCCCTCCCCCCTCGCTGCGGAAAGACCCTGGTACACGCTGGTCACGTGCTGCCCAAAATATGGGCAGTACAAAATAAATTTAGTGTGGGTAGGGTGGTACAAAAAACTTTCCCGACTTACCGACCGGAGTAGTGTTTATACAAAACGCAAAACATCTGGTCAGATGAAATGTCACGACTCACGAAAGGTGCACAACGGCTTGGAGAAACAATCCGAAACGAGATATAATTTAATAAGAATGCCAAAGTCTCAAAGATCAAATTTGCCGAGTAACTGGAGTTTATATAAATAGGAATTAGGAAAATGATAATAAGTTATCGATTAATCGACTATATATTGTATAATTTAAGCACCCAGGTTGACGATTATTAAACGAATGGGAACATAAAAAACTTTCTTATTGTAAACTTAAATAAACACAGCGATTTATCATAAACTAAAAACAATAGCTGTCAAAACAACTTGTTTCAATTTTAAAATCGTATCACCGGTTTAACGATTCATTTCAAAATCTAATACCAGAAAACAAAACAAGATACGTATACATGCATTTCTTCGACTATTCCAGCGAGGTCAAGCATTGATACGCAGGGGACACTCCCACAGTAGAAAATTTTGATAGACGACACGTGACCAGCGTGTAACAGGGTCTTTCCGCAGCGAGGGGGGAGCGGAGGTAAGACCCTGGGTACGAGGTTGCTGACTAGTGTTTCTTCTTTCGTTTTCCTATAATAAGCAGCTTGGTAATTTTAACGAAAAAAGTGATAAAATATAGAATATGCTATTCAAGTATACCATTAACGTGCGAATTGGGTAATATTTCTCTTACAACAGAACATTGTGTATGCAAATTATGCCTACTTTGACGTCATCGTCATTACCATTTTGGATATACCGGGTGGCGCAAAAAAAGGTACCCCTGTTTGATTCAGTATAACTTAAAAACTAGAAAAGCTATTACACTATAACAACTTTCTTTGCATTCAATAATGGCTAACTTAAATTTTGATATACAACGTTTGCATTTTCATGCAATATTGACCGAGATATTAATGTTTAAAATTGAGTAAACATTTTTGGAAGTGTTAAAAATTAGCTAAAAACGGCCTATCAAATATTAATAGAGCAATAACTTGTGTTAAAGACATAATATTGGTACGTACAGTTTGTTAAAACTTGATAACTAATTTATTGTGGTTAAAGGAACGAAAGTACCATATACGTCTTTCACAGATAAAGATTTATTCATCAGGAAATGCATGTCCCCCAGCACAAATACATCGTCTTGCTCGCGAAAGCATACCATTGATGGAATTTTGGATCATTTGCTGTTCCAAGTTGCGGCATGCTGTAACAATAGCGTCACGAATCAAAATATCCTTATTAGTTCATTTTCATTCCCAAGGGTCGCAAAACAATAATAAAATAGTATAGCCATCCAGGAAACATCCTCAACTTGAAGTTCACTTCATTGAAATTCCCAATACTTATGACAAAATAGTAATGGTTTTCGAATTAGTTTAATAATACGCCTTTTTTCGTCGTTTTTAAACAATTTTTTAAAAGTTCAGGCAACTTCAAACATTTGTATCTCGGTCAATATTGCATGAAAATGCAAATGTTGTATATCAAAATTTAAGGTAGCCATTATCGAATGCAAAGAAAGTTGTTTTAGTGTAATAGCTTTTCTAGTTTTTACGTTATACTGAATCACACAGGGGTACTTTTTTTTGCGCCACCCGGTACAAACCTCAATATAACGATAAATAAAGTCCATATCAGTAATATTGTATTTGGGGTGATAGACGCTTTAAACATCGCCGTTATTCTCAAGTCTCTACAGAAAGACATACCATCTTCACAAGGTAGAGCCGAGCCCCTCGAACGATTTTCTAAAGTAGCGTAAGCGGAACTACTCACATTAACTCTTGTACACAGCAGGCTTCAGAACAATTTGAAATTAAGAGGGTGATTCAACACAATAATCATAATCATAATAATGCAAGAATTTTATTAAATATCTTCATTCTAATTTACATTCTGATTATTATATTATATGATGATGATAATGATAATGATAATGATAATAATAATAATAATAATAATAATAATAATAATAATAATAATAATAATAATAATAATAATAATAATAATAATAATAATGATAATGATAATGATAATAATAATAATAATAATATGAGATATAATCAGATTTTTTGTATTGTGTTAAATCCTCTCTTAATTAAAAAAAATCGACAATCTAGGACACGAATGACAGGTTAATTAAAATAAAATGTTTTGCGTTAAAATGTTTGTTTTTTTGTTTGTTTTTATTTAGGCCAAACTTGATGCAAGGAAATCAAAAACAGAACTGCCATTGCCTATTAGTTCGAATAAACGTTCTCGACTGTATTTAAATTATAATGGCAATCCATACGAATACTAAAATGTAAATACAGTAGGTAAAAACCTGAAAGTGAATTGTAGGTGAATTATTTTTAAATGGTAATATATAAAAGCGCTTTGTTGCGTAAAACTGTTACAAATTGTTGCAGCAGCGTTGGCTAGACAATTCTGTAACAACTTTGTTATCATGCATAATTATATGGAACAAGTTACTTGCCGTAAAATTGCATGCTCTGATTGGCTGAGAAGCGGGTTGTCGGCCATTTTGTTTACAAAAGACCAACGAAAATCAGAAACAAATTGTATTCCAGTAAGCTAAGCACCAGATTTACGATCCCGAAAATAATAACAATCGAAGGACAGCAACAATGAGGATTCTGACCTTCTGTATCGCGGCAGTCACGCTATACGTATGTAAGGTACGTTGTTTATAATAGCCATGCATGTATAATAAAGTTGATGTTCGCGGGCATAAATATGTTTTTGGCCCGACTCAGGGTCATTTTAGCCCGGCCGAGCCGCAGGCGAGGGTTAAAATTAGCTCGGAGAAAGGCCAAAACATATTTATGCTCAAGAACATCAACTGTATTACTGTTATAATAATTTTAGTTGGCATTTAGAAAATAATCAAAGGCAGCACAGTAAACAGATATAAACAGATACTTGAACAGTACCGCGCTTTCGTGTCGGCGTATACAGCTCCTATATAGTCTCTTTAGCGCTCGTTTTTTTTTATCTTTTTACATCTTATCTACAGTCTTAGCAAACACTCTTTTCTTTCAACATAAGCCATCGTCAGCAATATCTGTAGCACGGCTTCCATTTGATTCAGATTTATTAATTTTATCGCATTAAATATTTACATAAACTCGTATAACTTATACATTTAAAACTTGGCAGAAAGAAGCAACGATTTGTCATCAAAACAATTTTTGCTCCAAAGTATTGACAAAAAAGTGTAAAATTCCGTAAACAACAAACCAATATAGTGATTTAGAACTGTTAAAACTGATAGGTTCAAATCAGCGGGTTAAAATATATTTTAGCCCGCTGAATTCTCCATTTTAGCTCGCAAAATACACCACAATGTGCGATAAAAGTATTACAATAAACCTCTTATTAATATATTTCGACTGCTTGGTCGTTACGTAACTAATTCAGACCTCGATCTTTGACTACGACCATCGATAGTAAAAAGACTGGATAGGAAACTTGATGACGTGAGCATAACAACCTGGTTGAAATTGACAAACTTTAAAACGGATAAACCCCTTGTATATTCAAAGTTTAGGATTAGTACAACTTAAAATGAAAATCGAACTGCCTGTAAATACGACAAAGCCACAATACGATAAAATTCCCATCTATTCTTACTCATTTTAAAAGAAAATATCAAGGTTTGCTAGTTAAAATATGCATCCCAAATTCCAAGCTGTTTTGGGACGCCAGTTTCTTTGAAACAACACAGAAAACATCAAAACAAAGATCAACAACGTTTACCTCGAACACTCGATTGTGGCTTAGGCAGGTTTGTAAGGCGATAAAATCATTTGAAACGTAACCATAGTCATCTGAATGTGAGAACGTGAAGAATTTGAAGAAAAGTTCACTTAAAACCTCACGCCATTCGTGACATCACAATTTGCAACTATTTTCAACCATTTTGCAAACTCAGCGAATGCGATTTAACCAATCAAAAGGCTCAAAACACCCCACATGACTACTAGTTTCCTATCCAGTCCTTTTACAATCCATTGCTACGACCAAGACCTTGATCGGCATGATATTATTTTTTTCCTGATGTCCACATGCACTCGGTTCATAAGACGTTATTACCAGTATAACATTGTTAAACCAAACCAATTTTTTCTCTTCAAAAGCTATCAGTTTGACTGTTTGAGCGAGAGCCTCTGATCCTTGGTAATGACCAAAAGGATCGCAGGCTCTGGGGACGAGATGCATATCCTCATTAAATATTGAAGCAAAGACATTGTAAACATATCTCAAGGCTCTCGTTTAGTTTTTCCAATTTGTTGCTATCAACCTTAAGACAGGTTTTCCAGACAGGAGAACAGTGCATGTTTGTGAAAAATGAGCGTCTATATAGGTTAGTGTAGTCTTGAGAAAGACTCATTGATGTTAGTGACTGACATTTCGACGGCCTCAGCGGCGGTCATCTTCAGAGTCAAGTGAAAGGTTTCTGTAAGGAGTCGCCTATATTTATGTGTCTGAATATGTGCCTGTACGAATAAGTCTTGTGTAAGGTGCTGGAAACGGTTGTGATCGGTTTAATGGTTGTTGTTTTAAGTTTTTAAAGGGCATATGACTCGAAAATTAAGTTTGTTTTATTGAAAAGAACATTTAAAATGATAAAATAACATCTTTTGCAGTTTTTGGTTTCCTTGCTTCGTTTTTGAGATATTCCAGTTTGTTTGATATGCAAATTGACACAACTTTCTACGTCACACGTGCATAATGAGTATTATGAGTTACCGAGAGAAGGTTACATATCTTTGCTATTGTGAAACGAAATCACTTGGAATTCTACGTGTTTGGTGTTGTGGGTAGAAACACGCACATGCTTCCTTTGAGTTAAGCCCATGTTTTCATAATAGCAAAGATATGTAACCTTTTCTGATAACTCATTATGCACATGTGACGTAAAAAGTTGTGTCATTTGCATATGAAACAAGCTGGAATATCTCAAAAACGAAGCAAGGAAACCAAAAACTGCAAAAGATGCTATTTTATCATTTTAAATGTTCTTTTCAATAAGACAAAGTTAATTTTCGAGTCATATGCCCTTTAAGTCGTTGCCTGTAGTTAGTGCAATAAGTAACGCACTAGATCGAGTTTTAAAAATCATTGGCCGTACACTGGCACTGTGGCAGTAATTGGCCTCAGCTGTTGTGGTGTTTTCCTTGCGGGAAGCACGGGTGGCGTGTGCTGTTAGCGCGCTGCCTCTCACCAAAAAGTTAAGCCCGGTTAAACGGGGTTAGTACTTGGATGGGTGACCGCTTGGGAATGACCCCGTTGTCGGGCTTGGACTCGTGTGAGTAGAGTTGTAGTTGATCTCTCCTGTGCTTTGAGGGTTTTTCGCCGGGTTCTCCGGTTTTCCTCCCTCCATAAAATCAACACCAACATCTTAGCTATGATCCGTGGTCTGAACTGTGTCGTTAGCGACTGCTTGGAGAGCCTTTGATATGCCTCGACACGGCCACGTTGATCTGCGTCCTTCGCAATTCAGCCACTGGCTGCAAGTAAGGATGATTAGCCCCCAGTCCTTTATCCTTTACCCCCAGTCCTTTATCCTTAATCCTTGTTTAAATAAAATAAATAAAATTAAATAAATGTTATTTGAAATGACCATAGCAGCTTTACACTTATCCGGGTTCAGAATTAGATTACTATTGGAGAACCACTCACTGGAGAACCTTATCTAAAGATAAAGTTAATGCATTACGAACTCATTGCCAACCTCGACTTGGAGCCACTGTTTCGTTGGCACTGAAGCGAATTCGGGAAGTGTCTATAAAATTTTTATTGATAATTTGCTTTCTTGAACATCAGAACTCGAACTTGTAATCTAGTTCCACCGTTTTGACGTATGTACAACAGGTGAATTATATATGAATTTTGTATTAATTGCCGATTGTATTAATATAACAATTTTCAAAACTGCAAAACAATTAGTACAATTTTTGCAATATTTAAAAAACATGCCTGTGTTGTGGCGTCATGATGGGAGGTCTTTTTATAGAAATAGTATATGCATGACTTGTGGTGCTCTTTTACTTCTTTGTTCATAATATCTCGGTCAAGTGCTTCTATAAAAGACTAGTCGTCAAGACATCGCATGTGATTTTGAACAATATTTCGATTGTATGAGTAAGTAATTAATATTGTTTAATTGCGAAATATCTTTTTATATTTTTTATGTGGTTTATATGTGGAAATGTTGCAGGGAAATAATTTGGTTAATAATTTTGTCAATTTCCGGCATTGTTGTTTAACAAAGAGATGTGTGCTACCTTATAAGCTGTCGTGAAGATGTACTTAGAGCTATTTTACTTGTAAAAGTTTTGAGTTCCTAAGCCGGAATGGCCGGAACACACGATATTTTTTTACCGCTGAAACGAGTTTTGACCATTGGGCTCTTCACAAACCAGGAAGTTGTGAAGAATGCAATTTATTCTGTCATTTGAATGTCAGAATCCCCTGATATAGCCATGCTAACAATTTAACCAGTAACCAGTAGGGTATTTATATATAGTTTGATGACTAAACGTATAGGTTGAATATGTGCATGTCAGCATGTATACATTCAACCACGGTTAATATAAGGCAGACTGGTTAGGACGTACGTGACAAAACATGCTATTATTCACTCATATTTCGTATCACGATCCCACAAGCTTGTGGCTTAAAAATTTATCATGTTAAAATAAATGCTATCTATCTACAAGGCTCGAATTTGCCGCTCGCAATCTCGTAAAATGCGAGTGAACTTTTGGCTTTGGCGAGTTTTAGCGAGTAAGAAAACATTTCACTAGCAAAGTTTTGCGAGTGTGACCCGAATTGGGTAAATTGAAGTTTCAGTAAGTGACTTTTCGAAGCTTGTGATATGTTTGTCTGAGTGTGTCTGACGATCGAACTCATCGAAGAAACAAAAGGAGGGAAGAAAAGGCAGGAGATTGATGTAGCTGATACACTCAGCGGTGTCAATAGGAAATACATGCGTGAAGTAGATGGGCAAATATGAATACGTTCCTCGAGGTCGGTGGAGCGCTCAGTGGTTTACCTAAAACCATGGTATAAAGTAAATTAATGTACCACTGACTCTATAGTCTCTCTAGCTGTCTAGCAGCGGAAACTATTACAGACTGTCAGACTGTACAGAGCAGTAGATATTATAGGCATTTTGACATTTTTAATTTAATTTCATATTTTGTTGTACTAGCATTGAGTGGTTGACTAAAGTTTGAGATATAAGATATTACACATTTACAGCAATCACGCTCAAATAAATAAATGAATATTTTTTAGTGTTTTCCTTAATTACTATAGTTTTTATGGTTACATAGGGATTTTAAATTTTGCCAGTGACTTTCGAATATTTGCTAGTGAAAATAAAACCTACTGGCACATGTTTGCTAATTGCCTCAAAAGTTAATGTAGAGCCTTGATCTATCTATACGTGATCTAGCCGCATTGATTAAAAAACGCAGTGTTGTGAACACTTAAAATGATAAAGTAACATATATTTTGCAGTTCTTTTTAATTTGTTTTCTTGCTTTGTGCATGGTTGAGATATTTCATAATGACTTATTGAAGAAGGTTATATATGAATATCTTTGCTAGTTACCATTCCAAACAAATTATTTAACAAACATATAATCACTTGAAAATCTACGTCGGCTTGGTTTGCATGTGGGAAAAACACACGAACACTTTTCATTTGAATAAATTTGAATTAAGAAAATGCAACAATTAATGTATAACCATTATGCACATGTGACGTCAAAATGCTTCAATTTCGTATCAAACAATCTGAAATATCTCAAGAACGAAACAATGCAAAGCAAGGAAACAAACTGCAAAATATGTTACGCGCTGTCATTTTAAGTGTTCTTTCAAATACGTTTTGTTTCATAGGCACTTTTAAATATAAACATGCAGGAGACAAGGAAAAGAAAACATAAGTCAGACATACTGTTTTAACAAATTTTTTTTATGACATGACAAAATGATTGAGTATGTTCAGTACGTTTCTACAATATTATGCGTTCACCTTATGCAAAACAGCATCCATGACGACCTACTGACCTATAGTTATTTATAACAGTTCTAGTTACAAATCAACTCGTATTAAAAACCCTATACTTTTGTATCATACTGAAAATAGGTTTCATAACAAAAATAATTCATCTAGTTAATGAACTATGTTCAAACTTGTAGTATTAAATTGATTATCAGACAATCGTGGTTCAGTGCCGGCGGCTTAAAGTTTGGCAGCATAGTAATTTATAATTAAGTGACACATGCCAGCGTCCTCCAAGACTGTCGAGTAGAGATATACGAGTTATGTCAAGCTTGGCAAAATAGAATATTACAAGAAAAAAATATAAACAAACTTAGTAGACTACATGAAAATTTCAAAACAAAAATTAAAAAACAGTATACCTCAGGTTTGAATATTAAATTTGTTTATTACTGCGCGCAACTGCGTGGCGCCGATGGTTATATTTCCTGATCGTAAACGCCGGGTCGTTTTTAATCCGAAGCGTCGATGCCAACGCAATGTCCCTGTTGTGTTTTTCAGGCATCTTCGCAGCAATATCCCAATGATCTAGTGTTAAGTACAGCTGCTAAAACCTTATTGTCGAGAATTGTTGTTTGGAAGCTGCGAGACACCGCCGTGACCACACGCATGGAAACATGCATGCATGTTCATAACATCTGAACATCTTTGCATGGTGCCTACCCATTTTATCGCACTTCCGCGCAGGAATCACGCGCGAATCTTGAGTAGATCACGCGCGAACCAATGCGTGTTTCCGAATTGTTTGCGGGAAAGTGCGGTAAAATGAGTGAATCGCGGAATTCGGTCATGATATAGTGAGCTTGAGTAATTGATTTGCATGCATAATATTATATACTGTACTTACAGTGGAGAGGGAGGAGGTGCCAAAGTTTCATTGCCGGGTGTCGGGGAAAACAGAGCTTTTTTGACAATAGGGATTTCGTCAGAAGGAACTTTCACTATAATTATATGAATGACCCAGAATTAGTTTCTTTATTCTTATTATTGTAAAGAAAATTCCTGTACTGAAGTCTGTTGAGTGCGGGCAGAAATTGCGGTTGTATAATAGTTGTTATACAACATGGTTATACCTTTTCAATTTTTAGTATATAGTGATATATACTTCAAGTTTTATAGTATACTACTTTGATTTGTTAAAACTTTGGTATACCATGTCCATGCATCGTAGTTCCTTACTAATTAATAGCCCTAATATATACTCGTGATGATCTGCCACGTCAACAGGTGATGGTGTTTATCGTCATACCTCGATGAGCAGTATATTTTCGAAAATATTTCAATCGGTCAGACATGTCCCAACGAACAAGCTGTAATGGGCCTCAAATCATAGATAATGGAAGGGGAACTGGATAGGAAACTTAAAACGATGTTACGAAACTGGAAACGATGTTTGCACAACTTGCTATGGTAATTATAAGCGGCTAATGCACCTAACCGGTGGTCCCACATGGCTTTAAGTGATATAATACACTATTACAGTGGAACCCCTATTAAGCGGCCTCATATTAAGCGGCCACCGAGTAATAACGGCAAATTTGACTCGCTATCGTAGAATATAATTATACACCGCCTCCATTTTCACAGGATTTTTTCATTTCTAAATATTGGAAGAACATGGGTATATATCTTGGCAAAGCGCAACGTTGATCAACTTTTTTGCCAAGCACTTATATAAATGTTGACTTTTATATTTACAATATATATTAAGCTATACTGTTGTGAGTATTGCTTTGACTTGAAGCACGTAATTTTAGATAAAGTGTGTGTAAGTTACACACTATTAAACTCTTTGACATGATAAGTTGTACGTATACATGTAGTGCATGTGGTACGTTTGCGAGCTTGGTGTAATGTAACAGACCCTTTCCTGTATGACTAAGACAGACGTCTTTCCTTGACGAGTAAAATGGTCTGTCGTTATCCTGAGTAAAACAATACAGTTGTCCCACAACAACAATACGCGCAGTAAACGGACTAATCAAAATGTGGGTTTATAATAATTTTTTGCATCTCTGGTGTTAGACAACAAGATTAAAAAGATAAAAATTGAAAAAAATAAATTGCGTCAAAATTACTGGATTACTTGTTAGCATCCAAGTCGCTTACCGAATATGGGAGGCTATAAATTGCCATTCTGGTGATTGGAGCATGCGTTGTGATGCACAAGAGTTCCACATTTCGTATTCAATTAAGGCAAAGAAGAATAACGTTTTCATCTAAGAACCAGCTTGCCTGCCGTTGCAACTAAAAGTTGCCTCTCCGACTCTTTGTCAACTGAGATGGTCAAGAGAGAAGTGTCTATGTACGTGATATAGATCTGATTAATAAACAACAGTCGTTTGTACCTAAGCGTGTACACAACCCGTCAAAACATGTTTTATGTCAACGTCAAAGTTAAATGTTTACCTGGGAACGTATTAGGTTTTCATTCGATACATTCGAACCAATAATTATTGTCACATGAATGTGTCCTTATAATTAGCCAATCACGTCTCACCACGGTGGTCTCACCAATCCCATGTTTTGACGGGCGGTGTACACGCTTAGGTGCCAACGACTGTATACAGGTTAATGGGGTTTATATCATACTATAAAGACACTGATTATAGATTAATTTCCTTTGAATTTCCTTAGCATATACCTTGGAGGTGAATAGTGCTTTTTACGCAATGTGATTGGCTCATGAATCTCGGGATATCTGTACACGATCGGTAATGGCGGCTGTCGAGGCTCGCGAAATACAGGCTGACCCCACTGATTATTTGAGATCAGTGGCTGACCCGTATTAGCTACGCATGCGTAGAACGAATATCTTGCGTGTAAACGTCATCAATACACGACCGACAACTCACTTGAGCCAGCACGCACGTGGACTGCGAACTGCCCCATGAAAGTGGCGGCCGATTTTCTATGCCATTTCCGGTCGTGCTACTCACCTGCTAGCCTGGTACCCTGGCCCAATTTCAAAAGAAATATGGGCCAGGTAACCACTAATCTAGCTCATTCTCGCGTCATCAGGGCTAAATCCACTTATGACGATTGTAGTTTTACTCATAGCCACTAAAACGCGCGAAATTTCAACCAATAGGAAAGCAGAAGTCTTTAGTGGTTACCTGGCCCATATTCTTTGATTGGGCCACGATTAAATTTCAGAGAGCAGTTTGTGGTGCTAAAGAAAAGAGCTCAAAAGTCGGTGATAAGCATTGCAAGTTCCAAACCTTTTTTTCAAGAATGGTATCAGGTCAGTGATAGCATTGAGTCTTGTTGTCTGTGTTTTATACTGAAGGGTCATCTTTACATATCCGTAAATAAATCTAAAGCATGAGTTATCGCGTTTCTGGATAGAAATCTTAACTTCAAACTGATCAAAATCATTAAAAATTAATAGATTAAAGTTTAAAATTTAAATTGTTAAAATAGGAGAATTGTAGAGGTAAATTCATTTATTTAACTGCATTGTTTTGCAGGTTCCTTTGTACGGTTGGAGATAATGTTTCTTCTTATCCTGTGTGTAACAATACCCGTAAGTGATTCGAAATCAAAATTTATGTGTCGGAATATTAATATCATGCACAAATGTTGTATTTCCCCCCCCCCCCCCCCCCCCCCAATAATTATATTAGACTATAGTTGATTAGCAAGCCAATCCGCGTTGTCTGAATTTATTTGGAATAGTAATTCTATCAGTCGTATATACATAGCGGTTTTCAGTTATGGGCAATTAAACTAGGTCTTGACATGTGCCGCGCACAATTCAACGATTGTCTAATAAACGAATGACACCTATTAATACTAAATAAGATGACAAAAATTACGACAACTTGCAAAATGCGTTAAAATAATTAACAATGTTTTATTTCCTTTTTTAGTTTTCCCAATGTCACCCTTCTGAAAGCAAATTTGGGAAAAACGAGAGCAACATGCTGCAGGTTAACTTTTGATTTTCATTTTCAAAATCTTAGTCCGGCTACCAAAAATTGTTCCAAACAATCTTTGTTCTCTTTTGTTTTGTTTTTTATATATAATCCGATTCTTCTATTACTATTGTAACTTAGCTATTTTTTAATATATATTATTTATGGATTTAGGATAACGATTTGGAACGTATTAGAGTTAGACAAGAAGACAAACCTGTTCTAAAAAAACCGAATTATGCATCTTGTAAGTTATTTGTCGTAACTTATATGAATTTAGTTGGTGGTATACAACTCGATGATAAGGATACTTTGCATGGTTTAGCCTTCGAATACATGGATGTGCGGAAATATGAAATTTATTTCGAGTGTTGACCAGATATACAACTATATATATAGATATACATATATATATAGATATGTAATATTTATAAACCGCGCAGGAGGGCTTTATCGGATATAAAACACGAGGCGATAGCCGAGTGTTTTAGAGCCGATAAAGCCCTTAGAAATATAGATATAGATATATTCAAACAAACAAAGTGTTGTTTGCGAAATGTCGAAAAGGGCTCAATACTGTAAAGATAAAGTGAATATACTATAAGTGGGCTTACCTCAAATGTTGATGGTCGCCACTGTCGTCAGCTAGTTTCAATGAAACTGATACTGTCAGTTTCACTGAAACTGATACTGTCAGTTTCACTGAAACTGACAGTATCAGTTTCAGTGAAACTGACAGTAGCGACCATCAACATTTGAGGTAAGCCCACTTATAGTATATATATATATATAGTATATAAAATATATGTATATATATTATATGTGTATAAAAAACTGTATATTGTATTTTGTTAAACTGCTGTTGAAAGAATGCTTTTGTATTATACAATACACATAAAATAGTGTCTTAAAGATCTGTTGTATATGATGAAAAAAGCTCCTATCCATAACTTTTTTATATAAAACAAATACAGCTATGTATATACATATAATATTTGGATGTTCAGAATTTATTTCAATGAGTGTATATATAGTATTATAATAATAATAATATTATATATATATATATATATATATATATATATATATATATATATTGACTCTTGAAAATTTAAGAAAGTTGGGTCAAGACTTTCCTTGAATTAAATGTAGTTATTTTTCGCTTTCTGAGAATTTAAAACATCGGCAGATATTGTTTAATGATATGAAAAATTGGTTGACATTGTTGATAACATTGTATTTCACAATACATTCTCTAATTTATTTTCAGTGCAATTGTCCGAGATTCAAACTGCCAAACCAGCTTTTAATCCACCACTATTCTTTGAACATGCGAAGATAGGTAGATATACTTTGATACATCAGTTATTACTTATTACCAAACCGATGATGCGCAGCATGACCCCAAAAAACACGTCATGATTTCTGCCCAAAACATTGACGAATCCGTCTGGATTCCTAAACCTTTTTGGCTAGAGAATTCAAAAGTAGCAAATGGACTAATCATATTGCAGTGATCTCACGATGTCAATTTCAAAGGCTAAGGTGGAATGCAGACAGATTCCATAATATTTTGGCGGAAATCATGACATGTTTTTTGGGCCATGCCACGCATCATCGGTTTTGGTAATAAGCCGGAAACAATAAAACTATTTACTTAAAATTCTAAACCTTATATCGTTGTGTGTATGTGGGGGGTGGGGGTGGGGGTGGGGGGGGGGGGTCTCCTAGATATGAAATATTTTACACTATTCAGCGACACTGAGGTGAATAATTGTTTATACCAGTCATAAACAAAATTACAAGATTTACATTATTATATTATTCGGTACTTTCATGCAAGACAACGCCTCTAGCAACTTGGCAAGTTGGCGTACTCGATATTTGTCGATAAAACAGTTTACCTATGAACACTTTTCTGCTTAATTTGGTTGACTTTTCTCGTTATTCTACTAAATCATTGTTTTGCCCACGAAAGTGAATAGTGCAGGATATACTAAAATTGAGAAAGCCAATCGGATTGCGTAAAAAACACTATTCCTTTTATAGGTAAATGCTAACAAGTAATCCAGTAATTTTGACTCAATTTATCTTTTTGTGAAACAACTTTATCTTAGTTTATAATCCGGTTGTCTAACACCAGATATTTGGAATGGAAGATGGGGGAGATATCTTGGAAAGCGGTGCAAACAATGATTATAAACCCACATGCCGATTAATCCGTTTACTGCGCGTATTGTTCTTGTGGGACAACTGTATTTTTTTACTCTGGATAACGACAGACCATTTTACTTTACTCGTCAAGGAAAGACGTCTGTCCTAGTCATATACAGGAAAGAGTTAAATAGTGTATTACTTACACACACTTTATCTAAAATTACGTGCTTCAAGTCAAAGCAATGACTGTCTCGCAATAGTATAGCTTAATATATATTAAAACACGATCAAGTCGGTTTTCTTCGTTTTTTTGAGGGATTTATATCCCATAAATCCCTTATTATAAATTCATAGGATGCCTGCTACAACTTACGAGAAGGAGAGCAAGGGCGTTTGTTTTTCGCTCACGTAGTTTACGAGAGGAAGGCAAACCAATGAAAATCATCAAAATCTGTTTGTTGAGTCAGCACTTTATTACACTGAACGTTGAGCATAAAATGTGGGATTGATACTGCATCAATACGCATGCCCAATGCTGTAATGATATCTGCTACTAATTATTCATCTGACTAATTATTCAAACAAGCTTGTAGAAGTCTGTGTATGTGTTCAATGAAGCTTTACGTACTTCTCAAGTTGTTTAATAAACTGCTTTGGAATCTCGACACTCGGTAAAGGCTATTCCTTAAAGGCTATTCCTCGGTAAAGGCTGTTCTTCGACACTCGGTAAAGGCTATTTTTTATTAAGCCTCCGTTCTCGGTATTTATCCTATACTTGTAAATATAAAAGTCAACATTTATATAAGTGCGTGGCAGAAAAGTTGATCAACGCTGCGCTTTGCCAAGATATACCCATGTTCTTCCAATATTTAGAAATGTAAAAATCCTGTAAAAATGGCGGTGTATATACATTGTAATATTCTACGACAGCGAGTCAAATTTGCCGTTATTATTTTTGTATGCATTGCATATTTGGTTCAGTTCTGATTCTTTGCAATTTCTAATTTTGTTGTTGGTTAGGGATAAGACTTTTTTTAATTCTAAAATAATATACATCCAACTAATAGACATTTAAAGAAAAATATTTTATTTGATTGCTTCACTTTTGCTGTATTTGTAATTAAGAATGCAGTATACATTTTATAGAGGGCCGGCCAACGCTTAAAAATATTAGCTACTTTTGATGGCATTTTTTGTTACAAGCATGCAGGCAATCATGCTAAATCATATCGGATAGAGTGTATACTTTGAAGGTGAGGGGTGTTGACAGTCGTGATTATTGATTTATATACTAAAATTTAGAGCTTTTTGAAAGCACAATGTGATCACCTGTGACGTTGGACGCAAGGGTAATATAAGTATAGATCGTTTTCACTCACGTGATCGGTGGCCCCATTGGGGTGGTGAAACAATACAAAATATTTGAATAAGAAAGAGCTAATTCCCATACCGTACACCAATATGGCCGCCATTTCATTGTTTTGGTACACCAATATGGCCGCCGTGATGTCAGATGAAAACGATCTATAGGTTATTTTGAGGCCACGAGGGGATATGTGATTTATTCACCGAGGGCGAACGTACTTAATTTTCACATGGACGGGGTTGACAGGAGTCACAATAGAAAAGAAATATTGAGGGGAATATTAGAGGGGAATTTTAGAGGGGAATATTAATCTATTGTTTTGCCGGGGTTATTGGATATATATATCCCCAAAAAGAACAAAGGAAACCAAGGCATGAAAATTAAAGATCGTTAATTGTATCAATTTATGATTTTTTTTGGATTTTTTTTTATAGCACGGTATGTTGTGCATTACATGGATTGGACTGTGATAGCAGCAATTTCCAGTCGTTATCCTGGAACACCATCTGCAACACCAATGTCTGTTGCTGATGGTCCAACCGGCGTGCCATATATCTTTATAACATCTCTTGATCTAACTACCAAAGACTTACAGAAAAATCCAAATGCATGTTTCGTTTACTCTTATGCTCAGACTGATTACTGTACAAAAAATAAGTATGATCCCGAAGATCCAAGATGTGGAAAATTATTTCTATCTGGAAAGGTAATAATTATAATCATATGATTAAAGTTAAGAATCTGTCACCGTGATAGCTATGCTAAAAAATATTCATCAACAACGATGGATAAAATAAACCATAGAACATATTATTGTAATTTGACGTACTTTGTTACCTTGCAAGCTTTTGAATTATGTAACAAAATGTTAATTGTTGTTATTGCTAACAATTCCTTGTTTGCCACATTGTTCACAGATGGATACAGGTAAATAATGACTAAAATAAAAACAATAAATGAAAACGACATTTTAAAAATTATCTTTGGTTTATGCATGGTCAATTTTTTATACAATATAGCGTCATATTGATCAAACCGGCTACAATTATTTAACTATATCCGTACCTGCATCACTGCATGAGGCTAATGAAACTTGACGGATATTATGATGCAGGATATTCAGTGATATAAAACAATCGGTCCACTAAATACATTGCCATTTACTGCATACAATGATCCGTCACTAACAAATACGATTTGAGGCCCATTACAGATTGTTCGTTGGGACATGTCTAATGGCTTCAAATATTTCCGAAAATATACTGCAGCTCATCGAGGTGTGACGATAAACACCATCACCTGTTGCGGTGGCAGATCATCATGGACATGGTATACCAAAGTTTTAACAAATCAAAGTAGTATACTATAAAACTTGAAGTATATATCACTATATACTAAAACTTGAAAAGGTATAACCATGTTGTATAGTATAGAGACAACTATTATACACTGAACCGCAGTTTCCCCCCACACTCAACAGACTTCAGTACAGGGAATTTCTTTACAATAATAAGAATAAAGAAACTAATTATGCGTCATTCATATAATTAATTATAGGTAGTGAAAGTTCCTTCTCACGAAATCCCTGCCGCCGAAAAAGCTCTGTTTTCCCGACACCCGGTAATGAAATTTTGGCAACTCATGCCTTTCCACTGTAAGTACAGTATAATATTATGCATGCAAATTAACTCAAGCTCACTATATCATGACCAAATTCCGCGATTCACTAATTTTTCTCGCAAACAACTCCTAAGCATTGGCTTCGCGCGTGATTTACAATACATCTATCAAGATTCGCGCGTGATTCCTGCGCGAAAGTGCGATAAACTGATGGGTAAATCGCTGGATTCAGTGTATTTCGCGGCGCAGACACCATGCAAAGCTGTTCACAGTGGCGGATTACCCAGTAGGCTGAGTAGGCTGAAGCCTACAGGCCTGGGCTTGCAAGAGGCTAAGTGCTTCCAAATAGCTAGTTAGCTCCGGCCTCATTTGCCATTCATAGAAAATTGTGATTATGGGAAGACCACGGCCCCAGAATGCTGGAAATAGCATTTCCGAGATTCTAGATTTCCAAATTTTTCAGGGGTTCTTAGACGATTCTCGCGTCCTCTGTAGCTACTTGAATATCGTTACCGAATTTGCCGATGACGGAGTGACCGGGTGCCGCCCAAATTAAATCTAGCTAGATACGGCATCGATATCAGTATTTTCATAGATCAGTGCACTATGAGGCCCGTGAATTTTATTTAGCCTACAGGCCCGGAAACTGGTAATCCGCCACTGGCTGTTCAGATGTTATTCTGCTATATGAAACTGAATTAAGCCTGCATGCATGCATGCATGCTTCCAAGCGTGCCTGATGTGGTCACGGCAGTGCCTCACAGCTTCCAAACAACAATTCTCGACAATAAGGCGCAGTATCAGGCTCCGAGGCCTAGCTCGTTTTATAACATTAGATCACTGGGATATTGCTGCGAAGACGCCTGAAAAACACAACATGAACATTGCGTTGGCATCGACCGTTCGGATTAAAAACGACCCGGCGTTTACGATCAGGAAATATAACCATCGGCGCCACGCCAGTTGCGCGCAGTAGTAAACAAATTTAATATTCAAACCTGAGGTATACTGTTTTTTAATTTTTGTTTTGAAATGTTCACGTAGTCTACTAAGTTTGTTTATATTTTTTTCTTGTAGCATTCTATTTTGCCAAGCTTAATATTACCCGTATATCTCTACTCGACTTTTTTGGAGGACGCTCCCATGTGTCACTTAAAGATTACTATGCTGCCAAAATTTAAGTCGTCGACACTGAATGGCGGTTGTCTGATAATGAATTTAATACTACAGTTTGAACATAGAACGAACTAGATGAATTATTTTTGTTATGAAAACCTATTTTCAGTATGATACAAAAGTATAGGGGTTTTAATCCGAGTTGTGATTTGTAACTAGAAGTCATAAATAACTATAGGTCAGTTGGTCGTCATGGATGCTGTTTTGCATAAAGGTGAACGTATAATATTGTAGAAACGTACTGAATATACTCAATCATTTTGTCATGTCATAAAAATAAATTGTTAAACAGTATGTCTGACTTATGTTTTCTTTTCCTTGTCTCCTGCATGTTTATATATTTCAAGTGCCTATGAAACAAAAATTCATTGAAAGAACACTTCTAAAACTCATTAATAATTCATGAATAATTCAAAAGAAATTAAGGTTTAATAATCAGTGTCTGTATAATATAGATTCCTCTTGATTTACATAAACTTTAGCTTTGATTTTCTCGACTTAGACAACGTTTTCTTAGAAAAATTACTACGCCAATGAACTTACCAAATAGATCGTTTTAGTAGTAATTTACAGAATTCGTGTCCGTTCCGTATACCCCGATACAGAACGGCCACTCATTCTGTAAATGCGCGTAACATGTTTTGCAGTTTAATTGTTTCCTTGACCTTGCCTTGCTTCGTTCTTGAGATATCAGATTGTTTGATACGCAAATTAAAAAATATTGACGTCACATGTGCATAGTGGTTATACATAAATAAAAAGTGTTGGTGTGTTTTTCCTACATGCCGACCAAGCACGTAGATTTTCTACTTTCAAGTGATATGCAAAGATATTCATATTTATAACCTTCTTCAATAAGTCATCATGAAATATCTCAACCGTGCACAAAGCAAGAAAACAAATTAAAAACTGCAAAATATGTTACTTCATCATTTTAAAGGCTCGATTGTCTACACAGGCGATTTTTGTAGCGATTTTTCTTTTTCCGACGCATGCAATTGAATGGACTGACTCGAGGACTGACTTACGAAGGTATTGAACATGAGAAAAATAGGCATGTCCAGACATGCATGTATCTACTGCGTTCAATCATGCCTATAGCTACTATCGTAAAAACAATGTTGTAATTACTGTATGTACTTGTAGTGACCTTGTATTCAGAGCTGAACAAGATTTTTGTCAAGATTGTCGATGCTAGCCATGCTGTGTTTTTACCTTAAGAAATTAGGAACTCAGAGTAAAGCCATCAAAGCACAGGAGGCTGAGCACTAACAACTCTACTCATATCCGGCACAGAAGCATGAGTCCCAAGCCCATGCAGATATGTGCATGGTCACCCATTCAAATACTAAGTCAATCAAATTGGGCTCTACTTCGGTTCTCATGGTGAGAGGCAGTGTGATAACAGCTTGACTATTAAAGCTATGGTACTATTTAAAACCTATGGTATTAAAATATGGTTATTGTAAAGTTTAGTAGGCCAATCAAATTTTAATACAGTACATCAAAAACAACTCACAAAATTTGACTAATAAAGTATTTAAATAACTTTGTTACAACAATTTGTCAAATAATAATGCAATCCAGTTGGTAGGTAAAGGGAAATCGTATGAGATAACAAGCATCTGAAGTATGACTGCTGTAATGTTTAGAAATAATGAAGTTGTGAACGAAGATCTCCAATTACTTGTTCTTCAAGAATAGACATATACTGTATATGCATGCATGTAGTAAAAGGTAGAATAAATGTTTGGCATTCATGACATACATTTTTGCATTACATTGACAACTGCAGCATACAATTTAATTACCCCATTATAAATATAAAGACTTGCCGTTTCACACTCTCCACATCAGCTTGTCACTGACATTTGACTATTATATTGTACATATGTTATTTAATAGCATAATAATTTCGCTCGTGTTCTACCACAGGTTTTGCACATTGTTGCTTGATGATCATGAAGCTAGTTTTGTTTTCTTAGAAGAAATTTCATTTCTGTTCAGCAATGCACAGCCTTGTCAGTTTACACAGGGCGATCAGACTGCTGAAGACATGTAAACATGTTGGCCATATAAATTGCCTCGTCTGAATATGAAATTGTCCAAAGACTATTTAATAGTAATACCATGATCGCCTCGGATTCTTTTGTTCTCTTAGGGAAATTTAATCGCTAAATTCCCCACGTTTATTTGTTTGAAAACTACTCATGCATACAAATTAGGGAAAATTTCTAATTTTTCCTCCAAAACGGGGAAAAATTAGAAATTTTCCCTAATTTGTATGCATGAGTAGTTTCCAAACAAATAAACGTCTCACACAACAAAATAATGACTTTATTATACATCTTTAAGTTAAGATATAGTACACAATTTTCCATCAAGAGCTTGTTGTAGAGGTTTAAACTCCGCCGAGCGAAACAAATTCTTGTTTGGATGAAGCGACTCCACAGTTTCGATTAAGACCACAGAACAGACTGTATAACACTTCATGACGGGTATTCACCTCGATCTTTCTTCCTTACTTCCACGGCAAATCTGCTCAGCCACTAGTTTATGTCCCTTATGGTTAGACAATCCAAATCTGGTACACGTCTGAATTCTTCATCCTCTGCAACAAACTCATTGAACTCCTTATTCCTCGCTTCTGCCCACTGTCTATAAACGTTTCTGCTCCACATGGTGTGTTTTTTAGTATTCAAAGGTGTTCTATTTCCTCGGACAATTCTGAACATCCCTTTTCTGTGACAAATGCAAAACGGTTCTCTGCCATGATCTCGCCTGCCTTACTCACTTTGAATCGATATCCAATGTGCCTCATATTTATACACATGTATTCATCAATTTTTGATGGCTTTATTCCCAAGCGAGTCCTTACAATTCAAATGCTATTTCCTCGGGAGGTTTGTGGAATTCCCTCGGGCTTCGCCCTCGGGAATTCCACAAACCTCCCTCGGCTTCGGGGACATTTAATCACTAATTTCCCTCATATCATGGTATGACTTATAATAATTAAGAGGCTTTCAAAAACTTATCATCCTTCCAACAGCGTCTATAGTACATCACATTTAAAAATTGACAACGATTCATACTTAAAATACTTACTAAGCTTGTATAAAAAACTTCTATTGGGCTATTCAAATTTTTATCTCTCTTCTTTCTCTCATCTCAAAAGTACTGGATAGATGCGTTTTTAACAAAATCAAAGACCACGTTTTCGAACAGATCAACACTGGTCAACATGGCTTTGTTCCTAGAACATCCTTTGTTACACAGCTCATTGAAGTCTTTGATAATATTGGTCGTCAGCTTGATCTCGGCAAGAATCGTGTTCTAGATGTCTAGGTATTGAAATATATAGCAAATTAAAGTGGAAAATTCATGTTAAAGAATTGATTAAGTCGTTCGTACAGAAACTTAATCTTCTGAAGTCCCTTTACTTTTTATCAACCAAGGCTAAGGCTGACTTTTATTTTAAAGTTATATTACCTTCAATTACATATGGATTAATAATATGGGGTTCATGCGGAAAAACCCTATTTAGCGAGCTAGAGCGTATATACATGCATGTACGGGCTGCCAAACTTATTTACGGTTTGGATTGGCAAACGCCAACAGAGGTCGTTTTTGCTCAAACAAAGTGGAAATCACTCGAGGAGTTATACTCGCAGAGGTTGTTACATCTAGTACATAACTGTTATTACGGTCACTGCCCTATTCCACTACAGTCATTATTTTTAAAATACAATTGTAATTATAATTTAAGAAGAAAACTGATTGTCTTTCTACCTAAGCCTAAAACTGATTTCTTAAAGAAATCAATTTCCTATAAAGCTGCTGTTTTATGGAACTCTTTAGACAATAACACAAGAGCCATAGAGGACATTAACAGATTTAAGCGTGTAATAAGGAAATAGTAATTATAGTTGTAATATATTTAGTAGAATAGGATAGAAAGATAAAATGTAATATTGATACTTTTATTTAGGTATTAATTTAGTTTAAATCATACATGTGAATACACGACCACATCAGCTATGCTGTAAGTTTTTATCGTGTTTAAATAAATGCCATTATTATTATTATTATTTGATAGAGTCAGCCACTGAGCCACATGCAACTTCTGAATCGACTTCGCGATTTTGGATTTGGAGATAGCATTCTAAATTGGTTCAGCTCTTAAGACCATCGCCAACAGACTACAGTACTTGGTGCAACATCATCACCACTACCAGTAACCTCCGGAGTGCCGCAACGTTCAATCCTTGGCCCGCTACTATTTTTATTGTATCAGAACAATCTTTCCAAATCTGTTTGTAATTCAAAAATCCGCGTAACTTTTACTGATGACACAAAGATTTTCAAGGAAATAAATTCAGAGTATGATGCATCTTCTATGCAGAATGATCTAGTTACGAACTTCTAAACTTGCTCCGCCAATGCTAATCTTCTTCTCAACACAGCTAAATGTAAGACACTACAACTAATTACCAGAAAACATAATAAAATCGAGTATCCTTATAAGCTGCAAGATACCATTTTGAACACCACAGACTGCGAACGTGACCTCGGCGTCTGGACCTGTTCCACACTTACCTGGTCCAAACAAGTCCTCCACCAGCGCGCCCAAGCCAACAAATTACTGGGATATATACGACGGTTCACGATAAAAATCAAGACCTTCTCTGTCCGTCGAACACTTTATTTAGCTCTCGTCCGTTCCCAACTCGCTTACGCACCGCAAGTCTGGGCTCCACAGTCTGTCGACCTTATCAAGCGCACGGAACGCGTCCAAAGACGCGCATCAAAATATATAATGGACCTACCCTTCTTCTGTGACATCAGTTATAACCATCGTCTCTTAAACGTTAAATCTACTTCCTTTATGTTATTGGCACGAATACCTTGACATGTTGTTCCTTTTCAAATCAAGTCGTAACATTATTAACGTGATCTAACTAAATCGATATCGTGTCTCTAGTCTGAACCCCTGCAATATTAAACTCCTATATATTGAAGAGCTCAACAAAGCTCAAGAAGCCTGGAGGAGAGAGATATCGTGTTGTTTTTAGCTTAATGTTTGTAATCATCTTGTGTGATTGTGGTTGTATTTGTTGTAATCTTTAGGGACCGCAGTAATTGGCGTAAGGGGGGGAGGGAATAGGTTTTCGGATCGTCGCCAAAAAAAAACCGGTTCGGATTTTGGTTTGGGCGGAGATATTTCACGGATTGGCGGATCCTGCAAATACATCGGATGGCGGATTTATCCAATATATTTGTTTGGATTGTGGATTTTGCTTGTTGTTTACTTCGGATCCTGGATCGTATTCACGTAACTTATGTTCTGGGTGAAGATGAAAGAGAAAACTATCGTCATCAGAGTCTGGGAACCAGATTGGACGACCGCTGACCGACATAACATGGCTCATGTATTCTATTCTGTCCCTCTCTGGGCTGGAGACATGTGCATTATATAGAAATCATCATTTATTATTGTGTTTTTTAACCACACCGTCTTAACTTTTACTTTACCGAACTAAGAAAATCGAGAGGTGCTGAGAACGAGAACGTATTTGCTAAAGATACCTTGGACAACCTTGTTGCTAAACTATGTTATTGTAAAATGCGACTAAAGGAACTGAATAAAAGAGCTTAAAGTAAAAATTAGGGTAGTGATTTATCGCAAGAGTTTTCGGATCGGATTCGGATTTTTGTAAAAATACTGATGGATCGCCGGATTTTCTATCAATTTTTAGCGGATCGGCGGATTTCGATACCCCTATTCACCCCTCCTCCACCCCCCCCCCCCCCCCCCCCCCCCCCCCCCCCCCCCCCCCCCCCTAAGCTGTTGCGATTGCCCTGTCAGTTGTTTGTGTCGATGTCTGTACGTATTGTTTGAGTATGGCAAATTTTAAAAAAATTTTAAAAATAGCTTTGTGACACGTGACCATGAGCCAGTCGCGCAAAGACCCTACTCCCTAGGTACGAGCCACGTTGTCTTCTGTTCTCAACATGGCGGAAGTTCGTTGTGAAGCGTAGAAGATCCCTTTCCTTTTCATGTTGCCAGCCATCGTGGTCAATTGGATGCTGTGAAATTGCTCGTTTTTAAAGGTAACGATATCAGATCTACAATCAATGATGGTGGTACTGCACTTCATCTTTATACATCAAAGAACAGACACTGAAAGAGTTCGTATCTTCTTGAACATGTCGCTGCAGGTTTGTGACAAATAGAGACGGTTTCTTGCCTCCTCATGTTGCCAGTTGTGAAGTTGCTTCTTAAATTAAAGGTACAGCAGAACAATTATTTAGTACTGTATTTTACTGAACATGCCGCTGAAATATAAAAATATTATTTTGATTATGAAAGTGAAAGTTTAAAGAAAATTGTTATTAATAGCTAGGCTGTTGCGGTATTGAAAAAATACCGATATCGGTTATCGAAAGAAAAAACCCGATAATATCGATATATCGATATTTTTCCGCGATGGAAATTAACTATATTTTAAGCCTAATTTTCACCAGACGCCAGGATATCATAAGAATAACGTTTTACAAAAGAAAAAGCACCTTTTTCGAAGTGTGAATCGAGCTTTAATGTAACAAATGATATATGTACAATGATATATATATAATATATTTACAAGTTTTCTGCCAGAAACACGAGCATGTTTGCTTGGTCTGGCTTTAGCTGGGCTCTCTGCGAAGTTATAATTTGACCGACTTTACTGAATAGTCTCTCAGACGGAGCTTTCCGTGCTAGCTGACTAAGCAAAGGAAAGTCGCGAACAGGACTTTTCCACCACACCAAAGGGTCGTCATCGCCATCAATTGTTTGAATTTTTATGTATTTATCCATCTCCTTCCGCAATCGATCGCGCGGCGACTGTGATGGCGATGATATCTGCGACGACTTCCGCATGGTGGTCAGGGAGCCAAGCGTCTTCTTGACTTTCTAACGTTTCTGTGGTGGTGGTTGACATGGCTCGTCTTCAGGAACGTCACTTGAAGCGAACACAGCTTCTTTTAAAAGAGGTTTCTCTCTGACGAAGGGCCTTCGCTCGAAACATTAGATTCCTACGTTCTCTGTTTTCTAAAAATTTCTAAAGACTGTGATGGGTCTATCCTCGACACTGTCGAGTCGACAGCCCGTGAAATGTGCGCTTTGGGAATTGAAACGCATTAGGTATTCAGGATGAGTCATAGTTTGACAATAGGTGGTGTGATTTGCTGCAAAGAGAGTCCCGAAACTTCCGCAACAGAAGTTCAACAAAAAATCAAGCGTCAAAACAGTGATAATCGGTTTTCGCGCATCTAATACCGATAATATCGTAGATTTCGATATTTTCGGTAACATTTCGATATTTTCGGTATATCGATATTTTCAAATTTAAAATACCGAATAACTGATATTTGAAAAAACCCGATAATTATCGATATATCGATATACCGCAACAGCCTATTAATAACCTTGCCCAATCAATAGAAGGGAAGTAGCAAAAACTGACAAACGTTGGGGTGCGGGCAAAGGGTGGAGATTTGACAAAAAATTGAAAATTTGAGTAAAATGCGCGAGGGTGGGGAATTGTTTTTTAATCAAATGTTTAAAAAAGAATGCACCTGGGGACAGATTCAAGCAAGAGATTGTAGACTGCACCAAGTCAAATGACGAAAGACACAAGTCACATCATACATATATTTAATATTCCTGTGCATGATCACCTTTAATTGAGTAAGCAATTGAAAAAAATTCCTTTCCAAAGGCTGAATGTTTTTGACCAGAATTAGTTATGTATGAGTCAATTCCAACTGCGATCATCCCCCCCGGGCAAACCCCTGGGATTTTGACTTTTCCGAAAAAAATTTGGTCAAATTCCCCACTATGCAGACCAAAATCACAGTCAAATGCCCCACCGTCTGGGACTGTCAAGGCTCTATTAAAAGATGAAATATTTCATTCATAGACAACAAAAAATTCACTACCATAACTTTCAATGTTCTTCTTCGCATTCCAGACTTTAAAAAATGGCAAAAAAAAATTGGAATATATTGACAGAAATTTAAGAGATGGCTAGAACGAGGAGATTTTTTAACGTGCAACCGCTGACCAACTTTTTTCAATAGTCAAATGCCCGACCAAGTGGGATTGGTCTGCGTCAAATTCCCACCTATATGGAACTCACCTTGGGTCAAATGCCTGGGGTTTGCCTTGGGGGGGGGTTTGGCTGGGGGGGGGGTTGGGTGGTGGGGGGGGTGAGGGGGTGGGATGATTGCAGTTGGATTTGACTCGTACATTAAAAGCAAAGATATACTGTATTTTGATTTCGCTCACCTTTGTTAATCTGCTCTTGAAGGACAAACAAAGGTAAGGAGACTACGAACTGACCATGAGGAGATCCGTTCTTAAACACTCGACCCGTCTTTTGCAATCAATCAACACCGTGCGTGTAAGTCAAATGTCTCGACCCACAGGAACAATTCATGGTCAAATGCGTGACTGTGGGGATAGTTTTCACTGTCAAATCTCCACCCCTTGCCTGCACCCTCCCCCCACAGGATTTACATTGATAGGTGCATTAAGCCAATCAACATTTGTCTGCCACATCATAGTTACTGCTGTTTTCAAGTGACTGCGCCGCGCGCCGAATTTTGATCGTTGTTTGCATTGTCTCAACTCCTACTTGACACGGCCTAAAGTACGAGTTCACATGGGGTCAAGTACAAGTTCAGTTTAGTCAAGGTTATTTAAAATGCTTGTCGACAATAGCTCTTTTACTGTAAAATCAATGGACAAAGCTTTTCCACTAGTAATATCTCCTTCCGCGTTTGCTAAGTTTCATAATTATTATCTCAGAACTTGCTGTCTGGCCGTCCGGCGTTAAATGTTATTAGTGTTCAATTTCAGTTCGTTGGGATAAGTGAAATGTTGATTCGCCCACTAAAAATAAACTTGACTAAACTGAACTTGTACTTGACCCCGTGTGAACTCGTACTTTGGGCGGTGTCAAGTAACGTTCGGGTTTACAGAGGATTTCACATAACTTTTGCCGATTGTGTTCTGAAGTTCGTTCGTTATTTCCGAGGTTGGCAATGAACTTCAGAAATTCATTACGTAGTAGCCAATCAAGTTGTGAACTTTGAAACGAGGTTGCGAACTTGCAAGACTGCGAAGTTCGTTGAACTTCATCATTTCGAAGTTCCCTGTTGCACGTACGTGGCGTATTACTAAAAAAAACTATTACTTAAAGAAAACTAAAATATGGAAATTAAATTTCGGTGTATGTTTCTGCAAATTTGCGTAGCCAACCTTTCAGCTGCCTAAAGCATAGTTCGCATGTGTTAAATTGTGGGTGATATGGTGGTTTGTATACCAAGCTAACTCCGCGTCTGGTAAGCATGTCTTGCAAGACAGGTTCGATATGTCTAGCATGATGAAATCCACAGTTATCCATTATGACTGTGTCACCAATGTTCAAGAGGCTATTTCCAAAATAGTCTTTTTTTTTCTATAGCTTCGGTGAAAAAATTAAGGAGTTCAAGTCCATTAGAAGGTCCAGGTAGCAAATTGACATGTCCAACGCCGTCCGTGTTGTGCAAAAGATTAACTGTAAATGTAGCATTGCTTGCGTACCGCTGAACTTCGATTGGTGACATCCCTCTTGCTGCATGACCGTAATTCCTGTTTCCAGTGGTCTTTATTACGTAAACACTCATTAGATATTCAGTAAGTGTTCTTTCATTTTCTTGTGTCTGTGACTCGTGCGAAATAATGCTAAGCTTTTTATAAGAATACCCCAAATCTTGAGTCGAGCTACGGCTAATCGATTAAAGTGACGGCAAATTTTCAGGCAAACATACGTTGTCCTCAACCAATTTGTTTTGAATCTCAAGACCATAAATGCTATGTCTCACTTTCTTGCAGTGTTCGATGTACTGATTTACGTCGTCTGTTCTCGCTAACCGCGTTTTATTTCCTCCAGTTTTCGCATGGCAATGTCCGTTATGCAAAAAGTTGTCAACAATATTTGAAACCGTCTGTTGACTGAGTTTTATCTCTTTTCCGATTTCTTTTTGCACTCTTCCTTGTAACCACTTCTCTACAATTATTTCCCTCACCGAGTATGGAATTGCTTTCCCTTGTCGTGTATAATAATTCATCTGATTCATCATTCCTAATTACTAACGATCCGCCGCCGTACAACAAACTTTGAACTCCTCAAATTTTGAACTCCTCAAATTTCGATCTTCGCAAGTTCGCAACTTCGTTTCGAAGTTACTTCGTTTCGAAGTTCGCAACTTCATTTCGAAGTTCGCAACTTCATTTCGAAGTTCGCAACTTGATTGGCTACCGTAATGAATTTCCGAAGTTCGTCGCCAACTTCGGAAATAACGAACGAACTTCGGAACACAATCGGCAAAAGTTATGTGAAATCCTCTGTAATTAATGCAGTCCTTCGTCGTCACGTGTTGTAAGTCCTTTGTTCGTTGTGTAGTCCTTCGTCGTCACGTGTCCATAGAATTTCCTTTCTTCAACCAATTGCCTTCCTCCAACATGAACATAATAACATGACCATAATAACATGACCATTGCATAATCTTGAAAGACAATGGAGCTTCCAAACCATCCCCCTCCACTAACTATTGCCACATGGACTTATTGAATGTATTTTTTGAATGATTGTCCACAGACTGTTTTCCTTCCTCCAAAGCCAACCACACAAAAGACTTGCAGTCTGTTAACTGACTAAGGAGCACCGTGCATGCTACATAAGATAGTCGACTACTGTTGTATATAAGACAACGCTAGCTGAATGTCTTGTGTAACTCCTTATGGTGCTAGAGTAGTTTCTCAAAACAAAGCTGGATCAGGATACCTTATTACCTTTTCATCATGTATGCTATGGTTTACAATTATGATTTAAGTCTGACCAGTGAAGTTTTTAATAGGAATATATTTGCCATCTTTAGTTTCAGAAGTGAATCAGTGATGTCACAATGCTCCTTGGAGACTCGAGGCGCTTGCCACGTGCTGTTTTGCAGACTATGTACTTTTATCTTTCGTTGTTTATTTAATACCTGCTGTACATCAACAGAACTACGCTTAAAGTGCAAACTCTTTTGTAAGTTTGTTTAAGTTTGAAAAGCGACTTTTCCCAATTTAATAGTTAGTTATATTTACAGCAGTTAGCGGCTTTATTTAATGAGAGATTACACTTGACAGTATTGGCATGAGGTCACAAACACGTAACCAAGCAAAGACATAACAGGTGGATGTTTATGTTGTTTATATTTTGAATAAAAAATAGAAGACAAGTATTAAAGTTGAGGAATATGTAAATTTAAGAACTCAATATTTGAAGAAATGCCAAATTAGATTACAGGTACATACAGTATTTATTAAATGCATGCACGCTATTAAAGGCGTGTCATAAATATATTTGTCAACATATTAACTATGGTCAACATTTTGCCATCTATTGCCACTATAATTGTTAAATATAGCAAATTGGCCTTTTTCTCTGGCCAGACCAATTTGAGACACATATTTTATCTTAGGGTCTGTTGGCAGGTCAATATTTCAGTTGTGAAAAGAATGAAAATAGAAAGTCAGTCCTTTTTATAAACATTTAAGATAACTGGCTAGATTATATGGATTAAACCGTTAATTCAACTTGGTAAGGTTGTGAAACTGGAAACCCAAGTATTTTTTTGGCTTAGTATTATTTTTCTTTCTTGTATAGTCTGGAACAGGATCCCATGATTTTTGGGTCATGGTTTCAAATCTTCAATGAGTGCACTTCTGAATTCCAGCTGGACTTATAACTGGGTGGACTTACCTAAGTAGGGGGCTGGGGGCTTATCACTGGGAGCTTATCACTGGGGGCTTATCACTGGGTGGGCTTATAACTGGGGGACTTATTACTGGGTTGGCTTATAACTGGGAGCTATAGGCTTAATTATAACTGGGTAGTCTTATAACTGGTGGGCTTATTACTTGGTGGGCTTATTATGGTACTTGGTGGGCTTATTACTTGGTGGGGTTATAACTGGGTGGGCTTGTAACTGGAGGGGTTATCACTGGGTGGGCTTATACTGTATTTTCTGGATGATTACCCACATGGTCTATTTTGCATACATTCCTAAAAAATACACTTGATTTGCATTGATGTTAGTATTGTGCTTTTTAGAACTATGGGATAGCAGGAATGGTAATATTGCTACTCTTGCATGCTCAATAATTGTGTAATATTTGCAACTGTGTGATTATCAATTTGCAACTTTATATAAGCCTTAATCGGGCCTTTTTATTAACGATTATTTTAATTTAAAAAGAGAAGTTACCCACTTCTTCACATATTACTGGGAAAATTCCTTGTCCAAATCCTTTTTCAAACAAGAAATATACTGATATTCACTCCAAAATAGAAAAAAAATAATTGCTCCACCATCTTGGATTTGTATCCTTCTGGGAACATGGTTGGCACCAAGTGCAATTTGTGAGAAACCTTTGTCTTACAAATTAATTTTTCAGTATAAGTCTAGCTGTAAAGGTTGCATGAAGCCAAACTATGTGTATAATCTGCATTGCTATAACAAATAGATTTTCAACGCAGCCAAATATATCGAACATCCAGACAACCTCCAGTCTTTGATAGTACAATAGACCGGTACCGTTGTTATAATTTTTTAATTATCCCACGCAATCGCGCTTCGACAAAGCAGAATTTAATAACTAATTTTAATAATTTAAGATTTAATAACTATTGATTACTAGCACTGTAGATTTATGTATTCCGTGTGTGTGATTTGTAAATCATAAATCCTTGGTGAATTTTCATGTATATAATTAACCGATGATGTAATCTACAACGTTGCTTACTCCGAGAGTAAGTTAATCTCGATCCCTCAAAGTTGGTCAAGCAAAAAACAAGCGAATCGCAATTATGATCGTTGGTCAAGATCATAATCCGCGTAAGACATACCTGAAACGACTCTTTATTATTAGGGCTGTCTTTTGATGATGATCAACTAAACATCATTGGAGTTCAGGTTGACTTCGTCGACGTCGACGTCAATTCCAATGGTACTTAGTTATTTATAAGTTTAAGAATAGACATGCATTAAATTTGAACCCCGTTGGTGTTTTAGTAGCGTAATAGTAGATAAAAGAAAGTAACTGCAGTTGGAGGGAATTTGAATAAAAAGCTTCCGGTTATGTTGCGTATAAAATAGCAATGCGGCGACGTTAATGAAGTAAAATAACGAATACCTACCGTAGAATTCCAAAAGTAACGGCCCCCGTCACTTTCGGATTTAGCAGCCCTTGGGGGCCACTACTTTCGGATGGTTGAAATACGTTAGGAAGAAATATCAAAAGTCTCCGTTCATTTAACTACACCATCGGTCAATCTTATGATATAGAGGACGTAATGTTTTACGACAGCAGCGATGATGACCTTGACATGATTGTCTGCGGCGATGGTGGCAACTTATAAAGAGAGAACATGTAAATATTGAAAAATTTAAGACGAACACGTCCTTTCATCGAACAGAAATGTCGATAATCAAAAAAACTTATTACTAGCTTTAAGTTGATTAAGTTTTAATACGAACATTTGTTGGATAAACATGTATTTAAAACATTAAAAAAAATGCGCCACATAACCACATTCGAAGCGGCAGCTACTTTCGGGGGGCCGCTACTTTTGGAAAATTTTAGAAGTGTCACAAATTCAACGTTACTTTCGGGGGGGGGGGGGGGGGCATTGGATGTGAAGTGAACACTTTATCATGGACGAAGTTGAAATGGAACAAACTGCGCAGTTAGTAATGCGAAGTAACAGACAACAAAGGACCAAACACATTTTGCAGCGAATCCCACGCGTTCCATCGCCACCAAATCAGCATATTCAAGCCAACAAGATATTGTTACCGAGAACAATTCTATGCCTTGTCAAAACCAGTTTCTTTGGTGCCAAAAGCCCGGTGGTCCAAAGTTGAGATTGATGACATCTATAATATCGTAAAAAGGATGCGAAGATCGATTAACGCCTATACCAATTAGAGGGCTTGTTCGTGATTTTGCGGAACAAAATATATATTTCATGACATTCACTATTACCTTTTAAGGCTACAGTGTTGGTTTATAGATGTCCATTACCTCACAATTCTTTTGGAAGAATCAGCTCAGCAACGGTTCAAACCATGCAGCAAGCCGAGCAGCATCCAAGCCGATCAGCGTCGAGCATCCAGGTTGGTTGCAAGAAGAGGATTGCTCAATGAGCAATCTTATTCTTTTGACCAGCCTGGTCAGTTTCGAACGAAGTCCTGAATCTTAAACTTCTCCCGGTTTTTGAAAGTGATGTGAATCGAATCAAAGATATCCTAATCGAGAAGGATTTGAGAATGTTTTTGCCGAACCCCATGCATTATTAACAACACACGTCATCTATTAATGGTGAAGACGAAGTAAGGCAATTTCGCAGGAGATTCTATGGTCTCAGAGTCTCTGTAAGAGCATTAAAGAACAGAAACGGCGGTGCCTATCAGATGTATCCAGTTTGAGGCGATCCTGCATGGCAATAAGATGGCCGCTGAGGAGTTAAATTGTGTTTCAGTTGAAGAGGCCCACGAAGTTGCACGTTTTCGTCAAGCTGTTAATATTGTAACACATTTGGAGCTCCAATCGCCGTACTTAATCCTTAGTGATTCAGTACCACAACTGGAGATCCAAATCCCAAGAAGATGAGAAGATGCGGCGCAGCGAGAACACCCTGGCAAAGGGTGGAGATAGCCTCCTCCGCAGGCAACTCTGTGGCCTCGGCGCGCGGGGAGTTCTAGGACGAGGGCAGTGGCGAGGGAAGCTTAAACTTGCACTTACCCGACTGCCGTACCCAGCTTGAGCCTGCGGGTTCTGATTTTACATGCCTGCGGAGAAATATTCCAATATATTTGGAAACGTTTTTCGCTAGTTGAAAACACTGAGTGTGCATTTATTTATTCAAGTGCAACTTGTAAATCGTAAAAGCCTTTGTGAATTTTTCTGTATCTTTTTAACCGATGATGTAATCTACAACGATGCTTAATATTCTCAATCCCTCGAAGTTGGTCAAGCAAAAAAAAAAGCGATTCGCGATTATGATTGTTGATTAAGATTGAGAAGGTATTACCTGCTCTGTCTTGCCCAATAATCATAATCCGTAATACATACATTAAAAAACACCAAGCACCATTGGAATGGAAGTTGACGTCGTGGAGCTACCTTGGAAGAGAAAAGAAGTAAAGCAATTTGTCATGGACGAAGTTGAAGTGAAAGAGTAAGTTTTGGAAGAAATTGCACATAGTAATGCGAAAGAAAACCAATGGACAGACAACAAAGAGCCAAAGACAACTGGCGCCGAATGCAACGCCTTCCATCGCCACCATGCAATCAGCATTTTCAAGCCAAGAAGATAATGTTGCGGAGAACAATTATATGGCCTTAGAAAACGACTTCTGAAATGCTCCGTCAAAACCTTCGGCTGTTCAAAGTTGAGATGGATGACATCAAATCTCGTAAAAAGGATGCGAAGATCAGTAAACGCCTACCGATTAGAGGGTTTGTTTACGATTTTGTGGGACAAAATATATTTCATGACACTCACTATTACTTTGGTTACAGTGTTCGTTTATATAGTTGTCTACGACCTCACAATCCTTTTGGAAGAACCGACTCAACCACGGTTTAAACCAGCATTCAAGCCAAGCAGCAGCGTCGAGGGTATATAACTTGAGCAATCCTATCCTCCGCGGACTAACCTGGACTGCTTTTTGTCCTGGTTAACAGTCGTGGCCAGATTGAGAGGTTTTGCGGGCGAGACAGTTTCAAACGAATCTCCGAATTTTGAACTCCCGATTCGAAGAATGTTTTCGCCGAACCGTGCATTGTCAACGACATATCATCTAAATTCTTTGGTCTCTGTAAGAGCATTCAAGAAAAGCAACGTCCGGTACCGATTGTTGCAGTTTGATGCGACTCTTTGTATCATCAAGGTCATAATATTGTTTAACATCAGATCTCCAGTTGTACTTAATCTTCATGTTTGCAGAAGTCAGTACTGTGCCACAGTTAACTTCCTGTGACATAGTAATGACTTCTGAGAAGTTAATTTGCGATTTGGTTTAAAATAAGCCAAATCGCAGCATTATACAATTAAACTCTTTATAAGTCATCACTGTGCCACAGGGAATTGCCCAAGGGAGGCTTTCCTTGATGCGAGTCTGCCTACATCGTTCTGTCAGTTGCTCCGCTCATGTGATCAGGGTCTTAGCCAGGATCTGGAACTTGGGTGTCCAAATTGCCAATCTGGCAGTGTACTTCCCGGCAAAGCTGCAACCCCCCCCCCCCCCCCAAGGGGTATTCTAAGGGCTAAAAATTTTAAATTTGGGAAGTAACCATAATGCTCACTGTCAATGTCATCAGATTCGACTGAACAAAAGAAATCTGACAACTTTCTTTGTTCAGTTTGTTGATTTTTTCGACTCATAATTCTCCATTATTCATGACACGCGGCATCGAGGCACAAGTTTTGTTTATATCTGGTGCAGACTCCTAGAAACTAGAGGGGGTGCCTGCTATTGTTAAATGATGTGCGTGCACCCCCTAGCATTATCCGACGATTCGAGTGATGGGCGATGCATTCTAGGCTCACGATTTCAGCCGTTGGGTCAGGGATCGCGGGCGCATCGAGACGCAACGGCTGGAATCTGAGCCGAGATGCATTCCTGTGCAGTGTGGTTGTGAATGTCAAAATACATGTTTTGTGCACGATAATTGTTTCGCTGATGGCCGATTAGTGCCACCAAAAATACTAGAATAATGAAAGGTGCCCTTTAGATTCTTTACTGGCTGTCCAAAAGGTGTCAATATAGTAAACAGCCGTCCAAAAGCCGTCTTTTTCAACTGGCCGTCTTAAATCTAAACAACAATCGAAATATAGTAAGGTTAGATATGTAGTGCCGAAACAGAGAACGTAGGAATCTAACGTTTCGAGCGAAGGCCCTTCGTCAGAGAGAAACGTAAAGAGAGTAAACAAACAATGAGCTTATATACGAAAGGTAATCATGTGACCAAAAATAAGCCATTCAGATAAAAATAACAATAACAAATTGATAATGAGATGTGAAAAATTAGCCAATCAAAGCAAAAGTAACAATAACAAATAGGCTGAACGTGATCAAACAGCCCCGTCGAGGCGGTTTTCTTCAATTAACGAGTAATCTTGTGAACAAACCAGGTTTATTTACCAGAATAATCAACGAGTGCAGATAATTATTGCGTAACCAGCGACTCCAACTTGTAATTATACTCTACTATCAAGATTGGTGTAGTTCCAGGAGCGACAGTCAATGCAGTGAGCGATGTTACAGCGTGTTCGTCAGTTATCTGAAACTGGTTATGATCGATTTGCACAACAAGCATTAAAGTGCCTTTGACATGCAGGAAAATTAAGTTTGCCTTATTTGAAAGAACACTTTAAATGACAATATAACATATTTTACAGATTTTCGTTTTCTTGCTTCGTATATAATGTTTTGCGATAATTCATTATGCAAAGAGTGACGAAAAGTTATCTTATACGTTGAATTGGCTGAAATATCTCAAAAACGAAGCAAGGAAACCAAAAGTATTCTTTTAAGTAAGACAACTTAACTTAATTTTCGTTTCATAGACACTTAAAAGATGACGATGAATTGTTTCAACAGAACATTCTCAAAAGAGCATTTCACAGCGAGAGAGAACACGTCTCTCTTGCTGTGAGTGCCTCCAGCATGGTGAAGAAGTGTGGACATGAGTGACGATCGACTGTGGTCACTTCTGGTTGCTAGATTTCACTCGAAACGTGTACAGGCTTGGATAAGTGCGGGTATGTATATAGATATTTGTTGTTTAACTTTCTGTTTTTTTCTGCTCAGTGCACCTGCTTTATGGCCTGGTTCCGATGCATGTGATAGCCACACAGAAACGTTTCTCTCAGTCTTCGCCTTCGAAAACTAGCCTCGACCTGTGAGTTTGGAGACGTTGATCGTGAAATCAAAACACAGATAATTCAAAGCCTGCACATCCACTCGTCTTCGACGAAAAACACTTCGAGATTCATCGCTAACCTTTACTACACTCCTGACGGAAGGCCGCTCTATCGAAATAAGTGAAAAGCAAGCGAAAGGAATCGAAAAATCTCTCGCGGTCGTCGATCTTCGCACAAAACCTGTCTTCCGAGTGAAATTGACAACAGTCTGAACGCCATTCGACCGAAACAACGGTATTCTCAACGAGACACTGAACCGTAAATGCTACTATTGCGGATTTGATTATCCCCACAAGAACAATCGATGCCCATGCAGCTCAAGTTCCAGCTCAGAGCTCATGAGACAAAAGAAAAAGTCGCTTCGCGCGAAAAAAGTCGCCTAGTGGAAAACCGGCTTTACAATCCTTACATATTTTTTTAAGTTTGCAAACGCCATGTATAAGCACGGGTCAATGTTCGATAGAAGAAACCTCTCGCTTCCACACAGTACACCAAGTTTCAGGGTCAAAATAAAAAATTGATCAATCACAAATTGTTTTATTTCTACCAAATATGAAAATGATACTTACCTATGTCACATGCAGTAAAATCTCACGGTGTTGGCAATGTTTTAACACACAATGCGCCGACTATACTTCCAAAAACTCGTATTATAATAAATCGAATAAAGAAATGAATCTGTTTAGAAATTACAATTATTTTGTTTCAACAGTCCGGAAATTTAAGGAATACAATGACACGGTTAAAGAGAATCGCCGTATGTCAAAACAACACGTCTTGTTTATATTTCGTAAAAAAATTGAAAGGTTAAACCGCTAGAAGTCAAGCATTGATAAGGGTCGAGTTTCAGCCATGATATCCCAAAATGATCATCTCCGATTTTAACAAGAATTTTAACAAACAAGAGTGAAGTCTTCCAATTTGCCATAATGGTGTTCTTAACATCAGCGATGACATTTTAATCTTTGGTTGTACACAGTCTGCCCGCGACACAGCTCTTAGGAATGTTTTGCACGATTGCGACAGGTTGGTCTCGCCCTCAACGAGTCAAAATGCGCCTAGAACAAGCATACCCTCGAATTCTTTAGAAGATAACCGCCATAGTCGACGCCCCTCGTCCATCTAATGTCAGCGGAGTTCGCAGCCTACTGAGAATGGCGAACTATTGTTCAAAATTCATTTTCAACTATGCAACCGCGTAACAGACCTCTACGTCAAATCACAACGTACGAGAATGCCTGGAAAGCATTGACAACAGATTTAACTTCGGCCCAGTCATGGCATATGTTGACACAAACAAACAAACAAACAAACAAACAAACAAACAAACAAACAAACAAACAAACAAACAAACAAACAAACAAACAAACAAACAAACAAAGATACAGCCAAACTGAACGAGAAGCACTCGCCATATGGGCAATGGAAAGATTCCATATCTACCTCTACGGTGCAGAATTCGTGTTATACACTGACCAGAATTAATCTGCAACAATCCTAACTCCAAAGTTGCCACCTAACCACCAAAGTTGCCCTTAACAGAACGATCCGTAACAAACTCCACAACACCCAAACCAATCAACAAGCATGCAGTGGCAAGGCAGAACGACCAGGAATCCAGACGAAAATGAAAACGTATGCTGACCAGGCCAGACCAGATCAATGTCGGTGATTTATTCATCTGCAAGCAACAAAAGAAGCATAAATTTTCAACTAAATTTAACCCCGAGTCCATACAAGGTAATTAAAGTCAAAGGCTCTACCATCACAGCTCAAAGATATTCGCATCAAATAACCAGCAACATTTCCTACTTCAAACCCATAAACCACGACGATGAAAAAGCCCAATCTTGTGATGATCAAGTCTGGGACGACGAGGAAGATGAGATGAAGAAAATTGACAGGATAAACAAAATGAAGAAAGAAGATTCCGATAAGAAACAGACAGCAGACAAACGTTTATCCTGATCCAAACTCTTCATTTGTTTCTTAAGTACAGTACAAAGCAAGTTTATGACTACCATAGATACATGTTAACACAGAAAAAAGAAAAAACAACAAAAAAAAACACACATTGAGTTCTGTTAACTACTGAAAATAGGATGCATAACATGTAAATGACGTAATCACGGACACAGGAGAGTGAATATCATTGATTGATAGTGTGACTAAATAAAGATATTATAGACAACTTCGGACCAGGGCATGGGTACGAGGTTGCAAAAACGTTTCAATCCTACCGTAATCCAGTGATGCATGTAGACCTGCTTAAAGGTGAGCTTTAGTCCGTTTTGCGCATGTCCATAGGATTATTTACGTTTTGATTTGAGTCCTTATAATTTTGATAAATAGCATTTGATTATACAGTCGTGGATGAATCAGTTCAAAGACTTATCACAGATTTTCCGGTTTCCAGCAGCGTAAAATTCAAGTAACACAACGGCATCTTGCTTTCTTCTTTAAATTAAATCCCCCATCTCCGCGAAAAGTTTCAAATAAACGTACCTTAACTGTGGCTAATGATTTTAATAATACTCCCTGAGGCCAGGCGAAGCCCGGTGAGGGTGGGCGCCGACTTGAACAAATATAACAATTCTTGGGGGTCACACACCCGGCCCACATCCGTAGCTCCAGTCCTTACAGGTCTCTTCCCCTTTAACGTTCATTGGTTGACCTTCAGGCCCCCAAAGGACCCATTCTATAATAAATATATCTGACTGCTACGCTGTATGTTTGTTTCTTGTAAATGTCGTTATGTAATCACAGTGTTTATTTGATAAACATACTCTTAAGGTGAGGTAATACGGGCAACATTTTTGTTCACAGTAAGTTGAAAGTGTTGTTGCACGTATTACCACCATGCACCTTAAACATTGACAATGATTTTTTTGCAAGTTGAAAAAAATTGTTGAAAAAAGAACACTTCAGTTCCACTTGCTGCAACATGCTGATTCCACTTGCAACAAAATCAATGCTGCGTGATGTTTAAGATGGGTGGTAATACGTGCAACAACGCTATTCAACTTGCAACGCAACAATGTTGCAGCAATTTGTTGTTCATATTACTTCACCTTTACATATGTAAACTCGTATTTATATATTTAATACATGTTCATATTTTAATGTTTGTATAAGTCTTTTACGCCATTTAACGGAAATAATGCTTACAGGTTCGAATAACATTTGTTTCACTGGAACAATTTTGTATATGGTTTGTCTAAACAGTATATTTTTCAGATTATAACTTGGATTCGGGGATTAAGCATCTGAGTTTACCTGCGCATCCTAATCAATTCTGATTTGAAAAAGAAAAGTCGGAAGAAAATTGTCCGCTATATTATTAAAGTTCTCGTAAAATTAAGGTTTAATTTCACTCGTGTTTTCAAAATCTTACAAATTACCCTAGTCGCTTCGCGACTCGGGCAATTTTGTAAAATTTTGAAAACACTCGTGAAATTAAACCCTAATTTTCCTTTTTTATGCGATTACCTATACAAATTAGCCTCCTTTTGACGAGCAAAATCGTCTGGCGTTACACAGAGTAAAATAATATATCATTAGACAGAGTAAAATAGTATTTAACAGGCAGCAATAAGATGGAAAAAAACGCTATGAACCAACAAGGCTTGGATCAAGCTAGCCTGTCTGCCCCTCACCTCGACCCCTTGTTCCCACCTAGTTGTATATCTTTGCTATTATCAAAGCCTTTCTTTGGGAGAAAGTGAAAGAGCAAACTCGATCTTCGCCCCAAGTTTGGGGCGAGTCAGCCAGGTTTTGAACTGGTCAAACAAGTTCTAGTTTATGAGCACCCGAAGCAGGAAAATAGCAAGTAACGCGTTAGAGCCTGGACCCAAAATAGTATCTTGGCAACCGTTACGTTCACGCATGTTGAAAAAATGTTGAGTTTGTCGCATTGGCAGTAACCTGAATGTCAGGCCTTTATTTGTTCTCGCCTTCCGGTAAACCAGTGGCGTAACTCCTATAGGCGCTGCCCGGCAAAAGCCGGGACAGGGGGCCCCTGAGCCAGGATGTCGGATGTCGTTATGAGGATTCTGACATTCCGTCATTTTCACATATTTATTGGGAAATCATCAGTCGTCGTTGAACTGGATTAGCTTTCCATCGTTTAAATATTGGTACGACGTTTCAAACAGTTTCTTCAAAAACTCTAGTAATTCATGAGGAAAAACACAAAGGAAAATAATGACCGTAACGTGTCTCTATATGTGATAGAGACACGCTCGCTATTTTCGATGAAATTTTTCTTCCATTTTGCGGCTCAGAAAACTTCAATTTTCAAAATTGATTTCTATGAGCTTATTATATGGATAGTTTTTGAAGCCATTTAAAACATTCGCAGTACGTGTTTTAAATAGTACGTAGAAAATGTACGTTGCAACAGGTTAATAAAGGTACGAAAATGGATTTCTATTCTGCTGCTTGTCCCAGGCCTTTTGCGCACGGTCAAATTACCATTTTTGCCCATATCCAGTCCATCGTGAAGTTTTCTCTGTCAAACGGCGGGATATAAACTATAAAGTTGAAGTGTATTGTCGAAAGACCTGTATTATCACAGGTATCCAAATCATAAAAACAAAATGTTTTATTTTTGCTTTTAATGCAGCAGTGTAAGAGCCAGGTTAGTTTCTTTGTAAATAAATCTGTGTTTATATTGTAAAGTGAGTTTTCAACGATGTATTACGGTATTTTGATTACGGTATTTTCGTCAGACTATATTCTTGATAAATATTCGTATACAGTAAAAACCCGCGTATAAGAACCACCATTTTTCGAGTTAGCCTAAAAAGGTTCTTATATAAGTGGTATTTACTGGGTTTTAGGCTATTTAGGTTCTTATTTTTTTCGAGGTAAGGGTGCTTGCTGTTGGTCCAATAACAAGCTCAAAATGGCTGTGGCCCCTTGCTTTTGTACAATAAACACTTTAATTATAACTAATATGACCACATAATCAAAAAGAACCCGCCTCTGATTATATCCAGGTCGTTTATGTAATATTTAAAACACGCGTAGCGCGAGTGTTTTAGATCTGATAAAACGCGACTACGAGTGTTTTGAATAGCTTCAAAAACGCCGACAATAGATTTGCTAATTAGGATGACATTTTATATAAAATTTCACGTTCATTAGTATTCTTTATTATATAAAATAGGGTGTTTTATTGATTTTTCCGTCAATAATAAAAGTGATAATCTCACATGTGCGATTATTTATGATAATCGCACATGTGACGATTATCGCTGAATCAGCATTATAGTTTAATGCAATTTTTGCAAGGCAAATTTTTTTATATAATAAACAGAACAATACATGGATGCTTGGAAATATGAAATTTATTTCTCGTGTTGACCAGGATATGTCACTCGTTCGCTTCGCTCACTCGTGAGATATCCTGGTCAACACTCGAAATAAATTTCATATTTCCGCACATCCACCATGTATTATTCTCTATTTATACAAAATTTCACGTTAGTTAATATTCATAGTAGTTTTATCAGGTATAAAAGACTTGCACATGATCAAATACGTGCATATTAGTGGACAATTTGGTTTTATGAATATTAATGAGTTTTTGAAGTAACAAACTAAAAACAACAAAACTAGAATGTTTATAAAACAATGGAACCGCCTGACAGTTGCACAGTCATACTGTAACAACCAATTTTTGTCCATTTATTTTCAGTTATTCCAACTGAAGTTTTTCAAATAAGAACCTGTTATAATTTTTAGGCTAAAAAGGTTCTTATAAAATGGGGGTCTAAAAGGCAAATTTTAGCCTAAAGGTTCTTAATTCATAGGTTCTTATACGTGGGTTTTTACTGTAATGCAACAAACGTTTGATATAATGATGTATTTCCCCTTGTTATACCGATTAATTTTTTTGGAAATTTCCTCGCAGAAATCGCCGAAAATGTAATTCTGGGGTATGTGAACTTCAATTCGGGGGGCTTCGCGCCCTAGGTCCCCGGGGCCGGGGGCCTTTTTCAGTTTGGGCCAGGGGCACCCTAACCCAAAGTTACGCCACTGCGGTAAACCCTACAAAGAAAGAAACGCTTGCTACGCAGGCCCGAAGCCTGCGTATAGGTCGGAAAGGGGCTGACTCGCAGGGTATTATCAAACATATAATCACTTAAAATTCTTCATGTTTTGTGTTAGAAACACAACCGCATGCTTCCTTCGAATTAATTTCCGCTTATATATAGGCACAAAAAATGGCTATCATCTATTTGATAACTATTCGACGTTTCGATTACCTTGCAGTAATCAAAAGGAATGATGCTGAAAGATACATACAAGCGATATAATTGTGCAGTTATTTGCCTTATTTACGGCAGATCTCGTCAGACCATGCAGCATATATAACTCCTGACGACGACTGTAAGATAGTCGAAATATCGAATTAAGAATGCATCTTTTGGAGAGTGCATTGTTTTGTATTAAATATATCTTATATTTGAAAGAACACTTAAAATGATAGAGTAACATATTTTCCTTGCTTCGTTCTTGATATATTTCAGTTTGCAAATTGAGCCCGGCATACACTGACACAAGTTTTTTGAAACACATTTTCAAAACTAAACTTGTTTCAAAAATTGAACAGTGCTCTAACCAGGTAAACTTGGTTTCTGAAACTTTTCAACATACACTGGAAACTTTTGTTTCTGAAACCGTGTTTTGGTAACTTGTTTCGGAAATTTTCTATAGTGTATGCCGGGCTTTAAACATTTTGAACCTGACTGATTCGAAGAAAGCACGATGTGGGTGTGTTTCTTCCACAACTGACCACACACGTAGACTTTCAGGTGATTGTTTGATAGTATATAACGACGATATACAACGTTTTCCGATGACTCATATATGCAGGTGTAATAAACTGACATTAATTTTCGCTTCTGGGCACTTTAATATTGACAGGAAGAAGTAATTAAATATGACACTGCAGAGTTTTCATCTATTTTATACTATAGCCCTAATCAAACGAGAACGCAAGTCACCGCAAGTTTTAGCTTGTGCTTGCTTGTGTCTCGTTTGCGATGACTTGCGGTGACTTGCGTTAGCTTGCGACTAATTTGATTTTGTTCAAATTTCATCGCAAGTTTTCTTCAACTTGTGAAACGTTTGAACACAAAACACAAGTCGATGCAAGTCTTTCGTGCTCCGTCGCCATAGAAACTACCATGAGAACTAGCGAAAAGGCGTGGGAACTAGCGGAAGTGCGGAACTTGCGACTACTTGTGCCGACGTTTGACTGGTTGCATCGCAAGTGATCGTAAGCTACTTGCGTCGTTTGATTAGGGCTTATTACTAAGGGCCTGTTTATATGGAGGCGAGTTACCCGGTACATGACGAGTTCCCGGTCGGAAGAACAAGCACTGTTTTTCCCACCGCAGTGTTTATACGAGACAGACGGGTATAACTCGCCCTGGCGAGAACTCGGCACTGGCAGCCGGGATCTTGGTAAGGCGGGATAAACATTTCCCCCATATAAACACTTGCCTCGGCATTGCGGGATGAATTTTCTATATTCGTTACTTTGTGTCACTTTCGTTGCTGATAATCTTCTCAAATTACAACCCGCCAGGTAACTCGCTTTCATATAAACAGAACGTAAAGTTTATCCCGGCAAACCGGGTAACTCGGCTGACCTGACCGAGAGGCAGATTACATCGAGAGTTTGAGCTTGGCCGGAAAACTAACCGATTATTTTTGTACAATTTTCAGACGTTTGTAAATTTTCCAACCCGGTCTGAACTTTTTTTATATAAATTAAATTTGGCTAATCTAAATGTACTTGTGGAATAACAAGGGAAGACCTTTTACATACAACTTTTCCATATCCATTCTTTGTTTGATATGAATATAAGATGTTCTCTGACGTCATAGCCAAGGTACAGCATTTTCATCACTATGGTAGCAGTAAACATTTTGAAGCTACTGGCGGCCATATTGGTATTCCAGGTCCAGTGTACCTTGCGGGCTTAAGAGCAGTAAGAGTTTACCGGGGGAGTAGGAAAAGCCATAAAAGTAAATCAATTCTTAAATAGCCGTCTACTGTTACTATTTGTTACTACCGAAAAACAGAAGGAAAATACAAGCAAATACAGTCCGAAATTGTCAACTAGATACTTCAAGGCTTCGTAAAGACTTGTGCTTTAATACCAAAGGTATATAGATAGTTTTATAATGAAGTTATTGACTGATTTCGTTGGTTTTTACGAGTTTTGTAATATAGGCAAGTTCCTTGATTATTGGGCAGAGTAAAAAACTACAAACAACACGTTTTACTGCTGAAAATACCAACAAATGCAAAAACTACGCTTCTCAACCTTTTAAAGTGTTCTTTGTTTGATACCAATGGCAGAAATATTTTTAATGTGGCTTTTTTCGTTTCTTTTCGTGCTACGAAAACATACAATTTGCCGTGGCGGCGATCTTGGTACTCCAAATTTGTCATCGCCGCTGGCTTCATTTTTGGAGCCGGAAGAGCAATCCAGTTTGTAGAAATCAGTGATTTTCATGCATTACAAAATCACTTATACCTCTATGATTGCTCAACATGAATTGTTCAGTATCACAGGGAGTTATGCATGTGCAGAGTTTCAAGTAATTTTGTTGAACAAACTTGGAGATATAACTGAGTTTGCTATGTGAGAATGCTCTACCCTGGTAATTACGATATAGAGACTCAATCTCGTTCCCAGAGCCCACGTTCCCCACCCGGGAAACGAGAGACTCTGGGATAATCCGTTTCAAATCGTTACGTTATTGGCTGAATAGTGAGCATGAGTTGGTCTGAAGTGACCGGAAGTAGAATTAATAAAACCAAAATAACAAAGATGTCGGACGACAAGACTCCAGTGAAGACGTTGCCGCGATCGGTATCTTCGCCGTATGTGTGTAGTAGATGCTGTAATTCGAGCTTCACCAGCAACCCCATTGACTTGTTTGGGGAAAAGTCAAACAAGGAGAACATACTATCCAGATTCCGCTTCGGATATTTACGCATGCGTACCTCAACCGGAATAACAAGAATCCTGTGATTTGAAACGGATTATCCCAGAGTCTCTCGTTTCTCGGGTGGGGGAACGTGGGCTCTGGGAACGAGATTGATAGAGACTATGAAATGTCAATGAGATATTTGCATTTACATATCAAACGAATTGAAACGAATGAAGATATGGAACAAAAGTTGTAAAAGACTATCTTAATTTATATTACCAAGCCTTTTTAACCGCAAGATCTATTTCAAAAGGCCGGGCTGAAAATATCCATGTAATCAGCCAAAGAGGTGTTTATATGGAGGCGAGCCCGCTTTGCCGAGAACGTGCTTGTGCTATTATTTCTTGTTAATTTTCATCTTGTGTTTATATGAGCCGAGCCAGCCCGCCCAGCCGAGATCTAGCTTTGTGAGACCGATATCTCGGTTACCCGGGCTGGCTTTTTCCCATGTAAACACGGTTGACCGGGCTATAGCTGGCAGTAAATAAAAGCTTCGTACACGCAAAATTTGACAAAAAAAATTTTTTATCAGCTTTTTCCGGCATTAACAATTCACAAGTTCTGCTTGTTCATATACAGTTCATATTTAAAACAGTGACAAATTACGCAATTAGCACAAGCAAGCAAGCCCGCCTTAGGCGAGCTGGCCCTTCTCAGTGCCGGATTTAGGACAGGACGGACTGGGCGGTCGCCCAGGGCCCCCCACAAAATAATGTTTAAGGGGGGGCCTCCACAAAAATGTCTTGAAAGTTGAAAAAATAGGTGGTGAAATGAAAAAAATCTTGAGAACCCAAAATATGAGTCAGAAACAAGACAAAAGATATATGGATGATATATAGGGTCCGACTTCTAAAAGTGTATACTAATACTATGACGATTATGACTGATGGATGGAGTTGACAAGTTGTTATTGTAAACCTGATTCATTGTGGAAATTGTGACTTCGAAGTTGTATTAGTTCGGAAAGCAAAATTATCTCGTTCAGAAATAGAATTGATATATTGTGCTGGTCAGTGACCGCCCAGGGGCCTCCACAGTCCTAAATCCGGCGCTGGCCCTTCTCATGTAAACACAATAAAAATCATCTCGGTAAAGCGGGCTAGCTCCGTTACCCGGGCTGGCTCACCTCCATATAAACACCTTTTAATAAAATCTAAATGTAATTTTCTGTTGCCAGTATAATTATATGTCTAATATATAAAAACCAAGGCTAGAATATAGACCTTCAATGTTTTGAAGTTGTCGTACACTTATCTATTAACAACCGTTTACGTCATAAAATATCTAGAAAAAAGCCGCTCTTAAAACAGAGTTAAATAATGTGGCATTCTATATAAATTCTTACCACGGTATAATTAATCCTACACTATAGGACATGTTTTCCTTCGTTTTGCTAATGTTACATTGTCAATTGTTCCACAACAGCATCAAAGGAAAAGTTTTTATGGTATATTTTCCTTTCTCGTCAGGGCACTGATCTCAAAAATACGACTGAAGCGACCATCCTATTCTAGACGTTCAGACGGGACTTCCGCTACATCACAGTTTTATCCTAATGTCTAAAAGTAGAGTACTGCGCAGGCAGTGTTATATTCTGCGGAGGAGAGAGGGATGGATATAAAACAAGTTCAGACAAAATATACAATTTTTTGTATAGAGTTACTTTTCTGTCAACACGGCGAAGGTGGTTTCTTATCAAGGCCGTCACGATGGTAGGCTCGGCTGCGGCCGTTGCTCTCGCCCTCCCACATCTCAAAGAACGGCTCGACGCAAAAAACATGAACATGTCGGTGACGTCATAACGTCAAACTGGTCAGTGCTATGTTCGTCAGGATATTGTGTTTGCGGAAAGGTTTAGCACATTCCAATTCATAAGAAACGCAAATAAATTGGCTGCCAATGCACCCAGCAAGTGGATGGGAGGATTGTGGGCGCTCCGAAACCATATCGGATGGAACCGAGCCTACCATGCACGAAGGCCGTTGAGTATATACCTGTAGGGAGAGGGAGAGTTCTGAATTTGCCGTCAAAATATTTCCAAAACTTCGGTGACACATATATGTCACCTAATTGACCGTACCACAAAGAAGATGGCGACTTATACATTTAACCACAATTCTTTGCGCACAGTAAATAACTAAATATTGTTTCTTACAGAATTATCAGAAAATAGGGTTTTAAACCGATCAGCTTTGGTAGCAAAGAAGTTCTTGCTTACTTAATCTTTGTTAGCATGATAAACAATGTTTAGTTGTATATGAGCTGATTTGAGGTCACAACGTATACATATGGTTAAATGCATAGATATCATATAAATACTAGAGGGGGCATCCTATCTTAATTTCAGTCAACCGTGGGTAACCAATTGAACGCCGCCATCTTGGATTTTTTTGGAGGCAAACATTAGGCGCGTTGGTTGGCAAAGGACTGGGTCTAGTACATTTGCCAACCAATTGACTGAAATATCACGGGTAATGGCGGCTGCCATGTGGTTACCAAATTTTCCCGCCAATGCCCCCTCTAGTATTTATATGATCTCTATGGTTAAATGTACCGCCGCCATCTTTTTCGGTACAGTCAATTTCAATTGTAATCACAATGTTCAATCCTGGCCAGGACAATGTTGTTCATGCTAGTGGTTAAAGAAAGTCGGAAAAACGATATGGCTGCTGCTAATAGGCTTGCCTTGTTTCATTTCTTAACATTAGACTGCTCGATTCAGTCGTTTTTGAGATCAGTGATACGACTGTTTTTGTTTCGTCATGCTTGGCATTATTTACACCGGTGACGTTACCCCTCGACAGCAGACGTGCCATCATTACTCACACGTTAATTCCGCGTCCTTGATTTGTTATTAGGTTCTCGGTGAGCCATTACTAGAGCCATTACTAGAGCCCGAGTTTCGGTAATCCAGCGTCCGTCTGGTGTAGCTTTTCTTGGTTGAAGCAACGCAAACAGCCACGCAGTCACGAGGTTGGCTGATAGGAGCAGACCCATACCACTTATTAGATAAAGGGTCATATCTAGAAAATAATGGAAGAAAATGCCAAGCAATTATTATAAGCCTGTCACATGCAACGCATCAGCCAATTCCAAGAATGACAATCATAATAACAATAGAGTTGATGTTCGTGGGCATAAATATGTCTTGCCCGACTCAGGCTCATTTTAGCCCGAGTCGCAGGCGAGGGTTAAAATTAGCTCTGAGAAGGACCAAAAACATATTTATAGCCAAGAACATCAACTGTATTACTATTATAATAATTTTGGTGGGCATTTGGAAGAAAATCAAAGAGACAGTATACGGTAAACAGTATCTTGAACAGTGCCGCAAACTCGTCGGCGTGTATTTTATTGCAATAAATATTTATATGACTCGTAACTTACATGTAAAACTTGACAGAAAAACGTAACATTTGTCATCAAAACAATCTTTGTTCCAAAGTATTAACAAGAAAAGTATACAATTCCGTAAACAACAAACCAATGGTGATTTAGAACTGTTAAAACTGATAGGCTCAGATCAGCGGGCTAATAAAGCCCGTACTGCAAGGTTTTTAAATGGCTTCTGAAAAGAATCACTTCATACGTTCATTGGCGTAGTAATTTTGAAAATTAAGCTTATCTCAGCCGTTAAAAACCAGCGAGAAACTTAGAGCGAGTCTATATCACATATATAGATCCGATACGCTCATGATTTTTCTTTGTGTTTTCCTCATGAATTATTAATGAATTTTAGAATGATATTTCCACCACCAACAAAAACGATAATCTCACATGTGTGATTATTTATGATAATCTCACATGTGTCGATTATCACGAGACGCATTAGAGTTTACTGCTCTATTTTTATGGGGAAATAGGACTATTTTTTTTATATAATAAACAGAACAATACATGAATGCTTGGAAATAATAACAGGAGAAAAAAGACTGAAATGTGGTGTTCAATTCCATTGCACTGATAGAAAATGATTTCTTCGTAAAAAGGAGACCTCGTATCGAAAACGTATCAAAGGTTTTCCGTCCACACTATCGTTTGCGAATCGTTTTTGCCATCCACATTAAAACGCCGAAACGAACCTGAAACTTGCACAATATCCGTGCCCAAAGGCCGTGGGTGACTGGAACCCAGATCACGTCATCGTCATGGTGTCAGCGTTTTCGAAAAGCTTCGTTTTCGCCGTCCACACTGGTGAAAACAATCTCCACTGTGGAGAGCGTTTTCGTAAAGCTCCGTTTTCGGTCACCGAAGACGCCGGATTAGTGTGGACGAAAGGCCTAACCGTATCAAAAAGTCTTCGTTTTCGTTGTTTCGTTGAAAACGGATTGGTGTGGACATGGTCTCACATTACCCAATCAGAACTCACAAAATACGCCAGTCTATACGAAAACCAAATATTAAATGATGTTACTGTTGCACGTGAAAATACCTACCTCTCGACTGAGCTGAGATATGACGTACCATCGTACCCACCAACGGCATAAAGAAATCCATCTAAAACTCCCACGCCACATCCACTACGTGGCACACTCATGCCACAAACCTCGGCCCATTCATCCTTTACAGGATCATATCGTTCAACAGAATTATATCTAGTGGAATGATCACATCCTCCGATAGCGTATAAATACCCGCCCAAGGCCGCAACACCAACCTGCTTCCTAAAACAAAAATATAAAAAACCCGATGTAGCGCGGTCTCAGTATTCTCCCCATTGTGAGACATCCCCTTCAAAACTCAGCCACTCTGTTTAGTTATTTATTGTAAACTTTAAGAGATGATGGTGCAAAAAGTGACTAGTGATGTTCTGATGTAGACGGTAGTAAGCAAAATAGTCAATTGTTCAATCACAAGCGAGAAGTATCCGTATAATGCGGCAGAAGTGCGATAGAATGTCGCACCATCTCATGAAATCGCGTCATGAAAAGCATGTCTTCGCTATTGGATTTGTGTATGAAAATAAGACAGCGATAATTAGATGAATGATAAATACGTAGAAAATTTAATGTTTTGAATATGTTAACCAATAACCACATTGTTTGGAAAAAAGCTGTGCTACTATGCAGAATATCAGGGAGAAATCTCAGACCGGGAGATAGCTGAGACCGTGAACCGCGGTTATGGACAGGTAAGATCTTAATACTTGCTGAAAAGACTATCACGGAAAAACGCAGTCTGTTATCAAAGCTAATATCAGGTCTGTTTAGAAAAATGTAGCGATCCCTGATACTGTATGTTGCTCTATATCAGGTAATATTATACCTCAACTGAAAATTGTCCAGTCAGAAAGCTTGATTTGTACCACGTGACCAGTCAATTAATCATCGAATTACCCCTCACTTCATAGTATTAAAGTGATATACCCCTCTATAGCAGGGTATAATGGCGAGTAACCCGCCAAAGCGGGGTATATTATACTTCGTGTACCACGTGTGAATGCCACGCACGATTCACGAATCTGTCAACAATGGCGGCGTTTGGCGGAACACGAAGAACGTTTCGCCTGAACATTCAGATGTTGACAAGAAGATTGTTAGGTTACAAGAAAATAAGAATTCAGGAAATACAAAGAGTGCATCCAGAAGCCTTGAGACGATATTTAATATCAACAGAATCGAAACAGACAATGAAAAGCTGGCAACAGTTAAGCTAACTTTTGTGAAATTATTTAAGCATTTTTTGATAAGATTAATATGTTTGGGTATAATATATCAAATATAGACCTTTCGCTCCCATCGATAGAAATTACCCCTCGAGGTAATCTCGGGTTTATCATACTTGTCAGCACAATCATAGACACCTAAGTAAAATTAGATTGTCCGGAAACGCGGCAAACGTCAAAGTGGCTAACAATGAGCAGCGATTTATGTTGCCGGTTTCCCTTTAGGTATAGGTCTTAAACCGTTTCCTGAAAGTGCACAAATTTTTTGCTCGTTACTGATTCGGGTTAGGATACCAATTTTTGTTTGGATTAACTTAGGTGATCTAAACCAATCAAAAATCTTAGTATTGGTGGGTGCCTGCGCTGACCAAAAAATAGAGGGCTCATTTACTTACCTTGCCGTCTCCATCGGGGCCAACATCGTCCAATTATCTGAATCAGGATCGTATCTCTCAACTGTCCGTAGATTAGTGCCATCTGAGCCGCCGACAGCATACACTTTGCCATCCATTATGCAACAGCCCACGCCGAACCTAGCCTGGTTCATTGGAGAAATTCTGACCCACTTGTTGTTCCTAACGCGAGGGTCGAAGTACTCAGCGGTATTTAGTGGCATCGAGCCATCGAAACCACCTAAGAGAAAAGTCAACGTTAAATTTTGGTTCTACTAAATCGTAAGACTCGCAGTGCAACAGTCGCCGCGATTCTCACTACTTAACATTTCCACTATAGATCGCAACAATCGTTTAAATAATAATAATAATAATAATAATAAAAAATCGTAAATAAAATGTGTGTGCGTCTATACCAGTGTTCAACTTAAGCATCTGGTCACTGAACATACAGTGGAACCCCTATTAACGGACACCTCTCTTAAGCGGACACCTTTCTTAAGTGGACACCTCTCTTAAGCGGACACCTTTCTTAAGCGGACACCTCTCTTAAGCGGACACCTCTCCTAAGCGGACACCTCTTTTAAGCGGACACTCTCTTAAGTGGACACCTCTCTTAAGCGGACACCTCTCTTAAGCGGACACCTCTCTTAAGCGGACACCTATAGGCGAGGTCGCAGCCATTTCTTTAATAAAACACTATAGTTACAACCCCTTTTAAGCGGAAACGGACACCTATCTTAGGTTCCAATGAGCAAATTAACCTCTCTTAAGCGGACAAATCCACATCAAAATTAACGTTTCTTTTAATAACAGCACCAATCGACACTTTAGATTAACAGAGAGACCATGCAACACTTTGAATTGTGAACTTGTTTAAGTCAGTTGGTGCTGTATTGATTGCTTTATTATAGTAAAACTTAAGTATACTTAGAGTTCGTTGTTCTGACTTTCAGCGGAACTTCATATTATGCGAAGTTCCATATTTAAAATGAGAATTTTTAGCAACTTGCCAAGGAGCCCCCGTGTATACCGTTTGCAAGTCGACATTGCAATGTTGCTATCAATATTACAAGGTCGCGCGGGAAATTGACTGTAAGTACGTTCAAGGATATTCAAGTTCTGTACGAACTTAGGTAAAAACAAAACGGAGGTAAAAACATAACCTCCTGGCGGAGGACAGGTAATTATAGTAAACACTCAAACAATGCTTACCTATAGCATAAACCCTTCCATCACCTCCACAAACACCGACACCATTTCTGCTAGACGACATAGGTTCAGACGGAACCCAGGCGTCGGCAAAAGGGTCATACCGCTCGACCGTTTCAAGACGTGAAGTGTCGTCACTGCCACCACAAATGTAAAGATAAGGACCAATAGATCCCATACTGGCGCCCCATCGACAAATACTCATAGAACCTGAAATAAGGAACAAGCGTTAATTTGGACCACACATACATACATACATATAGTAAAACAAATAGGACAAAAGTACGACAAAAATTCTAAGAAAAGTAGGAATAAAAGACACTAGGAAAAAGTTAAAAAAAGTACGTTATTTTTTGTGACAATAAGTATTTCTGTAAGTAATAGATACAGCATGAGCAGCCGAGCTGTATCTGATTTACAAGGCGAGCTGCAAGCGAGCCGTAGTAAATCAGATACAGCTCGGATGCGAATGCTGTATCTTTCTTAAAATACAAATGCATCTAAGTAATCAAGTTCAGCAACTATTTTGGGGATACGGTCTGTTTTAGCCGAGAAAATCGAAGCTAAAGTTAGTGTAAATCAGGACGATGCTGTATCCGATTTACAACCACTGCTACGGTATTGATTTCTTTTGAATTTTCGTCATGAATTATTAATGAGTATTTTAAGTATATATATGTACTTCCTATCTCATCTTACGCCTGTAATTTAGTTTATGTATTGTAATTTGCAGTCCTCGAAAACCACATTGCCGACCTATAATACAGTATATAAGGACGGAAAATTCTTGCCGAGCTCAATCTAGTTTTTCCCTGGAGAAAAATATCGAGTAAACTTTCCGGTAAAACACAACATTGCAGTCAAAATGGAAATACCTTCCCACTTCCGCTTCTGTAGTTGGTTGTGTATTACTGTATTTCTGTAGCCGCTACTGAAGCGTGAGGAAAGTCTAGCGATAAAAGTCACCAATTCTTGATGTATATTCGTCTGTTGGTATAGATTTGGGATAAACATCTATTGTGTTATGAATAAATGCCATTAAAGCTAAATTATACTATTTACAGTATTCAAGAAAATTTTTTCTCAGGCTTCGGTAGCGGCTACAGAAATACAGTAATACGCAACGAACTACAGAAGAAGTGGGAAGGTGTTTCCATTTTGACTGTAAATGTGCGAGACAAACACTTTCCAAGACGTTAGAACTGGTTACCAGTTATTTCGGGAAGTCAGTTCTTTATATGTTTAATTTACAATCTGCATATACACGTAGGTGCAATAACAATCGTTATTGAGCAAAAATTATGTTTGTCTTAGGCCTGGTTCATACGTTGCATTTAATTCAGACGAATTTAATTCATAGTTAGCTTCGTCGACTACACACGTAAAAATCTCGCAAGTTGTTACAGCATTGTTACCTGAACAATGCTGTAACAACTTGTTGACATATGTGAACAACATTGATAAATGAACAACATTGTTCATCATTGTTTCAACAAGTTGTTACAGCTTGATGAAACAACAACCGTTGTTCACGCATGTTGTAACAACCGAAGAACGTGTTGATACATCAACCATGTTCACCATTGTTGTAACATTGTTGTTATTTCATCATGCTGTTACAACATGTTGTATCATGTGCGAACAACGTTGTTGGCTATAAAAAATGTGCTGTTGGAACAACTTGTTCATTACTGTTGATTTAACCGTGAACAAGTTGTTCGAACCATAAGTGAACAACTTGTTGACAACTTGTTCACGGCGGCCAGCACAACATTGTTCACGGCGAGCAGCACAACATTCACGCCTGTTGACAACCGTGAACAAGTTGTGCGTTTTTACGCGTGTAGTCGACGTAAACTCGAATTCGTTTCATACGACGAATTTAATTCAGTGACGCGCAAGGAAAATCCCGTTAGATCGCGCCAAAAACGTCCAATACGCATGCGAAGTAAACAAAAATCTGATCACGGGCAAAAAAATATGTTTTCATAATTTATGCATTTAATTCGATGCGATGATACAGCGACGTCTGAAACCAACACGCATTTCAGACGTTGTATCCGTCTAACCGTAACGGATACAACGTCTCAGACGAATTTAACTCTTCAGTCGAATTTAATTCGTTTCATACGTCGCACTACAGTCGCATTTAATTGATGGAGTTAAATTCGTCTGAATTAAATGCGACGTATGAACCAGGCCTTATTTGAAAGAATACTGAAAATGGCAGACAGAGTATAAGATCTTTTGCAGTTAATGTAACAATGCGTGTACTTACATATAGGCGTCCATTTTCCTTCTTTAGGATCAAACTTCTCGCCACTTTTACTTGCCTCTCGTCGGCTCATTCCTCCAACAGAATATAGCACTTGATGTGCTGAAGTTGGTCGTCGTCGCTTTGAGCATTGATTTTTATCAATTAAACATTTTTTCAGTGCTTCAAATAAATAGTCCCTAAAAAGATAAATATCCTTGATGTACTGTATTTTCAAGCATTTCTATTCACCGTACTGCAGCGAACGGTATTGCAAATATTTCGTTACGATATTTCCACAAAGAAAATACCGCAACGGGCCATTTGCACGCGGTGACGTGAGATGGGGTTGGGTGACTACAACTACCAGAATGCTTTGCCAGTATTCTAGGGTTTCGGCTAAAAGGGATGACTCAAAGGGACCCGTCCAGTCCTTTCACAGCTTTTCCAAACTATGTCGTCAAATAGGTTTTTCCAAAAAGCTAGGGGTAAACCAGATTTCTGATTAGGGTTTATGTTGTGGTTAGGGTATCGGAAAGATGGCTGAAATCTTGAGACTCACTGAAACTTAACGACAAAGTTGAAAAAATAAATTTGACAACATATTTTGGAAAAGCGGCGGTAATAAAGAATTGTGCAGACCGGCGAGGTGAGTGTTATCTGTCTTGGTTTTCCTAGCTTGGCACGGCCGGCTGATGCCTGTACAATTTGGGGCCAGGCCTCTCACAATTTCGGTCTGCCGCTCGACGTTAAGAAGAGAGACCTGGAAACAAAGCTGGGGGTGGGGGGTGTGGGGGGGGGGGGGGGGGGGTGTGAGAAGAAGATTTTTTCAGGTCGAAAAACAGATCGGGTAAGTAGTCAAATAATATCGTACAGTACTGTAGCTTACGTGCATAATCTATTGCTTCGAATCACATCTTCTTCACTAACTCTTTCCAAGAGGAACTCGACAGAAAGTAGGAAAAACCGAACGTCTTTGAGCACGTCGCTGGCATACTCCTAAATACAAAGAAAAATTAGAGTTCATCCGCATAATAACGACCAAATCTATACGTGTTTACTTAAAGGACATTGTCAATAAAAATTAAGTTCGTCTAATTTGAAAGAACTTGTAAAATTGTAATAGAAGATCTTTTATATGTAGATGATACTACCATGGCCGAGTGTGTGCCCAAGAAACATACAAGCAAGATCCAGGACGCCGCGACTGATCTGACCACTCAATCTCATGCAAACAAGTTCCAACTGAATGAGTCAAAATGTAAAGAGCTCCGAATATCTTTTGCCAAATGTGCTCCCAATTTCGCTCCTATTATCGTCAACGGAAAACCAATTGAAGTAGTGTCAAGCGCCAAACTACTGGGTGTAAATATCTCCAGCAACCTCAAGTGGAACAATCATATATCTGAAATAGTTAAAAAAGTATCGGCTCGTCTATACTTCTTGAGGCAACTAAAAAGGGCAAACATCGCAACAAAGGAACTCATCACATTCTACACTACTTGTGTCCGTCCAATCATCGAGTATGCCTGCCCAATTTTTCACAATGGTCTGCCGAAGTATTTATCGGATGACCTTGAACGGTTGCAGAAGCGGGCTTTACGAATAATTTTTACTTCCACCAATTATTCCGATGCGCTTGAAGCAAGTAATTTAATACCTCTCTATGATCGTAGGGAAGCACTGACAACTAGTCTTTTTAAAGACATTTGTAATAATAGCAGTCATAAACTGTATCACCTAATTCCTGAAATCAACAAATGTTCCTCAAACTTGAGGAACAAACGCACGTTTAAAGTCCCTATTTACAAAACAAACAGGCTTAAGAACAGTTTTATATATAGTAATTGTTTTTAGTCCAGAAATCGAGCACGATAATGTTTTCCTCTGATACATGTACATATTCTATAATGAACCTATTTTTAATATTTTATTACTTGTGACGTTTATTTTTATATTTATTGTTTTATAGTATTTGATGTAAAGTTCAACACAATTCAGCCGCTTTGGGCTGTAATGATTTTAACTGAAATAAATATCTATCTATCTATCTATCTATCTTTACAACTTTTTTGTATCTTTCTTCGTTTTTAAAATATTTCAGTTTGTTTGATATGTAAATTAGATGGTCTCTGACGTCAGGAGCAGGGTACGGTATATATATCTCGAGTTAGATCTCTAAAAGTTTGTTTAACGAAATAACTTGAAACTGTGGACATAAAAACGCCTTGTGACACTAAACATTTTATGTTGAGCAATCATAAAGGTGTAAGTGATTTTGTAATGTATGAAAATGCTGTACCCTACTCCTGACGTCAGAGATCGTCTAATTTACATATCAAACAAACTGAAATATTTAAAAAACGAAGAAAGATACAAAAAAGTTGTAAAAGATCTTCTATTACAATTTTACGAGTTCTTTCAAATTAGACAAACTTCATTTTTCTTGCCAATACCTTTTAAAGTGCCTATGAAGCAAAAATTACTACGGTTCCGTTCCGTTTCTGAGATATTTCAGTTTCAATATGCAATTTAAACATTTTGACGCCACATGTGCATAATGAGTTTTCGGAGAAGGTTAAATAAAATCTTTGCTATTATCAAATATAATCACTTGAAAAATTACATGTTATAATGGCAACGGTGTATAACCTTTTTCAATAAATCATTATGTACATGTGGCGTCATGCAAGATGTTTAATTTGCATATCCAACAAACTGAAATATCTCAACAACGAAACAAAAAAACTACAAAAGATGTTAGTTTGTCATTTTAAGTGTCATTTCAAATATAAAGACAAAGTTAATTTTCTCTTCGCAAGAAGTTGGGGTACACGTGGTATATGTGCGTGCTTGCATGTGTAATGTAAAGGCCTGGCCAAACGCTTTCAACATTTCATTCAACATTGTTCAACATTGTTGAATTCAACATGTTGAAAGCGTTTGGCCACCCCTGTTGAATGATGTTGAACGTTGTTGAATAGTGTTGAATGATGTTGAACGAAATTTGAACATGTTCAAATTTTCGTTCAACGCGCGTTCAACATTTCTATTGTTCTCAAAATGTTGAAAGGTGTTGAACGCATTTGGCCACATTTCATTCAACTTTGTTGAACAGAGATATGCGCCATGCGGGATATTGTCGATTCCAGCTTTTGTGGTGGCCCGCGTTCAATTAATTGTCATTCATGAATGTTGAACGATGTTGAATTCATTTGGCCACTCGTGCTTTCAACATTATTCAACATCGTTCAATGATGTTGAAAGCGTTTGACCAGGCCTTAAAAGGTTTGGTGGACGTTTGTCCAGCTTAGATATGCCATCGGTTCGCCATCGTTCTATTCAAAGTTGAAACTTTTTCCACCAAAAGTATTATTTTGCTAAACTCCTATTACTCCATTCCCGTCGTTTACACATTCAAGATTGCTAATTGAATTTCCTGGCAAGAAGACCTTTGCGTGATGCGCGGCCTTTAAGTGTTCATAAACCTGAACAGCATAAATAATTAAATAGTTTATTTCAATTGTTCCGATGTCTTGACTGTTCTCAGTGTTCTATCAAAATGATTTCGGAGAAAATTTTGAAATTAAAGCACGATTTTGAGTTTAGCTTAATAGAGCATCTCTTTATTCACGACCTCACGACCTGCTAAGTAAACATAACGTCAATCATACTAATGAGGTTTGAACGCTTTTATGAATAGGACGACCTTTCGCCTCCCGTCTCAACATCCATAGATGGTGACATCAGTCACATCACTTGTATGAACATGGAACAAAAGTGTGGAGAATTGGAGAGTTGAAGAAGGAGGATGGAGAGTTGAAGAAGGAGGAGGGAGAGTTGAAGAAGGAGGGAGAGTTGAAGGAGGAGGATGGAGAGTTGAAGAAGGAGGATGGAGAGTTGAAGAAGGAGGAGGGAGAGTTGAAGAAGGAGGAGGGAGAGTTGAAGAAGGAGGAGGGAGAGTTGAAGAAGGAGGGAGAGTTGAAGGAGGAGGATGGAGAGTTGAAGAAGGAGGAGGGAGAGTTGAAGAAGGAGGAGGGAGAGTTGAAGAAGGAGGAGGGAGAGTTGAAGAAGGAGGAGGGAGAGTTGAAGAAGGAGGAGGGAGAGTTGAAGAAGGAGGGAGAGTTGAAGGAGGAGGATGGAGAGTTGAAGAAGGAGGATGGAGAGTTGAAGAAGGAGGAGGGAGAGTTGGAAAAGGAGGATGGATTGTTCAAGAAGGAGGAGGGAGAGTTAGAAAAGGAGGAGGGAGAGTTGGAAAAGGAGGATGGAGAGTTGAAGAAGGAGGAGGGAGAGTTGAAGAAGGAGGAGGGAGAGCAGAAAAAAGAGGAGGGAGAGCAGAAAAAGGGTAATTTAAAAACAGGGTAATTGGCAGCCATTTTGAAACGTCATTGTTGCCATAGCAACAATGGTTGCTATTTATTTGGTAGCAGTTTTTGATTCTCAGACAGTTTAACTATGCATAACACTTAGTTTTATTCTTTTTCCGAATTGTTTAATCACGTGTTTTGGACTCTCAAACTTGTATTTTCCATTTTTCAAGAAACTGTATGGAGCCACCTTAAGCGAAACGCAAACTATTATTATAAATTACTGGCAGTCCACATGACTTACATATCTCTTCTCAGGATCGTATTTTATCCACGCTAGTACCGCTTCGAAAACACGTTCCTCACACTGTACGTTTAGTTCATCATCAGCAATAAGACGTGACAACTGTCGAGGTGTTAGTGACATAAACTCTTCGTTTTGCAGAACATCAACAAAATGTTGCCTTGCAAACGTTTCTGCAGCATGAAGTAGTTTGGGGCATGCGTGTCTGTCTGCAAAACTTGCAATTCCTAAAAATGAAAGAACAATGTAAATAAGAAGAAAAAAAAGAAAAAAAAGAAATTAAAAAGTTCAAAATGAAAGGTACGGTGTACATGTGTAAACTTAATAATTAAGCTTCACCACAGCTATACCATAAAGCTTCACTGTGTCTGATGGTTCACCTTCTGACAAGTGAAATCGTCTGGAGCTAGACAGAGTAAAACAATCTGTGCTGCACTAGTGCACTGTACTGCAATGCACTGTACTACACTGTACAGTGTACTGTACACAGTTGTGATGTGATGTACTTTACTGTACTGTACTGTACTGCAGTGTACTGCACTACTGTACACTGTGATGTACACTGTAGTTTACTGTACTGTACTGTACAGCTGTAATGTACTGTACTGTAATGTATCTACATACTGGATTGTGCTGCATACTCTACTCTGAATCTACAGTACTCAGCTGACTCAACCCAGCTCACTCTGACTGAAAAAGCAACTACAAACAATCACACATCCAAAAAAACAATAACATAACAGACCACAGATCTGCAGAACCTACCCAGGCAATTGTCATCCGTTAGTTGCCTTCTCAAAAATTCACAAGATGCATCTAAAACTGACTGGACTTGCAAGAGGCTTGCCACAGCTAACAAATCCTGTACATTATTTTCACTGATTTCAATCACAGAGGTATAAAAAAATTCGATTATTTGTCCAAGAATTTTGTCATCCATTTGGTGTATTGTGACAGACGATTTGTTGCTTTCACACAGGCCACCTGGGAAGGAACAATTAACAGAATAAAAATAAAGATTGGGAATTGATAAAAGGCCTTTCTTCAGTAAATGACATGATGGAATCTAATCGTGATGTGGGATGGAAACCATTGGGTTTCACCATCACCTGACCCTGACCTTCCCCATCCCTCCCTCCCCTCTCTCCCCACTTCCCTGATTTCCCTCACTCATCACAAATACAGTATCCCAACTAAGGGATCCATCATATCCATCTGACTGCTCTCACAACCTGTGTTCTTCACAATTTCCCTCCCACATTGGATCATCACAAAGATCACATTAGGGTCCCTAACCTCAAAGCCTCTGCAGAGAAGAGGAGTGTGACCATGCACTTAGGCAGTTAGAAAATATTCCCTGTATGGGGTACAAAGTTCCTCAAATTAGATACCTGAACTGTAGAAGACAACCTACGTGATCTTATAAGCTTCTACAGTACTGTCATTTGCACCTAAGTGGAAACATCGCCTGTCGAAACATGTCTAAAACATGTTCAAAAGTTAACCATTTTGAAATTGACACTGTGGGATTGGCAAGATGTGATTGGCTAAGAGCACAAGCATGTACGTATTGAAGGGAAACATAATATGTTTCCAAGGGAAACTTTTATGTTTGATGTTGAAATAGGACATGTTTTGATGGGTGGTGTTTCCACTTAGGTGCAAGCGACTGTAATCTAACTCTCAGAACTCCACTGACTGTACTATATTATACTGAATTCAACACTACTTAACTAGCACTCAGTGTGAGTGTGACTATTCTCTTAACTCTTAATACATGTACATACAGAAACACAAAAATAAATATTCACAAATCAACAATACAGGTATGTACATTATGGTACATCCATATAGTTTTGTCCATGATTGTAAGACTTTAGATATTAAGATCTTTCGTTGACTCAGGCCTGCACTCCCCTGTAGTATGAATATGTATACTAAATGTACAACTTCACTTACCAGTAAACATTGCTTTAAAATATGGACTTGCAGCAGCTAAGATTATTTTATGTGCCTTTATTGATTTACCGGTATGACCAACCAACAAGGTAATGTCGCACAGGTCATCATTCAGCCTCAGTGCATTTATACAATTACCAAGAGCTCTATAATGAGCAACGTCGGAAAACACTGTGCTGAGTGGATTAACAGCTGGTAATGCCATATCTGGTTGTAAAAATGAGGATCAACCTAAAATATACAAAACAATTTGATTTTAAAAACACTTTGACAGCTTAAAAAAGCCAATTCACCATCCAGTTGCTACTCTACAGTGTTACTAACAGTGTTCTACTCCTAACAACTGCACAAAAAATTATACTCTTAAACAATAAAATGGAATATAAACTAATCTGCCTTACAACCTGTACATGGGGAAAAAAAGATTTATACACTCAATTAAGTACAGTCAGTAAGCCACTTGCAGAGTAGCCATATACTGTACACCTGTTTTCCCCACCGCAGTGTTTACAGTACTCGCCTAGGTGGGAGCTTGGTACTAGAAGCTGAGATCTTGGCAACAAGTGAGAAAACCTTTCCCCATATCATTGCTGGCTGTTTGAGGTGCGCGATCGTGCATGCACCTTGACTCATTAAGATGCGCATTTTGCCATGTGCCTCATTTGTTTTGAGAGTATGAAATTGCGCACCTCGTGTTTACCACTAAGCGACTTTTTGCGTGAACAGATTCTCAACATTTAGACTAATTATTATAGAAAACAAATCGTTGTCTAGCCACAGGTGTTGCGGACAATGTAACATTGCAATGAGTCAAATTTCAAATGACTGATTTAATGCTAATCAAAGGAAATGATAACTACTGGTCAGGCGAACAAGCGCAAGGAAATTCTTCACCGTGCATTGGAAATGTACATGGAAAAAAAACACAAAGTTCAACTCGACACCAACACCATGGATGAAGAAACTCTGTCTAAAAAGAGTAGACTTGAGAAAGATGTCATAGACAACGAAGAAACGTCAAGCTCGTCCGAAAGCGGAGGAGTCAGAAGACAGCAATATTGACATTGACATTTAAATTACGATGAAATTGTAAATATTGTAAAAACACATACATACATTATATACTGTACCTACCAATTTCGTTTAAATTCCACTATGTTAAAAAAAAAATATTTTCCGCATAAATTTTTACTCAGTTTTGTCAGTGTTATATCTAGTCTCTATAGGCGTAGTTTTTGACCGTTTTGCAATCGCACACCTGACGTTAATAAGGTGCACGATATCCCATGCCCCTGTAAAAAATGCATATGGCCAGGTCTGATATAAGTGAGTAAGTTCATAACTGAGGCATACTAAAATAATTTTTTTATATTTGTTGTTTTTTGTCACTTTCGTTGATCATATCATTATCATAATCATCTCAAACATAACTCACTGTTAAATTTATAATTATAAAATAAAGTGTCCTAGACTGTGATTGGCCAGCTACTGACAGGCCCCATGCATTTGTAAGTCAGTATGGAATTAAAATGGCATGAAATGGTGTACAGTTGTAGGATGTCATCACCTATAGTGGAAAAACTGTCCAACTTTTAGCTTGCTTTATTCTTCTTATTTTTTTAAAACAAATAAAATATATCACTCCTGTACATATGTACATTACAAAGATATGTTGACAACCTTGCAGTTCAACTCAACTTCTTTCATGTATAAATGACATCAAATGTACCTTTATAAACTCTTATAATACGTAATATGCAGTGGCACGTGCAACTACTGGGTGGGAAGGGTGGATAAACCCCATGGGCCCTGAGCAAAAGGAATTAATTAGGGGCCCCGAGCATTTGTGATGTCATTATTATTATCATGTCATGACATTATATTATTATCATGTCTTCCAACTATGTTGTTATGTTGTGTTGTTTCAGACTGCTGACATAAAACATCAACGTAGAGGGTATTTACCCCAAAAAATCTTTGGCAAGAAGTGCCCTTATTAGCATATGCAGTGTGCACTGACTTTTTACCCAATCCACAGAGATTGGGTAAAATGTCTGCGCACAGACTAATGCGGAATGGAATGTTATGAATCTATTCAAATAATCTGCCCACTTTAATAACAGATTTTGAATCGGAGTGCAAGTGATTAGATTTTGCTCAAAAGTGCCCTCAAAGTGCAGGAAATGCCATTTCAGAGACCCTAGATTCAAAAATTTTCCGCCCTAGAAATGCGGTCACTAAATCAGAAAGGGCCCTCGAAAGTAATCAATCCCACAGGGCCCCAGATGCCTAGTTGCGGCACTGGTAATATGTCTAGAACTTATGTTTTATTTGTTAAACAAAACAAAATTAAAAGTTTATCCTGGGAAATTGGGTAACTTGGCTGATGGGGTAACTAATTGCCTTCATCCATATAAAGAGGTCCTAAAGGGGGTGTTTAGCCTGAGGCTAGTCAGTATGAACCAAATCTCAGGCTGAACTCATGAAAACAATCTACAATAAAAAAACACAACAACCAACCTAGTGTATTATTAAAGTCAGGCTGACTTGAATTCAGGCCAGCCCAATTCTTCATGTACAGTATAAATATATGCTTGAATTTTTAATTTGATATTTATATATCAAAATAAAAATTCAAGCACTTATTTGCTTGGCTACTGGAATCGTACTTAACATCTATTTTGTAAAACAACTTTGTCCACAAGTGTTTAAATGCTTACAAATTATCCATTTAAGTATTCCATTGGCCCACATGAAGCAACGATAGAGTGTTGTGAATTTGACAGCTATTAAAATACCTAATTGTCTAAAAATGGCTACAGGACACCGTAGTGAAGAGTGAATAGTCTTTATTTTGTATTTGGGGCAAAGCTACTAAAACAGAAACTAAAGTAAATAAGACATGTCCAAGTTATTTGAAAAGCATTTCCGACGACGTGTGTTGAAATTTTCAAATATTCCGGTCGACCAGTGTTTTTGTGTGAACTATAACAAACTTTTCAAAGTTAATCTATGTTGGCATTTGAAAGTAAAACAAATTCATAGACAACGTAAATATCACCATTTTTTAAGTACCCTGTTCGTTATGTCGAACCTCAAAGTGAAAGGTTTAAAGCGAACCGACGAGGAATACGGTACTTCCCCGTCGCGTTTCAACGACGTATGCCGTAATGAAATCTGGCTAGGGAGGATTTCTATAAACGACCATTGTATACACGAACGTCGACTACATTTAGAAGATTCATTGCCTTCCTTGCTCTGAAGTATTTCCCAACCCTAAAACAACAGGCCCGCTATGTCGATTCATGTAAAAATTCCACATTTCACGCAACATTGAACCGTACATCTCGTGTTAAGCGCTCGACATGAGTGGCAATTTTTAGATGGCGAAATCACGGAACGCTCTCTTCTCTTCTTCTAATTTATATGATATAGATACGAAACTACGTCGGTTTTTACACTTACCCGGGCTTGTTGATCTGAAAGTTTCTTTGGCTTTGGCCAGAAGGACTACACATCGAAAGGTGTAGCGATCGTCCGTCACTACATGAAAGAGATTTTATATTTAGCTGAAACGAACGCCACAAGGAAAACTTGAGCATTCCAAATTTGGTATGCACCGGAAAAGCCGCTTCCGTTTGTCTCAAACCAGTTTATGCCTGCCCTGCACGATGTCCACGATCGACAGGTCACACAAGCTGACACAATGAGACGGCAGTCAAAACAATCGATCATTTTTTTAGAAATAGTTTTTCTTATTGTCTTTCTTTGTTGCGTTTCAATTTATTTTAGTATACAGTTAAGATGTTATGTGGCGATTAGATTGAGGTGGTTGTGTGTAAAAAGCTAACTCGAAAAGGCACAATGTTTATATATTTCAGTAATTTTGAAAGATAAAAAATAAATAAATAAATGTGATTTCGAGTGCAATACGGAAACGAGTATATAGTGCCCTTTTTCAAAGGGTTTTGAGATTGCCTTCAGGCTCAAATCGCTCGACTCAACAAATCGAAAATGACGTTGTTGTGCTTGATCATATCAGCTTCGTGACGTCATCTTTGCAACTACATGGACCTCAACACACTAAACATCACAAGACCAAATTCTTTCGATAATCTCGATGATTTTCTCTATATAACTCACATTTATCTGTACATAACTTTACGTCATAGCTTATCTAGCTCATTTACATATCAAACAATTCTAATTAACTTGTGAACGAAGTGAAATATAGAAAAACTGTTAAAGTAATTCTTTATTATTTTTTGGCGATCTTGGAGATCAGAGAGCAAACTTATTTTTCATTTCATTTCCTAATTATCTACGAGTGTCTTGTTTGTACGTATTGTTTGCATGAGCACCAGAACAAAGATGGCGGATGGCACCTTTAACACTCGGATGAAGTTTTGTATATTAGAAGTGATAGTCCCGAAATGACGTCACACAGACTGTTAGTACAAAAACACAAATCTTGATGAAAATCAAGTTTATTTTCAACAGAAAAAAGTATTGAAATAGTTAGGGTTGGGATAAGGAATAGGTGATATGAAAATTTGGGATTCCTATAATTATTATGAAACTTCAGACGAACACTCAGAACTGTTCAAGACAACTGATATTGGCGACTCTTGGATGGTGCATGCAAAACAGTGCAAAGCTGGAGCAAATTAACGTGCAAGTAATACTTGGCATTTCATTGATGTCACTCGGTTAAACTGCACTGATTTTGCAAGGATTAATTTTAAGTGAAGGAAAATTTTGACCAAAACTGCGCGAGAATTATATCACTATTTTATACCAAGTTCCATAACAGTACCATTTCTAGGATATGTTTTTTTATCATTTTTGCGTCTACAGGTTGCGTTTACGTACGCAACCGGTGTAGCACTATGCCAGCAGTATGGATGTTTCTATGACTGACTATGTTTTGTCAAGCCACAGCCGCCCAAGCGCGTGAAATAACAAGCGATCGAACTACAGTCGAAGCTCTCCTTGCGACCACTCTCGTAAGCGACCAGCTCTAGTTGCGACCTCCCTCACGAAACCCCGTTTAAATTCCCTATTAAACTCTGTTACTAAAAGCTTTCGTATAAGCGACCACTCCCGTAAGCGACCGCGACCACCTTTCAGATTTACAAACGTAACTGAGTTTTTGTTTTTGTTTTTAAGCACCGCTGTGCTAAAAAGCAATTTGATAATTTTAATACAGTAATGTGATTATAAAATGCATAACAATAAAGTATTGTTGTTTCCGGCTGGTTGCCAGAATAGAAACGCAGTGTTTTTCTGGTCAAATATCTCCTATTTCAGTGGGTGGTCGTATATGAGAACGAATTCTGGTAAGCGACCAGTTCTAGTTGCGACCACTTTTTACAGTTCCCGAGGGTGGTCGCTTACGAGAGCTTCAACTGTACCAGTAAACTCGTTTTCAGGACCGCCGTGATAATTACATGCAAGCAGCACCTTGTCGACGCGTGTACGCTGTGCGTACCTATGTTTTTTGTTCGACTCTGTTTTGAATTGTTGAATTTTGGGATCTCAGAAACAAAACTATGTAAGATTATCAATTATATGTATAGTTTTTCAGTGAAGAACTGAATGAACCCAAATAAACCATATCTATAGACAGTCTAGACATGCACATGTGCAACCTAAACATGGCATTTGACTGATCCCGTCCTACATCGTCTATATTGTGGCCTATATTATATTGCATTTGTGGCAATTAGCCAAGTACAGTACATTATAATATACATCATGTCACACCCCCACCTCCCGCATGCAGAAGCTTTAGTTTTGTGTGCCAAAATTATGAGCAAAATTCAGCCTGAGAAGGAAATCCGGCTTGAAGTCTCACAGGCTTGGACTTGCCATTTTGCCTTTGAACAATGCATGGGCAGCCTTCAGTTGTTCTACGAATATATATTCAATCATTGTTCTATAAATTATGACAAAATGGCACGGTGACCAGTTCAAACCAGACTATGACAATCCGTCCGGTACATTCCGGCATTAGCCTCTTCCACAGGCACCTCTATAAATTTTAGAAGAAAAGTCAGAAGAGAATCATATATTTTTGGCGTTGGGTTGCGCCTGTGTTATCAGTTGGGGCCGCGCGTTTTCGGAAGATCGCTCGAGCTGCTGTGATTTTGAAACTTGCCCGCATATAAACCAAATTTGCTGAAAGAAGAATTTAGTTTATGGATGCAAAATAATCAAAGATTATCCTATAGCTTGCGACTGAGGAAAGAATTTCGTAAGGCGAGTTAGCCTGGTCAGTTAAGCTAGCCCAGCTCACGTCACTCTATATTTCGCGGAGCTATATATAATCTCACACCATCAAAGGCCGATCTCATGCAGCTATACTGTAGGTATTTTATATATTAGTAATCTTTAGGTTATTCTGAGCAAAATTGCAATATATCTTGACGTTCCAAAATTTCGACTTTATGGACTTTTTTGCTGTCAAAGTTGGTATATACTTACCCTGCGAGTCAGAGCCCCTTTCCGACCTAACAAACTCGATCTTCGCCCCAAGTTTGGGGCGAGTCAGTCAGGTTTTAAACTGGTCAAACAAGTTCTAGTTTACGAACACGCCTAAGCAGGAAAATAGGAAGTGACGCGCTAGAGCTTGGGCCCAAAATAGCATCTTGGCAACTGTTCACGCATGCTCAAAAAGAAATATAGAATTTATTGGGAGAGCCCACTTTCCCCCGAAGCTTGCGTAGGTCGGAAAGGGGCTCTCGGCAGGGTAGTTTATTAAACTATACTTATACCAAAAGGGACGTCTGAAAAGGAATGAGCCTTTCGGAAAGAAACGGTGTTAAAGCTAGTGATTATAAACTCAAATAAGATATTACTGATATGGATTCTAAAGTGAATAGTTGAATGCCAAAATATTTATCTTATTTGTTGCTATATTGAGGTTTGTATTTCCAAAATGGTAATCGGGATGACGTCAATGCATGTAGGCATTTGTGTGTTTTTTTTCTTTTCTTATGATAAATCGCTTGAAGATTTTAATAAAAAAAATGATAAAGCGCTTGAAGATTTGAATGAAAAAAATGATAAAATACAGAATATTCTATTCAAGTATTCCATTAACATGTGAATGGGTAATATTTGTCGTGTAACGGAACGTTGTATATGCAAATTATGCCTACATAGACGTCATGTCATTACCATTTTGGAAATACAAACCACAATATAACAACAAATTAAAGTTCAAATCAAATAATTTGGCATTCAACTATACACATTAAATAGAATCCATTTTCAGTATCATATTTGGGTTTATAATATTTGGGTTTATAAGCACTTTAAATTATCTGCGTTATTGCATAAATACAAGAAATGACGAGAAAGACGTATAGTACTTTTGTATAAAAACTCTTTCTTTCCGAAAGATCGACCATTCCTTAACTTGCGGTAAGTAGTTGTTACCAACTTTAACCCTGTTTATACACGGCCAAAATTTAAGCGGGATCTGAGCCACATCTGACTTTAAGCGGGCTTAAAATGTCCGTGTAAACAGATCGATCGGCGTAAATTAATCGCGATTAGTTTGCACCACCTCAAGGAGGTGGATTAAACTGAGCACGATCAGTTAATCGCGCTTAACTTGGCCGTGTAAACGCAACGGGATCGAAAAACGCTTGCTATTAATACGGTGTTATTAATACGATAAAATGCACTTTTTTGCCCTGCTGTAGAAGCTTCCATCTCGCTATTCTTTGTTCCTTTGTTTGTTTCTTTCTTTTAGCTATTACTCTTTCTCGTGTACCGATGTCTTCCGTTGTTCTTTGACGCACGCTACCCATACGAAGCTTCCAAAACCAAAAATATAGCTCGTCCGCCATGTTGAATAATGGTGTACGTGTTTTAGTAAGGGATTATTAAATGACTGTGTAAACGCACCAAGGTGGCGCATTTTAAGCACGCTTAACTTAAGCGTGCTTAAATTTTGGCCGTGTAAACAGGGCTTTTGACATACAGCATAAAAGTCTGTGAACATGAAATTTTGGAACGACAATATATATTGCAATTTTGCTCAAGCCGGAACCGAAAGATTAAAAATATGTAAAATCGCCACAGATGAGATTGGCGGCTTTAATATTACTACCCATGCATATGCATGCAATGTGGGGTTCATGTACAATCATGGAAATAATATACGTAGACGTCTTATGAAAAGCATGTCCTTTTAGCATTGTTGGAGGCCAGTTGTTAAAGATTTAAATATTCACTGCCAAAATAGTTTGAAATAGTCCCCCCTTCCCCCCAAACACAATGTTGATCATAACATAAACCTCTGGATGTGATTTCACGCACACATCAACATTGTATAGGGGGGAGGGGGGAAACATTCGGGAAATTATTAGATAGTCTACGAATTAATTTCCATGATTGTAGAGACATCTCCAAGTGCCATATGGTCTTCCGCCCAAGCTCGATCAGTCAGTAATTTTCAGGTTTTAGTCAGTTCAACCGCTTGACAGCTCTGTAATCCTCCATAAAACTGAACGATCGACTATTTTTAATATAAAAGTGTGAAGTTTCAAAGGTATAGCTGTCGCGGTCACAGCATGGCATGCAGCGAAATACTCTCCTGTCGTCTCAGCGTTTCGACTTATGAGGAAGAACAAAGTTTTTCTTGCCCCTTCCTATACTAGATAATATTCTAATCAGTCCGATGTCTCCAGCTGATTAAGAATCGTGCATGCCGTCTGGAATGTCGGAAACGAAATATTGTAAATCATAACATATTAATTTAGCCGCAAAACTGTCAGATTCAACATGTCTTTTTTGAGGAATTTTTACTGGGGGCGGGGCAAAATTTCTTGAAACCTTCATTGGTGAGAATCGTTCAGTCTACATTATTAAAGTGTCTATAAAACTCGTTGGAATATATGTTGTTTTAATAAACAGAAAAGTATAGCAGGAGCATTCACCAAAAAATTCAAGGAAATCGACGAAGACGTATAGTCTTTTGTCATGGCTAATTCATTTCTGGAGAAATTTGGGTTCTCGGTAACAAAATTTTCACTTCATATAGACACTTTAAAGAAACATTGAAACTAGAAGAACCTATGCTGAATTCTTTATACAGTCAGTAACTCGTCTTAGTATATGGCACAGTAAAATTACCAAAATAAGAAATATATTATTTGCGGGATGGGGCCCTTCTATTGAACAGTATACGTCATTTGAAATTGTTAAATGTTTAATTAATTTACAATTCAAACATTTAAGATTGAAAGCTGTATTGGCATATCTCATATGTAACAAAAATAAAATAATACGACAACATCTCTCTGCCTCAGCTTAAGGGTATCTAGATATTTTTTTATTTTTTCCGCGCTCATTAGAGTTATTCCGTGCGTCGTCAAACATAAAATACCTAACAACACCGCTTGATGTCCAGTATACTATAACACTGTATGAATGCATGTATAGGTACGTGGGGTTTCGATCACTGTCTATTAACATCTTATGACGCTGAATGTCCTATATTAAAGTCAATCAGCCAGGAGGTGCTTTCTGCTTGGCTACTGATGGCTTCATCACTGCAGCAAGAGCGCCTTCCTAAAAGAGACGTATATAAAACGTAGTAAACACAGTGAACTCTATACAACCATGGAAGGCTGACAGACCTGAAAAAAGTGTTGAATGTGCTTTGGATCGTGAAATTTGCCCTTTCAAATGTTCCTCAAAAGTATGCAAAAAGCAGCTTCGTTCCCAGACCCTCGCACACTTAGCGCAACTTGTGTACGAGACTGCGCAAACGTAATGTTAAATTTGACTATACACTGCTTATACTGACTATACACTTGCCTATACATGCACTGTTAAATTTGACTATACACTGTTCTCGAGCTTGAGACTCATGTGAGTAGAGTTTAGTTGGTCTCTCCTGAGCTTCGAGGATTTTTCGCCGGGTTCTCCGCTTTTCCTCCCTCCGTAAAAATCAACACCTACATCTTAATAACTATTTCATGAATTGTAAATATATAGCTATACCTATTTATCTATTCTGTTCTACACTGTAATGCGCATTCGATCATTAGGCCATGAAGAATGCGCAATATAAATCACTAATTATCAATTATCATATCACTGCAAGTAAGGTTCGTCCGTGCATATATATAAGAATGTTTCTGACCCAGTGGCGGATTAAGAGGGGGGGGGGGGGCTGACTGGGCTACAGCCAGGGGCCCACGGATCCTAGGGGGGGCCGGGACCGCCGAAGTCTTATTAAAAAAAGAAGTTACGTTTGTTGTTTTGTTTCGAAATTTGTAAAGGACCCTTACGTATTTACGGTGCAGTGCAACAAGGGGCCTGGGGGGGGGGGGGGGGGGGGGGCAATCAGAAAAACAGCCCGGGCCTCAGGTACCCTTAATCCGCCTCTGTTCTGACCACAGAAATACGCTCCTCAATCGTCACAAATACTACTGTATTTCAGCTGAGAAACATCCCCAAAATCTATAACTCAATTGTGTTGGTTGGAAGACTTTTGACTGAATGGGAAAACACTGATAATCTTTAAATTCGACAATCGGCCAAAGTTGTAAAAAATCTGCTATTACAATTTGACAAACTTCATTTTTATTGCTAATGTCCTTTAACCCTCTGAGGACTGGACGTCTCCCTGTGCTGAATAAAATCGTCTGGCGTTAGCCGGATAAAATACTAAAGACTCGTCTTCAGGCTTTAAAGGGTTAACATAATCATGCTTACCTGAGCAATCTCGGATTTCGCTACACCACTCAAAAGGTAGACATTAATTTGACCGTCGGAATCTCCAACCAGTACACTCTAAAATAAAAGTTATTTGACTTTATTAATAGTAGGCACCCACCGAAACAGATAACGGCGCAATAACGCAATGGCGTAGCAGGGAATAGGTTCACGTGGTTCAAAACCTTCCCATTATTAATACTATAGATGGCACTCTACACACCTCCGCCAGCAGATTATTAAGTATCGGTCACCAAATAGAGTACCAGTAACGAAACCCCACCCCTAATCCTAATGGTTCAGCGACCGATGCATGAAACATCAACCGAAAAAAGAGCCATCTCGCTAACAGGGCTAGCCCATCAGACCCACACATGTATAAATTTAATATATTATGCTTAATTGCACTCATAATTACGCCTCCGATTTCCACGACCGCTCTATTTTATAAACAGTAGAACTGTTATTATGTTATTTGTCAATTCAGCTAAATATTCAATTGCGTATAATCAAGCATCTCTATATTCATTTCTTCTACAGGGAGAATGCTGCGGTCAAATTTTTATGAAATTCGCATCGAGTTCTCAACCAAAATTTAATAGTCAATTATCTACGATTGCGTATAGCATAAACGACTAATATGAACGATTAGTAGAATATTTGCATTATCATTTACATATATTTTATAGCATATGAACCAGATTGTTAGGCCTGTGCTAACCGTCGCACAATAGACGAATTTAATTCAGACGATCAAACAACGAATTTAATTCGAATTAACTTCGTCTACAGAATGCGAGGTAAATGCGACGTCGAGTTAAACGTCGCAGTTTCCTCGAATAAAACTCAAACAATTAAATTCGCCTGAATTAAATTCGTCTATTGTGCGACGTTTAGCACAGGCCTTATAAAAGTCGTGTCCTTGAAGTCAGTCGTCCCCTTGAGTTCCCTGACGCTACATTTTTTTTCGTTATTCGTTGTTTTGTCGAGTCCAGATCGGGGAACACCGCAGCATCTTGGCCCGACCCAGGTGCACATGCACGCTACGATTTTAGTCGGTCGATTATTATCGGCTGGTCAACCGATAAAAAACGGTGTTTACCATACATGTGTGCATTTACATATAAAAGCTCACATATTTAGCAACTGGAGCCACCATTTTTACCATCATCTTTACCATAACTTCAGGAAGAATAATGAGTAATCAGTGAACGATAAAATTGGTAATCGCCACACACGGCATGATGCTATATTTTCACCGATTTTAATCAAACCAGTTTGATATTTTACGAAAATCGGCAGACTAAAATTGCTCTGTAATGACACCGCAGACGTAACTATTTTGATGGTAAGCCCTAAATTTAGTCGGCCGGTAAAAATAGGCCAACTAAAATCGTGGCGTGTGCGCCAGGCTTAAGGAGTGCCTAAATGTATACGGAGCTAGAAACTATACGAGTTCAAACGCAACCATCATATACAGAATTCACCAAAATTCCCACCATCGCCATGCACGAAGATAAGAACTAACCGTCCAAAAATTTAAATAGGTTTTTATTAAAATAGAGTCTCGGTTCGGGGGTGATTACATGGCCCGGGCTGGCCTGGTTAACCAAGCTAGCCGGTTCGGATGAGTTTTATAGGCTACGTTTACACGGTACCGAACGAATTCAAAACCGGTCGCGAATTCGTCCTATTTCGCCGTGTAAACAGGCGGAACCGTACTAATTCGAGACCGGTTCCGAATTTTTCTGCCGTGTAAACAGGCGGAACCGTACTTCGTACGGTACCGTGTAAACGCAGGCGGTGTGCGCATAGCGATCGCTAAGGATTCTGGTTATAGGTTTTTCAAGATGGCGGCAAAACAGACATAATTTGGTACGTTTTCGCTGGCATTATCTGTATTACTTGTGCTATGAATCAGTAGTAATTTCACTCAGTTAGCCTTATCAGTTCATCAGAAAGACATTTCTGTATCATTTGAAATAATTGTATTGTAATTTCTATTGTATTTTATTCTTACCAAACACATCTGACGCGTTTCGCGGAGTAATCTGATGATCATTCTATTTAAATCAATAACTGGTTATATGTAATGGTTTGACTCTTGAGAATGATCTTATTCTTATCTTTAAACCTTCAACTATAGTGCTTTATGTTCGCTCCCGAACGCTCCCCATTGCATGGCCCACTTTTATTGTGTGACTTTTGGTGGTTGAGTCAATATGGCCGCCAAGAGACCTTGTACTGCAAGGCGACACACCAGGCAAGCCAACTTGTAAACGTCCTGTACAAGGGCAATCCAGAAGAAACCTTGTTTGACAGTCAAACAGTAACGTTTGGAAATAAACAGAATGAGCCTTCAGCCAGTAAATGTGACTGACTCTTAAATAAAATTCAGCATTAGTCCAGTATATTTGTCTGTTCTGGAAAGATGCATGGAACGATAAATGGCCAATGACCAAAGATAATGCAAATGAGCTCATGGCCAGAAATCGAGGACAACATTGCGGCAAAGCATGCGCACTGAATCCTTTTTTAATTAATTCAATATGGCGTCCTTCAATAGATTTCTTAAGGAGATATAAAGAACAATCATTTTCGGTTATTTATTATTGTAAATTCCGACATGCGAACGTCCAAAACTTCACCAAATTGAACAATCGTTCAGCACTACAATTTCTATTAAGTTTGGAGCGTCCTAAATAGGTTCCCGAGCCCCTCACAAGAATACCTCTTATTCGCTGTTTAAAGTCTATTAATCTGCTATATCACTTATTTTGGAGCTCCAATTTTGGCTGCTTCTGTGTTGTTTGTCCACGATGCGAACGTCTGAATTTGCTCGGGATGAACGTTACTTTGTTTTGCGGAGTTGTTCGTTCCACTTTTTCGTTGTTTAATAGGTTCCCAAAGACCTTAAAATGTACGATTTATTGCAGCCGAGTCGTTGTAATTTAATCCATCAAGTGCCAAGATAAATACTGAACTCGGCGTGAAGAAGCAATGCATTCCTCGATAATTTCGGGTTCTTGTCCGCCATTTCTTATGGAGATGTTGCTAGGTTGCCAGGGTCTTAACCGCTGTTATTATTATTAAATATGACTGTGGATTAGGAAATAATAACCGAAATTTATGCGGCAATTTTTGTGAGTATGAGGGTACAGGCCTGTCTAGACGATTAAACCTTTTGCAATTTGATATTTGGGTAAGAAATGGGTCAACAAGACATTTTAGCGAATAACTCTACTTTAATTTATTGCTATAGACTTCTGTTTATAGCCGAAATGATCGATATTTAGCCATCAGAATTTTCAAATTAATATTCCATCTAAATATGAGCCCACAGGCGACTGCCGCTGAGTGTCCTGGATTTCTAGCCATGTGAATTTTATTATTAACCATGATCCTTAGCGGTCGTTTTGCGCACACCGTCTGGTGTAAACGGGGTCTTAATTAATTGCGATTACATGGAGCGGGCTATAGCCCGGTAAGCCGGGATGAGTTTTGAATTGACGTGGATGATTTCAGGCCGAAATTCGCAATTATCAAGTAAATAAGAGCAAAGGTACGTTAGTTTTACTTCAGTTTTACACTAATTAGTCTATTATTTATGTCGACGTAATCTTTTGTAAGCCCATCGTTAATAAAAAGATTGTTGTCGTCTTAGCTAACCCACGAAAGCGTTTTCACGAAGACTAATTAATTTATTAAGTCTTCGCTATGATCACGAAACACACGAATAACGTTTTGATGTTCTATTTCAGTTCCTTTCAGCACTATTTACACAGTCAAGTAAACGAACGCGTATCGAAACGAGTTCAACAGTTTTGCAGCCCGCTTTGCCGGGACGAAACGATTACATGCACATTTTCATCCTTAACCGGGCTAGCCCGCTTGCCATGTAATCGAAACGTTGAAAAAACATACAATTTATATAGGACGCGGGCTAGCCCGGTTTACCGATCTGGCCCGGCTACACGCGTAAAAACGCACAACTTGTTCACGGTTGTCAACAGGCGTGAACAATGTTGTGCTGCTCGCCGTGAACAAGTTGTCAACAAGTTGTTCACTTATGGTTCGAACAACTTGTTCACGGATAAATTAACAGTCATGAACAAGTTGTTCCAACAGCACATTTTTATAGCCAACAACGTTGTTTGCACATGATACAACATGTTGTAACAGCATGACGAAATAACAACGATGAACAACAATGTTACAACAATGGTGAACATGGTTGATGTATCAACACGTTCTTCGGTTGTTACAATATGCGTGAACAACGGTTGTTGTTTCATCAAGCTGTAACAACTTGTTGAAACAATGATGAACAATGTTGTTCATTTATCAATGTTGTTCACATATGTCAACAAGTTGTTACAGCATTGTTCAGGCAACAATGCCGTAACAACTTGCGAGATTTTTACGAGTGTAACCGGGCTAGGCCGGCCCATGTAATCACCCCATTGGCATTATACTTACGTTAGAATTCAGTGCGAACGAAATCGATGATAGTTTTACATCTTGCACCGGGGTATTTACAATCAAAGGATCCAACCTGAGAAGAAAGGAATATGACAATATTTGCTCCTTTCTTCATTGCAAACGTTACAAATAATGATGATACACTACAAGAGTTCGGTGTCTGGCACCGGTTTCTGATTAGGTTTATATAACAGTAATAACACCGCTGCCAAACGATTTGCGCATAAGCGACGTCCGAGCTCGCACCTCAGAAAAAGAGCGGGAAAACACTGAAATATTTGGACTGGTCCGAGAGTCCGGCACAAAAGTTAAAATTATAAGCATACTACCAAAAAGATAAGGTGGGTGCATAGCTTCTTTGTCAATATGGTAACATATTCTGAAATGACCCCTTCGTAGTTTCATTGCCCTTTTTTTAAAACACAAATGAATAGTCGAGTCTTACTTAGTCTTCACTCTCTGGTTGTTCTTGCCACGGCTAGTTCCCACTTCTCTTGCAATGTTTACTCTAGCAAATTCACGCATGCTCAAACGTTTGGCAGCGGTGTTGGTTTATATAGGGTTTTTGTTGGAGGTTACACGGATAATCCAGGCTTGCGATTCAGCGCCGGATTTAGGAGTGTGGAGGCCCCTGGGCGGTCACTGACCAGCACAATATATCAATTCTATTTAGGCCAAAAAGCGCATCTTGCCTTTTCTTTTTGTTAACTTCGGCGAAGGCAACGATGGTTGAAGGCGCGGTGTAAATTTGATACGGGAGTAAGTTAAACAATTATAAGAAAGGATTAAAGATACGTAAGTATGATATTCAGTATATATAGTACATGGGACACAACCCTCTACTATCATATATATCATCTATATATCTATATATCATCCATATATCTTTTGTCTTGTTTTTGACTCATATTTTGGGCTCTCAAGATTTTTTTCATTTCAACACCTATTTTTTCAACTTTCAAGACATTTTTGTGGAGGCCCCCCCTTAAACATTATTTGGTGGGGGACCCTGGGCGACCGCCCAGTCCGCCATGTCCTAAATCCGGCAATGTTGCGATTAAAGACTTAACTCAAAGAAAAGAACCGCATACCTAAATAGCGAAAACTATTATTTTCAGTGTCTTTTTTGTTTACACTTGAGAAAAGCAAGGGAAGTGAGATGACAAAGAGTCAAAGACCCGGTTTACGAAAGAAAAGGTTGCGTCGCCGCAGGCCTGAAAGACCTCCTTCGTAAGATTCCTTAGACCCCGTTTACACGGTACCGGACGAATTCGGAACCAGTCTCGAATTCGTCCGGTTCCGCCTGTCTACACGGCGAAATAGGACGGATTCAAGACCGGTCTCGAATTCGTCCTATTTCGCCGTGTAAACAGGCGGAACCGTACTCATTCGAGACCGGTTTCGAATTTTTCTTCCGTGTAAACAGGCGGAACCGTACAAATTCGAGACCGGTCTCGAATTCGTCCGGTACCGTGTAAACGCAGCCTTATTTTAATTTTGGTTTATAAGGACCAATAGACCATTTGCACGATGACTTTAATGGCGCTATAGGTGACTACAACTACCAGAATGCATTGCCAGTATCCTCTATTAATTAGCATTAGGATATTGCCAAAGCATTCTGGTAGTTGTAGTCACTCAACGCCATCCTACGTCATCGTGAAAATGGTCTATTCACATACATGTAAAATAATCCACCAAAAAGCAACTGCTATATTCACATAAAGCCTAGATTTTCAAATATTTCTATATACCAATTGATACAATTAATAGACACAATAGAAATATTAAATTATTCTTACGTATTTTGGCTCAGATCCCATATCTCGATGGCACCTTCACTCACGCAACCAAAGACAGTGGAAGAAACTGGTGACCAACAAATGTCGTTCACGGATTTCTGAAAAAAAGTGAAACACTCATTAATAACATCACACGATATTTTGAAGCAGCATGGAGGTCACACACACAGCATGCGACAAATTTTCACCCAATGAAGCTATTAGAAGTATGAAACTATGAATAGTCTGACAGGTAGAAGGCACTCAAGGGTACTTTTACAAACCCGCGAGTTGGCTTCAACCCGGATCAGGCTACCACCTGTGTTCAGGCTACCACCTTGTGTTTCTTTCATTTTTGTTCGTTTACATGATCCCGGGTTGGTCGTAATTCGAGAAGAGTGCAGGCAACCCGAGTTGATCAAGAGGCGACCCGGGTTAGAAGTATTTTCGTTCTCTGCCAACAGTTTCGGCAGTCAAACAATCTTATAACATACTATCTATAGCGTACTAGAGGATAGCGATTCCCCAACTCCCATGTAACTTTTTTCCGCGCGTTCACTTTCGAGGGCTACAGTGCTGGATTTAGGACAGGGCGGACTGGGCGGTCGCCCAGGGGCCCCACAAAATAATGTTTAAGGCGGGCCTCCACAAAAATGTCTTGAAAGTTGAAAAAATAGGTGTTGAAATGAAAAAAATCTTGAGAACCCAAAATATGAGTCAAAAAACAAGACAAAAGATATATGGACGATATATAGGGTCACTTCTAAAAGTGTATACTATGACGATTATGACAGATTGATGGATGGAGTTGACAAGTTGTTATTGTAAACCTGAACCTGTATTGTACCGACACTGTAATAGCCAATAGGTACATCTGTACATGTATAAATATAATTTATATGTTCAACTTCCTCAGTTCTGGTCTCAGTTGCTTGTCCTACTCATAGTAAGTTTAATTAGTTATATGACTATGTAACTTAGCATACATTCAGAAATAGAACTGATATATTGTGATGGTCAGTGACCGCCCAGGGGCCTCCACAGTCCTAAATCCGGCGCTGGAGGGCTATCAATATTTTCCAAACGTCAGGTAAACGCAGATATATTTTTTCCCTTTTGGCTAACACCCTGAGGTCAGTAATCGAACACAATTGCCAATACAATGCTCAAGCTTTGCTCAAATGTCAGATTGCAGCAAAGAAGAGATATTTTTATGCTAAGCCAAATGAAGTCAACCCGTGTTTATATGAAAAATCCTCATCTTCACACCTCGCTAACCCGGGTCAACCCAGGTCGCAAGACAGACAGACAGACAGACAGACAGACAGACAGACAGACAGACAGACAGACAGACAGACAGACAGACAGATTGATTGATTGATTGATTGATTGATTGATTGATTGATTGATTGATTGATTGATTGATTCACTTTTATTTGAATACGTTAATTCCATAAGTTATAAGAACATCTTTACATGAAAGGCGTATAAAAATTACGAAATTTTTATATACTTTAAATAATATAATACAGTTTTAGATAATAAATATAATACATTTTAAAAGAATACATTTTTATTTACATACATTAGTCGACAATTTGTTTGACTGAGAATAATTTCTTTTTCAAAATTGTTTTTGATTTGGAGGTCCTCAAATCACGAGATAGAGAATTCCAAAGATTTGCGCCTCTATATGAAAATGACCATTTAGAACATTCTGTTTTAGGAATATAATTCATGGCTACATTAAAATCATTTTCTCTTAGTCATGATTTCTAAGAGTTACTTTCCGAACAATTTGAGAATAAATCACTTAAATATTTTGGACACTTTAGACAGACAGACAGACAGACAGACAGACAGACAGACAGACAGACAGACAAACAAACAAACAAACAAACAAACAAACAAACAAACAAACAAACAAACAAACAAACAAACAAACAAACAAACAAACAAACAAACAAACAAACAAACAAACAAACAAACAAACAAACGGACGGACGGACGGACGGACATGGACACACACACAGACAAACGGAGGTGAAAAAATAGGTAATTGTGTTCGAATTAAGTGCGAAATGTGTTGCTTCAGAAAAGCTTATTCGAGACAGCAAAAACGTCCATAAAGATGAAATTTTGGAACGACAAGATATATTGCAATTTTGCTCAGGAGAACCCAAAGATTGCGAATATTTAAAATCCCCACAAGTGAAATAGGCACTTATATTAATATTGCTAATTGCTTGTGGTTTTAAGTTTATAAATAGTGATTACATGCATGCACCTAGTACTCAAGTACATCAAGATCTCAATGTTGAATATATTAAGAATGTGAAGGAGTATTATAATGCACAATTATTTAACAAAAACAAATATAGTATAATTCAAGAGACGTTTCAAATCAAACGCAAATTTTTCAAACAACTTACTGTCGATGACGTGAACGTAAGAAGAGCTGTAGGACTGTCTTGGTGCCATAGTTTCACACTCCAATCAGCACTGCAACTGAGAAAAGCATCAGGCAAAAACGGAGACCACTTCAGTTCGTATATTGGCCCCTGGAAGAGAGGATAACAACATATATTGGAAGATTACTCCACAAAAATGCATTTCATCTCACATACATGTATACACTTGATTAAAAAGTGTAGTTATAATAATATTTTGAAGAGAACATGTAACATTATCCTACGATGCCAACGCCAAAAAAAGAAAAAGAAAAAAGAAGAGATGTTGATTTGTGCGGAAGTTGACAATTGCAAGTATATGACTGCATCGTTTCAGATGGACTGATCATTGATTCATGTTATTTTGATGATGAACCTAATTCGCCTCAAAACAGTATCTATAGACTGCTAATGAATGTTTTATATCTAAGACATGACGCTACTCAAAAAGTAATAACTGGTCAGGTTTCTGATTTCGGTGAGACACCCGCTTTATGTGGTGACCCCATATAGTTTTTTAAGAGATAGCTTATTTTTAAGAGATATATCCACAAGTGTTGTGGTAACTTTAGTTTATAATAGGAAACTTGACCGTTTTTTTTACTTTAAACCAGTGTAGTACCATACATCATGTCTTATCCTTCACCTAGTTGCTCACAAAAACTGTTTACTAATTTTCATCTGTCATAACATAAGCAACACCCACACATGAATGATTTTCTAATTGTGTATGGTGCAATAATTGAATAAAATTAGTCTAGATTGATCAGGAACTCAGGAACTTAAGTTCTTGAGAGAGATGCTGCTTAAACACAAGAGCCACTCAGCAAGGCCAACACTGTTCTACACTTTATCATTCACTTGGGCGTGAAATTGCGTGAATACCGCAGATCATCATTAGACCGTTTAATACTTTAAGTTTCCAGGTACTTTTACGGTCACCTGATTTATTTTCAATCTCGGTTTGACATGTTTTCTTTGTTTTTATATAATTAAACGATTTAAGCTGTTTTTCTTTTCCCTATACGAGGACCAGTTAAGACCAGAATTTGTTTTGATTTCTTTTTTTTAGTAAATCTATGGCGCACAGTACATCGATCTCACGTTATATTTCAGGATTTATCCAAGGAGAAGTTCTATTACGCACTGTCCTTGTCCTGCACGGAGCATGTTTATCCAAGATTTTTATCAAACGCGTTAACATTTGTAAGACTATTTAATTCAAGCCAATTAATATTTTTTAGACTGATGCTTCAAGAGGGCCTAAAGCTTCGCTGATAAATTCAATTGCTTAAATTTACCTCAAAATTCATATTTTTCTTTACTTTTATTAAGTTAGATAATCTTTTCAGAAGAAAATATAACTTCAAAACGTTTAGTTGACCTTTAAGATTTTTTGACTCAATATGGATGGATGGGTGGGTAGATGGATGGGTAGATGAAACAGTACAGTACAGTACAGCACAACACAACACATAACAGTACAGCTCAGCTGAGTACAGTACAGCACAGCACAGTACAGTACAGTACAGCACAGCACAGCGCAGTACAGCGCAGCGCAGTGCAGTGCAGTGCAGTGCAGTACAGTACAGTACAGTACAGTACAGCTCAGCTGAGTACAGTACAGCACGGGGTAGATGGATGGATGGGTGGGTAGATAGATGGATGGATGGATGGATGGATGGATGGATGGATGGATGGATGGATGGATGGATGGATGGATGGATGGATGGATGGATGGATGGATGGATGGATGGATGGATGGATGGATGGATGGATGGATGGATGGATGGATGGATGGATGATGAACAAATGGATGGATGGATGGATGGTGATGAAACTTTTTCAGTTTTTTTCAGCCAAAAATGGATGGATGAAAGCTCTCTATTTGAAATTCTATATACAGCCTTATAAAACCTAAGCGTTTTTGCACGCGATTACATTTGAGTTTTCTCAGTTCTTGCTGTCGTAAGAGTCAATGACTAGAATTGTATACAGCTATACACTTGGCCATGATTGCAAACACAAGGTTTATAATTTTATCAAACACAATTTCGTATAGTGTAGTACTCACAGCATGACCAACGTAGGACTCCAAATATTGTTCATTATATGAGCAAGAACATTTGTGGATATGACCTTCTTCAGTTCCCACAATGTATCTGAAAGAAAAGTCAGTCAACGGCATGAAACCAACTTCTTGTCAAGTTTAACCCCTTGGTGACTGGGAGCTTTCCCCTTGACAAGTAAATCATCTGGCGTTAGCCAGAGTAAAATACTAAAGTCTGCATCAGTCCCAGAAGACTGGTTCAGTCAGGAAGGAGTTAAAGCATTGTAAAATGCTTTGGATTATACATGTTATATTAAAAAAATAAATGCCGTAAAGTCAGGATTTTTGAAAACTAAGATTTAAGAGACAAGTTTAGGAGTTATAGATGCATTATAAAACATTAAAATGAATTTTATAGGTAAGGGAAAATTTCGAGTCGTACATGACTCAAGTTGATATCGCAAGAGTTCCCGATACCTTCTGAGTTTTTTTTACAGTATTAAACAAATAGATCCCATTTTGCCAAATTTCCCGTTGTCTGCATGTTCAGTTATAGACGCACATTTGCATGTTTGCATCTCTTAATTAAAACCCAGTTTTGTACTTACCACGTTGTGTCGTCATCTGGGCAGCTATAACTAATTATACAATAACATTACTTTTATGCATGCATTTTCATTGGTTGCTGATCTTGATCTATTAAACAACACACACACAGATGACGCAAATTCACGTCAGATCACGTCAACAGTCTTGTTCTTCGTTTTTCATGCCCCCAAAAATGCTTCAATAAACCATTTTTATTGTATAAAACAAATAGATTATACATTTTTCCATGTACTGTGTGTATGGTATAGACTCGATTTCCAGCCGTATCTCGGGCCTTGGTACTTACCTCCCACGAAATCACGGCTGGACTCCAATCTCGTTCTCAGAGCCCACGTTCCCCACCCGCGAAACGAGAGACTCTGGGATAATCCGTTTCAAGTCACAGGATTCTTGTTATTCCGGTTGAGGTACGCATGCGTAAATATCCGAGCGGAATCTGGATAGTATGTTCTCCTTCTACAGCATCTACACATATACGGCGAAGATATCGATCGCGGCAACGTCTTCACTGGAGTCTTGTCGTCCGACATCTTTGTTATTTTGGTTTTATTAATTCTACTTCCGGTCATTTCAGACCAACTCGTGCTCACTATTCAGCCAATAACGTAACGATTTGAAACGGATTATCCCAGAGTCTCTCGTTTCCCGGGTTGGGAACGTGGGCTCTGGGAACGAGATTGGGCTGGACTCGTGAACTTGACCACTGTCGATTTGCACCTATCACAAACGTGCCTGCACATTTTCAGCAGGCATATATTATTGGGATGATTAAGATTATTGCATCAGTTACCCCGTCAGTTAAAAATGGCGATCAATAGAGTGCTGATAAGCTGAGGCATGCGATGGCATTTTAGAAACGTTTAAGATTGATTGTCTACAAGATTTGCAACAGCAACTCAGCAAGCTTTAGAGAAACTAGTTAATCGGGAAAGTCACTTATATTTCAGTCAGCTTCTTTGTTTTTTTGATATCGTGAAATTAATTCATGCAAAACTGCCAAAACGTCACAGACACGTTCTGTGGCTCACGCGTCCAGCCGTCTCTTTCGGGGGAGGTAAGTACCGGGGCCCGACAAACGACGGGAAATTCAGCCTATGTGTATGCACGCTGTAATAGATCAGAGAAGACGTTACAGCGTATAAAGAACAACAGGCACGCTACTCGAGAGAAAGTCGAGTTACACGCTATGACGTCATAGTAAAAACAGCGCGACCGTCGGCCGCAACAGACACAAGAATCTATTACAGTACACCGACGGGAAAATGTAATCTGTTTAACAAACAACGGCAAAAAGGAATCTATTTGCTACAAGTCTATAGCAAAAAGCGAAATATTACTTGAAAAAAACCTCAGTTATAACCCACTTACATGTTGCTGTCATTTGGATGGAAATCAAAGCAGAATCCAGCTGAAAATCTCGAGATTAGTGCATCAGATTTCTTTGAGCCTGTATTAACAGCAGCTTTCTTTCCTTTCTGTTTCTGTATGTTAATACGTTTCAGCTTCATCAGGTCTGAAAAAGTTAAACACAATTGTCCAAAACTGCACAAACATCAATTGAAAATTAGTTCTAATTACTTCGAGTTTAACAACGAATTTAAAACAGTATAATAGCTTCAGCCGTGCCAATTTTTCAGTTTCAAATTTCTACCTTATAATATTTTTACAAAATTTTGTAAAGGACTAGACCGTTCTAAGATGCGGATGAGATGAGATGGGATGGGTGAGGTGAGATGAGGTGAGGTGAGGTGAGATGAGATGAGGTGAGGTGAGGTGAGGTGGGATGGGATGAGGTGAGGTGAGGTGAGGTGAGGTGAGGTGAGGTGAGGTGAGGTGAGGTGAGGTGAGGTGAGGTGAGGTGAGGTGGTGAGGTGAGGTGAGGTGAGGTGAGATGAGATGAGATGAGGTGAGGTGAGGTGAGGTGAGGTGAGGTGAGGTGAGGTGAGGTGAGGTGAGGTGAGATGAGATGAAACAAGACGAGACGAAACGAGAAGAAACAAGACGCCTGGGCGTTCACTCGGGTTACTGGCAAAGTGCGGAGATCTCCTCCGCAGTCCGCGACTGGTGCATACTTCACAGAGGTGAACATATTTTCGATCAAGGAGTTGTCAGCCACATCACTGTTAAATAAACTGCAAGAACACCTTGATCAAAAGGCAAAGCTGTTTAACTTTTTGTCCAACTCCAAAAGCGAAAGGAGCAAGGAGCAAAGAACTTACAACATACCTCACGGCCTCACTCCGTCACATGGCAAACAACTCACCGGAGGAATAGTATGCAAAGTAGGCAAAAATGCAAAATCGTGACACCCAAAAAACAAAAAAGAAACCGAGCCGAAACCTAGACTCGGCCAACCACAGGTAGCCCGAGTAATGAGATGAGATGGAATGGTAAAGAATAAAATGGAATGAAATTGAATTGAATTGAATTAAATTAGATGGAATTGAATGGCATAGAATAGAATGGAATGGAATAGAATGGAATCGAATAGAATAAGTCCTAATTTAAAATATATGATTAGTTGAAGCAAGATCGGATAAAGTCTCAAGTCACAAAATGTGTTGCGACTCTATAGTGCGACTCACTATACGACAAATACACTTACTGGGAGGTGTGTTCAGAATTTATCTATACCTCGAAGCAGGCTATATTTATAAACACTATAAACACTAGATCAGAGTGTCGAAACGTTGGGTCATGAACAGTAAGTTACGTTCAAAAATCTTTAAACCAGAGTAGCGTTAAACTATATGTGAACATATACTGTCAAAATTTGAAGTGCCCCTAACCTTTTTATTGTCTGATTTGGAAGAACTTTTAAAATGATAAAGTAACTTCTTTGGACGATTTTCGCCTTTTCGCTTTGTTTTCGAGATATTTCATTTTGTTTGATATGCAAATGTCCGGAATTTACGTCACACATGCATAATGACTTATTGAAGAAGTTTTTGTATCTCTTTCATTCTCGAACGAAATCCTTTGAAATCGAGAAGTTTGGTGTTGTGGGAGAAATATGCACACACGTTATTCATACTTTAGTGTTTTATTTTATGAACGCAAAGATATATAACATTCTCTGATAAGTCATTATGCACGACTGACGTAAATTCCGGACATTTCCATATCAAACAAAATGAAATATCTCAAAAACAAAGCGAAAAAGCGAAAATCTTCGAAAAAAGTTACTTTATCATTTTAAAAGTTCTTCCAAATAAGACAATAAAAATTGTCGAGGTTAGGGGCACTTGGAAACACGCATAATGTTGCATGCACGAGAAACTTACCTGCACATTCAAAACCTTTACGAATAGACCACTTGGTAACACGACCGTCGGCCGCAACAGACACAAGAATCTCGTCTTTATCATCGCCATTATTCTGATCTCTCGCTACCCATTTGACATACCACACTGGTGCAATGTGTTTGCCCTCACTTTCACTGCAAATTAAGTTGGTTTGAACGTTAGTTAAAAAGTTGTAAAGTTTATAGTTGAATGTCAACATCCGAGACAGTGGTCCGGATACGGAAAAAGACAGACCGTGATCCGGAAATAAAGCAACTTTATTTATTGAAGGCTGAAGGCATTTTTACGAACCGCGTGCATTGATCAATCAGAACTCAGGATATAACATATAATAAATATATGTTATTCATTAATCTGGAGGTCTGTATCGCTATATTTTTATGAACAGACCCAACATTAGGTTGGATACACGCTCGAGATTTCTCTGTTTGTAAGCGTTAACGTTTATGTAACTTATTATAGCAAAATCGATGAAACGCGGCATGGGCAAAAAAACATGTCATGATTACCGCCTAAAGCATTGACGAATCCGTCAGCATTCCCAAACCTTTGAAATTGACACTGTAAAATCAGTGAAATACAATTGGTCCATTTTCCACTTTTGAGCTTTCCAGGAATGCAGACGGATTCGTCAATGTTTTGGACAAATCGTGACATGTTTTTTTTTGCCCTATATACCGCGCATCATTGGTTTTGGTAATAATCCTGAAAATTAGCAACAATAAGTGTACTTACAGACTATCAAGGACGGGAGTATCCGTATGATTTCGTACATTGTAAATAACAATAGTTCCATCGTAAAGACCAAACTACAATGACAAAAAACTGTGACATTAAGCTATAGTCATAAAAAGTTAAACAAATAATATTAACAAAACATGGAAACATACACGTAAATTAGGTGCAAGAAAGGTGTTTGCCTTGCATTATTAAGCAATAACACGATTTTTGGAAGGTGTGTATCGTTTATTAAAGGCAATAGCACTAAAAATTAAGTTTGTCTAATTTGAAAGAACTCATAAAATTGTGATAGAACATCCTTTACAACTTTTTCGTATCTCTCTTCGTTTTCAAGATATTTCAATTTGTTTGATATGTAAATGAGATGGTCTCTGACGTCAGGTGTGGGGTAAAATATTTTCACATGTAGCAAAACCAGTTATATCTCTAAGTTTGTTCAGCGAAATCATTTGAAACTGTGCACATATAAAAACTCCTTGTGACGCTGAACATTTCATGTTAGATATGAAAGTGATTTTGCTCTGTATGAAAATATTTTACCCCACTCCTGACGTCAGAGACCATCTCATTTACATATCAAACAAATTGAAATATCTTGAAAACGCAGAAAGATACGAAAAAGTTGTAAAGGATCTTCTATTACAATTTCATGAGTTCTTTCAAATTAGACAAACTTAATTTTTAATGCCAATCCCTTTTAAAGCGCGAGGGTGAAAAATGGTTTTATATCATTACCAATACATTGGAGCAAATAAACTGTCAATGTATTAAAATTGATTATATTGCCTCGTTTTTCAACCGTCACTTCTCTTTGCTTGCCACTCACCGCAAGTAAATTTGGTTGTAACTCGGAAAAGTCAAGTGACATCACTCCACTTTCTACATGAAATACCCTTTCAGGGTACTGCAACAAAAACAAATTGCCATTTAGTAAAAATATCAGCAGTACACAATACTACACCAAGCAGGTAAAAGAAGTTCAATTTTCTACTGTATGGATAAATAAATAAATAAATAAATAAATAAATAAATAAATAAATAAATAAATAAATAAATAAATAAATAAATAAATAAATAAATAAATAAATAAATAAATAAATAAATAAATAAATAAATAAATAAATAAATAAATTAATATATTTATTTATGTATTTATTTATTCATAAAGTAGAAATATTAATAAATAAGTAAGTAAGTAAGTAAGTAAGTAAGTAAGTAAGTAAGTAAGTAAGTAAGTAAGTAAGTAAGTAAGTAAGTAAGTAAGTAAGTAAGTAAGTAAGTAAGTAAGTAAGTAAGTAAGTTAATTAATTAATTAATTAATTAATTAATTAATTAATTAATAAATATATAGTAATCAACACGTGAAAAATACATCTATTTCATAAACATAAAATTATTGTTAATTTTTACTGCACTCAAATAAGATATTGTTGAACCAATATCTTTACGTGTAAAAATATCGTATTTTTTACATGACGTTGTGTTTTAATACGATTTTTCTCAGTGGCCGAAAACTCTGTATCACACTAAAGTTTATGAAATAAAGGCTTCTAGCTTATTAATATCTTTCCGATAACAACTTTGTACTTACGGTTCTTTCACATAAAGTGTACTACTTCTCGTAAATATATAAAAAGCCGACAATTTGGCCATCAGATACAGCTAGATAACAGGTCAACCCTTATAATAAAATGCGTGGATGTCCATGGTGTTTTAGGCGAAAAAAGTATTTTATTTCTGGTCAGAGCACATGTCCAAAATCGACGCGGTGACGAAGTTTGTTTTCTTTTTTGCTTTTTCTTTCAAAGGAAAACCTTTATTGAACAGACACGGTTAATATTCTTCTATATAAGTGCCACATTGTAAACTGGACATGTAGCATCGTATATGTGTTGATTTATTTATTTATGTATAAATATTTACGTCAAAATATCAAAATGCGTATTCAATAATAAAAGATGAACGCATGGTTGAAATATAAAGCCGTCAATCAGTACCCGTAAACATATCAGTGGTTTTGATAGAGGAACTCTCTTTAATAGATGATCAAATATTATCCGCTTGTGTGATCCGGAGGATGACGCTTTTGTAGCCGAACAATATTAAAAATGTAAAAGAAAAGAATCGACTCGCAAGAAAACAGATGACCTGCGCGCTGACCAGAAACAGAAGTTGTTTTTTTTACCTTAAAAGTGCCTATCCCCCCAAATACGATATTACTGATATGAATTGTATGTAAAGTGTACTTCCTTCGCCTTTAAAACTGTGTTTAATATCAAACTGTCGTGACCCTTAGGATCGGGGTTTAGTTTTAAGTTTGGTTTTGTGTTTAGAATTAGTTTCTTGGTTAGAGTTAGGGTACGGGTTAGTCTTCGGGATTTGTTGATAACATTTTTTGACAAAATGACGTCGTGTCTGTTTGACAATTGGAAATTAAACAAGTGGCGACCATTAAAATCACAAGGTCCAGTGTTTAGGGAGCGCTTGGATTGGCGTTCGTCAAGCTCAAGTAGTCAGAAAAGATTTCTGAGCCCCAGACATGCAGGCTTCGAACCTGCAATCTTCCAATTACTGGTTAGACGCTTTAAAGCCCTAATCAAACGAGGACGCAAGTCATCGCAAGTTGGCAGTCACAAATTTCTGTGGCGGTCGTTCGAACACCCAAATTAACAAAATAAAGGTTTCATGAGTGTTTTAAACAAGTTTTAACTTTGTCACGGTACATAATATTTTCGGGAAATTATTCAGAGCGGCTGGCTGAGATAGCGTGACTGCCAACTAGCGATGACTTGCGTTCTCGTTTGATTAGGGCTTAACTATTGCGCAACTGAAACTCAGATACTAAGCTAAGATTGGTATAATTGGAAGATTGCAGGTTCGAACCCTGTCTTGGGCTCAGAAATATTTTTCGAGTACTTGAGCTTGACGAACTTCTACCAAACGTCTGTTACATTACACCAAGCTCGCAAACGTATCACATGCACTAGATGTATACGTACAACTTATCATATAGAAACGTTGGGTTGGCTTCTACCGTTCTAATTGGCAAAGCGACGAGTCTGTCTCATTTTCATCGTGTACAGTACAAGTAAATGCAAAAATAGTTGCTATATATTAAAATATCAGTCTTCATACCTCAGGGTTTTTCAATGACCAGCAGCAAGCTACACCGCCTTTCTGATTAGAAAATTCGAATTCTCCATAACCGACAGCCAGGATATCCTAAAGGAACAAAAACAAGTCGTCAACGTAATTATAAATAGACATTTTAGTAATCTTTATTAATATTAGTTATAGTTTAAGAAAATATTTGGCTGAATTTTTTCAATAACTTCAGAAGGATTCTTTACCAATTAAATGTAAGGTAATCAATGTTATCCCTAAAATGCCTGCTTTGGTGAAATATTGTTGATGGTTTGTTTATTTGTTTGTTTGTTTATTCATTAACATTTGCTTGTTTATTCATCTGTCTGTTTATAAAATGCCTGTCTGTCTGTCCGGCCGTCCGTCCGTCTGTCTGTCTGTCTGTCTGTCTGTCTGTCTGTCTGTCTGTCTGTCTGTCTGTCTGTCCGTCCGTCCGTCCGTCCGTCCGTCCGTCCGTCCGTCCGTCCGTCCGTCCGTCCGTCCGTCCGTCCGTCCGTCCGTCCGTCCGTCTGTCTGTCTGTCTATTCTGTGTCTGTATCTGTGTCTGTATCTGTGTCTGTATCTGTCTGTGTCTGCATCTGTGTCTGTATCTCTGTCTGTATCTCTGTCTGTATCTGTATCTGTATCTGTGTCTGTGTCTGGGTCTGTGTTTGGGTCTGTGTCTGGGTCTGTGTCTGCGTCTGTGTCTGCGTCTGTGTCTGGGTCTGGGTTTGGGTCAGCCTGGTTCCCAGGCCTCTCTTTTTAACCTCGAGCGGCAGACCGAAATTGTGAGAGGCCTGGAAAAAAATATTTTGCTTGGCCCCAAATCTGGCCCCAAAACTGCCCCCAAATTATATAGGCACCAAACGGCCGTTTGGTGGAAAACCAAGGCAGATAACACTCATGTCGGTCTGCACAATTCTTTATAACATCATATACCAAGGTTGGTATACTGCCGAAACGTTAAAATAGCATATTTCGATTTGTATAAATGTGTTTCAACACAATCACTTCCTACGCCGAACACTACTTTATAAAGCCTCGTATGTAACAACCTTTTAACGTAATGTAAAACAAAGAAACCTACTCGTTTGCTGTCTGCTCTCAAGAAGATGTTTGTTTAAGTGCCCTCGTTCATAAAGATTAAAGAATCCGAGCTCCAACAGGATTCATGATAGATAAAGATGAACATTTTCCGCTAGTCCTCTCGCTCGATCCCTATTCTGCGACGTCACCAAAATACGTTCGAGAGAAAAGAGGACTAGGAACTAGTCTGGGTTTGGGTCTGGGTCTGGCTTTGGGTTTGGGTTTGGGTTTGGGTTTGGGTTTGGGTCTGGGTTTGGGTCGGGTTTGGGTTTGGGTTTGGGTCTGGGTCTGGGTCTGGGTCTGGGTCTGGGTCTGGGTTTGGGTCTGGGTTTGGGTTTGGGTTTGGGTTTGGGTTTGGGTTTGGGTTTGGGTTTGGGTTTGGGTTTGGGTTTGGGTTTGGGTTTGGGTTTGGGTTTGGGTTTGGGTTTGGGTTTGGGTTTGGGTCTGGGTCAACACCGCGGCCAAACGTCTACGCATGCGTGAATTTGCTAGAGTAAACATTGCAAGAGAAGTGGGAACTAGCCGTGGCGACAACAACCAGACAGTGAAGACTAAGTAAGACTCGACTATTCATTTGTGTTTTAAAAAAAGGGTAAAGAAAATTACGAAGGGGTAACTTCAGAATATGTTACAATATTGACAAAGAAGCCATGAACAAATTACCTACCTTATTTTTTTGGTAGTATGCTTATAATTTTAACTTTTGTGTCGGACTCTCGGACCAGTCCAAATATTTCAGTGTTTTCCCGCTCTTTTTCTGAGGACGAGCTCGGACGTCGCGCATGCGCAAAACGTTTGGCAGCGGTGTTGTCTGGGTCTGGGTCTGGGTTTGGGTTTGGGTTTTGGGTTTTGGTTTGGGTTTGGGTTTTGGGTTTTGGTTTTGGTTTTGGTTTTGGTTTGGGTTTGGGTTTGGGTTTGGGTTTGGGTTTGGGTTTGGGTTTGGGTTTGGGTTTGGGTTTGGGTTTGGGTTTGGGTTTGCGTTTGGGTTTGGTTGGTTGGTTGGTTGGTTGGTTGGTTGGTGTATCTGTGTCTGTATCTGTATCTGTATCTGTGTATGTGTCTGTGTCTGTGTCTGTTTCTGTGTTTGTTTGTTTGTTTGTTTGTTTGTTTGTTTGTTTGTTTGTTTGTTTGTTTGTTTGTTTGTTTGTTTGTTTGTTTGTTTGTTTGTTTGTTTGTTTGTTTGTTTGTTTGTTTGTTTGTTTGTTTGTTTGTTTGGTCCAATGACCAAAATTGCATGATGACATACTTACCGGGTTATGTCGGTTCCAGGCAATACAACTGACATTGCGTCCCTTGGTAACACCGCACGAATAACTCCACAGTTTATCCAAATTAGGACCAAGATCAGTTAAACTAACAGCTGGCGTCTGTAACTCTTTCACCTCCTCCTCTTCTTCTTTGTGATCGATATCTACATAAGAAAAAAACAAAGATGAACGGCATATTTCTAGTTGTCATCCGTTAGATAATAAGATCGGTTGCTTAAGGTAGTTCCTCGGTTTTGCACTGCGCAGCTTTTCTGCGCATAATTCTGCTTATACTAATTCAAGATGTATCTAAGTGTTATTAAAAAGATTTTATCGGGCATTGTGGTGTATTTTGCGGGCTAAAATGAAGAATTCAGCAGGCTAAAATATATTTTAGCCCGCTGATCTGAGCCAATCAGTTTTAACAGTTCTAAATCACTATTGGTTTGTTGTCAATGGAATTGTATACTTTTCTTGTCAATACTTTGGAACAAAGATTGTTTTGATGACAAATGTTGCGTTTTTCTGCCAAGTTACATGTAAGTTATGAGTTATGTAAATACTTATTGCAATGAAATACACGCTCCGACGCGAAGGTGGCACTGTTCACGATACTGTTTACCGTATACTGTCTTTGATTTTCTTCTAAATGCCCACTCAAATTATTATAATAGTAATATACAGTGGATGTTCTTGGGCATAAATATATTTTTGGCCCTTCTCGTACAGAGCTAGTTTTAATCCTCACCTTCGGCTCGGACTAAAATGAGCCTGATTCGGGCCAAAAACATATCTATGCCCGCGATCATCAACTCCATTGTTATAGTGACGGAAACACATAAAAAATGAAAACGTTCTGACGTGGTTTCGTATATAGATGAAATGATAGCCAACGCTCCATGCTCAAGCTTTAACCTTCCGTAGATCACAAAGACATTCAGTGACCCCCACTCGCAAAAATGTTTGTCAATTGTCATTTGTGTCAAATTTTCTTCCATTATTTATTGCCACTAAATAGTTCATATACAAGTGCATCTAAAATATCAAATATTTTCCCACTCAGTATAAACTAAGTGCTTTTAAGAAGGATTTTTCAAGATAACAAGACGAAATCAAAAGTTATCCAAAATAGCTATATACAGATTGGGAAAACATCATGATTTACTGGCAGCTGTATTTCCTAAACGAATTCGGTGACCCAAACGTTTTTTTGTTATTTTACTATATAAACATATCGTAAACTTTAATACTGAAGAGTTTCAGCAACTTTTCATTTTCTGGAAGAATTACTGAGGAATTAAATTACCTAAGGGCCTGTTCACACGAGACCGGGTTATCTCGGAGGGTAGGGATAACTTGGGGGCTAGGGTCAAAGTTGACCCTATTTCACATGATAAAACGCAACTACCGAGTTGTCCCTGGCCCCCGAGATAACCCTAGCTTCATGTGAACGCTTCACCCCGAGTTACCCCGAGCAACAGCATAAATACGCATGCCTAAATTGACCCTACCCCCCCGAGATAACTCGGGTGAAAGCGTTCACATGGAGTATAGGGATAACTCGGGGGCTAGGGTTACCCTATCGCTCCGACCGAGTTATCCCTATCCCCCGAGTTATCTCGGTCTCATGTGAACGGTTTACTTTTTTAACATGGAAATAAACTAACACCGAGTTATCTCGGGGGATAGGGATAACCCTACCCCCCGAGATAACTCGCCTCATGTGAACAGGCCCTAAGTGTCTATAAAGTAAAAAAACCCGTTGGTATTCTGCTGGTCATATGCATTGTGACCGGTAAGAAATGAAATTTGCCGGTCACGGAGGATTTGTTACTGGTCATATTTGTTTTTTCATTTATTGTCTATTAACGTTTAAGTGCAATGTGCACTTGTGTAGCCGGCATAAGTTAGTTTACTTATTGAACAACATGACAAATCTCAAAAAAATATGTTATTCCTTTGGCAAGAAAAAGACGAACAAGAACCAAACACATTTTATTTATCAGGTATAATGAACAAAATACTACTGACTACGTGTCATGATCGAAACTGTGATAACATTGTATAATAGATAACAAGTAAATCAATGTATCTTTTGCATAATAGTAAGACATTCATTAAAAGTTCCGATTCTGTCCTGGGAATCTGGGATAGAATAGTACCCAGATATTTTCTCAAAGCACAAGCTCAATCGTTTTATTGCGCCAGTTGTTTCGGAGTCGGACTGCTGTTATGTGCGATGAAGTATCGTACGTCTAAAATGCAGGTGTTATATTTGGATGAAGCGTAGTGCTTTCGGGGTTTGACATCCGCTAGTGCAGTTTTAAGGTGTAGTGCGAGACATCCGCACTACACTTTAAAATTGAACGTCTGTAACGATTATAAAAGCAACATTTTCCGAAACAAAAAAAAACATTTTAAAAACTTTACCGGTCATGCATGACCGGTAAGCAACGATATTTATACCGGGCAACTGACTGGATAATTTTACCGGTCAATGACCGGTGACCGGCACTAATTTCGAGACTTGCCGTTGGTATTTTTGTTGTTTTCACTAACAGAAAAACATGGTAAGAGCATTCACAGACAATTTCAAGAGAATCTGACGTATAGTCTTCACGCTATTAACTATCAAATTTTGCCATGGCTAGTTCGTTGTTTTTTTGAAGAAAATTTAGGCTTTCGGCAACAAAGCCTTATGACACACGCAAATACACAACTATACACGAAAACAATGAATTTTAGCATCAATAGTCCATTTGCGTACGCCATAAGACATTGTTATACTATAATAGCCCAAATTCCTCACAAAACGAACTAGCCATGGCAAACTTTGAGAGTTTAAGCCTGGTTTCCATATAGCCGTAAGAGCCGGCGGCATGGCTGCGGCAAGAGCGATGGTCCAATCATAGACAGTGTTGAATCAGTCAGCAATAAAAAGCTGTATGCGATTGGACCATTGCCCCTTGCCGCAGCCATGCCGCCGACTCTTACGGCTATATGGAAACCAGGCTTAATAGCACGCGAAGACTGTACACCAGATTCTCTTGAAATGTGAGTGCTTCTACCATGCTCCTCTGTTCATTAAAACAACAAAAAATGTTAATGAATATTTCACTTTATAAACACTTCAGGTGGCTCGACAGCCTAAATCATGAGAAATTACGTATTTTCTTCATGAAACATTTAGCACAGGTCTCTGAAGATTCGTGTAAGTTCATTGCATAGCTCTATGTGTGGTGCTCAAGAGTGGTGCTCTTGATTATCGAAAAGATTTATACTTGTGGCGCTTGCGTATCTAGAGAAATTGTATTTGTGTTAAGCGACAGATTTTATGCAAATTAGGTTTTCTGCATTTATTGGAAACGATTTCTTCACTTAGACCCCGTTTACACGATGCCGGTACAATTTGAAAACGGAACAAAATCATGCCGGTGTGTAAATACAGGACAAAAAGTCTTGCGTTTACACGGTGCCGGTATAATATAATGACGGATTAGCATGTAACTATTCTCTTCCAATGAGAATTGAAATGACTTTGTGAATACTGCTGACCCGAATACTGTGGTCGTATATATCGTGATTACCGTCATCAAACTGTTACGGCACGGGCGTTTACACGATACCAGTTAGTGTTCCGTTTTCATTTCATGCCGTCAAGGAACCCGTCTTCATTTTGTGCCGTTTTCATGTCATTTTTGTGCCGGTATCGTGTAAACGCAAGGCCTAAACGGCATGATTTTGTTCCGTTTTCAAATTGTACCGGCATCGTGTAAACGGGGTCTTAGATAAACGTCAAGAGTATAAAACTTTTCAATAATCAAGACCACCACTAGAGCTATGCAATGAACTAAAATGAAGTTCATGAGACCTGTGTAAAACTTTTTATGGGGGGAAACGATAATTTCTTGCGATTTAGACTGTCGAGCCACCTTAAAGGTTGCGTATATCAATTCAACTACCTGGAACCACCTCGAGTCCTCGATATCTAGCTTGTCTGGGTTGAAAAGTATTCAGTGAAATCACTCTTTCCATCGTAAATAAGTCTTTCCGTAGTGCATCAGACTACATGCAAAAACATACAAAAATAAATCCACTTATCATTACAGTGTATTTGACAAATACTAAAATTTGATATGAAAAGTGCCAAACTTGATTTCAAATTAATGATTCGTTGATCAATATCTCAATCAATAATTAACCAACTGACCGAGTAAGCAACCCACCGACTAACCAACCAACCAACCAACCAACCAACCAACCGACCAACCCCAACCGACCAATTGATTGATTGTTTATTTCATTGATTGAGCGATTGATTATTTGATTGATTATTTAGTTGGTTAATTGATTGATTATTTGATCGATTGAGTCATTATTTGATTAATTGATTGATCGACTATTTAATTGATTGATTGATTATTTGATTGATTGATTGATTGATTGATTGATTGATTGATTATTTGATTGATTGATCGATTGATTATTTGATTGATTATTTGATTGCTTGACCGATTGATTGATTGATTGACCGACTATTTAATTAATTAATTGTTTATTTAATTGATTGATTGATTGATTGACTGACTATTTGATTGACTATTTGATTGGTTGATTATTTGATTGATTGAGTGAGTGATTACTTGCTTGATTGATTAATAATAATAATAATAATAATCTTTATTGAGGATGCCAACATCACCCTAAAGTGTTGTACAGAGGGGTCTTCAGATAACTAGTTACAATATATAAAAGGCAGCTGTATGCATATATATAATTACAAATCAAGAAATTATTGGAAAAAATAATAATAATAATAATACAAACAATCAGGTAAATTTCTGCAAAGCTAAACGACAAAAGTTATACTAATGAAGCAAGAATTATAAAACAACAGGCTTTCTGGCAGGTGTTGGTAAAAAAGTAGGACAAAAGTAGGACTAAAATTTTCGAAAAAGTAGGAAGAAAGTAGGAAAACGTACAAAAAAGTAGGACAAAAGTAGGAATTTTTTGTGATTAATTTCGAATGACAATACCACAAAAATACAATTTAACCCCATTTTTACTAAAATGAAATATACAAAAGTGGCCTCCTCTTCCCCTACAGCCAACCGAGTTTTACTTCTGAGTTTTACTTCCTCTTGACAGTATCAAGTCAAAACATAATGATTCCACGAAACAGTTTTCAAAACAAAACCTAGGATTTTAAGTGAAAAAGTAGGAAAACCGAGCAATTTTGCATAAAAAGTAGGAAAAGTAGGAGAGTGCAGAAAAAGTAGAAACGAACGAACGAACGAACGAACGAACGAACGAACGAACGAACGAACGAACGAACGAACGAACGAACGAACGAACGAACGAACGAACGAACGAACGAACGAACGAACGAACGAACGAACGAACGAACGAACGAACGAACGAACGAACGAGACATACTTTTAACACTGGATGGTTCAAGTCGTTGGTGATTTCGTTACTATCAGACTCGCCATCTTTCTTTGGTACACTACTTGCAAGTTCTTCCTCTGACATTTTTGTTATAACACTTGCGTGACTGCCTATATAGAATGACAAAAAGAATTCTTAGAAAACTACACTTATCAAATTGTAAGTGTAAATGATGAACTCTTTGTTTAAGGAAAGGTTAGATAAGATCATTTTAAGTCAGAAAACGCTGAATTTGAGCCACTAGTGTCTTATAACTGTTAAAACATTGATGTTTTATTAATCAATGTTTTAACAGTATTTACAAATAATGATTAAATATTGATTTCTTTTGAGACATGCTACTGAGTTCCATTGTGTTTTTCTCATTAATTATTAATGAGTTGAAGTAATAGATCAAACACAAGTTTGAGTGTTTCATCAGGGATTCCAAACACGAGAAAACAAATGAAAATCGAGAGGCATAACCCCGAGGTGTTTATTGTTTTCGAGTGTTTGGAGACCCTGTTGAAACACGATAAACCAGTTTGGAGTCCCCTGATGAAACACAATAAACGAGTGTTTGATCTTGCTTCTCAAACGAGTATTTGCATCGCAAATTTGCGGTGTTTTCTTCATTGATTTAAATATGCAGCTTAAGAAATGTGATCCAGTTCACTAGGAAGTTTCCTACCAGTTTTAAAACTCATGCATGTGATGTAGTATACGTTCATGGATTGCCTACGATAATTCATAAATTATTAATGAGTTTTTGAAGTACTATTGAATAAACAAGCAGTAGCAGTAGTGTCGCGAGTTTGTACCGCTTAAAAAACGAACGCCTGGTGACGGTCCGCATATCTTTAAGATCATAATCTATATACAAAAAATATACGAATAAGATCTATTGTGATCCTGGTTGAATAATCGTATAGAGTTGACACATATAAAGGCACTCATTAAACATGGACTTATTTTGTTTTCCCTTCAGAATTATTGAAGGCGATCTACAGCCCGTTCTGCGCATGTACGAACCTAATGTTTAAATTCTTTATTTAGAAAAAATATACGGATACATCAGGTATACCTCTTTCAAGATTGTAAGCTTTTCTTACTTCCTCTTCATTACTTGCACTTGAAACAAAACATTTTTAACAAAAATAGAAGAAATTCGAAGAGACATCCTCGCCGAAACACTTAGTTTTCTGCCATGTTGCTCCGAACACTGAACCGGGTACTTCACGTAATTATCTACGAATGTCTTGTTTGTGGACCCCACTGATCTGAAAAATAGGACTGGATCGAGTTTTCTGAAGCCAGCATATTTGCATTGACAAGAGATCATTAGAAACTGCGATTGTGCAAGCAAATCAAACTGAGACACTTGTGAAATGGGTTTAGAGTCTGGCTAATATATTTACTTTGCTAACCATAAATGCACAAAAACCTGAACTTAATTTGACGCTTCACAGTTGGCTTTTCTCACCAGATAATTAGAGCCAACGGTGGCCATATTGGAGTGACCTCATTACAAATTCAATGGCCAATCTGAGAGGAAAAGCAAAACTGTCCAACCAATATGTCCCTTCACATACATTAAATAGAAAATGTCAGAATGCCCTCCAAGATGTCTGCAACGCCACAGTAGTTGTTAGGTGGTCACTCCAACATGGCCGCCGTTGGCTTCTTTTTCAATAACAGAAACTCGATCCAGTCCTATTTTTCAGATCAGTGGTGGACCCTCAAAACAAAGATGACGGATCATGCGTAGATCGCACTGTAGATCATTTGAACTGAGATAAAAAGCCGATTGCGCCAGGCAGAAAATTTATAGCTAAACATGCATATTAATTTGTGTAGGTAATAGCATGGTTATGAGTGCAATTTGGAAGGAAAAAAACATGCACGAGTGAGTTTTTCAAAGACTATCAAAATTGCACAAGTCCGAAGGACGAGTGCTATTTGAGGTCTTTGAAAAACTCACGAGGGCATGTTTTTGCAAATTGCACGAAAAACCATGCTATTACTTATTAATAATATACATGAGAAAATGTCCAAGTCAACTGTACTTACATTACAGTGCTCTTTCGGCAGTGTCCTCGTATATTTAGTTGTTTAAAAACGCTTTGCTTCTTCTACCACTACTCGAGAAAGTTTACTAAAAGCACTAAAAATCTTCTAGTTTTCTTGCAGGTACTTTACTTGACAACAATAAGGAATAATTAGCTTCAAATTTTAACAAATTGTTCTCCTCCGTTTCAAATCTTGGCCGCCATATTTGTTTATTTTGTACAGAAAGAGCCTGGGCACGAGGTTGGAAAATGCCATCCGTCGAAATCCGTTGTAGAACGTGATTGGCTCTTTTCGATTTTTATTGTTTTTGATTGGCTTATTTGCTTCAAAAATTTGCACTGTATTTCCTTTTTTCTGCACTATATTTCCTTAAAACTGCACTGCTCTTAGCCAATCAAAATTGAGAAATATTTTCATGTATATTATTAACAACGGAATAAGACTTGCACTTTTTCTTAAAAAAATTTGGCCTTGAGTTTGCTTTTTTAAATATTTTATGTAAGAGTTGATATATGTTTTACCACTCATTATGCTTCCAGACATTGCACTAGCAGTTCCAATAGCCGGAGACGAAACACTATCATTGTCTTCAATTGCAGTTGTTTTCTCTGCACTACCAGGTCGACTGAGACTTCCAATATGATCAGTGCCAACATTTTGGTCACCTGAAACAAGAACAATTCACGTTACATTGCTAAGAGTTGCACTTTCAATCAAGCACTTCGTCTCGACCAATACGATTAAGGGGGTGTTCATATAGGTTGGCGTGTGCTCTTAGGACGCTGCATTCCCCCCACTGCAGTCCAAAGTTAAGCCGGGTTGAACGGGGTTAGTACTTATAACAATCGAAATATAGTAAGGTTAGATATACTGCCGAAACAGAGAACGTATAGGAGTCTAACGTTTCGAGTGAAGGCCCTTCGTCAGAGAGAAACGTGTTTGAAACGTGTTTCTCTCTGACGAAGGGCCTTCGCTCGAAACGTTAGACTCCTACGTTCTCTGTTTCGGTAGTATATCTAACCTTACAATATTTCGATTGTTGCTTCAACACTGCCTACGCAGCACGCTACTTTTAAATAAGAGTTAATTACCTCGAAGTCGGTAACTAAGCTAAAGTTAGTTACCTCGGCCCGAACTGATTTAGTTTATTCATGATACAGACGATATTTGTCGTTATTTAACAAAAAAATAGTATTCTGGACGTAGTTTTAAAGCGATATAGTAGGTCATTTAATATGCAAGGTCAATAACCTATATATTAAGCGCGGCACATGACCCCACATCAAATATAAGTTATGCATGAATAAACTAATAGTACTTATAGATGGGTGACCGCCTGGGAATGACCCAGCCCTCAGTTGATCGTCGTTTACATAGAAAACATCCAGCCCTCCAAAGCGAGACCTTAAGTGGTCAATAATATAGCGAGATCTCGCCCTAATCTTCTTCGCAAACGGGTTGTTTAGCAGATCAGTGGGCTGATGCGATTCTGGGCGCGGGCGCGGTAGACGCGGGCGAAAAAAATTAACAGAAAGAAACGCCTGTGGAGGAAGTAAGATCTCGCTAAAAAAGTCTGGCTATATATATATTTAAGAAATAGAAAATGGCCGCCCGTGTTTATATAGCCTGATGCAAACACGAGAGTGAGTTGGGAGAATTCGAAAGTTTATGTGAACCCGAGCCGTAGGCGAGGGTTTACATAAATACTTTCGAATTCTCCCAACTCACTCGAGTGTTTGCATCAGGTTATATAAACACAGGGCATCCATTTTCTATTTCTTTTATGAAATAAGGCTAAAAAATGTGCCGTGACATCACAACCGTGTTTACATAGCCTGATATAAACACGGTAATTGACCAATCACAGCGTGCGTAAGACGCAACCTATTTTATAAATATATATATATATATATATTATGTATTGCTAAGGATATTAAAACTTAAAAGTGCCACAAAAGCACTTATCTGAGCATGGGCGCTGGTTACTTGTTAGTGTTCGGCACAGGGGGCGCCTACAGTAAAAACCCGCTAACAAGAACCTACATTTTACCAAATTAGGCTGGGATAGGTTCTTATTTTCTTATATATTTTTATATAAATAAATCCATCAATTTCAACCGGGGGTTTTTACTGTATTCGAAGAGACCACTAAATCGGGGAGAGAGCACTATAGTTCGGACTATTACGATTATTTGCATTTTGCACTATATACATACCTGTCGTCTCGTCACTTGACTTCGCATACACGTCGTGCATATCCCAGGTAGTAGCCATACAGCCAACATCCTGATGTATGGTAAAGTTCATAGAAAATGAAAAACACGCATAGGTAAGGACCCAAATGTCCCAGTGTACCCGAATGTCCCAGTGTACCCGAATGTCCCAGTGTACCTGAATGTCCCAGTGTATACCTGAATGTCCCGGTGTACCCGAATGTCCAAGTGTACCCCGGTGTACCCGAATGTCCAAGTGTACATGAATGTCCCAGTGTACCCGAACGTCCCAGTGTACCTGAATGTCCCAGTGTACCCGAATGTGTCCCGGTGTACCTGAATGTCCAAGTGTACCCGAATGTCCCGGTGTACCCGAATGTCCCAGTGTACCCGAATGTCCAATGTGCTCAGCAAGCGTGAAAGTGCACAAACGTGAACAAAAACATAGAACGAAGACTTTGGCCGCGTTTCCATACAATTTATTTCTAGAGACTATACGTTTAGACGAACTTTTTGTCGAAAAATCGAACTGTTACGCTCTAGCATAGTCTCTAGAAATATAAGTATTTGTTCTGTTTTTGTTCACGTTTGTTCACTTTCACGCTTGCTGAACACATTGTATTTTTGGAAAAACGGAAGCAATCAGCCAATAGCAGCGTTGTTGTATAAATATTAATGAACATAGAACAAAAGATTTGTGCACTTTTAGGCCACCCTCAACATAAATCGCAGATCATTGTTAGCCGCTTTGATGTTCAAGTGAAATATGACTTTAATGGGTAAAACCCAAACCCTACAAAAGTGCGTCCCACTTACGAATACAAAAAGGAAGAAAACTGTCTTGAAAACATTTTGTTCTACATTTAAAAAGAGGAATTTTCAGAGAATGTCTCAGGTTATAACGGTAATGAACAGAGTTGGGGACTATGGTCTAACAAAATTGAACCGCTACGCTCTAGAGACGAGTCAATTTGACCAAAAGTTACATCGCTTGCATGGTTTTGTATGGAGTTAGGCCAATCTATTAGTATATATACTTACGTTTTGCATAACAGCTAGAGTTTGTATTTCTTTATTCTTAGGGTCGTCGTTAAAAGTCTGCATCCCTCGTTCTACGAAACTGTCATTACCAGGTCTTGTTTTTAATGTCTAAATATAGAAGACATATATCTTATTATTTAATAGTTGAGTTGGTTTTCTTTGTTCTTTCTAGAAATACATCATAATATCACCGATAATTAAAAATTCAAGGCTGTATATAGATATTACCCTGGTCAACAGGGCAATATATAGTAATTGATGTACTGTTTAATAAACGAGCAGGAGTGTTTTATATCTGATAAAACACGAACTGCGAGTTTATTGAACGGCTTCAAAAACGAACCACTTGGTAAGTTCATTGGCGTAGTAAGTTTGAAAAATAACCTTGTCTAAGCCGAGAAAATCAAAGCTAAAGTTTATGTAAATCAGGAGGTATCTTTATCACATATAAAGACACTGATTAAACTTTAATTTCTTCTGAATTTTCCTCATGAATTATTAATGAGTTTTTGAAGTTTTTTTAGAAAACCTCCTCAACTATTAAAATAAGTCAGATAAATACCTCGAACCTTAATATTTGGCTAAAAGCCTCAGTTCTCGGTATTTATCTCTTACTTAAACATGTCTTTTGTTTTTCCTTTATGTAATATTTCCCAATTTATTAATAATTCATGAAGAAAATTCAAAAGAAATGAATGTTTAATCAGGTGTTGAAAATCGGATCCAAATTCGTCCAAATTTTCTGATCGATTTTCTCAGCTTAAACAGTCTATATCTTAAAGACTGTTGATTAATCTCAACAGTTAAATGTGTGAGTTGACCAGATGGCGACTTGTACATTTAACCACAATCCTTTGCGTGCAGTAAATATTGTTTCTTGCAGAATTATTGTAAGATATGGTTTTAAAACGATCAACTTTCAGGGAGCACGGGTGGCGTGTGCTGTTAGCGCGCTGCCTCTCACCAAAAGGTTAAGCCCGGTTAGACGGGGTTAGTACTTGGATGGGTGACCCCGTTGTCGAGCTTGGAACTCATGCGAGTAGAGTTGTAGTTGATCTCTCCTGTACATCGAGGGTTTTTCACCGGGTTCGCCGGTTTTCCTCCCTCCGTAAAATCAACACCTAACATCTTAGCTGTGATCCGCGGTCTGAACTGTGTCGTATGGTGGCTGCCTGGAGCGACTTTGATATGCCTCGACACGGCCACGTTGATCTACGTCCTACGCAATTCAGCCGCTGGCTGCAAGTAAGGATGATTAGCCCCCCAGTCCTTTATCATTTATCCTTTTTAATCCACCTTAGCATCATAAACAATGTTTAGTCGTTATTTGAGCTCATTTGAGGTTCGCAAAGCATTGTGGTTAAATATACTGCCGCCATCTTTTTCGGTACCGTCAATTGGATAAGTCGTATACAATATTCTCGTCAAAACTGTATGGGATTTACAACGCCCTCGGCTTGCGTACAAAAAGTACTGAAAAACAAAGGGAAAACGACCGAAAAACTTTCGGATAACATTAGGCAAAAAGAATTTCGATGAAAAAGTTGCATGTCGCTGCCAGGATTTGAGTGGGATTCGAGCCAGACTGTCTTCGCGTGACAACCAGTGACGTTACCACCTGGCTACTGAAGAAGATAAAAAGTTCTGTAAAATTTCGTATTAAATCTGTACGTTTTCTTTTCCATGTTTACAAAAACAGCATACAGACGATGCAGGCTGAAATTAATATACTTTTTTGGCATTTTGCGGAAGTATTTTAAAAACATTGGCAATTTTTACATGTATTAAAAACAACTCAAATCTCTGGCTGTTTGTCAGTTGTCAGAGATATTGTACGAAAACATTCTCAAATGTTGTAACTGTTCTCAGCTTTTGTACATTTTACAGACCAAAAATTACTTCTCTTCCTATCTTTTATTTCAAATTATAAACAAACTGTTAGCAAACACCATGCATGAATGGTTTACCATAAGAAAGTTATTTTATAAAACAACATAAGACGACAATCAGCAAAGAATACAACGGGTAAGCAAAAACATTCAACAAAAATAGCATTATAAACAGTGACAGGATATAAACACGGAAGCCTACTGGTTGCTACTAAATGTTTGTCATTACTGAGTCTGAAAGCGGCTGCTCTATGTTTTTACTTAACTTTTCGGTCTTTAACTTTGTCGGTTTTTCTTCAGTATTGTTTTTCCCCATTTCGAGTTGACGGTTTCCTTTAATTCAATACATGTTGTTCTTCTTTTATATACGTAAAAGTTGATTACGTGTATGTTCTTTTGAAAGCGATGTATTTTAACACTTAATATCTATTCGCAATTCGAAAAAGCTGCTTTCCCATGTCTTTTTCTTTTTCGACTTTGATTTACTTCAACGTTACCAGTGCCAAACAATCCTAACCGCGCAAGTGGACCGAAGTCCACACATATATATATATATATATAAACATTTTTGTTCAAATGATCTCGCATGGCTTTTCACACTCGCGTGTAAGTGGGTTTCACGCGTGTCGAGATTAGCCGAAGGCCCGTCGCCCGGGCTCGGGGATAAGGTAAAAAGAAGAACTATAGGGGGTCAACTCCATATAGACTGGGTATCTTTCCAAAATTAAAAATACTAATAGAAGAATGGGGACACCACTTAATGTGGGCATCTCCCCGAAATTAAGAATTATATTAATTATAAAAAAAGGGGTCACCGAAATTGAATAAGGCGGCGTTCAGACTGAGTGCCAGTGCCCGGGCACAGACACTAGTCTGAACATCGTACCCGAGCGAAAAACCGGGCACGGTGCCCGGGCACGGGCACTACCTCGAGAGGTAGTACCCGGGCACCGTGCTGGGAACGAGCATCAATCTGAACAAGATTTTACAGTGCCCAGCACTTTTAATCAAAACAACATACATAAACTGAGCCAACATACATTCTTATTAGGAACAAACATTGGAAACACTTCGACAAAATATATTTTGCCGCCAAGAAGCACCAAAAGCATCCAGGGTTTCGGGACGTGTCTGAACACCAGTGTATTTAGTGCCCGTTCCCTGGCACTGCCCTGGCACTGCCCTGGCACTGCCCTGAATAGATAATAAGTCTATAAAAAACTACCCACTTTACATGGCGATCCTATAAAGATCCTTTTGTGTGATTCTTTTTATCTTATTTTAAATGACATCCACAAGTGCTGTGGTAATCTTAGTTTATAGTAGAAAACTTGACCGGTTTTTACTTTAAACCAGAGTAGCACTACACACCATGTCCTACTACTCAGAAATTACAACTAAATACTACTCAGAAATTACAACTAAATGAAGTTAATCATGGCTGCCTACCTCAGCATATCGCATATTAGACTCATTTATTGATTGGGCCACTTCACTTTCCTCACTAACAATCACACCAGGAATATCCAACAGCCATATTGTTTCAGTTTCTTCGATTGTAATGTCCACCTAAATAATCATTGTGGTTTATAATATTAGTCATGATCATAGCCATAATCATAACGATACTAGATATCATTATACAGTCGAACCTCTATTAAGCGGACACCTTTGGGACGTACCTGGCTGAGTGCCCGCTTAAGAGGGGTGTGCCTGCTTAAACGGTGTTGCTCAGTAGGGAATAGCATGTGGTGACAAGTTTTTTGTGTCTATATACGTAGTTTGTTTTCGCTACAAAACAATCAACACAGCACTAACTGAGGGGGCCTTTACACGAGCCCGGGTTGAGAGCCAACCCGGGTTAGCTCGCCAACCCGGGTCAACCCATCTACGAATAAACCCCTGTTAGCGTTTACACGATAGCCGGGTCAACCCGTCTTGCCGGGTTGGAGAGGTGCGACGGTGCGGAACTTTGGTCAATTCCTTCATGTAAACACGAGTTGACTTGACCCAGGCTCGTGTAAAGTGTTGGCAATATCATAATTTGTGTTGAGAAAAGCTGACCCAGGTTGAAAAAAAAAGCAGCAACCCGGGTTCATGCCGTAAACACGAAAAAAGAATAACCAGGGATGGCGAGCTGACCCGGGCTGGCACTCAATCCGGGCTCGTGTAAAGGCCCCCTGAGTTAAACAAATTCACACAATTCAAAGTGTTGGTCTCTCGGTTAACCTCAAATGTTGATTGTTACTGTACACGGTAATTTTGACATGGATTTGTCCGCTTAAGAGAGGTTAATTTGCTCACTGGAACCTACGATATGTGTCCGTTTCCGTTTAAGAGGAGTGTCCGCTTAAAAGGGATTGCAACTATAGTGTTTTATTAACCCTTCGAGGCCTGGACCTCTGCCTGTGCTGAATAAAATCGTCTAACATACTAAAGACTCGTCTTCAGGCTTCAAAGGGTTAACACGTTGAAGCCTGACGACGAGTCTTTAGTATTTTATTCTGGCTAACGCCAGACGATTTTATTCACCACAGGGAGAGGTTAAGGCCTCAAAGTGTTAAAACCTATCTCTTTAACACGTTGAAGCCTGACGACAAGTCTTTAGTATTTTATTCTGGCTAACGCTAGACGATTTTATTCAGCACAGGGAGAGGTCAAGGCCTCAAAGTGTTAAAGACATAGGTTTTAACCTTTTGAGGCCTGGACCTCTGCCTGTGCTGAATAAAATCGTCTGGCGTTAGCCAGATAAAATACTAAAGACTCGTCTTCAGGCTGCAAAGGGTTAAAGAAATGGCCGGGACCTCGCCTAGATGTCCGCTTAAGAGAGGTGTCCGCTTAAGAGAGGTGTCCGCTTAAGAGAGTTGTCCGCTTAAGAGAGGTGTCCGCTTAAGAGAGGTGTCCGCTTAAGAGAGGTGTCCGCTTAAGAGAGGTGTCCGCTTAAGAGAGGTGTCCGCTTAAGAGAGGTGTCCGCTTAAGAGAGGTGCCCGCTTAAGAGAGGTGTCCGCTTAATAAGAGAGGTTTCCGCTTAAGAGAGGTGTCCGCTTAAGAGAGGTGTCCGCTTAAGAGAGGTGTCCGTTAATATGGGTTCGACTGTAGTAAAATAATCTATTTTACAGCACGTCTACAGAGTGAAAGAAAAAAATAAATAAAAAATGTTCGTGTATCGTTGTTGACTTAACAAAAAGGACAAATGTGTAACACGGTACACCTGGTACTAAACCTCTCATGCACGGTCTGTACACTTGTAGTCTAATCTAAAATTCCCTAATTATATAGGTGGTTTTCATTGTGACGTCACAAAATTCTAAAATGTTTATTATTAAACCTACAACGTTGGTTGTTTTATATATTTTTAGATCATTATTACGAGCTTTCCTGGAAAATTTTAAGTCGATACAAATGTTCCTTCTTGAGTTACAGAGTTTTGAATTATATTATTGCTGACGTCAGCATATAATTTCCAAATGTCGTTCAAAAACGCATTAATAATTCATGAGGAAAACACAAAGGAAAATCATGACCGTGACGTGGCTCCATATGTGATAGACACGCGCTCGCTATTTTCGATGAACTTTTTCTTCGATTTTGCGGCTCAGACAACTTCAATTTTCTGATTGGTTTCTATATGAGCTTATTATATGGATAGTTTTTGAAGCCATTTAAAACATTCGCAGTACGTGTTTTATCAGATCTAAAACACTCGGCTATCGCCTCGTGTTTTAAATCTGACAAAATACTGCTGCTCATATTTTAACTACTGCTTAAAAGCCACTTTGTACACACAGTTGAGCATACAATGCTTGGTTAAGCTTTAGAAGAGATGTCTAATTATATCTGATGTACAATCTAAAGATTCTGGTTGAAACTACACTTTATATGAGCATTCGCTTTTTTGGCCGCCATATTTGTGTACCTCACAGACGCCAATTAGGTACACAAACATGGCGGCCAAAAAAAAAATACTCGTATAACGTGTAGTTTTTGCCAGAGTTTTCAGGTTGTACATCAGATATAACATCACTTCTAAAGCTTAACAAAGCTTTATACGTAGAATTGTATACACAATGTGGCTTTTAACGACATTTGAAAATTATGCTGACGTCAGCAATAATATAATTAAAAACTCTGTAACTCAAGAAGGAAAACTTGTATCGACTTAAAATTTTCCAGAAAGACTCGTAATAATGATCTACAAAATATATAAAACAACCAACCTTTTAGGTTTAATAATAAACATTTTAGAATTTTGTGACGTCACAGTGAAAACCACCTATAGACCGTTTTTTACTCACGTGATCGGTGGCCCCATGGGGGTGGTGAAACAATACAAAATATTTGAATAAGAGCTAATTCCCATACCGTACACCAATATGGCCGCCATTTCATTGTTTTGGTACACCAATATGGCCGCCGTGACGTCAGATGAAAACGCTCTATAGGTCAGTATAACTATATAGCTGAAGAACATGACGTTTGCAAAACTAACCATTTTATCCAGGTCACTGTCAGTTATATCTTCTTTAACTGGTACATATTTTCTTTGTATATCTAAGACAGAAAGTTATGGCGTTACAAAGGCAATTTAACTACAAATACCATGCAGCGATATTTCACAAAAGTGTCTCGTCGAGTTATATGACACCTAAGTTGTACTTATTTCCTTGGTGAAAAACTCAAATGCGCAGTGCTGGATTTAGGACAGGGCGGACTGGGCGGCCTCCACAAAAATGTCTTGAAAGTTGAAAAAATAGGTGTTGAAATGAAAACAATCTTGAGAGCCCAAAATATGAGTCAAAAACAAGACAAAAGATATATGGATGATATATGGATAGATTGATGGATGGAGTTGACAAGTTGTTATTGTAAACCTGAACCTGTATTGTACCGGCACTGTAATAGCCAATAGGTACATCTGTACATGTATAAATATAATTTAAGTAATATTGGGCATTTCACTCGATTACGTAGCATGTTCTAAGGATTTTGAGTGAAGGAAAATTCGAGTGTAGAATATATAAGCAAGGTCGTGGGTTCAATTCCTGCCGGAAGGCCTGTGTAGTTGCATTTTTCGCAACTGGTCCCGGTTTGGTCTTAAAATGTATATATTCTACACTCGAATTTTCCTTCACCCAAAATCCTTAGAACATGCTACGTAATCGAGTGAAATGCCCAATATTACTTATAATATACCCAATTCTCTCCTGGCATTACCACCTTATTATATATACAGAACTCGCGATCAAGCTCTCGGCAACGCCCTCCATGGCTCAGTGGTCAGAGCATTGCACTAGAATCGCAAGGTCGTGTGTTCAATTCCTGCCGGAAGGCCTGTGTAGTTGCATTTTTCGCAACTGGTCCCGGTTTGGTCTTAAAATGTATATATTCTACACTCGAATTTTCCTTCATCCAAAATCCTTAGAACATGCTACGTAATCGAGTGAAATGCCCAATATTACTTATAATATACCCAATTCTCTCCTGGCATTACCACCTTATTATATACACAGAACTCGCGATCAAGCTCTCGGCAACGCCCTCCATGGCTCAGTGGTCAGAGCATTGCACTAGAATCGCAAGGTCGTGTGTTCAATTCCTGCCGGGAGGCCTGTGTAGTTGCATTTTTCGCAACTGGTCCCAGTTTGGTCTTAAAATGTATATATTCTACACTCGAATTTCCTTCACCCAAAATCCTTTAAATATAATTTATATGTTCAACTTCCTCAGTTCTGGTCTCAGTTGCTTGTCCTGCTCATAGTATACTCAACCTCTAGCATGTTTTGATGTTTATAGTTTAATTAGTTATATGACTATGTAACTAAGCATACATTCAGAAATATAATTGATATATTGTGCTGGTCAGTGACCGGCCAGGGGCCTCCACAGTCCTAAATCCGGCGCTGCATATGCGTATTTTGTCGAACAACGTCATGTGCAAGAGGTCTATAAAGACGCTAGGCAATGGTTCGTTTTCACTCACGTGATCGGTGGCCCCGTTGGGGTTGTGAAACAATACGATTAAATATTTGAATAAGAATAGAGTCAAATTCACATAGGATAAAGGTTGTGCACCAATATGCACCAATGACCACCATTTCAATGTTTCTGTGCACCAATATGGCCGCCGTGACGTCAGATGAAAACCAAGAATAACCAAGTATTTTATAAATGTACCCAAAAAAAACTGGGAATTTATTGAAAGATTTCAAAAAAGGAACATTTCGTAAGTTAATTGACGTCGAGTTTAAAAATTGAGCCGTAAAATCCAGTAGGAAATTGATATAAAACGGCAAGCGTGTCTCTAGCAAATATAGAGCCACCGACAAAATACTGATTTCCTTTGCGTTTTCTCGTGAATTATTAATGAAGAAGTAATAAAATCGCAACTGTACATACGGACATACATATATCTACTGCGTCACACTGCTCGGACTGACTCGGGATGTGATCGGAAAAACCTTCTGAAATTTGATTGGTCCAGAAGAATATTCTATTGTTACTTAACAAAACATTGCATGCCGACATCTACAATCAGTAGATACAAAAAGGACTTGTATTAAAACAGATAAAAATAGACTGTCTGACAAAAACAAACCCAACATTTTAAAGTGCTTATAAAGTGAAAAACTCGTTGACCTTTTTTATTTTGTTTTATTGAACAGAGAAGCATGACAGAAGCATTCCCAAAAATAAAATTCAACAGAATCTGACATATAACCTTGACGAGCTAAGAAAAAGTTTGCCATGGCTATTTCTGGAGAAATTTACGCTCTCGAAAACAATGCCTTGAAGTGCGCCTATGAAACGAAATTTTTCATGATTGTTTTTTGACGAACACTAAAAATAAGGAAAAATGGCTTTTACATGACTTTATAATCTTATTCCGTTCTTGAGTTACACCACACTACACCACACTACACTACACTACACTTATCCATAGTTAATAGACGGAGATGGTTGGGAAACTTCATAAAATCCATTGTTCTAGGTTTTTGTGTACCTTGTGCACGGTCACGGTTGAAAATTCTATTGTTTTACTTTGCGAACTAAGATAGTAGTGTAGAAGGGATTGGGCACTACGTGTTTGTTTTGGCTTCTGGTTCGAGGTATTCCAGTACTTATTACAAATAATGACATATTTCGAGCCGTGCTTCCAATAGAAGACGTTTGTGTTCAGTCGTTTGTCCATATCAAATGAGCTTTAAAAAATATTGTGCACGGTCAAACCCTGTTCAACCTCCAAGTGGGTTCTTGTTCAATATATTTGAAGTTTGCCGGGTTTCCTAACCATCTCCCTCTATCAACTATGACTTATCACACATAATGCGATTTTGAGCTATGACGTCATTACCTAATTTGCATGGTGTTGAAACAAAAAGGCATATCTTCAGAATAATTTGATTAATTCGACTGAAACTTTGCAGACGAAGTCTACCGACCAAAGTAAGCATTTCTATTGTTCTTTTGCTGTTGCTATGGTAACGTATTAGTTTCCGGGCCTCTCTCTTTCTTTTATATAATTCATTGTTTTCAACCAGATGTAAAGGGATATTTCAAGTTTTAACCAGTTGGTGTACTTTCCTTCTAATTTGCAGTGTAACAAGACAGTTCAAAATAAACAATGATATTTGTTGTGATGTAAAATGTGAAATTACGGAGGCGGCCTGAAAACTATTTTGTTACCATGGTGAACGCAGAAGAACAATAGAAATGTTTAGTGTTACAGCTTGACTAAGTCTGCAAAGTTTCAGCCAAATTAATCAAATTATTCTGAAGATATGCCTTGTGTTCCCTTATGCTTCAACACCGTGCAAATGTAATGACGTCATAGCTCAAAATCACATTGTGTGAAATAACTCCAGAACGGAATAAGATATGAAAGTCATGTAAAAACCATTTTCCATTATTTTTGCTGTTCTTCATAAGACGATCATAAAAAAATTCGTTTCATAAGCACTTTAAAGTGTAGTAATACGGGCAACAAATTGCTGCAATTTGTCTCCCAACATTTGCAAGTTGAAAAACGTTGTTGCAGGTATTACCACCCACCTTAAAAATTGCTCACGCAACAAAATTTTGTTGCAAGTTGAAAAAAAGTAGACGCCAGTTCCACTTGCTGCAACATGCTGTTTCAATTTGTAGGTAAATTGTAAGAAATTTTAAAAACTTCTGATTTCAGGGACTTTGGGTATGTTATATCTAAATGTATCGAGGTACCAAAACGGCTAGCACCATTATTTATTTTGCAATTTGTTTGATGAAAAGATCATAGATTGACTGGACTGAAGAAAATCAGTAAAAATAAATAAACCTGTTGAAATATCATAGCGTTGTGTTCCAGGTTCGCTCAACTCTTCACTAATCGATTCCGGCGAAGACCATCCTGATGCTGTAACGCTGCCCATGACCGACCTAAGAAAAATTTCCACGAGTTTTAAATACACAAAAAAGTACACGTTGTGTATCTTGTAGCTAATGCGCGTGTAGTTCGTTCTAACTACGGGGGTGGGGGGATGGGTTACATAGGCCGGTAGCCCGGTTAACATCTTTCCTGAATAAATTTATATTTTATAATTAATTCATATTACCTGGAAAAACCTCCTAAAAAGCTTGCGTTGCTTGCAGCATAGATAGACTGACCCAAATCCGATGGCTACATATTCAATAACAGAAAAAAGAACAGAATGAATTAGACCACACACCTATAGGATCATAAAATGCGAGGTATTTCACATATAAAATGAAGATGTCAAATTTGGTAGATAGATGCGATACGCCAGTAAATTGGCCGTGTTTGAGAAGAATGAGTTGAAGAGAACTTATGACGTCATAGACTCAATAAAAACAAAAGAACAGTGTTGTTGTCAACAAAAGGGTCATTGTTCTTATTGATTCTATGACGTCATAAGCTTCCTCGACTCATTCTTCTCAAGCTCGGCCACTTTAATGGCGGCGCTCTAAAATACAAATTTGACACGTAAAATATCACCTTTTCTTCAACGAATTTTGAAACGAAACTTTGCACGATTAGTAACTACAATAACATCTTTAGGATTATGCAAAAACATTGCCAACAATATTTTCACCAGAGAACCACTTTAAAGGCGATCTACAGTGCGAACGGCATGGTCGCGAGTTTATTTACATGCATTAATTCAAATTCCGTCTTCGCAAAGGCTAATACGAAGCACCCAATCTCGTTCCCAGAGCCCACGTTCCCCACCCGGGAAACGAGAGACTCTGGGATAATCCGTTTCAAATCACAGGATTCTTGTTATTCCAGTTGAGGTACGCATGCGTAAATATCCGAGCGGAATCTGGATAGTATGTTCTCCTTGTTTGACTTTTCCCCAAACAAATCAATGGGGCGGCTGACTTTAAATGGTTTAAAATTAGGAGTATTATAACATGTTTGAGAAAGTTGCTCGTCCAGGTTAGAGTAGTCTTGAGAAAGACTGTTTGTGGTGGTAGTGACTGACGTTTCGACGGCCTCAGCGGCGGTCATCTTCAGTGTCAAGTAAAAGGTTTCTGTCAGGTTCGCCTATATTTAATATATTGTCCGGTTAATTATGTCACGATTGCGGTAAGTGACTGAGGAATCTGAGGGTGGGTTTGTCCGGGAGGTGGGTGTTGTTCGTGGGTGGTGCTGTCGGTATTTGTTTTTCAGTGTAGTCGGGAAACAAAAATGTTTAAAAATCTACTGTTTGTTTGTTTGTAACGCGTTTTGGATACGTCTTCTGTAAGGTGCTGGTAATGGTTGTGATCGGTTTAATGGTTGTTGTTCTAAATATGTGTACCAACTTTGTGTACCAGTCATCCAGGCTTAAACTGTTCAGAACTCATAATCTAATTTCTCCTGTAAACACACGAAAAGATGTCTCGGGGGGTAGGGTGTCCCTCTTACCCTAGCCAACTTTTAGTCCATGTAAACGGCCCCTTAAGATGACGTCCCAAGAGGTTCGTCTAAAAACTGTGCATGACTTGCAGACAAACATTTTGTATATACTTACAGTTACGATCGAGTCACTTCCAAACACGCCGCTGTTGCTGTTCATTCGTCTAGAAGTAACGATGAACATTTGATTAGACAAAGCTTTTCTGTGCTAATAATATACATGAAAAAAAATCTCAATTTTGATTGACTACCAGCGGTGCAGTTTAAATGAAATACAGTGCAAAAAAAAATAGAGTGCAAATTTTTGGAGTCAACGAGCCAACAGAAAGACAATAAAAATTGCATGAAAAGAACCAATCACAGTGGATTTTGATGATTGGTATTTTCCAACCTCCTATCCAGGCTCTTCCTCCTGCTCAAAATAAACAAACTGATAGCAGCCCAATCTCGTTCCCAGAGCCCACGTTCCCCACCCGGGAAACGAGAGACTCTGGGATAATTCGTTTCAAATCACAAGATTCTTGTTATTCCGGTTGAGGTACGCATGCGTAAATATCCGAGCGGAATCTGGATAGTATGTTCTCCTTGTTTGACTTTTCCCCAAACAAGTCAATGGGGTTGCTGGCGAAGCTCGAATTACAGCATCTACACACATATGGCGAAGATATCGATCGCAGCAACGTCTTCACTGGAATCTTGTCGTCCGACATCTTTGTTATTTTGGTTTTATTAATTCTACTTCCGGTCACTTCAGACCAACTCATGCTCACTATTCAGCCAATAACGAAACGATTTGAAACAGATTATCCCAGAGTCTCTCGTTTCCCGGGTGGGGAACGTGGGCTCTGGGAACGAGATTGATAGAAGCCATGATTCGGAGTAGTGGAGGACAACTGGTTCAAATTTAAGCTAATTACGATTTTGCATTTTTTGAGCCGTCTGCCTGATTAGGAGTGAGGCGTGTGTTGTATAAAGTTCTTTGCTCCTTTTCGCTTTTGGAGTAAGTCAGTTGGACAAAAAGTTGAACAGATTTGGCTTTTGATCAAGGTGTTCTTGCACGTTGTTGGTCAGTAGATTTCGAAAGTGACTGCCTCTTTGTGGTTTAATGAACAGTGATGTGGCTGACAACTCTCTTGATCGTAAATACGTTCACCTGTGTGAAGTACGCAGCATATTCATCCTTCCATTCAGGCTCCGGGCGCATGCCAGTACGTAGCCCGAGTGAACGCCTAACCACGATCGGAAATCGCATAGAAAATTGGCCACTTTCATGGGGCAGTTCGCAGTCCACGTGTGTGCTGGCTCAAGTGAGTTGTCGGCCGTGTATTGGTGACGTTTACAGGCAAGATATTCGTTCTACGCATGCGTAGCTAATACGGGTCAGTCCGTAGCCTTGACAGCCCCCATTTCCGACCGTGCCAGGCGTCTTGTTATTCTTTATTAGCATATACCTCGTAGGTGAATAGTGCTTTTCACGCAATCTGATTGGTTCCTCTAGCTCGGGATATCCTGCACTATTCACCTGCGGGCAAAACAAAATGGAGGACAGTTTTGCTTTATGTTTACCGAAGCAGGAGATTTTGTTGATAAACAAGGCTGATGTAGTAGAATAACGAGAAAAGTCAACAAAATTAAGTAGAAGAGTGTCCACAGGTATGTTTCTTTACAATTTTCTAGCCATTAATATATTCAAAAGTTGTAAAAACTGTTTTGTCGACAAATATTGAGTACGCCAAGTGCCCAAGTTGCTAGCGGCCGTGTCGAAAAATATAAGAATGTTAAACTTGTTATTTCATTTATGAGGTATATGCTAAAACAATTATTCACCTCAGTGTCGGTGAATAGTGTGGATATTCACCTCGCTAAATCGTTTGCATGAAGACTATTGCTTTGAGCAAACTTGTTTAGAAACATAAAAAATGTTTCCTTTTTCTTTTATATAAAACAACTCGCAGAAAACTTGGGAAGTTGACAAATGTGATAACTGCACTAGTACTACTACATGTAAACAGTATTAATAAATATTAAATATATATAAGGCAAAGTAATTTACTGTCGTGGCAATAAAAGCGTTCCTAAAATATCGTTGCAATATATACCTCATTTGATGAAAATTATTGCTAACGTCCTGTTTTGAATTTGATTGGTTTCTGGTTTTTAAACAACCAATAAGAAACAGGATTATTTGCCAAACACCAATCAAATTCAAAACAGGAAGTTGTCAACGAATCTTCTCAAACTCATTAATAATTCATGAGGAAAACATAATGAAACGTTGTTGTGAAATGTGGTAATAAACGCCCATAAATTAAGACAAGTTTTACCTCGAATTCATTACCAGAAATTTGGGACATTTTGCGGCTACGTTCGTAGCCAGTGGTTACTCCCATGATAATAATATACAGTAAATATTTTGCGAAAATGCAAACGGCTGCTAAGAACAAAGATCGCCTCTGCTTTCAAAGTAAACAAACATGGCTGCAGGCTGCTCGAAAGAGAAGAGACCTCCGTGGCTTCGTCGTTTGTCCTTCTCGCAGCTCAACTCCACGTTTAGACATAACGGCCTCCTGCTGATAGACGAAATCGGAGTTTCGACTGTGCATACAATCTGAGTCGGGATAACACGTAGTTCGTTTATAACATGAGGCTGAAGCAGCCGCAGTAAACATAACATTTCTGATTTCAGAAACCTTTTAATGCTTAAGTATTCTATAAGGATAAAATTTGCTTCTCAATTATCCTTGACAATAATCCTAAACGTAGTGTCTAAAAATAATGTATTAATAATTATTAAAAATAGTCCCAGCCTATGTTATCTTCCCGTTATGCTTTAATAGACACGATGTAATTTGCATAGGGGCCCAAATTGAAAAGGAAACTAATTTGCATGTGGGCCTAAATAAAACTACGATTTGGTGTATTGCTCAAACACACTGTAAAACCAAGAAAGTTTAAAGGCTTTGGGAACCGCAATGTTGTTAGATACGGAGATATTTACGAGTTATATTAGCAGTTCGAACATTGCTAAATACATAGCAAGCTCCGCACTTTGCATCGTTCGCAAGGAAAGTGGTGTATTTGGCAGATTTGTATCGCATGTTTAGCAGGATTACTATGGCTTACATAACAGAATGAGTCAAATAAGCAGCGTAAATAAATCGATGTTGGGAACCGGCTGTGTATTTCGGTAAGCGAACATTTTTTGTTATAACGTTTCCTTACTTAACTCTTAACAGGAATCGAGCTCCGCAACCGAGAAGTCTATGTCCCTAGTAGGATAAATTTTAAAATTTACGATTTTACTGTATTATTCCTTATACGATTTGGCCGTCATGTTTAATGGCCTATATGCGCCCGCGCGACGCCATCTTGTCCCAAATTTCTGGTAATGTTCTCTTTAAATACTGATGTGTTTGAGAAGCTATACCATACACTCGAAAGCCGTTTATTATCTGATTTAAAAATGCCTCGAAGTGAGTTAAAAAAAAACTCGGCTATCGCCTCGTTTTTCAACACACTTCTCGGTGTTTTCAAATCAGATAATAAACGGCTTCTTGGCTTACTTATCAAATGAATTGTTTAACTTGACGAATATATTGCAACAATATTTTACGGAACGCTTCTATTGCCACGACAGTAAAAAGAAAAAAAATTAAAAAAAATATTTAAGGAAGCAATTTACATATAGGTACATATATCCTTACTTTACAGCATTGGCGTCCAAAACTAAAAGACTTCTGGGAGTTACATCATTTCCCATATCATCAAGGACCTGTTGGAGATAAAAGAAAGACTGTGAAGTGAATCCGTTGACCTTTCCCGTGGGTGAACTTTCCATGTGACGAATAAATCGCTTGGCGGTTTTGAAAATGTTTATTGGCTCTCAACGAAAAACTACCAGATCAAATCAAAAATCGCGAGATCATGTTGTAAAAAAAGACGTTGAAAATACTCCTACTTTTGTCGAGCCCCATGTATCATATGACTCACTGCCAATGGTCATCATGTGTTTCAACTTCGAAGAACTGCTGCATGCATGTACCAGCTCCATGCAACAAGAAAGAAATGACAAACTAGATGCATACTCTCTCCTCTTTAGACAAGCGGGTGGCGAAGTACGGGTGGCGAAGCACGGGTGGCGAAGATTGGACGGGGTTAGTACTTGGATGGATGACCGCGCTTGGAGAAAACCTTGTCACTACCGGTATCTAGCAGAGGTCAAAAACCCAGACGCGTCGGAGAAGAGAGAGGGAGTTGTGCTGAAGTCCGAAGAGGCTTACCAAAATGCGTATGATTTGGCCCAAGATAAGATGCCTTCCACACACCCAATCCGTCTGGGACTGGCTCTCAATTTTTCAGTTTTCTACTATGAGATCAAGCTTTCACTTGAGATAAAACTTTCATTCATCTACTATGAGATCAAGCCTTCAGCTTGGAACTCATGTAAGTAGAGTTATTCAGTATATATAGTTGATCTCTCCTGTGCTTCGAGGGTTTTTCTCCGGGTTCTCCGCTTTCCCCACTCCGTAAAACCAACAATTCGATCTTAGGAGAACAACCTTGTAAGGGACCTCGAGTCCTATTGTTGTTTCTCCGGTATCAGTTAGGGCCTGTTTATATGGAGCCGAGTTACCCGGCTAGGCGAGTTACCCTGCAAGCCGAGTTGAAAAAAGATGAGTGTTTATATGAGACGAGTTACTCGGCAAAGCCGCCCACGCATTATAATGGTTTCACATTCCATGAGTAGTTTCCGATTGTCTTCATAAGTGGCGCGTGCGTTGTTGTGACGAATTCAACTCGGGGAGCCGAGTTACCCGGCAAGAGAGTGTTTATATGGGAATATTTTCATCACGGCATGCCAAGATCTCGGCTGTTTTGCCGGGATCTCGGCTAGCCGAGTTACCCGCCTGTCTCATATAAACACTCTGCCGGGATAGCATTGAATTTCTATACATGGCGGGTAACTCGGTTTGCCGAGTAACTCGCCTAGCCGGGTAACTCGGCTCCATATAAACAGGCCCTTAGCCTGATACAAATGTCAATAAATAAATAAACGATGGAAAGGCGGGGAAATATGCCTGTGCGGAGGAGAGATAGAAGCATGCAGGGTGCTATGAATTCTGAAGTGGAGATTGCCGTCTAGGTAACCTGTGGAGACAGCTCAATTCCATTTGGAAAATTTCATTCATTAAGTGGTTCAAAACTATCCTGGCTTGCTTTTTGAACACGTCACTTCGTGTTTTCAAGAAGCAGAATTCTAATAACAAGAGAGTAGTATTGTATTCGCGCATTCGAAATATATGAATGGAAATCAATTTAATCAGTAAATCGCAAGATTTGTTTTGATCGAAAAAAATCGATCGCAAGATAAAAGTAGAACTAGCAAGTGGAAATTCACCTTTATAGCCAAGAAAGAGCTAAATAACTAATTACAGATAAACTACAATCTAGTATCATTATCAAGGCCTTAAAGGTGAGGTAATACGGGCAACAAATTGCTGCAATTTGCCTCGCAACAATGTTGCATTGGAAGTTGAAAAGCGTTGTTGCACGTATTACCACCGACCTTAAACATTGTCACGCAACAAAATTTTGTTGTTGCAAGTTGAAAAAATATGTTGAAAAAAGTAGACGCCAGTTCTACTCGCTGCAACATGCTTATTCCTATGCAACTTCCTATTGAGTTATCTACTTGTTATATTTAAAGGGTCCCAATTGCTTATCACCAGTTGTTATATCAGAGTTTTCTTTCTCGTCCCGAAGAGCCCACTGCCCCATCAACATTGTATCTGTAACCCTGGATTGGAGGGCTTGAGGGCACTATCACTTGCCCAATGTGAACCCTCAAACTAGTGAGGGAAGGAGACGTCTTACTTCTCCATTCTAGTCTTAACTGAACTGACATTAACGACACAATACTTTCAGGTCCTAAAAAATAATTCGGCTGTTGATCCTCACGTTTCGTCCAAATCGCGTTGTCCTAAGCATGCCTGTGAGCCATGCTATGTCGGTCAGCGGTCGGTCCAATCTGGTTCCCAGACTCTTTGGCGATATTTTTCTCTTTCATCTTCACCGTATGTTTTGAGGGCTTTTAGATAGGGCCTTCAGAACATAAGTTACGTGAATACCATCCAGGATCCAAAATAAACAACAAGCAAAATCCACAATCCGAACAAAAATATTGGATAAATCCGCCATCCGATGTATTTGCAGGATCCACCAATCCGTAAAAAATCTCCGCCCAAACCAAAATCCGAACCGTTTTTTTTGGGCCAAATCCGACGATCCGAAAACCTATTCCCTCCCCCCCGTCTAACACCAGACGATTTAAGTTAGTCAAAGGTATACGTCTCGAAAGGCCCCACATAAGGGCTAAATCAACTCTATTGATCATTTCATCTGACGTCACGGTGGCCATATATTGACGAGTTTCAGGGTGTTGCGCGCGCATCATTTTTCAAAAATACTGGCAAGCTCCCCTCAAAGTAAACGTACTATTTAAAATAAACAAAGTATAGATACAGTTTCTGCATATTTAACACTGTTATTCTGCTGTTGTTGGCTCGCTAGCAAGTCTGTTTGCCATTGCTTACTTTGTAGAGAGCCCGCCAATTTCTTTCCAAAACGATGCAACACCATGAAACTCGCCTATTGGTGTAGCGAAACAATGAAATGGCGGCCATATTGGTGTGCCATCTCTTATATCCTATGGGAATTTAGCTACAGTGATTCTTATTAAAACATTTTGTATTGTTTCACTACCCAAATGGGGCTACCAATCACGCGAGTAAAAAAACAATACATTATTTTATCGATGGTAACATGCATGACAGTATTTTGCATATTATTCCCAAAATCTATCGTCACGCGGCTTCTAGACCACTGCGGTTTATATGTGAATGAAAGAAATATTTTGACGCACAGTACAAAATTTTCCCTTTCATATTCTGAAAAAAAAGTCTCACAATTAGAAATCGATTTATCTTGTATACTCTGTGTGGACGTTTAATTATAGACCCTTTGCCGCCTAGGATCGTCTGACGTTAGACCGCCAGAGTAAAACGATAAGAAGGCCGTTTTTGGCCGCGGCTCAGGCAGGAATGGGGGTTATATTAATGCCATAATTTTCAAAATCAGTTTTCAAGAAAAAGCACACCGCAGTATCTACCGACAGGCTTCGAACTTCACACTCGTAGACGTCTGCTTTCTATTTCACGCCGTACTTGGCCAATCTGCATGCAGCCTTGCCTAGCATCTCTTGGAATCGGACGTCCAAAACCCCTTTTAACCAACCCTGCAGTCAGTCCTGGGACATGGGGGCCGGCATGCCCCCACCAGAAATTTGTTAGAAAGAATATGCAGACACTGTTGACTCGACTAGTAAAGCCAGTTGTAATTTTTAAGTTGCAATGTATGATACACAGTGCTGTGAGTAACTTCGTTACAAGTAACTAGTTACAGTAACTAGTTACATTTTTAAGTAACAGTAACTGAAACTAGTTACTTTTTCTGAAGAAGTAACTATAACTAGTTACTTTTTCCGAAGAAGTAACTATAACTAGTTACTTTTTCTGAAGAAGTAACTAATGCTTAGTGACAACTATGGTACTGGCTAGTGGCATCTAAAAACCAGTAATTTCTTTGTTGATTCTAGTAACACGGACAAAGAAATGTAACTTTGTAACTAGTTACTTTTTTTTCAGTGTAACTTTTATCAGTAACTAGTTACTTTTCTAACAATGTAACCGTAACTAGTTACAAAAATTATGTAACTTTTACAGCACTGATGATACATATAATTTACTTGTACTACGTGCATCTTCAGTTCTATTCCAACTTGTTTAATTTGATGTTTGATCATACCTAATTCTTTATGCGTGTCAAACGGCGTGATGTTGAGGTGCAACATACTACACCCTATGCTGGCATTTGCAACCTACCTTGCACCGTGCCACAGTTCACACATACTTTAACTTTTAAGAATGCATTTTTTAGCGCAGGCGCGCAACTAGAGGGGGGGTTGGGGGGGTTGCAACCCCTGCCCTTTTTAACCCCTGCCCTTTTTGTGAGACCTCTAATACTAGGTTAGACATTAGATAAACAGATAATTAATCATCTGTTGTAGTACGCAATACAATTCTCCGCAAATCTGGCGAGACTCAGAGGCTTCTAGCAGTGGGTCCGGGCGGCAGCTAGGCTGAATATAATTATGATAAATTTTAAATAATGCGAGACCAAAATAAAAATTTCCGCAACCGAAAATACGAGAAAAGCGTCCTCAAAATGCAGGAAATGCTGTTTCAGAGACTCAAAATTCAAAAATTTTCTGGGGCGGCATGCCCCCGGACCCCCCTAGAATCTCTGCTTGGCTTCTAACCCCAAATTGTTTAGAATACTGAATGACTTTGCCCTTTTTTTGCGTTCAACTCCAGCCCTCGAAATTTTCTAGTTGCGCCCCTGCTAGATAATTTTGACACTTTAACAATAGCCTAATCAATCACCTGTCAAAAAATGGGTTCGTGACTAATCAATGAAGTAACCCATTTTTTGACAGATGAACAGATGATTGATTAAAGGCTATTGTTGAAGTGTCACAAATTTCCTCTAAAAAATGCATTTTTATAAAATTATGTTGTGTCAACTGCAAATCGTAGTAGCGCTTTCTACCAGAATTTCCTTCTACGATTTAAACTACTAATAAACTACTAACATGCTACTAATAAACAAGGCCCAGTAAAGGAGAACTAGGCAATAGGGCACAGGAGAAGTTGCAGGGCCCAACTTGCAAAAGTGACAACAGGATGCTAGGTGACTTTAGGAGGCAGACCAGAAAATTTTTAAATGGAGGAATCGAGTTTGAAGCATATGAAGTTCTTGCTTACTTAATCCATCTTGGCATGATAAACAATGTTTGGTTGCAACCTCGTCCCCAGGGCCATTTGTGGGGGCTGTGCCAAGATGGGGTTTATATATAATCTCAATATGATGTCAAGTGTCAACCAGTCTTCACTGGTCATAAATTAAATTAACGTTATTACTGAATTAATAGTAAGTTATTGTAGCAACATACTGTACTTTTCACCAAAATGTTTGGAAGTTTGTTCTGAAGTTAGCATGCAAGTTCATTGGGAAGTTCACAGTGAGTAACTTTTAAACTATGCATTTGATTGCTGCTAGGAACCAAGCAACCAATCAATTAATATATAGTTCCAAAGAGCAAATTACAAACATTTTGGTGAAAAGTATGTTGCAATTGACTGTAAAACATTATGATCAAAGACTGAGATCGCAGTGCCCACCAAAGTGTGGGGTCCAGGGCACATGCTCTTTTGGCTATTAATTATATTGGGTTTATAACTGACTGGGCCCTGCTAATAATAACACCAGTGTGGTTCTCATTACCCAGTCACATTATATACTCTAAATACTTTATTTCCAGGGTAGCATGCACCCCTACCCAGTACCCTGCAAGTCAGATCGAGCCCCTTTCCAACCAATGCAGGCTTCGTGGCAAAGTGGGCTCTACCAACAAACTCACTATTTCTTTTTGAGCATGCGTAAATGGTTGCCAAGTTACAGTACTATTTTGGGCCCAGGCTCTAACGCATCACTTGCTACTTTCCTGCTTCCACATGATCATAAACTAGAACTTGTTCAACCAGGGGTGAAGATCGAGTTTGTTGGCAGAGCCCACTTTCCACCAAAGTGAGAAAAGGGGCTCTGACTCGCAGGGTAACCCTACCCCTGTAAACTACCCCACAACAAATTTAACTAAAATATGGAAATTCCTAGATTACAACATATATACCTCCACCCCATCCCACCCCACCCCCACCACTTGACCACTACTTACAGGCCTGGCATATTAAAAGTATATTGTTCCTTCCAAAGCACAACACTTACCTGAACAGCAGGTTTATGATGTGTAGCAGCTTTCTCTTGTTTGCTATCTACTGTAACATTCCATCTGCTACCAGAAGCCATCATATTGCTGCGAGATCCCCCAACACCTCTCTGACTGACCCGGCTACTAAAGCTGATGCCATGACTGCTTGTCCGTGTCATATTACTACTAAACTGTTGCTTGCTAGAATTAAAAGAAAATTCTTCAAGATGATTCTCTAATAATGACATTGTTTATAAAGGCTGACCTTTTTATTGGTTCATTGTACATATCCAGTATTTGTCAGTCAGTCAGTCTTACTTGGACCTCATCTGTAGACTGACTGAGGTGACTACAGTACACCGGGCTATTATCCAGGGTACATTCCATATAGAAAATCACAATTAAGATCTCCAGTGTAAATTTAGGGTGCTTCTTGCATGGCATAACAGTGAAGAAATTTGCTTTCTTGGTGTATTGGCATAGCATTTTTTATCAATGACGTATCAATGCATGGCACTATTGCATGCAATAGTTAATTTAAGGTAAACTGTAACTATTTGTAATACTCTTCTATGTATAGGTTATTTTGAGTCCACGAGGGGATATGTGATTTATTCACCGAGGGCACAGCCGGAGGTGAATAAACACACATCCCCGAGGGGCCTCAAAATAACGTACTTAATTTTCACATTTGACAGGAGTCACAATAGAAATTAAGAAATATTGAGGGGAATATTAGAGGGGAATATATTAGAGGGGAATATTAATCTACTGTTTTGCTGGGGCTATTGAATATATTCCCCAAAAAGAACAAAGGAAACCAAAGCATGTGAAAATTAAGGTTTAATAATAAAAGTTCTCAGTGTATGCAAATTTTGTCTTGCATGTGCAAAGTAAAACAGTAAAACCAACGTTTAGTGTCCCCAGCTAATGCAATTAGTTCTGACTTCTGTGAAAACATTTGCCACTTAAATAACGTTTACATATTGCTGGTGTGCACCTTACGTCATTGTCGCCATGTTGAATGAATTTGACAAAGTTTTTCCATCATCTGCAATAATTTACAATTTCATCCAACATGTTACATGGCGAAAAAATATCTTTGTTCTTCTACAAATCTCAGGGGATATTAAAGGGGATTGGTTGCACACCACCAAAATACAACATTAATGTATTTAATACAAGCTCGGTGTAAAAACAAAATCAAGCTTTAAAAAGTGGCATTCTATAATCCCTTCAAATGTGGCAAAATTTTCGAAATCTGGGTCAGATGTATCTGTTCATTCTCGAGTCTTGACGAGTTGACGATACTGTCGATTGACGATTAAACTTTCTTGAAACTTTTCACACGTCGTATTACTCGGTATTGTGTTTTGTATCTACTTACACATTGACCTTCTTCTTAATGTCTGACCTATTCATAGTCAGTCCTTTAGAAACCCTCCGTGTGTATTGAAAAATCTAAGAAAGTACAACCATAGTCACATCTTGTCATCATCCGTCCAGGCGTCCACCATCTTGGCTTTCGTTGCTAGGCTCTCGTAAACTAAAAACCAGGCCCCCTCTCATTTTTAACCTAATTTAAACTTTCTCAGTGCACTTTCGATTTTATTTTACCGATGTTAATTTATAAATTTCAAAAGTTGCCTGCCACTTTGCCAGCGCTTTATAGTCGGATTTGCCTTTTGATAAGTACATAGTTAGTGGAGGGGGATAGTTTGGAAGCTCCATTGTCTTTCAAGATTATGCAATGGTCATGTTATTGTGTTCATGTTGGAGAAGGCAATTGGTTGAAGAAAGGAAATTCTATGGATCACGTGACGACGAAGGACATGTACATGCAACGAACCACAACTGTGAACGAACAAAGGAGAACAAAACCTATTGTATGATCAGGCAGCTGGAGGCGGGAACAAATAAAGGCCTGACATTCAGGTGAGATCAAGGTTAGATCTAGCCTGGTAACCACTAAAGACTTCTGCTTTCCTATTGGTTAAAATTTTCGCGCGTTTTTCTTGGCTATGAGTAAAACTGTAGTCGTCATAAGTGGATTTAGCCCTGATGACGCGAGAATGAGATTAGTGGTGCCATTGAGGCACCTTTAGCTGGCTCTTTGCCATCTTTAGACGGCGTTGAGTCGACAAATGTGAACAAAAACGCCAACACGAGCATTGCTGAACAAGGAACTTCCTGTGAGTTCTTTGATACAATACAATACAATACAATACAATACAATACAATACAATACAATACAATACAAAAACATTTATTTAAACACGATAAGTCTAAATGCAGCACAAGTGTATTCTCTGGATACAATTGATCCAGAGAATACATCTCTTCGAAGATGGTCTCCTTCAGACCCCTTTCGCAAATTCCTTGAGAAGAACCTACGACGACGTCTTACACTAGATCAAGTAAACGAAATAATCGGGGGAAATTCTCTCCCTGAAACAGAAGCATGTGTTGCACCTTTGCTTGACAAACAGATTCTGAATTATATTCCCGCCAGCCAGAAGAAATTCGTTGAACAACGAGACAAAGATTTGGCTCTGATTCAACGAGCTTTCCTCAACTCGGCAGCCCCTCTTTGCTGTTTACACGACCGCGCCTTGAAATTCTCATCGGCTGGTTTTTACAGGCTGGCGCATGCTTCTCGTCCCCAAAAGGGGAGGATCATGTCGCCCAGTGATAGATCTAAGTCATTTAAACAAGTTCATAATGAACGAACATTTTCAGATGGAAAGCTTGCTGTGCGCAAAGCAACTTATAAATCCAAGCGATTATATGGTGAAGCTAAACCTCTTTCAATTGCATCTTATGTCTCAAATTCTGGCTTTTTCTAGAGTCTTGTCAACCAGCAGTATGGCTCGCCCCACTCCATTTCAGGTACCTTCAAACCTGCGTTTAGTGTGTTATCTAGCAAGTAGCGTTGAACAATGGGGTTTATCACGGCACAGACAAGCACTGGAAGAACTGCAGTGGTGGTTTGTGAATATCCACCAAGTCAATGGAAATCCTATTATTTGTTTCCCCTCATCGATTGTTGCGATTTGTTGCGATTTGTTGCGACTTGTTGTGATTTGTTGCGATTTGTTGTGATTTGTTGCGATTGTTGCGATTTGTTGCGACTTGTTGTGATTTGTTGCTATTTGTTGCGACTTGTTGTGACTTGTTGCCATTTGTTGCGATTTGTTGCGACTTGTTGCTATTTGTTGCGATTTGTTGCGACTTGTTGCGATTTGTTGCGATTTGTTGCGATTTGCTGTGATTTGTTGCGATTTGTTGCGATTTGTTGCGATTTGTTGCGATTTGTTGTGATGTATTGTGATTTGTTGCGATTTGTTGCGATTTGTTGCGATTTGTTGTGATTTGTTGCGATTTGTTGCGATTTGTTGCGATTTGTTGTGATGTATTGTGATTTGTTGCGATTTGTTGCGATTTGTTGTGATTTGTTGCCATTTGTTGCGATTTCTTGCGATTTCTTGCGACTTGTTGCTATTTGTTGCGATTTGTTGCGACTTGTTGTGATTTGTTGTGATTTGTTGTGATTTGTTGTGATTTGTTGTGATTTGTTGCGATTGTTGCGACTTGTTGCGATTCTTGCTATTTGTTGCGATTTGTTGCAATTTGTTGCGATTTGTTGTGATTTGTTGCGATTGTTGCGATTGTTGCGACTTGTTGCGATTTGTTGCGATTGTTGCACCTTGTTGCGACTTGTTGCGATTGTTGCACCTTGTTGCGACTTGTTGCGATTTGTTGTGATTTGTTGCTATTTGTTGTGATTTGTTGCGAATTGTTGTGATTTGTTGCGATTTGTTGCGACTTGTTGTGATTTGTTGCTATATAGTGCAAAGACACACGCTCATTCTTCAAGAGACAACTCTAGGGAGTTCAAACACGCCCCGAACAAGTACGACTATACGGAGCCTAACCAGCCCTTTCGTAACAGCTCTGGTCAGCGAGGGTCAATCCCCGAAAACACCAAATCCCCGAATTTTCGTGGCAAGCGGGACCACACAAACCGCAACTGGCCCCGCCAATAAATCAGCGTGCTGCACGACTGCCCTACTTCAGCCAGTGGCGAAATATTACTCAAGATCCCCAGGTCTTAAATACTGTCCTAGGCTATCAACTGAATTTTCATACAGAACCGGGGAAAAAAATTATCCCGCGAACAACGCCAACGGAAAACTTGTACGTAATGAACGAGGAAATAACAAAATTATTGAACAAAGGGGCAATTATCCCCGTAAAATTCTCATCGGCTGGTTTTTACAGGCTGGCGCATGCTTCTCGTCCCCAAAAGGGGAGGATCATGTCGCCCAGTGATAGATCTAAGTCATTTAAACAAGTTCATAATGAACGAACATTTTCAGATGGAAAGCTTGCTGTGCGCAAAGCAACTTATAAATCCAAGCGATTATATGGTGAAGCTAAACCTCTTTCAATTGCATCTTATGTCACAAATTCTGGGTTTTTCTAGAGTCTTGTCAACCAGCAGTAGGGCTCGCCCCACTCCATTTCAGGTACCTTCAAACCTGCGTTTAGTGCGTTATCCAGCAAGTAGCGTTGAACAATGGGGTTTATCACGGCACAGACAAGCACTGGAAGAACTGCAGTGGTGGTTTGTGAATATCCACCAAGTCAATGGAAATCCTATTATTTGTTTCCCCTCATCGATTGTTGCGATTTGTTGCGATTTGTTGCGATTTGTTGCGATTTGTTGCGATTTGTTGCGATTTGTTGCGATTTGTTGTGATTTGTTGCGATTTGTTGCGACTTGTTGCGATTTGTTGTGATTTGTTGCCATTTGTTGCGATTTGTTGCCCTTTGTTGCGATTTGTTGTGATTTGTTGCGATTTGTTGTGATTTGTTGCGATTGTTGCCATTTGTTGCGATTTGTTGCGATTTGTTGCGATTTGTTGTGATTTGTTGCGATTGTTGCGATTTGTTGCGATTTGTTGTGATTTGTTGCGATTTGTTGCGATTTGTTGCGATTTGTTGTGATTTGTTGCGATTTGTTGCGATTTGTTGCGATTTGTTGCGATTTGTTGCGATTTGTTGTGATGTATTGTGATTTGTTGCGATTTGTTGCGATTTGTTGTGATTTGTTGCCATTTGTTGCGATTTCTTGCGATTTCTTGCGACTTGTTGCTATTTGTTGCGATTTGTTGCGACTTGTTGTGATTTGTTGTGATTTGTTGTGATTTGTTGTGATTTGATGTGATTTGTTGCGATTGTTGCGACTTGTTGCGATTCTTGCTATTTGTTGCGATTTGTTGCAATTTGTTGCGATTTGTTGTGATTTGTTGCGATTGTTGCGATTGTTGCGATTTGTTGTGATTTGTTGCCCTTTGTTGCGATTTGTTGTGATTTGTTAACTATTGTAAACACATTGTAATTCATTTTTTTAATGCGAAAATGTGTTATTAAACATCATCATCATCATCATCATTTGTTGCTATTTGTTGCGATTTGTTGCGACTTGTTGTGATTTGTTGCTATTTGTTGCGATTTGTTGCGATTTGTTGCGATTTGTTGTGATTTGTTGCGATTTGTTGCGATTTGTTGCGATTTGTTGCGATTTGTTGCTATTTGTTGCGATTTGTTGCGATTTGTTGTGATTTGTTGCGATTTGTTGCGATTTGTTGTGATTTGTTGTGATTTGTTGCGATTTGTTGCGACTTGCTGTGATTTGTTGCTATTTGTTACGATTTTTTGCGACTTGTTGTGATTTCTTGCTATTTGTTGCGATTTGTTGCGATTTGTTGTGATTTGTTGCGATTTGCAAATCGCAACAAATTTAAATCGCAACAATCGCAACAAATCAGATTTGTTGCGATTGTTGCGATTTGTTGCGATTTGTTGTTATTTGTGGCGATTTGTTGCGACTTGTTGTGATTTGTTGCTATTTGTTGCGATTTGTTGCGATTTCAGTGTTGTGATTTGTTGCGATTTGTTGCGATTGTTGCGATTTGTTGCGATTTGTTGTGATTTGTTGCGATTGTTGCGACTTGTTGTGATTTGTTAATAAACGTCATCGTACATCATCTCCAAGACAAAAATCTCCGTCGGACGACCCGGATAACCGAGGTCAACGACACAAGGCACGAAGGCGGGAAAATCACGTTAACGTCAACGAGGACACTGACTAAAATCCTCGAAAGTGTCAATGATATGAAGAAACAGTTTGTGGCCTGGACCACTCGTGTAACCGGCATTGAGTCCAAAATAAATGAAAACTCGGGCACAACGTCCCACTTTTCTGGTGAATTCGACGATGATCAACTGTCGATTTTTCCGGAGGGTTGTGGTTAGGTTTAGGGTTTCCGGGGGGCGTGATTACCGGGGGGTGGTATGGGGGTGAGGATTCGTTTTAAAAGGTTGTCCAATCAGATGGTGGTTTTAATGTTGGTTAAGCTTCATAATTTGAAGGTAATGATACCTCAATATGCAGGGAACCAATCTCGTTCCCAGAGCCAACGAGATTGGCAGGGCACAGATTCAGGCAACCTCGCACCAGGCCGCTCTAGTACGCGGCCAAAATATATCGAAGCTGAACTGAACTAAAGTGAAATACATGTATATTCAGTTCCAGCTTTGTTTTGTTTGTTTTCAACAAAATTTAAGACCCAAACAGGAGAAAAACGTGTCCCGAACACTTTCATTATGGCATAAATGATAAGAGATGGCCAAGAAAGACGTCGATCTCATCTTGAATGCGGTAGGAATTTGAACCGTTTATACAAGCACCAGTTTTAGTGTTATAATAGTTATAGTGTTTCACGTTCACTGTTTTGCAGCTGCTGTACCTCTTTGTTATTGCTGTTTGGATATTTGTTATCTACGCCGGACATCACATTGGAAGAAACAAGTTGGAGTCATAAATCCATGGTTTTATTGTTTATATCCACGTATTAAATCCACCACCCATGACATATTTAATATTTGGTAATGTTCAGTGGACATCAAGTGTGAGTGAAGGCAAGAAGAAAGAGATTTGAGGATCTATATTTGCTACGCTTCACTATGTGCAAGAGAAGTGGCCTGTGGTGAGGATGATTTCATTTTCCAGGCATGTGCTTGTCTGACTAGTTGTCAGGTTTATATTGAAATCATAGTCAATTGAGAAATAGTCTGGCAATGTATCCAGCAAACTTCAAAGCATCTATATAGTGAATTTTGATTTAATAAGGAATGGTTTCATGGTTTGGTGTGCAGCAAGTTATGAATGCATGTGGGAAGTTTGGAGAGCATAAAAAAGTGTAAGAGTTGGTTGAGACTTAGCTGAGAATTGAGTGTTCTCCATCTTCCCAAGTGCATCCATAACTCGATGGAGCAGGGTTTTATCCAAGCACTTTTTTAGATCCAGTTACCTAAAGAAACTCAATCAATCTGGGATTGAGTTTTTATACTCAATCTGAATTACGAATAAATTATTTGTGTATGCACGATACAATTAAACAACATTTCTTTGACTTTCAAATCTTGACTTTTTCCAAATATTCATCTGTTGTTATTAATACCGTTTTACACTTCATCTTTAAGTGTGAACAGTACCAAATTACCTATAAGTTAGGTGGGTTTTTCCCATTAATCTTCCAGTGAGTTTTATTCAATAGAGATTTATGCAACTCACCTACAGACAGAAGCCACAATCCTTTTGGTCAGTGCAAAGGATCGCAGCCTCCTTTATTGCTACTTCATGTTAGTTCCACGTAATAGTTTGGGTTTCGCTACTTCATCACGTTAATTAGATGGTTTTGGTTAAGTTTAGGCATGTGTATTTTGCAATTGTTACTGTGGGATTAGGGTTAGGGTCAGCACTACCATAAATAACTACGAACTAAACACATATCTTAATTAATGCTGTAATTTTCTCAATAATAGAATGTGCCATTAAAAATATATTTAAAACTTTCAAAATTTTGCTCAAATGTGTTGTCAGACTTTCAAAATTTTGCTCAAATGTGCTGTCAGATCGCCGTGGGAAATGTCATTTTAGAGACCCAAATTTCAAAAATTTCCAGGGTGGGCATACCCCTGGACCCCCCTAGAATTGTGCATCACAAGAAAAACTCAATCTGTCGAAAAGAATGGACCTAACTTCAAGTGCTTGGATGAAACCCTGATGGCGCATGCCAAACCAAGAGCCATTTCTTTTATAACAGAGAATTGGACACAAAACAATGGAAAACAATATTTATTTCACTGATTAAAAATGAGTTTCTCATTACGTTTGAAATTACCATGCTCCATCGAGTTATGGAGCATGCATGGTAGCCAATCAGAAACACCGTTATATTACATCTATGTTATATAATTAATTTATGTTAGAACAAACCTGACCATGCACAATTCTTTTCCCTTTTGCTTATTACTCAGGCTATATATAGAATTAGACTTACTGTATAGTAAGTCTAATTCGAACTGATTCGGACTACAAAACAAAATGCTGTTTAACGCTGAAAAATGGTTGCACCTTGCAACTCTGCCAGCAAAACTGGCATTGACCTAAAAACTGTATTTTTATTAACTTGTTTATGGACATTTTGTTACCAAACATGAAATTTCAAATTTTTAGTTTCCCATAACATTTAAGTGAAACAAAGTGTTAATGAGATGGAAAAGTTTTGCCTTAACCTAACCTATGTCCTAACTTAAGCCTTAAATAAAACTCCTCAAACTCACTCCATGTCCAATTTATGTTATGGGAACCTTTGTAACTAGGGTTTATCACTCTTTGGTGAATGGAATACCTCCAAAAGGCACTGAAGCATATTGGTGAAATAACTGCAGGCATTCCAAGGGCCTCCGTTTAACGTCCTTATCCGAGAGGACGGTGAAAGTCTTGTCATTGCTTGCCTGACCATGGCTGCAAAAACAATACTTTCTGCTCAATTGTTTTTCGACCCTGAGTATGGGTCGCCACAACCAGTTTTTTAATTTCCTGAAATAAGCAAAAGGAAAACATTGTGATAAACCATTTATTGAACAATGTAGCATTGAAAAACAACATGTAACTAATGTTGCCACATTGAACCGCCATATTTCATTTTGTCAGTGGCTGCCAAAATTGCTTGGATTCTGCGGATTGATTACAAGTAAATTTGTTGAGATAAAGCTGAGATAATAGAGCATTAGAAATTCTATATCAGTTAAGGAACACGTTCTGGACTGAACATTTCGTAAAATGCATGTTCCTGATCACATGATTATATCTTTTATAGCCAGACGTCTCACGGTTGGCTTTTTTCTATAGCTCAGATAGTAGAGCATTGGAAACTGAGTTCTAGCATTTTCCATCCAGATTAAATTTTGATAGTCACACCCCAGGCTTGGCGTTATTCAATAGCTCAAATAATAGAGCATTAGAAATTCCATCATTGCATAAAAGGCTTCGTTCGGCTTGAATGTTACAATAGCCACACCTCTCAAACGCGGCTTTTTTCAATAGCTCAGATAATACAGCATTAGCTAGGAGATTCCATCATTGCATAAAAGGCTTCGTTCTGCTTGAATGTTACAATAGCCACACCTCTCAGACTCGCCTTTTTTCAATAGCTCAGATAACAGAAATTAGAGATTCCATCGTTGTACAAAAGGCTTTTCTTCGAATTGAGTGTTTTATTAGCCACGTCTCTCAGACTTGGTGTTTTACAACAGCTCAGATAATAGAGCATTTGAAATTTCATCGTCTCATAAAAATATGTTCCAGATTAAATGTTTTGATGCCACACCTCCCAAGCATAGCATTTTTTTTCAATAGCTCAGATAATAGAACATTAGAAATTCCATCATTGTATAAAGAGGTCTTGTTCCCGACTGCATTTTTAATAGCCACACTTTCCAGACTTGGTTTTTCAATAGCTCAGATAATAGAGTATTAGAAATTCCATCATTGTATAAAAGGCTTTTTCCAGATTGAATGTTTGGTTAGCCAACTCACAGGCTGTTTTTTTTTTAAAATAGCTGACAGATAATAGAGCATTAGAAATTCCATGTTTTGCATGTTAGCATGTCTTTTTTCAATAGCTCAGATTTTATTTATTTATTTATTAAGCTTCGCCAGAACATTTAACATACACAAAAACAATAAGTACATAAATACATACATACATACAAATAGGCTGGGATACCAGAACAGCTTTCGCCAATTACTGTGGACCCTTTGGTTAAGAGTTTTAAAAGTTGTGAGAGTTCTAAAGCCGGTTCTAAAAGCAGCAAGATATATGAACAAGTCCGCGAGCAACATTACACTTCGGGCAGATGGACTTCCATGTCCGCGGGTCGTCTTGGTCAAATATACTATTTAGGATAATAGAGCATTAGAAATTCATCATCTCAAAAGGTTTGTTTCGGATTGAACTTTTGATAGCCATACCTCCGAGGCATAGCCTTTTTCAATAGCTCAAACCGTGTTTACACGGCCAAAATTTAAGCGGGATCTGAGCCACATATGACTTTAAGCGGGCTTAAAATGTCCGTGTAAACAGATCGGCGTAAATTAATCGCGATTAGTTTGCACCACCTCAAGGAAGTGGATTAAACTGAGCACGATCAGTTAATCGCGCTTAACTTGGCTGTGTAAACGCAACGGGATTGAAAAACGCTTGCTATTAATACGGTGTTATTAATGCGATAAAAGGTGTTTTTTTGCCCTGCTGTAGAAGCTTCCATCTCGCTATTCTTTGTTCCTTTGTTTCTTTCTTTTAGCTATTACTCTTTCTCGTGTACCGATGTCTTCCGTTGTTCTTTGACGCACGCTACCCATACGAAGCTTCCAAAACCAAAAATATAGCTCGTCCGCCATGTTGAATAATGGTGTACGTGTTAACAGTAAGGGATTATTAAATGACCGTGTAAACGCACCAAGGTGGCGCATTTTAAGCACGCTTAACTTAAGCGTGCTTAAATTTTGGCCGTGTAAACAGGGCTTCAGATAATAAAGCGCTAGAAATATCTTGATGTTATTAGAAAAATTTTGGTTGGGGTCCAAATAATTTAAAACCTACCTATTTGGATTAGTATCATATCAAAACTGCTCTGACTCTTGGAAACTACCATTTTACATTAATACTCACTTTTGTAAGTGGAACTTATGTTACATTTGTAATAAAAATTGTATAGAAAAGATCTGAATATAGACTCGCTGTCTGACGTTGACAGATCATGCAATGATTCGGGATGCTGTTATACTTGCAAGTATATGTGAGGGAAAAGATGTAAAGAATGTACTGGTGAAATACATTTCTTTATGTACAAGAAAATACCTAGAAACACCATTATGTATAAACAGAAAATAATTGTACTTGAGTTGATGGTAAAACTAAGTACCAAGAGAAAAAAACAAGTTGGTAAATGCAGAAAGTAATGTACTGTACTGTAGGAATAATGCAAGAACATCGGTTTGATAACTTTGCCTTCACTTTTGAGAATGCCATTCATTGAAACGTCAGTGTTTACACTGAGTTTAGTTTTAAGTTTTAAGGCTTTTAATTTCAGTAGTTTTTACGCTTACACTGTTTTTCGCACTCCTATAATTATGGTTATAAGTGTAAACAATTCTGTTAAAATAAATGGCATTCTCAAAAAATGAAGGCAAAGCTATCAAACCAATGTTCATGCACCATCCCTACAGTACACTGCATATACCCTACACATTTACTAATTTGTTTCTTCCTAGTACTTAATTCCGTTAATATAAATTAATAGATAAGAAATTGGTGGGTTAATTAATCGAAAACTATATTGGTTGGCCGCGAGGCGGCAATAGAGGTACCCCCACTCTACCGTACCCCACCCCAGAATGGTTGCGCTACCCCACTATCGGAACCAAGCCTGCAAAGCTTGGTTGAAATTCACGCAACTGTACAAATTTCAACCGAAACAAAACTATAGGCATAGCGGCAATTAACGCCAGCAAAACATCAAAGCTTCAATTTCTTTTCTTTCCACGAAGAGTTTCCTCAAAATTCGCAGTGGAACTGGTGTGAATTTTAACAAAGAAATATGAAAAAGAGAGCGTGCGTTAATTGAATTACTGCACTATATGTTCAAGACTTGCTAAAGTCGACGGCAAATTATCAATTTGTGCAGGAAGAAACAACCGAACGTTAGAGCTGTGACACAGGCTACGCGGATCCCGCTCAAAAAGTGACCGAAAAAGATGGCGGAAATGTGCAGGCCTAGGAGTGAACTCGTAATGATATCTTAGCAAATCAGCTTGTCTTTTTTTCGTGACGTTTAAACCTTGTGGGAAGCGCCGCGAGTGGGGCAAATGAAAACAACTAATGCCGTAATGGCAATTTTGGTCAAAGGTGACGTACAGTCCGTTCTGCGCATGACCGCAATGCGGTCCCTAAAACATGACATTCGTAGATACTTACATGAAGTACTCAGCTCAATGTAAACCGTTAGGAACAACATGAGAGAAAACCAAACGATTCGGCGAGGATATCTCCTCGGATTTCTTCTATTTCTCCTGAAAATGTTTTGTTTTGGGTACAATGAAGTAATGAATGGGAACCAAGAAAAGCTTACAAGACAGAACGGACTGTACGTCACCTTTAAGTTAATTTGCATTCGTATATTTGGAGATTGAGTCGTGACGTCACGATAGTGCGGAAATTGATGAGTTCAACCCTCCCTTCTGGAATCATTCATGGCAGCAACCGGGCTCAGCAGCGCCCCCAGTACGATAATTCAGTTAAATTCAAATCATTATAAACTCATTTATCAGACAGGTCAGCGGTTACTACTATGGCGAACAGACCAGTGAGCTCTAAATAACTGGAGTGATTCTCGTTCCCAGAGCCCGCGATCTTTATGGACCGGAAGTACGTATAGTTCCAGTCTTCTACGCGGTCTGGTCAAGTCTGATTTGGTCAAGACCGCATAGGAGACTGGAACGATACCTACTTTAGGCCTACATGTCCGCCATGTTTGGCTTCAATCTTTGTCCGGTGAATGAACAGCAGACATCACTCCAGTGATATTCTCACCGGGAGTTCCGCCACATTGTGCCAAAAAGGAGATCTCCTTTAGAGACCGTATTATAGCTGCTGGAGGGAAACCGCTAGGGACCAGAAAAATGGTTAAAAGGGGGCCCTGAAAGCATTTTTACGCATTCTACGTTGGAGAGCAGAAGCAGCACAAAGTTGTTGAGGAAAATTTGCATCTACCCACCTCCCCTCAGTCACGACAACCCTTTCCTTCCGCCCACTCTGCTGGAGCCGAAGTGATTTTTGTCCCCAATCTGAATTGGCCATTGTGTGGCGGAATGAGCAGTGAGAATATACTATGCTCAATGGAATAGACCCATAAACCGCCATCTTGGATTGGCCACCCTTAACTTGTTAATCAGTGATATAGGTCACCCGCAGTCCATGACAACATTTTAAAATCTGATTATTTAATGCAAGAACACGCATTTTGAGGCCATGAAACCATATAGTCTCCGTCAGGGTGCAACGAAAGGTAAGAGCTGTGCGTGCTGCTGATGGCCTATATAAGTTAGTGGTTTAAACGCGTATAGCGGAATTGGAACGAATTACAAACTATCCAACATATTTTCTCGACAAGTGAACGAATGTCAGTCTACCAAATACCTGGTATGCTTTCAAGGTAAAAACATTACCTAGTTACAATTGAACATTTAAAATGTCTTTTCGTCTATAGATGTTCTTTTTTTTATATTCCTTTTTGTTGTCTCTACCCTACAGGTCTAAAACTATGTTAACAATTTTACATGCAATAATATGAACACAACCGCTCGACATACATACATACATACATACATACATACATACATACATACATACACATATACAAAACCAAGCAGATTTTTTTTTTCAGTCACGACGTACGACCCGATAAAATTTATATAGTCTGTCCACAAACGGTAACTGCGAAGAGTAAGAAAAATACTTATCCAAGTTTGGGAAGCGAGTGAGTTGCAAACTCGCAATTTTAAATAACACGTGCTTTAAATTCGTCTCTAAATCCCCTCTGGGAAAACGTTTTGCTTAATATATACATTATGTAGGATTAGTCATGATGATACGTGTAAACATAGTTAATAGAACATATACATGGTTTAGAAACATGAAGCATGGTCATGTTGAACTGACAATGGAGTTCATTCTATGGACACGTGACGATGAAGCAACTCACTAATTAAACCCGATCGTTGCTATTGGATGACTGCTTCATTATACAGAAAATACAATACCGTGAAATTGCACAAATTTCCATAAACTTGAACAAAAACATAGAACAATCACTTTGGACGAGTTTCCAAACCATGTGTATATGTTCTATTAACTATGGTGTAAATATAAAATCAGCAGATAGAACCTTTTATTCAGATTTATAACCTGCAGAAATCTGGACTGTGAATAATTTACTATACCTAAGGGGCTGCTTACATGGCAGATCGAGTAAGCGGGTAGCCTGCGTGCAGACGCCCGATTTCCGTAAGCGGGAAGAGACGTCTAAATTCATCCTGGGTTTATATGAGAATGTTTTCCAGCGGACAATTGCGACCGGGAGCGTTTCACCACACAGCTAGAAGTTGTAAAACCGAAGAATAACAGAAAAATAGAATTTGACGTATTAGGAAGAGCTGCTGTTCTCCTCCTATAGCCGTTTTCACTCATTTGTATTGAATGAACAGCTTAAAAATAAGAATAAATACTGGAGACGATATACGCGTCACATCGTCCCGGCTGGGCGAAACAGAGCATTCATATGGCGAAAATTGGGACCCCGGTTAGGCGGGACAGGACAAAAAACGTCCCGCAAAACACTTTCCCCATATATAAAAAAAGAAAATGAAATAATAAAAAAAAGTAGCAAAACGATCCCGTCCCGGCAAACGTCCTTTTTCGCCTTCCATAAAAACAGCCCCTAACCCGCGTAATAAAATTCTCTGGCGTCTTTCCAGAGCAGCTTCAGGTCCGCCAAGCAACACCTTAAAAAGTGTCAGAGTTTTTTGGTCCCGCCAACATTGTCCTGATGCAAACAAAGTGCTCACAAGGACGCAATCAAGGTATGGCTATACATCACTGTTAAACGACTCTGCTGAGAGGAAAGTCCTATAGAAGAGTGAATACGTTGAGCTAACTGTTCTGCGTTAGGCGTGCGTACGAACTACCAGAATCAATGTTGTGATTGTGAATCAGGTGGGCGTGGTGGTGCGTTGGCCGCGTATTTAACGTTGAAAAACCTAAACCAGTGTTACCCAGGCTTGTAATAGGCTCCGTTGGATTCATTCCTGTAGCTAACTGACTGGGCACGTTCATCACGTGCCCGGTCACGTGTAAGCGGGGAAACTGGTGGTTCGCAGTTGTGGCGACGGACTTTAGCGGAGGTGGGCCGTTGCTCAGCATGTGCGATTCGGAAAGGCCAAGATTCGGTTTCTTCGCGGGTGGTTCCTTGTCATTCGTTACAATTACCGGTGTGGGGACATACGCTTGGGGAATACGAATAATACTGCTCAGTGGCGCAGAGTTGGTGTTGGAAAACGGGATGCTAGTGGTTGTAAGGAGTCTGTTCGGGACGGTGTGGTTCACGGCGTCATCTGCACCAAACGAAGACTGCACTGTTAGAGGTCGTCCAACTGAGTTGTGAGGACTGGAGGCTCGGCTTGACGCGGCACTTTCGTTTTCGTCCAAAAACCGGTCCATGTAATCCCTGAAACAATTCAAGCACTTTTGTGAGTTTTGTCTATATTTTCATATTTTATTAAAGTGCATATGAAACGAAAATTAAGTCTGTCGTATTTGAAAGAGAACTTAACATGACAGAGTAACTTTTTTTTTGTTGCAGTTTCCTTGCTTCGTTGTTGCGATATCTTTCAGGGGTTTTTTTTATGTGTAAATTAAACATATTGACGTCACACGTACATAATAGGGACTTTACGAAATACGACGGCAACTTCAACGACGACGTCGTTTAAAACAAAATAATTCTAGTTGTGAAACAAAGAGAATGAATAATTTTTCGTCCCTTTCTTTATACAACGCCACTTAGAGCATTTTCACGTCTTCAGGGCGACGTCAACGGCCAAAAGATGATAACTGTTGCTTGAGATTGACTTCAATGCGGACACTACAATCATTGTAGCAGTACTGCAGCGTTATGAAAGTCATTAAAGGGCATATGACTCGAAAATTAAGTTTGTCTTATTGAAAAGAACATTTAAAATGATAAAATAACATCTTTTGCAATTTTTGGTTTCCTTGCTTCGTTTTTGAGATATTCCAGCTTGTTTGATATGCAAATGACATAACTTTCTACGTCACATGTGCATAATGAGTTATCAGAAAAGGTTACATATCTTTGCTATTATGAAAACATGGGCTTAACTCAAAGGAAGCATGTGCGTGTTTCTACCCACAACACCAAACATGTAGAATTCCAAGTGATTTCGTCTCACAATAGCAAAGATATGTAACCTTCTCTCGGTAACTCATAATACTCATTATGCACGTGTGACGTAGAAAGTTGTGTCATTTGCATATCAAACAAACTGGAATATCTCAAAAACGAAGCAAGGAAACCAAAAACTGGAAAAGATGTTATTTTATCATTTTAAATGTTCTTTTCAATAAGACAAACTTAATTTTCGAGTCATATGCCCTTTAAACTAGCTTCAAATATCAAATATAACAGTGAGTTAGCCGTGACCTTTTTTAATACAAAAAAATATGTTGCTTTTTAACCGCCGTCGTCGTCCTAGAATCGTAAAGTCCCTAATGAGTTATCGGAGAAGGTTGTATATAGACCCTTCATTAAGGGGGCCTTTACACGAGCCTGGGTTGAGAGCCAACCCGGGTCAACCCGTCTACGAATAAACGCCTGTTAGTGTTTACACGATAGCCGGGTCAACCCATCTTGCCGGGTGACCCTGTTCCGGGTCGACCCGGACCCGGGTTGGAGAGGTGCGACGGTGCGGAACTTTGGTCAATTCCTTCATGTAAACACATAGTCACCTTGGTTTCTTTTGTTTTAACAGGGACGTTTACTGTCGTATTTCCCTCATCAATACTGGATGAGGGAATTTAGAGTAAACATCCCTCATTACTATTTATTATAATACACTGAACCAATTCGATAAAGAGATTTTACAAAACAAAAGCATCCATTGTCTTGTTTATTTCCTCGGTGACAATGTGATTACAAAGTAAACACATGGTTTTGAGGGCCATTAGTGATTAAATGACCCCTCAAGCCTCGGGAGGGTTTTTTCCACAAAACCCTCCCTCGGCTTTCGGGGACATTTAATCACTAATATCCCTCAAAACCATGTGTTTACTTATAATAAATACGGGTTGACTTGACCTGGGCTCGTGTAAAGTGTTGGCAATATGATAATTTGTGTTGAGAAAAGCTGAACCGGGTTGGGAAAAGCTGACCCAGGTTGGGGGAAAACAGCCAATCCGGGTTCATGTAAACACGAAAAAAGAATAACCAGGGATGGCGAGCTGACCTGGGCTAGCACTCAACCCGGGCTCGTGTAAAGGCCCGTTAAGTACAGAATACGTAGTTTTCACCTTTTGACGTTAATTTCTTTTCAATTTCGTTTATTGTCTTAGCTTTTGTATATTTTCAATAGAATTCAGAAGACTGAAAACGACGTTAAGTGCAGTGACGGTATGAGGTACACTGCACTTATTAATATGGTCTATATACAGTGTGTATAAAAAAACCCCGGAACCTTAGAAAATGAATTAGTATTCTGTTCAAACAACCTATTGTAGTAGTTTGAAAGCCCTAAACACCTCTGAGCCACGGATGCGTAAAAAACACGGTCTTATATATACACCTGGGAAATTAAGATAACTTGAAGTGTATATGCATGGTGAAAGTATTTAAAAGCTTTTTCTCTTCCTGTTTAACTTATGTGCTGATTAATTTATAACGCAGCGCTTTTAGGGCTTTCATACTACAACTACAATAGATCGTTTTCACTCACGTGATCGGTGGCCCCATTGGGGTGGTGAAACAATACAACATATTTGAATAAGAAAGAACCAATTCCCATACCGTACACCAATATGGCCGCCATTTCATTGTTTTGGTACACCAATATGGCCGCCGTGACGTCAGATGAAAACGATCTATAGGTTGTTTTAAAAGAATACTAATTCATTTTCCCTTAGAAAATGAATTAGTATTCTTTTAAAACAACCTATAGATTTTTTTATACACACTGTATATCTTCGCTATTATCAAATATAATCACTTAAAAATCTATATGTCTGGTGTTGTGAGAGAAACACACACGCACACACTTGCTTCGAATTGATTTGGTTTGAGCGAAAAAAGAAAGAGTACACTAAAACGAAATTTTTAAATTGTTGCTGTACACATCAAAAACGTTGTTACCATGGCAACAAAAAACTGTGTGATCATTCCGTTGGTAGGGAAAAGTGTTTCCCGATAAATTTTTAAAAAGTCACAAAATGTCATGCATTCATTTTAAATACTCGAAAAATAACAAAAATTTTACTTCGCTACAGGCACTTATCACCCCCTCCCCCTCCCCAAAGTCAGGGTTTAAAGTAGACACATATTATGTTATGTACCCCTATTTTTCACCGCAATGAATCTTTAACTCTGTAGCATCTAATAATGTAACGCATTTCCCGAATTTGCGTCAATGCCTGCGAAACAGTGGCATTCGATGTTGGCAATATGAAGCATTGTAATGCATTTACCACAAACTCTCATATCCAATCTCGCTTTCAATAGACCTTTCCGCATGAAGTACGCGGAGAACGCGTTGAGTGATTTGATTGGCTCTCGCAAAACTTCGGACATCCAAACCTTCGGACAAACATTGAACATTAGCCAATCAGAATTGTTAAAAAGATCACGTAATTCATTCACTTCATGCGGAAAGGTCTATTGTTCATGCCATGCAACCGCCCATTGAAGCAAATTCGAGAAGTGTTTATTGCCTTACGTGATTCCAGGATGAAACGAGTATTTTTTCTTGTTTGGCCGCATCTGGTATGAAAAGGCGTCGTGTCTTTCTGTTTTCTTCCATAGATAATAAAACTGAACTATATCACCAACTGTTCTATCTGGTATCTGCAATCAAACCAAAACAATCTTCATAAAAGTCTATAAACCTCTTTCATAATGACGACCAATTTCAATATTCTTTTGTGTGCATCTCAATAAGCCTTTCTGGCCTCGTTTGCGTGTCTGCAATTCAAAAGAATCTTTGCTCCCTAACGAGGCTAGAAAGACTAATTTAGATGCACATAAAAGAATATTTAAAGCGGCGGCCATTATGAAAGTGGTCTATAATTTTCTTGAATTAATTACTTTCCAAGACGTCTCCCCTTTTAAGGGCCTCTGTTCACATGAGACCGGGTTATATCGTGGGTAGGGATAACTCGGTAGGGATAAGCCTATCGTGATCGTCTTGTGTTATAAGTAAGAACGAAATAATAAATGTACGAAATGGCAATAATAGAACGTTAAATGTTAATCAATGTAATCCTCTTCCGGAATATTTAAGTGACGATCCAATCTCGTTCCCAGAGCCCACGTTCCCCACACGGGAAACGAGAGACTCTGGGATAATCCGTTTCAAATCACAGGATTCTTGTTATTCCGGTTGAGGTACGCATGCGTAAATATCCAAGCGGAATCTGGATAGTATGTTCCCCTTGTTTGACTTTTCCCCAAACAAGTCAATGGGGTTGCTGGCGAAGCTCGAATTACAGCATCTACACACATACGGCGAATATATCGATCGCTGCAACATCTTCACTGGAGTCTTGTCGTCCGACATGGTTTTATTAATTCTACTTCCGGTCACTTCAGACCAACTCATGCTAACTATTCAGCCAATAACGTAACAATTTGAAACGGATTATCCCAGAGTCTCTCGTTTCCCGGGTGGGGAACGTGGGCTCTGGGAACGAGATTGGTGACGATCTTGAACGGTTACAGCGCCAAGCTCTTCGTATTGTCTATTCTTTCCTATATCCTATTCGCAAGCTATGGTCGCCGCTGGATTAGTCACGCTTAAGCCCGTTTTCCACTAGGCGACTTTTTTCGCGCGAATCGATTATTCCGCCAGAAAAAGTAGGATCTGTTTCTACTTTTTCGCGGCGAATTTTGTCGCTAACCAATCACGTCGCTGAATATATTTTTTCGATTCGCTTCGCGCGAAAAAAGTCGCCTAGTGGAAAACGGGCTTTAAAGAAGACGACGCAAACTGTGCGAGAAGCTCTTTAAAGCCATTGTATCTGATCCAACTCATAAGCTTCACCTCTTCTACCGCCCAGGAACAAAAAACGTTATAACCTCAGATCCGATAGACTACATTCTCCGTCCGTTTTAGTAAAACGAACCGTTTTAAAAACTGTTTCATTAACGCTTCTATTAGCAATTTTTAAGCCTAATCCCTATTTAACAATTTTTGAGATACTTATGTAATGCTTCAGCAAACTAACACGCTGTAAAATTTCGAGTAATTCAGTGGTTTTTGTATATTTATCACTGCTAGTCGATTTTATAAATTAAAGTTTAAAGTGTAAAGTTTTAAAGTGTAAAGTTTAAGTGTAAAGTTTAAAGTGTAACGTTTAAAGTGTAAAGTGTAAAGTATTCTCCCATTGACAAGTAGGAAAATCGCCCTGTCATAGTCAGGGTAAAATAAACAGTAAGTAATGAAGTAACAGACGTTTGGTAGACGTTCGTCAAGCTCAATAGTGTCAATATACTATAGTGTATGGTCTTACTATCCATCTTGCATACCAGAACATCTCCCATGCAGTGAGAAGTAGGAAAATTGTCCTGTATTAGCCAGTATACAAATGTCAAATAATGAATGTTTATGAGACTGCAATGGTAAGTATTTTTTCATGAGGTGAATGATGTCGCCTCGTTGAATGGAACATTTCATCTTTCACCGAAGATAAATATTCTTCTCATTGCAACGTCTGTTAATTACATTGCACACCAAGCTCGCAAACGTATCACATATACACGTCATGTATACGCACCACCCATATAATAAAAGTAATCTATATATAATTACAGCATGGTAATTTTAAAAAGAGTCAGCCATTACCTTTGTCTGTTGTATTGAATAAAAGTCCTTGCCACATGTTCTTAATCCTAAATATAAACAGTAGAAACAAAAATTTAGAGCAAAACCGAAGCATACAATATTCAATATGAATACAGTAGGTCCCAACAACAACACCATTAAAACAACATTAACACAACAACTCCTCATCACCCTGCGAGCAGACCCTTATAAATACTCGCCGCCATCAACACCATCAACACAAGACCACTAACACAACAACACCACCATTAACACAACAACAACAACAACAACACAACGTCACCAGCACAACAATACCATTAGCACAACAACACCATAAACACAACAACAACAACACCATCAACAACAACAACAACTGCACCAACACAACAACACCATCAGCACAACAACACCATCCACAACACCACACCACCATCAACATCAACACCATCATCAACACAACGTCACCAACACAACAACATCATCAACACCATTGACACAACAACAACACCATTGACACAACAACAACACCATCCACACAACAACAACACCATCATCAACACAACAACACCATCATCAACACCGTCATCAACACAGCAACACCATCATCAACACAACACCACCATCAACAAAACAACACCATCATCCACACAACAACACCATCATCAACACAACAACACCATCATCAACACAACAACACCATCATCAACACAACAACACCATCATCAACACAACAACACCATCATCAACACAGCAACACCATCATCAACACAACAACACCATCATCAACGCCCCCAACACAACAACACCATCAACACAAACAACACCATCATCAACACCATCATCAACACCTTCATCAACACCATCATCAACACAACACCACCATCATCAACACAACAACACCATCATCAACACAACAACACCACCATCATCAACACAACAACACCATCATCAACACAGCAACACCATCAACAACACAACAACACCATCATCAACGCCCCCAACACAACAACACCATCAACACAACAACACCATCATCAACACCATCAACACAACAACACCATCATCAACACCATCATCAACACAACAACACCATCATGAACACAACAACGCCATCATCAACACAACAACACCATCATCAACACAACAACGCCATAATCAACACAACAACATCATCAACACCATTGACACAACAAGCAGCCAAGGATAATGAATATATTCAAACATTAAATCATTGCTTTATACAGTACACACTCCTGAAGGTTTTGAACCATATCGCATACATAAAAAGGATTGTGGTTAAATGTACAGGTGGCCAAATGTTTCGGTACGGTCAATTACCTAATTCAAAATTGCGACATTCTTCCTCCGACCAAAACGGCATCTCTAGTAAACACATTAGAGAACAGTATTAGACAAACATTTGAGAAGTACAAGTAGACAGGTGTACTTGGTGTAGGATAATTAACACGTACAGCCGTAAAGGAATAGTAATTAAGATATTTGCTGCGTTGCCCAAGCTGTACGAAATATATCTCAAACTCATTAATATCTCATGAGATAATCAGCCAATTACAATAGTTCATTCAATCACCTGATTGAAGTTGAATACTCCAGTAAAACACGCTAAAATCGTATACCACCGTAAGATATTAGTGAGATATTAGACGATTATATGATGATATTATACGATGATATTATCATTATAATATCAATTTTCTTTGCTGTTTTAAAAGATTGACCTGGATAGGATTAGTATACATATTACAAAGGATTGCCACCATCACCGTCTGATTATCGTGTCAATACCGTAGAAACACGGATAACACTTATATATTATTAGATTTATTGAAATAGCCAGATAATTGTTTAGAAAGATACTGTACCTTCGGATGGAGGTGGTTGGGATTTGAATCTTTTTATTGCTTCGTCATAATTGTAGTTGCATTGAAACAGCACATAGAGTGCCTGAAAAATAAATAAAATGGAAAATAATTGGATATTTATTGTACCAAAATTAGTGTGAAAATTTTAGAAATTCACACCTGCAACATCCACATCTGGGACAGCGGTCTGGATACGGAAAAAGACGGCCCGTGCTCCGGCCATAATTCAAGATATAACAAAACCATATATATAATACAAATTACAACCTAAGTGTCTATGTTGTTCACGTTAGTGTGCATATTTTTCACGTAAATTGTGCATATTTTTCACGTAAGTGTGCATATTTTTCACGTAAGTGTGCATGTTTTTCACGTAAGTGTGCATATTTTTCACGTTAGTGTGTATATTTTTCACGTTAGTGTGCATATTTTTCACGTAAGTGTGCATGTTTTTGCACGTAAGTGTGCATATTTTTCACGTTAGTGTGCATGTTTTTCACGTAAGTGTGCATATTTTTCACGTAAGTGTGCATATTTTTCACGTAAGTGTGCCTATTTTTTTCACGTACGTTTTAGGGGAGAAATAACAAAATTAACAAACCTGCTCATCATCTCCTCTTCCCATACCAGAACAAGATTCCCCATCCCAAACGCTTGGAGCACACACAGAATTCATATACCTTTGTACTGAGTAAAAATAAAGAGAACGAAAAGTGTTTCAAAACACGAACATTGTGGACTCTTGTTATTAGCATTAGTAAGAGAAAACGTAAAAAATATTATATACTTTTGTGATAAGTAAAACAAACTGCAAGAGAAAGTTGAAAACACGACGAGCATTCATATTGTACGTTTACTAATCATGAGTGGCGTAACTTTGCGCTAGGGTGCCCCTGGCCTGCGTCGCAGCCGGACGTGTTTTGAAATTGAAACCCGATATAGTCCGTCTGCGGACCAGCGACCAAATTCGTGTTCTGGACGCCTGCACGTTTGGATTAGCAATGCTCTTCGTTTTCTTCAGCTTCTGAATACAATTACGACAGATGAAACAACTCGTACGCCTTAAATTAAACGCGAGACTTTTCAGCTTCAAATGACATCAAATTGTCCACGTCCAGCTCCCATTAAAAATCTCTCGTGAATCTTTTTTTAATCCTTTTAAAATATACATTACATGTCGCTCGACCAATAACGTAGCGCCGTATAACAACAACTGACGACAAGCGCCAATTACAAGCGATTATAAAAAACCTTGCAAACTCGCAGGGAGTCAGAACACGAATTTGGTCGCTGGTCCGCAGACGGACTATATCGGGTTTCAATTTCAAAACACGTCCGGCTGCGACGCAGGCTAAGGTGCCCCTGGCCCAAACTGAAAAGCCCCCCCCCGGGGGATCATGCCACAGAAGTGCATTTTCTGCGATTTCTGCGAGGAATTTTCCAAAAAATTAATCGGACACTGCTGCATTAAAAGCAAAAATAAAACATTTTGTTTTTATGATTTGGGTGAACACAAAAAAGGTTAGTTCTAACTGAGATAATACAGGTCTTTTGACAATACACTTCAACTTTATAGTTTATATCCCGCCGTTTGACAGAGAAAACTTCACGATGGACTGGGCATCCGCAAAAACGGTAATTTGACCGTGAGCAAAAGGCCTGGGAGAAGCAGCAGAATAGAAATCCATTTTCGTACCTTTATTAATTACCTGTTGCAACGTTCTGTATTTTTTTTAAAACTGTTTGAAACTCTTCGTACCAATATTTAAATGATGGAAAGCTATATCCAGTTCAACGACGACGGACTACTTCCCAATAAATACGTGAAAATGACGGAATGTCGAAATCCCCATAAACTCACATCGACTCAGGGGCCCCCCTGTGACAGCCCTGGCTCTTGCCGGGCAGCGCCTATAGGAGTTACGCCACTGTTACTAATTACAGTAGCACCTCGCTATCTCGAACTCAGTTATTTCGAAAAGCTACTCAACATATTTTTTCACTATATTGTTTGAAGTTCTGCATTTGTGGGTTTCACCATGTTTTATTTAAATTCGAGCTTTCGGCTCGTGTACTCGAGCCGCCGTCAGAGAAGTGTTTAATATTTTTTCACTGTTTTATTAAGGGACATTGGCAACAAAAATTAAGTTTGTCTAATTTGAAAGAACTCGTAAAATTGTAATAGAAGATCTTTTACAATTTCTCCGTATCTTTCTTCGTTTTCAAGATATTTCAATTTAGATATTTCAATGAGATGGTGTCTGATGTCAGGAGCAGGGTATAGTATTTTCACACGTAGCAAAATCAGTTATATCTCTAAATTTGTTCAACGAAATCACTTGAAACTGTGCACATAAAAACGCCTTGTGACACTGAACAGTTCATAACTGATGTTACTTTGTGTAAAAATACTGTACCCTGCTCCTGACGTTAGAGCCCATCTCATTTACATATCAAACAAAGTGAAATATCTTGCAGACGAAGAAAGACACGAAAAAGTTGTAAAAGATCTTCTATTACAATTTCACGAGTTCGTTCAAATTAAACAAACTTAATTTTTATTGCCAATACCCTTTAAAGTTTAATTTATCCGTTATCTCGAACTCCCGCTATCTCAAACTATTCTTTATCTCACTTGAGAGTTCAAGATAACGAGGTTCCACTGTAATTTGTGCTAGCTTGAAACGCCATTTAGGCAAGGCTCGAAATAACTGCCGGTCGACGGACAATGTCCGGCCAAAATGAGGAAATGTCCGGTGAAAATCTCGCCTTGCCAGTCATTTTGACCGCTTGTTTACTGTATATTTGTGTAGGAATGAATATGCAAATAAAACTAAAAACCACCGTTTGCGCAATCTGACGAACAGCGTTGCCTTGACTTTTAAAAAGTTTCTAATTATCGATTACGGAAATAATTTTTGTAATGTTAGTGAAGAAAAGAAGATGCTCGCATTTCAAGGATACTCTCAGTCAGGTCAGGCTTTAACACTTTGAGGCCTGGACCTCTCCCTGTGCTGAATAAAATCGTCTGGCGTTAGCCAGAATAAACCTTAAAGACTCGTCGTCAGGCTTTAAATTGTTAACTAAATAATTTGACCAGATATAAAGGTGGTATGTTCGAGCAAAAAATTATTGGACCAGTCATCTTGACCGACGGTTTGCCAGCCGTTATTTCTTGTATTTAGGTATTGACATCTTTTCGCCATGTAACAGCGTTAACAACACATACAGTACAAGATTTTTTTTAATAAAAACTGATGTTTTCGTTATCGGGGGAAAAAGTAAATAGGAAGTAAATAGGAAGTAAAAGAATCAGATTTCTCGCAAACATTAGTTTTTGTTAAAAAATATTTTATTGCACTATGTCTTGTTAACATTACTATTTATGTGCTGAATAAACCAAAGAGCACAAGAAACGCTAGAAGGGCCAACGATACTTTATAAACAAGACATCATATCTACAATCCTGGCCAAAAGTGTTGGAACACCTTGCTGTTTTTGACGGTTAATTTGCACATGACGTCCAAAGCACTTAAAAATAAAAATACAGATACTGTACATGCACAGAACTATATTAAGAGATTATTAACCGAGAACGAGGTCTGTACGGGAAAATATCAGACCGAGGTCTTGACAGTACGGACCGCGAGCCGCAGGCGATGTTCGTACAAAAAAGACCGAGGTCTGATATTTTCCCGTACAGACCGAGTAAACGAGGTTAATAAATCTTTTATTATATGACTATTCAAGTTTTTCGATACTTATTGTATCAAAATTAGTGTGAAAACATTAGAAATTTAAGCCAGCAAAATCAGCATCCGGGACAGCGGTCCGGATACGGAAAAGACGGACCGTGGTCCGGATACGCACTTTTACGGACCGTGCGTTGACCAATCAGAACTCATGATATTACAAAGCCATATAATAATAATGCTTACTAGAGTGTTGCTTACATTCTTGCTCAGATATTCCTTTAGGACTCCACAAACATTTACTAGTTTGCTCATGTGCTGAAAATCGAAAGCAGAAAGCATAATGGTGTTAAAGAAAGTCTTGTTTCGGTCACAGACGTTTATCACAACACACAAATACAGTTCTGTGAAACCTACTTCCAACCACCCGCGAGCTACCCTGGTCCCCATAGGTTCTACACGGCCCGCTCTCCTCAGAAAGGCTGAAAGCGGCGTGGTCGAAGACGCCGGTTCTTTGATCTCTCCGAGCCAATGAAGTCGCCAGGGTCAAATCTTTTTGAACCCATTTTCTGATTGGCTTAGAAACCTGTTAGGGGGTAGATCTGTTAGGCAAGTGTTTTAATTGGTCGGGCTTTAATTAGATTACCGCTTTCAGCATTTCGAGAGGGAGCGTGCGGCGCAGAACCTCTGGGACCAGGGTAACCCGCGAGGAATCGTCTCTCTTTATATAAGTATACGCGAAATGTTGAAAAACAGTGAAGACCCTAGAACCGAGTTCATGTCATTATATATTAAACACGAGGTTCCGCTATATAATAAAAGAGATAGCTCCTCCCACATCACGTGTGACAAAATTTAAAGAGGCAGTAAGACGCCAAAATTGTCTATCCCAATTTTGATTTTATTTAGAGGTGTTTTTAAAATAAAAAAGAATAGCTTTTTCGCTTGTTCGATTTCTCATCTTGTTCCAAAGATAATTTGGTTTTAAAGAAATGCAAATAAGACACCTTATGACGTCATATACTCCACTAATTCCGTAAAGGAGAAATATCTACGGAAATAATAGGTAGATTGTGCTGAAACTTTAAAGTTGTTCTAATACGAATGGTGCATTGCAATGTACACAGTTATTGCTTGATATATTTCCTCATTTGGGGAAGTTTGTTTGATCTGTGTGGAGTAGATGACATCATAAGGCACCGCACGGCCGCAATCTCGTACCCAGAGCCTGCGATCCTTTTGGTCATTACCAAGGAACGGAATTGTTTTTTGTTCCCAGTCCTCTGGTTCCCAGTTCCCTATAAATTTGTTACTGTCATCGACGATCTTTAGCCTGTTCGAAGACCTGGGAAAATATTTGTTTACCGATAAAGAATGGACAGTATGTTTTACAAAGCTCTTGACAAAGCGTTGCGATACAAATGGTCTTTCTTAGTTCTTTTCTGAATTGTCAACCGGACGATTTGACGAGAGTGTTTTATATGTCCGCGTCGCCGTCGGCACTCGGCAGTGATCGGCTCAGCCGCTCATGTAAGGAATTGTACTTACTGTCAGGAATTTTGGCTAAACTACATCGACCTTGTATTCTCTAATATAATTTTAAAGTTCTGAGACGAAACTTCGAAGAATTACGAGACGAGTCAGACGATGGATGTTTGCAAAAATAATAATAGTTTTAACTTGTAAATTGTCGAGATTTTTGCTGTTTTGAATTATTTCATGTGTTCAATTGTATTTTGGGTCTGTCGTGTATAATTATGTTTACAGAACGTCGGGAAATCGATTAAACAAGTTAGCAAAGTGCACTTTATTTGAAATTTTACTGTTTTTAAACTAACCAATCAGATAACAAGTTTCATCGGAGTTCCCCAGAACCTCCGTTCCTCTCTGCGTACGAGATTGCGCATGGCTGCACAATTTGAACTTGATAAATCTTGTTATAATTCTGTCATGAAGAAATGACATGAAACACAAGTACTTGACACATTATCGCCAGTTCTTACTTGTCTTCGTTCAATGTTTTTATTTATCGTTTATTTGAAGTTTTTTTATCAACAGATAAGCCATGTAAATATAATATTTGTGTGAACATATAGTCTCAGGTGTTTACACTTTTGTGGTTGATTGACAACTGCATGGTAAAACACCAGGACTGTTAAAACCCTTCCGGTTATAAGACCTCAGAAAATAGGCCCATAAACCTGACCTGTTTTGAAACGCAAAATTTTCTAGCAATCAGATAAAACCCTCACAAAAATACGCCCTCCTTAACACAAGCCCAAAAATCCAAAATAACTTTGCTCTTCCGAGTATACCCCAGTGAGCTCCATATACTGTATATCTGGAGTGATATCTGCTAGTCCTCGACTGGGCAAAGATTGAAGCCAAACATGGCGGACACGTAGGCCTGAAGTACGTGTAGTTTTCGACCGCGTATAAGACTGAAACTATAAGCACATCAGACCTACGAGTCTTTAAATTTTACATTCAAATACAAATAACATTATCATAAGTCTTACGTTTATTACTTAACTCACAGAAGTACAGTGTATAAAACACAGTAGCTTATCATTATAGGAGTCTGTAATACAAACATAGCCCAACTTATTTCAACATACCGTTACTGCTCAGAGGACAAGTTGTTTCAGGGACTTCTGCTTGATGATCAGGACCAATTTGAATTTCCTGACAAATTGTTAAAAGGTTTACAGTAATAGCCGACTTGAAGGTTTCGTGGAAAATTTTATAAATATAACAAAGCAACCACAACGAACTAGCCCTTTCCAAAACAAACAAACAAACAAACAAACAAACAAACAAACAAACAAACAAACAAACAAACAAACAAACAAACAAAACAAAACAAAACAAAACAAACAAACAAACAGACAAACAAACAAACAAACAAACAAACAATCCATCCATCCATCCAACCCACCCACCCAAGCAATCAACCCACCAATCCATCAATCAACCAATCCACACCCCCAGCCAACCAACCAACCAATCCAACCAACTCACTCAACCAATCAACCAACCCACGCAAGCAAGCAAGGAACCAATCCAACCAACCAACCCAGACAAGCAACCAACCAACCCAACCCAACCAAGCAATCCACACACCCAACCAACCAACTAACCAATCCAACCAACCCAACTAATCTACCCACCCAACCAACTGACCCATCCAACCAACCCACCCAAGCAACCAACCCAACCCAACCCAACTAACCAACCCAGCCAAGCAACTAACCCAGCCAAGCAACCAACTCAACCTACCAATCCACACCCCCAAACAACCAAGCAACCAAGCAACCAATCCAACCAACCCAACTAACCAACCCAACCAACTAACCAATCAATCAACCAAGCAACCAACGAACCAACCCAACCCAACCAACCAACCAACCAACCCAACCCAAACCCACCCACCCAACCCACCAAACCAACCCAACCCAACCAACAAACCAAACAACCAAATATCCATTCACCCATCCAAACCAACCAATCAATCAATCAATTTAATCAATCAAATCCATCAACCAAGCAATCAATCAATCAAATCAATCGATCAACCAATCAATTAATCCATCCGTCCACCCACCCACCAACCGAAATCCATCGATATTAAAAAAAGACTAATTTCAAATTTACCTTTTTCCAGTCTTCGGTTGGATTATAGTCTTCATCAGATGACGAGGTATCAGTGTCAGGAAAATATTGATATGCTGCAGCCACTATTTGAAAAAAAAACACAACATAAAATATATTTTTCATACATTGTATTATACAGTGTTACAGGACACAGGCGAGAGTAACACACCATTATAGGGGCTTTACATTACATTGTGAGAATTTTTATTACATTGTGAAACTTTACATTACGTTGCGAGACTTTGCATTACGTTATATACAGTAACTTTATATAACGGCAAAGTTTGCTTCGTGACTGGTGCGAAAACCTAGAACAGCCAAGAATCATCACAAAAACAGCCGAATTTCTATTTTTACTCAGGATACGGAAAAGAACAAGTGCTTTACACAGTATACACCACAAGATAAAGTGTCCAAAACATGCTTCAAATGGGTAAAAATGATGTACGGTTTCATGTTTATATACTGACGTTTTTAAATCAAACCTTTTGCTATATTTTATCGTTATTCTTCGAACTACCTTCTTTAAAGTTTCGCAAAATGTTTAAAATATTAAACTAACTTGTGTTCTTCGTGGGTGGTGTTTTATGTTCAAGCTGAATGTTTTCTTGGCAAAAATATTAAAAAAACGTAGAGAATATATGACGTCCAAAACGGCCGCATAGGGGCCTGAAACTGAAGAAAAAGTCCACTGGATATAGCCGAGGTACTCACACAGTCGACAACCCTCAGTTTTTTGGACGTTTCTCTATTAATTTAAAGTTGGACTGACATTCAACAAGCCTCCATGTTTGACCTCACTTTTTTGTCTATATAGTTGATTGGAATCAACCTTACAGGTTTATAAATAGTTCACTGGTTCTAAGGTCGCAGTGCGTCATATTGTTCCACTACGTAAGATATTGGCGACTGGCGCGAAATGTTTGACTATACTGGCTATGGGGTATGCCTATCCAGTTTATATAGAGATCATGCAGTGGTAAATGCGGTTGTAGAAATATAAATAACATAGTAAGAAATCCGTTATTTTTGTTGTTTTAATGAACACTCACTGAAAATTTCGAGAAAATCCAGTGTATAGTCTTCGTGCTATTATAACTCTCAAAGTTTGCCATAGATACACACGTAGTCGTAAAAATCTCACAGCTTGTCAACAGGATGTGTTCGCAACAGGCTTGTAGCAAGGCTGTTAACAGGTTGTAACAATGATGTTCATTCAAGAAGCTGCTACAACCTTGTTAGCATCAACCTGTTAACAACTTGTTGAGTGCAGAACGGTAACAGGTTGTTGAGTTGGAACAACTTGTCATCAGTCTGTTGGAGTCATCAGCCTTGTTACAAGTTGTCAGCAACCTGTTACAGACATGTCAACAGACTGGGACAGCCAGTGCGAACACATGACGGTGACAGCCTCGATATGACCTGCCGAACGCATTTATTTTGTATTCCAGGTTTGCCGTGACTTGAAAGTTGAAACAGAAGCAATAACAACGAAAAGTTACACCCTCTGCTCGTTATTGATTCGCTCATTGGACAACATTTGTTTGAAAACCTGGAAACGACGACAAATGGTAGTATTTATAATTACTTAGATAAATGTGAAGTAGGATACAGTACATTGCTTACATCCTCTAGTGATCCTTTGGTTTTCAGGAGGAATGCTGGAACCTTGAGAAGGTGATTCTGTTTGGGATTCAGGAGAGTCTTGAGGAAGAGGAGAGGGGTTGGGTGAAAGATCCAGACCATTTTGGGTTATTTCATTAGGGTGATCATAAAGTGGTAAGGGTTCAGGTTGAATTTCATCCAGAGGAACATCAACATTTGAAACATGCTCTTCATCATCGTCATGTCGTTGGTTTCTCGTATTATAATAAAATGCTAATAAATCTTCTATTGGTACTTCTGCCTCCTAAAAATTCAAAATGCGCAAAGTTTAAGACGAGATTGTAAAAAATAGGCACGCTCAGCGTGCATGTATCTACTGCGCTACGGTACAAGTTGTACAACATTCTCAATTTAGTCGTTCAGCATCGCGTAAATAAAACCACGCGCCTCGACTTTCTCGCTCAAACGACAAGCTTTCCATGGACGAAAGGACAGACAAATTCCGCAAACCGCACAAACAGCTGGGATATTCCATAATTTTATTGTGTTTTGTTTAGGGGAACCGTATATTCCACACGATGTATTTGAGCTAGGATCGATTGAAATCAAACATATTAAAAAGACATAGGCAGCCGAACGTGAGCAGATTAGTTGGGATTATTCACTGACATAAGCTAAGTTTCTTATTACAACAATTTGCACGTGGTACAATAAAATATCACACCCTCGCCACCAAATATATTTTCTTAACCCCCCGTCCAATTTGAAGTGGGTCCTGGTTTTACATGGGTCCTCGGGTCCCCGGTCCGGGTCCTGGTTTTACATATAGCCGCAAAGCAAGTTCATTTAATTCATCAATTATGCTATAGATTTAAAATCACTTCACAAAACGACGAGGACATAATTCACAACACACTATTAATTAACACAAAATGTCGCTCTGATCGCATTTTAGATCAACATTCAGGGCGAAACAAACCCACTATATAGACACAACAATATAGTGACACAACTTGTCGTTCTCATTGTGTTTCTATTCGCCAATTCAGTGTTCAACTCAGCGCGAACTATTAGATTCGTGGCAAAGTATGCTATAATTTAAAATCACTTTGGAAAACGACCAGATCTACAGTATTCGGCTATCACTCGGTAAGTTATCGTTTAACCCTGCATTCTCATTGGCTCCGATGTTCTATTGTTAACTTAACTTAAACTTACACGCACGACAGCAATGTATCTACTAGCGCATGCGCAGTAGATACAAAAAGTAGAGTGCTTCGTAGGCAGTGTTTTGAACAGAGCAAAGTGAAAAGGCCGAGATATTTAGTAACGAAAACCTGACGTTTCGAGCTACAAGAGCCCTTCATGAGAGTGAAAATACACTTATTACCACCTTTTCACTTGGCAAGGTTTAATACCACGTGACATTCATAATTCAAAACTTATTGACCAAGCAGGAGGTCTTTTTAGAAAAACCATACTGCCCGTGCAACCTCGTCCCCAGGGCCTTTTTGAAATTGGGAGGATGGGAAAAGGCCCAAAAAGCCCTGGGAACTAGTCAACACTCGAAATAAATTTCATATTTCCGCACATCCATGTATTATTCTCTATATATAAATACTAGGGCATGCTAGAATATGCAGCATGACGAATTATCTACGTAAAGCTAGGGCAAGGTTTCCTGCGTATGTTCTACGACTACCAACGCCGGTGTATCATCTTACAGGCATTAATAAACGAAGTGCGAAGTGATTAGAGCCTTACCCAAGTATCAGAATCCTTACCCGAATCACAAGTCTGGTAGCTAATATTGTGTCCATTGTGGTGCTGAATTTCACCAAATAATATTGTTTCAATAAAAAAAAAATTCACCAAGGACAAAAAAATTCACGTATATTCATGTATACTAGTTAATAGATATATAAAAAATACAACACATGGGGTTTTCTTATTGCATATTTCGAGTGCCGGGCGGAAGGGTCCGTTTTGGCGTGAGTGCACCGGGCGGCACTGCTGAGTGCCGGGGGCGCCGCCCAGCGGGGGCAGAACCCTGTTGGGAGTGAAAGGGTTAAGGCAAAAAAAAAACCCAAAAAAGTCTTCCGTTTCTGGTAATGGCACATTGCGTAAAATCGATACAGTGACACAGATTTTTTTTTCAAGGAACACCTTAATTAATTGAACAGACACGGTGAGTATTCTTCTATATATTAATTAAAACAGAACAAAACCTTCATGCATGAATGTGCAAACGAGCAGGAGTGTTTTATCAGATATAAAGACACGAGGCGAAGCCGAGTGTTTTTATATCTGATAAAACACGAACTGCGAGTTTATTGAACGGCTTCAAAAACGAACCACTTGGTAAGTTCATTGGCGTAGTAAGTTTGAAAAATAACCTTGTCTAAGCCGAGAAAACCAAAGCTAAAGTTTATGTAAATCAGGAGGTATCTTTATCACATATAAAGACACTGATTAAACTTTAATTTCTTTTGAATTTTCCTCATGAATTATTAATGAGTTTTTGAAATGAAATATAAAGCCTTCAATCAGTGCCCACAAACACGTCAGTGGTTTGGATAGGAAATGTTGGTTGAGACTGATAAGCCAAACAATAGTAATAAGAATGTAAAAAATCCAAAAAAAATGACGTGCACACTGACCATATAAATAATATACCTAGAATGCAGGTCTGTCACGTGAAAGGGGACCAATAGCAATTGAACTTTTATATTGCCCTAATGATAAATCGGCCATTTTGACGACTGACAAGAGATAGGAGCCACCATTCCTGGTAGTGTATATTATTTCTAACTTCTTTTTTTGGCCTAACAATTAATTTTTTTTATAAAATAACATTTTGAAAACAAGCACGGCGATTGGTTGAAAGCCGTGTTTCTATAACTTTATGGAAACACAGCAAGGTCCACGCCATTCAATACGCCATCATTACGGTGATTATGAAGAGTAAGGAGAATTTACGCTTTGATGCAGTGAGTATTTTTACGTTCTATACCTATTTTCGACAGGTTATTTTATAAAGGAAATAGAAAACATTTTTTCCGTGTTCCCATAGAGTTATAGAAACACTTGTGGAAGTTTGGGAGAACTCGAAATAGCGTGGAAACACTCGCCCTGCGGGCTCGTGTTCCCACTACAATTTCTCGTTCTCCCAAACTTCCACTCGTGTTTCTATAACTCTATGGAAACACGGAAAATGTTTTCTATTTCTTAAATATCACACATAATTTTTTTATATCACAAAAACACTACACAGTATATGTGTAGTATTTTTTATATTTCACATTGTTGGCAAGGACTGAAAATCACAAACAAAAAGTACTGTTACTTGATTTCTACATCTATAAAATCTGGAAACGCAGAATATTATTCAAATTCACTCTTACATCACATTAACTCCACTCTAAATTAACATTGTACTACTGTAGGTAATGATACGTACACCATTTGACATTTTGGCATCTAAACCAAATCTATATATAAACCGCATGTGAAAACAAATACTGGTAAACAAATTATTTCTTTCATGACCAGCTTAATAGGGATGTTCGGTAATCGGTATGAGAAATTTCTGGTATCGGTATACCGGTAAAATTATACCGGTAAAATTATATTTTTGGGCCTTGTGCAAAGTTGCATTTTATTGGATCTACAGAACCATGAAAAAAACAAAAACTATTGAACTAATAGTTCAAAACTTGATACCTTAACACTCTTGATAAATTCTAATCTTTGTGAATATCAAAATATAGTTAAAATATAGTATATTGTTCTTCTGTGACTCTTTCGCAAAGGAATTAAGGAATGTGCTTATGCGGGAGTGACAAAATGTCTACTTAAACCGGTGTTAGGCATGTGCTATGCTATATAAAATTTCGGTATACCAAAAAATTTAGGTATACCTGAAAATTTCGGTATACTGGAAATTTCGGTATATCGGTATGACTGAAAAAGTCATACCGATATACTGATATTGGATTCAATACCAGTATTTTCAGTATATCGGTATACCGAACATCCCTACAGCTTAAGGATCTAAATATATTCTCCTTTTCCAAAAAGTTAAAACATTATTTACTGACACAACAATATCTCGAATAACTGATTTACTATGTGTTTTTAATAACTTTCTCAGCTTCTTTATCGAAACTTCAATAAGTCAACTTCAATATTTCTTCATTAATTTTCTTGCCTCTTTTATACAAAACCTAAAATAGCTGGGGGCTAACTTGAAAACTTTACAGTTTATTTAGCCTTCAGGCTCTCACATTAATGTATATTCTCACTATTAACAAATACCTGTAATTTTCTTGTAAAACTTTTCTTGTAATTATGTATAATGAGCAAATAAATTTGAATTGAATTGAATTGACATCACACTGTGGATCAAACCACATTCTTGTGTTGATCATGTTTTACAAACCAACTTCAAATTAAAAAATAATTTTTTACTGCTGATTGCAGGTGACTGCACTGCGCACCGATACATTGTGTCAACTCCGACTACAAGTATGAGTTCACATGGGGTCAAGTATGAGTTCAGTCACCTCAAGGTTATTTTTAATTCTCAAATCAAGTTTTTGTCCATTGTAAATTAACGTTTATTTTTGTTTTTGATTAACCAATCATTCACATTTCACTTATCCCATCACACTGAAATTAAACACTAATAACATTTAACGCGGGATCCGAGCAGACAGCAAGTTGCGAGATAATAATTATGAAACTTAGCAAATACAGAAGGAGATATGAAAGTGGAAAAGCTTTGTCCGTTGATTTTAGAAGGGCTATTGTCAACAAGCTTGACTTGACTGAACAGTCTGAACTCATACTTGACCCATATGAACTCATACTTGGTGTTGTGTCAAGTAGCAGTTGACACAAAGCAAACAACGATGAAATATTCGGTGTGTGGTGTGGTCATCTGCAAACAGCAGTAAAAGTGCTTTTCTAACCCTAAATTATATATGAGCATATAATTTGAATGTCAGAAATTTCTACAGTTTCAGATTATAAAAAAAATATTTATATATAAATATTTATATTTCATATTAAAGCACTTTATTATATAAAATAGAGTTGGTTTATTGATTTTTTTGCCACTAATGAAATTGATAATTGCACATGTGTGATTATCATGATTCATGAAACACAATTATAGAGTATACTGCTCTATTTTTGTGAGGCTATAAGACTGTTTTTATATAAATACACAGACCAATACATGGATGTTTGGAAATAAGAAATTACTTCTCGAGCATGTTGAACAGGATCTCCCACAAGTGAGTGAAGTGAACAAGAGCAACACTTGAAATAAACTTCATATTTCCACACATCCATGTATAAATATTTTCTATTTAATTCACTGTAAATACATTCACAAGACAAGGACTCCTCATTCAAACAAAAATTACTTGAAGGAAATAGATATAAATTAATTTCTCTGTCTTCTCAGAAAATCAAAAAAGAAAGTGAAAATACGTACCCCCCAAAATAGCAGAAGAGCATCCGGGACAGGAGATAGCATACTTCAAAAATAATAAGCTGTCAAATTTTTCTAGTGCCAATAACGATTATTATATATACCGTATATAAATCGCATGCAATCTGAAACACAACTCTGGCAAAAGTCAATAAATTTAAGAACTCCGTAGATTTATAGATTACCATGAACGAGCGACTTTCTGAGCGACGGTGTTAAAAAAACTTCTCGTACAGAAAATTCTGCCGGGTGTTGGGCCACCAATTAACTATTAAACTATGTGTCATTTGAGGGGTGAATTTAAGAATTTTTAACACGTAATCACGGGAATATAAGTCGATATATAAGCATGTTTATTCCACAAACCTTTTGCAAATCATCTAGTTCTTCTTCATTAAACCCTTCTCCTGCCTCTAAGGTTTCTTCTTCGTCTAAAGTAGCCTCATCGTCCATGTCGTGCGCTGTCAATTCAGTGTTCACGTCAAAGTCACGATCGGTCATGGCAACTGAAAAATATGGAGCATCGTTAGAAAATTCGATAAAAAAAATGTTTCAAGACGGTCAGTTTTCGTCCTAAATTTTCTACATACCCGGAGCATCTGAGTTGTCGTTGGATGACTAATTAAAAAAAAAACAACAAACAAAATGTGAGTTGGTAGAAAAAAATATTGAGTTTCCTGACAAGCGGTCAAAACATTAAAAATACCACAGGCCCAGTTGACAAAAGTTGCAACAAAATTAAGTTACGACAATACATTTAATTTAACGAAAAATTACTTTACAAATTCATTGAATAATTCTGATAGTGTTAATAAAAAAATGTATTTAAAACGGCGTGAATTAACATAAAAATAGATCGAAATCAATCTCAACCTTACCTCGGCGGTTTCCGCCATTTTGAAACGCTGATCAACAATGCAACTGATGCTGTCAGCACGGTCGGGAACGAACTGAAACGAGTGTGATCGAGGTTTCCCGATTTATGACGATGGTTAAACGAACCTATGACGACACGTTTTATACGAACTTACAAAAGCCTGGTTACTAAGTTATTACATTTTGAGGATTCTGTATTTGGCATACACTGTATACAGTATTTAGGAAGAAAAAGAAGTATTTAATGGTGAGAAAGATTATCAAATTTTTTACTGTTTTATTTCAGTTACGATTGCAGTTATAAACGTTTATTGTCGCTTGTGTAATAGGGTGGAGCGAAAAAATTTGATTATCCAAAATATGTATGGTCTCCTTCTGGGGGATGGTGGTGTGAGCCTAGAAATTGGAGACGAAACACCGCCATAGGATTTGGCATTATATTTGCCATTTGCATACCAACTTGTTGGCTATCTTGGCAACTGGAGGTAAGTTAAGAAATTCATGGACCACAAACTTGACCATATGTACATTGTATATACATTGTCTATAAATTATATAATTATGAAATTTTAAAAACAATCTACTGTACACAGTGTACATGTACAGTATAAAATAATGGCCCTATGAAATGAAGGTATTGGTCTTCTATCATCTAAATTTCTAAGAGCCAATGAGGATTCCAGATTGGAATCTTTGTAGTGTGTGGAGATGATCTCACAAAGTCATCTGCATCCATGCAAAAACTATAAACTGTGTGTCAAGAGATTGTACTTCTCCACACCATTTGCAAAGATTCCAGCTGTGACAAGGTGTAAATTTATACAATACCCTGGTTGCTCGACTGCGTCTCGTGGGCCACTTTTTTGTTCTTACCACGTTGTGACGTCATCTGTGCATCTATAACTGAACAGACAATGGCAAAATGGAATCTATTTGTTAAATCTCAAACTCATTAATAATTCATGAGGAAAACACAAAGGAAATCAGTACTGTGTCAGTAGTTTGGATATCGGAGTAAGAAATTACATAAATTAAGCAAACTTTCATCTTGATTTTCTCTTAAAATACTGATTTGTTTGAGATGCTATATCATACACTCGGAGGAGTGTTTTATCAGGATATCCAAACACCTCGAAGTTTGTTCAAAAACCTCGGCTTCGCCTTGGTTTTCAACAAATGTCTCGGTGTTTGGATATCCTGATGAAACACTCCTCCTCGTGTATGATATATTACATGAAATATAGAAATGTAAGTAAATGTACATGACAATAAAAAGTCCATAGGAACTGTTATAACATATTAATATATGCTTAAAACTAGAAGAATATGATTATGCTTAAAACTACTATAATAATATCCACTAATTTGAAAAACTATAAACTAGAATAATATTCACTATAAACTAAATAATATTTAATTATATAAACTAGAATAATAATAGTATTTATGCCTAAAACTACAGTACTATAATAATCACTAATTTTTATGTCAAATCAGTTGCAAGAAAGCACATGCACATTCCTCTCTCTGGTGACCATGCTGGAAAACCTGTATCACACAATCAGTGTACTTGTATCCATTCACTATTTTTACCAAATTTCACAGCCACATAATTTTTCAAAAAACAAAATTGCAGTGGTCTCTCAATTTTGAAAAGATAATGCCTTTGATTGCAGAATTTTAATTAAGATTCAGTGAAAAATACATGAAAAACCAATTGATAGTACCGAAAAAGGTGGTGGTAGTACAGGGCCAAGCCGGATTTAACCACAGTGCTTTGCATCCTCAACTCAGCTCAAGTTATTAATAACTAAACATTGTTTATCATGTTAACATGGATTAAGTAAGCAAGAACTTCATTCCTCCAAACGCTCTCTTCTGACAATTCTACAAGAAACAATATTTACTTTGTCTTTAATGAAAGATCAACACCCTATGACACACTCTTACAGCGTCTGAATCTAAGGACTCTAGAACAACAACGCAAACAAAAGATCTTAATCTCCACTTTTAAAATGGCCAACACAGAATTGAATGACAGTCGAAGTTTACTTATTGAAAAAACAGATACACCATATGACTTAAGGAAAACAAACTCTTTAAGAATTCCAAAAGTAAAGACAACAACACATGGCCAAAAATCATGGAGATTCACAGCAGCAAAACTTTGGAACAATCTGCCGGATGAAATGAGGCAAACAAAAGACATAAACACTTTCATTATTTAAGAACTTACTATCTGCTATACACGAACTATAGTTTATAGTTTATAGAACGTTTTAAACAGATTAAATTAAAATTTAAATTTAGGTTTGATTATATAGTGTTATTTTATTGTAAAAATAGTTATAGTACAACTGTTTTAACATTGATTTAGTTTAAATCGTGGCATACCTGAAAAATAGTGTTAACGCTAAGTGTATCGAGCACGTTAAATAAAGTGTATTGTATTGTATTATTGTATTGTACTATACGCAAAGGATTGGGGCTAAATGTACAAGTTACCATCTTTTTTGGTAAATGTACAAGTTGCCATCTTTTTTGGTACAGTCAATTGTAATCACCATTTTGTTCATGTCCGCTCTGGAAACTAGTCATGTTCCCACACAAAGCTAAGCCTGTGCAATTTTCAAGAGATGCCCAAGCAAAATAGTGGCTGAAACTTGATTCCCATTGCACATTTTACAAACCAAAGAAGAAAATGAATTCATAAAAACAAAAGGCAAACCAAGTTGACTTCATTTTTATGTAATATAAGGAAATTATGAAAACAAATAAAATTTCCAACAAAACATTCAATCATGTAAAAAGTGAATGCGGATATACCATATTTTGTGGCATATAAGTTGACGTTGTGCGTATTTTACAATCTTCAGCTTGAATTTTCTTTTGTAATTCTTTCGTTGTGACAGCGTACAGCGTAAAATGCGCTCAATTGCGTTTTGATTCGTTTGGATTAAACAGCAGTGGCGTACTGAGGACATTTTGATTTTTTTTGGGGAGGGGGGGGGGCGGGGTGTTTCAAAATTTACCAACGAAACCCATGATTTACCGACGAAACCCAGGTGGGTTTATATCAACCTCGTACCGTCAGGGTTCTCCTTATCAGGCGGTAACCGGTAAAATTTACTGTCTCCAGCACCACTGATTACCTCCTGGAACAGCCTAGAGTTCGTGTACATTTGTACACGTAAGGATAGTAAAATAAGTTGTGCAAAAAATTATGCAATCATCCAGGTCCGTATTGCTGAAATCTCATCCTGTATCCATAATACTACAAAATTAATAAAGTAACACGGTCATAATCATTGTGGAATACAGAAAATGTCCTTCTCTAAGCCCGATGAATCGAGAAGAATTTTTTGCGGGATTTCGTCTACAACCGTAATTTCTATTATAACGTGCGCTGTGCGAGAGGCGCGATGTCCACTTGAGCGGTGTTGCCACAGGTATTGCCGATTGACAAGATGAAGTCAGCAGGGCAAAACCCCAAGGCTGCAATCAGGTAGGAATAAGAATGAGTATTACTCACTGTCAGTGTAAACATTACTAGTTAAGAATTTATTTGTAAGCGGCGATAAATGAGAAAAAAGTTTTCAGTGAGAGGCCAGATGCATGTTGGCAAATCTACATCACTCGCACGGAATTATTTACATACAATATTACAAATTATAAATGCTCGCTATTAAAATTCTTACAATCACTGTAACTGTCTTTGTTCGTTTCCCTTTGTCGTACTTGCAAAACCCGGCCACTTACACGACTTCCGCTTGTTAATTGGCCTTCGAAATAGAGACTAGAGTTGCTTCTTTCTTCAAAATTTGTCGTCCAGTTAGATATAGAACAACAAATATGTGCGATTTCATCTTTATACTTTAGGTTTTAACTGCTTTTAAAGAGTTCCCACTCTTATTCTTGGCATATCAATATATAAAAAATAGGATTTCAGACCTTTATGTTTTGCACAAAAGTGCCCTCAAAACGCGGGAAATGCTGTTTCCGAGACCCAAAATTCAAAACTTTTCTGGGGGATATGCCCCCACACCCCCCTAAAAATGTGTCGCCACAATAGCCTTACTGCTTTAGAAAACTCTTTTACCTGTTCCACTCACAACTGTGGAGAACCCTGCGTACCCAGGGCCATTTGTAGGGAACTGGGCCAAGATGGCGGGAACAAATGGCCCTGGTGGAGGCCAGGCTATCTCAGCCACTGATTGGTCAAGAGCTTATGGCGTAAATCAGACGGTTTGATTTTGTATTTTTTTTTTAAATTGTATTTTGACCTTGTCGGTTGTTCCTGCACACGGCACGGGAAATTATATTTTAAACCATGCAATAATTAGGTATAATTACTGTGTAAAGAACTGAGTTCTAGTTAATAAAATGCGCAATATACTGCGCATTTTGAGCTAGCCTCCACCAGGGCCATTTGTTCCCGCCATTTTGTTTTATTCGCCATCTTGGCCCAGTTCCCTACAAATGGCCCTGGGTACGAGGTTGGGTTTATATATGTTAAGGTTTTAAATCCTAAATTTACCGACCGATTTGGTTTTAACTACATGACCTACTGTATATCAATTTACCAACCATTTCCCCGAAAAGGGGGGGGGGGGGTTACCTCCGTTCGGTACTAGAGGTATGCAAATCGGATCGGATTCGGACTAAACTTTTACCGTTTGGATCGGATCGGATCGGATTTTGTTCTTTTTTTCTTGGATCGGATCGAATCGGATTTTGCACTTTTTTACCCGCATCAGATTCACTTTTGTCATTGTTTTTGTCACAAAATTAACAAATTCACTAGTTGTATGCACGTTGCACAACACACGAAGGCTATTATTACATAAGATTATTATTGTATAGTAGTTTTCTTAAATTTATTTGTTCATTGGTTTTCTTTTCGGAAAGTTTGCGCAACTATTGCAACATATATCCGGTGTTTTAATTTTTTCGGATCGGATCGGATCGGATCGGATTTGAGCAGCTGTTTTCGGATCGGATCGGACTACGATTTTTTGGCTTCGGACTGATCGGATTCGGATTGACAGTTTTGGCAAACCCTCGGATTATAAGGGGTCAATCCGATCCGACGCACACCACTATTCGGTACGCCACTGCATGCATAGTGAGGAATGCATATTTCTGGTTTATCGTTTTCTACGCAATTTGTTTACCCTTTATACAAGTCGAGGTTGGGTTTTTGACATCAATTTTTAGGCCTAGAAATGCAACTCTTATACACCGTGAAATACGGTATAGTATTAGCAATTTGGCTAGTTTAAAACTGTTTAGCCTGTTGAAAATGTTTAGCCAAATCCCAATAAAAACTGAGAAAATAAAAATAAAATGAAGACCTTCGGACATTATACACTAATACAGTATATAGTAATATGTTATAATATGTTGTGCATGATTTGATATACAAGAAACAGATTTCTTCCAAGATAGCAAAACTTTTCGGTAACATAACTTTTCTGAATGTAGCAAAACTTCTTATAACTTTTCTGAACGCAGAAAAACTTCTCAGAACTTTTCTGAATGTAGCGAACTGACTTCTCCGAGAACTTTTCTGAATGTAACGAAACTTCTCAGAAGTTTTCTGAATGCAGCGAAACTTCGCAGAACATTTCTGAATGTAAAGAAACTTCGCAGAACTTTTCTGAATGTAGCGAAACTTCGCAGAACTTTTCTGAATGTAAAGAAACTTCGCAGAACTTTTCTGAATGCAGCGAAACTTCTTAAAACTTTTCTGAATGTAAAGAAACTTCTCAGAACCTTTTCTGAACGTAAAGAAAATTCTCAGAACTTTTCTGAATGCAGCGAAACTTCTCAGAACTTTTCTGAATGTAAAGAAACTTCTCATGCAGGGCTTTTTTGAATGTAGCGAAACTTCTCTGAACTTTTCTGAATGTAAACAAACTTTTCTGAATGTAGTATTAGCGTACCGTTTCTGAACGTATTGTAACTTTTCTGAACGTAACGTAATTTCTCTGAATGTAGCATAACTTGTCTGAACGTAACGTAATTTCTCATAACGTAGCGTATAACTTTTGGGGACGTAACGAAATTTTGCAGAACGTAAAGTAACACGAGCAGTGGTTTCAGTTACCAGCGGTTTACCGCTGTCTGTTTTTCCTCTTACCGCCGGCTATTTTTTTTTTATTCTGGTGCATGGCACTTAATCTTTTCAGTAGAATCGTGTAGAATTTTCCATTAGATCATTTTCATTAATTTGTGTTTTCTTTTTCTAAAGAAACTTGAACGGCGTTTCGTTTATCGTACAATTTCGCGTGACTCTGCTCATGAGTTATAAATTATAAGTAAAAAGTAGGTAATGAGAACCGCATTGGTGTTATAGTAGCGTCATAGTAGATAAAGAGAATATATGTCTGAGGGGAATTTGAATAAAAAGCGCAATTAGCCTCCGGTTATGTTGCGTATAAGGTGGCGATGCGAACCACGCTGTTGGACATGTAGTGTAAAGATGTTGCTAAATAATTGGAACCATGCATGTATATAAAAACATCAAGAATGAATGAAGAATAGAAGATGTATAGCAATCAGGATCTTGGGACACAACTCTGGACGCACATTTCGACCTTCTTTGGTGATCTTGTAAGTCGATGGGAGTCAATTTAAATATTAAGTAAATTTTTGGAAGAGAAATGATAATCTCTATCAACACAATATGTTAAAGGAAAGATAAAGTGAGTGCTTACGTATAACAAACTTGTTGTGTGTTTTTGATAGTCCAACATGTTGTGACATCTTGGAGTTGAGATTGTTGAATAGGAAGGTCGCAGTGACAGACCTGGTGACAGTGTGTAGAGTTTCGTAGCAGTTAAGTAGGAGAATAAAAATAAATCACCCTCTTCTGTCATTCTTCGAATATGCAATGAAGGCGTCCGTATGTTAAAGTAGGGTTTAGTAGTGCCGCGTCATTCGCGTTACAGGGTTGTGTTCTAAGATCCTGATTGCACTATATACTATACGTTACATATCTTTTATTCTTGATTCTTTTTATCTGATGTGTTTTACATGGTTCTTTAAGAAACATTTTACACTGCATGTCCAACGTGGGTCGCGTCACCATTTCATACGCAACATAGCCGAAAGCTAATTCAGTGCGCTTTTTATTCAAATTCTCTCTAACAATTACTCTATAACACCAATGTGGTTGTTATTACATACTCTAAAACTTATACATTGCTTTTATAGATATTTAATCTATTTTTATTCAAAAGTCAGACTAAAATTAAATACCAGCTGCTCCCAGCTCAAAATAGCCTAAAATTCCATAGTAAAGTGCAATCGAAATTTCTCGAGGGCAGGCATGCTCATGGCCCCGACCTTCTACAAAGATGGTTCATTTTGAAAACAGACGCCTATTTTTACAATGCAGCCCGCTATGACAAATATTAATGAAACCTCTGCATAAGTGGCAAGTGCAACGTTTCAAAATGAAGCATGTAACCTTTTGGAACATATAGTGAACGTTTTTACTATACAATGCTAAATATATATTTTTTACAACGTACATGTACAGTATATGTATGTAGCATTTTCAACCTCAGACTAACGGACTAACACTAATTTTAAACCATGTAAAATCTTGGAAGTTCCACCACCTGTAACCTTTATTAATTATGCAGATTTTCTTGTTGTTTTTTATAGAGGCGCCCTGTTCCTCCATATAGACATATATTATCACAGAGATTTGCAAAACATGCGAAGGTACATAATTTTTTTAAATACAGTATGCCGTCCAATTTCTTTTCTGCGAGCCGGCTCTCTGGATGAAGCAGGAACTGTAATGATGAGAGCCTGCATGGATGCTTTTTTCCTGTCTTTATTTCCATTAATTGTTTATACGATTATATTATATAGCTACTCACCATATAAAATGAGCTGTTCTGCAATCTGATTGGTTCTGCTACTAACAAGCTATCAGCTCGTATACCATTAGTAATAAAAAAAAACACGACAAGATGGCGGCATGAGTTTTTCAGTCAGAGGAAACTAAGAAACTTGCCAATTTAACTAGAAAAAACTACTAAAAAATGGAGTTAAGGCTAGACTTTACAAAATTTGACAAAATTGCTGAGTTGACAATGTTTTCTTAGACAAAATAAGTGTCGTAAACGTACGTATTTAATAATGTTGTAACCAATAGACCTTATTCAAAAATGGCCGCCGAATTAAAATTCTTTTATATACATATAAATTAGCCCTTATGAACGCGTTTTCATGTGTGAAATTCAAAATAATTTTTACTTTAAAACGAGGTCATAAGGGCTAATTTATATGCACATGAAAGAATTCTAATTCGGCGGCCATTTTTGAATAAGGTCCATAAAATAAATTTTCTAAAGAAAAGCATTATAAATAAAAACTATATAAAGTGGCATTTTTCGAACGTTTTCGGCTTTTTGATAACTTCTAAAAGGCTAAATCTTCACATGGCAATAAGTAAAGAACCACTGACTATAACCTTTTCACTTTTCTGAGCTGTTTAAGTTACCTCGCTAATTTCGTAAACAATCTTGTTATCCTTCATCTTGGACATTTTTTTTATATGCATCTGACGCCGTCACAAGCTGGGTAAAGTTTACATAGTTATTATACTGATATGTATGCATGTCTGTCGTTCACTTTTAGTGAATGGTTGTTTTCACATCATTGCACTACAAGTCTACAATACTTTTCAAAGCATGGAAAGGACACTTCCCCTTCTCCCAAACCCCAGAAGACCAAAGGCGCCATAAATAATTTTTTACACAATTTTTATAGGAAGATGACCCGTCTCTGCCATAAGAAGACTTGTTACGCTAAATAGCCATCTGATGCAAGCTCATCAAGTGTTGAACATTTATATGTATAAAAGAAGCAGATGAATTCTGCGTATCTTTTGAACAGGACTATGGATGTATTCTGCTGTGTACTATATATATTGAGCTGTTATTTTAATTATAGTGACTTTAAATGTTTACCCAGTTTGTGAGAATACCAATAGTTTGGTCAATGTAAACTGTGATGAAAATGTCAAGCAAATTTGCTGCATTCTATATTCTATAAGCAAATTTGCTGCATTCTATATTCTATAAACATTCTTATACTCTATTACAACGAGTATAAAGCACTTTATAGCTAAACTGCATTAGTACACAATAAGAACAGGAACAACAGACTAGGAAGCGGGCATCTCATTTATTCATGTATCACCATGGCACAACCAATCACACTTACAAAAGCTAGAACTTCGAATTGAGAGAGACGCCTTCGAATGGCATTATCTGCTATTAGCACACCTTAAATACTCTACACAAGCTATACCCACGGGACGGGTATGACGTAACTGCATACATTCCGTAACGCTACAAAGTACATAAAGTTTGCCATGGCTTATCCATTTTTGAAAAAATTAATCTCTCGGTTAGAGTGCTTGATGACGTATGCAGTTGGACAAATATGCATAACAACATACGTCATCCGCCCTATATATTCAATCCCAGCCTTTTTACTCGGGCTACCTGTGTAGGCCGAGTCTAGTTTCGGCTCGGTATTTGTATCTGCGCAGCAGATATATTGCTATCGTGTTTGTGTGTATGTGCTTTTTTTGTGTAACTCTAACATTAAATCAGGGCCAATCAAAGCTCAGAATTTTTTGGCGTCATCTATGAGCTGTCAGTTTGAACGATGGAAACAAGTATTTTTAATCCGATCGTGTTTTAAAGCGCCACATCACGAAGTACTCCGAAGCGACAAAGTTTTGGATTAAAATACTACGATTTTCCGGCAGGGTTCTATTCTATACGATTTTTTCAAATTCACATATCTTGTACATAATTTAACGTTCTATCTAACTGTACGAGTTTCGTGAATGGCACAAACCTACAGACGATTCAGGGATACTTTAAAATGATTGTGTTAGACCGTACGCCAAGTGATAGCATAATAATGCAATTTGATATTTGCGCTCATCTCAGTTCAAATAGACTTCTCCGTTGCTATTCTATGCGATTTGTTCTAATTCACATATGTTGTACAGAATTTAACGCTCTATCTACCTGTAGAAGTTTCGTGAATGGCACAAACCTGCAGACGATTCAGGGGTATACTTTAAACACGCAGTATCCGGCTCAACTGCAATGAAGATAATATATCCCAATACGGCTGTTCTCTTATATTTAAGATCTCGCTAAAATCTTATAAGATCTTGTAAGATCCGTGCTTCAGCTATTTCTGTGACCTGAGTAATGTATTTTAAGCAAAAAAAAAATTGGCGGAGAGAGAAATCATTTTATAAATAAATGTCTACAGCGGATGAATTTTACATTTAAAGAGCCGCAATTAACCTTTCACCTACTATATGTCTATGAATATATAAGTTAACCATTTAACAACGGCAACGCCAACACCTTCTCTTCGTTGGAAGGGTAACGTTGATAAAATGCTTATCAACATAAACAAACTGTCATCCAAGAAGTATACATGGTCACGGGATTTCTCTCAGACTATTATAATAGTAACAAAAATCCAACACGCAAACATTTCCTCTTTCATGCGAATAACAAAATTATAGAACGATATAAATTGTCATGGAAGCGTAACATCGATCAATTTCGCTTATCAACATAAAGACATTGTGATCCAAAAAATGCCACATAAACATACCCTAGCTTTCATGTCAAAAACAAAATTATAAGACAATTATAGAGATAGCCATAAAAGCGTGACCTTGATCAAACGTTTATCAACGTAAACAAAGTGTGACCCAAGAATATACATGGGAAAAGTGTAACCTTGATGAGGCGTTTGTTATTCTGACGTAAATACGACACGTAAACATACCCTTTCGTACCAATAACAAAATTATAAGACAATATATGTTATGAAAATATGACCTTGATCAAACGATTTTCAAAATAAACAAAGTGTGATCCAAAAAAATATACATGGAAATTATCTATAATTGCTACCCTTCATCCGTAAATAAATAAAACTCGTACTTCTACTCCTCTTCCCCCTCCTGCTCTTCCCACTCCTAGTCCTACTCTGACTCCTCCGGACTGCTAGTCCTCCTCCTCCAGGTAGTCCTACTCCTCCTATTCATTCTCTTCCTCTTAGTCCTCCTCCTGGTCATACTCTTACTCCTAGTCTTGCTACTAGTCATACTCCTCGTACTCTTCCTCCTAGTCCTACTCTTCCTGCCCCTTCTCCTCCTAGTCCTCTTCCTCCTCCTCTTCAAAGTCCCCCTAGTCCTACTTCGCCTGCTTCTAGTCCTCCTCCAAGGCCTACTACTATTCCTTTCTACATCAGTTCTACTCTTCCTAGTCCTACTCTTACTCCTCCTAGTCCTACTCCACCTGCTTCTAGTCCTCCTCCTCCAAATCCTACTACTATTCCTCCTAGTTCTACTCTTCCTCCTAGTCTCACTCCTGCTCCTTCTCCTAGTCCTATACTCTTCCCGCTCCTCCTAGCCTTAATCCTGTTAGTCTTAGTCCCACTCTTCCTGCTTCTAGTTCTACTCTTCCTCCTGCTACTAGTCCTACACCTCCTTTTCTTCCCTTTTCTAGTCTTAGTCCTCCTGCTGCTCTTCCTAATCCTCCTACTCGTCCTAGTACTAATTATCCTCCTAGTCCCACTCCTTTGCCTACTCCTCCTACACTCCTAGTCCTACTCCGACCACTCTTCTTCCTACTCATAGTCCTACTCTCCCTGCTGCTGCTGCCCCTCGATCCTACTCCTCCTGTTCCTCCTCTTCGTTGCCCTAGCTACTCCTCATATTCCTATACTCCTCCTACTGGTACCCCTCCTCCTTGACTCCTTCTCTTCCTCCTACTAGCCCCACTCCTCCATCCTATTTCTGATCCTGCCTCCTCCACAGGCCCTATTGCATCATGGACAGGACACACTGTTTAGAGGGCCTGCCAGATCCTGTAAACAAAATGGTGACCGATCCCATTATGCACAGCGAGACTAGGCCCTATATAGAGGCGATAGTTTTGAGAGGGCCTGCAAATTTTTTCCGGCCGCTGTTCAACAAACGTACGTCCAAGTTCTTTAAACACTGTGACCCACCAGGAAATTCGGTCTAAACTTTCTTACAGATCATGACAATGAAGAAACCAATATGTTTTAGAATTACCGACCTTCTGCCAATAATATTTTTAGTGACAAAAAGGAATTGAAGGGGGGGAAATATCTGCCGAACAAAAGCAAATTCGACGGTCAGGAACTGAGTAACAGGTTTTTCGTATTGTTTTTTGGTTTATTTAGCTATTGAAGACTGTCAACTGACCAAGAGTTAATGAGATTTAATTTTGTTAAATTGTAGGCTATAGTGTAGCGTAATTCAAGTTTCAGTTGTTGTGAATTGTGGAAACCGAAAAAAGTATAAACCAAAGAGTCTCTGGGTAGACATGGGAGGCGGGACGGGACGTTTGCCGGGATCTCACCATGCATGTATATCTCTCTTATTTATCCCGTTCCGTTTATATGGAAAGATGTTTGCCGGGACGTTTTTCATCCCGGTTCGCTCAGCCGGGATCCTGGCAAATCCAAGACAATTTTTCTCATGTAAACACTCCGTCCCGCTTTGCCGGGACGATATTATGCTGACTTTTGCAACATTTGTCATGTGATGCAAAAACAAAAATGCCTGGTCGTTTGCCACTCCGAACGTTTTCTCAAGAAATAGTCCACTGTAGAAGCTATGAAATATACTGGAAGAAAGATAATTCATCTGGCTACAAAATACGTACAGTTTATCCGACCAAATAGCTTAGTTTTCTTAAAAAAGCGAAATACCGAACATGTCCAAATAATAGCGGCCGCTATTTTGAAATTCTTTTTCGTATGTATTATAATCTGTCTTCTTCGAATGTTTTCTTGAGAAATAAACCACTGTAGAAGCTATCAAATATACTGGAAGAAAGATAATTCATCTGGCTACAAGATACGTACAGTTTATCCGACCAAATAGCTTAGTTTCCCTAAAAAAAAGCGAAATACCGAGCATGTCCAACACGAACTAGAGATGCTTGTTGAACGTCCCGGGTGGTAGAACTCATGTAAACCCGGGATGAAAAACGTCCCGTCCCGCCTCCCATATAAACAGCCCCTATTTTCGTTGATTATTCCGGCCGAAAGTTGACAAAGTTCAACCGTAATTGCTTTCTTCAACAATTCCTGCATTTTAAAGCTAGGATTCGTATGTAATAAGTCTTCAATGGCCTTCAAAATCTTCGGATATAGCCATGGCTATTAATAATGTAGTTAATTATGCAAATTTATTTCGTGCCAAGTTTTGCCAAATTTTTTACAGGATCTTGCAGGCCCTAAATTCGGCGTGTGTGTCCTGTCCATGATGCAATAGGGCCTGTGGAGGAGGCAGTTTCTGATCCCATGCCTCTCCTAGTCCTCTTTCTATTCCTATCTTACACCGAATACTTTTCCACCCTTTACTGGCCTAGTCCTACTACTATTTCTCTCCGCCTACTTTTACTATGTAGAGAGGTAGCAACGTACGCCAAGCTAGTACAGTCGTTGGCACCTAAGCGTGTACACGGCCCGTCAAAACATGTTCCAAATTTAAGCCAAAGTTAACCGTTTTGAAATCAACACCGTGTGATTGGCGAGAAAAGATTGGCTAAGAGCCCATTCATGTGACAATAATGTATTGGTTCGAATGAAAACCGAATGCGTTTCCAAGGTAAATATTTAACTTTGACGTTGACATAAAACATGTTTTCGGTATGCACGCTTAGGTGCCAAGAAAGTCGATGACGTCTTTGATATCTCATAAAAAGTAACAAACATTCCGCGTGTGTGGGTTGTTTTACCAGCAACCGACCCCATATCAGCTATTATTCCTATTAATTTAGCGTGATCTTTTTAATCTAAACTTGTAAGTAGATTTCCAGATCAATAGGTAGCTGTACATGCAATGTTTGTATCCGTATTTGGCAAAGAATTGGAGGAAGTGGTAAATGACCACACAGTCTACAATTATAAAACGACAGAATGACGTCTTTTTGTTCAAACAAACGTGCTTATGACGATGTTAGTTGGGTTCATAACTCGTAAGTCAATACTAGTACTACCTCATTTACACTGCAAATAAACTTCGTGGACTCGTGTGAGACTTATTTACATCATAACCCTGTGACCCTGCTGACGTTGCAAAACAACAACTGCGGAGTTGGTTGTCACCTTGGATCGCATGATCACGTCATCTGTTCGCTTTGATCTCTTTCTCAGATTTTCTTCATCAAATTGTTTTAGGAGCACTGCAGTATATTTGAATACAATAGTGTTAACCGTGGGATCAATGATCATAAACGGAGCGTGAACAAAGGTTGGAACTGATATACTTGGACTGTTTACGAGTTTGTTTGCCAAAATTTTGGGGCGCCGGAAAATAATAAGCCCTCACCATCAGCCATCTGAATGCGGAAATCCCGAGGGTAAAAACTATTTTCCTTGCCAATGAGGCAACAAATTTATTCGTACGTGCAGTATCGCAGTGACGCAGTCTGATATCGTCTTGAACCAATGCTGAGCAGAGTCTTTGATTTCTTCCAACAGTTCTTGTGGTACACTGTAACCAATTATGGGCAACTTGCCCGCGTTGTTTCACTGCTTCATGCTTCGTTTTGGAGACAAGAGGTGCCGAAGTAGAGCAACAACTTCAGATACGGATACAACGGGTGATTTTGACTCGGGATATTTTGAAAGTGATGCGCGAGATGGAGGAATCTTTGACAACTGGATTTCTGCATTAAGGTATTGGAAAATGGGACAATTTAATGTTATACTGTATACCAACCAGTTTTATTAATAAGTAAGGGAGCGGGTGACGACCGTCAATCGAAATTTCAATGACGAAACAAATTTATGAAATTAAATTGCAACAAAAGTGTAACAATGTTGGGTTTCATACTTTCATTTTAAATTGGCGCTAATCAACCTAATCGCTCTATCTTGAGAACGTGTGAAGTATACTGTATATATACTGTATAAGTATATTTGTACTATAAATTTATTGTTTTAGTGATTCTCGTCAACCTCGATTGCTATAACCAAGGCTATATATTCCAGACGAAGGATTTAGCCTATAGCCACGATGACAGTATCAATGCGATTAAATTAAACACCGATTATTTTCTTCAGCCTTTTATTATTGATAAGTCTATTATTTAATGCGTATAATCAGTGGTATAATATATGTACGGTGTTCATACCGGTACCGGGGTTGCCCACTCGAGCCTGATTATAAAGAGCAATTAAATGCCATTTTATTTACATCGGTACTGGCCTTTTAATACTGGCCATGGATTTTGAGCAAAAATCAGAATTGGGGGTTTTGTTAAGAGAAGTTGATCAGCGTACGTGTCACTTTGTTCGTGAATTCTTCAGGTATGTTTTTAGCTCGCGTTTGTCTTCTCAGCCGGTTGTCAACAAAAATCAATTCCTAGTGAGACATACGACACCTTTTTAATACTGAAAACAGGAAATCGTTGTATTATGGTATATTATGTTCGTAAAATCCTTGATATTTCACATTTCATCCCGAACTTCTGTTTACTTTACATACTTCTTTACGTGTGACGTGTCATAAAATAATTTATATGCTTTTATACGAGCTTTTATATGAAATTTGATACGGTGTTAACCCTTTCTTCCCTCGACGAGTAATTAAAAATCGTCTGGCGTTGCCAGATCAGGGAAAGGATTAAACATACAATGCTGAATGCTCTAAGGGGCTGTTTACATGAGCCGGGCTAGCCCGGTTAACCGAGCTGATTCGTGTCACGAAATTCTTTCCTCGGCCACAAAAAGAGATTTTAATCAACGTTAGGATTCGTTTATATCTAAACTAAACGAATTCTTCTTTGTACATTTAGTTTATGCGAGTTTCAAATCCACAGTGAGATCCTAATCAATCGCGTGAGCCCAGTTAACCGGGCTAGCCCGGCTCATGTAATCAGCCCCTAATTAACTTGCTTGTGAACTTGCTTGTGAAATAAACTTTCAAATTCAAAGCATCCCACTGGGAATATATATATTTCTGACCGTGGCGTGGCCACGCGTTTTCCATGCGTGATTTGTGTTCTCCTGACTAAAGAATCTATACCGCACACTATTTTCACTAACATACTTGTATGCACAATAAATACATAATCAAACTGACTGAAATGTTTGCCACAATCCTCCAAAAAATAATGTAAATATTTAATTTTCGTATTTTATAATCTTCAGAATTCTACAAATTCTTTCCCTAAAATGCAGGAAATGGCATTTCAAAACCCCTAAATTTCAAAAATTTTCCGGGGCATGCTACCCCCTTCTTTAGAAATGCCACTTTGTGCCCACCCAATTGGTCAACCCTGGCTACGCCACTGATTTCTGAGAATGCAGCAAGATGACAGTTAAATGATAAATATCATGATGATCAATATTTCAAAGCGCCTGGGGGTGAGGGGGAGGGAATGGATGGAAATTATTATTTATCTAGTCCATAGAGCCTCGGTATGGAGTGAGGTTACTGATACTAGGGATTTCATACATTGATTTTGAGGTGACCATAGCTTTATTCTTTAGTAAATGAATCAAGCTGCATGTATCTACAGCTCACCAAAATGTAGGGAGGGAACAATTGATATGCTATACCCCTCCCTTAACCCTTTCACTCCAAAATACAGAATTTTCTATAATTTATTATTTTACTCTAACGCCAGATGATTTTACTCATCAATGGGAGAGCTCCCAGAAAGTTGGCAGTGAAAGGGTTAACCTATCTCTTTAACCCTTTCACTCCCAAATATGGAATTTTCCGTACTTTATTATTTTACTCTGTCTACCGTAATGCCAGACAATTTTACTCGTCAATGGGAGAGCTGCCTGAAAGTTGGGAGCATTCCCTTCCCCTTCACCCATCTTATCAGTTTAATATACAAAAGTAAAGAAACCAAGACTGTTAAAGGCATAGGCGGATTTTCTGGGGGGTGCAGGGGGGTGCACACCCCCTGCAGTCTCCAGCACCCCCCTGAGAAAGTCAGCATCGACAAAGTAGACGCATGGTTCTTTCCGTAATGAATGATGATTGGCAATTCAACAGGTGGATGGTCTAGTTACTAACTTTAATTTTTGAATAGCAATATGAAACGAATTGCTAAACGAATTGATAAGAAAACTCAACACAGAGCTGAAGAAGAAACTCAATGATGAGTTCAATGTCAGATTCGATTCCAAGAACATAGAAGTTCTTAGAGCGATCAATTGCTCTCAATGCAGGTTCGGATACCTACTTGGACCTAGATGAGCTAGATGTTCTACTGGATACGTTCAGCTGTCTCAACATTGACAGAGCCATCCTCAAAGTAGAAATTGAACGAGCAAAAGCAGATCACCGTCTTGGTCTACCAATTAATCCAAAGAGGCTTCCAAACTTGACCACTTTAATAGCAGTTAAAAACACCATTTCAGCATCAACCGCTTCAGTTGAAAGAGCATTCTCCGGCATGAACCGCATCTGCACTAAGCTGAGATCCACCCTTCTTCCAGAATGACTAAGTGACCTGCTATGCATTTCTCTAAATAGAGACGTTGCAGAGTCTCTAGATTTGGATGAAGTCATTATTGCATGGGGGAACATGCACAATAGAAGGGTCAAAGCTTAACTTAGAACTTGGATTAATTTTGAACTAGGATTTTACAATTTTCCCATTCCTAGCATTAGCAAGCCAGCAACATTTTTATTGTTTACTACACTGTATACAGTTACTGTATGTAACATTTTATATATATTTCGGTTTCTATGATTCTATCAATATTCAATGTATCAACTAAGCTGTATATATATATATATAGTAAAATTTAAAAAATTTCAATTAGCCTAGCCTGATATAATGGGATGTTCTGTTAATTCTTTTACTTAATATTTACTAATTTACTTCCACCATTTTACATTGTCCAGATTACATCTGTGAACACCTATTTTCAAAACATTTTCCAGGTGCTCCACCGCCCCGCCCCTGGACAAGACCCCAGTCTCACTGACACACCACCCCCCTGGGAAATCTGCACCTCCCCTGCCAAATGAGTCTGGATCCGCCCTTGGTTAAAGGTGATGTACGTATACAGTCCATTCTGCGCATGTACGAAACTAATGTTTAAATCTTTATTTACAAAAATAATACTAATACCTTGTTCAAGATTGTAAGGTTTTCTTGGTTCCCATTCATTACTTGTACCCAAAACAAAACATTTTCAGGAGAAATAGAAGAAATCCAAGGAGATATCCTCGCCGAATCGCTTGGTTTTCTGCCATGTTGTTCCTAACAGTTTACATTTTGCTGAGTACTTCATGTAATTTTCTACGAATGTCATGTTTTGGGGACCACATTGCGGTCATGTGCAGAACGGACTGTACATCACCTTTAAAAGATACTGTACACCTCAAAAGCCCTAGCAACACCAGATAGGTGATTTTTGTTTAGATTAAACACTGCAACATGCAAGTTTAATAATTTTGCTGTCCAATTTAGCATTCTTCTGAGATACAATTCAAAACTGATATAAGATGGTGGAAAGTCAACAGAAGGTGTATCTCCCTCAAAGTTTAAATGACCATTGATCCACCACTGCAGATATGAAATTAACCTTGTTTACCTTTTCATCACACTGATCCAAATTGAAAATTTAAATACATGTATGTGTACTACAAACTAGAATGGTTTAATAAACTGTAGTATAGCACCAATACATACCCAAAATATCTATATCAGAGGTCCTGGCCACTTGACACCACAGATTAGTCAATATGGCGTGAATAGGAGAAGGTGCTAATTTATAACAATTCTCAGACAACAAGCCTGTAAAGTGTCTATGAGCTGATAGTCCATGATGCCCAGTGGAGTAGACTATCATTTCAGCTATTGTTTTGCATGTAAAACTCGACTCTTTATCTACTAGCTGGTGGTCTATCACCAATAGACAGTGTAGCTCAGCCAATCAGAATACAGCATTTCTAATAGTTCTCCAATCTTGTTCCCAGAGCCCACGTTCCCCTTACCCAGCGGGTAACTAATTCACCAACCTATTCACTGACTATCAATGCTGACTATTAACCGTGCACTGACCAATAAAAGCTGTTGGTTTAAAGGGACATAAACCGGTCTGACCGGTTGAAAGGAGTTGCGTAACACATTCTTTCACTGCATCAAATCGTGATCAAATGACTGCACAACCAGTGAAGCAATCAAATTCAGACAAGAGTACGCCGACTGAGCTTTTTAAGTGAATTTAGCAATACACTTTGAAAACTGAAGCAAACTTGGAGGATCCCAGAACCAGTGATTACTCAGTTGTTCACAACCAGTGATTACTCAGTTGTTCACAACCAGGTGTGACTGATCGCAGGTTTCTAGAAGACAAGAATTTAATACATTCTTTCGATCTACCGTGTTTACGCTAACAAACCAGACACCAGCAGCATTTGTCTTGGACTTGGCATTTGTGTTGTTGAACTCCTCTGGAAAACATAAACGTAAATGGTTTAAGCTAAACGGCAACAGAAAGTTGTATTTTGGCGCTTCTATTCAGTAGAACCGAGATCGGTAATCTTTAGCGAGGTGATAAGCCTGATACATTATGATTATGGTTCGCGATCAGAATCATGACGCGTATGAAATTATACACGAATACGATGTTGTGAACCCGGAACTTGGTGATCTGTTTGCTGCTGAAAGGTGAGAGTAGGTTCATTCATTGATTTCATTCATATTGTGGTTCCGATGGACAACAGTACACGGACGTTGATAGTTTAATATAATCCCGTTGTTTCATCTTTGAAAAACTATAAAGTATACATTATTCAGTCGGGGGATCAGTGCTCATATAGCCTATGAGTAATACGTTAGTGTAGTATGTCGAGACTGCATGATTCTGTTTGGTTGCCAAATTTCTGTTGCTCACTATTGCTATACAGTACGTTCTTTGTGTGTTGTGACATGAACTGACTTCAGTTCTGCTCTATCTATAAATTAAGAGCGTCTTTATATTCGCGAACACATATTTCGTATAAATGGTCAATTTGTTCCTGACCTAAGTATTAAGTCGCGATTTAATAGTGATTGACAAGTGAATATATGTCATGCAACCTGTCTAAAGATTGCCGTCCAATATGTAGTTGTCCTACTTGGCAAAATATTGGACTGGCACATGACACTAGTGTAGACATTTGATTGGACAATTATTTGTGAGGGTATAATAGTATACCTTATTGGATTCATCTAAACCCAATATGGCAAAATATTTAAGTTGAGAGTTCAATATCAGGCAAAGATGAATGTTTTATTATACTAAACAAATACAGTAATTGTGCAATTGCAGGGGTCAAAATAACGGCTAATAAATTTTTAATGTGACCGGTCAAATTTGTATAATGCCAGTCATTTTGACCGGTCATATTACTTGCAGTTAATTGTATATTTGTATTACTTTCCATTTGAAGGAACATAAAGTGATTGTTGTTGTGCTGTTGTAGACCCGTTTCATAATGTCTGATATATATTGAAGTGAACTATGCATGCATTTCCTTTTTATGACAAATGTTCATATCAGTACTATAGCTTATATATATAGCGAAGAATATACTTTACATGTTTTTTGTTGTGTTGTGGGTTTGTTGTTTGTTTTTTTTTGTTTTTTTTGTTGTGTTTTTTTTTGGGGGGGGGTGGTGTTGTGAAATGTGACCGGTCAAAAATCACCTTTGACCGGTCACAATTGGAACTGACCAGTCACCATGACCGGCGTAACATGAAACGTTATTTTGAACCCTGAATTGATGCAAGTTAAGATACCCTGTACAACCTGTCCAAAGATTGCTGTCCAATACGTAGTTGTCCTGCATCCTAAAATAGTGGACTAGCATGTGTCCAATACTGTACAAATCCAAGTTTTTAGTGATTAGCTCTTGCAATTCTGGGTCCAAGTCCAACAATACAATTCTGAGCTCATCTCTTTGGAGAGATGTCCTTGCAATTTCGAGTCCAACAGTACAATTCTGAGCTCATCTCTTTTGAGTGAAGTCTTGCAATTTCAAGTCCAACAGTACAATTCTGAGCTCATCTCTTTTGAGTGAAGTCTTGCAATTCCAAGTCCAACAGTACAATTCTGAGCTCATCTCTTTTGAGTGAAGTCTTGCAATTTCAAGTCCAACAGTACAATTCTGAGCTCATCTCTTTTGAGTGAAGTCTTGCAATTCCAAGTCCAACAGTACAATTCTGAGCTCATCTATGCTATACAGTATGTTCTGTGTGTGTTGTGACATGAACTGACTTCAGTTCTGCTCTATCATAAACGGAAGAACATATTTCGTTCGTATAAATGGTCAATTTGTTCGTGACCAAAGTATTAAGTTGCGACTGAGTTCATCTCTTTTGAGTGAAGTCTTGCAATTCCAAGTCCAATAGTACAATTCTGAGTTCATCTCTTTTGAGTGAAGTCTTGCAATTCCAAGTTCAACAGTACAATTCTGAGTTCATCTCTTTTGAGTGACCAAGTCCAACAGTACAATTCTGAGTTCATCTCTTTTGAGTGAAGTCCTTGCAATTCCAAGTCCAAGTTCAACAGTACAACTCTGAGTCCAACCTTTTCAGTGAAGTCCTTGCAATTTAATGCAGATATTTTTGAATATCTGTTATTACATATTGTAATTTATGTATTTTTCTTAGAGAGGAGTGACGCATGCATGTTGATAACAGTACTGGTATATAACATACTGATACAGTATGTCTATCCTCTGCAAAAATGTTGCTAATATACAGTATCATTATTGTTCTCATTTTGTAGAACCAGAATCCTGTCCAGGAGGGAAATAATCTCTGAAAATTCACGTGATCTCCTCCCGTGTCGTTCCGTGGTCCAGATGACCACCAATGTTCTAGCTGCAGATACTGGCCCAGAAGGAGGGATACAGTGTTTATCAGTAGCCAGAAAGAAACTCTTTAACAACTTTTATGGTCCTCACCCTGTTAGTCGAGAACCTATTGCTGGCGTACAGAACTGGAATATGCACCATCACAAGGCTTATGGCTTATCACATAGTTTGTATGATTTTGACCCTGACACCAAGACTCTTAGTGGAGAACCCAATGCCGATGCTTTTGCAGTTGTGGCGAGGGAGAATAATGCCTTTCTTGCAGTAGCTGATGGTGTCAACTGGGGTGAAAAGTCCTTCTTGGCAGCTCGAAGCGCTGTGAAGGGATGTATTGAGTATTTGGGTGATCATCTTCATGAGGCTAGCACAACACTGAAGATAGTCGAGATTATGTTAAGATCATTTCAGCATGCCCAGTCATGCATCATCAATTGTCAAGCAACACTTACTACTCTGTGTGCAGCTGTTGTTTGCAAACTGCAAGGGATTAACTGCTATGGACTGTGTGTGGTCAATGTCGGAGACAGTCTTGTTTATGTTTATAGAAAGGCGATGCGTTGTGTTGAAGAAGTTACAGTCGGGTCACATAAGGATGTGACCAGCAGGGATGTGCGTAATACGGGTGGTTGCTTAGGTCCTTCCGATGGCCACAACCCAGACCTTACGAACCTGACATTCTCATTCACATTTCTGGATGAAGGAGACATTGTTTTTTTGACAACTGATGGTATTTCTGATAATTTTGATCCAGTCATCCTCAAGAAATCCAAAGAGGACATAAACAAATGTGTGCATAGCAATAAACCTGATTCAAGTTTGTTATTGAGAGGTATGAGTGTGGATGTAGGCGATGAAGCTGTTGATAGGATCAAAACAGAGGAAGTTAGACAGAGAAGTCAGTCCGCACCAGATAGCAGACACCTTGACGTTCCTTCTAGCAAAGTCCGACAACTCTATGCGTGTACATTGATGAAGCAGGTGAGCCAAATTCTCCAAGATGAGTAAAATTATCTAATTATACAGTGGCAAATAAAGGGTTAAAGTACATGTAGTTTAAGTAGGCTTAATTAGTAATTAGCCTGTGCTGCCAACGTTCGAAACCCATGTTTCAGACATCTGTGATGCTGGCTAATGGTATTTTGCAAAATAAAAAGCTACTTGTGAAATGGTACTTTGCGAAATAATACTTTTTTAAATGGTACTTTGCGAACTGGTACTTTACGAACTGGTACTTTGCAAAATGATACTGTACTTTGTGAAATGACACTTTTCGAAGTGGTACTTTGCATAATGGTACTTTGTAGTCTGCGTAGCCGGAGCTGGGGATTGGGACAGACAGTGAAAGTAGCGCCAGCAGGTGCCCATTCTTATTTTTCGTGTATAGCATTCGCCGGCGAACGCTCACAATCTATTGGTTGACACGCTACTGCAGTCCTAGATAAAGCATTTTTCTTCCTGGCAGCAAAATCCAAAAATAAATATTTCCTGCTAAATTAAATTAGTGATTTCCTGCCTGATAGAATTTTTCAATTTTATAACTTGTGATACCACCAGACTTGCAAGTTTGTATCTCAAAACCATAATTTATCTGAATGTGGTATCTGTACATACTTTGAAATAGCGAACTTTTTCAATTGAATACTACGTAATACAAGTACTAGCGTCAAAAATCGAAATGCTGAAACAGTTGAATAAGATAAAAGCAGCTTGCATTCTTGCAAATGCACAATGACAGCTGCAGCCTGCAACAGCAACACTATACTGAAATGATAATTATTATATGGAGAAGAGTATTTTACTAGCAACTAAAACACTAGTAGAATCCATATTTCACTACATCCGGGAACCGAGTGGCGTATTTCTCGTATGTAACGCTCGCGAGTGACATATTGACAATTATTATATGGAGAAGAGTATTTTACTAGCAACTAAAACACTCGTAGAATCCATATTTCACTACATCCAGGAACCGAGTGGCGTATTTCTCGTACGTAATGCTCGCGAGTGACATATCGACAAGTCAAAATTTACGCCTTTTGCCGTAAGTTTCGAATTAAGTAAATTTGAGCCAGAAACTTATCTTAATTTAGGCTGTTGTATTTTTAATTTGTATTTTCTAAAAGTTGTAGGTCAAGCGGTTGTAGTTTTTGCATTAAACCCAGTTTATCAACATCACTTCCACGCATAATTTCATTGTCCATTTAACAAATAGATTCCATTTTGCCGTTGTCTGTTCAGTTATAGATGCACAGATGACGCCACAACGTGGTAAGAACAAAAAAGTGGCCCACGAGACGCAGTCGAGTGGGTCACTGATGTTCTTACCACGTTGTGACGTCCTCTATGCATCTATAACTGAACAGACAACAAAAAAATGGAATCTATTTGTTTTATACAATAAAAATTTAAAAGGTCTTTGTCGAAACTCGTGCCGGATTTTGGGGCATGAAGAAGGAAAAAGGCAAGTCAGCTGACGTGATCTGACGTGCCCATGTGTCTGTCCTCTAATAGATCATGGCCAACAACCAATGAAAACACGCATAGCAACTAGGGTATTGTATAAATAATAAATAGAACATTACACGGTTGCTCAAAGATATGGATTTTATGTTCGAGTGGCAAGAACAATATCTCACTCGTTCGCTGCGCTCACTTGCGAGATATTGTCCTTGCCACTCGAACATAAAATCCATTTCTCCTCGCCACCCTGTAATATCCCTTTATATTTCATTGTTTTCCTGCGAACAACTTTTACAAAAAATTTCCTGGCAACGGCGCTGTCGGACATTTTCCAGCACTGCGCTAATGACCTATCAATCAAAGAGAGTTTGAATTTCCGCTGCAGACGTTGGCGACTGAAGAGTTCGAAGAGCGTTGCGAAAATGTGCCATAATAGAAGGAAACGAGTTCAAAATAAACTGAGATTGAGAAGAGAGTGGCCGTAAGACATCTGCATGTGCATCCGAAGGAAAATGTTTATTCGTTGGTTTCCCAACAGTTAATTACGGTAAGATTTTCACGCAAGACCTGGCCCCTTCGGCTTATAAACGGCGAGTAACTGAATTGTCTGACATTGGCTTGAGCAAAATTAAACATCATTTAGAATTTCTTACAATCGCATTTGATTCGAATCAGTTGGGCGTACTTCTCTGGCTGCATTGGCCATAAGCGCCAGTGGTCAGTGGAAAATAATAAAAATTCGCTATTAAATTAAATAAATTTAACTATTATTGATATGCGTGCGAATGTCGGGGGATGTTATGATTCTATTATTGATCGTCATAGTCGTTACAGGGTTCTTTTCTGAGTAATTGAGCTTGGCGAACGTCCACCGAACGTCTGTTACTTATTACACCAAGCCGCAAATGTACCACATGCACTACATGCTCTCTCCTCCGCAGAGGCTTGGAGGGGGCCTGGAGAAGAGGGACACCTGGGGAACTTGTTGGGCGTTAGAGGAAAATCGTAGGACACGCGTCCTCTCCCCCTCGGGGTCCCTATTTTCCTCTAACGCCCGACAAGTCCCCCAGGTGTCCCTCTTCTCCAGGCCCCCTCTAAGCCTCTGCGGAGGAGAGAGCCACGATCGGAAATCGCATAGAAAATCGGCCACTTTCATGGGGCAGTTCGCAGTCCACGTGCGTGCTGGCTCAAGTGAGTTCTGAGGACATTTGAAACCGATGAATTTGAGAAGGGTAATGGGTTCGTACATCGAGAAAATTCCACGAGTTGTCAATAAACCGTATTATATGGCAAACCCAACCTTCGTGCTATGCGCTCATAGAAGAATTATGGTCGAGCGACGATTTTGAGCGGAGATGTTTGACTTTGAGCTCGGGGTGTTCTCGCTCCTGTCGGCCGTGTATTGATGACGTTTACACGCAAGATATTCGTTCTACGCATGCGTAGCTAATACGGGTCAGCCCGTTTTACGCGAGCATCGACAGCCGCCATTTCTGATCGTGACTACATGTATACGTACAACTTATCATGTCAGAATAATATAATGTTGTCAGCCGCTGCCACGGCAAACATATACCACACAAATTCCTGAATCAAGAATGCACTTTGATACACATACTCATTCATAACCGTACTATTTTAGTTCATTCTAGATACGTGTTTTCTAAACGGAGTAATTTAAATATCCGATCAACTTCGAAATTAATTAAGCTATTTAGCTCAGGTTTTTGAAATTGACAACTTCCAAAAATACTCTGTTTTAATTAGGGGGCGGCACGAAAAATAACAGTAGGCGCCTGCAGGCGCTCCCCCGACCACGCAGGCTACAGTAGGTACTTTGCGAACTGGTAGACACTTTTCGAAATGGTACTTTGCGAAATGATATGTACTTTTCAAAATGATACTTCGCGAAATTGCACTTTGCGAAATGATATATGTAGTTTGTAAAATTATACTTTGCGAAATGATACTTTGATACTCCACTATTAGAGCAGATATAAACTGGAACACACACGCAACTAACATACAGAAAGCGAATCTTGGTTCTACTTTGTGCAACGCTTGCTTCAACAAGAATGTTGCGAGACTTCGTGATTGCGGGGTATGTTACATCATGCAATTTGTTATTGCAGTTTATGTCGGAACAAACTACAACCTCGTTCCCAGGGCCTTTTAAAAATTAAGAGGATGGGAAAAGGTCCTGACATCGGCTGGCTACAGCACTAATGACTACTGGGTGTAATAAATTAGCAATTTAATTTAGTGTGCAAAATCATTTGGAGTAATGGCGGTCCCGTGGGAGAAGTTCTTTGTAATGGGCGATCCCATTGTCGGATTTGATTATAGCTGGCACAAAACTATGCATAATACCGCCAGCTTGCGAACACCACCTAAGCCATTCACTATAGGCGAAATATAGTAAGGTTAGATATACTGCCGAAACAGAGAACGTATAGGAGTCTAACGTTTCTCTCTGACGAAGGGTTTTGCTCATCGACGGTATGAATAGCAAATGTCTTTCGCATCTCATTATCGATTTGTTATTGTTATTTTGCTTTGATTGGCTAATTTTTCGCATCTCATCAATTTGTTATTGTTATTTTTATCTGAATGGCTTATTTTTGGTCACATGATTACCTTTCGTATATAAGCTCATTGTTTGTTTACACTCTTTACGTTTCTCTCTGACGAAGGGCCTTCGCTCGAAACGTTAGACTCCTATACGTTCTCTGTTTCGGCAGTATATCTAACCTTACTATATTTCGATTGTTGTTTCAACACTGCCTACGCAGCACGCTACTTTTATTTCACTATTCACTATAGGCACGTTTTCAAAAATGTTATCTTACGATTGCATACACGTTTCTTCTCACTCAGGTAATTGAATCAGAAAGTCCATCTGGGGAGGAACGTTCGGCGAAAGAACTGTGTGCTAATCTGATGAGCTTTGTGACAAACAATACCATTAAAAAAAGGATGGTTTTGGAGAATGGTAACATTGGGCCTAAGGAGAGATATCGAGACAGCAAATCAAAACCCGGGAAACTAGATCATGCAACCGTTGCCGCTTATGAAGTTGGACATTTTCAACCTGAACCTCTCAAACTTACATTTCAGGATAAACGGGATCAACGTCCAGTTGTTCCTGAAATGGAGAAGACGAATTGCATTGAAAAAGAAAGATCGGCCGACTTGATGTCACTGCTTGGATTAATAAAATAATTATATATACAGTATATTAATAAGAGAATATTAACTAAGAACGACGTCTGTACGCGAAAATATTAGGGAGCTTAAGCAAGCTATGGGACGACGACGGCAATTTAGAATTTGGTATCTAGCAGAAACCACGAGAACATTAACGTAGTGTTAAATGCTTAAAGTATGTTTTTTTGACATCCAAAAGCTTTGGTGTTCTAAAAGGATGTTGTCGCATAGTTTAAAGTCAAACTAACAGGTTTTACCGCTTCACGAGTTAACGTCGTCCTGAAAACGTGAAAATGATCTGAATAACGTATGTGAACGGACTTCTGGATTTTGTGGCTTGGATAACCGCTTCATGGTCGTTTGGGTATTGCTGGGTTGCACGTGACGTCATGGCGGCCATGTTGGTTGGTAGGTACAAAGATTAGATGCTATTGTGCCTACCAACCAACCAACATTGTCGCTGTGTCTTTGTCCTCTAAAGGCGGCGTTCAGACTGAGTGCCCAGAGCACGGGCACTAAATGTACTGGTGTTCATATACGTGCCCAAACCCTGGACGCTTTTGGTGCTTCTTGGCGCCAAAATATATTTTGTCGATGTGTTTCCACTGTTTGTTCCTAAATAAGAATGTATGTTGGCTCAGTTTATGTATGTTGTTTTGGTTAAAAGTGCTGGGCACCGTAAAAATCCTGTTCAGATTGGTGCCCGGGCACCGTGCCCGATTTTTCGCTCGGGTAGTGTACGATGTTCAGACTAGTGCCCAAGCACTGGGTACGAGCACTCAGTCTACGCTGCCTAAATCTCAGGGGATTGATTGCAACCCACGAATATGGTCGAACCTTGGTGGCTACGGCCATGCCTGGAAAGGGCCCTCGAAGTAATGAATCCTACGGGGCCCCATATGCCTATATCCCCATATGTCTATATCCCCATATGTCAGCGCCAGGTCCGCGGATACGCATTTTGACGGACCAATCAGAACTCAGCATATTACAAATAAATTAATTAAATATACTAGTATTTAACTTTGCATGTTTAATTATGCATGTTAATTATGTTAAATTAATATATAAATTATGTATAAAATGATTTAAATGATTCTGTATCACTGCATATACATGTACTGTAGATATTGTAAATATGAAGTAAATATATAGCATTTCATGTCTTGGAGTATAGTCAAGTATAATCAAGAGAAAATCTACAAACCCTCCCTTCCCAAGATCCTAGCTGCTAGTACCGAGTTCTCGCCAGGACTAGTCGCCCACCTGTCTTGTATCAGCATATCCTCTCATCTAGAATTCAGGATTATCCTTAATTGTGAAATGGTCTAGAATTCAGGATAATCTTGAATGTTAAAGAAATGAAATCACAACCCCCGATCCCCACCTCTAAAACTAACCACAACCCCCCGGCAAACCTAAATCTAAGCACAACCCCCCCGTTTTCCCTAAACTTAACCCTCCGAGAAGAAAGTCCCATCTCTCAGACCCCGACCACATTCGTTGTCATATTAGAACTGTGAAACATGGCGGGTAATAAAAACCTCGAAGACGTCTTACTTCTGCAACTATATGATGATGACATAGACGAAGAGCTTCTTCTCGCCCGAGCGAAGAAAGTTAAAGCGACCATGCAGATCCCATATTCGGTCTGCATCATCCCATCAAACTGACTTCCGAAATTCGGTCTACTTCGGAAGTGTTGACTACCGAAATCCCATACGCCGGAAGTCGAACTTATAACCTCGATCGCTATAAAGTATAAACAATGCGATGGGGAAAACAGTGGTTGTTCTTCTACCAACCAGGAACTCGGCTGGCCGGGTAACTCACTTTCATATACATAGACCCTCGTATAGTATTAAAAAACTCATTAATAATTCATGAGGAAAACACAAAAGAAATCAATACCGTAGCAGAGGTTGTAAATCGGATACAGAATCGTCCTGATTTACATAAACTTTAGCTTCGATTTTCTCGGCTAAAATAGAGTATATCGCTAAAATAGTTGGTGAACTTGATTACTTAGATGCATTTGTATTTTAAGAAAGATACAGCATTCGCAGCCGAGCTGTATCTGATTTACTACGGCTCGCCTTGTAAATCAGATACAGATCGGCTGCTCATGCTGTATCTATTACATCTCGTATGCCATATATGAATTTATACAATACCCTGGTTGCTATGCGTGTTTTCATTGGTTGTTGCCCATGATCTATTAGAGGACAGACGCATGGTCACGTCAGATCACGTCAGCTGGCTTGCTTTTTTCGTTTTTCATGCCCCAAAATCCGGCAAGAGTTTCGACAAAAACCTTTTAAACTTTTATTGTATAAAACAAATAGATTCCATTTTTTTGTTGTCTGTTCAGTTATAGATGCACAGAAGACGTCACAACGTGGTAAGAACATCAGTGACCCACTCGACTGCGTCTCGTGGGCCACTTTTTTGTTCTTACCACGTTGTGACGTCATCTGTGCATCTATAACTGAACAGACAACGGCAAAATGGAATCTATTTGTTAAATTGACAATATAATTAATATAACGCGCCCAAGGCCATGTTCACACTAATCCGTTTTCAAACGAAAACGGAGACTTTTATATATACGGTTAGGTCTTTCGTCCACACTAATCCGGCGTCTTCGGTGACCAAAAACGGAGCGTTTCGAAAACGCTCTCCAGACTGGAGACATTCGAAGACGCCGTTTTTCTGCACCAGTGTGGACGGCAAAAACGAAGCTTTTGGAAAACGATGATGTCACTATTATGTTATCTTGGTTTCAGTCATCTAGAACTATTCATTCATACCCCTGAAGATCTTTTTAGCGTTTTACTAAATAAACGGTGAAAACGATTCGAAAACGATAGTGTGGACGGAACACTTTTGAATTTTGATATGTTTTCGATACGACGTCTCCTCAAACGGATTAGTGTGGACAATTCTCCCCCTAGGCAAACGTAGATGTTCTTTTAGTAAACCACAGTAAAATAGGAAGAAAACAGTTCTTCACCTTGTTTTATATCTCGGAGAGCCACCAAAACTACTGTCCGAACGACGTTAGTTTCTGAACCGTAAGTTCTAAAACTGTAATTCACATTTGGGATGTATTTCAAGTGTTCAAGAGGAAAACTACTTGGAATGTCCAACTCTTGATAAGCAACGTTTGCAGGGAAGTCTCTTGTTTCATTGTTAACATATTGACCAATTGCTAAGGCGTTGCTTGGACTAGAATCAAGCCATGAAAGATCACATGTTAAATATGAACCCACCTGATCACGTTGTCCACATGACCTAAATTAACATTAAATTAACATAAATAACATTAAATTAATATTAAATTAAGATAAATTAATATTAAATTAAGATAAATTAATATTAAATTAATATAAATTAACATTAAATTAATATAAATTAACATTAAATTACGATAAATTAACATTAAATTACGATAAATTAACATTAAAGTGCTTATAAACCCCAAATATGATATTAATGCATGTGGATTCTATTTAATGTGTATAGTTGAATGCCAAAATATTTTTTGATTTGAACTTTTATTTGTTGTTATATGAGGTTTGTATTTCCAAAATGGTAATGAAGATGACGTCTATGTAGGCATAATTTGCATACGCAGTTTTCCGGTACAACAGAAATATTACCCAATTCACATGTTAATGGCATACTTGAATAGTATATTCGGTACTTTATCATATTTTTTTTTATTAAAATCTTCAAGCGGTTTATCATAAGAAAAGAAAAGAACACACACAAATGCCTACATATAGACGTCATGCTCATTACCATTTTGGAAATACAAACCTCAATATAACAACAAATAAAAGTTCAAATTAAAAAATATTTCGGCATTCAACTATTCACGTTATATAGAATCCATATCAGTAATATCGTATTTGAGTTTATAGACACTTTAAGAGTCAAACTGGAAACACTCTTCTCACATGCGACAAAGGCAAATTTTTCAATCAGATCACTTCTATAAGAGCAGGAATCGAACCTGGCACGTGCGCTAACTACTGTGCCACCAACACCTCGGCCGCGTGAGTTGCGGTTGTAACTATGTAACAAGTACGAACTTTAAAATTTTAATAGTTAAACGCGAAATTACACAATAACAATAGTCTCCCATTCTTTTTTGGTCTGAAGCTAGTGCAGGCGCAAAACGTTTAGCAGCGGTGTTTCCCAACACACAAGGGGGGGGCAGTCATGCTAAATTTCTGCCCAATCATATTTAAAAACTCGGCAAAAATATATAATATAATTACTAGAAGGAATACCTGTATATTAATCTAGATAAACCAGTGTCCTTTCCATCAATCAGCACTCCATCAATACATCTGAAGATAAATGGATTGGCCAGAGATTGAAAAAAGATAGGCTCATACGGTTCATAGACCGTCCCTATTAATGTATCAAATAGATATAAATTACTTTATGGTAACTGCTGCCTATGACTTTTGTACAAAAAATTACCATATTGTAATTTGTTTTAGCTGTTGTAGCACGGTTTGAATACTGAGATTGGTGAGGAGATGTCCTCTGGGTGATGTCTGAATACGTGAGTCTCAAAAGCAAGTTAATAATTCGTGAGCCGAAATCAAAGGAAATTAGTTCCGAGACGGTGGGTTAGATATCGGAGGAAGAAATAACATAAATTAAGGGGGTGATTACGTGATCGATTAATCGCGCTAGCCCGTCTCGATTACATGGCAAGTGGGCTAGCCCGGTTAACTGGGATGAAAATGTCCATGTGATCGTTTCGTCCTGGCAAAGCGGGCTGAAAAACTGTTGAACTCGCTTCGATACGCGTTCGTTTACTTGACTGTTCTATTTCAGTTCCTTTCAGCACTATTTATTCACACATGTGTGAATAAATAGTGCTGAAAGGAACTGAAATAGAACATCAAAACGTTGTTCGTGTGTTTCGTGATGATAGCGAAGACTTAATAAATTAATTAGTCTTTGTGAAGACGCTTTCGTGGGTTAGCTAAGACTATAACAATCTTTTTATTAACGATGGGCTTATACAAAAGACTGCGTCGACATAAATAATATAAACTACTAATTAGTGTAAAACTGAAGTAAAACTAACGTAACTTTGCCCTTATTTACTTGATAATTGCGAATTTCGGTCTGAAATCATCCACGTCAATTCAAAACTCATCCCGGCTTATCGGGCTAGCCCGCTCCATGTAATCGCAATACAGTGGCGTATAGCCAGGGTCTTGGGTTTGGGGGAACGAGAACCTGGATTTCGTAGGGGGGTCTGGGGGGCATGCCGGAAAATTTTGGATTTCTAGGGTCTCGGAAACACTATTTCCTGCATTTTGAGGCAAGTATTTAAGAGTAATCTGAAAGCCATAAATTACATAATTTTGTTGAAATCAAACCAGAACATAGAATGATATACACGTCAGAATATCTTTAGATTTATTTATAAACAAGTCGTAAATGTAAAAACAGGTTGGAGTAATTTTGTATAGACCCTTAGTATTGTAATTTATAGCATATGCATGTCTGCAATATATATAACACATCACTATCTACTCGCTTGGACTTGAAACAACTGTAACCCCCCCCCCCTAAAAGTTTCTCCACGGATTTAAACTTTTCATGAGAACGGTCTTGGAGACCATTGGGGGGGCGACCGGTCCCCCCCCGCCCCCCGTCGCCCCCCCCCCCCCCTTGGCTACGCCACTGTCGCAATAAAAACTCGTCTAGCTCGGTTAACCGGCCCATGTAATCACCCCCTAAGCAAACTTTCACCCGATACTCTCTTAAAATTCTAAAAAAGTACTAATTTGTTTGAGATGCTATATCACTCGGTAGAGGCAGTGTTTCATAGAATACATGCATGTATCCAAACATCTCCAATTTAAAAGTTTCGTTTTGTTTTTCCTGTATACAAGCTGTAGTAAGTACTCAACCAACCCAAAATTCCCTATAACACGCGATTAGATCAAAATGTCACATGGAGAAATGGTGGACATAAAGAGACGGAGCTAAACCCCACATAAAGCCTGGTTTCCATATAGCCGTAAGAGTCGGCGGCATGGCTGCGGCAAGGGGCAAGGGTCAGCTTTTTATTGCTGGCTAATTCAACACTGTCTATGATTGGACCATCGCCCCTTACCGCAGCCATGCCGCCGGCTCTTACAGCTATATGGAAACCAGGCTTAAACTAGTAACCTATGTCGCGAGGTCGTCACAGTTCCGCGGTTCAGAAGAAAAGAGAACAACTAATTAATGCAATGTTGGATGAAATCTTCATTCGATGATCAGAAAATACTGAAACTTTGAGACTGAAAACCACAACAACGACGAATAAATGCAGAAGATGATAAATACGATGCAAAAGAGAGTTCCTTATACTAGTCGAATCAGATTGATAAGAGTATGAAGGTGGTTCATGTACACTTATATTTTGACAAATTCCAGGGCAAAGTTACTCATATTTAGACTCCGCCGTATCAACCTCTGTTGGGTTTTAGGTCGAGATTTTATATAAAATACCGCAATGACGTTAACATCTATGAGATATTGTTTAAACACGGAGCGACTGCATAAGTACCGGCTGAAGTAACTCAGCCACCTGCCGATCATGCGGGCTAATCAGCCTCTTAGATCTCGTTCCGTGTTTAAGATATTTCAATGTCAGATGTATTGCACAACCTGAATCAGATTGAAACGATTAGGTTACTTTAAAACCGAAAGTGTTATATATATATATACGTAGCGATTTCTTGATTTTCTTCATATTCCCGATGTAAACCTTGAATGAATCTCACGGAGTAAATCTGGTTAAAAAATTTCTAAGTCCGGTACGCGTTAGGCGCGTGCGTCTCCATTGTTTCTTGCCATAATATTGCCATATAAATAGTATTTAATACATACTGTATATTACCCAATTCGTCAACACGTAGCATTGCCATAATATACAGAACTCGGTAGCTACTCATTGGCAGATCAGAACTGCACCAAATGGAAACCAGGCTTGCAAGCGGTGTTACACGATGCAATTTTTCATACAACTTGGCTCTCACAATTTTGTTGCGGCCAAAGTTGGACATGGTGTAACACACTGTATGTAACCCCTCAATCTCCAAGTCTTCTATTCTTCTTACATTTTTGCTGCATGCAAGAAGTAGAATCAAGTTCAGAAGTTCTACTTTTCGAAAACGATTGCGGCGATGCTGCAACGAATCATTGGAGCATTGCACATGTAGTGTAACACCCCTAGATTTGCAACTTGTCTCGCAACAATTTGTGCGATCGGCCAGAACATACATACGCCTTGTAAACCATTGCAATCCTCCTCTTCGGTCACCTTTTTGAGACAACGTGCAAAAAACATTGCATACTGTAACTAACACCACCTTAAAGTTAAACATACCAGGATATAATGCAACTAAGCTTCCTTTCCTTATAAATCCACTTGAAACAAGTACACCAGTTCCTGAAACTCTGCTCGTTGCTCGACAAATTGAAAACCCCAGGATCTGTTGCATAATTTCCTCACATGATGGTTTTGTCTCTCTGGCAGTAACATTATTTTTGTGAAGTTCATTAAAGTATCTCTCAAGCGTGTCTAAAGCTGTTGTGTCTTGGCTGATTTCAGTATTTGGTGCAGGTCCAAACACTTTTCTAACTCTTCTGTTGAAGCAAATAAGAGCTGAAGTTAGAATAAAGATAACAGAGATCACTATACATTCAAACTTCATTCTCGTTTCTTATTGATCAACATACTCTATAGTTAGTTTTCAATGTCCGCGGCAGCTGTGACGTTATTTCGGCCAAATATTGTAAATTATTGGACGGCTGTGACGTTATTTCCGTCGAATACTGTAAAATATTTCACGCTGATGACGTCACTACCTCAAAGCGCGCGAAAATTACAAAATAGCAAAATGGCTGTAGTTGTATTTGATCTCTCCTGTTCTTCGAGGATTTTTCGCCGGGTTCTCCAGTTTTCCTTCCTCCGTAAAATGAACACCTACATCTTAGCTGTGATCCGTGGTCTGAACAGTGTTGTATGGCAGCTGCCTGGAGCACCTTTGATATGCCTCGACACGGCCACGTTGATCTGCGTCCTTCGTAATCCAGCCGCTCGCTGCGAGTAAGGATGATTAGCCCTCAGTCCTTTATCCTTTTAAAAATTTTATTCATGTCCTCACTGAAGATCTTTATTAGCCTCCTCCGCAGGCAAGTCTGTGGCTTCCTAAAACGGGTTCCCTGTGGAGTGTACGGGTGGGGCGGGTTTTGCGCGGGTTTAAGGTTTGCAGGGTCATTTCGGTACAGCACTCTCAATTCGTCAGAATTTATGCCGCAAAAATATAATAGATATCGTTCGAAGGCTATTAATTTGTAGAATACAATGTTCTCTTTGATTTTGCGATACACATGAACATACCAAAAATAGGTCCCGTTGGTGGCAGTAAACATATGGGTCCCATACCTGAAGCGAGGAAACCCTACTGCTCCTCTATAAAGTGCTTGTATATGAATGCAAGAAGTTTAGTCAAGAAAACCGCCGAGTTTCTTGCCAACTTTTACTTTATAACTTTTTAAGTTTATTTAAGTGTCGATGTATTTAGCTCTATTACAGCTAATTGGTTTGTTTGTCCGCATTTTGTGCTATAAGTAGCAGCTCGACGGTACGCTATTGCGAACTTTTGCCTGGCCCTAACTTTACCATCCACAGATGAGATAGCCTGCGTGCAGACGCTTGTATTTCCGGTGATTAATACGTATAAGCTTATACGTATTAATCACCGGAAATACAAGCGTCTGCACGCAGGCTACAGATGAGACAGAACGGACAGAACCGGTGGAGGTGTATTACTTGCCCTAAGGAACACATTACAAAGCTATCGTCGTATAAAGAGCCCCGAAAAATCCTACTGCATGCGTTCTTTTTACATCCGTTTATTTCATTTTCAGAAATACCAACATACTAGACCTGATTCTAACAAACATTCCCACACACAAGTTTTGCCCATGCACCTACTGTATGCAAGTTCTTAGAAGTTGAAAGAAAAGTTGTTAAAAAATGCTTTTTATAATGTCTTTATAGAATTCCATAAAATGCTCTGTCATGTGACAGTGGTCCAATTGAAATTTTATTATTTTGCCTTATATATTAAATCAACAATTTTGCAAGGGTTGAGAGGGTTCAGTATCCTCTTTAAAATATTTTGAAAAATATTAAAATTGTATTTTGTTCCACATGGTCCCCAACCAGGGTGAGTTCCTTTCACCCTTATAAATCAGCCATATTGACTCCCTATTAGCCATTTCAGAATTGCGCTAGAGACCTGGGGATAGTGAGGTTGACAATGCATCATGGGGCTGTTTTGGGGGATGTGAACAAAGAGGAAGACGTTAGATGGGACTGGGACCTTTTTCAAAGATGTAGCCTTGTGAAGTATGAAATTTAATAAAAACCTATCCCCCACCCCCCTAAAGGAACCCCTAACCCTAACCTCAAAAGTGTCTGGCTTTGCCCCACTTCCCCTCAAACCACCCTTAATATTGTTCCCAATTTATGGTCCACAGTCGTTTCCAAAGCTTGTGGGAATAGTAAAGTTCAGTACGTCACTTGGCACAATCTAACTTCTACCAAACAAAGAACCCATCCCCCAAAACAGTTCCATGATGCATTGTAAACGTTGCTATCCCCAGGTCTCTAGTGCAATTCCAAAATGGCTAATGGTAGGGTCACTTTTTTTAGTGACAAGAGATTGCAAGAGATAGCCAGATGGGAGCCCGCATTCTACGACTATATTTTTAAAATATTCCTATGCTCTAGTGGTGCATATGCAGTACTGCTAAGGGACCTGTCATAAAGTACAGGAGGGGGTGGGCTGGAGAAATAAAAAAGATTAAAACACCAATTTAATTGACTCACCCCTTGTTTCACGCACGATTAAACATGGCCCACCCTTGAATACTTGCGCAAAAATTAATGACCCCCTCAATTATTAAATGTATTACAATAATATACCGTACTACTGTGGAATCCACAATCCCAAAAGTAGCAGCCCCGTTTACTTTCAGATCTATTCGCCATTGGGGGACTGCTTCTTTCAGATCTTTCAAGAGATCATTAATATTTAATAATGCTCATTTATAATTTATAATTCATCAGGCCTGCAAATAATTTTTTGACATGGTCGGACATGTAGAAATTCTGGACGGACAGACTAAGGTTTTCCCTACTTTTTATAAATGCATCTGTTTATCATGATGGGATGAACGAGGAATCAGAATAGATTTTTATCTCGAAAATTAACAGTAAACTAGTACTACGTAATGCATGATCCATTTTAAAAACTATCTATACAGTAACATATACAGGAATAAGGATTGATACAAAAATGATACAAAAATCTCTTCTCATTGTTGATCAGCTGAAAGAGACACTGACACTGATGTTTACAATTACAACATGCTAAAATGCATGGTATATATTAATATAGCCAATATATCAAAACTCTGTCTGAGAATTCGTTTACTTATTTGTTGATCTTCGTAGGAGAAAACTACACCATACACTGATCAAGCTATTGAATCTCTATAACTTCAGGGAAATACGCTAGACTATAGGGGCCTAATTTTGGGCCGAATTGAAAACCACCATGAAAAATGTTTCCTTAATTCCTTTCTGTATACTTTTACTAACGTATTATAATTATTATTTAATTGGTATTAAATATGGACAAAACATCTTAAAGACTAACTATTAACTATGTAAGTTTGAACTGACTGGTCATAATGACCGGCCATAATGAAGTTTGGGCGGAAAATAACATACAATCATGCCGGACAATGTCCGATGACCGGCTGTTATTTGCAGCCCTGATTCATGAAGAAAACACAACAAAGGACATCAGTAGCATGTCGGTGAATATATGTGATAAAGATCACAATTTCTCCCTTTGTACAGCATAATAAACACATTAATTTTTAAGATAACTATGTGACAAACTAATGAAACAGTTCGTTTTTAAAGCCATTCAAAAATACTCAGCTGTGTTCAATCAAGTCTAAAACACTGCTGCCCGTGTTTTTAACATTACATATGAAACAACCCATAGTATTCTGTTAAATATATATAATATGAATTTGGAGTAAAGTTTTTAGTTTTGATTTTTCTTTCATATTTAGCCATTTTTAATATCCATTTTATATTTGTATATGTACAGTATATTTAACAGTTATACCATGAGCTCGAGTCGTATATGAGCTCATAGCCAACGAGGCGCTTCGCCGAGTTGGCTATTAGTTCGTATACGATGAGAGCGAATGGTATAACTGTTTTATTATATAGCCAAGCACTGTACAAGAGACCAAAATTACAGCGAAATGTTTGAAACAACAAACTTCCGGCACAGGCAACTAATACTTCCGCCATGCGTAATGATGCATTGATTGCATTCACACAGACTTTCTCACGCTGAGCTGTTCGGTAAACAGCTTCGAAATGTTGTATAAATGTTACTCGAGAGGCAAAAAATGTGTTAAGCAGATCAACAAAAAAGATCAAAAGGTACCTTTATGAAGTCAAAAGGTGGGTCAGTTGTTTATATTATCGTTGCTGTCGTGAAAAAAGTTTTGATTTCATACAAAAATGAAACTGAAACACCTTCGGCAGTGAAACTAAATTACTTAGTTGGTTGTTTTTGAAAAAGAACATGCTTTTTACTACTCCAAATGCTTATCTAAAAAAAAAAAGTCTCTTTACTGGTGATCTCCTACGAAATGTGTGTTATAAGCTTGATTTTAACCGTGACTTTCTTTGTTTGGCAACAAATTAATATCAACCCGCTAATTCAAGTTGTGTTTTTGAAGTAAAAAGATGTCATTTTTAGGTGAATTTTACCATTTGACATGCTAAATTGTGTATTTGTTAATGTATTTTTACACAATGTTGTTTTTTTACACATTTGTTTGAGGGTGTTGATGTTCTTCTGTATAAAATTCCGTCAATTTCAACTCTTTTCGGCAGTTTAAAAAAAAAAGCCGCCATCTTGTTTTTCCTCTACTAGTAGGATATGAGCTGATAGCCTGGTAGTAGGGAACCAATCAGATTACGCAAAAGCTCATATCCGATAGCATGCTATATAATAATGACTAATACTACGTGGATGAGCACTATTTTATTTTCGAAGTTACTTCCGGGCTGAGACACTACATTTGGAAATTTTCAGACATATGTCAAAAATGTACATCATCTTTTTAACTTTCTTTTATGTATATAAAGCAAGTTGACAACAAGTCAGAATCACATAACTGAAACTGTTACTGAAAAGTGAGATGAAATAAGATTGTGTAATAATTCAAGCATATTTAGAATTGACCCCCCCCCCCCTCCCCCCCCCCCAAAGTAGTGCACATCTTTTTTTGGCCCACCCCTTTTTTCAAGCATGAAAATGATGGCCCACCCCCCTTTTTTCTTTGGCCCACCCCCATCTATACTTTATGACAGGTCCCTAAATATAAAATATTCCCAGTCTATAAATATAGTCTATCCAAAAAAGTCACCTGTTCTTTAAGTTAAACACAATCCAAGGCACAAAACGATAACGGTACGCAGCCCAACGTTCCCCAAACTTTTTTAACCATCCTGTCATTGCATTTCTGTGGCATTTGTTTGTGCTCTATGTGCTCCGTGACCCGTGTTTGTGTTTTGATTTCTGAGCCCGCTAGTGGGCAGTGGTATGCTAGTTTATCATGTGTGACACCACATGCAATATACGCAATAATCTGATTTGTGATGAATTTCAATTTTCATCTTCACAATGCCAAAGGAAAGAGTTCAGAAAAAGTCAAGACAGCATGGTCAGATTACGAGTCAAGGTTTGTAAGCAACGTTTCTGTGTGACTCGCTACAAATTATTTTATATGGCGAGAGATCAGTCGATCAGAGATGGGCTACAACTACAAGCCTACAAAGTAACAAGAGTATGAAGTCACGACTCACGACTTCACCTCGAGGACTAGCCACAGTATGACAAAAAAAATAAAAGTGCATGGTATTTTATATAGAGACACTTTGACGTGATTTAAGTCCGAAAGAAGTGCTTTCCGTAGTCAATATATTTCCCTATTAGCAGCAGCCATACTGTATACATGTATTAAATCTTGCCATAGGAAATCCACAGGCAACCAGGCACACAGTATGGTGGTGGCAAATTATGCATATGATGTATATATATATATATATATATATATATATAAACCTCTGGTGATAAGCCAATGAAGAGCCTTCTTTTATCGAAATTGACCAATCACAAAATGCATATTATGTCAGGAGCAATGATCATTAGAGCCAGTGGTGGTTCTGTTAAGCAACAATGGCACAAAATTATGAGTGAGTCCAGTACCATGCATGTAAACGTAGCCTAATAGACTTTCACTTAGCATTTCATTTTAATATGGTTTGAGAAAACTTTTGATAGTTTGTAAGTGTAAATTAGCCAAAATAATGTATTGATTGTGGGCACAGTTTTCTTTCAGGTTTCAATTATGCTCATGTTGGAGTGAGCTCAAAGGCAGCCAAAGGAGTAGAAAATAAGACTGAATTAAATAACTTTTGACCTCCAACTTTTCCCTTGCACCCCCAATCTCTTTCCCAGAGCCCACGTTCCCCACCCGGGAAATGAGAGACTCTGGGATAATCATTTCGAATCACAGGATTCTTGTTATTCCGGTTGAGGTACGCATGCGTAAATATCCGAGCGGAATCTGGATAGTATGTTCTCCTTGTTTGACTTTTCCTCAAACAAGGCAATGGGGTTGCTGGTGAAGCTCGAATTACAGCATCTACACACATGGGCGAAGATATCGATCGCGGCAACGTCTTCACTGGAGTCTTGTCGTCCGACATCTTTGTTATTTTGGTTTTATTAATTCTACTTCCAGTCACTTCAGACCAACTCATGCTCACTATTCAGCCAATAACGTAACGATTTGAAACGGATTATCCCAGAGTCTCTCGTTTCCCGGGTGGGGAACGTGGGCTATGGGAACGAGATTGTTGCACCCCCAAAAGCACCACCCTGGTGGACCCTCGGCTCCCTTTCCTGGGGGGTGTTTACATGAGGCCAGCCCAAACTCACGCTGGACTGATTTTGGGTTGGTTGTAGTGTTTTTACTATAGATGGTTTTCATGATTCCAGCCTGAGATTCAGTTCACGCCGGCCTAATCTCAGGTCACCCGAAGCAATTTCACCTCTCAAACTCAATACATTGTTTTAACACTTTGAAGCCTGACGACGAGTCTTTACAGTTTATTCTGGCTAACGCCAGATGATTTTATTCAGTACAGGGAGAGGTCCAGGCATCAAAGTGTTAAGTGAGATTGGTGTCAAATCCACATAAAATAATGATTCTCCAGCAGTTACGAGCTGTAAGGCAACTGACATAAATCTTGAAGTAACAGTGAAACCGAGCCCATATAGTTTTCAATTATAGGGCGCTGCCTCTCACCAATAGTTAAGCCTGGTTAGATGGGGTTAGTACTTGGATGGGTGACCATCTGGGAATAGCCCTGTTCTCTGGGTGGGGACTCATGTGAGTAGAGTTTAGTTGGTCTCTCCTGTGCTTCAAAGGTTTTTCACCGGGTTCTCCGGTTTTCCTCCCTCCGTAAAATCAACACCTATGGGTCTTAGCTGTAGATGGAGGACCCCACCAGCTCTGCTGAAAAACTTATCTCCTTAAATAAAGAATAATAATAAGGCCGGCCTCATGTAAACAAAAACCGACATGAAAAATTCAGGCCAGTCTGAGTTCAGGCCGGCCTCGTGTAAACACCCCCTACTGTAGTTGCGTGCTTGCAGAAACCAAAATTTGGAGTTAAAGGAAATTTTAATGAAGTACGGTATTCATGAGTAAGTATCTTTCCTCTGCAGAGGTTAACCATTAGCAGTTCATCATGGAAACCTGCAGAGGAGAGAGGGTCAAATGGTACAGGTATACCTGTAACCAGAGACCTGTAACTAAGTAAAAATGAAGGAAGCAAAATTTGTTGTTGCACCTTAAAAGCTTTCTAATGTGTTGCATCTAAATTCAAAATATAATACTGTTTTCCTACAACTGTTTTTGCAGGAATTCAGTTCAAGACTGATCTTGGGCAACATATTTTGAAAAATCCTTTGGTGGTGAATGGTTTGATTGAGAAGGTAAGCAACCAACCAATCAAGAGAGAGTTGTGGTATGGTTAAAATTAAATAACTGTTGGTACTGTCACTTAAAGTGTTGATGTTAGGTTTATTGCTCCTCTTCGATTAGGCTTTTCCATTTCTTTAATTGTAAAGACAAAATTCCCCTTCGTCTAAGATCACATGTAGTTTATAGTTTTACGTGTCGAAGCTGCGGAGCTTCATATGTTGGAGAAACATGCCGACACTTGCACACACGTGCATGTCTCGGACCACATGGGAATTTCACCTCTTGCTGGTAAGGAGTGCACTAACCCCCCTTCCACTAGCATTCTATCCGGATTTCGATAGCTAGCTAGTCCACCAGTGTGAACGCATACAAGCACATTCACAGGGAGCCCACTCACTAACTTTGGGGGCGTGAAATCACATCAAGGACTGGGGCGAGTAAGTCATGCCAGGGGGAGAGAAGACAAACACCGCTGCCACGCGTTTGCGCATGCGTGAATTTGCTGTAGTAAACATTGCAAGAGAAGTGGGAACCATGCAAAGCATGGGAAGCGAACCATGGTATCTACATAAGCCCAAGATCACTGTAAAATCAAGAGACTTGTGGCCTTCTAAGCGCTTTGCGATGCGCTCATACCTAGAAGCTGTGGCAACAACCAGATAGTAAAGACTAAGCAATTTGTGTTTTAAAAAAGGGTCATGAAAATTACGAAGGGTTCATTTTAGAATATGTTACAATATTGACAAAGAAGCCATGCACAAAACGTTTGACGCCCCAGTCCTTGACGTGATTTCACGTGCCCCAAAGTTAGTGGGCCCCCTGTGGCGCACTGGATTTGAACTGAACTTGCAGAGAAAGGACTCAAATTGGACTCGAATGTGAAGTCAACCTATTTGGACTGAAAATGGGCTGGTTTCTACGTGAGATACCTGTAGGTGTTCGGTTGTTTGCTGTAGGTTTTGTCCAAAAATGCTGAACGCTTATACGTCGTATTTTATTGAATGTTTATAGCCGGACCAGTCTAGTGTGAACGCAAATCAAAATATAGTAAGGTTGGAACATGGAACGCTCGAAACCGGTTAGACTCCTACGTTCTCTGTTTGAGCAGTATAACCAACCTTACTATATTTCAATTTGTGTTTCAACACTGCCTATGCAGCACACTATACTTCGATTCTAGTGTGAACACAATTGCGGGTAAGTCCTATACCAGTCCAAGTCTGCTAGTGTGAACACACCTTACAGTCATTTGCAACTCACTTTTCAGTTTTCACCCAAATCTTCGGAAGTTCGTTCCGAAGTTCGTTCCGAAGTTCGTTGGGAAGTTCGTAGTTCGTTTTGAACTACGCAGTTGGATTGGTTGCTTGGATCCTGGCAGCCAATCAAATGCGTAATTCAAAACGAACTTTGAACTTCCCAACGAACTTGCAAACTTCGGAGCGAACTTCCGAAGATTTGGGTGAAAAGTGAGTTGCAAATGACTGTAAGAGACAGAGTCGCAATTTTCTTATCTGATATTTAATTTAGGCAGGCCTAAGATCAACAGACACTCTACTTGAGATTGGTCCAGGTACTGGAAACATGACTGTTAAACTTTTGGAAAAAGTGAAGAAGGTACTGCACAGTGTGGTTACTAGATATGTCCGGTATATGCTACATATAGAATGAATGTATATTGCACCAGAGGTATATATAGAGCGCCTGGCAGAAAATGACACAAAAAGTGGCAAATATGAACAAAAAGTGGACTTTCGTCACTTTTTGTTAGGCTCGATTTCCAGCCGTATCTTGGGCCCCGGTACTTACCTCCCCCGAGGTAAGAGACAGCTGGACGCGTGAGCCACAGAACGTGTATGTGACGTTTTACATGAATTAATTTCATGATATCAAAAATCATAGAAGCTGACTGAAATATAAGTGACTTCCCTGATATCCTGTAGGCTGAATGACGAAAATATATTGGCCATTAAGTAGTTTCTCTGGAGCTTGCTGTTGTAAATCTTTTAGACAATGAATCAATCGTAAACGATTCTAAAATGTGATTCACTCATCAAGACTCTATTGATCGCCATTTGAACTGACGGGGTAATTTATGCAATAATCCTAATCATCCCAATAATATACAGGCCTATATTGGCCTGCATGCTGAAATGTGATTGGTGCAAACCGACAATGGACAAGCAAGTACCGGGGCCCGAGGTACGGCTGGAAATCGAGCCTGCACTTTTGTATACTCACTATTTTTTGCAAGTAAAATTTATGTTTTGGCAAGTTGATTTTTTACGTACTGTACGTGCTAAATCCATAGTTTCGACTTCTTATCAGTCGTACGGTTGTGGGTTCAATTCCTGCCGGAAGGCCTGTGTAGTTGCATTTTTCGCTACTGGTCCCAGTTTTAAAATGTATATATTCTAAGAACATGCTATGTAATCGAGTGAAATGCCCAATATTACTTCTAATAAACCCAATTCTCTCCTGGCATTACCACCTCAATGTATACAGAATCGCGATCAAGCTCCCAGCAACGGCCTCCGTGGTCAGAGCATTGCAATAGAATCGCAAGGTCGTGTGTTCAATTCGTGCCGGAAGGCCTGTGTAGTTACATTTTTCGCAACTGGTCCCGGTTTTAAAATGTATATATTCTACACTCGAATTTTCCTTCACCAAAAATCCCTCAATATTACTTCTAATAAACCCAATTCTCTCCTGGCATTACCACCTCAATGTATACAGAACTCGCGATCAAGCTCTCGGCAACGGCCTCCGTGTCTCAGTGGTCAGAGCATTGCACTAGAATCGCAAGGTCGTGGGTTCAATTCCTGCCGGAAGGCCTGTGTAGTTGCTTTTTTCGCAACTGGTCCCGGTTTGGTCTTAAAATGTATATATTCTACACGAATTTTCCTTCACCAAAAATCCCTAGAACATGTTATGTAATCGAGTGAAATGCCCAATATTACTTATAATAGTAAGACATACATGTAGTTGACATTGTTATCTACTGTATAGGTAATTGCATGTGAGGTTGATCCCAGACTAGTAGCAGAACTGAGGAAACGGGTCCAAGGAATGTAAGTGCACTATCTTCTTTCACTGTCTTTGCAGGGCTGCATTATTAACCAATGGGCACACTGGGCCAGGGCCCGCAATTTCCATGGGCCCGAAAAAATAACAGTCATTCGGTAAATCCAGACAGATATTTACCTTAATGTTTACGATATTGTACAATCCCTAAGCCGCTGACCAACTTGATTAAAGGTGGATTCTTAGAAGCAATACAATCTTATCAACATACGATTTATATTTGATTAATTGATGTCAACTTGTTTATGAAATTCTAACCGTTTTGTTGAATAATTAGAGGAACTTGGCTTGAAAGCCTAAAGAAAAGTTTTGATTTAGGTAAAATTTGTATAAAGATTTGGGTGAGATTCGTGCAAAACTTGTACAAAACGATCCTGCAATATGACACGAAATTACTCTAAAAATGCAGAAAATGCGTTTTCAGAGACTCTATTTTTCAAAATTTTCCGGGCAGCAGCTAGCATGCCCACAGACCCCCCTAGATATTGGACGTCCCGTTTGAGCCACAGAAAGATTTATACACCATAACTTATTGCGGTCCTGTGTCTTTGTCTAAACTGTACAGCAAAAATATTACGTTATAATAGCGCCAGTCTGGAATGAAAAGGATTGCTTACAGGACCTTGTCTCTCAGTTTATGGACTGGTCAGATTCAAATTCGATGTCCTTTAGGCGCGCAACTAGGGGGGGGGGGGATTGGGGGGGTTGCAACCCCTGCCCTTTTTAACCCCTGCCCTTTTTGTGAGACCTCTAATACTAGGTTAGACATTAGATAAACAAATAATTAATCGTCTGTTGTAGTACGCAATACAATTCTCCGCAAATCTGAGGCTGCCTTATAATTATGATAAATTTTAAATAATGCGAGACCAAAATAAAAATTTCCGCAACCGAAAATATGAGAAAAGCGTCCTCAAAATGCAGGAAATGCCGTTTCAGAGACCCAAAATTCAAAAATTTTCCGGGGGTGCATGCCCCCGGACCCCCCTAGAATCTCTGCTTCCCACGCCACTTGCTCCAAATTGTTTAGATACTGAACGACTTTGCCCTTTTTTGGCGTTCAACCCCTGCCCTCGAAATTTTCTAGTTGCGCCCCTGGTCATGTAATCCTAGTAAATGTAAAGAACTAACATTTTGTAAGAAAGGAAAAAAAGGAAACTTATCCTAATATCTCGAACATTCCACAATGCGAAGCTCTTCCTATACTAGGTGTTACCTTTCAGTGATGATTGTAGGTTTACCTCTCATGTAAAAAATAAGTTAGTTAAACGGTATTGGCAATAAAAATTAAGTTGATCGCATTTGAAAGAACTCGTCAAATGGTATAAGAAGACCTTTTACAATTTTCCCGTATCTGTTTTGGTTTTGGAAATATTTCGACCAAACTCAGCGTGCTGTCCGCCATCTTGGAATTATTTTCCATATGCAAAATTATGCATGTGACGACATAAGCAGGGTAAAGTGAAATTTTTATCTTGCCAACCTTATGACATTATGAGCTAGAAACTCGATTTTTTGTTGCGCTATTTCCATTTTAAATTGACCCACAACATTTAAAAAGCCTTCCGTGGAAATTTGGGCACCCACGGAGTAGTTTCATCAGGTTTACCCTGCTTGTGACGTCACCAATTTCCTAGTTAATTAGACCTAGTATTACAACAAGATGGCGGACAGCACGCTGTCTTTGGTCGAAATATTTCAAAACACAAGAAAGATACAGGAAAATTACAAAAAGTCTTCTTATACCATTTGGCGAGTTCTTTCAAATGAGACAAACTTAATTTTTATTGCCAATACCCTTTAAGACAAACAGAGGTCTTTATATTCTAAGATTATTGCGTAAGGAAGGTTGTAGCCAAACAGAAATTGACCATCTTTTCAACAGCATTGTGTTACCTAACTTAACATCACAAGTGCTTCTTAGATCGTTGCCATAAACGCAGATATACTTCTAAACGTGTGATGGTACGCAACCTTATGGAAAACCAAGATAAAAAAGATTATCAAGAAAGTATCCAGGCTGAGTAATCATGCACTTTATCGGCTAATGCCACAAGTTAAACTAACGAAATACAAGTTAAGAAACAAGTCAAGTCAACGCCCAAAGATAAACACTAGCCGTTTTATGAACACTTTTATCAACCGAGTACATTTTAAATATAATATAATGCTTTAAAATGTTCTTTTGCCCTATGACTTTATTAATAAAGGCCTTAATTGAATTGAGTTATTTACTGTATTTGCATTGTGTACAAACATAGGCGTAGGAACCGGGAGGCAGAGGGGCATTTGCCCCCCCCCCCCCCCAACTTTGTCATAAAGTCTCCTTTTTGCAACAGAAAAGTGCCCTTTTTATAATAAAACATGTGCTTCAAGTGCCCTTTTGAAGCTGTGCCCCTCTGACTGTTTTTATCATAGGCCATATGCATCAAAACTTCAAGTGATTGTTGGAGATGTACTGAAGACAGACTTGCCATACTTTGATGTCTGCGTTGCTAATCTCCCATATCAAGTAAGTTTAGGATACAGTGTGTTAATACATACAGGGCTCCACTTCGCAACCATTTTGGTCACAAATTTGACTACCCCAATTACAGGTATGTGTTTACTAACGGTAGAAAAATCTATGCGAGTGTCGTCAGGGCTGAAAACTTTATCCTGGCAATAACTTGTTTACTAGTCATTGTCAATGCAATGGCATTGTAAATTGTGGAGGGCAAGTTTTTACAAGTTAGGATATTTTTTAACAGTACGGTGTTATTGCATGATGTTGATCTGTTTATTATTAAATTGTACCGGAAAACTCGAACGGAATGTTCTGTCTGTCTGTCTGTCTGTCTGTCTGTCTGTCTGTCTGTTTGTTTGTTTGTTTGTTTGTTTGTTTGTCTGTCTGTTTGTTTGTTTGTTTGTTTGTTTGTCTGTTTGTCTGTCGGTCCGTCAGTCGGTCGGATATTTTTTAACAGTATATGATGTTATTACATGATGTTGACTTGTTTATTAAATTGTACCGGAAAACCTGAACGGAATGTTATGTATGTTTGTTTGTCTGTCTGTCTGTCTGTCTGTCTGTCTGTCTGTCTGTCTGTCTGTCTGTCTGTCTGTCCGTCCGTTGGTCTATCTATCTGTCTGTCTGTCTGTCTGTCTGTCTGTCTGTCTGTCTGTCTGTCTGTCTGTCTGTCTGTCTGTCTGTCTGTCTGTCTGTCTGTTTATATATTTTTATTATTTTCTTGGTTGGGGGCTACGAACCAGTGTTCATTTAGGACTAATTATTTTTTTTACATTGTTTACAGATTTCATCTCCTTTTGTATTTAAGCTGCTTCTTCACCGACCATTTTTCAGGTACATGTATACCTAAATGATTTTAGCTCTTTCGCTTTTCCTATATGAATTATTAATTTTAAAACTTATTTAAGGCACCACTAGTCTTTGCAGAATGCTTTTTTATACACTTTAATGTCTTACATGTGTTATTGCTTTTTGTGCAACAGATGCGCTGTACTGATGTTTCAGAGGGAATTCGCTCAAAGACTAATAGCAAAGCCTGGAGATAAACTTTACTGCAGATTGTCAATAAATACGCAATTGTTAGCTAGAGTGGACCATTTAATGAAGGTACAGTAATTAAAGAAATTGTGTATGATAGGGATGTGCCGGATACGGGATACCGGATGGTACCGGATAGTAGCCTACCGGATACCGGTCAGGGATTCAAAGAAACCGGATACCGGATAATAACCGGATACCGGATATTGGGCAGGGAATGGATGCGCTAGAGGGTAATAATGAGGAATACGGAAAACCGCTGAAAATTCACTCTGAATTTTCAGCGGTTTTCCGTGTGTATATTTACCTCCAAGCAAGCCGTAATAGATTCCTGTCTGAAGTTGCGTAAGCGCCGCATACATGGCAGCAGTAACATCACGAAAACCTTTTACTTCCAGCAATTGTTTTTTACAATTGTACTGTGTTTCACAATTTCTTATCGCACAAAAAAAGACAAGGGCAACGTGTTTTCGGGTTCATATTTATACTAGAAGTCTCGGCACTATCTGGTAAATATCTAGCATATTTTACCGGATACCGGATAGTGCCGGATGTTCGTATTTTGCCGGATACCGGTATCCGGATCCGGCACATCCCTAGTGTGTGACTGGGTTTATTATATTTACACCTCTATATATACTGGATAACGCATTCCTATATGTCCAGCAGTCAAAATTTTGAAACCAGACCCGCCATCTTACTACTCCCTGACCCTGTCCAGTACTCTTTGCGGGCTTAAGAGTAGTGAGAGTTAACCGGGGGACCGGGGAGTCGGAAAAGCCGTAAAACAATACCACTGGAAACAGGAAAAAAATGCAAGCAAATACAGTTCGAAATCGTCAACTAACATACTTCAAGGCTTGGTAAAGATATATTTTACTATCAAAGGTACATAAAGTGTTTGATAATGAAGTTATTGACTGTTTTTTGTTGTATTTTTACGAGTTTTGTGATGTAGGCAAGTTTATCGATTACCGGACAGAGTAAAAAAACTACGAAATAACACGTTTTACTGCTTAATAATGCCAACAAATGCAAAAACTAAGCTTCTAAACCTTGTACAGTGTTCTTTGTTTGGTACCAATGGCAGAAATATTTTTAATGTGGATCTTTTCGTCTCTTTTCGTGCTACGAAAACGTACAAAGTATCAGTGGCGGCCTGCGAGCAGAGCCTTCTTTTCCTTATTTCTTCGCTGAGAGAGAGGAAGAAAAGTAGGCTGCTGTATTCGTGTTCGGCTTCGTCCAACATTTAGGACGAAGTAACCCGTTTAAGACCCGTTTAACCGGTTCTCGTTTTGTTTTCTGCTCTGATTGGGACTGGGTTCGAGATTGTAACCAAGCAACTGACATGCATGCGCAATGGAAACCAGTCACGAATACAGCAGAGCCTACTTTTCTTCCTCTCTCTCAGCGAAGAAATAAGGAAAAGAAGGCTCTGCTCGCAGGGTATCTTGTTACTCCCAATTCGTCATCTCCGCTGGCTTCATTTTTGGAGCCAGATGAGCAATCCAGATTATATAGAGATCAGTGCATGGTACACTTGATTCAAGGAGGTAACTTTTACGGTTATTCTATTTTTCTATACAGTATAGTTACGTTTCTCCTATATAATGCTATTAAATTATAATTGAAATAATTATATATGGTTTTGAACACATATTTGCGATTTTAATTTTTAGGTCGGCAAAAACAATTTCAGGCCTCCTCCCAAAGTGGAGTCCAGTGTTGTGAGAATTGAACCAAGAAATCCTCCGCCACCAATTAATTTCCAGGTTATATATATATATTTGTTGTTTTTTCCGGGGGGGGGGTTTCTGACGGTTTTCGTATGCAAATAGCGATGCCATCTTTAATTCACACTGTGGTCTATTCAGGGTAACAAGCTCAATTAACGAGTCTATGAAGTGAAAACTGGGAATGCACATGGCGTAATAATGTTCCGAAATCTATTGAACTGCTATATGCATAGTTGCATGCACCAGTGAGCTCAACCTCGTACCCAGGGTCTTCTCTGTTTTCAAAATGGTGAGAGAAGGCCCTGGCAAAGGCTGGTCACGTGACCACAACACTTTGGCGTGTGGCTTACGTTGTACAGGGGGGATCGGTACAGTCACTGATCTAAAACAGAGTGGTTGGCTTGTATACGTAAAACTATTTATCGAACTATATTTAAGCAATCAAGAACAACCAAAACCGTACAAATAACAAGACATTGTCTTAATAAATTTATCAAATCAGTTAATGACCATTAGTAGCATCTATACCACAACATTGCTTTTATTGAAGCCAAACATGGCTGACATCGTGACATCTAAGCCTGAAGTACATAGAATCTTAGTCCTGTGCGCGGTTTGATTTGATAAAAAGACCGCGTATGATATGCGATAATGCGACTGTGTGAGAAGAGTGCTTACAGTTTGATTCTACCAAACACCACAGGTTCTCTCCGGCCACTCCAACCTCGTTCCCAGGGCCCTTATCTCCGCTCCCCGTAAGGGCCCTGGGAACGAGGTTGCGGCTACTCCTGTTTCTTCCTGATACTGGATCAATGAGGGACGGCTCCTCACTACATATCTAGAGAGAACATTTTAGATATGATTGATGAGGTTTTAAAGTTAGTTTGCATTAATATTTGTTTGATGTGGAAATTTTACCCATTGACGTCACACGCGCATAATGAATTATTGAAAAAGTTCTATATTTTTGCAATTATCAAACGATATCACTTGAAACATTGTATGTTCAGAGTAAGACACGTATACGATTATTTTCAAGTGATTGTGTTTGATAATTGCAAAAAATATATAATCTTTTTTAATAAACGTGTGACGTCAAGGAGGTAAATTTTTAAGTCCTTAATATCTTAAAAACCGAGTGAGATGTGGAAGGCCTGTAAAATGATATTTACCTCTCCCATGTAGTTATGTTCTCACCTCTGTTTGTCTGTCTGTCGCCAGGATATCTCACAAAATACTACATAGATTTGTGGAAAGATTGATCATAGACCAAGGACCAACCCATTAAATTTTGGTTGAGATTTGGATGTGAGATGTAATAAAAATGTAACCACAAGATTCTCCGTGTAGAAGAAATGCTCGATTGGCTCATTATCCTTATTTTATGCAAAAAAAAATTCATACGTTTGGTACGAGTGCAATCAAGCATTTTATGATTTTTACATATTTTTATGAAAGTTTGTGGAAAGATTGATCATAGACCAAGGACCAACCCATTTAATTTTGGTTGAAATTTAAATGAGAAATTAATAAAAATCTGACCAAAAGATTCTCCGTGTAGAAGAAATGCTTGATTGCACTGATTATTCTTATTTTGTGCAAACATTTTTGCATAATTTTGCTAGGAGTGCAATCGAGCATTTTATTCATTCATACATGTGTAGGTCTCGTGAGCAAGCCTGGTTTATAGCGGGATGACTCGGGGTTTTTTTACTAACTACTTAATAACCGAGAGTGAGGTCTTTACGGTAAAATATTAAACCGAGGTCTTGCTGTATTGACCGAGCGATAGCGAGGTTAATACGCTCCAGACCGAGGTTTAATATTTTACCGTTAAGACCGAACGGTCGAGGTTATTAAGTAGTTTATTATATGGCACTTTTTATTTCAAAATCAATCTTGAATTTCTTGGTCTTCGCTTCCTTTAACTTCGTCAAAACACCGAACTAGCGTTATTTTCTTCTGTTTCTTTCTCGTCTGGATACTATAATTTACTTGTATAATGTTCATCGTCGTCTATATTTCATCTATTTTCGCCGTTTTTTGGCAAGAAAAGTTTCTTATTAGGATTTTTTGTTTGTTTCCAATCGTAGGACATTAACAATTTTCATAATGCCCGTGGGCATTACGGAGAAATCTCGCCCCGTCAGCAACCAATCACAGCGCGTGATTTTACCGGAAGTAATCCGTGCCATATAATAAACATCTGCATGTAATAATAACTCACTTGTATATGCATTCTCTGAGTGCCCTCTTGTCTTTATTATTTTAAGAGTTCTTTAAAGTATAAAACAAACATAATGTTCGCTTCATAGCTATAGGCTGTTAACTAAAGGATCTTTACTTTAAGAGTAACTCTTTTTTTTTTTGGCTGCAGTTGATCTTGTCCTGATACTTCTTTGTTTTCGTGTTTCAGGAATGGGATGGTTTGGTCCGAATTGCCTTCGTGCGCAAAAATAAAACGTTGGCGTCCTGTTTTAGGTTAGTTATCCTAGTTATAAGAACTGATTATAACTATGAGACTACGATTATTACTGGAAAATATCATAGCGGGCACCTGACAGTACGGAACGAGCTTGCAGGGCGAGGTTTGAACATAAAGAAAGCCATGCGTGTCTGACATTTATATTTACCATGCACGGGTGGTTAGTGTTTCTAGCGCGGTCGAATAGGGTTAGTACTTGGATGTGTGACCACCTTGGCTCCATGTGAGTAGAGTTGTTAGTTCTCTCCTGTGCCTCAAATTACAAATACACCGATAATCAAACGAAAATATGACACGAGCTTGGAGTTATCAATATCCTAATGCTTTTGATATTTTATCTTTAGTTCCAAAGCTGTGTTAGAACTAATAGAAAAGAACTACAGAATTCACTGTTCTCTAAATGAAATAGTAAGTGGGTGGTATATTTTGACATATTTTATGTTTCGATATATTTTGGATTATCATTATTATATATTCGAATTTGTGTTCTCTCGATTTAGGTTTTTGAAATGTTTTGAGCTTTCAACTTGGTTCTTCCAGTCTTTCATTAGAAAAAAAGTGGATGGAGTTTGGGTCCTTTGTTTTAGGTTATTCGCGTGTTTTTGTTATGATATTCGATCCGAGCGTCTGATTGGTTCGTTGTTCGTGGTAGCTTTTGATTGGTTGTTTCCAGTGGTTGGTTCTGATTGGTTATTTCTTTAGAGGAGGTGTTGGGATTGCTCTTTTTGGTAGTATTTTGTTTGTTATGTAGTTGTGTTAATGTCGATGTGAAGAGACGTTCGGATCGAATAGCACAACAAAGACATGCGAATAACCTAAACGAAGAACGCAGACTCTATCCACTTCATTTCTGATGAAGACTCGAAGGACCGAGTTGAATTGAACGCTCAAAATTTTTCAAAAACAGAAATCCAGAGAACACAAGAGAACGCGCAAGTTCGAACACAATATGCCTGGATTACAAGTTTTTTAAGTCACTCTATATATAAAGCAATGTATTTTGCCATCTTTTCACTTTTCTGCTGTATCCAAAACACTGCCAATATGCAGCACTCTTCTTTTCAAACTATAATTTCAACGTGTTATCTATTGATCGCCCCAATCGTCCCGATCGGCTGAATTCATCCAATCAGATTGGGCGATTCGAGATATCTCTAATCTGATTGGAGAGATTTGAGCGAATTGGGGCGCTTGAGACGATCGGGGCGATCTTATGGAGACCAGGCTTACAGTAGTTTCCATGGTCAGGCAATCTTTGGGGGTTTGGCACCTACGCTGTGTTCTTTTCCATGTATCTACAATATGCGGCTCTTTCACACTCTGTGTTAAAATAATCCAAAATTGGTACGAAAGGAAATTGTATTCAGAATTTCAAGTAGTAGATCAAACACGAGTTTGAGTGTTTCATCAGGGGTTCCAAACACGAGAAAACAAATGAAAACCGAGGGCGTAGCCCCGAGGTTTTTATTGTTTTCGAGTGTTTGGAGTCCTGATGAAACACAATAAACGAATGTTTGATCTTGCTTCTCAAATGAGTATTCCAATCGCGATTTGCGCTGTTTTCTTCATTGATTTCAATATGCAGATTAAAAAATGTGATTTCGCTAGGAAGTTTCCTACAGGTTTTCATTGGGTATCAAAACTCATGCATGTGATGTGGTGGTATACGTTCATGGATTGCCTACGATAATTAATGAATTATTAGTGAGTTTGAGAGAAGGTTGTCAAACGTTGTTGAAAAAAATCCAGTCCTTAAACAAGATCTGTTTTTCACCGCTTTTAGCTACTCGATGATGATTTCGATATAAAACAAAAAATTCGGGGAGTATTAACTGAAAATAATTACGAGAAGAGAAGAGCAAGAACGATGGACATTGATGATTTTCTGGGGTAAGTAACAACCGTGAATGCCAGTGAAGTATGCAAATGTAACTGCCATGGTTGTGGCTGTGGTCGTGGTCTTGGTCAGTTGGTTGGGGTCACGGTTGTGATCACGGTTGCGGTCATGGATGTGGTCATGGTTGTGGTCATAGTCATGGTTGTGGTCATGGTTGTGGTCATGGTTGTGGTCATGGTTGTGGTCATGGTTGTGGTCATGGTTGTGATCACGGTTGCGGTCATGGATGTGGTCATGGTTGTGGTCATAGTCATGGTTGTGGTCATGGTTGTGGTCATGGTTGTGGTCATGGTTGTGGTCACGGTTGTGATCACGGTTGCGGTCATGGATGTGGTCATGGTTGTGGTCATAGTCATGGTTGTGGTCATGGTTGTGGTCATGGTTGTGGTTGTGGTCATGGTTGTGGTCATGGTTGTGGTCATGGTTGTGGTCATGGTTGTGGTCATGGTTGTGGTCATGGTTGTGATCACGGTTGCGGTCATGGATGTGGTCATGGTTGTGGTCATAGTCATGGTTGTGGTCATGGTTGTGGTCATGGTTGTGGTCACGGTTGTGATCACGGTTGCGGTCATGGATGTGGTCATGGTTGTGGTCATAGTCATGGTTGTGGTCATGGTTGTGGTCATGGTTGTGGTTGTGGTCATGGTTGTGGTCATGGTTGTGGTCATGGTTGTGGTCATGGTTGTGGTCATGGTTGTGGTCATGGTCATGGTTGTGGTCATGGTCATGGTCATGGTTGTGGTCATGGTCATGGTTGTGGTCATGGTTGTGGTCATGGTCATAGTTGTGGTTATGGTCTTATGTGTGGTCATGGTCTTATTTCTGGTCATGGTCATACTCATAGTCACTGTCATTGTCATTCTCATAGTCATTGTCATGGTTGGTGGTCATGGTCATTGTTATGGTTATGGTTATGGTAATAGTTGTGGTTATGGTCTTATGTGTGGTCATGGTCTTATTTCTGGTCATGGTCATACTCATAGTCATTGTCATGGTTGGTGGTCATGGTCATTTATTAAATGATAACTCTACAGTAAAAACATAATCAATGGAGAAATTGACTGAAAACCTGGCAATTATAATGAGCTGTGGTCTTATTTAAAACACTTTTAGCGCAATTTTTTATCCAGATTTTTCTGGGTGGACCTTGGTTCAACTCCTGGGGACATTTCACCTATATCTCCATATGTAACTAGAGATGGGTCTAGTATTGATAATACTATTTATTATGTATTATTTAAAACATGGGCAGCAGTGTTTTATCAGATTTAAAACACGAGGCGATAGCCGAGTGTTTTAGATCTGATAACTGAAACACGTACTACGAATGTTTTAAATAGCTTCAAAAACGACCCATTTGGTAAGTTCATTGGCGTAGTAAGTTTGAAAAATAACGTTGTCTAAGCCGAGAAAATCAAAGCTAAAGTTTATGTAAATCAGGTTTCTTTATCAGATATAAAACCACGGACATGGTACTGATTTCCTTTGTGTTTTCCTCATGAATTATTATTATTATTATTATTATTATTTTTATTATTATTATTATTATTATTATTATTATTACGGTTTCAGTTTAATTTTTGTCGCGATTTTTCGCAGAAATTCTAGCAGCAGGATTTTGTTTCGTTCTGGTTATTGTCAAATTAATATCGTCTTGATACCTTTTTTTCTTTTTTAACAGACTATTGCAATCATTTAATTCGAACGGTATTCATTTCGCTTAACTAAAGTGAATTACCCTGCGAGCAGAGCCTTCTTTTCCTTATTTCTTCGCTGAGAGAGAGAGGAAGAAAAGTAGGCTCTACTGTATTCGTGACTGGTTTCCATTGCGCATGCATGTCAGTTGCTTGGTGACAATCTCGAACCCAGTCCCATTCAGAGCAGAAAACAAAACGAGAACCGGTTAAACGGGTTACTTCGTCCTAAATCTTGGACGAAGCCAAACACGAATACAGCAGAGCCTACTTTTCTTCCTCTCTCTCAGCGAAGAAATAAGGAAAAGAAGGCTCTGCTCGCAGGGTAAAAGTGAATATGTTTGGTGGCTATTCAAAATCTTGGATGATCTTTACGAGTGAGGTACGAGTTATCCTGACCTTTCCGCATCACCTTGGCTTTGCCTTGACATTGAGCACTCGCAAGATGTACGTGGATAGGATAATTGTTCTCAGAAGTTGAACTTGTAATTCACAATTTTTCTACAAATAAAAGTCTAAGAAATGGTTCATGGTTTGTCGTGCTCCATCGAATGATGGAAAGTCACTAAAAAAAGAGTAAGAGGGTTTTTCGTGCTCTCCCAACTTTCCAAGTGCATCCATAACTTGATGGAGCACGCCAAACTATGAACCATTTCTTTTATAACAGAAAATCAGACACAAAACAACGGAGAATAATATTTATTTCGCTGATTAAAAATTAGTTTCTCATTACCTTTAAAATTGCCGTTCTCCGTGGAGTTATGGAGCACGCACGGTAGCCAATCAGAAACGCCGTAGCCGAGGCATTAATAAGCCACATACTTCCCGAGGCGCGTACTAATTTACTTCAAATTTCACAAGGTTTTGTCCTGGGCTTTATACAATCTCGTTCCCAGAGCCCACGTTCCCCACCCGGGAAACGAGAGACTCTGGGATAATCAGTTTCAGATCACAGGACTCTTGTTATTCCGGTTGAGGTACGCATGCGTAAATATCCGAGCGGAATCTGGATAGTATGTTCTCCTTGTTTGACTTTTCCCCAAACAAGTCAATGGGGTTGCTGGCGAAGCTCGAATTACAGCATCTACACACATACGGCGAAGATATCGATTGTGGCAATGTCTTCACTGGAGTCTTGTCGTCCGACATGGTTTTATTAATTCTACTTCCGGTCACTTCAGACCAACTCGTGCTCACTATTCAGCCAATAACGCAACGATTTGAAACGCATTATCCCAGAGTCTCTCGTTTCCCGTGGGGAACGTGGGCTCTGGGAACGAGATTGGGCTTTATACAGATAAAGACCGTGATTTATAATAGAAATTCAATTCAGTTGTATTCAGTTTACATGGGAGATAAAGACTTATGAATAACAAAGAAAACCGCGTGAAATTTGAACTAAATCTATGTCATAAACCACATTTACTCGATTAAAGTGCCTATGAAATGAAAAATCAAGTTAGAAATAAACTCTCTTAGTTGAAAGTAGTCTTGCAATTACAAAGATTAGCGTTTATAACTCTTCTTTTATATCTCACTTTGCTCTTGAGATTTTAAAAGTTGTTCGATATGGAAAATTTAACCCCCTGGCGTCACACGTGCACCAGGGTGCATTCCGTGCATACCTCACGCCGAAGATACGCCAAGGCCTACAGAATGCCACGCCGAGACCTTCAAAATGCCACGCCAAGATCTTCAAAATGCCACGCCAAGATCTTCAAAATCAAAATGCCACGCGTACGCCATTAAAGATGCTGGGAGTGCGTTGGAAACAGCTCCCCGTAGCAATTTCTGCAATGAAATAATGACTTGCGGTGGACTGATATATTGCCAACGCAAAATTTCCCGAATTTGCGCCAGAAAATTTGGATTTTCTTTATGTAAATGTAACTGTATACTAAGAAACATAATACTCATTTACTATTTATGAATTTGGTCGATTCATGGGTCTGGAAGGCACGGGATCTAGCATAGAAATCCTTTGAAAATACGCCAAGCACTTAGTACTTACACGACCATACGCCAGTACGCCGCAAACACTACAATTTCACGCCAGTACGCCGAGCTCTCCTGAGGTCCACGCCAAAGATCTTCGGCGTGACCCAACTTAAAATGCACCCTGGCACGTGCATAATGACTTATTGTATGCTTAGTGCTGTGGGAGACGCACATGTACAAGATTAGTTACAAGTGATTTTGTTCGATAATTGAATTGCAAAGATATATCATTTTCCAATAAATCATTATGCACGTGTAACGGCAAGGGGTAAATTTGCATATTATAAATATATGTCAATATCTCAAGAACGTAAGATATGGAAGAGTTGTAAGTTGATATTATTCATTATTTTTTCAAATAAGATAAACTTAATTTTCGCTTCATAGACACTTCATAGCACTGTCCTTGAAAAAGCGCCGCTCCCAATTATGTGCTGCGTGGTCTGAGAGCATTCCGCCCTCTAATAAGTGCCGCAATAATTTACACTCCGTTCTGCGCATGTACCAAACTAATGTTTACATCTTTATTTACGGAGAAAAATACTGATACCTTATTCAAAACTGTAAGCTTTTCTTGCTTCCTCTTCATTACTTGTACTCGAAACAAAACATTCTCTGAAGAAATAGAAGAAATCCGAAGAGATATCCTCGCCGAATCGCTTGGTTTTCTGCCATGTTGCTCCGAACAGTTTACATGGAGTACTTCATGTAATTACCTACGAATGTCTTGTTTGTGCGGATGGCGGATCATGCGCAGAATGGAGTCGAATGCACCTTTAATCAAAACTCTGATACTATTGAACCGAACAAGAAAACATGCAAGTACAGTGTCGGTACTTGATCTAAACCAGCCTGCTGAGGCCGCAATGTATTCTCCTGTATTACAATCATGTTTTTAATTCGAAGTGGTGTATACTTGTAACAATTATTGGACGAGGTTGAGCATGATGTCAAGAATTATCAAAACCAAGGTTTGTGTTATCTTCCGAAGGCTGAAGACGGATAAACAAAGCGAGGCCCTGATAATTCTTGATAGTATGCGGTAACCGTGTTCTATAATTGTTTTGTTATGCATATAGGATGTGTATTTTGTTAGAAAATATATTTCATACAAAGAAAATGTATGTGTTCGTAAATAACAAAACGACAGTTAAAATGTAGAGAATAAAGTTTTATAGTTTCAACGTTTCAATATACTAAAATAAAAGTGAAAGTGTGATAAATACGTACCAAAGTGGCGATAAAATTCAGTTTTAAAGTTTTTCAGTGATTAAAGAGTTTTTCTTTTTAAATTCTTGGTTCTGCAACTGCCATGTTTATTTTTGGGCGAGCGAGAACGAGCAGGCTATTATCTGTAGAAATTACGTCACCTATATACATGTGAAAAACTATTACCTGCGGATGTGACGTCAGAATTCGGGGCTATCATGAATTGTCCGTATATGTGCACACAGTATAGACTGAAAGCCAGCCGCCGATCTCACCTACGAGATGAGATCGGCGGCTGGTTTCAGTCTACACACGGTAACGTTTCCGAGCGTTTATAAATTAGTCGTTTTCAGCTTCGTCGTTTTGGCGTTGCGTTCATACAGTACATGCATAGGAAAACGTTTGTGTTGAAAATTTGCTGCCGCTTTTGTCTCAACAGAAATGGATTTTTTTTTATCGTTTGTTTTCTGGTAATATCGAGTCTTAGCTTGTCGCACAATTCCATAAAATGTTTCCTGCCCATTCTATCGAAACAAAGCGGTTCTGTACTCTCTCATTCGTGATTTATACATTATTGCTTGGCATTGGTCGACACCCTTCGTCGCTCCGTAGGAAGCTAAACACATTTTATTGAACCGTTAGACACTTAATAGGCTATATATTTTGTTTTATTTGTTATTAACTCATTCCTGTCCGAGGGCTTCCCTGGAGGTGAATAAAATCGTCTGGCGTTAGCCAGAATAAAATACTAAAGACCAATTCGGACAGGAAAGAGTTAATGATGTTGCGTTAACATTAAAGAACCAAGTTATGAGAGGACAAGAAAATGGTCGTTTAAATTTTTAGTCGCCAGCTTGAATTTTTAGCATTTCAAGGTTTTGACGTAGATTTTACCTGTTCGCACGAGAATAAAAAGCAAAACGACAAAGTTGAAAACGTTTTAAATATAGTCAAAACGATTATCAAATATCGTTTCCAGATTATTCGATTTATTAAATAAAAACGTTTTCGTCAATTGACGTCGTTTTCATCCGTTTTCGTGTGAACAATCCGTGAAAAGGAATAAAGGATGCTCAGTTTTGAATCGCTTTTCAAATGAAAACGCTCGGAAACGACACAGTGCATGTGGTTCGTGTGCACATAGCTTGCTCTCCTAATTAGCTTTCTCTCTCAAAACTTGTTTATTTTGTGTTTATTATATTTTATTGTTAACGTTGCTTGTCATTGTTTACAAATTTGTGATTTTTTAAGGTGGCTCCATACAGTTCCTAGAAAAATGGAAAATACAAGTTTGAGAGTCAAAAACACGTGCATAAACAATTCGGAAAAAGAATAAATTAAAACTAAATATTATGCATAGTTAAACAATCAAAAACTGATACCAAATAAATAACAACAGTTGTTGCTATTTGATAGTTGTTGTAGAACGAATAATTTTTTTTCTCGGAAAAATCATGTTTGTTAATTTTTAAAAAAATTGGATCTACAGAATTTTTTTTAAATTGGCCTATTGATTACTCATACTTCAAGAAAATTTTAATGGGGAAAAAATTGGGGGTCACCAAAGCTTTTTTCGAATTAAATTAGTTTTGAGGGTAATTGGCAGCCATTTTGAAACGTCATTGTTGCCATAGCAACAACTGTTGCTATTTATTTGGTAACTGTTTTTGATTGTCAGACTGTTTAACTATGCATAACATTTAGTTTTATTCTTTTTCCGAATTGTTTATGCACGTGTTTTGGACTCTCAAACTTGTATTTTCCCTTTTTCAAGAAACTGTATAGAACCACCTTAAGAGACGCGCGAGCAAAGGTGGGAGTGGGCCGAGGAAGATCAGATCGAAGGCTGAATGTGGTGCATACGTCACATTGGTAAACATATTTACGATCAAGACAGTTGTCAGCCACATCTGATCACTGTTAAACTACAAAGTCGGCCAGTCTACTTCGAAATCAACCAACAACGTGCAAGAACATCTTGATCAACTTTTTGTCCAACTCAAAAAGCAAAAGGAGCAAAGAGCTTACAACATGCCTCACGGCCCACTCAGTCATACGGCTAACAACTCACCGGAAGTATGAATATTAGCGAAGTAAAAAGTGCAAAAATGCAAAATCGTGACACCCAATCTCGTTCCCAGAGCCCACGTTCCCCATCCGGGAAACGAGAGACTCTGGGATAATCCGTTTCACATCGATATTTCATTGGCTGATGAACACAGTGAACTATATATAACTCTTCTTCCGGATAACAAGAATCCTGTGATGGCGTGAACGGATTATCCCAGAGCCGAGCTATCATTACCTTCAAATTATGAAGCTTAACCAACATTAAAACCACCATCTGATTGGACAACCTTTAAAACGAATCCTCACCCCCATACCACCCCCCGGTAATCACGCCCCCCGGAAACCCTAAACCTAATCACAACCCTCCGGAAAAATGTGGCTCCTCTCAGACCCCGACCACAACACCCCTCTAGGATTTTTAGCTTTATGTGTTCAAGATTAACATCCCGCATGTGGGATGGTTATATTAGATGGTTAAGCTTCATATTTTGTAACCGATGATACCTCCAGAGCCTCGTTTCCCGCCCGCTGGGTAAGGGGAACGTGGGCTCTGGGAACGAGATTGCGTGACACCCAAAAATAATAATAAAAAATCCCGAGCCGAAACCATGTGGTGTCAAAAATACATGAAGCATTATGATGAGGTCATTATCATTTTAGTCGTGTCAGCTTACCCATTCGGATGATGTGTAGATCATTTAATATGGCCAGTTCATTTCATCATTATGATGGGCTAATCAACATTATGTTAGGGTCTTCTCATTATGGACAAACACTTATCATTATGGCGAAGTCATGTCATGAAAATGTCCTCATCATTATGGTCAGGAATGATGCTTTGCGAACCTGGTCAGGACATATATAAGCAGCCCAAAATATATAGGTCGTTAATTACATGTTTGATTCAAACTTGAAAAAACTGTGTTTATCTTGTTATTGCTGGCGACGAAAAGCGACAAGCTGCCGAATTCGAGCTGAGATGAAAACTCTGCTCCCCTCGTTGCCAGCCTCGATGCGACACACTACAAGCTGACGACAACTTTGTAATATTCGAGGGACAAATCACTCCAAGTAAATACACCTTTAAGAATCCAAAAAATCCGAAAAAATCTCAGAAAAATAAAAAAAATAAAAAAAAAACCCTCAAAAAAATCCAAAAAATCGGGATTTTGAAAATCCAAAAAATCTTGTACGTTTTTTTGGTGTGATTCGCGCCTCGGTAATATTAATAAAATGACAATGCGGGATGCTTTCACCCTCCTAACTGGTCATTTTATTCAAATTGAAAAAAAGCATCTCATTTCATGGCTGTTGAATTTTTTTGGAAAGTTTCGGGGGAGTAATGTAAAAATTCAATAATTTATGGCCTATCCGAACGGTTTTTGACAACAAGTTGCTCAGGACAGGTTAGTAAATTTATCCATGTTTACGTTAATGTTGTTTTCTCGGTGGTTTTCTTTATGGTTTTTGAATAGTACGTACAGTATATTTCTTCAAGTTTTTGTTTCAAACTGTGAATTTTACTTGCCAACCTTGTTGTTTATTATTACAAAGTTGTCGTCAGCTTGTAGTGTGTCGCATCGAGGCTGGCAACGAGGGGAGCGCGGAGTTTTCATCTCAGCTCGAATTCGGCAGCTTGTCGCTTTTCGTCGCCAGCAATAACAAGATAAACACAGTTTTTTCAAGTTTGAATCAAACAACTAACAAGTAATTAACGACCTATATATTTTGGGCTGCCTATATATGTCCTGACCAGGTTCGCAAAGCATCATTCCTGACCATAATGATGAGAACATCTTCATAATGACATGTAGTAGTCCAGGAGCTAGAACGCCAAAAAATTGGTTTCGCTCAACCCACACTATAGAAAAGGTTTGACATTGGATTCTTATAGAATAACATCTCCTCTATATAGCTAGGTACTATGTACAGTCAAATTGTGGTATACGTCACGAGATATGACGTCATCTTTATCTGCACCTAAGATCTTCCATGAGAGAGAGGCCAACAATAAAATGACGTATTGAACCTCTTGTTCTTTATGAAAAGTGCGAAAAATAGTACGAAGGTATAATCGTACTATGCTTAAGCATATGATAACACATCTAAGCTTATTAAGATAGCATGTAATCATCCTTTGATTTTTCCGATATTTTATTACGAATTGGTACAACTACAACATTTCCATTTATTTTAAAGTGTACTTAATTAATTTTGTGTCTATTGAAAGTACGTTCTGATTATTCAGAAATTATTCAGCTTTCGTTAGAATAAGTACTATTTCAAAAACGAGTTCAAGTGTTTGACCACGGTATCAAAACACGAGATTTCGCCCCGAGAGATTCATTAGCTTTCTCGTGTTTTGATACCGTGATCAAACACGCAGAACGGGTTTTTGAAAAGGCTTCTCAAATGAAAGACAATGAACCAATGAGCCACCGTTGTGGGACTTGTGGATGTTTTGTGATACAATTTTACCCAATCGTATCGTGTTTCCTGTTTAATTAACATAAATGAAACTCTAGTGTTTGATGAAGAAACAGATCAAACACTAGTGTTTGATGCAGTGCTTTACCGGTGTTTCACAGCCCATTCACGTGACGGAATGGAGCTGTCTGATTGAGTAAAATTCTCATGAATTATTAATGAATTTGAGAAAACAAAATCAAAAATACATGCATCACTCCCGTTTTAATAGCTACAAAACTGATACCACCTCTCGAAGCATGTCGTGTGCATGAAAACGAGGCAGGATCCGTTATCGTTTGTTTTAGCTGTTATTTGAACCAGAATGATCAATTATTGTAAAATATGTCTTAAAATACAATTGTGTATGCTCAATGTTTTAGAAATTGTTTTGCTTTTAACTTGTTGTTTCATCTACTTGATGTACATTAATATACCATTCGCTCAACTTGATTTTTGGCTATGTACATGCAGGACAGTTGTTAGCCCAAGTCACTTGTTTCATTGTCGGACTGTTCTCCATTATACTCAGCATCCTTCATTGGATTAAGGCAGGTTTCGTTTGCCATGCAAAGACAAGCTTCTGTGCAGACAAGGCCATTCGTCTCAGTGCAGGAACATTTAGTTGTGCATCCTGATTTCTTGCAACGACATCGTGTCAGCTCTAGCACACCTGCTGGGACATATTGATATTCCCATCCATTTCCTACTGGAGTTGGTAACCTCTGCTAAGGTTCTAAAGCCGTTCGCCAAACGTAGCACTGATAATTCGCACGCTTACTGTGCTGGATTAAGCTGTCAGAAGTTGGATTAGGAGTGCTCCAGAATACAGACCGCAAATGAAAGTTTCACAACTGGTCAGTGTGGTTTGATCAGGAGCAGCTTCTCTGCCAAGTTGTGCCAGATTCTGTTGTAGTGGACTGCTGTAAAGAACTTTCCACGCTTTTTTCTTTCCAGCCTGTTAAAGCATGAAATGCATGCAGGTAGCGCATCACAAATTGAAGCACCGAGCTTTCGTTTTATCAAATGGATTGGAATGAATCTGGTATGATCTTTTACGCCTGTGCGAAGCCATAATTCTTCACAGCCAAGTTCTTGAAAGTGTGTGATGGACAGTGCAGCAACATCTGTGTCTGGAGAACATTGGATGACGATTCTTTGATTGAAATTTGTTTGGCATGGAACAACATTCTGGTATCTGCTTCTTCGTGATCTGACTGCAGTGATGTCAGGATCTCAACGTTACCTTGAGTGATCAATACTGCCTTTGATCCATCCTTAAAGCCACCTGCAAGAACCAGCTCTTTCCCTTGATGAAGGGTTTCCTTGGCAGTTGTGCAGCAAGCCTCTGTCGACAAGAATTCACAGAGATTCTCCGTGTTTCTCGGGTTCTTGATGTATTTCGGCCATTGTTTTGGGACTGGTGCATGTAGCTTGGCTGTGTATCTCCACCTCTAACGCACTGGATTCTCCGGCCTCTTCTGTCGTTCCCCTGCCTTAATGGATTCCTTCAAGTACTGATCAAATATGACATCTACACGTCGAGTCGTCGACACGCATCTCGCTGAAATACTCCAGCAATCATCTCATGTATGAATTTGCCAATTCCCCAAAGTTCTTGGTTCCACTGCAGATTGCCACACGTGGACAAGGACCATACCATCTATGATTGCAGCTGTCGGTACAGAAGGCGTTGACAGTCTTACGTGTACATTGACATATTTTTCTAAAATCGAAAGTAAGGCGATCTTGGTTGTCTTTCGTAGACTGCCGTCTGAATGGAAGAGGGAAATAGGGACGGCAGAAAGCTCATAGCTTAAAACATCGCTCAAATCAACTTCCCTCTTCATTGCAACAACCAAAAGTCTTTGGAATACCTCACGATCCTCTCCAATGCTGATGAGCTTGTCATCTGAACCTTTCGCTTTCACTTTCTTGCTTGTACTGGCGAATGTCTTGATATTGAGCCTCGGGATGGCCTCCTAGAATTGCACCTCATTTGTGTCGAGCCTTTTGTTGATAAATTCATCCATGTGCTGGCTGGCCTTCTCCGTAGCGGTTATAAGGTTACTGGTGATTTCGTCGGGAAGAACAACGCCTGTTGCGATATTTGTAAGCGGTGACTTGCCATCTTCTGTGTCATTCTCTGCCAAGAATGGGTCAGTCATAAGCCCAGAGCTTAAAACAAGAAACAATCTTCTGAACATCTTGTTCGTCTCTGCTTACTCTCTTTGATCCAGTTTCCTTGTGCATTCCTAACCGATCTGTGTTTAGAAGATCGCACATTTCCTTCATTGAAGAAGAGATGGCGGTACGTTCGTGACTAGAACATATCTGGTTTCTGGCTTATTCCAATGATACCACCTTTGGACTTAGAATCTAGGGGGGCTTTCCATTTACACGGTTAGACCGGTCAGTCTGGTTAAATGGAACACGATTCGTTTGAGACCTGGGATGGTCTGACTGGAAAATTTGGTCCTAATCAAAAGCAAGTCCATTCTGGCCGGACTGATCGGTCTAACCTTGTCAATTGGAAAGCGCCCTAGGTTGATTGATTGTTCCAGAGCCGTATCTGTCATATCTTGGCTTGAACGACTAACAGCGTGATTTCCCTGCATAAATTGTTGCCAAACTGCGGGATGTTTTTCTTCAAGCTGATACATGTCTGACAGATATACCGGTAACCATCTGGAGTAATTATGTCTATATATCCATTGAATAAAAATACGGCAGTAAGGAAGCAGTGGAAGCAAGATGAAGATGCCAATCGCTTTTGCGTTCCGCCTTAATGAATTGTAGAAGTGCTAATGACTTCGCCATAATGATAAGTGTTTGTTCATAATGAGAAGACCCTAACATAATGTTGATTAGCCCATCATAAAAAGCTTCATGTATTTTTGACACCACTAACGCGTCATAACACCAGAGCGAAACCTGGACTCGGCCTACCACAGTAGCCCGAGTAATGATCTCGTACGGATTTTCAAACTCGCGTGTAAATGGGCTCCACGAGTGACGACATTAGTTAGCTCGGGGACCGACACTGAAGTGAATAATTGTTTTAATTATTATGCATTTTGAATTTCCCCTCTATCTTAGCTCAATTACGTAAAACAGTCTAATTCACCAGTTTTACTCTAGAAACCACGTGTAGTGTCACGTGGTCAAATATGTAAACAAAGCCGAAAGTTCGTACTATCGTAAATCGTACGAACAGGCCAAAGCAAATCCAATATGGTTGTCATGAAAAGATGTTCTTGGGGAACGTGCAGAAATTATACGCTGTATCCTCATCTAATAGAGACAAATGAAAACAATGATCCTGTGACATTTTATCATTTCTCTGGCCCTAAGAGATCGGCGGAGAGACGAAGGAAGTGGATAATAGCGTGCCGTCGTGGGGACAAATTTGTATGGGATTTTATATTCACAACTATTTGCCTATTTATTCAGCAAGCTTGTAAATTATTTGTATTTTTCTGCAACAATAGCCAGCGCTTTCAGTCATTATTCAGCCCGTTTGTAACATTAGCCAGGCATATACGCGTAGTATTCAACCGTGTTTGTAACATTATTTAGCACTTTATATTATTATTCAACCTTGTTTGTAACATTAGCCAGACATACGCGTATTATTCAACCGTGTTTGTAACATCAGACATACGCGTATTTATATTCAACCGTGTTTGTAACATTATTCAGCACTTTATATTATTATTCAACCTTGTTTGTATTAAACATTAGCCAGACAATGCTGAATAATAATATAAAGTACAAACACGATTGACTAACACACAAATGTCTGGCCATTAACTATGGTCTGGCTAATGATACAAACGGGCTGAATATAAAAATATAAAACGCTGAATAATGTTACAAACAAGGTTGAACAATACGCGTATGTCTGGCTAATTATACAAATGGGCTGAATAATAATATAAAGCACTGAATAATGTTACAATAAGGTTGAATAATACGCGTATGTCTGGCTAATGTTACAAACGGGCTGAATAATAATATAAAGCGCTGAATAATGTTACAATAAGGTTGAATAATAATATAAAGTACTGAATAATGTTACAAACACGGTTGAATAATACGCGTATGTCTGGCTAAATATGTTACAAACGGGTTGAACTGAATAATATAAAGTGCTGAATAATGTTACAAACACGGTTGAATAATACACCAATAATATAAAACGCTGAATAATGTTACAAACAAGGTTGAACAATACGCGTATGTCTGGCTAATGATACAAACGTGCTGAATAATAATATAAAGCGTTGAATAATGTTACAATAAGGTTGAATAATAATATAAAGTACTGAATAATGTTACAAACACGGTTGAATAATACGCGTATGTCTGGCTAAATATGTTACAAACGGGTTGAACTGAATAATATAAAGTGCTGAATAATGTTACAAACACGGTTGAATAATACACCAATAATATAAAACGCTGAATAATGTTACAAACAAGGTTGAACAATACGCGTATGTCTGGCTAATGTTACAAACGGGCTGAATAATAATATAAAGTGCTGAATAATGTTACAAACAAGGTTGAATAATACGCGTATGTCTGGCTAATGTCACAAACGGGCTGAATAATAATATAAAGTGCTGAATATGTTACAAACACGGTTGAATAATATGCGTATGTCTAGCTAATGTTACAAACGGGCTGGCTATTGTTGCAGAAAAACGGGCTGAAAAAGCTGGCTATTGTTGCAGAAAAATACGAATAATTTACAAGCTTGCTGAATAAATAGGCAAATAGTTGTGAATATAAAATCCCATACAAATTTGTCCCCACAACGGCGCGCTATTATCCACTTCTTTCGTCTCTCCGCCGATCTCTTAGGGCCAGAGAAATGATAAAATGTCACAGGATCATTGTTTTCATTTGTCTCTATTAGATGAGGATACAGCGTATCAATTCTGCACGTTCCCCAAGAACATATTTTTATGACAACCATATCGGATTTGCTTTGGCCTGTACGAACTTTCGGCTTTGTTTACATATTTGACCACGTGACACTATACGTTGGTTTCTAGAGTAAAACTGGTGAATTTTCACGATCGGTCGATTAATATATACATATATCCGATCACGATTCATGACAGAACGAGAACGGTACAGTCGCTTGCACCTATAAAGTGGAAACACCGCCCGTCAAAACATGTCCTATTTTAACATCAAACATAAAAGTTTTGCTTGGAAACATATTATGTTTCTGGTAAGAAATATTATTGCCCAGCATACTGCTTTAAACAAAACCATAACACAAAATAATTTTGAAAATATTTACTAACGTTTCGTTACTACACGTAACATCATCAGAGTGATAAATATACATACATGAAGGTGACTTAAAAATAGAAAGTGATAAGGTGACAGACAAGGTGACAGAAAAGGTGATGTAAGATACAATTCATTTGTCTCACATCACCTTTTCTGTCACCTTGTCTGTCACCTTATCACTTTCTATTTATGTAACTAGTTAAGCTATTTAAGTCACCTTCATGTATGTATATTTATCACTCTGATGATATTACGTGTAGTAACGAAACGTTAGTAAATATTTTCAAAATTATTTTGTGTTATGGTTTTGTTTAAAGCAGTATGCTGGGCAATAATATTTCTTACCAGAATTAGATTTCCGCCTGGTTCGTCCATTGCGACAATATTATGTTTCCCTTCGATACATACATGTTTGTGTCCTCAGCCAATCACGTCTTGCCAATCGATCCCACGGTGTCATTTCAAAAAGGTTAACTTTTGAACATGTTTTGACGGGCGATGTTTCCACTCAGGTGCAAATGACAGTATTTCCTTTGATTATGATTTACAAGTTACAACGCATAAATACTACACACCTAATCGCGGGTGAGGAAAATACAACATCACACCACACCACCCCTAGCACCGCTGGTCCTAAAGACGTGAAATCAGTTAGAAAAAGTGACGGCGTGCTTTACTGACGGACGATATTGGGATAACTTTGGTCTTGAGACAAATTTTTAGTCATTTTGAAACTAACTCAACTATGCTAAGAAAAAGACAATTTACTTATAAACAAGCCAATTGGCCAATAACTGAGTACATGAAAAAGCCGCCGATTTAATGACATTCACCGGTTACATGCATGCCCATGCAAGTCGTCGACGACAGTTCATCGGATAACATTAATCCTTAGCTTTTATCTTATCAAAATACCAATAAAACTATAAGTTGGACCTTGATTGATACCTGGCTAGCAATCTCTGTTACATCCAAAGTCCAAAACCGCAGGGAGCCAGTTTCCGTGGGCTGGAACAGTTTCACATTTTTATTACTAGGCAATTACAAAGTTGTCCGGTGGTGGTCGTGATGTGCCCGGTCTGGAAAACGTCTCCTTTATAAAACAACACGATAAAATGGCGATATTTGTCTATACCACGCCTATTGTTTGACTGATGTTTCAAGTTCTGACAAGTTCAAACGTGGCGCCGCGGCCCTTGTGTCAACTCGAGACGCGATCGTACTGTGCCGAATACAAAGGATATTCTACGTTAGTTATAAAGGTCAGATGTTTGGTGGCTGAGCACAAGGGAAAACCGCTTCCTTTGGCAGCAGCGATCCACAGCGGGAATTAAGACAGGTAATTTACTTCGACCCGTTTACAATCGGACAAACGTTTTGTGATATACAGTAAGTTCGTCTGACAGTTCTACATTAATAAGGGGGCATTGTTTACCTTATATTTTTCTTTCATTTACTGGAAGATACGAAGGTATATAATTGGTCAATTGCGCTTATTACATATGTGAACCTCTCATCCTTTCAATGGTTTAATTTTCTCGTATTTCTAAATGGAGAAAATAGTGGTATAACTAATCATACAGTAGTCTGACCTTTTGCGTTTAGACAGATTGTCAATTTTAGCTTTATAAGCATAATTGTCTATATATTGTCCTCAAGTCCTGTGGTTGTGTGCATCGAATATAAAGTATCAATATTAAGACATTAATTTAAGTGCAGGCAAGACATTTTTGTATACTACATTATATATAGTCATCATATAACAAGTGTTAAAATTTGTGATACACAGCTGCTGGTTATGCTTATTAAATACTTGCTGACTAAGTATTATAGCTGACTCGTCTCCAGTCGCTTCTTTAATTAGGATACAATTATGTTTTAAGCTAGGATCAAAGGTGCTTACTTTGTGTTTCGCGCACCGACGAATTTGTTATTCTTTGACCCTGACCCTGAAAACACCCTAATCCTAACCCTGATCCCAACCCGAATCCTAACCCTAATCCTAACCCTGATCCCAACCCTAATCCTAACCCTAATCCTAACCCTAATCCTAACCTCAATCCTAACCCTAATGCATATTCGTGCGCGAAACACAAAGTAATAACCGGATCAAACGTGGGATCACAAGGGACTCACTAGGATAAAAGCGTGGGCGCGCTACGATATAACGACTGGGGACGAGTCTGGTATTATAGTGCTAAACGCAATATTATTAGATATGATGAGGTTAACAGGACGAAAAATTAAGCTGGACTCGTGTTTAGCAGGAAATTAATTTGGTGAAAGTAAAAGCTTGTTAATCCATAACTTCGGCGTTAAACGCAACGGGAGATATCACCATGGAAATTAATGAAGAAAGTCGGACAGATCGGAGCAACGTTTGCTTTTTTTTTTGTGCGTTGGAAGTTGCCGTTTCCATCATTGAAGGCAGTATTTTTAAAAGAACAATTATATGTTTTTGCTTGTTGATTAGCATTGTTTTCTTGTGACCGGGAATCGGGTATTTGAGCAGATTTAGGTTGCGCGCCGCGGCAAATCCGAAGGCACAACATTTGCCACAGTTTTTCCACGTGCTCACGCGCACGCGCGCGATTACCAACGTGCTCCATCAAAATAGCGGACGAATAAAATTATATCCAAAAAAATATGGATTTTTTGGTGGTCATTTTCCCACAATTTGTTATTTCTTGGTAATAACTAGGCTAAGCCAGGTAGTGGCCTCCTTCCCTCTTCCTAGTTATTACCAAAAAATAATAAATTATGGAAAATGGCCATTTGGATATAATTTTATTCGTCCGCCATTTTGATTTTAGTTGTTCCCAGGCCCCTGCAAACGCGCATTTTGCGCGCGGTTAGCAAAGTTAGCAGTCTAGAACATTTGCGTTCGACATTGTTCTTATCGTAGTTGTGCGCTATTGGTCGTTGTTTCTATTAGATAATTACAACTTTACTTCTTCGAAATATCGTCTTTTACTATCACAAATGCGAATAACTTGGCCACAAAACTAAAGTCAAATGGCAGACGTTGTATCTAACTCTGGGCCACAGTGTCCGACTTTTTCAAGATATCACTACGGTAATATGGCGTTGTCATAGTTTAATTTAAATAGCGTTTGCATGCGATTGTTTATTTCGACAAGTGTGATAACATGACTATTTGTAGTAATAGGGCAACGTCCCCACATGCACGGCAATTGCGGGCCACGCTCATAGGCAATCACTCATAGCAACAGCGCAAACAACCCTAATGGGAATTGCGTTGGTGTTGTAATTTGGGTTTCTAACAAGTGCCGAGTCATCGTCTGAAAGATACCACTTAATTGAACCTCGTCCCCAGGGCCTTTGGCGGAGAGGCAGCGCGAAAAGGCCTTGGCATCGGCTGGTTTTACACACAGAAATTCTGGGTGTAATAAATTATAATACATTTGGTATCTTCGAGGAAATTGACTGTGCTTATTTAGCGTTCAATAACGGCAACTTATCTTCGTATTGTCTAGAACCACTTCAGGTAAAGTGTTTTAATACAATACATTAATACAAGGCTGAGGCGTTCTAGCTTTTCAGTTCTACATGTATATTTTATTATTTGCGTAGATATATGTATATTTTTATATCAGGAAAAACGACATGCTTAAAATATAGCGTTCATAAGATTTTCTGCGCAGCTATTTTTTGTTGACAATTTTTGGCCGGTTACTTTCCTTGTCACTCTGCATTGTTATCTTAGCTGTGTGCCTAAAATATAATATTAGCCACTATAAATATCGGTCGTTGAGGAGCACATTTTAACGGCGTTTCCGAGACGTTTAATATCTACCACTCTTTGTTCATTGAGATTTTTCGCTTTGAAACTGGAAAATGAATATATATACAACCTCGAATTTGCAAATTGACAAAATTCGAAATGTGATACTCGCGTTAACTGACAACAGCATAAAATTCCAAACTCGTGTACTCATTCGCGCTGTCGTACCTATGTGCTCTCAAAATTAAATGGATTTTATACTGCTCCCAGCTTCCACACTTCGTTTGTGGCTACACAACGTTTATTCTAATTTGCATATATATTTTGGCTCTTGTCTAAAGAGAAATACCTCGCACTTTCTGCATATCAACTTTGAACTCGAATCGTCCTCGGTGATCTAAATAATTTCACAAGTATTCTGCAAATTCGCACATAAATCCTTGTCATTGCTGCTTTTACTGAATACCGAACCATATGACGATTTTCGACGATGAAAGACGGCAGATTAAACTCCGAGCAAAGATTTCTATCCTCGAGGGTCGGTTTTTCGCCACTGAATTATTTGCCAAACGTTATCCGAATCCGCCATTATCGCTACTATAAGTATAAGAACAGATCAAACTATAAACGTGGACGCTTATGAGGTATTGTCGAATATGAGCCATTCATCCTAAATTAATTGAAACTTTGCATTAATTGTATTTGCGAAGAATATTTAAGAAAAGCGATCAACCAATGAAAACGCAGAATCCACCAGCCGATGGCAGGGGTTTCGCGCTGCCTCTCCGCAAAAGGCCCTGGGGACGAGGTTGCACTTAATTCTATAAAGAGTTGCTTTACATTCTCAATTCTGTTACAAACTAACTCCCAATCATGGAAGTCATTTATTATAAAACTAGACTAGAAATACATGAATGTAACAACCCCTCGCCCGCTTTTATTAAATACTTTTTTGAAACACCCCCATGGCCACCCACCCACCCTGATTAAAATAAGCACACCTGATATACAGCCAATATATAAAAACAAACAGATATAAAAACAAATGATAATCCTCAAGATAATTCTATAATTTATGGATAAGATGACTAAACTGATTTAACATATCAAAGCAAAACTTACATTTCATTATTAAATTCTGGTTGTACAAAATATGTTTTTAGGAGGTTTCAAAAGGGATTATTTTTAACAAGCTTTAAATGGCTTCCCTATGCATATATGTTTTGCAAAGGCAGAATTAAAAATCAACAGCTCAAAAATTACATTTATAATAGAGTCCAAGATAAAAACAATTCGGTAGAATCGGATTCTAGAAAGAAGTATTAAACAGACAACGTTTCAGTCGAAAATTTGGAAATACAGCCAAAAAAATCGCCAAAGCCCATGGGTATTTAATAAATAAAAGCGCCGTGCATGCAATGCCAATGAAAAACATCACGTCTACATAAGCTTATAAAGGTAGTGTTTTAAGTTAGCTTTAGTTAAGCTTATTTATGGTTTGGACCAACAAAGGGAAAGCACGAAAACGTGAAGCTGTATATTGTTTAGGTTAAGCGAAAACTTGAAAACAACAAGAATCCTACCGTTAACTTTAAAATGATTTGACCACGGAGTATCTACAAACACTGCAGATCGAGTAATTGAGATGAGAGGGGCACGTTTTTCCGGAGAGTTGTGATTAGGTTTAGGTCCACCGGGGGTTGTGGTTAGGTTTATGGTTTCCGGAGGGTTGTGAGGTCGACCTGTATATATATATATAAACTATTTCCCAGATTTCGTCTCCCTCGCTTTTTCTACACGCGTGTAAAGTGGACTACACGCATGTCGAGATTAGCACCCTCACCGGGCTCCGGTCCTTCGGCCCTACGCCCGGGTGTTTTTTTTTGCGGGGAATTTGGTGATTGTTTTTTTTTTGTCGTCAGTGTTTTTTTTTGTCATGGATTCATATGTACCAATAACAGAACGGGGAGTTGAATCTGGATCGAAAACGTTTTGGTTCTGAGCACCATTGAGCAAAAGTGCCGTAAATAAAGTAGCCATATACTGACAGGGTAAGGCTATATTGAGTTAATCATGGACATTTAGGGTTAGGATTAGGGTCATTGGGGGGGGGGGGGGGGGGAGTATATAGACTTAGGATACAACCGGTCAATTTGGGTAGTATAATTATTTTAAAGAAATAAACGGAAACTTCGGCAAAACGCGAGTTTTCTGCCATTATTTTGCAATTTCGCTACTAGTTGTCTATCACCTATACTCATGCAGCTATATACGGTGATACATACAGGTTCATCTGACGGTGATGATAAACGGTAACTCACGTTTTACTGATTTCAGTTTGGCGGTGATTTCATTCCTTGATCACAACATTTTTTGAAAAGCCCCTGCATGCTGTGACAGACTGACAGTCCACAAAGTTTTGAACTTTGTACTGGGAGTTTTCATCAACCAGCCATTTCACGGCAAAACGATAGCCGGACTATTCCGTAGTGCAGGTTAAAGGGGCAGTAAGACGGAAAATCTTCTATTCAATTTTGATTTTATCTAGAAGTACTTTCCGTATGAGGAACAGAGGACGTATATCGTTCTTATATATTAAATCAATATCTCATCATGTTCCAGAGATATTCAGGTTTTTGTAACAAGCAAATGATCATGAGATCATTGAGATGCATTATGATGTCACCGCCACACCGATCAAACAAACTTCCTCAAATGAGGAACATATCAAGCAGTAACTGTGTACATTGCAACGTACCATTCGTATTAGAACAACTTCAAAGTTTCAGCGCAATCTACTTATTATTTCCGTAGATATTTCTCCTTTATGGAATTGGTGGAGTAGATGACGTCATTAAGGTGTCTTATTTGCATTTTTTTAAAACCAAAATATCTTTGGAACAGGATGAGAAATTGAACACGCGAACACTTCTAAATAAAATTAAAATAGACAATTTTGGCGTCTTACTAACTGCCCTGCCGTCTTACTATTATATCAACATGCACAAATCTATATATACAATCTCAGCACGCGGTGACAATCTCAGAGACCGCCACACCTGTACAAGAATAGGAACCGGTTTAAGACAAAAAGCCATTCAAAGCGCCAGTTTGAATTATTTTGGATTCAGTGGCTGATCAAACAACTGTCTCAGACCCCGTTTACACGGTACCGGACGAATTCGGAACCGTTCTCGAATTCGTATGGTTCCGCCTGTTTACACGGCGAAATAGGGCGAATTCGTCCGGTACCGTGTAAACGTATAGCCTCAATTTCATTATTTTAAATCCAGCACCCCCGCGGGGTTTGTTTAAGGTGTATAGGATTTTGAAAAATGAAACAATCGCGACCGGGTACACAACGAGGACCAATTGTAGCGATTCCTACGGTAAGTGCGAACCAAGCTTAACTATACCATAGTCAATCGAGATGTAGTCTGGAAACTCGGAAAACTTCAAAGTTCAAAGCGCCTATAATGAGCTGTGATTTTATGTTGAACCGTACCAGCACGGTTGAGTGATTGAACTGAAACGTTGCTATTGGACAATTCGTTCATTATATACTAAAATACAACGTGTTCAGTGACCGTGCACCGTGCACAAAAATGCATAAAGGCGAACAAAAAGATAGACCAAAGACTTTAGCAGAGTTTCCAGACCATATCTCGATTGACTATGACTGTATATACGATGCATAAATTATATTGGGTTTGGGTTTGTCAAAGATTCGCCCAACTTTGTTGGTCAAACATCCAGTAATACGACTGAACTGTTAAAACGTTTTCGTAAATTAACTATGAGAATTTTGTATAGTACCTAGAACCTTTTCTTAATACTCCTCCATTGTTGTTTTTCTAAAGAGAACCGATTGGCATCGGACAATTCATCTGGTTGGTGGTTGCTTTATTTTGATTGGTCGAGAATAATTTATTCAGTATCCACGTGTTGTGATATAGGTAACAGTAATAATAATTACCTTTGGAAGACGGCCCCTTTTGGTTTCTTTCATGGCTGTTTCTTCGCAGGGAAGACCCACTCGATCGGGATACAACCTAGAAGAGAAATGCCGGAACGCTGATCTTTACGACGTCGAAACAAGGTAAGTAAACTCTCTGTCAAGCTGGTAACCGACTGCGTGTCTTACAGTTTATTTGCTTTCTTTGTTTATATATAGACGACCTCTTAATTATATAATGTTAGCGGGCCGATAAAGGGTAAAAAAAAAAAGCAAAGCAATAAAACTAAGTGTAAATATATATATGTTCTAACTTTTTTCTCGCTGTGTGTAAAAACCACGTAATACGTAGACAACCGGAATTTTTTTTTTGAATTATGAACAGACAATATTTCACTCGGCCACTCATCGTATAAAACAACAACTAAATATTTGCATGAACATATAACGTGGGTTCCATGGACCTTTATTCCCTTTAGGTTTTAGAGGAAAGCACCGTATACCAGATTTTTAATTTTAATTTTTGTTTACCTTTTTGTTTGGTGATTTTAAGATTCCGAATTTAAAGAGGACAAAATGAGTACATTTTAACTGCAAGCAATATTCCTTGCACGAACTTGTTTAACGACGTTTTGTCGTAACCATAGTATCAATTCCACGTTTATGGACAATGTATCCGAATTTGGATTGGATTTTTGCTGTTTATATTTCCTCGTTTCAATCACATGACGATTCCCTAGCTTGCATAATAATTCTTTCTTTGACTTTCGACGAGTAAAACATCACGTGCATGCATGTCTGAAATTAATATTTGCATACAACGTTAGACTATAAAGAGATCCGCAACTGTCGAACTCGGTTCTACTCATTATATCATGTAATTATAAAGCAGCTCATTATTCTGCAGTGTCTCTAGCACCTCGGCCTAATTAAGACGTTTCCCCCTGCTGAACAAAATCGTTATTTGCCAGTTTCACAATGATAAATTGTCTTCACCTTGCTGGGTGATGGACTCGCATATCAAATATACCCATGTTGAATAAATTTTGCTTTCGACAGTGTTGTTCTCATTTTTTTTACAACTTTTTAAAAAGTCAGGAAAAATCCGGAAAGCTTGTGATAATGACTTATCGAAGAAAGTGAATCTGAAACTAGCCAATCACGAATATGAAACTAGAAAATGCCGGGGGGTTAAACCCCAGAATGGGGCTAGTTCTTTGCCGCAATATAGACTTAGTTTTAAAGAGTTTGAGCTTATATATTTTGAAATGACAATTGTTAGAATGTTAGTGTTAAGATATTTTTACAAACAGTTTGTAAGTTGGGTTAAAAAAACTATAGGAAAAAAAACTTAAGTTGATTAACCCCCCTGATTTTGCGCTTAAGCACTCGTTTCACTTCTGGATTTTTCCTATCCAAACGACAAGTGCTTTGAAAGAAAAATTACATCTACAATTTTTTATGATATTTGAGGATAGGTATATTTGATAAAACAAGTCTTTAAAAGATAAAGACAACTCTCACGAAGCGATTTCGTTGTCGACTTTGTTGTTTATGTTCGTGTCAGATAACTAAAGCCGCGTTTCGCTAGCTATCTCTCTGGATTTTTCCTGGCGAAACGGTAAGTGCTAGAAAACTGTAATTTGCATCAAACTATTAGGTATATTACAATAATGGATATATTCGACAATTGCCTATTGCCTTTTGCTAGGAAATGATATAATACTTTAATCGGCTCTCAAAATAACGTGTCGGAAAGTTGTATCAACATTATGTACTGCAAGCTTTCCGGATTTTTCATGACTTTCTAAAAAGTTGTAAAATAATGAGAACAACACTGTCGAAAGCAAAATTTATTCCACATGGGTATATTTGACATGCGGGTCCATCACCTTGTAATGTTTATCCACGATCCGCGTTTTTACAATCAGCAACAGCTTTTTGGCTCGAATCTGAAACTGAATCTGAAACTGGCCAGTTACGAATACGAAACTAAAAAATGCCGTGGGGTTGAACCACAGAATTAGACCATTTCTTTGGCGCAATAATAGCAATATAGATTTGTTTTATGGAGTTTGAAATTTATATATTTTAAAATGCCAAATTTTAGAATGTTAGTGTTAAGATATTTTTACAAACAGTTCATAAATTGGGTTGAAAATACTAAAAATAAAAAAAAGCCCGCTTGGAACCCCCCCCTGATTTTTTGTTTAAACATTAGTTTCACTTCTGGATTTTTCCTGTCCAAACGAGTAGTACTTTAAAATAAAAATTAATTCTACAATATTTTCCAATGGTTGAGGATGGGTATATTTGATAAAAGAAGTCTTTAAAAGATAAAGATGACTCTCACGAAACGATTTCGTTGTCGACTTTGTGGTTTACGTTCGTGTCAGATCACTAAAGCCGCGTTTCGCTGGCTGTCTTTCTGGATTTTTCCTGGCGAAACGGTAAGCGTTAGAAAACTGTAATTTGTTTTAGGCTATCAATTATATCATAGTGATGGATATATTCGACAAAAGAATGTCGTAAACCTTGTACATTTTGTTAAGAAATTGATTATATTTTAACAAGTGCTCGAGACAACATGTCGGAACGTCGCAAGAGCGTTATGTCTGGTTGGCTTTCTGGATTTTCCCTGACCAAATAAAGCGCTCTAAAGGCTCCAAAATAGGTTTATTTGAACCTCACGTTCATGGACATGGGTATATTTGATAAATGATTAGCACCCACAGAGATACTCCGCGGCAATCTACAGTTTTCTACGCAGAATGCATCTCTACTAGTTTCAGATTCGAATCTGAAACCGTAGGTCCGACTGTTGGCCAAATTTCGTAGGAAATATGTCCTCCTAGAAATAGTGTCACAGGAAATTTGTTCCCCCCCCCCGGCCCCCCAACCCCCAAATGTGTCTCCCTGGCCAAATATATATTTAATATGTCCTCCCAGAAATTGAATAAAAAGTGTAGATTCTATAAGGGAAACATAATAAAAAATATCGGTTTTGCTTTGTTACGTAAACTTCTATGAGTCAAGACGCATCCTAGTGTTATTTTATGATTTTTTTTTTTTGCAGGGGGGATGGGAATTTCTGACAGGAAACATACTTCCTAGGAAATTTGGCCCGGGGGGTCGGACAAATTTCTTGTGCTGGCGATATATAGTCGCCAGGGAATTTGTATTAGACCCACGTTTTCATGCCAAGACGGAGACTTAATTTGTAAACGCTGTCTCCGTTGCCACAAAAAAATGGATGTGGTGTGCAAATACGTTACAAAAACGATCGTGTGGAGTTTTTTGATTCCTTTCTTAATTTTTGTCTACATACATGGATTTGGGAACTGGCTTATATCCAGAATAAAATACTAAGTAGGCGACAGCAAAAAGTTATTAATATATAGCATGTATCATCATTTTTGTAAATGTTTGTTATAACAATGTAATATTTTCCTCGCACATACGAGGGAAGTCAAACGATTACTCATATAATACTTAATTTACCCTCAACTGCTCTTCCGATATTCACTTACTAAATCGAACGGAACTCGGTAATCTGTATAGCTATTCTGGTACATGTAATATTAATATCGAAACCTCCGTCTCTTGTATATATATATATATAATTTATTAGCCATCTCCGGATTGTTATCGTGTATTTATTTGCATATGCCATGCACGTGCTGAGATAAGTAGGCGTGTGGTGGGCGTGCATGATGGCGATGTCCAATAAGGCAAACAAGTGCTGTGGGCTCTACTGAAACTTTAATAAAAAGCTCTACTAACGAAATAAGCTCGCTGGTGTCAAAAAGCTGTGAATATCAGTAGTCCAATTGTAATCCAAATAGCGTTGTCTCTATAGACTTTGGAGAATTAATACAACATCTTAATCCCAAAGTATATAAAACTGGTATATTTGAATAGTGGAGTTCCGGTCGCAAATTGTCACAAAGGGGAAAACTATCAGTATATTTCAGTATTTCACGTATACAACCGGCGAACGTTCTGAACTGTAACTATAGTTCTCGTGATTTTCATAAACGTGCTCTCGTGCAGGATGCGGCCAAACGTGCATGTGGGTGGCACATAAAAACACAGTAACGTAACGTGATTGGCTTGTTTCTGGCGAAGACCAAAACATCACGCAGACACACGTTTTGAAATCTCAGTCTGGCGGCGTTCGGTACGTCGGAAGCTAGTTCTATAACTGACGTTAATTCCATATATACTGACAGCAAATCACAAGAAACCCAGAGCTATGAACTGGCCAAGGTATGTCTATAATACTTATAATCAACGATCTATCATTCAATTTCTTTTTCTTTGTTGACAATTATTTGTGATCTCAGTAATTCAGTGATATTTTTGTTGTGAATATATACCTGTTAAATACCCATTTCTCTCTTAACCAAGTCTTTTCATATATCCTTTGTCTTTATTGACGCCGAGTCGTCGAATTTGAGTTTATTAACCCCTTAAAAATGTCTGAGAAAATTCGAGAGAAACGGTATCGCATTGTGTTGCGTCGGTACAAGTGCATCATTTAGTGTTGCACATGCACAAATACGAATACGCAAAAGTCAGAACTGAGCTGAATATATATAGCTATACGTTAATAGATAGTTTCGCGTAAACAGGCAATCGCCTAATTCTGTCTGGTTTTAGCTATCTTTGAACGGTAGAAAATAGATACATAATTGGAACCTTCCATGTCCTTAATTTCTGCCAGTCTCTTCAGCCATCTTTTAAATACCAGCTGTGTCTGTTATTCGCCACACGGCACAGTGAACCACAATTTGAGATTTGATTAAACATAAATGGACTTTTTCTTGCTGTTTTTCTCTTTCATATATTAGGTTGGATTTTATGCCAGTATATACTATACATGTCATGGTTACCAATATTGAATATATTGGCTTAAGTGTCGCGCGTGCCTGACGCGGCGTCTTTGCATCGGCCTTGTGTGTCTTTTACAGGTGCCAGCATCTGTTAAGCGTTCATTCTATATTTTAAACCCGAAAACAAGCGCCTTTTATCTCTTCAGTTCATCATTCAGCCATGTGATAACTATAAGTACACAATAGAGGATAAATATCCTACATCGGAGCGAAATTATCCCATACAGCGACTTGAGCGGTGGAATATATCCCCCCATTTACCACTTCAGTGCCTTTCGTTCAATTAGCTCTTTCGAAAGGTGGACCGATATTTGCCCTGAGCATAAATTTAGAGGGAGCCGTAGTCTCTGTTAATCACACTATATATACTAAGGAAAAGGTCTGATATACTTCTAGTCGTGTTCTTATGAGGGGAATAAAATAGGCCGGAATAAACACAACCATAGTATATAGTTTAGACAAAAGCGAAAACAAACCCTGGCAGGTGTCATGTTGTGGCATGCAAGCATGTATTTGTCTATAGTCGTCATCTTTGCGTTTGCTAAAGTCGAAAATAAGATCATATACATGATTGTTTCACCAGTGACATTGCACGTACGAGCTGACTACTAGTCTACTATCGCGTCTTCCTACAACATGCAGACATGCACTAATATACATGCACTTCTGTCCATAAAGTAGTATAATATCCAAGTGAATACGAGTCATTTTGATTGTCCGTTGGCCTTGGCCTTGGCCTTGAACTCGCGGCTTGTGCAGACCCTGTTTATTATATCAATTTTGAATTGATTGTTCGCTGTCCTTGGCCTTATCTCTCGGTTAAATGAAAGACTCAGGCAAGTGCACCTCCGAACTATAGGAAGTGGTAACATTACTCCATGTTGCACTGTTTGATTGTCCGCCGTTCAATATTTTTGGCCTTTGTGTGATGTCAAACGTGTTTAAACAAGTAGGAAATGGCATTACAGGAATGCATGAGTACAATACTAGCTGGTGATTATTGTGTTTGCACTTCCTGGTTTACGTGCAGGCTCAAATTACACAAATTAAATATGATACATTATATAGCCTGCACACAAGTCACAGGCTATATACGCGGATGCACAAGTTAATCACTTAATAACCGAAAGTAAACTGGTAGTCATGGCGGATTATTATTAAGGCAAAAACCTTCCTACTTATTTACTATACACAAATAGACTGAACATGCATGTCATGTATAGCAGCAATTCAGTCACTGGGATTTAACATTTTCGTTTCGTGATTATAAAAGTCAAAACTGTCAAACACATAACATGAAAGACATGTCATGAACCAAGCTAGCCCATGCAAGAACGAGTTCAGAAGCAAAAGTTGGTTTAGTTATCTGGAAGTATAGTTTGATTCGAGGTTTGATTTACTGAGAAAGCTGAGTGACACGTACATACAACCTGCATATATTTAATTTACTGTGTATACGAAATGTTAATTCTGGCAGTTTATAGTTCACTTTCGATCTTTCAACATATATTTTCAACAAAAATCGACATATTTTCATACGAGGTTTTAAAGGCACGGCGTCAAGCATAAAATTGCCGCTTAATTATAATGACTATAGTTTTGTGCGAGGAAAAATTATTTTTGTGTGTAGGGAAAAGGACAATATTTAAAAACGTTAAAGAAGTAAGTCTTTAGTGCAATTTCTTTCGAACTATTTAGTCCAAGTTTTGAAGTACGTAATGCTTACCATAATTCGATGGCCGAAATAAAAATATAGAAAGAGCAACTGCTCTGCATGCAAAAAACAAGATATGCATCTAGAAAAAAAGCAATAACAAACCACTGGTAGATCTGTATATAAATATGTAAAAAGTAATTCTTCAAAATTATTTTTTTATAATTATATATATTCGAAATTTTGGCAATGTAAAGTAACAAAGTGTATAAATTGTGTATAGTATATATATAAAAAGTGTATAGATTAGATTAACAAAAATGTGTTGCAATGGAGAGTAATTTTGAATTTGATTGAGATTTGGATAATTTAATATAAAATCTGACCACAAGATTCTCCATGTAGAAGAAATGCCCGATTGTGCTCATTATCTTATTTTATGCAAATATTACTTTTGGAACAATCAAGCATTTTATTTTTCTTCTCAAACTCATTACTAATACAGGGGAAATCAGTACCGAAGAAATTACATAAATTAAGCCAACTGTCACCTTGACTTTCTCTTTATAAACACTGATTCGTTTGAGAAGCAATATCGATTACGGCCTCGTTTTTTTTCAACCCACTTCTCGGGTTTGGATATCGGATAAAACACTCTTCATCGTGTTTCATCTATTACATGCATGCTTGTAACCATGTGTAGGTCTCGTAAGCTAGCCTGCATGGTTAGCGGGATCAGGCGCGTTCGCTGCCGGAGGCATATATCAGTCTCTGAGTGCCCTCTTGTTATGTATATGATGGCAGTCAATTGAGAACCGGCGCTTTCTAAGGGGCTGTTTACATGAGCCGGGTTAGCCCGGTTAACTGGGCTCACGCGATTGATTAGGATCTTACTGTGGTTTTGAAACTCGCATAAACTAAATGTACAAAGAAGAATTGGTTTAGTTTAGATGTAAACGAATCCTAACGTTGATTAAAATCTCTTTTTGTCGCCGAAGAAAGAATTTCGTGACACGAGTCAGCCCGGTTAGCTCGGCTCATGTAAACAGCCCCTTGAAACAATTCATGATGGCGTCAGCTGCATGATCTCAGTTTTTTTACAAGTTGTTCTATCAAATCTTCTACGAGGCATACTTTAACAAATTAATACGGGTGCCTACTGCGCAATGGAAGTGTGTATTTTTGGCGGGAATTGTCCAATTATAAACCAGTTCGAGTGTTCGCGGGGAACTGCACTGGATCAAACTGGGCCTATAATAAACCTCCCTATCACTAGCATTCGTCTGCAGGTGCAAGGAAAAAACAAGTAACAAGTCTGACTTGAACATAAACAACTCTAGAGGGTATATCAATAATACAGAGTCAAACTGGCCCTATGTGCCATTGTGCCAATGGTACATGCGCCCCCTTAGGATGCCGTTACTGCGCCCCTTTCCCGTTGTATAATATTATATTTGATATGTAGTGCAATTCCTATTTAAAAACCCGATTTTGGATTTATAGTCGTTTTACGTTTTAATCAGTATGGTACAGCTAATAGTATATTACGATTAAATAATATTTTAGTACGCTTCACGCAGCTGACAGCCTGGCATGAAGTAGTCACCTAATTAATGGTACACACAATGTGAGTTGATTTGTCCATGTATGACGACATGTCCTCATGATGTATGCCTTGCATGTTATCAGGTGTATTCCTATATAAAATGAGTATATTTGAATATTTAGTTTGGTATTTTATATCCTTCAAAATGCAGGAAATGCTATTTCAGAGACTCTCTTTGTTAGATATTCTGAAAGAAACCCTGACGGCGCCCCTCTCCCTAATGGCACCGCCCCTAATAGTCCGACTCTGTATCAATATCATGTAAATAGTTTGAAGTGATAATTGACCTTGTCATTTATACTCTTGACCACCATCTGAACAAGATAAAATGGAACTGACGTCACGCGAAAGTAGAGAATATAGTCAATTTTTTAACTCTGTGACTCCTAAGCATGCATGTAAACGCATCTTTAGTATTTTGCTTTGGCTAACGCCAGACTATTTTACTCGTCAAGGGAAGACCCCTGATCAGGGGACGTAGCCAGGGGGGAGCCGCGGCTTTCCCCCTTTTTGATATAAAACGACAGACATGTAACTACAAAACTGATGCAATATCAATTGTGTCAGGAAATAAACTGTAAACAGTGTATTCAATATATTGAGTGTATGCATTTTGAGTATCTATGTGACGTTTGCGTGTTTTGAGTATTTTATATGACGTTTTTTAACCTTTAGAGTCTGTAAAATCTTCCTCCAAAAGCCAGGAAATGGCATTTCAGCGACTCTCGATTTCAAAATTTCCCGGGGGAGCATGCCCCGGACCTCCCTAAAAATTTATTTTGATTTCGGCTCCTCCCCTTTCAAAATCCTGCCTACGTCCCTGCCCCTGGTATAGTCACGGGTTAAAGTATCTATGAAGTAAAAAAAACGCGTTGGCAATTTTGTTATTTTAAGGTGGCTCCCTAGAGTTTTAGTTTCCTTCATGGCTTGTTACGTTCAGTCATAGTTTATAGCTATTGCTGTCTATAAAATAACTATTACATTACAACAATTATTCTGTATACTGAACTGCAGAAGGAGAACCACACTTATGAAGTATATATTTGTTGAATAGTGCTAATATCTGCTGTTACCATGGTAATAATGGCGTTTGAAATTTGTCAAAAGGTTCTGTCTTACGGAATTTTTTTAAAAACTAAGTATGTTGTTTAAGCTTTTCACTTATTTCTTTATGCATAAAATTTTAAAGAATTTTACCGAAGCAAACGTGTGATAGTTGAGCATTTGTATCGCTCGGACGGCTGATGACGTGACAGAATCAACTCGACAAGATTGCTATTTACGCATGTGCCTACGCCATACTCGTTACCAGTCCCTTCTTAAAATTACCGTAGGGAGCCACCTTAATGAACAGAGGAGCATATAATCTTCGCGTTATTAACTATCACATTTTACCATGGCTATAGAGCGTTTAATTTCACTCACGTGATCGGTAGCCCCATTGGGGTGGTGAAACAATAAGAAATATTTGAATAAGTATAGAGCTAAATTTTAATGGTACACCAATATGGCCGCCATTTCATTGTTTTGGTACACCAATATGACCGCCGTGACGTCAGATGAAAACGATCTATAGTTCGTTTTTGGAGAATTAGGGCTTTCGGTAACAATGCCTTATGACGTACGCAAATGACAACGATATGCATAAGAACAAAATATTTTAACATCTGCGGACGTTATAATAAGGCGTTGTTACCGAAAGCCCAAATTTCTCCAAAAATGAACTATGCATGGTAAACTTTGAGGGTTCACACTATACCGGATAGGTTTTCGTGCCGGCACAAAAAATATCCGGTATAGTGTGAACAGACTTGATCGGCACGATATTGTGCCGAAGTAGCCCCGTTCACACTATACCGGATAGCTTTTGTTCCGTCACGAAAACCTGACGATACAACCAATCACCACGCTAGCTCTGTTCTATTAATTTACTTCCGAAACGATTTCGAACGCCGTTCACACTGGAGCTGAAACGGCACACAAAGCTATCCGATAAAAGATGTACCTCTTTCGAGATCGGAGCAGCGCTCCGACACAGAAATTGTGCCGGAACAGGCGTTTTGTGTGTGAACAGAAGGCCTATCCGATACGGTTTTCGTGCCGGTACAAAAGCTATCCGCGGTATAGTGTGAATGGGGCCTCATGAGAGTTAATAGCGAAAAGACTAGTAGACAACAGATTCTCTTAAAATTTTCAGTGAGTGCTCCCACCATGCTCCTCTGTTCATTAAAACAACAAAAATACCAACGAATTTTTCACTTTATATATATGGACACTTTAAACGGGCGTTTGATGTTGGCTACTTATTTAGGTCACACGAGTTTGGTAGATAACCAGTATACTGGTAATATTATAGTATTTGACCAGGAATTTTCTTTAATTTATGACCATAATTCCTGGTTGAAAATGATTCATCTAACCAGGATCCTGGTCATATTTATAGGTTTTTGACCAGGTAACTATAGTTAAATTTATGACAATAATTCCTGGTTAATTGTTTACCAGGATTCTGGTGGATATATTTGACCGGCCAGGATTTCCTGGTCAAGTTAACCAGGTTTGTGTGGGTGGTATACTGACCCAGACCCTGGTAAACATTTGACCCCAACCTGGTGAAATTTAACCAAAGTGTTTTTAGAGTGTAGACTTTGATCAGTGATCACAAAGTCCGCTCTAAATAATACCAGTCTTCCATGAAATTAATTGGCAAATAAAGGATTAAAAATGCGAATTGCTCGTGTTGGTGCAAATGCATATGTGGCAAGATATAACTAATATAAATATTATATAATTAGATCAATTTTTGCTTGAATACAATAATTAATTTTAGTAACATCATGTCTGTTTTGTTTGCAGGTTCGATATCAGAAGTAAAAAGTATAATCCTTACGAGTTGTGGTTATATTTCTGCACCTGGTACCTCAAGATTATCAGTGCGCAGTTTCGCGCACTAGGTGAGCTAATCTGCCGAAGGACTTGGGCCACACTCGTCATCCTCCATGTACTTCTAGTCATATTGGTCTGCGGATTTACACAATTTAAATTCGTGAATAGATGGGAGGAACTTTTCGTTCCGAAAGGTAGTCAGGCTTTCACAGACCTTAGAAAAGCGGAAAGGTATTTTAATGTTGATTACAGAGAAGAGATTGTGATTTTGTTGCCAAAGAAAAGCAGTTCTACGGGTATCTTGACAGCCGAGTGTTTCCAGGATGCGTTAGAAATTCACAATGCGATCATAAAGCAAAAAGATTACACGAAGTATTGTACTACATTGACAAAAGAGCCAGCAAAGAATGTTTCCGAATGCGTTATGGTCAACCCTCTGGAGTTGTTCGGATACAAGAATGATAATTTTGCCCAATTAATTCCTTTCTTGATTATGCACATGCATTCTAAGGAGTTGATGAGTAATGGGCGAACTGTAATGGAGAATTTATATCAGATTTTTGGCAAAACTTTGCAAGTCAACCTACGTGAGGGCGAACTGAAATATGCTGGGGCACTTATGATGCGCTATTTTGTGCGTTATCCAAAAGACAGCGCTGCTCTGGAAAACGTGCTGTCGCTTGAAACACGTATTATTGACACCCTGTCTGAACTAAAACATCGAATGAAACACGTTAAAATCTCGTATGCAAGCACCCGCAGTGTCGATGACGCTATTGGAGAGAGCACAGGCTCAGACATTCGACTGGTTGCGGTCACCTTCATTCTCATGATCTCGTTTGCGTGTTTTGTCTCCGGGAGTATCCGCGAAAGCGCCAAAAGCCATTCTCTGCTGTCGCTGTTCGGCGTTATCGCTGTCGTATACGGGATTGCCGCTGGCCTGGGTTTTGGCATGTGGTTACAGCTTCCGTTTATCAGCATGGTCGGTGTACTCCCTTTCCTGGTTTTGGGCATCGGACTTGATAACATGTTCCTGATCATTCACGAACTAGACCGCGTGCCGTTGGACTGGCCTGTAACCGAACGCATTGCGCACGCACTCTCCCAGACTGGTCCTACAGTCACAATGACGTCAGTCACAAATGTTGCGGCGTTTGCCGTGAGTACGCTGACCGCATTTCCAGCTATCCGCATTTTCTGCATTTATGCGTCGCTGTGCATCACGTTTGCGTACCTGTTCATGATCACGTTTTTCATCGCGGCTGCTAAATTTGACGCTGACCGAATCAATGCTGAGAAAATGGACGTGTTACTTTGCCGGTTTTCTGCCAGTTTCTCAAGAGCGTCGGGGTACTTGAAGTTTGACCGTTTGCGGCACTTTTCAAGCGTCAACTTCATGCGAAAGTGGGCACGTTTTATTTTGACAACGCCCGCAAAGCAAATTTTCATCGTAGTCGCCGTCGCGCTGTTTTCAATGGGTTTGTACGGAGCGTTTAACATTGACCAACGGTTTGATCACCACGTGGTCGCAAAGGAAGATTCTTATTTTAAGGATTTCATTAGGACGAGTGAAGCGTACTACAGCCAATCCGTTGAAGTGAATATAGTAATCGAGGGACGTCACGTGGATTACAGCAGCCCTTCGACACAGAAAGAACTGATAAAGCTGGAAAAACTTGCCTTCTCGAACAAGTTTTACATTTCAAACGTGAGTGTCTTCTGGTTGCCGAAATTCAAATACTGGGCTGATTATAAAAAGTATAATCACACGGGACCAGAATTTTACAAAACCCTAAAGCTCTTCCTTCAAAGCAAGGGACAGTTCAAACAAGATATCGTGTTTAACAAAGATCAAAACAAGATTATTGCGTCACGCATCGTTGTTTACACCATAAGTACAACAGACTCTTTGGAATTACGGGACGCCATGCTTACACTACGTGAGGACATCGAAAGCAAATCCCGACTTCCCGCGTTTCCCATTGCAAAGCAGTTTCTAAGTTATGAACAATACGCTTTGACAGCGAAAGAAACGTATCGCAACCTATTAATTGCGGCAATAGCAATTCTCTTTGTCAGTAGCGTGTACTTGGCCCATCCAATTGTTATTCTGTTCGTGTTCTTCAGTTTTGCCAGCCTTGTGGTTGAGCTATTTGGTTTGATGTATATTTGGGGCGTTTCTCTCAATGGTATATCTATGGTCGGGCTGGTTATGGCTATTGGGTATTCTGTCGACTACAGTGCTCACGTCGCACATGCGTTTGTTGTTTCTGATGCGGTTGGTAACGATGAACGCGTGATTCGTTCTTTGAGTACCGTTGGAATCAGTGTTTTGATGGGAGGTAAGATTTGATAATAACACAAGTTAGTATGCACTGCACCGTACAGCGTAGGCGACACCGCACCTCACTGCGCAACACCATTGCGCATTATTCCACAGCCCTGCACAGCGCCGCAATGCGACACCGCACCTCACTGCACTGGAAAGCAAAGCACAACACTATTGCACATACTAGAAACTTTCTAGTCTACTATTACAAATGCTGCAACCCAATCAGTAGCCAATCAGACTGCAGCATTTGCAATAATATACTAGTAAGTTTCTACTAAGAAATAATAGTAACTGTTACCTCATAGAAATTTCGAACTCATAATGTAATTGTTAATTATTGTACTTGACTGCAATGCAATATAGATATGAATTTGCTACCCCCAAAGTGCGCACATAGCATAGCATAGCATAGGATAGCATAGCAATACGCATAGCATAGCAATACGCATAGCATAGCAATACGCATAGCATAGCAATACGCATAGCATAGCAATACGCATAGCATAGCAATACGCATAGCATAGCAATACGCATAGCATAGCATAGCATAGCAAAGCAAAGCAAGGCAAGGCATAGCGTAGCGTAGCATAGCAAGCATAGCATAGCATAGCATAGCATAGCATAGCATAGCATAGCATAGCATAGCATAGCATAGCATAGCATAGCATAGCATAGCATAGCATAGCATAGCATAGCATAGCAAAGCAAAGCAAGGCATGGCATGGCATGGCATGGCATGGCATGGCATGGCATAGCATAGCTATATAAGCATGGCATGGCATAGCCTAGCTTATAGCATAGCATAGGGTAACATATCAAAGCACAACACAGAACAGCACTGTACAACACTACACACTGCAGAAGCCTTGTACAGCACAGCGCAGCGCAGCACAGTGATGCAGAGCTAGCTTTGTATGTAGTAAATGCAATAAAACGTTATAAAGTGACACTCGCGCTTATATTTCTGTTCTATTCCTTCTTCTTATGCATTTTACGTTTTATCGAAACTTTCAGGTTTTAGTACATTCCTCGGAATTATCGTGACTGCGTTTTCAGAATCAGAACTGTTCCGAATCTTTTTCCGCATTCTCTTTGGAATCGTAGTTTTGGGTCTCTTACATGGCCTATTGTTTCTTCCTGTGTTACTCTCCACGTTCTGCCCATCTTCTATGAAAGTCGGATACCTTCAAAGCGACGAAATTTGTCTCAAGGAAAGCCCCGAGGAAGAAATCCCGGTAGACCTCTATCCAAAAGAAGTTTGTGACCGCGAAACATCGTTATAAGTAGACAAATTATTACTTTGGAGCTTGTTAAAGAGCTTCCAGGAAATCTGGCCCTGGGTACGAGATTGACGAGAACTACCATACTGATTGCAGTTTGTAAGCAAAGCCGTAGAGGTCATATAAATACTAGAGGGGGCATTGGCGGGAAAATTTGGTAACCACATGGCAGCCGCCATTACCTATGATATTTCAGTCAATTGGTTGGCAAATGTACTAGACCCAGTCCTTTGCCAACCAACGCGCCTAATGTTTGCCTCCAAAAAAATCCAAGGTGGCAATTGGTTACCCGCGGTTGACTGAAATTAAGATAGGATGCCCCCTCTAGTATTTATATGATCTCTATAAGCAAAGCTATAACTCCCAGTCAAGAAGTAAATCCAAGATGGCTGACTTTGTATATATATTTACGTCAACTATATTCATTCCTCTACAAACCAATGAAACTATTCAGTCGTAACCGCGCAGGGCCTAAAACTGTTGTACAGAGTCGGCAATCTTGGTAACTCGGTAACCGTTGGTAATCTTGGAAATATTAAGACGCTGGGGTATTGACTACAACGCTACGTTTGTACACTGAAATTGAAAGGGCTGATTCCTGGCGCAGATCATGAAAATTATAGGGCTGATTTCTAGGTTAGATGCATGGTAATAGACCTCTCCGTATGAAGTGAATGGATCAAGTCATCTTTCTTTTTGACAATTCTGATTGGCTAATGTTCAATGTTTGTTCGAAGTTTTGATGTCCTAAGTTTTGCGAAAGCCAATCAAATCTCTCAACGCGTTATCCACGCACTTCGTGTGGAAAGGTCTATCAATTCATTAAAGCCTGGTGTTCACTACGACGTAAGAAGCGTAAACGTAAAGAACGTAAGCGTAATGCATAAGCGTGAGTTAGTGAGAACATATAGTGGTGACATACTGACAAAAGCGTTATAAGCATATTACAAGCGAATGAATATCTCCGTTTTTTATTTATTTGACTTTGAATAACTTTATTGCCTATACAGCAACTGGTGGTCAAACAGAGCGATGCCCCCAATTGAACATGACTACACAGTCACATAAATTATTAAATAAAAATTCTATTAAAAAACCCTATTTAAAGACACTGTGGATAATAATTATAAGCAAAAACATGGCATTGAGGTTGATTAGTGATTAAATGTACCCGAAAGCTAAAGCCGAGGGAGGTGTAGGGACATACATACATACACACATACATACATACATAATTTATTTATACACGGTAAAATCATCAGTATAACTATTTACATAATTAAGGAAATTAACAAGAATAAAACTAATTAAATATATTACAATATATATTACACTAGAGAAGTAGATAAAGAAGTTAAACAGTAGTTCATAGTTCCATAGTTCAGCCCCGCTATAGCTTAAACTTCTTTTTAAATAATCTGTACGTGGCAAGGGTAATGCGAGTCGCCTTTCAGAATTTCTTAAGGAATAAACTAAACGCCCCAAGGAAGAAGGAGAGTAAAACAAGAACGCTTTTGGCGGAGTCAGCAACTTCAGAGTGAATAAATTATTGAGTTGTGCAGTGATTAATACTATTGGGAATTCGATAAGTGTTCACTTCACGTATTTGTTAGTTATTATATGCATAAGCGAAGTTTGGCGTAAACATTAGGTATGATTAGTTACCAATCGTACCTAATTGCATAAAGATTAGGTAGGATTAGTTACTAATCTTACCTCATCTTTATGCATCAGGTTATTTAGAGATTAAATGTCCATGTGGGAACAATGAAAACCGAGGTGGCCGTAATATTACATAATTAAGATATTATAAAAAAAAAGAGTCGTAAGAGCAACTATTTATGAGGAAGTTCATAGACATTAAGTTGTCTTTGAAATTTCTGTTTGGGTTTTAACTTAAAATAACTATATACTACTACTAATGGGTTTGAATTATTTATCTAGTAAGTTCCACATCGTTGTGACTCGAGGAAAGTAAGAGCTTTTAAACAACTGAATTCTACATTTAAATTCTGTGAAATTATTTACATCATATGATCTAATATTATATTTGGAAGCAGGTCGATTCTGTACATAATCTGATAACTGAAAGTCCAAGAGACCTACTCTATACACTTGAAAAGGAAAAGCAAATCTTTTATATTTCGGCGAAAGCCGATCGGCCAGTGGTAGAAGGTCAAGGTTGATCAATCCTTCTTTATAATCTTCTTACCCCTATAGTGAATACGCTTTTGTCACCACGGTTCTCACTAAGCTTTTTTGTTCCTTATCATGCAGGCTTATACGTTCACGCTTATATAGGCTTACGTTCTTACTCTGTCGTGGTGAAAACCAGGCTTGATAACGGCCAGAGAAGTGACGACAACGAGCCTTCAACTAACCATTTTGCTGACTGGTTTTCGTTTTAACTCCCATTTAACTCCGAAATCAGCGAGAATACCCCCAGTGTAGAATAAAACATATTCCAAAGAATAATGCCATCCTGAAAACTCAAGATATGAGGTAAACAAGTGGTACTACAGTGAAAATTGTAATATTTCGACTTCAGTATTGAAAAGTCATCATCAGACATCATCACTTGTCTGATGATGACTTTGAAATAAAGTCGAAATATTACAATTTTCACAATAGTTCCACTTGTTTACCTCATATCTTGAGTTTTCAGGATGGCATTATTCTTCGGAATATCTTTTATTCTATACTGTTTCCAAGTTGTCTGCTGGTCTTGGTTTTTATAATCCCAGTGTGTGCCTTGAGATGTCCACACTCTTAAAATAATGACTCGAAACGACTTTTCTCGATCTTGGTCCTTTTTATAGTTAGGGTTTCAGTTGAGAGGTGCGGAAATTTATTGTTCTTGCTTTTTTTCTCCCAACTGTAACACCATAGCTTATGGAAAATATGTGATGAAAAGACTGGATAGAGAAAGATCGTTTCGACCTCAACCAGTTTGATGTATGCAGGTTACTTCGAGGAAACAAGGCCAGGGATATATATTTATAAGTATTCCACATATCCTCAAACTGCCTCAAAATAACCGGAATGCTTAATATTATTCCACATAGGCAAGTTTGACATCTCCTCACAATGCCCGGCAATTATAGATAATTTTATTGAGTGAATATTTCAAAACAATAGAATAGAGTTGTAAAAAGTATTATATACATGCATCCACACACCCCTGGAAAAAGGGGGGGAAAGAGAGAGAGAGCGGGGGGGGGGGAAACCTTGCCTATGTTGAATATAAGCCGTTTTTCATGTATTAATGTATTTTATATACACATGTGAGAAAATCTCAGTTTCACATGTAGGACTTTAATTTTCTTTGAGAAATTAATTATGAAATTTTGTAAAGGCTACAACGGCCATGGGGATATTCAGATATGAAAATATTATTTAAAGAAACGAATATAATATAGAATATATTTCTCAGTGGCAGCTAGAAGTTCTTCATTTGCTATAACTTTTTACTGATGTAAGAAAGCTATTTTAAGTGACTGAGTGTGAAAGCGAGAATGCATGGAGAAACAACGATGTTTCGTTGACACTTTTGTCGATACTTTGAGTGTTCAAATTACAAAGCCTGACTGTTTAATGTTTATATCGCCTAATTTTATAGCGCGAGGAAATGGCACAAATGCGTATACAATGCGCACGCATGGTCAACAGAGATGTCTACACAAAGTTTGAAATAGGCATTATATTATGGTTGACCAGATTCACACATATATAGCGTAGCGAGTGATGTTCTGGGACGCCGGTGGAGGAGTTCAGGGGAGCCAGGGGACTGAATAGAAACAACACAACTTCTTAAATACTTACATGCAATGACGTATTTTTATCGCATATAAACATACATGAAGGTTGAACATTGTCTAATTCATGTGTTGATGTTTCAAACATTTGTAATACTTGTCGTAAATATACAAAGGAAAACCTATTAAAATGTCTATAAAACGAAAATGAAGTCTGTCTTATTTGAAAGAACACTTAAAATGATAGAGTAACATCTTTTGCAGTTTTTCGTTTCCTTACTTCGTTGTTGAGATATTTCAGTTTGTTTGATATGCAAATTTACATTTTAATGTCACATGTGCATAATGAGTTATTACAAAAAGTTATATATCTTTGCTATTATCAAACCAAAATAATTCGAGGGAAGCATGTGCGTGTGTTTCGTCCAGAACACTAAACATGTAGATTTTGAAGTAATTATATTTGACAATAGCAAAGATATAACGTTTTTCGATAACTCATTATGCACGTGTGACGTCGCAACATGCGACATTTACATCAAACAAACTGTAATATCTCAAGAACGAAGCAAGGAAACGAAAAACTGCAAAAGATGTTACTCTATCATTTTAAGTGTTCTTTCAAATAAGACAAACTTAATTTTCGTTTCATAAGCACTTAAACGCCTTCAACTATGATACTGTCTGTCTAGGTCCATGGAAGACTCGGGAATTGTCCTTTGGCAAGTGCCTGATACCCACCCCACCAACCACCCTTTTGTTGTTCCGGCGTCCCTGGCCATGTTTGCTTATTTTGGCTTACGTTTGAGGAGTGTTGTCGGTTTTGAGAGACATATAGAATTTTCATAAACTGCTGATTGATTTAATCGACTGAAAATAATTCAGTTGGGATGTAGTATTACAACCAATTACAACAATTGGGCCCGTTCTTCAGAATATTGAGATTTGTTTGATATAATTAGGCAAATGTAACCTTTCGACGTCACACGTGCATAATGACATTACAAATATCTTTGCAATTATCAAACAAAATCACCAACCTCGTCCCCAGGGCCTTTGGGAAATTAGGATGGCGGGAAGGCTGGTCACAGCACCCAGAAATACTGGGTGTAATAAATTAGCAATTTAATTTAGTATGTAAAATCATTTTGAGTAATGCAGTCCCCTGGGAGAAGTTCATTGTAATGGTGGTCCCGTTGAAGCTTTTTTATTATAACTAGCACAAAACTATGCATAATTATGTTTTGCAAGGAATGTTTAAGAAAAGCAATCAGCCAATGAAAACGCAAATAGTCCACCAGCCGATGTCAGGGCCTTTTCCCGCCCTACCAGTTTCAAAAAGGTCTTGGGAAGAGGTTGCGAAGTCACTAGTACTTGAAAAACTAATCTTGCATGTGCGTGTGTGTTTTCCAACAATAAACATACATGAAATGTTTTTTTAGATAGGTCATTATGCACGTGTGACGTCAAGGGGTTAAATTTGCATATCACAAAAATCTTAATATCCCACCAAAGAGCAAATGATATACAGGAGAGTTATCAATGCTAATCTTTATCATCGCGAGACTACTTTCAGTTAAGAGAGTTTATTTCTAACTGAACATAAGTATGGCATTTCCAGGTATGGCAACTTTGCAGACTAGCATAAGCTTTATGGATTGTGTTACAGATTCATAAAATAATACCTTGCATAGGTATGGCTTTATTGAAGCACTTTAATCAACTATTTACAACAGATATGTCAACGTCTTTTTAGGGACCGGTGATTATTTATGGCCGGGGTTGGGGCCGAAGAGAAAATGGTTGGGTAAATGAAAATTCTAAGACATAAAATGTTGGGTAAAAAAAAGTTACTTCCCTTAAGGTTTGGGTGAGAAATTGTTTTTTTACCATATTTATGTAAAAGTGACTCTATCAGTAAAATAAAAAAGTTCAGAGTTCATCATCTAAATAACAACGTAGTTACTGAGGTTATCATGAACTAAGAAGGTCAGTTACCTCAAAGGACAATTATGGACGATAATGCTGGAAAATGGGCTTTGTCGGAATTAAATGAACGATACAGTACGTAAGGCAAGTGATGAACTCATCAATAATTATGGTATGTTAAACAGCTTACAATATTTTTTCCTTGGGTTTGGTAAAACATTTTCTATATCCCTACAGGGTTAGGTAATTTAAATTTCTGGTCTTATGTTGGTTGGGTAAATAATTTTTGGCAGTCAAAATAGTTTCTCTTCGGCCCCAACCCCAGCCATAAATAATGACCGGTCCCTTATAGATTTTTCTCAGTTGTGAATTTTTGCACATATGTACATAATAATAAATGGACTAATTTATGCTAGTTCTACTGAATAGATAAATCAAGTTAGTGAGGTTTGTTTATTTAAAGTTTACTTGTTCTTACAACAGGTAGGTTGGGCACCGGCTAATTGTCGCGTAATGAAGTGAAGCCAAGGTCGTGGCTTGTCACAGATTGCTGATCATATATGATTGGTGAAATTAACATTTACTGAGATTTAATTTCAGCGCATGAAACCCTATTAAGTTAGCCCTTTCCTGTCGGTATTCGTAGATCAGTTTTTCGTGCGACGAGTAGAATTTAATAGCCCGTAGTTCGTTCGTTTTTTCATTCATCGCTTATGATTATCCATTCAAAAAACTTGGTTGTCTATCATGATTTATCTATATTTATTTTATTTAATACTTTCTAGGCGACTTTCTAAGTCTCATGTATTTTACTCTGGCTATATCCATATGATTTTACTCGCCACAAGGAAATTAATCCATGCACCTACAGGAAAAGGTTAATGTCAAGTCGCTTCCTTAGTTTTCGATGTCTTACCGACAACGAAAATAGACCTACTGCGGTGATTTCCCATCATTAAAGATGGATATATATATTATTGAAAGTTTGAAACTGTAGAAATCACGTTAATGCAACAACCTCTTGCATTCGCTGTTTACGTTTTATTACCTCCGCCAGGACGTTATGCTCTTACTGTTTTTTATTTGTTTCGGTCTGTCAGCAGGATGTCTTAAAGTATAGTGGGCCAATTTTTATGTCCATAAACGTCATTACAAATTTAAATTATATTGATTATAAATTATATGATTTTTTGTAGTAATTTAAGTTATAATTTAAATTTGTAATGACTTTTATGGACATAAATAGGAATTGACAATTAGTGAACTCTTATTTTGAAGAAGGGGCTTGCCCCGAAACGTTGAAAATCTGAAATATATACAAGATAAAAGGATAAAAATGTTAAAAAATGTAACTCAAGTTTCACGCTCAGAGGTGATCTTCAGACTAAGTTCATAAGAGATTAATTTGCAGCGCTTAAGAAGGCAAAGTCATATTTACATAAAATTAGAAAATGTTAAGTAGGTAAAATTTTTATATTACAGTATTACATAAAATTTGTTCTGGTGTTGACATTTCGAGATAAGTTCGGATTTTTTGTTTAACAATAGTCTTTTGTCTGCGTTTAGAATGCATATATATATATATATATATATATATGAAAATTTTAAATTTTGAAGTAAGCCTTAGGTTAGCCATCAGGAATTTTAATCCCTTCATCAATCGCAAAAATAAGGAAACTAATCTCCACAATATTGCACAATTTCCTCTCGCATGACCGAAAATCAAAAGGGTTACATGTTACACAATTCTGAAACCAAGAATTAACACTTTTAATTAACGTTTGAAACATACCTTATATATTCAAGATAATAGTCATCGCATACATATATAAGCGGCTAACCTTAGACGATGTAAACTATAAAAATAATATAGTTAAAGCTATATAGGTTTGGTGCAAGAAAAACTACTGATATATGCATGGGTTATGAGCTCGGAACTCCAATTACGTCGTATGTCGAAATAGCCTTGTTTAGTTTGCCATGTGGAAACACCACAAACTATAATTAACGAGAACATCATTATTCATATGCTAGACAGCAAGGGAAATATTATCTAACTTAAACTTAATCCGCCAGGACCGCAAAAATGCCGAAACGCCAGCAGAAAAATGCCACCTGATTGACGCTGAAGAAAAACTCAAGATATGATATCAAGATATGATGACTTTGAAACTAAGTCGAAATATTACAGTTTTCACTATAGTTCCACTTGTTTAACTCATATCTTGAGTTTTCTGGATGGCATTATTCTTCGGAATATGTTTTATTCTATACCATTAATTTAATTATATATATTTTTGTAATGTTCATGTATTTTCTTACACGCGCTTTTAGCATGCTCTCTCAATCATTCTAATTTTTCTATGTGTAACTCTGCTTTCTTATGGTTTTGGCCGCGCTCGTCCCAGACCCCTTGCCCTTTGGAACATGGCGTCCGTAATGCATGAATCAATTCTTCCTGTAACCATCCCCCCCCGGGCAACCCCGGGGACAATGCAGAAAATCAAATCCCGGGGATGGGGAATTGTTTTATTAATTTTGTCCCGGGGTATAGGGCGGGGATGCAAGGAGGCGTAGGAGTTTGGTAACTAAAGAGTATTCTGTATTCAAAATGGCGACGAATTCATTGAAAGATTTCTGATTGCCGAAAATCGATAAAAATCGACGCAGACTCAAAGGAAGCAGCAACAGAAATGAGCCACTATTTAAGTTAATTTACATTTGATGTTAGAATGTGTTTAATTATACATTTCGTTGATGTTAAAACTCATGTATTAGTTTTTCAGCCTTGCCCCGGGGGGTGGGGAATTGTCAAATTTCAAAGTCCCGGTGGTGGGGAATTTGCGATGAGCTTCATAAAAAAATACAAATCCCCGGGGTATTGCCCGGGGGGGATGGTTACAGGAAGAATTGACCATGCATAACCTTGAACTCGTCTATTCTAACCGAAAGAAGGTCGATTCACGCAAAAGAAATGGAATTCAAATTCTTGGCTTATATATTTATAGTTACATATCGGGAAAGTATTTTTACTCAGTGCACGTGGCATGAGTGCACATAACATATTCAATCAAACAACCAAGTAGCCAACAATTACCAACCAACCAACCAACCAACCAATCAACCATAACCGTGCAACCAATCAACCCGGCTACCAACCAACTAGTAATCAACCAAAGTACTGACTAAGCAATATTTCAGTTAGCCGCTATATATATAAGCCGTATACATGCATTGTTTTGGGCGTGCTTTAATTGTGTCCCTTAAGCCTGGTTCTCACTTGTCGTAAGAATCGGGGATTTTTCACGTCGCCGATCGTTTGGGATTATTACGACAAGTGTGAATATGGTTGAAGTAACGTCCCAGACAGTCGCCGATCTCATCGGAAGCATCGCAACAATCGGAATTATTTGGAAAATGCATCCCAGATGGTCGCCGACGACGATCGGTAGTGTGAACACGGAAGAACACTGAAACCACTCGTCTGGGACGATCGGGGACAGGATTCTTACGACCTACGACAAGTCACGACAAGTGTGAACGTGGCTGTCGTAAGAATCGCCGACAATCGGGGATATAACTGTCCCCGATTCTTACGACAAGTGAAAACTAGGCTTAAGTGATCATTATCATCCGTAAAAAATTAGAGTATTTTAGCAGCATGAATATTTTTGAACGCTGTAAATCAGCTGAATAATTATTATTATTTATACACGGACCACGGTGCCCTTTCATTTGCACCATTTTCGAAAAGCCGTCACATACTTTACAAAATGAGCTTTGAAGACGTCCTGAATTATTTAGACGAAAGCTCGGGTACAGTAAATCCTTTTGTTACCGCAAATTATTTTCCAAAAACTTTAAATCTTTGATTACAAAATGCATGACTAGCCTAATACAAATTATTATTATCACATTAAGAAAAAATCTTTCTTCACGTATACAAATAACTAATTCTAATTCACTATATAAGTTAATTTTTTTTTTTTTACATATATTTAAAAAGACTGTCAACTATTTACAAAAAGAAGTAATATAATCAATCCTGCAGGCTGCAGAGTTGGTCATCCGCAGTTTGTCTATTTTGTCCCAAGACGCCGCACCACGATAGGAAAAACTATTTTTGTATTTAATACTATATATTATATGCAATGCACTCGAGAAATCTTAGGCCCCGAACCTAATGATAGTGAGCTAAATCCTTTGTTTATCAGTGCTGATTTGCAATAGGTTCGGCGCATGAGAACAGCGACGTTTGACCTGGGCCTATATAAGGGAACTACAAGCAAGAGCCAAGAAGCGTTTGCTTTTCACTTTCTTTTATAAAAGCACAGTATTACAATCCGTATTCGATCAATCAAGTATATCATATAATATATAGCTCTGGAATGGATATGACAAATTTGTGATATCCCTTCGCGGTATGATATATCCATGCACCACAGCAGGTTTGGTTGTTTTGCTATAGCTCTTCCTGAATTAAACAATGATCTCTTAGAGCGGGATGACAAGTCACTCAAACAAGGCGTGAGAGCCCACATGCATTGGTCTCTAACTCACGCCTCCCCTCCCGTGGGGGAGACACAAAAGAAGCGAGAAAATTATCGCATGGTGACAAATGCCAATGTTATCGGCAACATTCCTAAACAGACACGTCGGCAGGACATGGGTTAAGTAGCGCGAAGATAATATGCTTTTTACCTCGCAGAATGGACGTATTCGTTATCGAGGATTAGCGTGTGTTGGAAACTTTGGAAAACTAACGATCCTAACGATCGACCAGTGATAGTGGACTTTGCTGTCACAAATTTGTGGATTTCGTGGCGTGATTTTGGATTGAGTGTCAAGTGACAAATCTCTTAAATACAGTGTTAAGTTTGTTCAACGGTGTGCTACTTAAATTGGGTAGTGTATATATACCTGTTCCTTGGTAACGAAACACGAAGAAAGATGCGCTTCTTTTGCCTCTTGATGTTGAGTTTTTTCTCGCGTCTAATAGGTAAGTTCATAAAACGCTTATACTTCAGTTTTCGTCTATTAGTCGCTTGCGCCGGTAGGGATTCCATGCGTTGTCAAGTAAGTGAGTATATGTATAACTGGATGGACATAACAACTTAGGTCATCACTCGCCCTACGGTAAAGGCCAGTGGTATGTAAAGGGAAATAAGTGTCAAACGTTAACAGAGATGAGATGTGCCAGAGGGTTTTCTTATCATTTCTTATCGATCAAAAGTTTTTTTTGCGCTGGTGTCCATGTTATGAATGAAAGAAACGCTGCAGGGATTAGCGCTCATTTTGACGTTTGTCGCATTTGATGCATGCTTGTCGACTGGAGAGTATATTTATCTCGAGCTGCCGCATGATTGAGTCAGTTAATTTATATTTTGTTCCTCTCTACTCTTATTTAAGGTTAGCCATGTAATATGGTATGATAGTCGCTTGATAACCGAGGTTATCAGTCTATAAAATCATCATTAATTAGCTTTACAGACGCGTCGTCGTTGACCATCAGATTCCGCAATTGAAATGACCCACTTTCTTCTTTAATGCCTAACCGCGTTGCCCAATTACTCTAATATCTTTATGGCGTGCCTCTTTGTTTAATGTTGTCCGCTTAGCGAAGCTGTTATGTTTAGCTTTCGATAACACTATTTGACACGTATCTTGCGTCAATTGTCAACGTCAACAGATTACAGATTCCAACAAAAAGTTATTTCAATAATTTATCAGCAAAGAAAAACGTATCCTGTTTGGTTGTCAGTTTATCGTACACACACGAACAACTTACTTTTGAACATCCGAGAGCGTATGAAAGTAGAGGGCTCCGTAAGCGGTGTTTTAGATAGAACAAAGTGAAAAGGTGGTAAGCTGCCGATAATATAGTCTTTATATTAACGAAAATGACGTTTCGACTTTCGAGCGCAGCCATTATATTAAACATTTCACTCTGATGAAGGGTGAACTTGAAGCGTCAGTATTTCGTTATAAAATCTATTCTCGGCAGTTTACCTACTTTTCACTTTGCTCTTACTATTGAACACGTCAATTTGACACAAGCTTTAGAGCATACTTGTGGGCTGTCGTGTGCAACGCGAGTTCAGTATATCTCAACCGCGTACATAAATCAGAACATTCTGAGTCAGAATAGAACTTATTTCATAACATGGCTTATATACATTATGTACATAGCTCATGTACATAACTTAATTCATACATAACAAAGCTTTGCTTTCAAATCATAAAAGTGTGTTTACTATGTTACAATATACTTCAGCCTTATGTTACGTATGAAATAAACCTTGTCCTGATGTTATTTACGAAATATGTTTTATCCCGACTCACAATCGACATCAGACGCGTTCTGCGCAGACGACACCCTAAACTTCCTCATAGACCATGGTTATTCGAACGAATTCTTTTCACAGCAGATGAACGCAACACGTGTACAAATTATGAGATCGGATCTAGATTTGCGTGCGGATGGCAAAGGCTTCGCTTTTGATGGGAGCAGGCGGCGTTTATGAACGATACGCGGGACCGTCGATATGAAAACACAGCTACGAAAAGCAAACACTTAGAACAAACACTGATCAGTTGAAGATTTTACAAAACAAATAAAATCACGATGGTCAGAGTACCATTATTTACTCTACAAACATTGCGCGATAAGGCATTTCATTTCTCGACCTGTGAAATTAAGCTGGCATATCGTCTTTAACGTTAATGCGTCAAGCCAATGGAAGCTGCAACAAAAAGCATCTTCACACGATATTCTTGAAAGGAAAGTAAGAATAAAACAAATCATTCCAAAAGCATTCAACAACCTGCGCGTAATTAACAGCAGTGTTTGATTGAGTTTGTTATGTTGACCCTGAGTTCATGACCATCTGTTTGACTAATTGTGTAGTGTGATAATCATTCCTGATGCGCCAACAGGCAATATTAGCTAGTGCAAGATTAGCTAGTGCAAGTATTCAGGAAGTGATTGACTTTGACACTTCTGCCTCTGCCTCTGCCTCCTCCGCAGGCTCTTCTTATAATTTTTAGGAAAATAGTTAAATTTCTCATGTTGAGCGAAACTCGATCGCGTTTGTGATGCCAGGGAACCAGCGTAGAGCGCTGTTCTATTTTATGGTTATAATGGTTATATACGTCCCCCCCCCCCCCCGAATGATCGACCAGATCTCAATCTTGAGAAGCGACTGGGGACGAGGCAGCTTCTGTCTTGGGCAAACGATAATAGCGGACGTTTGATGCATAGATCCATGATGCAATCATCCAACTAGGCCGGCCCAAGGCTCGAATTTGCCGCTCGCAATCTCGCAAAATGCGAGTGAAGTTTTGGCTTTGGCGAGTTTTAGCGAGTAAGAAAACATTTCACTAGCAAAGTTTTGCGAGTGTGACCCGAATTGGGTAAATTGAAGTTTCAGTAAGTGACTTTTCGAAGCTTGTGATATGTTTGTCTGAGTGTGTCTGACGATCGAAGAAACAAAAGGAGGGAAGAAAAGGCACCCGGTAGGAGATTGATGTAGCTGATACACTCAGCGGTGTCAATAGGCAATGCATCCGTGAAGTAGATGCGCAAACAGGAATACATTCCTCGAGGTCGGTGGAGCGCTCAGTGGGTTATAGGCATTTTGATATTTTTAATTTAATTTAATTTCATATTTTGTTGTGCTAGCATTGAGTGGTTGACTAAAGTTTGAGATATTACACATTTACAGCAATCACGCTCAAATAAATAAATAAATGAATATTTTTTAGTGTTTTGCTTAATTACTATGGTTTCTATGGTTACTTAGGGATTTTAAATTTTGCCAGTGACTTAATTTTTTCGAATATCTGCTAGTGAAAATAAAACCTACTTGCACATGTTTGCTAGTTGCCTCAAAAGTTAATGTAGAGCCTTGGGTCGGCCATTTTACCCACAACTATGTATATACTTTCGAATACTGCTTTAAATTGGAACTGAGTGTCAGTTGTCTCAAGTGCTAGGTGGTGATCATGTTGAAGCGTGCCGTGCTAAATGCGGCGTCTAGAAGTCGAGTATAACAGAATCTCAATCATTCAGCACCGCAAATGTTCACATTCATGTTTACATTCACGGTACGGCGCTTATTTCAAAAAAAATATGAACCTTTAGACTTTAGTACGTTACTGAAATTTTAATATAAGTAAAGCTAGTGTAGATGTCAACGGTTATATAGATCTACCCACACAATTTTGATTTGTGAGAACATATAGTTTACTTTATAAAAGCCTGAAGCTCCACGTCCAGCTTTTTCCTCAATCAACAAACTCCATACGAGTTTGGAACGAGATGAGAAATTGAAAAAGCAAAAAGGCTATTCTTCTCTATTTTAAAAAGACTTTTAAATAAAATCAAAATTGGGATAGAAAATTTTGGCGTCTTACTGCCCCTTTAATTATTTTATTCTGGCGCCAGACGATTTTGCTCGTCAACTGGGGACCTACTGACCTCTTGCAAAAACTTGCCTGTATGTTTAACAAATAGATTCCATTTTGCCGTTGTCTGTTCAGTTATAGATGCACAGATGACGTCACAACGTGGTAAGAAGATATTTGTTTAATATGTAAATGAGATGGGCTCTGACGTCAGGAGCAGGGTACAGTATTTTTACACAAAGCAACATCAGTTATGAACTGTTCAGTGTCAAGGCGTTTTTATGTGCACAGCTTCAAGTGATTGCGTTGAACAAATTTAGAGATATAACTGATTTTGCTACGTGTGAAAATACTGTACCCTGCTCCTGACGTCAGAGACCATCTCATTTACATATTAAACAAATTGAAATATATGATATGCATTGTCGCATCACATATGTTGTATCTGTGGTTACGATGTCTATGACAGATGCCCAGTGAACTCTATATAAAGACTGGAACGCTACCTCCATAAGGCCGGCCTTATGATTGGATGAAGCCAAACTTCCGGCTGCTGGGGGCAACACATGAACGTCTGACCAACGTCCAAGGAGCGGTAGAAAACAGACAATGGCCCAGCGAGAATTTTTTATTTTTTTGTAAGTCAGTATGTATTAGAATCATTGTCCTTTCTGTCTGAGGTATGTTTGCTGGCAAAAATAGATTGAAGCAGGAAATATATTGCCAAACGAAAGCAAAATTTTGCTTGGATTGATGGAAACTTCTGACGAAAATTCAGGTTATATTTAGTATTTATTCGTCTTTATTTTATGAATTCTTGCAACCCTGTCAAGCTGTGCCTTTGCCCTTATGAATAGTCTCCTCATGCCTTTTGAATCATTGTAAGACAACATATATTCTCATCTCTGATGCCTTTAAAACACTGTCGGTTCGTATTTCTGTGTTTGACTGTTCAGAAAATTTAATATTTATGGTTTTTATTGATCATGTCAGCATCCATATGCTCGACAGATTATAGCCACTAGATTTCAGTAGGCCTTAGCCCTGATTAATACTATCTTTGTTTGATTCAAGATAGTTCATAGACTTTTTTCTGGACTTTTGATACCTCAACTGGCTCAACACTTGGAGCTGCCCTACAAAAAATCAAGAGATCCGCGCGGTTTCGGACTCAAAAGTGTGTTTTTTTGTCAAATATTCAAGCTACGTTTTTGCTGCTAAAAGCCTTTAGAAGAAGTATCTATTACTGTAGCATGTTTGCATTTCTTTGTAATTGGTTCATAACAAAATATAACTTAAAAATAAAGATTTTCTTGCATATAAAGAGGACTGGGGCCTCCCTGCATATCAGCCTCCATGACGGCTTCAAAATTTGGTTTGTAGGTATCGTTCCAGTCCTTATATAGAGTTCACTGCAGATGCCTAAGCAACACCTATCGGAGAGTTTTTTGGGGTGTAGATAAAAGGCGGACGCGGACGCGGACGGCGGACGGCGGACGGCGGACGGCGGACGGCGGACGGCGGACGGCGGACGGCGGACGGCGGACGGCGGACGGACTCGTGGTATTTTTAACCGGGGTTTTATCGCCGGTAGTTATTTGTGGGGTATTATCCCCCGGCGGTTGGTTACAACCGGCGGACTGACGAAATGTCGGGATTTTGTCGCTTGTTTTGTTTTGTCTTGTTGTTTTTTTTTAAATAGTATTCCCGTACTTTTCCCTGGTTGCATATACGAGGTTCGGAGTGGGTGTAGATGAAAGGCGGACGCGGACGGCGAACGGCGGACGACTACTTTCAAATAATATAGTAATTTACTAATATAGTAATATAAAATAATAATATTAATAATAACAATAATAATAATAATAACAATAATAATAATAATAATAATAATAATAATAATAATAATAATAATAATAATAATAATAATAATAGTGATAATAATAATAATAGTGATAATAATAATAATAATAATAATAATAATAATAATAATAATAATAATAATAATAATAATAGTGATAATAATAATAATAGTAATAATAATAATAATAATAATAATAATAATAATAATAATAATAATATGGTATCCTATTCACAGGAAACGCACCACCCTTCAAAGGGGTCTTCGAAAGTCTCCGTTTTCGATTATCACGACCAAATCATTTGATTGTAATTTCAATGACACGCGGTAATAAGGCATCAGAAAATCAAAATGGTTTAAATCTACGTGCATGCTCCATTGATGCCTCCAGGCTCCGGCACTGATGACAGATGTTTGCAAGGCTCACAGAAGTAAAATTCATGATATATTTATAGACTTTACCGTTTCAAACAACCATTCATTTGATAGTTCAATTCAACAGGTTTGGTTTCCTCGCTTCAACGTCGCCCACATGCACGCGAGGCAACAAACAAACTAACAAAGCTTATATATATTATGTCACACCATGTTATTTGCGTTTTGCAGGATTTTTTTCAATAGCATGAAAGCAGGAAGCAAGAAAAACTTAACATTACTCGTACACCTCCCGCGGCATGCCCTGCATAAAAATCACAAAATCTTAATTTAAAATTTCTCATGTTACGCCAATTCTCCCGCCGAACATAATTCTTTAGTTTGTAGTGCCCGCCAAAAGTTAGTTTTACTCCATCAACACGAAACACCTACGATTTGCCTTGGCGATCGTATATACTCTTATACAGCTTGGGTTTTTTTCGTGCATATTTTCATTTCCGACCCACGATCCGATGATTTTTTTAATCTACAGCACTTATTAGAGGTGTGAGGTTTGTTGTATCACAAAAATTAATCAAGTTTGTTGTGCCAAACGACCAGTGGCGAGGCCACGGGCCAATGTAAATTTTGCCTTTCAGATCTTTGCACAACACAGTAGCTTCAAAACGCAGGAAATGGCGTTTTAGACACCCTAGAAATCCAAAATTTTCCGGGCCAGCATTCCCCCGGACCCCCCTACGATCCCTCGCGCCTTCGGAGCTTAGCTTCTAATACCGACCCCCCCCCCCCCCCCCCCTCCCCCCGCCCCACTCGTCAGTTTACTCTGGCCTCGCCACTCCGAACCTCGTATATGCAACCAGGGAAAAGTACGGGAATACTATTTAAAAAACCCAACAAAACAAAACAAGACAAGACGAAACAAAACAAAACAAAACAAACGACAAAATCCCGACATTTCGTCAGTACGCCGGTTGTAACCAACCGCCGGGGGAAATACCCCGGTTAAAAATACCCCACAAATAACTACCGGCGATAAAACCCCGGTTAAAAATACCACGAGTCCGTCCGCCGTCCGCCGTCCGCCGTCCGCCGTCCGCCGTCCGCGTCCGCGTCCGCCTTTTATCTACACCCGAGTTTTTTGTACCGTTGCAGCTCCAGGAATCCGGTTGGATTCCGGATGTCAATGACACAAAAATTGCGCAAAAGGCCAAATCATGTGTTGTATATGCCATGCATGAACAAGAGGCCTATCCGCTATATTTTTCATGCCGACACAAAAACTATACAGTGTATTATATAAACTAAAACTGTTTGCGCCGGTGGAGCTTGCATGCATGGATTTCCGTTAATGGTGACAAGGCGACAGTGGTGTTACCGGTGGTCTGCGGGTAATCAACACAAGACAGCCAGGTATAAAATTACAGCTTTAAAGTGAAGTAATACGAGCAACAAATTGCTGTAACATTGTTGCGTTGCAAGTTGAATAGCGTTGTTGCACGTATTACCACCCACCTTAAACATTGTCACACAACAATGATGTTGTTGCAAGTTGAATCAGCATGTTGCAGCAAGTAGAACTGGAGTCTACTTTTTTCAACAATTTTTTTCAACTTGCAACAAAATCATTGTTGCGTGACAATGTTTAACTGTGGGTGGTAATACGTGCAACAAAGTTGCGTGATACTGTCAGTGCCTTTAAGTTAATAAAAGCATGCAGTGGCATGCGGTATAAAACTGATCAAATCTTACACTAAATACAGCATTTATTATATCGTCATTCATGTTGTTATTTTCTGGTGCCCGTCTATAAATATATACAAGTTCAAAACAATGATAGATTCATTAGCTTCGGAACTGTCCAAAAAGTCAGTGACCCGACGTCCAACAGTATGTTTAATACACGAACTATACGAAATTTTAAGATTTTGCCAGGTGACCTCCATATATACAAGGTGACCACTAAATAGCGTGAATGGGGCCTATCAAATGGCTATTCAAGAGGTGCATGGTATATTTCCTTTATCGCATATCCTAATCCATGTAATGTGATTAAAAAAGATGGTAAACAGGATATCAATTCTGCTGAACGGTTTTCGTCTTCAACACCCTCTTAGAAGGGTTACCCTCCTCTATTGTATTTCCCTGTTTATTTTAAGGTTTGTTTTACATGAGAGGGAGGGTTACCCTAGGAGGAGGGTTACTCTAGGAGGAGGGTTACCCTATCTGCTTGCTAGGGTAACCCTGGCGGCAGGGCTATCTTTTTGTTTACATTGGCAGGAGGGTTATGTTTCAATGAGGGGGAAAAACGCGTACCGAACAAAATTTTAGCAATGTGGCTGCCCTTCCTGTTCTTATACACCAGGCCTTGTGAAATATTTTGAAGATATCAAGCAAATGACGGCAACAACAACATGTAAACCAAAAATATAGTAAAGGTCACGCTGAACCTAGGTGACCCTATTAGAAGAGTTATTTACCATGTAAACAAGGGCTATCTTTTGACTCGTTTCAAAGGGTATAACCCTTCTAGAAGGGTCACCCTACCTCCATGTAAACAGGGCCTTACACTTCACTTTTTAGGAATTTAGCAATTTCGATCTATACCAAATAGCCTAACAAAAAAGGTTCGTTCGAAACGTCAGTACTTCGTTATAAAAACTAATCTCGGCAGTTTACGACCTTTCCACTTTGTTCGGATGAAATTTATGCTGGTTAATTAGTCAAGCCGGTCTTTAACAATCTATATCGTCTGGCATATGGGTTCTTGAAAAGTTAATAGGGTCAGAGAAACTTAATCTAGATAAATCAATTTGTATTTGTCTGTACTTTGAAGTCTTGTAAACTGAGTTATTTCAAAAGAGCTTTTTTGTCAGTAAACGCTACCGGACGAATTCGTGGAATCATACCAAAATATGCAAGGTTACATTACACGTGTATTTCTTAGTCCTTGCACGGTTCCAAAACTGTACGATTTCAAATAAACAGGCGGAACTGTCAAGTTTTGGTATACGGGGTTTCAACTTCGTCCGGTGGCACGTAGTTTATAAAAAGAGTTTAAAAAGTGAAACAAATAACTATAGCCATATCTCTTTTGACGTCGGCAAAAACTAGTAAAACGGTCTACGAGTGTTACGATGAAAAATATAACTTGTCGGACCTTATAACCGCGACGTTGTCAGTATAAAAGTTAGTCGGAAGACATAAAAGACTAAAGGAGCCACACCCCACTTAGAATAATGGTCATAGTGCGCCATTACACTTATTACTGGCGAGACATTTGGACTGTTATACTAAAAATACATACACGCCACCTGTAGACTGTAGTCGCTTGCACCAAACATGGCTCGGATAACTAATTAAATTTCTTATATTAGTGTAAACAGTAAATGTTTTATCCCGTATCAACAGTGGCATACGCAGGGGTGCAAACTCGTAAAAACATCTTCAAACAAAGGGTTCGGGGCATGTTTGTTTTTATTAGAATTTGCGAAATACTTGGTACGCCCTTACCTAACTTTCATTACAGTGTAAAAAAAAAAACCCAACAAAAGAAAGAACTACAGTAGATCCCAAGGATAGTGCAAAGTTTCTAGTTTTGCCACGTGTACGGACAGAGCTGCTAACTCGGCAACCTGCCAGCCCATTTTCTAAAGCAAAGCCCAATAATAAAATAATACAAGCCAAAACTTAGACAAACAACCCAAAATAGAATCTCGAGGGATTCTTAAAGAGTCATAAGGCAAAAAAAAAATTATAAACTCCGACAAACATGAATACTGACGTCTTTTGTGCCTTTCGCTGTTGTTTTCCGGTCTGTTTAATAACATCAAGAGATCTTTTTGAACTCCTCGAAATTTTTGAATAAAAAGCTTGGTGCATCACAAGAGTTCCGATAATAATACGTATCGTGTGACGTCCAGTCGATCCAGATCAAAATTGACTAAAATCTGCCAAGTGGATGTAAAGATACATAAGTTTTTGTTGCCTTTAAAAATTACGATCGTCTGATGATTATGTTGCTAGCTTCACGTTATCTAGCCTTGCAAATCGTCTGCCCAATCACGCGCTAAGTTCACGCAGGTAACTAAGGGGGTCTTCCACACAAAATTTGCAAAAAATCATAAAAATATTTAATTCTCGAAAACCACATTGGTAAAATACCCAATTCATAAGCTTTCTTGTGATGCATCTTGCTATTAATATTTTTAACTGAAAATGTGATTTTGGGGTAGTTTTCTGAAATGAATGAGATATTACTCCCTAGCAACGGCGTTAGCAACGCGTTGTTATGAGGGAAAAGTGATCATTGGGTTGTGAAATACCCATCCCAAAAATATATATATTACAGGTCCCATGCTGCCCTACCCCTCCCCTGTTATATTTTGTATTGTTTGTGCCTTTATATGCAGTTTACATGACGTATTCCACGTTTCACTCCACGAGTTCGCCACACGTTTGATAAGACATTTTTAGTATACTGTACTTGCTCGATTCGGTGCTTTCGTTTGTAATAATTTGTTATTGGTAACGATGGGTAATAAAAAGAAATGTGGATATAAGAAGAAGCGCAAATTTATTGCTAATCAGTTTACAGAAACACCGAAGAAGGCCAGAATTTCTGAAGAAGATGGAGGTCAAGTTGGCGAACTTCCTTTTCATGATTCTCACCAGGCAAGTACTTCTGCGTCAGCCCGCAAAATCTCAATGGCTACAACTGTACCTCCACCTGTTATTGCGTCTAATGATTCAAAAGAAAAAGCTTCTGGTTTTCGTTTGGTAGATATGACGTAATGACGATATTATGTGCTATTTTCGAGCTTTTGCCATGTAAGCATTGTCAACAGTGCAACCTTGAGCTTCTTGAAGACATTGGCAAACGAAAAGGATGTGCCTCTTGTCTTTATTTGGCTTGCTCATCCTGTAGCTGGAAGAAAAAATTTTATACTTCATCCCAGCTGAACCGTTTCTTTGAAGTAAACAGGAGGATGGTATATTCCATGAGGTCTGTTGGATGTGGAGCTGCTGCTGCTAAGAGATTCTGTGGGTTGATGAACATGCCACCACCGGCCAAGACCTACCCCGTACTCATCACACAACAGGGCTATCTTGAAGGCTACGAAATGTGTATGTGTTAAAACAATGAGTGATGCTGCCCAAGAAATCCATGTTTTAAAGAAAAAGCCTTCTGATGAAGTTGTAGAGTGTGGGGTTTCGTGCGACGGAACTTGGCAAAGAAGAGGATTTTCTTCTTTAAATGGATGTGTTGCTACCATTTCCATGGACAGTGGAAACGTTTTGGATGTGGATGCTCTCAGCAAAGTCTGCAAGAAATGCAAAGAATTTGATAAAAGAGCAGAAACACCTGGAACAGCTGCTTTAAAGGCAGACCACAAGCCAAAATGCAAGGCCAATTATCAGGGCTCTGCACCAGCAATGGAGCCGGAAGGTGCTTTGCGGATCTTCAATCGCTCGGTAGAATGCAACAAACTACACTACTCTGAATGTTTTGGTGATGGAGACAGCAAAAGTTACTCTGCTGTTGTGGATGTGTATAAGAAGGATAATATGAGCGTAGAAAAGAAAGAATGTGTTGGACATGTCCAGAAAAGACTTTGGACTGCTCTGCGGAAATTGAAAAAAGAAAAAAAAGGTATGGGAGGAAAAGGATGGTTGACAGATGCCATGATTGACAAACTCCAGAATTACTATGGAATAGCTTAGTGCTGTGCGCCGGAGCGCCGGAGGCCGGAGCTCTGCCGGAGCTCCGGCGTTTTTTGGTCAGCCGGAGCCGGAGCCGGAGTTCTCCCAGCTCCGGCTGGAAATTCAGAATGACAAGAAATGTGACAATTTCGAAGATGCTTTGGTTACAAATAATGGCAACATATAATTTGTTGAATGCGCATATCATCTGAAGTGTCAAACCATTTCGGCTATCACAAACGGCCAAATTGCAATAAGTTATTATGTCTGTGATCTATCTTGTCACAGGAAAAGTTGTTATGTCCGTAATACAATCGCAAGCGTCATGCTTTGATACGCTGCATTTGTCATGCGCTGCGTCACTACACATGTCTGTTCATAGTCTGTTGTATTCATGTGCTGTCGAAGTAATGAAATATCCATTTATATTAGCTTTATGTTTACTTTTTGGATAATAAACGAATCAATAATAGCTATAGCTGCAGTACATAAATGTGCCTTCATTCTTTCATATAAGAATTAAGAAATAAAAAAAGTGTTGCATGCCTATATCAATTATCAACTTTTTGAGGGATTATTGCCTGTGGGAAATCCAGCAGCTCATAAACCACATAAAGGGTCACTACTGACAGCACTGACAGATATTGTGAGTAAGCGCATGGGGAGAGCAAGTGGAGCTGTTGAACGGCAACCAGGCACCTTAACACCAGGACAAGAACTCACTGCCTACCTTTCTGAACCAGTGATACCAGTCAGATCCCAAGACGGCAAAGTTAATGCTCAGGATTTATTGGAGTATTGGTATCGCCACAAAAACGAATGGCCTGCTTTGACGCGTCTAGCTCTCATATCTTTCTTGTCCACCGTCCTCTGTTACTTCTGAACGAGTCTTTTCGTTGACGGGGAACATCGTCTCAAAGAAGCGTTGTGCACTCCTTCCAGGCAACATTGGTCGCTTAGCGTTCATTAAATTTAATTATAAAAAGTTTTAAAAATTAAAAATCTTTGGCAATTTACTTTGTATTTTATTATTTGTAGTAGTGTAACTTTATTCGGTTCTATAAAGTTTTTATCATTCCTGACATTGCTAGTTGTCGCATTGCGTTTGCTTGAGTCGCTTGACAGTTAATTCCGCGGCTTTCACCGGGAAAAGACCCTGGGGACAAAGTTGAGCAGAATAATATCCGGTTGGACTTTATCCCCAGTTGTGAACCAACTTACCAAAGAAGCCGGAGGCCGGAGCCGGAGCTGGATATTTGAGCTGTAAAGCAGCCGGAGCCGGAGCCGGAGCCGGAGCCGGAGCTGAAAAACCGGAGTTTGCACAGCACTAGAATAGCTATTCGTAGTAATTCTGGAGACTTAGATGGAATGAAGAAAGCAATACATGCAACCCTCTTCCATTGTGCCTCCTCAGAAGGAAGAAAGCTGCACCACCACTGCCCTGAAGGTGAAGATAGCTGGTGTGGGTTCATGAGGGATAAGGTGACAGGTAAGAAGGAATACAAGCATGGTCCTGGGCTGCCTTTGCCTATCATTGCTGAGCTGAAGCCAGCATTTGTTAGGCTTAGTGAGGACAACCTGTTGACAAGATGCCTAGATGGCGAAACACAAAACCAGAATGAGCCATTCAATGCAATGATTTGGGAGCGCCTGCCCAAGCAGGTATTTGTGGGATCATATGTCCTCCACCTTGGTGTTTATGATGCTGTTGCCCATTTTAACATTGGTGTCAATGCTGCAGTGCAAGTGCTAAATGTATGGGTATTAATCCTGGGCAGTTTTGTTTAAAAGAATGCACTTCATCAGATCGGCTACGAATAAAGAAGGCGAATTATAGGGCTGAAGAAAAGAACAAAAAGCAGCGGAAAATTATTCGGGCAAAACGGAAAAAAGGGAGATAAGGAACAGTTAAAAGAAGGAGAAACATATGCATCTGGTGCATTTTAACATTGGACAGTTATTCTTACTTTATATTAACACTAGATATGTATAATATTTGTAATAATTTTTATTGATTTGATGCCCCACATGTAACACCATTTATAGCTTTCAAAACTTTCATGTCCGTTTTCTCAACATTAACATTTTGCTCTGTTTGAATCACGATAAAAAGGATATCTCGAAAACTATTTGATGAAACTAACTGGAATTTTCTAGGCTAATTAACACATACTTTGCCTAGATGCTGAGCCTAACACTTGATTTTTAATAAATTTAACCTGAAAGGCCACATTGTCCACATATTATGATATTGACATTAATATTGTGTAAAAAAACAAAGATAATGATGCATTTTTTAGGTTCAGCATCTAGATTTGCCTGTCTGGATTGCCCTAATAACATTTATTTGTACCCCTAGCCACTAATTAGCAAGATATCTTTTTTAAAAAGAGACCACTAAAATCACAGTTGGGGGTGTGTATCTTGCTTACCATGGCAACAGTTAGCACATAAACTTTACTGTTGTTATGCCTTTACCTATGTGTGTCCTATCAAACCATAAAAAATTAGGTTCAGGCTATTTTAAGCAAAAATGAAATTTGTGTGGAAGACCCCCTTATTGAACGCCAAATCAAAATGTGCAGACAGTCTACAATCTCCAGTATACAGAATTTGTTATTGAGCTCGAGCGCCACTCGTGTAAAATATAACAGACACGAACCAACAACACTCTACAAACTGACTTCACAACATCGTCAACATACCAGACCATATTAAAGTTGAATATAAAGCTTTTAATACTTATTCGCACCTTCCGCTAGGCAGACAATAAATCCTTTCGTCCAGACCACATTTAATTAGCCATGCAGCTAAGCCTAGAAAGTCGTTTCGAGAAGAAAATTGATCGCTTCTTTGAGTTTCTCTTATACAATACAAAAATTTAAGATGTTTTTATCAAAACTCTTGTCGGTTTTTGGGGCATGAAGAAAGAAAAAAGCAAGTCAGCTGACGTGATCTGACGTGATCCATGTGTCTGTCCTATAATAGATCATGGCCAACAACCAATGAAAACACGCATAGCAACCAGGGTATTGTATAATGCACCAGGATGTTATATATCTTTCAATAGATAAGGTACAAACCTGTCTGTTATCGCTCTTTAGGACTTAAATATTGGTATATGAAAGATTGATAATAGTGTATCACATTTTCACTGGTTTTAGCCTGTCAACTACGACAAGTATGTATGTCGTTAAACCTGGTAAGTTTACCCCACGGAAAGTTTACACTATCTATCTATCTATAAAAAATAGGCATGTCCAGACATGCATGTATCTACTTGAGTACTGCGTTCAATCATGCCTATGGTAAAAACAATGTTGTAATTACTGTATGTACTTGTTGTGACCTTGTATTCAGAGCTGAACAAGATTTTTGTCAAGATTGTCGATGCTAGCCATGCTGTGTTTTTACCTTAAGAAAGGAACTCAGAGTAAAGCCAGCAAAGCACAGGAGGCTGAGCACTAACAACTCTACTCATATCCAGCGCAGAAGCATGAGTCCCAAGCCCATGCAGATATGTGCATGGTCACCCATTCAAATACTAACCCAATCAAATTGGGCTTTACTTCGGTCCTCATGGTGAGAGGCAGTGTGATAACAGCTTGACTATTAAAGCTATGGTAGCTACTATTTAAAACCTATGGTAATAAAGTATGGTTATTGTAAAGTTTAGTTGGCCAATCAAATTTTAATACAGTACATCAAAAACAACTCACAAAATTTGACTAATAAAGTATTTAAATAACTTTGTTACAACAATTTGTCAAATAATAATGCAATCCAGTTGGTAGGTAAAGGGAAATCGTATGAGATAACAAGCATCTGAAATATGACTGCTGTAAAGTTTAGAAATAATGAAGTTGTGAACGAAGATCTCCAATTACTTGTTCTTCAAGAATAGACATATACTGTATATGCATGCATGTAGTAAAAGGTAGAATAAATGTTTGGCATTTATGACATACATTTTTGCATGACATTGACAACTGCAGCATACAATTTAATTACCCCATTATAAATATAAAGACTTGCCGTTTCACACTCTCCACATAGCCGTCACTGACATTTGACTATTGTACATATGTTATTTAATAGCATAATAATTTCGCTCGTGGACTACCACAGGTTTTGTACATTGTTGCTTGATCATGAAGCTAGTTTTGTTTTCTTAAAAGAAAATTTCATTTCTGTTCAGCAATGCACAGCCTTGTCAGTTTACAAAGGTCGATCAGACTGCTGAATACATGTAAACATGTTGGCCACATAAATTGCCTCGTCTGAATATGAAATTGTCCAAAGACTATTAAGAGGCTTTCAAAAACTTATCATCATTCCAACAACGTATATAGTACATCACATTTAAAAATTGACAACGATTCATACTTAAAATACTTACTAAGCTTGTATAAAAAACTTCTATTCTTGAAATAAATAAATATCTCGCTCCTTGAATAATCTCGCTCCATGCTGCAATAGCATTGACTTACATGAAGCACTTGGTTTACAATTTTGGCTTCGGCGATCGTTTAATTCTGTGTTTTGATTGGCTCCGAAGACATTCTTTTGTTAACTTAAACTTACACGCACGACAGCAATGTATCTATTAGCGCATGCGCAGCAGATACAAAAAACGACTAAATAATATTTTAAATGTGGCAAGTATTCCGCTCAATTTTAAACAATGCTTCGCACGCGCGCAAACCGACGCGAATAACCAACCAAACCTAAACAATAATTGGAATTCTGTTTATAACTTGTACTCTCTCTGAATGTCACTTTCAGACAATTCTTGGGATCGTTTGAGATCACTGAGAGGGCTAAAGTGGGCTGTAACGGATTTAATAATACACATGAAAACATTTCTCAACTTTGTCCAATGCGAGTGCGATGTTGTTGTATATTATAATAACTTTATCGGGCATTGTGGTGTATTTTGCGTGCTAAAATGTAAAATTCAGCAGGCTTAATTCCGTTAAATTTAACAGTTATCACTATAATTCGTTTGTTGTTTACGGAATTGTATACTTTTCTTGTCAATACTTTGGAGCAAAGATTGTTTTGATGACAAATGTTGCCTTTTTCTGCCAAGTTTTACATGTAAGTTATGAGTTATAATAAATAAACTTATATAAATATTTACTGCAATGAAATACACGCCAGCACGAAAGCGGCACTGTTCAAGATACTGTTTACTGTATACGGTCTTTGATTTTCTCCTAAATGCCATCTAAAAATATTATAATAGTATGCACGCGGCGCGGGCTGAAATGAGCCTGAGTTGGGCCAAAAACATATTTATGCCCGCAAAGTGGCCAAAGAGCATCAGTAAAAAGTGCATTTAGGAAGACTATTAATTAGTATACGGCGAAAAAGAGCTTTTGACGCATTTGGGAAATGGAGCAAAGTGTTTTGAAATCATCTTGTGGCTTCGAGGAGTAAAATAGAGCACTGATCGAGTGGTTTGTAAGTACAATTATTAGTTTCAAGTACATATACTAGACCATTCACGTGTGGATTGTTTTTTTCAAAGAGGCCACATTTGGTACTACATATACCTGTTTTGAAGTACTACATTTTGTAGTACTACCTGTTTATATGCAAGTGTTGATAGTTAAAATCAACTCAATGTTTAAGGTGGCTCCATACAGTTTCTTGAAAAATGGAAAATACAAGTTTGAGAGTCCAAAACACGTGATTAAACAATTAGAGAAAAGAATAAAACTAAATGTTATACATAGCTAAACAGTCTGACAATAAAAAACTGTTACCAAATAAATAGCAACAGTTGTTGCTATGGCAACAATGACGTTTCAAAATGGCTGCCAATTACCCTTCAAACTAATTTAATTCGAAAAAAACTTTGGTGACCCCCGATTTTTTTTTCATTAAAACTTTTCTTGAAGTATGAGTCATCAATTGGCCGATTTTAAAAAAATTCTGTAGAACGAATAATTTTTTCCCCGGAAAAATCATGTTTGTTAATTTTTAAAAAATTTCGTCCTACAGAATTTTTTTAAAATCGGCCAATTGATTATTCATACTTCAAAAAAAGTTTTAATGAAAAAAAATTTGGGGGTCACCAAAGTTTTTTTCGAATTAAATTAGTTTGAAGGGTAATTGGCAGCCATTTTGAAACGTCATTGTTGCCATAGCAACAACTGTTGCTATTTATTTGGTAACAGTTTTTGATTGTCAGACTGTTTAATTATGCATAACATTTAGTTTTATTCTTTTTTGGAATTGTTTATGCACGTGTTTTATGCACTTGTATTTTCCATTTTTCAAGAAACTGTGTGGAGCCACCTTAAGACGGCTAAAATGTTACCTAAACTAAAAGGCTCAAGTTTAAAAAGCATTTTTGAACAACAAACTTGTTGATATATGTGCGTCAGAATACTAAGAAGCCTTGGAATGCAATCATTTTAACTCTAGGCGGCATCCACCGACGGGAAAGGGTTAAAACATGTATTGGTACAAGTCGTACAACTTTGACCAAAGAAGTCATTTGAAGTTATTGAGAATTATCAGAGATTAGAATAAGCACGTATTTGGAATTTACAGAAATCCAAGCTGACAATCGACCCCTTTTGGATGTAAGTAAGAGATGTTAGATCACTTTAAATAGGCGCCATACATTTGTTTCCACGTGGGATACGTGTTTCTACGGTTTAGTCGTTAGTGTCGCAACTTAGAAAAGACCATCTTCCAAACTAATCATTCCAAATTTGCGGTAAATCCCGAAAATATATAATTAATTACAATTATTTGTGATTGCACTGCACTGTACTGTACTGCACTGCACTGTATACTGTACTGTACTGTACTGTACTGTACTGTACTGTATACTCTACTGTATACTCTATTCTATACTATATTGTATTGTATACTGTATACTGTATACTGTGTACTGTATACTGTGTACTTAACAAATAGATTACATTTTTCCGTGCGTGTGTACTGTAATAGATCACAGATGACGTCACACCGTGTAAAGAACAAAAAAGTACGACACGAGACGAAGTCGAGTGGCGTGACTGTTGTTCTTTACACGCTGTGACGTCTTCTGTGATCTATTACAGTACACACGCACGGAAAAATGTAATCTATTTGTTTTATACATCAAATCTTAAATTATACGAAGTTTAAGATTCTTAAATCGTCAAGTGGCCAGGGCTTTGGAAGAGAGGGAAATTACGGGGTAAAAAATTTCGACAACAGATAAAAATCGTTTAATTACGTCATAAATGATCTATACAAATAAAGAAAGCTGATTGGTTAACAAAAAGAAAGACGGCTATTCTGATTGGCTATAAATAGTTCAGGTCGCGCGTCATGCATAATTTATGCGAATAACAAGAAACTTCAAATCGATATTTACAGTTCGATAAGTTCATTGATTCCAAGCTTTATATTGGCAGACGTTTTTTAAACAATAGATTGTCTATTCTGCTCTGGATCTTGTTGCCCCATGTACACTTGCACACTTCCGATGGTACAGGCGTTAAAAAATCCGGCTGGAAAAGCATTCTTTGTCGACGAAGCACTCGTGACGGCAACCATGTTCTGTGTTGTGAGCACGTTGGAACTGGAGGCACTTGACAGCTGGTTATTTTGATGAAATACTCTTGATAGCGGCTCAGATCTTCCTGATTGATATGGCTGAACAATATTTCCATGGAGTGCAACAGAAATTGTGTCGGAAAACTTCTGAAGTTGTGGGGCAGATGGCGTTCTGCTGTAGTGTGCCAGGCTTTGCTCGTTGCTGTGGCCGGAGACGAAGGTGATATGTCGATCGGGAATGTCTGCATCGGACCACAAGTTGATGGCGGTGGCTCTGACTGAGTGATTCGTGTAATCCTGGGACAGATCACAGCCACTTGATATGAACTTCATCATTTTTGAGAGATAGTTGACTCCCAAAGGCTTGTTTTCGTACCAGACTGCATCTTCGAACTTGTTATTTGATCTGGGCCGCTGGAAAAACGCATTACACGAGGGGTTTAGCTTCTCAGTGTACCGTTTCAGACAGGAAAATGCATCAGAACTGCTGCCAGTGCTGTACAGCCTGGTCTCTTTTTCACTGGATGGTTTACTGTTTTCTCCGCCTTGGTGGTTCTTTGTGCACTCTTCATGGGTCATTGCAGCATACTTGCGACCGTCGGCGTCTTGCTTGAAGTCGAAACTCCACCTTGTCAGTTCTCTTTGACCTTCACAACCGCGACGACACCAATACAAAGAGGTGTAAAACCACACTTTCCTTAGTAGACCGTTTGGGGTATCCATGTTCATAAAGTTAGAGGACTCAATTTTTACCAGGTCAGTCAATTCTATTGCTGGTTTGTGTTTTACGTTTTCTTTTCCCTCGCGGCGATTTATTCTTAGCTTTGCGTCAAGCATCTTGTTGCTTTTGATAAAGGCAGGATTTTTGCTTATCTTTACAGCTCTGCCGTTGTTGTTAAGGTGTCGTTCAATTGAGTTTCGAAATCCCAGGAGGGCTGAACGGCTGTATTGCTCTCCTTTGCTGGTTCTCGCTTCAAGATAGAACTTTACTAAAGCCGAGTCTAAGTCGTTGTCCGACATTTCCATCAAAGGTGTTGTTATTTTTCGCTCTTGTCGCCAGTCTGCAATATTAATTTTAAGTTTAGTAACTTTATTAAAAAACAACAACTACATATTAGAAATAAAATTTCTCTCACCTTCAAAGAGTTTGATAACCCACTTGGTGTGTCGTATCGTGGATTTTGAATGCGAATCTGTCAAAATTTTGTCGACATCCATGTCACTGACGCTAACGAAACGGCTTTTCTGTTCATACTCGTCTACTTTTTGTGCCAATTTTAAATCAAAATCGTCATTGCACCAATCCGGTATTAATTCCTGTATGTTTTCATCCATTTTACTCATGAGAATTGCAAAAAAACAGCCAAAAAAGTGAAAAAATGTAAATACAACCAACAGTTTTGCGACTTCATGACGTCATCTGTGATCTATACTGTAGTAACATATAGCTCTTATCCAATCAGATTGCTTGTTTTACTGAAGGTGTTGTATAATGTATACTGCATGTATACTGTATACTGTGTACTGCATTACTGTATACTGTATACTGCACGACTGTACTACTGTACTTTATACTGTACTTTATACTGTACTTTATACTGTACTATATACTGTACTTTACTTTATACTGTACTGTATACTGTATACTGTATTGTATACTGTATACTGTATTGTATACTGCACTGTATACTGCACTGCACTACACTGCACTACACTGTACCGTACCGTACCGTACCGTACCGTACCGTACCGTACCGTACCGTACCGTACCGAACTTCACTGGACTGGACTAGACTGAACTGGACTGAACTTGCATGGCTGTGCTGTGCTGTGCTGCGCTGCAATGCGTTGGGCTGAACTGTGCTGTGCTGGACTGCATGCGCTGCAATGCGCTAGGCTGGGCTGCACGGCGCTGTGCTGTGTTGCGCTGTGCTATGCTGTACTATACTGCACACAATATAGTTTTATCAACAGTCATACATACCTTTCTTCTTTTCTTCAGATTGTGTGAAACAACCAGTTCTTAATCAGGCAAGGGCACTATCTTCTTCGCTTATATACTTATCATGGAAAGGACCAATAGATCACCCTGGTGGATTTAAATACAGAATATATTTAAAGAAAGGATCGTCACCAATTCGAAAGTATGCCGATATATCAGGATCGGCTTGGTATTACATATTGAAAGGATTAAAAAAAAACATAAGATACACTGTATGCGTAGGCCTCGTTGATAGGTACGACAAAACAAACAGCAATTGTCACAGTTCTGCCATAATTACTATGCCAGCTCAGAGAGGTAAGTGAAATTACTGGTTAGAGCTTTTTCAGTTGACGTTATTATGCATGCTGAGTTAACACAACCAAAATAGGATTAGGATTAAAGTGCTTATGAAATGGAATTTTCGCTAATTTCTTAATTTCATAATATAAAAATATAGAAATCGCTGATATTGCTACTTATGCTCACTTTGTTTTTACGTGTTTAGAAAGTGCTTTATTTTTGTATTTAAACTTGTCAAACCGTAGCATTTCTTAAGTCGAAATGTCAGCAAGGACTGAGACGAGTAACAATATATGTGATGTCACAAGGTGGATCAAGACAAAAACAAATTTATGATGATCCACCGTGTGACGTCAAATAGTTGTTGTGGCCGCGTTATTGTGTTGACGTTTCACGGCACTAGCTATCAACTTTGAACTGAAAAATAAAGTGTTTTCCTAAGACCTAAATATTAAATGAACATATGTACGAATATCAGAATTTTCTATATTTTTATAGTATCAAATAATATAAAAAGAACAAATTAAATTTCATAAGCACTTTAAAGTTAGGTTATAAATAGGATTGGGATCAGGATTAGCATTGGAATTAGAATAGATTAGGTTTACTAGAATCAAGAACAGGTTCAGGATTAGGATCAAGATTAGTGTTTTGGTAAAAAACGACTCTTCGTTTCGGTTTGCAGGGTTACTTCGGTAAAGTGCTCTCAATTCATCAGAATTTATGCTACAAAAATAGAATAGATATCGTTAGAAAACTATTAATTTGTAGAATACAATGTTGCATTTGATTTTGCGATAAACAAAAAAACAATAATAGTTGTAGTGTACAAAGTGTTTTATTTTGTTCAAAATGTGTTGTTTTTTTCAGTTTGATTCCGAGATAAATTTCCAGCAAAACGATGTCAGCGTTTTTTTGATACGTCGAGTTTTGCTGATTTTATTGACGACCAAAGTTGAAAATGCTGTTTTTCGACCAACATTCCGACAAAATAAGTGATAAAATAGGAATCAGGCAATAAATAAAAAAACACTGACAAAGTTTTGCTGGAAATTTATCTCGGAATCGAACTGCGAATAATTTTTTTTTAAACAAAATAAAACACTTTGTTCTTAAGTCGCCTCAAGTAAAGCCCTCTGGTTTAACTTAAAATATTCACAACTATTATTGACTTGTGTTTATCGCAAAATTAAAGACAACAATGCATTCTACAAATCAATAGCTTTCTGACGATATCTATTTTATTTTTGTGCCATAAATTCTGACGAATTGAGAGCACTTTACAGACATGACCCTGCATGCAAACCTTATAACGAAGATCTTAACAAATCAACCTCATTGTAACTGTAACGTACTCTGTGTCCATTGGTTTTTCGGTGCACGACAATCTTGCCTAAATTGGTTGCAAGCATATTGTACTTATTTCAATACACGCCCACTATCAAATAAACGCCCAATTTCAACAAAGGCTTCTTCTACACATCTCCATTGAACACATCTCATCGATAAACGTCCTCGGTAACACTTTAAAACAAAGACCTCTTAACCAAACATCCCCCACCAAGATGGCGCAAGAAATTTCTATAGACTCGTGCAGCATCATACCATGTAGATAATACAGTATAAGTTCAAGGACATCTTGATTTTGGCGTTGAGAATGCAATAGACGAACTCTTATGTGTTTTACTATTACGTTTTCAATTCTGAAATATTGAATTTTAGAATAAATACTCCACTAATACACACCCAGTAAGTTCAGGTTATTTTGTTTTAATGGTATTATATATATGGTATATATGTAATATATAATAGAGTATATATGCATGTCCCTCTACCTCTACGCTACTTGCGATTCAATATATATATATACATATATATATACATATATATATATATATATATATATATATATATATATATATATATTAAATAAGAGTTATAAGATTTTGTACTTGGAGAACAAAATTTCACTGGGGTGTCTAATATTACCCCGACTTCAGTGCATGTGAAAGGACAATCTTTCTCCTGAATGTTTGCTTCTCGCACAGTGCTGTAAGGCGGTACTCTGTTTGACGTCAAAAACGTCGCGCAATAAACGTCGCTTGCTATTGATCCCACATCAAGAAACAAACAAACTCACTAGCAGAACATAAAGCTTTCTGAGAGCCTGCTGCGCGGCGCAGCTATAACTCATCAGGGCAGCGCAATTTTCTGTATTCATATGCCAATAATTACGATTACACGTAAAATCAGGTGCGTGTATCTTTATCATAAAAATCCCCTGTCGATTTTTCATTATCATCAAGATCCCTGTACATTTGTACAGTAAGACAACGCGAAACCGTAACTGGTGAAGTGAAGAACAGATTATTTTACTCAACCCTGACGTCTCGTAATTCCACAAACTTGTCTTTCCATAGTTTTTTTACATACAGTTCAAATAAGTGTCACCTTTCACTCATGGCATTGACACGCTTCTTTGTAAAAATAGCTATCACAGTATCTTGTGCAGTCAAGTCGTGAAAATACCTGGTTTACGGCTCATGTAGAAGATAATTTGAAAACACGCAGCTATATAGACGCTTTGCACATGACGTCAAAACGGTGGATCTGGAGGACAACTTCAAAGTTCCGCAGTTCAACAGAGCGAATCTTTAATGAAAATTTTATTGTTTAGAAGCATTTGTCCTCCACCAAGGGAATAAGTGCAAAGGTCTATTACATCATAGTTAATAGAACATATACATGGTTTGGAAGCTCTATTGTCTTTCAACATGAAGCATGGTCATGTTGAACTGACAATGGAGTTCCTTATATGGAAGTAAATTCTATGGACACGTGACGATGAAGCACCACAACACGTGACGATGAAGCAACTCACTAATTAAACCCGAGCGTTGCTATTGGATGACTGCTTCATTATACAGAAAATACAATACCGTGACATTGCACAAATTTCCATAAACTTGAACAAAAACATAGAACAATCACTTTGGACGAGTTTCCAAACCATGTATGTATATATTCTATTAACTATGATTACATATACATCCTCACAAAATGCATTTATATCCGGAGCTCAGTTTATCCTCGTCATTATGTGTATTTACTTTATGATTATTCTTAACAATGAGAACATTTACGCCGTACGTTGCTAAAATTAAGTAATGCATAGTATATTTTTCACGTCATAGGCATAGTCTGCTATTATATCTTAAAAAATTTTGGCTGCATGGAGCATGCCAAACCATGAACTATTTCATAAATATATTTTTTATACATTTCTCTAAAAATATATAATTTTAAAACTGACACTTTCAGCATGAAATATTATTATTGTTTATATATACCAAAAGCTTTTACAATCCAAAATACTAGAGCACAAAAGGAAAAACGACTTACCAACAAAGCACTTCAATTCTCGTATAATTTCAATTTAATTATATTACTTAACAAATACGGTATTAATATATATTTTTTCGTGAGTTGAATCTTCAGAATCTTCAGACAAATTCTTCTTAGATTGTACCTAACAATTTTGTTTTCAAGTGGTTCCGAAGAATTTAAATTTCTTTCATTCTTAGTCTATAATCTCATCTGATTAGTCATTGTAGTTATGTGCCTGAACATACAAATGCGTGATTAGCACTGACGTCAGAAGGAAACACTACACTAAACATTGTGCAGTGACCTCTGCCGAGAGAAACGCTGGGTTTGTTTAATTTCACTTGATCACAATTTGTCCAACGAAATTGTGTCATGGCAAATTCGGTATATGACTGTTTAGCATAAACCAACTATATACTGCATGGACTACTTGTTACAAATGCTGCATTCGGATTGGCTGAGCTATAATCAATGGGCGATAGATCATAAACGCAAAACAATGGCGGAAAACTCGCAATTTTCCGAGGTTTGAGTTTGTTTCTTTAAAGTAATAGTCTCGCCGACTAGATGTTTTATACTAAAACAATTAGACAATTCGTCCTTGTTGTCTAATTGTTACATTATATACACTTGTTGCCTGGTGCCGAGAAAAACATTGAGTTTTGTTGACTAGCGTCAAGGGAACCATTGAATTTTACAGTCCCTCGGACTAGATTGTTACCCGAGGGCTTTATGTGGGTATATTGTCATTGTCTGTAACATATTTATGCCGTTGTCTTGTTTGTATAAATTCTCAAGATGCTACATAAATTATGAGATTCTCGATGGCTCGTTCGGCTTATGTTTTACCTTACATAGACATAGATTATAGATAACATGATGACTAATGTTGCAAAATTTCAAAAAATTTCAAGAATTTCAGTACGCTTCATGTACCAGGAAAACGATAATACGTTATAAAGTGGTCGACATAATTTGCACTGCAAACCCTCTAAATCTTGTCATAATCAAAAACTTATTGTTAAGAGAAGAGGATCGATATGCTAGCTCGGATATAAGAATAAAATTTAAAATGCGAGTTCCCACATCGAACTCTGCCTACGTTCAAACATAGTCATTCAAATGAGACTCAGCTAAAGTCTTTTTGCACAGTGCACGGCCACTGAACCCATTGTATTTTAGTATAATGAACGAATTACCCAACAGTAACGTTTCAGTTCAATCACTCAACCGTGCTATTTAAATATTAATAAACCTATAAACAAAGGATGTGCACGGTATTAGGCCTGAAACTCAGTCATCGCAGAAACTGCTTCGCAGCTCGCTGCGAATATTTGCATCTAATTAAAAAGAACTCGCAGTGCTTGTTTTTCCGCTATGAGTTCTTTTTAATTAGATGCAAATACTCGCTGCGAGCTGCGAACCATCTTGTGCGATGACTGGAAATCTGCCTTTAAAGCAGATTTCCAGTCCTCGCACGAAGCAACTCTGAGCACTCGCAAGCTCGCTGAGAGTGTTTTAGCGCTCGTTGTAGATAGTTGGAAATTTGGAACTATTTTTCACTCGCGGCAAGTACTCGCAGTAAATAAACCAATCAAACCAAAGCATGTCAACATTTCAAATCGTTAGTAATTCATGAGGAAAACTGCACAAAGGAAATCATTACCGTGTCGATGGTTAATTTGCAAGGATATTGAAAGAAGAAACTACATAAATTAATTGAATTTTCACCTCGATTTTCTCTTAAAATACCGATTTGTTTAAGAAGCTATATCAAACACACAGATAAGTGCTTCATCGGTTTATGACCTCGAAGTTTGTTAAAAAAATTCGGCTATCGCTTCATCAGCCGCGAGTTATCGCAACGAGCTGCGTTTGGTGGAAATACAGTGGAAACCGTGCGAGTACTCGCAGCGAGCTACGAGTTGCTTCGTGCGAGGACTGGAAATCCCCCCTAAAGTCGCAAAAACCAGCTCGCAGCTCGCTGCGTTGTGAGTTCCTTTTCATGAGATTCAAGTACTAGTTTCTGCGATGAGTGGAAAAGAGCCTTCAGGGTAGGGTCATCGCCTACCTATACTAAGAAGGCTTCTGATTGGTTTAGATAACCTAACCCAACACCTTCCCCTAACCCTAATCAGTAAGGAGCGTGCATGGGTTTGCATGGGAACGAATTGATAATCGACATTGATAATCGGATTTCGAAGTTAACGGAAAAACTATAAGCGATAGGAAGCAGAAATCAGAGATTCTTAGCGAGCAGTTTTCTAGTGTCTTCACCGAAGAAAGCATAGACTGTGTTCCAGATATATGCGAGGTCCCAAGACCAAGTATTGACCCCCTAATTATTTCTGTTAGAGGGGTCATTGCACAATTGTCTGCCTTAACGCCCAATAAAGCACCTGGACGTGATGAGATTCCACCTTGGTTCATGAAGGAATATGCAAATGAAATTGCACCAGTTCTTGCAAAGATATTTCAACAGTCCATAGACAGTGGTGATGTGCCAAAGAAATGGAAAAACGCAAATGTTACTGCCATCTTTAAGAAAGGTTCAAGATCTGACCCCGGAAACTATACCGGCCAATTTCCTTGACATGCATGTATTGCAAGTAAAGTTCTTGAGCATGTTGTCCATAGTCACATCATGAAGTATTTCGAACAGTATAACATCCTCACTGATCTACAGCATGGTTTTAGAGCCAAAAGATCAACCGTAAGCCAATTAGTTAGTACAATCTATGAGATGTCAAGCGCCATTAATAACGACGCTACTGTACATGCAGCAATCCTAGACTTTGAAAAAGCGTTCGATAAAGTTCCTCATCGACGCCTGCTGAGAAAGTTACAATGTTACGGAATACAAGGACCTTTGTTTAATTGGCTTAAATCATTTCTTATGGGTCGTTATCAAACTGTCGTTTGCGAGGGAGAAGCACCAAACCACGGCCAGTTACCTCAGGTGTCCCTCAAGGAACGGTATTGGGACCACTATTATTCCTCTCGTATATAAACGACCTGCCGGATGCATTAAATTCTCGCGTTAGATTGTTTGCGGACGATGCACGTTTATATGGTATGATATCAGGAAGTCGTGACTGTGACGAATTGCAAGACGATCTTCGAAAATTGGAAATTTGGCAAGAGAAATGGCAAATGGAAGTTTAATCCTGGTAAATGTAAAATATTATGTATATCGACCAAAAAAAAAAACTCTACAAAGGAAATATGTGTTCTGTAACACAGTCTTGGAACAGGTTGAGTCTGCCTCTTATTTAGGAGTTACCTTCAGTAATAAACTTGTGCAGCATGGGATCCACATCACAAGAAAGACATAATGATGCTACAAAAGGTTCAGAGAAAGGGAGCGAGATTTTGTTTGCAGAACTATGTCCCATTAGCTAGTGTAACGGAGATGTTGGATAAACTTGGTTGGGGAACACTGCAACAGACGGATGAAAGTTAGGTTGACAATGATGTACCAGATTACTTACATACAATCTTATCGATTTTAATGCCGAAAGGTACCTTACACCACACACAGAATCCAGAACACGTGGTAGTCATCCCTTAAAATACCAGATTCCAAAGGCAAAAAAATATGTTTTTAAATATTCTTGTTTTCCTAGAACGATTAAGGACTGGAAAACGATTAAGGACTTTAAACGAATTTAATTAATTTTAAAAAGAAAACTATGGGAAATTCTATCAACGTCCGCACAACACAATCACAAAATCTTCCAGTCAGTTATAAATGCATAGCATATATTTAAATTAGTGAAAAAAGTTCCATGCATGATTGCCCAAACTGAGGAATATAGATTACGAACTTTCCTCTGCCGCTGTGTACCACTATGGGGGAATCGCCAAGATCGTGAATGCAGTTCAAGCAGTCAAAAGCTCTTATGTTTTATATCTTTTAATTGGCATGTTTGGCTTGGCCATGCATTGTGCCATTTTGCCATTTTGCCTTGGAACAATAGGAAGCATTATTCCACAATACTCAGGATAAAGGATAAAAAGGAGAAAGGACTGGGGTGGCAATCATCCTTACTTGCAGCCAGCGGCTGAATTGCGAAGGACGCAGATCAACGTGGCCGTGTCGAGGCATATCAAAGGCGCTCCAGGCTGCCACCATACGACACAGTTCAGACCACGGATCACAGCTAAGATGTTAGGTGTTGATTTTACGGAGGGAGGAAAACCGGAGAACCCGGTGAAAAACCCTCGAAGCACAGGAGAGATCAACTACAACTCTACTCACATGAGTTCCAAACTCGACAACGGGGTTATTCCCAAGCGGTCACCCATCCAAGTACTAACCCGGTCTAACCGGACTTAACTTTTTGATGAGAGGCAGTGCGCTATAACAGAACACGTCACCCCGTACTCCCCGTGCTCAGCTATATTGTTCTATGACAAAATGGCACAATGCATGGTCTATCCAAGCCTGATTTTTTCACAGTTCGAGCAAGAAAAATTAAAGTTTATTTCTGTGGGTGAATATGCATTCATCATATTCAATTTCATATGAATACATTGTATTCATATCTGTACGTAATATGCCGTAGCAAAAAATAATGGCAACATGTACATTTTCCCATCATATTTCGCGTATAATATAAAACACCATATCTTTAGTTTGAAGAGTGTTTCAAATGACCTGACACGCATGTACATGCACGGTTACATTAATACTGGGGTTGGGGGTATGCCCGACCAACACAATTATAGAGGGGAGGCTGTAGGATCCCTAACCCAATACTTCAAGTCTAGAAATGTACATATAATATTCAGCAAAATTTGTTTTAACATTTACTGGGATGCCAGCTGCATTAAATTCATGCTGCGATGCTTTGATTAAACACCTAGGCGTATCCTTGTTGTCAAGTCCGAGGTCAAGTTGCGTCTTAATAAGTATAGAGGGGCTTAAACTTTCAACTTCTCCACATTTATTCGCAAGTATTCAACTTTTTAATCGTTGAACGGGTTGACCCGCTGGGAAAACTACCAGGAGAGAACCGGGAACATGCATTAGCAAACTTATAAAATGCCGTTCAAGGCTCTTCATTGCTTCCAATGGTTTTGCCGTCGCATGCAGGCACGCACATTTAACATTCCATGTATAGCATTCATGAAAAGTATTCAGATAAATAATAATTATCACGAAATATTTATCTCTATTTTTTACGCCTAACCCACGCAATCTTTTTCGCATATAACTGCTGTTTTGTTCTTGGTATTGTGTGGAGATAAAAACACTTTGAAATGTTGATCCGTGATGTCGCTGTCACTCAACGAAGCATTTAGGCTAAACTTACTTTCGAAGCCCATCATTATTTCAGTTTAGTCAGACTCGATATCAATATACTTTTTATACCTCCCATGACCTTTGAAACGACTATACCATGAGTGGGTTGGTCGTCTGTACTTATAAGCTTTAACCATTTCCTTTTCAAATTGAAACAATAACGTCTGCATGTTAAGCTGCGATTGAATACGTTTCTTTCTATATTCTCTTGCATGTAACGGCTCCGATGCTAATTTTTTTCCAAACCGTAAAAAAATCCGCATGGTGTCAATGTGTGTTTAATCGTAACGCAGGAGGAGAGATCTTTCACACAAATGACACAATCCTGCGTAGTTGGACGTCTTCCAACTTTGCATAACCACTCACTGTGTATTCGCAAACCGACGCCCCCCAACCGCTTGCCTGATAATTGCACATTTATTGGAGCTCGACATTTCACTTTGAATCTCTGTATATGCATTTGCCTATTTTCCTCCGTGTTCGACTGGAACATTCTACTCATTATTAGAAGAACACACCTGCTCAGATACCAATCGTCAGCTGTAGGGGGACATTGGTTAGACTTTCCTGTGCTATACTCAAGATTATCCTGTCGATAGAGAAACCTCATCAATTGCTTGCTGACAGTTACTGATAAAAGGTGCATTATTTGTTTCTGTACAGCGCAGAATGAACATCGGACTGGGCATGCTGCATCCTCTGGGTATTTTCTGGTACTCCCGATCTTCCTGAGTTCTAGTCGGTATATTAAATAATCGTCAACAGACAGAATCTGCATCAAAGTTCGCTTGAAATGACAGAACAAATGAATTTGACAGAAAAGATATATCTTCTCTTAATTATCCTGCTGACAATCCCCTCGAGTTATTGGTCGACGAAAATCGGTAAGACGTGTTTTCATTGTACAAAATATGTTCAGAAGATTAGCGTTTTGTTTTAAAGAGACGTGAGTAATTTTAACCACAACTCTAAGCCGCGGATCAATTGAATACATGCAGTATATATATATAGGTTGAGGTGTTAGACTAGCAGTTACTGTTAGCGCTAGCTTTGCCGGTTTCACGGTATACAAGAAGCTTGTTATACACAATCGATGCACGTACGGTATAGTGTAAAACTGCCGTTATATATCTAGATAGTGTACAATTTCAGTTTAGTAGTGTAGAATTTCGTTAGAATTGATATTTGTACACTGGAAATAATTTCCTTTAAAAATAAAATCCCTATATAGAGTAATTATTTCAAGTCGCAGAAGTAGATCATATATAGAAAAGACGAAATGTAATGAACTGCTGAGATTTTTAAGTAAAACGATCTACTCTGATAAAGAGCTTTAGCTCAAAAATAATTTACATGCACTTATCTTTAGTATTTATATCTTTTTCACTACCTTTCCTATGTTAAGGTCGTCGTAACACATTGCCGACACAGCAATCTATACTTTTATATAGTAGATTATACGCTATATCAGTTTATCTTAACAGAAATCCTACGCTTGGAATTTTCCGTCGCCAAGAAATCCCTAAAAACATACAGTTTAATCGAAATGCCAAATATTATACTTAAAATACTTGGTTGTTTGTTGCATCAATGACAATTCATTTCCTTGGTAACGCTAGGGGATATGCTTCTGTTATATAGTGTTTATATTATATACGATTATAAAATAGATACTAAATTATCGATGGCGATGAACTTTTCGTAAACATGGAGATTTTAATTCGAAAACTGACTTTCGCGTACCGTACTATTGTGAGCAACAATATCAATTCATAATATATTTACATCAGCAGAATGATGATCAAATCATTCATCTGTTGAGCTGACATCATCTTAGTTATACTGCGTGTGATCAGCATGTATTATTCAACACGTTAATTGTATTTAAAGTTTGTTTTTTTCTTAAAAGAAAACACGATTCTTTCTATCGTATTAATATTTTTTTTATGTTTTGAACGTTAGATAAAACTAAAAAAAATATAATGTTCGAGAAATGAATGTACAAGCTGGTTGCTTTTAAAGTCATCCTTATAGACTTATTTCCGTGCAAACGTTTTCTAGAAGCGAATGAAATCGTCAGGAGTTGCCGATTAGAATAAAATAGACTCAACGCATATATATACTTTGTCAGAACAGTTAAAATTATTATATGCAGATACAAGTAACATAAACAACATGTTTTGAAAAACGGTTTTTAGAAATTTGAAGAAATACTATGTTTTATTATATAAAATAGAGTGTTTTATTGAATTTTCGGCCACTAATAAAAGTGATAATCTCACATGTGCGATTATTTATGGTAATCGCACATGTGACGATTATCACTGAATCAGTATTATAGTTTAATGCAATTTTCGCAAGGCAATAGGACAATTTGTTTATATAATAAACAGAACAATATATGGATGCTTGGAAATATGAAATTTATTTCTCGTGTTGACCAGGATATGTCACTCGTTCGCTTCGCTCACTCGTGAGATATCCTGGTCAACACTCGAAATAAATTTCATATTTCCGCACATCCATGTATTATTCTCTATTTATATTCAGCAAGATGGAAAAAGAAGAAACTCTGATCTCATTGGTCGAGTGTGACATTCTAAAAGTACGCGCGATATTATATTAAATCTAAAGCTCTCGATACCTATAAACCTATAATATATATATATATAATAAATTTTAACTTCAGATTGTTTTTCTGTCCCTAATTCTCGCGCGCGACATGGGCGGTCGACGTTTAGACAAAATATGCCTTTTGATTTCAATCCAGTTTTTTTTCTAGTATTAATAATTTTACGGGTGGAATACTAGACAAAATAGTTAACAACAACTGATACAACGATCTATACTGTTATTGTTTATGCGGCAAATTATACATTCTAGGCTCGATCATCGAATGCCGCCGTGTGTTGATCATGATATAAATTATAGTTATTATATAATTTGACATGCAGCGAACTCAGCGAGATGTATAGCATTTTGTGGTTTAAGATCTTTCTGTATGACGCATAAAAATGTCGACTTGTGCCAGCGGCTATATAGCGGCACGTTACATAATGTAACTATAAGATCGTCGCATGCAGTTTTTCAAACAAATGCAATTTTTTGTAAGCTTTGTCGATATACCGCAGTACGTTGACGTAAATGCAAACGCGACCATGCATACGACAACTTCAGTCGTTCAGAGGAGACGGGTAATAATTCTGCCTCAATGAAAAGACTATATATAACACGTTGAGACGTTGTATCCGTACGATATTGACAAATACAACGTTTTAGTAATTTAGACAAATCAGTAATCTCATCTCCAGAGAAATTAGAATAGTTAAATCGTCGCATGCATGCATATATACATATCAATATATACGGCTGTCGCATTTAATCGATCAATTTGAATTCGTGTAAAATAGATGCGGCGATTGTACGGCACGTGAAACAGACATATTATATACTGTATGATCCAAACTTGTGCATACATATAGTCCCTCAAAGAAGGCAGCCGACAATTATTATAAGATAATGGTCTTTACACCGATAAACTCGACATGCCACTTTTAGAAATAATTACTTAGGTACTGCACGTTCAAGTCGTGTTTACTGACGCACTTACGGACGTGAAAGATGTTCTTTGCAGTTCTAACTGTTCTTCCAACTCGTCAATTGTAGAGTAGAATGATATGAATGATTTATCATGATTATTTTTGAGAAACAGTTTTGAGTATATATAGATTGGATGACAGCCAAGCTCAGTTTGCTTTGTAAATATTCCTATAGGTTAGAATACCAAAGAATTTGTTTTTGAAGGATTTAGCATTCATTAAAGCTATATATATATATGTATATAAAAAAGTATAGAGTGCTGCGTATATAGGCAGTTCAATCAGAGTGAAGGGCTCCGTTCGAAACGTCAGTTTTCCGTTACCAAAATCGGTTATATAGTTTATCACCTTTTCACTTTGCTCTATACATGTATATAGACTAGACGGTATATATTTGCATTTATATGGTACACACACTAAACGAAAGCATGGTGTATATACATATAGTATTACTATATTTATCAAGGATAAACAGTACACTCACGTATACGGATTAACATTTTTCAATTCGTCGATCAAAAATTTATGCATGCATGTCGTTCATATAATAATCATGAATTATAGCCATATAGGGCTTAACTTTTACTCTTAGACTACTCCCCCGATCGTTTTACGGTATTTTGATTTCATGCATAAGTAGGTAATACTACGTTTTTGGTTGTATTTTATTATCTTTTTTCAGTCATAGAGCAAAGTTATATATGCTGCAGACAGTAGCTCTAATATCACCATTAAAGTGCGCCATTTTTCAGTAGTTTCCAGACAAATTATATAAGTCAGATTATATAACTCGATAATAGCTGATGCAATCGCTCATATTGTATTATGAGTTTCTAGTAGTTTCCACTAGAAAAACCAAAAGGAAAAAAAAAGTGGTTTTTTTTTGTTAGTTTATTTTTTCAGTCGCAGAGCAAAGTTATAACTAGTTTTGACGTCGGCTGTTGAAGAGCGCGCTTTTCAGTATTTTCCAGACAAAATACAAATTATAAAAGAGTTAATTGATTCTTTTAATATAGTAACTAATGCAATCACTCGTCATATCGTGTTATGAGCTTTCAAGTGCCTATAGTTTTCACCAGAAGAAAAAGGCCATCGTTTTTTGTTGCTGTTTTTTCAGTCGTCGAGTTAACGTACGTCACGGTTGTTCTTCCAGAATTAATGGTTAATCGATTAGTAATGGCTGATACGATTTTCGTATATCGTACATGTCAGTATTATGCAGGGCTTTCTAGTGCTTATAGTTTCCACTAATTTTTAGTATATTCTGGAGTTAAAGGTTAAGATATTCTTTAAATAATTCATGGATGATACAATCGCTTATATCTTTCAACATTAAAGGTTAAGCGATTATTTTGAACGGCTGATAAAAATGCAATTCCTGATATCTTGCTATTCGAGCTTTCTCGTGCGGCTATATATATATAGTTATCCATTAGTTTTTAGGCGTAATTAATATGCAGGCTGATATCAGCAAATACAGTCGCTCATATATTGTTATGCATGCAAGTATATATACGGATTTCTAGTGTTTAATAGAATAAAAAGAAAGTAGAGAAAAACGTGGAAATGTAATACTATAAATGTTCATTGTGGCCCTATCTTAGACATTTCGAACTGATTTACTGACTGGTTGACTGGAACGATTGAGTGCTTATGCAAGCATTCTTTGTGATTTACTGCTTTCAAAAAAAAAGCACACTATTTTCCCATCTCCCCCAGCACTTTCTCTTTTTCTTTAATTCGTCTTTCGTTTTTGTTATCAACATTTTAGTAGTTTTTTACAAATAATAATAATAATAATAATAATAATAATAATAATAATAATAATAATAATAATAATAATAATAATATTATTATAATTATTATAATTATAATAATAATAATAATAATAATAATAATAATAATAATAATAATAATAATAATAATAATAATAATAATAATAATAATAATAATATTATTATAATAATAATAATAATAATAATAATAATAATAATAATAATAATAATAATAATATTATTATAATTATTATAATTATAATAATAATAATAATAATAATAATAATAATAATAATAATAATAATAATAATAATAATAATAATAATAATAATAATAATAATAATAATAATAATAATAATAATAATAATAATAATAATAATAATAATAATAATAATAATATTATTATAATAATAATAATAATAATAATAATAATAATAATAATAATAATAATAATATTATTATAATTATTATAATTATAATAATAATAATAATAATAATAATAATAATAATAATAATAATAATAATAATAATATAATAATAATAATAATAATAATAATAATAATAATAATAATAATAATAATAATAATAATAATAATAATAATAATAATAATAATAATAATAATAATAATAATAATAATAACAAGACACCTGGGTCAGGTGTTCACTCGGGCTACTGGAAAGTGCAGAGGTCTCTATAACGCGCGAGCAAAGAGGTGGGAGACTGCATGGAGTGGGCCGAGGAAGATCAGATCGAAGGCTGATGTCAACACGGCATTTTTTCGCGTCTGTAATAACTTCGTCTATTCTGTCTTCATGGACAAACTTTGTCAGCAACATTACTGATAAAAGTCGAAACGTCATTCGTCACCGAAAATAATCAAAGCACTATCTAATTCTCCGATAGAAAACACAATTCGCAATACACAAAACACTATTGCCTGTATTTAAGGTATTTCCACACAGCGTTCATATGTCGAGTCCCTTCGGGTGTTAAATATCAACACAGCACGATCATGTTTAATCAGCGATTGTATCAAGATACCTGCCAGCGAAATTACTGAACAATAACTACGTCTGTGAACACAATGAACATGTCCAAGAAAGAACACTTCACTTCAAACAACTTGATCAGACATCAGGAAAGCGAAGATTTATAGAACGAACGTATGAAATTTTAGCACGCATCAGTTTCGCAAAGCCCGACGGGATGACGTAATGATTGCCATTTCGAAACATAGACAAAAAAATAATAAAAATAACGGAGCCGAAACCTAGACTCGTCTACCACTGGTAGTCCGAGTAATAATAATAATAATAATAATAATAATAATAATAATAATAATAATAATAATAATAATAATAATAATTATAATAATAATTATAATTATAATAATAATAATAATAATGTTTTTTCGTATGTTTTTGCTGTACAAGCTGTCGTAAGTTAAACTAGTTCCAAGGCGTATAAATATCGAAAACATGCAACCACGGTCTACCATCCGAGTTCCATGCAGTGGCTCAATGGTGAGAGTGTCCGGCTGGCATTCGGAAGGTTCAGTGTGGGTTCGAGTCCCGTATGGAGCTCAGAGTTTTTCTCTGAGTTTAACTTACGACAGCTTGTATATCAAAAACATACGAAAAAACTTTACCAACTCAAGCTGAAAACACTAATAACGTACAATAGTAATAATAATCTTTATTTAAACTGTTAGATCCCTTCATTTATACAACTGAACTGGTATTAATGGAATGAACAAAGACGACTATTTTCTGTTCTATAAAACCCGTTATACGCACTTGCAATTCACCAATCCTAAACTCTGGATTGTCATTAGTGAATCAATCTATTTTTTGTACCATATTGTTACTTTCACTCCGTGTTTCACTATATAGGTCACTAACGTATAATTGGCTCGCGCTCTCGCTGTGTTGGTGTTCCTCAGCTGTTTTATATCTTTGTGTTACTAACGATCAAAGTTAAATAAAACACCCTTTGCCCAATACAGGATAGCTTTTGACGACGCGTGCAAGGGCATGCCTTTATATATAAGGGTATTGTGACCAAAAGCCTTGGTGCCAGTGTTTAAATTTGGAAGCCTATTTTCAAATTTCGTTAGAAGTAGTTCTTCAGTTTGGTTAAAAATTATTAATAAGCATCACTTGCGAAAGTTATTATTATTATTCTAATAATAATAATGACCTAACGTGCCTTTCTCAGAAAAAGTCTAGAATTTTTCTCTTGGTTTAGCATATGTCTAACACATGTACAATAAAAGAGTAATATTTCCGATGCTGGAATTTTAGCCCGTTTGAGTTGGATAATAAAGTAAATTCGCTTGTTAACTTTTTTTACAATGTTGTTAACGTGTTGGTTCCATTTTAGGTTACTACTAATGGTTAGGCCCAAAATTTTAACATGTTCAATACTAGGGAATTATAATTTATCTCTTCCAAAGTGTATTCTTAATTCTTTACATTTGGTACTATTAAGCTGCAAACGGTTATCTATAGACCATTGTTGTATATAATTTACACTTTCCTGCACGGTGGAACGGGCATGTTTCTTAACTACTTCGGAGATTGTTGTGTCGTCGATGTATTTCCAGTTTTCAATAGCACGTGGTCTGAGATCATTAATCATCCAGATGAACAACCAGGGGCGGAGTTTGGTGCCTTGTGGGACACCTAACGGAACTCCACGCCATTTAGATTAGCAATCCCTTGACAATTTTACCCTCTGTTTTCTATTCATCAGGAAGTTGATAACCCATTTCTTCACTGTGAGAGGGATACTAAGCTGAAACACTTTCCTTGCAAGGATTCGATGATCGATCAGATCAGATGCTTTCCGATAATCAAAGAGAACCACTCGAACAGCATCGCCAGTGCCGTCCGTAGCCTCGGCCCATTCATGAATCATGTTAATAAGAGCTAATGTAGCTGAAGAGCGTGGTATACCTCCAAATTGGGATGGGTCAATGACACTCGGAATGGCAGGGGCTACATAGATTTCAACAACAAAATCTTCAGCGATTTTGGATAGCGCCGGAGTGAGTGATATAGGTCTGAGATGCTTATTGATATCAGTAATGGGTTTCTCTTTCGGGATTGGTGTAATGTTTGCGCGCTTCCAAGCCAGTGGTAACTTTTGTTCTATATACGGAGCATTTAGCAAGTTTGAAATAGGTAAAGCTAGAATTTCTGCATATTCCTTTAGGACCCAGTTCGCTATACCATCGGACCTGGTGCTTTGGCAGAGTTCAACGATTTCAATTTGTTGTATACAGACTTTGATGAGGTCATGTTCATGTCAGCGAGCAAGACACCTTCAGAACTTTCCATCAAAAGCTGTAGATCGTGGTGGCTGAGAGGACTATATTCTGTCATTGGCTCCAAGAAACTATCGTTGATTAAATTGGCAATGTCAGATGCTGATATTTGGTCAATATTTTCGATTTGTAATTGTGAAACTAAACTGTCAAGTCCCGAGGGCAAAGTTGCCCCACATATACGTTTAACTTCGGCCCACCATTCTTTGGGTTTCGATTGTTTGAGGTGGTTAACTTTAGAGGCGTAATAATTAATACGGCATCTTTTCCTCATTTGGTTGACTTTGTTACGGTGACATTTAAAGGCGATAGTGTTGCCTGATGAGAACGCCTGTTCTGATATTATTGATCATGTAAAGACAAACACCTCCGTGTGAATCCTCAATGCGATCTCGTCTTAATAGTGTGTTATAATTATGTATTGCAATTTGGTTATCGCCAATTGTGTCCCTCATCGACGTCTCCGTCAGGAAGATTAAATCCGGGTTAATTTGCGGATTTGACGCAATGACGCACGCAAAAGCACTAATACCACAAGCAAAGCTGCACTGGCTGTTGTATAAACTGTAAATAAAATACAATTCTGTTTCTGCGACTTGCTGTATCTATATAGATGATATATATTCTAAATGTCTAAACTTGTAGTATACGATATATTAGAATTAGATTACTTACGTACACAATGCATGAACGCGTGTTCCTCTCTTGAATCTGTCTGCGTTTGACTCTCTTCTCGCTCAATTTGCGTTCCACCAAGAATTTCTCTGAACAATCCACGATGTTACTTCTGACAGTTCTAAGTGGCACTAATTTTCTCAAATTATCTTCATCCACCAGCTTTCTAGTAAAGAGTGATATATTTCTTAGACAATAAGAAATCAATGAACCTTTGTGTTGTCGTCGCTGACTTGGATTTGGGATGATATAAAATTCTAGTATTTGGTCTTAATTAGGCTCACGCGATTGATTTGGATCGTACTGTGGTTTTAGAACTAGCATAAACTAAATTTACAAAGAAGAATTGGTTTAGTTTAGATGTAAACGAATCTAAACGTTAATTCAAATCTCCTTTTGTGGCCGAGGAAAGAATTTCGTGACACGAGTCAGCCCGGGCTCATGTAATCAGCACCTTAGATTACTTTATGTACAAACCCCACACGTTTCCTCTCTCATCACTATTTTAGTGTCTTAACTTTGGCAACCCTAAGGGTCTATACTAATCCCGAGCAAAATTAACTCATTAATAATTCATGAGGAAAACATAATGGCATCAGTTACCGAGACGTTGTTTTGAAATGTGGTAATAAGGACAAATTTTACCTCAAATTTCTCTTTAAATACTGATTTGTTTGAGAAGCTATACCATACACTCGAAAGCCGTTTATTATCTGATTTAAAAACACCTCGAAGTGAGTTAAAAAACTTGGCTATATATCGCCTCGTTTTTCAACACACTTCTCGGTGTTTTCAAATCAGATAATAATTAATAAACGGCTTCTCGTGTATGATATATTACTTGAAAGATTGAAATTAAACTAATATTAGTATAAATATCTAATTTCAATCTTTTAACCCTTAGAGAACCGGGTTTCCCTATTGACGAGTAAAATCGTCTCATGCTGCAATGGCGTTAGCCAGAGTAAAATACTAGAGTAGGTGCTTGGTACTGAACTATATTAAGGCCATGTGATTGTCCACACTAATGAAAATCCGTTTTCAAACGAAAACAGATACCTCGTATATCGAAAACGTATCAAAAGTTTTCCGTCCACACTATCGTTTTCGCCGTTTAGTAAAGCGCTAAAAAGATCTACAGGGGTATGAATGAATAGTTCTAGGTGACTGAAACCAAGATAACGTAATCGTGATATCATCGTTTTCCAAAAGCTTCGTTTTTACCGTCCACACTGGTGCAGAAAAACGGCGTCTTCGAATGTCTCCACTCTGGAGAGCGTTTTCGAAACGCTTCCGTTTTCGGTCGGAGCGCCTTTCATATGCCTTCGACTCGGCCATCGTATCAAAAAACTCTCCGTTTGAAAACGGATTAGTGTGGACACTGGAATACCACGTGGTATTAATTATTTCAAAGTGTCGACACCTGACCATGCAAACATTCAAAGTATATATAAACTACACTCATTGCATACATTTAGATCACTCTAACTTAAAGTTAATAAAATCTTATTTTACAGTTTTTGTTACCCGATCGCGGCACTTTGACATGGGTTTTCATCTTAAAATTTTGAGCTGGGCTCTTCGGTTTCTCCTGAGATTATACCGTTATAGGATTTGTTTGCATCTAAAACTAAACCAACTCTTCTTTAAAAATTGGGTTTATGCTAGTTTTAAAACCACCGGCAAGCTGTATAGGATCATAATAAAGTAAGTTAGCCCGGTTATAACTAGGAGTGTAAAAAGTACAGTGCTGCATATATTAAAAGCAGTGTTTTAGATGAAGCAAAGTGAAAAGACGGTAAACTGCCGAGAATAAACTCCGTTTTGAGCGGAGCCCTTCAGTATTTCGTTTAATACCAAAATTATTCTCGGCAGTACCACTTTTTCACGTTGCCGGTTATAACTGGGCTAGGCTACATTAAGTAATCAGCCCTGACCAGGAAAAATAAGATATATCTGAGAATTAAATCGGATATTACTTTAATTACGTCATGCATCTATAAATGATATATAAATATCGTAATTTAAAGCCAAAGGGCGCGGAAAACGTTACTTCAACATTGTTTACTGCAGAATATTATGACTGTTCTACCTGCATGCACGCAGGCCCAGCTAGGCCAGGGCAACGCTGTGAACATATATCAAATATCTATATTATGAGGAAACAAAGAACGGGTTGAATAAACGTTAAAGACTTGGACGTGTTCAAATAATTAAGTTTATTAGAGACTACAGTAATGTTTAGACGTGTTCAAATAATTAAGTTTATTAGAGACTACAGTAATGTTTAACGTTAGTCATTATCGTTTAATTTACTATATAATTCAACGAAATTGGTGAAACAGACACCGACCCGGACCTTTATCCAAATTAGTTGCAAAGCTGGAACGTGCAGTGTCGAAGTACCGACTGATAAACTCATTATTAAAACAGTACTGTTCGAAGTTGGTCTAATTAACTGAACTTAACGCTGAACGGCTACTTTGGACTGCATTCCCTTTGTGTAAAAAAGTAGGGTGGCGCGTATAGGCAGTGTTTTAGATAAGGTAAAGTGAAAAGCCGTGATAAAGTGCCGAGAATAGTTTTGGTGACGAAATACTGACGTTTCGAGCGAAGCCGATCATCCGAGTAAAATGTGATAAGGGGTTCCACTCAAAAGTCGACACGTCAGTATTTCGTTACTAAGACTATTCTTGCGGCAATTTACCAGGTTTATTTATACTTCAGTATCGTCAACATTGTTCTAATATATTTACTGGCTATTAAATATATAGCACGTCACGGACATATGAAGGCGCGGTTTGTTAAGCCTGAGGATTATTTCAGTGACACCCGATTCCGGATTTAATCAGCACTTAATCCAGTTCAAAATTATCTTTACACGCAGTCGGGTAGCACTGAACGCAAAAATTGCGGCGAGATAAGTGATATAGATATGTGAACCTCAGCTATAATACACAGTTCACGTCTGGTTACAAAACAATCAACACGTAAAACAAAGCTTTGCCAAAGTCCGGTGCCTGATTTGGGGGCAATCGTAACTGCGATTAAAGAATTAAAATGGATCCTCAATGTTTTTGCTGGGCAGGAAAATATTTAATAATTACGTCCTTCTTACTAACGCCGACTGCTACAGCAACTGTAGATAAGCCACTGGACCAAGGTAAAAATGTTCGAAGATTTTGTATTAAATATATCACTCATTTTGAACAAGTAAAAATCACGCTTTTTTGGGTATATTTATTTAGCCGTCTGGCAAACAGCGCTTTCACAACATTGTGGTTTGTATAGTCGCATGGTTGCTGTTAAACTTGATTTATATGTTGTTCCAAGCGCTGCGTTCTGAGTTTAGTAATCCGTCGCACCTAGATATGACAATTTTGAGTGTCGTTGTGGATTGACATATCTTCTTAAAGCGCGAATAGCTAATAGACTTCATTTCTGAGCTTATGACTATAACTATAACTATAACTATAAGGGCTATATATCGCGAGTATACTCGATATTATAACGTATGTCGTACGACATGCAAGCGATTAACATCTTGATCTCTTGTATCTTAGTATCTTAATTTCCTGAGTTCCAAACTGATGTTCGTTTAATAACCACCATTGTATAACGTAATCTCTTGTAGGTCATGTTTCAAGAACGGATCGCAAGTATTTAACCAAAGGTACTGTTCTTATCTTTTTTTACAACTAGTGGTTGTTTTAGCATGCCACAATCGGATCAACTGTCTGTTGTATGTGTCTGTTGTATGTGTTTGTGTAATTCCTCGGTATGTGCATGTGTATTACATAGTATATAGCCTTCATTTATATTGATGTAAATATAATCAACTTATGTTCGATGTAGTTTTCGAGTTTCGCCACACATGTAGTTTTCTCAGAACGCAAAAACATTAACTCTGCCATGGCAAGAATATACTAATTTCATTGAGGTTTGTTGAACAAATGTGTGCTACCGCGCGAAGACATCGGATACTCTTCTACCATGACAATGTCAGGATATACTCTTCTACCATGACAATGTCACCCCAAATCAGTTTTCTTGTTGATTAATTAACAGACCAGCGATTAAGAGATAACTTTTTCTTAATGACAAAACTAATGTTTCAAACACGACACGCAATTTCATTGCATAGGCACCTTAACTCAAGTCAATGGTCTAGTTCGTCGCCTTATGGGCACAGCACGCTACGTGTGTTGTTCAGTTTAACGTCACGCTACGCAAACTCACGCCAATTTTTAGATTTTCAACGGACTGTGGTCGGACATTTCAAACCATCGATTCCGTTTCAGCTTGGAGTAAATGTTTGAGACAGCGTGCTACTTGTGAATTAGTAGAATGGTTTTATTTAGCACGTTTATTTTTACTTTGTACTAACTTGTACTACGTTACAAAATACTCGGCGTGCCGTCAAGATAATCCCATTTTGAAAATCAAACTACTGCGGTATTGCTGGGTTAGACCACGGGGTTGGACGAGTTGCACAAACGTCATAGAGGCCATGTTGGTTGATAGCCACAAAATAATATTATATTAAATGCTATTTAATATTGTACCTTACCAACCAACATGGTCGCTGTGTCTTGTCTGTGTCGAAATCTCGGGGGATTGATGACAACCCAGCAATATATTGCATATCATCGACGAGGGCGACAGCCGACCAACCGAGTGTTGGCACTTGTTATACGCTCACCATACATTGCGTGCTCCACGTTTATTTTCGTCCCTGATTGCGATACTTAATACTTGTTGACATTTTGGGTGTTTTATAGCCGTATCTTTTTTGGCGCTTGTCTACGGTTATTTGCATTCATACCATTCTTAAAATGTATTGATTATTATTTAGAGTCAGATTTCGACGTTTGTTAATCCCCTTGTGGTTTACGCTACTGCGCCTTTTCCGTTACTTTGGCCCTGTTTGAGTGTTCAAGTCAAATCTCGCATGTGTTGTTTCTCCTTGTTGTGTTTAAATGAAGATGACAGTTTTCGATCTGATCGAAACGAATGGCTGAAGTCAATCCACGCAGTGGAGTGGATTGACTATAGAGATTCAGGCAAGGATCGGCTTGAATGTCTCCAATCTGATTCATCTAAACACGGTTTGACTTGAAAATTACTTGATAGGCAAGAGTGAAGTTAGTGCGTGTCGTGCTAAATGACAGACATTGAAAGAAGCACAGAAAATAGTGTTCCAAAACCGACAACAATGTTCCAAGCAGATCGGATTCTCCATGTGAACATGTGCCCGGATTGGCTTCACTCGCGTTTTTCGATCCGATTGGACTGCATGTCAATCCGCTTCAATCCATGAAACCATTTTGAACGCAATCTTATCGTGTAATAACATTGCGTGCCACAGCCGGACGCAAACACGCGAAACGGTTGGATAAATAGGAACTGTACACAAATATTTAGATCTATATACACTACAAAGTATTTTTAAAATGATTTAAATAGAATATGATTGTCTATTGTTTACGTTTGCTTGTTTGACAGTCGCCGATGTGCATTTATATAGTCTAGGTGTGGTAGTAGGCTAATAGCCAGTGAACAAATTCAACTGGCCAGCTATCAAGACTTGTCCTTGAAAAGAAAGTCTGGTTCATATAAAATCAACACTCTCAGACAGTCACAGCCAATTTTTATGTGATAATGAACGCAATAATCGGCGATTGATTCGGAATGTTGATCCAACCAATGATCATTCGCCGATTAGTCACAGATCGACTGTCTATATGATTGCGCGACTATCTGCCGATCTGCGTCCATGTTCAAGCAAAAATTTCGCAACAGTCAACAGCCATGCGACTGTCCGAGATTTTCCGCAAGTGCATGCTTACGGATTTTATGCGGTGAATCAGGTTTCATAAATTATGATTTAATATGGAGACGAATTTACTATCATTCGATACAGGGACGTAGCCAGGATTCTGAAAGGGGAGGAGAGAAGCGCCGCGAGAAACTTCTTGGGGGGTCCGGGGGCATGCTCCCCCTCTATGAGTCTCTAATATAGCATTTCCTGCATTTTGGGAGAAGATTTTACACAATTCTGAAAGTTTGAAAAGTCATAAAATACTAAAAAATAAACGTTGAGTTAAGTTACATGCGTGCGATACATCAATAAACGTCCATAGCTTTCGCTATGAGTCGCCAACACATCGATCCAGTCCGTTAACCCGTTTCGTCCGTGCATCTGAGTACGAGTGTTCAAAACAAAATGTCATCATGCAAAGGGGGAGGGGGGGCACCGCTCCCCCTCTGGCTACGTCCCTGATTCGATATTAGCTTTCAGCCATAGTTATCGCATCTTTGCTCCTCTCTTCTCTACAGTGGCTTTTTTTATTGCAGCCCGCGCGCCTACGAATTATTATAAGTAATAACATGATTTGAGGGAAATTAGCGATTAAATTTCCCCGCCGCCGAGGGAAGATTTGTGAATTTTTTTACAAATCTTCCTGGACTGACTTGGACAGTGGACATAGAACATGAGCTAGTGGACAGTGGATATAGGAGAGTATACAGTAGACAGTGGACTGAATGGACAGTAGACATAGGACAGTGGACAGTAGACAGTGAGCAGACATGCATAGGACAGTATATAGTGGCCAGTAGACAGAAGACAATAACCCAAATTAAAAGAAGCCTCCGCGGAGGAGAGTCTAGTTGCTCTTTGGGTAAGGTTAAGCTAGGCCACGGCTAGGCGGAATAGGGATTGAGCCCATATTATCCAATAATTTTGTTTCCTTCCCATCGTGGAAGGTACTCCTTGTCTAACGTATATAGTAACAAACCATTTTCACGAATCTGGTTTCAGTTCAGGAAATGACAGATTTGTCACAAATCTGTCATTTCCTGAATTGAAAGCAGATTCGTGAAAATGGTTTTCACGAATCTGGTTTCAGTTCAGGAAATGACAGATTTGTCACAAATCTGTCATTTCCTGAATTGAAAGCAGATTCGTGAAAATGGTTTGTTACTATATACGTTAGACAAGGAGTGCCTTCCACGATGGGAAAGAAACAAAATTAGTGTTAAATAGATTTGTAATTCGACCTTAACTCGAGTATATATACATGTACCAGTGGTTGGAAAAAAATTCCTAGGGAAATTTACACGCGTAAAGTTCAAACAGCTTGTCAGCAAGAACACGCTTGTAAACATGCTTCTGAACAAGTTGTAAAAATGCCGTTTATTATATATTTCACGAAGCTTGCGTGCTGCGTCTGCTTTGCAAGTTGTTGCATGGAACTATGGTATCTGCTACAGGCTTTTAGTCACTACTGTACAATAAACAAGAGTAACCGATGCTATATAGGATGACAAGTTGTAACCACCGAGGCTATATAGGATGACAAGTTGTAACCAAGTACAAGTTGTAACCGAGACTATATAGGATGACAAAGGATGACAAGTTGTAAGCAAGTACAAGTTGTAACCGAGGCTATATAGGATGACAAAGGATGACAAGTTGTAACCGAGGCTATATAGGATGACAAATTGTAACCAAGGACAAGTTATAGGATGACAAGTTGTAACCAACTACAAGTTGTAACGGCGGCTATATAGAACCAAGGCTATAGGATGACAAGTTGTAACCAAGTATACAAGTTGTAACCGGGGCTATATAGGATGACAAATTGTAACCGAGCTAGGCTATATAGGATGACAAGTTGTAACCAAGGACAAGTTATAGGATGACAAGTTGTAACCAAGGACAAGTTGTAACCGAGGCTATATAGAACCAAGGCTATATAGGATAGCAAGTTGTAACCAAGGCTATATAGGATGACAAGTTGTAACTGAGGCTATATAGGATGCCGACAAGTTGTAACCAAGGGCTATATAGGATGACAAGTTGCAACCGAGGCTATATATAGGATGACAAGTTGTAACCAAAGACAAGTTGTAACTGAGGCTATACGATAGGCTATATATATGATGACAAGTTGTAACCGAGGCTATATAGGATGACAAGTCGTAACCAAAGACAAGTTGTAACCGAGGCTATACGAGGCTATATATATGATGACAAGTTGTAACCGAGGCTATATAGGATGACAAGTTGTAACCAAAGACAAGTTGTAACTGAGGCTATACGAGGCTATATATATGATGACAAGTTCTAACAGAGGCTATATAGGATGACAAGTTGTAACCAAAGACAAGTTGTAACTGAGGCTATACGAGGCTATATATATGATGACAAGTTGTAACCGAGGCTATATAGGATGATAATTAGTTGTAACCAAAGACAAGTTGTAACTGAGGCTATACGAGGCTATATATATGATGATGACAAGTTGTAACCGAGGCTCTTTATAGGATGACAAGTTGTAACCAAAGACAAGTTGTAACTGAAGCTATACGAAGCTATATATATGATAACAAGTTGTAACCGAGGCTAATGTAGAATGACAAGTTGTACCCGAGGCCATATAGAATGATAAGTGGTAACCGATGCTATATAGGATAAGTTGCAACCGAGGCTAGGATGACAAGTTATAACCGAGGCTATATATAGAATGATAAGTTGTAACCGGGGCTAGGACGACAAGTTGTAACCGACGACAAGTTGTAACCGAGGACAAGTTGTAACCGAGGACAAGTTGTAACCGAAGCTATAGGCTGCTTGTTACAATTTGTGCGCGTTTTTGCGTGTTTCGGTTATTGCATGATGGGCGTGATAATTCATTGTATAAACTGCGCTAATAAAAAAAATATCGTTTTTGTTAAAGGTGAAGTAATACGAGCAACAAATTGCTGCAACATTGTTGCGTTGCAAGCTGAATAGCGTTGTTGCACATATTACCACCCACCTTAAACATTGTCACGCAACAATGATTTTCTTCCAAGTTGAATCAGCATGTTGCAGCAAGTAGAACTGCTGTCTACTTTTTTCAACAATTTTTTTCATGCAACAACGCTTTACAACTTGCAACGCAACAATGTTGCAGCAATTTGTTGCTCGTATTACTTCACATTACTTCATTAGACGTAAATAGTAGTTAGGTCTCTATTAAATGTTTTAACGTGTCATATAATCACTAATGCATATTCAATTATTAATAATCATATAACATCTTTAGTATGCTGTACGCTTTATGAGAAACATATGGTCTGATTAATTTTTTATGTAATATATAGCTAAGACCATCGACAGGTAAAAAAGAGGTAAAACACACAACAATACAAGATATTCTTTGGTATATACGAATCGACTGTTGAGCTAAATAGACATTAGTCTGTCATTCTCGATTTTATGTGATTACTATGAGTAAAATCTGATAGTGAACGCACTCAGCGGGTCGGAGACCTGAACATCTGTTTTATTCAAACGCATCGAATTAGCTAACTCTCATTAATTATACATATGTACTAATATAGCCATTCGAACTGCTAAAGTCAACATTATCTAATCTGACTGACATCAAACGCAGGGGAGGCCCAAAAGTCAAACAAACTCCCGCCAATGTTATTAAAAACAGGAAAATGCATTTAATGCATAAAAGGCGCGTCCATTAAATAGTCAGGTTTTTATCTGAGAACATTTCGAGTCGTCGTTCTTCGTGTTATCAATGTATATAAACGAAGCAACAAATAAATTCCTAACGTAATCAGGCGAAGAATCAGACATAGTTTAACGCTATATTCTAGCTTAAAAGTCTTTGAAGTAATATATCATACACGAGAAGGAGTGTTCGATCTGATATCAAACACCGAGAAGTGTGTTGAAAAACCAAGGCGAGCCGAGGTTTTTTAGCCAACTTCGAGGTGTTTTGATATCAGATCAAACACAAGTTTCGAGTGTTTCACTTTGATATAGCTTCTGAAATGAATCAGTATTTTAAGAGAAATTTGAAGTATAAGTTTATGCAAGTTGGTTTGATCACATATCAATCTCGTTCCCAGAGCCCATGTTCCCCACCCGGGAAACGAGAGACTCTGGGATAATCCGTTCACGCCATCACAGGATTCTTGTTATCTGGAAGAAGAGTTATATAGAGTTCACTGTGTTCATCAGCCAATGAAATATCGATGTGAAACGGATTATCCCAGAGTCTCTCGTTTCCCGGGTGGGGAACGTGGGCTCTGGGAACGAGATTGATCACATATCCAAACCGTCCGTCTCGGTACTGATTTTCTTTGTGTTTTCCTCATGAATAATAATATTGATTACTTAGGCCTAGGTCAAAAGTCGCTCTTCTCATGCGTGTTTATGCTGATTTGCATTAGGTTCGGCATATGAGAAGAGCGACGTTTGACCCAGACCTTAAAAAGTTACTGTTTATGACCCAACGTTTCAAAACTCCGATCTATACTGTCTTCATCATGGACGTTGCCACATGCCAGTGAGTCATGGACACTTTTTAAATTAAGTTACGTTAAAAAACTTTTAAACCAGAGCAGCGTTAAACAATGTCTGATATAATGAGGTCTCGGCCTTCTGCTTCGGAAGATAATACTGAAACCTACGCTGAAACCAATGATAATGAGATGATCGGCAGATAATGATCCACCAATATTAAGAACGCGTTATTTCACCAGGAGTACAGCGCGTGCGCCATAGTCGATATAATAAATTGCAGCTTTAGTCAGGTCATACAATAACCGGATTTCAGTTCTAAATTCCGGGCGTATATACCTTGAAAGTGACAGCAATCATGCAGTCCAACGGTCAATTAATATTTAGCTAGGCCGTTGATTCATGTCTCGCTAAACTAATCCTATAACGACCTAACCCTAACGCGCTTCACCAGTCTTTTAGTCATGCTCTCGACTGACACCCTACACCAACCTTTATACGTCACGCATGGTTACCTAGCTATTAACCTTGGTTATTACATAACCTCACTAATCCTGAACAGAAAATCCAAGTCTAAGTTTACCGCTCAAGCTATCGATCCCTTAGTGGGTTTACCAGGCTCCTCAAGTTGTTAGACTGGTGGCTAAACACAGGGGTGGCTTCGACTTCGTATTATTCAATATGTAAATATACGGTAGCTCGATACAAGCTAGGCAGTAAACTCGCTAGTAGATCCGGTTAGCGCGTATAATAAGCTAGGCAGTAAACTCGGTAAAGTGCATTTTCTTGTTTTTTTCCCACTGAAAATTGAGAAATTTAAAACCTAACTGTTTTTATAAACAAACTCTTCATTTTAAACCTGGGATTCTTATGTATTTTCTTTATATTTGTCCAAACCATGGCAATTTTGGTTGTGTATTGTTGACTTTCATTTGAGAGCTTATATTTTTACTGTTTTTCTTGTTTTTACTCGTCATGTCAGTGTTCACCTACTTTACGGTATATTGGAATTTGACCTGAGCCTGAAAGTGGTTAACAAGTTCAGTTTTTCTTTGATTTCAAGCTGTTTTTTGCAAACCATTTCACCAAATTCAGCTTCATTCGGCTATAAAGTAAAAAGGACTGGGGGTGACGTGCATGGCGGCCCCCATTTTTGGCTTCAAAACGTGCAAGCGAGTTATCGTTCCAGTCTCCTTAGAGTTCAGTGGTCTAACGCCAGATGATTTTTACTCTAAGGCCAGATGATTTTACTCTATCTAACTCCAGACAAGTTTACTGTAACCCCAGACAGGTTTACTCTGTCTATAACGTCAGACAAATTCACTCTTTCTATTCCGCCAGACTATTTTACTCGTTAATTAGAGATCTGTCGGAAATCCGGACAGTAAATGGTTAACTTAATGACTTTCTATTTTTGCTTAGGTGGATATTACCAAGGCGCTCGGCACTACTGGCCTTTCGATTATGAAACGAACTTGAGAGATATCAAGTACTCCGTCGCTGGAGCGGTAGAAGGAAGTGGTGTGTCTATAATAGGGAAAGGCAGAGGATTTTTAACAACTAATGGAAGTGGATGGATAAGAATGGGAAGATTCAAAAACGAATGTCTATGCGATGCGCGATACTGTCGAAAGGATGGTTTTAGTGTGTCGATTTGGGTAAAGTTACCAAGTTTTGAAAACAGAACGAAAGTGTTGCTTGGTAGCGATGACGCGATTATAACGAGAACCACCGGCATGGTTATATTTCAAAGCACCCGGGCAACTGGAAAGCGTTATGTCTCGGCGGTTGCGTTCATGGTGGATCGAAAGTGGAAGTGTCGTTTTCAGGTGGAGCCTGGGACCTGGTTTTATCTCACCGTGACGTGGAAGGAAAGCACCGGTCTGCGCATGTACAAAGACGGCCATCTTATGTCCGCACGTAAGAGGTCTAAACACAAGCCGTACCCAAGGAGGTGGGTTAACCATAAATGTGCCGTGAGTCTATCGCCTAGATCTGTTAACACACCACTGGTTGCTCATTACGATGACTTGGTTGTTTGGTATTATGAACTGAATTCAACGGAGATAGTCGATGTCTTAAAAAGCTCATTTGGTAGGAAAAAACTTTGTTACAACATATATAGTAGAGGTTTTAATGTAGTTTATGCATTCCATGTGATCCAAAACACGCGCCGCCTGATGTTGCGAGACTGGAAAAAAGCGTAAGAAGCCGCTGGCTTTATAGTGTTTTATAGCTTTTCGAAAGTCGAGCAACATCTCAAGTTTTTCCTACACAGAAAACCATTTTTCATTTGTTTTATACAATAACGACTGAGTTAACTTAGTTAAAAATGGATGAAGTTTGCGATTCTCCCAAACTATATTTGGCGGGAAATTTTCCGTACAGGATACTGTGCTCCTGCACGGTTATTGGCCAACCAGAGTTTGCGTTGTATAATTAATACTTATTTACTGGCGCCGAGGGAAACAGTGTGATTTGTGGCGCCGAGGCTGCCGTTGTTTCCCGAGGCGAAGCCGAGGGCAACAACGAGCAGTCGAGGGGCCACAAAACACACTGTTTTCCCGAGGTACCAGTAAATAAGTGTTTTGTTATATATCAAGTGTTAAACGACAACAAATATGTTGAGCAAAACCTTCAGACATTGTTTTGAATGAAGGAAAACAAAGACAAACTGAACCTGACCATCTACTTCCGGTATTCATATTTCCCCCCAGGGAAAAATAAATGTAATATGTTACCTGGGTTACGCGGGAAAATCACGATTTTCGGACTACCACGCGAGGACCGCTCGCCCAATCAGAAAGCTAGAAAAATGATACATGATATATAACAAATGAATTATATACAGGGTTAGTTTTAGTCTTTGTCTGGACGTGGCCTAAGATAAACGTCGTTGAAATTATCACTACGATAGGTTCATAAACCTACGATGGGTGTGATAACGACTTTCTAAATACAGTCAAAACTTTGAGTAAAATAAACGGATTCTTTCCTTTTTTCACAGAGCCCCCTAAGGTGAAAGAATGTAAGACGAAAGATGGAAAATCTTTGAACATTGATATTGAGGACGATAACATTTATGAAAGGAAGAACGACTACAAAGTTTCATGGATAAAAACAGGAGATCGCAAGGGACATTCTAATCGTACTAATAATCGTGCCTATCATATTTCAGGCCTTGGTATGTATTTCAGACAGACAGACGGACGGGCGGACGGACGGGCGGACGAACGAACGAACGGACGAACGGACGAACAAAATTGTCACTAGAGAGCATTATCATGGCCTGATCAAAATAATGTTATTTATCTTTCCAGAGACGTCTTCAGAATATTCGATCACAGTTCAACGAAGAATTAGCAAAAATATGTTTTCTAGAGCATCGGAGATAATATGCAACACTCGTTTGAGAGGTACGCTAAAGAGAAAGCTTCATTATTATATTTTTATATGTTGTTTTTTTTAAACTCAACCAGATTCTCTTTATAACTCAGTTCCATCTAAACCAAGAAAGTTTAAAGTGCGAGAAAAATCTAGCGATTATTTGTTTCTTCGGTGGCAACCACCAGAGTATGTATATGGTATAATACGCGGATACAAAGTGAGTGTACTTACTTAAATTACTGAATATCTTACCCCATACTTTCATGAATTCGAAAATTTGATTTTTTTAACCATATTGACTTTTTAGATTTCATATAGAGTTAACGACTTTACGAATAGCAAGTGGATTCCCTATTTTCAACCGAATGTTCAAAAGGTTCACCTATATGGCTTGAAGCCATTTACAGATTACGTAATCAAACTTCTATGCCAAAATGACGAAGGGAGTGGAGCAGAAGCTATAATTGAGACTACAACGGACGAAGGAGGTACATTACATCACATTATATAACTTCAATTACACAACATCACGTCATATCACATAAAGTCTTAATCACATCACATTCTATCGGGCCGCGTCGCGTTACATCACAGCCTAGCTCAACTCACAACACAACACAACACAACACAACACAACACAACACAACACAACACAACACAACACAACACAACACAACACAACACAACACAACACAACACAACACAACGCAACGCAGCACAGCACAGCACAGCTCGTCATGCAGAGCAAAGCTCAGCACAGCACAGCTCGGCTCAGCTCAGGACAGCTCAACTTAACGGCTCAGCTAAGCTCGGATCGGCTCGAATAGGCTCAGCTCAGCTCAGGACAACTCAGCTCAGCACAGCTCGACTCAACTCAGCACAGCTCAGCTTAGCACATCACAGCTTAGCTCAGCACAGCACAGCACAGCACAGCACAACACAACACAACACAACACAACACAGCACAACACAGCACAACACAGCACAACACAACACAACACAACAGAGCAGAGCACAACAGAGCAGCTCAGCTCACCCACCTCGGCACAGCTCAGCATAGCACAGTTAACACAGCACAGTTCAGCACAGTATAACGTCCTACATATCTACATTTTTTATTAAAAAGGTTGATCTGTCTTTTCTTATGGTAGTAACACGGCTGGCTACTAATTTTCTTCTCTCTGTGTTTTCTGGCAGTTCCAGAAGCTCCACGTAGATTGCGTGCCATTCTCAAAAGAAACTTTCTTTTCATAAAGTGGAAAGAGCCTTTAAACATGAATGGGAAGATAGATTATAGAGTGTTTGTCTCTGTCGATGGTAATATAACTATGGTTTGCAACCATTGTGGACAATATTACAAAATGGACGACATTGATCAAAATACGACGTATACATTCTGGGTTGTCGCCTACAACGTCAATAATGATTCTCGATTCGTGAGCCAGAGAAGCAACAATTTCACTATCACCACTCCATCATTTAGTAAGTTCTCTTTATTATATGTTTCATTGTTTTCACGGAACATCTCACCGGTAGATTAAGGAGAAAGGCAACCTGCACGACAAGTACATGCAGTAGGGGCCCCAACGAAAATGTTGCGTAATACGTTTATTATTAGAGAATGCATACCTTCAGGGGCTCTGGAAGCTTTTCAAAGTTGTGGGTGTCCTGCGTCTCGCAGAATGCCATAAACAGGGCCACGCCCTTCAGAGAATATAATAGATAACTAATAACTAACTATATATACATAACATACAAGATAACATCACAAGTTCACAACAACTTCAAGAACTTTTATTATTGAACAATACACTGAACAATTTGTGACGAGTTACAGATAGTTTCCAAAATGTAAATTTGTTTAAAATTTGCTAAAATATTGTGGGTGTCCTTCTTATGTAGGACACCCGCAGTCCAGAAAGTGCGGGTGTCCGGACACCCGAACACCCGCTGCTTCCAGAGCCCCTGCATACCTTAAAGTGCTTATGGAACGAAAATTGGGTTTGTTTTATTTGAAAGAACACTTAAAATGACGACACAACATCTTTTACAGTTTTTCGTTTCCTTGCTTCGTTGTCGAGGTATTCCAGTTTGTTTTTAACAACTCGACGTCACACTTGCATGCATAATGCCTCGTCGAAGAAGGATATATATCTCTGTTATTATCAAACGAAATCACTTCAGAATGAATCATGTGCATGTGCTTTTCCCAGAATACCAAACAGCTAAATTCGTAAGTGATTTCGTTTGATAATAGCAAAGATACAGTATATAACCTTCTCCGATATGTGGTTTTCCCTTTGACGAGTAAAACGGTCTGGCAGAGTAAAACGGTTAGACAGAGTAAAACAAGGAAGCCGTTTTTGGCTGGCTCAGGCGGGAATTAGTTATTCACTTGTTAACCCATTGCTGCCTAGGGCGTCTGAGGGTTAACTCCTTTTGGCGAGTAAAATCGTCTTGCGTTAGACAGAGTAAAACTGACAATAAACGGGTCGTTTTTGGCCGTCAGGAATGGGTTAAGAATAAACTCATATATAGCTTTTAGACAACTGGTCTTTTTTCTAGATTTGTATCTAAATTTAAAAACTTTCTTCTTAGCCCCTAGTGTCCCACGTTTGGTGGTAGCCAATCTTACATACAATGGAATTCAAGTTTTGTGGACGGAGCCCAAAACGCCGAATGGCGATGTGGACTACAGACTCATTGGGCTAGTAAATGAAAGCAGAAACGTTTTTTGTAGTAAATGCGGTTTAAATTATTTGGTAACTAATGTTTCGAGAAATACGATGTACTCCTTCTGGGTGGTCGCATACAACGTTCGAAAAGGCTACGAAAGTGCAGAAAGTGCCAAAGTGGACATTGATACTACATTGTTTGGTAAGTTAAGGAAACTAATGCAAATTAAAGTATCAAAGCAGTAAGTTAACATGCAGGGAAAAAATACGTCAGCACGTCTATGATACCTCATTATCCAAATTTCTAATTATAATAGATTCAAATTAATTAATTAATTAATTAATTAATTAATTAATTAATTAATTAATTAATTGCTGGGTGGCAAATCCATATAAACAATAGGATTACCGTTGATTATTTGGTCCCCAACATGGCTACTTTGACGTCACCAACAAGAGTCAAAACCTAATATTTGACGTTATGCATCGTTGACTTGATTTAACTGATTTTAATATCAAATCGACAGTGTGAAGTACACAAAATGTTTATTCAATGTTTTGAAAATCTTGTGTTTTGAATATTAATACAGCATTTTCTAACCTTCAAAATTCTGTAAAATACTCTTCCAAAATGATGCAGAAAATAGCATTACAGCGACTCTATAGGTTTCAAAACTTTACGCAAAATGCGTTATTTTCAATTATTATTATGTTTAGCGATATACTTATTAAACAAGCTTAAATCGTATTCTCATTACATTTCACGGCTATGTAGGAAAATTTATAGTTTTTACATTATTATTTTGTAGTTCCCAGTGACCCCAGCTCAGTTACCGTGGCGTTCTCGCCCGAAGGAATCCTAGTTTCGTGGAATAAATCCCATGTATCTCAAGGAGTTATCCAATATAAACTGTTCGCCATGGTAAATGGAAGTAGACGATTACTTTGTTCAAAATGTGGCTTAAAATATCTGATAAAGAATGTTGAACACAATGTGAACTATTTTGTGAGGGTGACCGCTTACAACGTTCAAAATGGATACGAAAGTGCTCCGAGTCCCGTGGTTCATTTTTCTACTACTGGTCTTCGTAAGTATATATTATTGTCTGTGATGATAAAATAGGTTGCGTCTTACGCACGCTGTAATTCGTTAGTCGCCCTGTCTTTATATAATCTGACGAATTCGAACGTACATAATCATTACCTACGGCTCGAGTCCACATAAACTTTCAAATTCTCCCAACTCACTCTCGTGTTTGCAATGCTATATAAACATTATAAACTATTTCTTTAGCACCAACATTTTTATGAGAAAAATGTTGTTTGTCCCGGAGGGAACGATGCGTATATAATATCAGAGGGTAAAATTGCCTTTTCGAGTCCTGCGTGGCAAATGATACGTTTCATAATTAATTCGCTTGGACCGTTATACACATGTAAAGAATCTAAAGATCTCACAGTTTGTCAACGAGATGTATTTGCCACAGTCTATATATATATAGCTAGTTTGTGGACAAGTTGTAACAATTGCGCGCTGTTTTATGAAGTTGCTACAAACTTGCTGTTGTCAACCCTGTAGCAAAGTGTTACAAACGGCAATTCCGCAGCAAGTTGCATGTTGGGACAACGTTTAACCAGTTTTTGATCACAACAATTTGTTACAAACTTGCAAAAACGTGAGCAACAAACCGGCTGCAGTTGTAACAAGACTGCTTGCAAACTTCATTGTTACAACCAGTGAACTCAATTTTCATAACTGGAACGCTAACTCCGTGGCAGAAGGTGAAGTCAGCTATATCACGTCGCTTTCAGCCCTCCCCCCTTACAAACTGTTCCCCACGCGGTCAAAAGGTATCAGACAGAGTAGGGAACTAAATCCGACGTGACCAAATAGTTTCTTGTGCCGGATACTATTAGGGACCTTAAGATGCTAGGACGACGGCGGCGGTTAAAAAGCAATTCAAATGTTAGCATTAAAAAGAAGTCACGGTTAACTGACTACTGTATTCAATACTTGAAGCTTGTTTTATAATTTTCAAAGTGTTAAAACGGTTGCAGTGTCTGTGTTAAGGCAATCTCAGACAACAGTTCTCATCACTCCACGAGTCATCGTCGTCCTGAAGACGTGAAAATGCTCTGAGTTGCGTTGTATACAGAGCGAGGACGGTGTTCAGATTACTCTTGGGACTAGAAATTATTCATTATCTTTGTTTTGCAAGAAGAATGCTTTTGTTTGAAGGACGTCGTCCTCGAAGTTCCCGTCGTAGATCTTAAGGTCCCTACTATGATCCAAACACGGGGATGTTAGAAGGCTGGAGTGAAGTGTAAGAAAACACGAACCGCTAAGCAAGTAAATGTTTTTTGTAACTTTTCAAAAGTCAAGCAACACCCCAACTTATTTGGCGGGAAATTTTCCGTGCAAGATACTCTGATCCTGCACGGTAATTGACCAATCCAAGCTTGCGTAGGCTAAATGTTATTTTATAAAAGTAAATGTTCTTCACATAATATAAATGTGTTACCTTTGTTAGAACCTCAAGCTCCCGAGAATCTCTTAGCTCCAGAAATTAAAGACGGCAGTGCTACGATAAGGTGGAACCCTCCCGGAGGCACTGCTCAGGATGGTGACATCATTGGATATAAAGTCACGCTCTATGACGGTCACAAAATTATCAGAACAATAATAACACAAAGTCTTCAGTTAGAGTTTAAGAATTTGACTCAATTTTCGAAATACTACGTTACTGTACAAGTGTTATCAAAAGCTGGGATTTATGGACCACCATCTGCTCAACTGGTCATACAAACTAAAGGTGGGTCACAGGTTACTACTGAACTACATCGTGAACAACGATAAGCATTCTTAGGGGCCAATTATATATAAGGTGAGTTTACCCCGCTTAGCCCGAATGGACGATTTTATCCGAAATCCCAGTGGTTATATATAGTATGAACAAATCATTCCATCAGAATTGTACCACGTGAGCGAACTTGAAATACCAGATTAAGGAAGTTAGACGGACGGCCAACCTCGATAAAAGTGTCTCAAAAACACCGTTGATGGCATTTTTTGTTACAAGCAGGCAACCATGCTAAATCGTAACGGATAGTGTATACTTTGAAGGTGAGGGGTGTTGGCAGCCGTAATTATTGATTTATATATTAAAATTTTGAGCTTTTTGAAAGCCCAATGTGATGGATGGGATATCTGTAAAGCGATGCTTATTTACGTTTGTGTGTTATTTGAATTACAAATTCAGAATGCTATCCAATTAGCGTGCCTGAAGTTCTGATTATTCTAATTCGCATAGCTCACAATTATAAACAAACAAGAAACATGGCATGAATACACCTAAATATAATACTTTGAAGAAAGGCCACAAAAAGGTAAGCTTGCCAAGAATCAGAAATTTATTAGATCTGGCAGCTACAGGAAAGTCTCATATTCGTAAATTACTTCGTTTTAATTTGGTAATTTGCCGATACCGCCATCTATCTACTGTTATAAAGCTGAGCTTTTGTACTTTTGTATAGTATTGCTCATAATATCCTTAGACATTTAACTCACCAGTTCAACAGTACTATCTTGTGATACACGGGAGGCAACCGGCCTAGTCATCTTGATCAATGTCTAAGCTACATTTCTATGCTGGTTGCTTGCTTGTAACAAAAAGTTTCAGATTGTTGTGGCTGTTCTTCTAAGTGTTATATTTTGTCGAATTTGCACCATGTTTCTTGTTTGTTTATAATTGTGAGGTATGCGAATTAGAATAATCAGAACTTCAGGCACGCTGATTGGATAGCATTCTGAATTTGTAATTCAAATAACACACAAACGTAAATAGGCATCGCTTTACAGATATCCCATCCATCACATTGTGCTTTCAAAAAGCTCGAAATTTTAGTATATAAATCAATAATCACCACTGCCAACACCCCTCACCTTCAAAGTATACACTATCCGATATGATTTAACCTGGTTGCCTGCTTGTAACAAAGAATGCCATCAAAAGTAATATTTTGAAGCCTTGGCCGGCCCTCTATCAGGCTAAATCATCAGATTTGACAACGTTTAGTATCACGATTTTTTGCTGTGCTAAAAAGTGTCCTGGGAATTTTGAAATTTTCTGATATATATTATTTTATTGCGTTTATATAGATAAAGACGAATGCTCGGAAAGTGAAACTCCATGCAGTAAACATGCAGTTTGTACAAACTCTCTTGGATCGTTCTTTTGTTCTTGCTTGCCTATGTACATTGGAGATGGAATAAACTGTGAAGGTAAAGTGTTACTTAGCCCTGCGCTAAACGTCGCACAACAGACGAATTTAATTCAGATTAATTTAATTGTTTGAATTTTATTCGACGAAACTGCCGTCGAATTAAATGTTTCTCTTCTGTCTGTGACACTTCGGCGCCATGTTTTCAAGGAATCGTTTTTAGGTTCAAGGCGTCCAAGTAAAAACAATTAAATTCGAGTGAAATTCGACGTTTAACTCGACATCGCACTCCCGACGAAGTTAATGACAGTTACTGTTATCATCATTTACTGTACCCCATAAATAATTGTTACATTAGCGCTAGTGTCACGTGCCAGTCCAGTATTTTGCGATCTAGGACAAGATATATTAACTTGTCAATCACAGGATTATAAAGTTTATTTGTTTACTCTAATAAGTCTGTCTTGCCCATTTTAATATTGAATTCTCTAGTTAAGTATATTTTGTCATATTGGGTGTAGATGAATCCAATAAGTAATTATATCTGTTCATTCACGCTTTGATGGCTTACTGTACTAATGTACTATATATATATTTCAAAAACTCATTAATAATTCATGAGGAAAACACAAAGGAAATCGTACCATGTCCGTGGTTTTATACCTGATAAAACTTCTTGACGTCAGAAAGAATACTAATGAACATACAATTTTATATAAAGAATACTAACGAACATACAATTTTATATAAAGAATACTAATGAACATAACATCCAATAACGAATCGTTTTTGAAGCCATTCAAAACACTCGCACCACGTGTTTTATCAGATCTAAAACACTCGGGCTGCGCCCTCGTGGTTTTAAATCTGATAAAACACTCCTGCTCGTGTTTTAAATATTACATATATATTCAAACAAACAAAGTGTTGTTCGCGAAATGTCGAAAAGTGCTCAATACCGTAAAGATAGAGCGAATATACTATAAGTGGGCTTACCTCAAATGTTGATGGTCGCTACTGTCAGTTTCACGCTGAAGATCACCCAGCGTGAAACTGACAGTAGCGACCATCAACATTTGAGGTAAGCCCACTTGTAGTATATATATATATATATAAATTGCTCTAAAACTACAGTATGTCTAGAATACTATATATATATTATAGAATATATAGAATACTATATATATAATAGAATATATATATTAATTGCTCTAAAACTATATATATATATATATATATATATATATATATATATATATATATGTATAATTTAAACATTGTTTTTCTTTTTACGACAGCTTTACCAGTTGACACAACAAATTCAGACTTTTGTCCAGGTGAACATGCAAGGAATATCACATGGAAAACAACTTACCGGGGTCACAGCGATAAGAACCTCTGCCCAAATGGCACTGTAGGTATGATGATTATGGCATAATTAAGATGCAGAAAGAGGGGGTCATTTCTAGGGGGGTCTAGGGCCATGCCCAAAGCTCTAGAAAATGCCATATTTAATTCTCAAAAGATAACATTTTTCAAAGCATTGAATATATTTGTCTATTTTTAAGTGACCAAGATTTCCAGTTTCCTTGCACATAAATGATGGAATGATACACCTGACTTCCCAACATGTCAAAATTTTCTATTGCATACTCTGAGGGGGGTGGTTGGTTGGGGGGAGGGGGAGTAGGAGTATAGTACCATGAATTAGAACCAATTTTCGAAAAGTTGTCAAATGCCCGAGGGGTGGGGGGTGATCACGCCTGGATAACCACACAATTTGAACTTGAAAGATCTTGTCTTAATTTTGATTTATGAAGAAACGACACGAAACACAGTTACTTCAAACATTTAATATCGGTAGTTCTTACCTGTCTTCCTTCAATGTGTTTAATATTGGAAGTTCAACTTACGAAACATTATGCTACATGTATTATTAAATAGGCTTATTAAATAAATATAAATGAAAAAATGTTTTAAGTCAACTGTACTTACGACATAACACTAGTGTCCATCCACTTTCAACAATACTTGAAGAAGTTTACCCAAAGCCATTAAGCGTCTTCTAGTCTTTTTGAAGGCACTTTACTTGATCACATTACAGAACAATGTTGAATGAATTGTCTTCCACTTTAATACTGGCCGAATCTCGGCCGCCATATTTGTTTATTTTCTGCGGGATCTGCCAGGAAAAGCCTGGGTACGACGTTAGGAAATACCATACGTCAAAATCCGCTGTAAACCCAATCTGTAAACCAAATTTGCACTGTATTTCTACTGCGCAGTGACTGCGCTGCAGTGCATTTCCGGAAAACTGCGCTGCTCTCAGTCAGTGTATCAGATATTATTAATCCACAAATGCTGCAAGTGTAAAACTTTTCAATAGGCCATTTGCACGATGACGTGATATGGCGTTGGCTGACTACAACTACCAGAATGCTTTGCCAGTATTCTAGGGCTTCGGCTAAAACAAATATATCGCGGCTTTTCCATAATATGTCGACGAATATGTTTTCCCAAAAAGCTAGGCCGGGGATAAACCAAATTTTTTATTAGTGTTAGAGTTTATGTTGTAGTTAGGGTATCGAAAAGATTGCTAAAATCTGGAGACTCACTGAAACTTGACGACAAATTTGGAAAACAACAAATTTGACGACATATTTTGGAAAAGCCGCGAAAGGACTGGACGGGTCCTTTTGAGTCATCCCTTTTAGGCGAAGCCCTAGAATACTGGCAAAGCACTCTACGTCAACGTGCAAATGGCTTTTTATCAGCACTGACACTAGGGCCATGCAAGGGACAAAGATATACGGTGGCCCACAACTGTGACGGCAAAAGGAAAAGGCTCACGGCAACAGCAAAAGACTCACAAAAATGATATATGAGGCACAAATGTACTCCGCAAAACATTTTTAGAAGAAAATTTTAATTCATAGGATATTCCTATCGGGCATGCAATTCCGTCATGTTCAAATAAACATACATAACCTCGACTTAACGTTTTTGAATTTTATTACCATTTGAGAATTCAGTATGAAACTTGCGCCGAATGTATAGGACTAAATATTGCCATAGAACAATGGCTGAGTATTGTGGAACAATGGATGTCCGTTGTTCCAAGGCAAAATAACACATTGCAATAACCAGTCCAAGCCCAACGAAGGCTTAAAATACACTAAAATTTTGACATTTGCCGAAGTAGTACATATAGCACTTCAATTTGTCCTCGTTTTCCACTCTTTTCCAGAAGCACAGCTAGTGTCCCCTACTCCCTTATTCCAATAAAGAATTGGAAAAAGAGTAAAACTTTGGAAAATATGAGCTTTTGCGATGCTGGTTGGCAAAGTGGAATTTATGGCAGTGACTTACTACTTCGGCAAATTTTGTAGTGAATGTTTGTCTGTAACAGAGAAAAACTGTCAATATTTAATCTTCTCAAGGTATTTCAACGAGAAAATGCATCAACGGAAATGGCACAAGATCGTATTGGGCTGATCCTAATTTAAGTAATTGTGTCTCTGCTTGGATGACAGCCATGGATGACAAGGTGCAACAAATCATACAAATTTAATTACTTCTTTCCACAAGGGGCTTTTCAAGAGCAATCTACATATTAAATTTCACGTGGCAGAGTCGAAGGCATATTAAAGGCGCTCAGGCAGCCGCCACACGACACACATGTCAGACCACGATAACCTATAGGTGTTGATTTTACGGAGGGGGGGAAACTGGAGAACCCGGCGAAAAACCCTCGAAGCACAGGGGAGACCAACTAAACTCACATGAGTGCCGAGCTCGAGAACGGGGTTATTCCCAGACGGTCACCCATCCAAGTACTAACCCGGTCCAACTGCTAACTTTGGACTGCAGCGGTGAGAGGCAGCGACCTCACGTGCTTCCCAAAGGTGAAATCCAAAACCTCACATTATCTTCTAATTTTTACCAAACTTAATTATAACGAATCCGTTAATGAATTAGTTAATGAATGATCTCTTACTCTTAGCTAGATACTTCTCATTTTGCAACTCTATTATTATTTAAACTGATTTTCTTTGTGTTTTCGTCATGAATTATTAATGAGTTTTTAAATGTCCGTTTATAAACTGGAACAAGTAGTTCGTTCGTTCGTTCGTTCGTTCGTTCGTTCGTTCGTTCGTTCGTTCGTTCGTTCGTTCGTTCGTTCGTTCGTTCGTTCGTTCATGCGGAACCAATAAGCACGGCACCACCCTTCAGGACTGAGTCTGGTTCAATTTTTCGAATCTTACTGAATGCTAGAGGGATTATTTGAAAATATTTATTGAAGTCGAGATGAATAGTTATGGATATTTACCTAGCCACAAGCCAACTGATGAATAATCTATTTTTCTCTTGATTTGATTGGTTACGAAGGCGTGAGCGATATAAAGCCTTATTTCATAATTGAGTCGGTTTTCTTTGATGTACCGCGGGATGTATATAGCATACAGCCCTATGAATACTAATTAGATAAGAAATGAAGAAAAAACTAGGAAAATCTTTGTCCAAGGTGGAAAAAATAGACAAAACCTTGTTGGAAAACCTCCTGTATATAGCATACATCCCGACGTTCGAGGTATTTATCCTATACATATGCAACGGATCCTCCACAGTTAATGAAGTTTTCACATCAAAAAAGTTCACATACCATTATTTTTAGGCATGGCATTTCTCATATAGAATAATATATCCATGAGCTATCCTTGAAAGAACATGGAATTCTTGCAAAACCTATATTTCAGTATTTGAGCTTGACGAACTTCCCGTAAACGTCTGGTTATATTAGTGATTTACACTAAGATTACTCATATAATGTCATGCAGCGTCAATTCAACTATATTTTGAAAATTCATAATCTTCATAAAGTTTAAAATTTCATAATCTTCTACCATTACAATGTACGCCACATGATACAAACTTAAATTATTATTTCAGCTTGCTGACCCGACCTTAAATTCCAGTGTTGTTGGCGATTTCTTTCTCAACCTCCTTGATAAGAACCTAAAGAGAGGTCTATATGGTGGGGATGTGATCAAGTCTGTGGAAGTCATTGATATCTTGTATAACAAAAGTAAAGAGAATGAGTTGGATGAACAGCAAACTAATCCAGAATTAGCCAAGAATGTTGTTGAGGTAAGATCTGCCAAATCTATAGCAGCAAACACTTTGCTTTTCAATAGGACCATGAAACACTGTACTGTATGCATGTTTGTAATGGATATAGTTAAAAATACACCTTATCTTGTTGATCTTGTTTTTAGACTTTCGTCAATATTACAAAGAACATTATTTCACCAAAAACGTTAAAGGTTTGGAAAGACATACCAAAGGTGAGCAATTTTGCTAATTTTTTTTTCGCTGGAGGAACGTTGAGTGTATCTGGATAGACGTAATATTATTAAAAGAGACACGTGCAGTAGACTGTAGCCAGACAAGATTCAGGAGATTGACAGTGTGCAGTAGAAAGTAGACATAAGTGTACAGTGGACTGAGTGGACAGTAAACTTAGGGCAGTATGCAGTGGACAGTAGACATTAGATATGAGCAGTGAACCGTGAGTGGACAGTAAACATAGGGCAGTATACAGTGGACAGTAGACATTAGAGATGAGCACTGAGCAGTGAACTGAGTGGACATTAAACTTAGGGCAGCATACAGTGGACAGTAGATATTAGAGATGAGCAGTGGACTGAGTGGACAGTAGACATAGGGCAGTAAACAGTGGACTCCATTGTCCACTCGTGTCAAATGTCTACCACCCGCTGTCCACCGTATTATACTGTCCTAAAATATATGCCTACTGTCTACTCAGTCCACTGTCAACTATCCACTGCTCGTGTCTACTGTTCACTGTCCTATGTCTACTAACTGTCCGCTTAGTCCGTGCAATGTATACTGCTCATGTCTTATGTCTATACTGTCCACTGTATAATGCCCTATGTCTACTGTCCACTTAGTTCACTGCTCATCTCTAATGTATACTGAGTGAGTATATACATATAGGAGAGTATACCCCGGGACTGGTTTGGACAGTGGACATAGAACATGAGCTAGTGGACAGTGGATATAGGAGAGTTTACAGTGGATGGTGGACTGAATGGACATAGGACAGTGGACAGTAGACAGTGGGTGGACAGAAGACATTAGACATGAGTGGACAGTGGACATAGGCCAGTGTACAGTAGACAGTGAGCAGACATGCATAGGACAGTATATAGTGGACAGTAGACAGAAGACAATAACTATTGTAATATATTATGTTAATAATATAGTTTCTATAATTACATTAATTAATATAGAATCGCAGAACTGAAAATGGCGCAAGAATGATCGAAAGCTTAGAAAACGCTGTGGTGCAGGCAGCAAAAATTGTAAATTATTCTTCTATCCAAAATGAACACATTGGTAAGTGCATTGACTACTTTTTCTAACACAATAAATGAAAACCTGGATTGGTGCTGATATGACACAATGTATAAATACCTAAATATTTCCCCCTAGCATGCATAACTGTAAGTAGTAATTAGCATATACTTAACACACCCTTTCTAATTTTACTACAATAAGCTGAAGATGTTTTTGTTATTGTTTCTAGATGTTAGGTATGGTGATGTTACTAGCTTTGAATCTAAATACAAAAGAATATCTCCTTTGGACGAAGAATACAATGAACTAAACAGTATAAAGTTCCCACAGTCACTACAAAGAAAGCGAAAAGATACAACAACAGGTCTGTATTAATATTGCATGAAAAATGTATTAAAAGTATATGTTATTTCCTAGAAGCAAACGCATGGTAATGTGCTACAAATCATCGTTAGACGTCTTGAGTGTAAATGTTCTTCGAGCTATTTTACTCAGAAAAAAGAGTTCTCGCTTAGGACGTCAGAACATTTTGGGAACTCAGAAAAGTCCCAAAATTTTCTGAGTTCCCAAGCGAGTCCCGCTGAGTAAAATAGCTCGAAGAACATTTACACTCAATTCTCATATCCGAGCTACAATCCTGGTCAAAATCACTCGGACACTTTGTCTTAAATCACATCTGAAATCAAATTTCCTTCTGAAAATCATCCCCCCGCTCCCCCCCCCATCCAATGTTGATAAAAAATTGCTCTGAACATTGCATTTCATTTTCTAACCAACATTGGAGGATGGGGGGGGAGTGGGGGGGGGGGGGGGGGGCGATGTTTTTTTTTAAAATAATGTTACGAATTGGTGCGCTTATAAAGTTCGTTTTAATTATACGGGACTGTCCGAGTTAATTTTGGCCAGGATTGTAGCATATTCATCTCTTCTCTTAACAACATGCATTACGACATTAACATATATCATCATGACATGATAAGTTGTACGTATACATGTGCATGTGGTACGTTTGCGAGCTTGGTGTAATGTAACAGACGTTCGGTGGACGTTCGTCAAGCTCAATTACTCAGAAAAGATTTCTGAGACCCCAGACAGGGTTCTAACCTGCAACCTTCTAATGACCGGTTAGACGCTCTAACCATTGAGCCACTGATGCTCAGATGGAGAGCTAAGGTTGCAAATTCATAGTCATATGTGCTCCTAAAGGCAGATTTCCACTCAGGAAAATAAGCACCGGATCGGACCGGATCGGAACAAAATCAAATCCGATCCTGTCCGGCAATTGATTTCCAATCAAAGTACTATTGGACCGGATCGGAAAATTTACAACTCGGTCCAGTCCAACAAATTATTATATTTAGCCGGCTCTTTTTGTACAAATAGGAGAACGAGTATTAAAAATCATGAAAACATTACAGAAATCTTACCAGATGCATTCAGCTTACAGGAAAGTTCACGCCATGTAGCACTTTTCTTAGTTAAATCTTTGTACGATCGTAACGTCGTACACCAAAGGCAGGGATAGTCAGACATTATTTCTACGATCCTCTCCCGGAGACTCAAAATTTCTTGGTCTTGCAGATTATTTGGTGGCTGAATTGGTGGTATAAATGGTTGTGGTGAAAGGGAAGAAGATGCTGCCACTGTCGTCCTTCTTGTTTTAGCATGTGATATAAATACGGTATTTTGATTGGTAGACAGGATCGATCAGCATCACAGGACCAAAAAAAGTTCAAAATATTTCAACATTTTATTATCCGGACGCAGCGTGATCGGATCGGATCGGAACAGTAAATTTCTACTCAAGGAGCATGCGCGGATTTGATTTTGTTCCGATCCGGTCCGATCCGGTGTTCATTTTCCTGAGTGGAAATCCGCCTTAAGTGGTAGCGTTTTGCATGAGATGTTGTTGCTAAAGTGACATGATAAGTTGTACGTATACATGTAGTGCATATAGTTGTAGTTGCACATATATAGCAATATATAATGTCATACATCGAACTCAATCTACGTAGCTCAATGGTTAGAGCGTCTCACCGGCGATCAGAATGTTGTGGGTTCGAGTCCCGCTTGGGAAGTCAGAAATTTTTTCTGAGTAAAATAACTAAAAGAACATTTACACTCAATTCTCATATCCGAGCTAGCATATTCATTTTTTCTATTAGACGTCACGTCTTAATGCTTATTTTTGAAATTTTGGTGCTAATTTTTCTTTCTGCGCAGGTCGAACAAGTGTAGCTGTAATCAAGTACAAGACGATTGGCAGCGTTTTGTCTGCGGGAGACCATGAAGCAAGGTGGATTTCTTAACATAAAATACTTTTTAAAGTTTACATAAATTAAAGTTAAAATAATATTCCCAATGCATCCAGGTGAAAAATTTAGGTCTGTCTTATTTGAAAGAGCACTTAAAATGGCAGAGTAACATATTTTTCCGTTTTTCGTTTTCTTGCATGCTTCGTTGTTGAGATATTTCAGGTAGTTGTTTGATATGCAAATTAAACATTTTAACGTCACATATGCATAACATAGAGGATTATATACTTGTGCTATTATCAAACATAATCACATGAAAACCTACATGTTTATGGTGTTGTGGGAAAAACATACTCACATACTTCCTTCGAAATTTTCCCTTTCCTTTGCCTTCGAGAATAGGAGATTCTACTAGCGGACAGGATATAATAAACCTTGCCTAAAAAACACGAATAACCATATGATTGTTTGTATGCTTTTTTATTATATAGCGATGAAGAATTTTTAAATTCAGCTGTGCTGTCCGTGACCATGGATCCTCCGCTCCTTTCTCCTTTTCAGGAACCATTGGAATTTTTGTTAAAAAATCAAGAGGTTAGAGCGCTTTCCAATTAACAAGGTCAGACCGGTCAGTCTATAGACAGAATGGACTTGGTTTTGATTAGAACTAAATTTTCCAGTCTGACAGCCCCAAGCCTCAAACGTATTGTGTTCCATTTTCAACTGGACTGACCGATCTAACCGTGCAATCTTGCACCAAAATGTAAAGCATAAAAGTGCGTTTGTTTCTTATCTTAATGTTTTCTTATTTGTAGGAGGGAAAGTTCGATGGTCAAAAGTGTGTGTTTTTCAATACTTCTAGGTAAGAAACTTCGGTGTATTTTATTTAAGGTGCGCGTTTACACTAGCAGACTTGGACAAAGGCGGAACAGGGGTTAGATATAGGCTATACCCCCTACTACTCCTAACTAGGAAACTAAACCCCCCAATATTTCCGAAGATCGGTGAGGCTGAGAATGGCCTAAAGTTTGCTGATGGAATCAAAATACACTCCTTATCATGCCATTCTATTGATGAATTAGCGCCTCCCATATAAAACGTCTTCCACTCCACTGAAGTTCACCACTATAAAGCAAGCGGACTGGCTCACAATAATCCCGCGTACACTTTTTAGTGGAGTGATGCACCCCGCGACAATCTAGTGCATGTGAACACGTGTAACCCGCAAGTCTGCCACCAGTCTAGCTTCAATCTAAATCCTGTCTGAGTCCGCTCGCGTGAACCCACTTTTACTTTGCTCTTTTTATCTGATTTTGTCTATATATATATATATATATATACAGTAATTACAATAATCTTTTCAGCTTAATTGTTTGAAATTTGTTGTACTTCTGCGTGGCTATAATTGTGGCTAAATATTTGCAGCCGGAAATCGACAGTTAGCAATAAAAATAGTTGCATGTTCATGTTCATGTTTCTCCACTGAATAATCTCAAATTTTTTTGCAACATTGTTTACTTGAAGGACAAGGGTTGTAAAAGAATCTCCTTTTAAATAACAAACTCCTGAGTAAAATTTTCAGATATGTCGATAGTTTTCTGGTATATGCATGTTTTGCACTCGACAAATAACGTTGTGATTTCCAGTTATTTTATGCCTCAATAATTTTAATTTTAATGATTGTTCAAAATTTATTGGTATATATACAGCAACATTTTAGTTGTTTTTTTTTTGTTAATAAATGATTTTTTTTTACTATGGTTTTTCTTTATTAAATTATTAATATCATTATTTTTATTTGGATTATTATTTGTTCGTTCGTTCACTTCTTATTGGGTTTCTTCCTTTACCAATTTTTTAGGTATCCTGGATTTTGGTCAACAAACGGTTGCGTGGTTTTCAATGCCTCGGCTGATTTTACCGTTTGTCATTGTTATCACATGACCAGTTTTTCTGTTTTGATGCAAGTTTCAGACGCGGAGTTATCGGTAAGCTGGTTGTTGTTACAAAATATTATCTTCTTTTGAAGATTTTATCGTTTTATTGGCGACTCATTGGGCCCTGGCTCTTCAATAGACGTGAATGTATCGCTTACGTATGCTATACATATAACATAATTATTTGGCGAAATATTTGAAAAACATATTTACGACGGGTTTTTCGTACTAAAAGTGCCTATATCATGATTGGGTATTTTACAAATTTAGGATATTTGGAACCTTCTGAGAAGATTTGTGATATATCTTCCTTTTCTAAAATTTTATCTTCATGGATTTTTTTGCTGTTAAAGTTGACGGAAGTGACGTCTACGCAGGAATTTGTCTATATAAAAAGATTCCTGCGTAGACGTCACTTCCGTCAACTTTAACAGCAAAAAAGTCCATGAAGATGAAATTTTAGAAAGGAAGATATATTACAAATCGTCTCAGAAGGTTCCAAATATCCTAAATATGTAAAATCCCCAATCATGATATTGGCACTTTTTAGTAAGAAAAACCCCGTCGTAAAATATGTTTTTCAAATATTTCGCCAAATAATTATGTTAGGCGATTGAAGGTTTTAAAAATTGGTTGAACCCCAATGAACCCAGGCCAATTTAATAATTACATACAATGTAGTAAATAGTATTATTGTATGTGTTTGGCATTTTAGTATTCAGATGCGCTAATCCTTGGTTGGATAACTCGCATTGGTTTATGTATATCTTTGATTGCACTTGGATTTGCTTTTATCACCTTCATGTGTCTACCGTAAGTTACCAATGTATATTATGGTCAGTTATGTTTTTCCGGCTGATAAAGCTTTTTCTTATTTCTTATACTCTACGATAAGAATTAACGCTTGTTTTTCATTTAGGAGACCGTGCGGTTACAGAAACGGCTCGCAGTGTTTCAAATTGTGTGAGGCAGGCTACAGACCAACGTTAGTATTACTTCGACTAATTTTAGAAAATTGAATCAGTAAGGCTGACATCAGAATAGTGGGTTTTGCTACCTGCATGTAAGCTAGTAAATAGTAAACCAAGCTTCTACTTAAAGTGTTTATGAAACGAATATTAAGTCTGTTTAATTTTAAAAAGGAAAAACACTTAAAATGACAAAGTAACATCTTTTGAAGTTTCCATGCTTCGTTGTTGAGATATTTCAGTTTGTTTGATATGCATGCAAATTAAATATTTTGATGTGACCTGTGCATAATGACTTATTGGAGAAGGTTATGATGATGATGATGATGATGATGACTTTATTTATACACGCTATCCCCGTCAACACGAGCTGATTTCCACGAGGGGCGATATTATTATTAATTCTAATTAAGCACGTGGGTGTGTTTCTCTCACAACACCAAACACGTAGATTTTCAATTGTGTTTGATATTAGCAAAAATATAAAACTTTCTCCGAAAACTCAGCACGTTTGACGTCAAAATGTTTAGTTTGCATATCAAACAACTTGAAATATCTCAACAACAAGGGAAGGAAACGAAAACGTGCAAACGTTGTTACTTTGCCATTTTATGAGTTTATTCAAATAAAAAAGACTTAATTTTTGAGCAACAAATTGCAACATACGAGCAACAAATTGCTCCAACATTGTTGCGTTGCAAGTTGAATAGCGTTGTTGCACGAATTACCACCCACCTTAAACATTGTCACGCAACAATGATTTTGTTGCAAGTTGAATCAGCATGTCGCAGCAAGTAGAGCTGGAGTCTACTTACTTTTTTCAATAATTTTTTTCAACTTGCAACAAAGTCATTGTTGCGTGGCAATGTTTAAAGTGGGTGGCAATACGTGCAACAACGCTATTGAAGAAAAATGTTGCCTGTATTACCTCACCTTAAAGTGGCTGTTCATATGAGGCGGGCTGATTTTATGTCACGAAAATCTTATTACGACTATTTGAGTAATGCAAAAACACAAAAAAGCAAAATTGCCTTCGTTTTTGTGTAAATATAGCACACAGTATATATACACACTTAGTACTTTTATAGGGTGATATCCCTTCAACATATTTTTGCTTACTTTTCTAGGTATTTAAAAAAGGTTCGCACTAGTATTCATTCAAATTTGATATTTTCGCTTGCTCTTGGAGAAGCTCTTTTTCTTTGGGGGATTGAAAAAACAGGGGATAAGGTAACAGGATATACAATATAATTGTACATGTTTACAAAATGATTATTCAAATCATAAATAAACCAATAAAGTCCTCGTAAATAATCTTTTACCTTGAACGTATTGACCGTTTAAATATTATAGTTCAAAAAATTGCACGTGCATGGCACTGTCTTACGGATGCAATATTTGTTTGTTTTTATCATCATTTGTTAAGTACGATAAATATTCATAACTCATATCCAGTAACGACTATAGCAACTTAATTACCTGACAAAACTTACCATAATAATTTCTTTCTGAAAAGTCAAGATATGAGAAGTACAGAAAAGGATGGCGACTTGTACATTTAACCATGCACAATCCTTTGCGTGCAGTAAATATTATTTCTTGTAGAATTATTGGAAGATATGGTTTTAAAATTATCAACTTTGGTAGGAATGAAGTTCTTGCTTACTTAATCCATCTTAGCATAATAAACAATGTTTAGTTGTTATTTGAGCTGATTTGAGGTGGCAAAGCATTGCGGTTAAATGTATCTCCGCCATAGTTTTCGGTACCATCAATTGTTGTTGTTGTTGTACACTCATAAATAGATAGAGAAACATTTATGTACTCTGTTAATGCCTATATAACTAGCCTTGTGCTTTTATTTTTTTTTCGGTATTAATTATCTTTTTTTAACAAAATTTCTTGATTATTGATGCAGGTCACTTGTTATACTGTTGCGGTGTCATTGCATTATTTATTCCTCGTCGCATTTCACTGGATGGCTGCTGAAGGAGTAATCTTATATCTTGTACTAGTCAAGGTATTTCAGAGAAAAAGTGCCAAAAAGGATAAACGAATGTTTATGGTAATTTGCTGGGGTAAGTACAGCTACTGTAGTGAGTGCATTGTTACTTATAGTCTATACTTATTGATTAAGTGGTATGACAAGAAAAAATATTGGTCATTTGGAGAGCATCCGTTATTTATATCATATCGGTTACAATGACCTTAGCATTCACTTTAGAAAATAAATTGCGCAAATTCCTGAGCAGTTTATACATACTTTTTCCTGACTTTCATGCGGCAGAGGCGGCAGAACCGTGAGGGTATGTGGGTAGATACCATATCAAAATGTGGGAGTTTATAAAAGTCCTAATTTTCAAAATGACTCCCTTAGGAAGTGTGCGCTTTTGGTGCGCAATACACAACGCCTTCCGGATTTTCCTACCGCCCCACTAACATTTTTGTCCGTTCCACCACCCTTACACTGGGTGATCTTAAAAGTAGATTTAGTGTGTGTGTAAATTTATTAAAACAGATTTGTTTTCTATCTGTCCGTTTGTGCTAACCATAGTATGCTTTTAGCGCGTGGCGTAGCCTAGGTCAGGCCAGGCCGGGCTCAAACCCGGCCAATCCGCATCAATGGCGTGTAGTCCGTGGCCTGGCCACGCGTTTTCCATGCGTGATTTGTGTACCCGTGACTAAAGCACGCTATTTTCACTAACATACTTGTATGCACAATAAACACATAATCAAACTGACTAAAATGTTTGCCGCAATCCTCCAAAAAAAATAATGTAAATATTTAATTTTCGTATTTTATAATCTTCAGAATTCTACTAATTCTTTCCCTAAAATGCAGGAAATGGCATTTCAAAAGCCCTAAATTTCAAACATTTTCCGGGGCATGCTACCCCCTTCTTTAGAAATGCCACTTCGTGCCCACCCAATTGGTCAACCCTGGCTACGCCACTGCTTTTAGCTATATTTTTGTTTTACCATAACAAGTAAAATAAATAGTAAAAATTTCTTACGTGGTTGCATGTCCTTCTTCTGTCTTTAGGTACTCCAGCCGCTATTGTTTGTATTTCTTTGGCAGTAGGTTATGAAAACTATCTTCACGAGAAATGGTAAGTGATTTGGTCATAATATTTACATAATACATCTGAAAAAAAGCAACCCATTCATATTGTTAGTTTCGTTCTAATAAGTCCGCATGATCAATTATTGTTACAGTTGTTGGTTATCAGTTACACATGGCTTAATTTGGAGTTTTGCCGGGCCAGCTCTAACCATTATTTTGGTAAGTTAAATAGTTAAATGAACTAACGTTGAACGGAGCTATAGACAGACAACTGGATAGACAGAGCAGGCAGGCAGGCAGGCAGACAGACAGACAGACAGACAGACAGACAGACAGACAGACAGACAGACAGACAGATGGACGGACAGGCAGGCGGACAGACGGACATTTACAGGTATTATCGTGTAACCAATAGTTTTCTTTGTATTTGCATATTTAAGGTCAATGTGTTCTTCCTTTGTTGTACATTTCGAGTAATGGGAAAAAGGCAAAGATGGGAGAAAAAAGAGAAACACATGATTGACAGAATTAGGTTTGTTTACTATAGTTTGTTGATTGCTTTTTTATTTTAATTGGAGCTGCGGAAATTAGGTTGTGATATATTGAACCTCGCACATATACAGTGTTTCATATTTTCTTCAGTTTTGTTATGTATCTTTTTGTACATGTTGTGTTGTGTTGTGTTGTGTTGTGTTGTGTTGTGTTGTGTTGTGTTGTGTTGTGTTGTGTTGTGTTGTGTTGTGTTGTGTTGTGTTGTGTTGTGTTGTGTTGTGTTGTGCCCGTTCCGTTCTGTTGTGTTCTGTTCTGTTGTGTTGTGTTGTGTTCTGTTCTGTTCTGTTCTGTTCTGTTCTGTTCTGTTCTGTTCTGTTCTGTTCTGTTCTGTTCTGTTCTGTTCTGTTCTGTGCTGTGCTGTGCTGTGCTGTGCTGTGCTGTGCTGTGCTGTGCTGTTCTGTTCTGTTGGACTGCGTTGCATTGTGTTGCCTTGTGTCGTGTCTTGTCGTGTTGTGTCCATTTGTGTCGTGTCGTGTCGTATAGATATTATAGTACACCATAATGTATTTGAGCCTTATCAATATTATAACTCATCAGCTACTTCATAAATTCAAGTCAATTAGACTTGTCATCCCGTTTTCTCCTTCTTCTAATAAGTGTGTTTTTGATAGGTACTGGGCAAAAGGTGCAGCAATAGTGACATGTTTGCTAGGCGTGACTTGGATCTTTGGCGTATTCTTTATAAACAGTGATTCTGTTGTTGTTGCGTACTTGTTCAATATTTGCAATGTCTTTCAGGTAAGTGGTAAATGGTTTTACTGCTTAAACTAAGTTTACAGAAGCAGGTTTTCTGTCAGAAGTTTAAATCCCTGACAAGTTCCTTCGTTGAAAAGCTGGCATGTCAGCTTTTCGCCTGCAAGAAGACTTGTCTAAGGGAAACGTTTCCATCGGTTTCCTTGTACACACCACAGACAGCTGTTAATAATATGCTGCGTCGGTGCAAATATCCACTGAATTAATTTTGTTAATTAGTATAATATTGTAAATCATAAGAAAGTAAATTTTCTCCACCTAAAAAATTTTGTAACACAGATTCAAGCTTTGTTTTAGTTTGTTACATTAGCTCTATTGGTAGACTGGTAGTTTTGATTATTAAAACGTTTTTCTCAAATGCTACAAATATAAAGCTTTTCAATATCAAGACCATGAACTACTAGAGCCATATGCGATGAGTCATTGGGTGCCATTAGCAGGTCATTGTTAGTTGCGAAAAGACAAGCTAATGTAGCTTAGATTTATTAATTATATTTTGATACGTTTATTTCTATTTTAGGGTTTATTTATATTTGTTTTTCACTGTCTCTTGGATGAAAAGGTTAGCGATTTGGGTTTTAATTGGCTGATTTGGGTTTTAATTTTATTTTTTTCCACTTTATCTCTTGTGTTCATGTAGTTGAGTTTATTTTGTCAATTAATTTCGACGGCGTTTTTGAGACGATCAAATTAGTAATTTTATTATCATAATTATTATTAAAATGCCTATGACACGAAAATTCAGTTTGTCTTATTTGAAAGAACACTTAGAATGACAGAGTAAACATCTTTTTCAGTTTTTGGTTTTCTTGCTTAGTTCTTGAGATATTTTGTTTGTTTGTTCGTTCGTTCGTTCGTTCGTTCGTTCGTTCGTTCGTTCGTTCGTTCGTTCGTTTGTTTGTTTGTTTGTTTGTTTGTTTGTTTGTTTGTTTGTTTGTTTGTTTGTTTGTTTGTTTGTTTGTTTGTTTGTTTGTTTGTTTGTTTGTTTGTTTGTTTGTTTGTTTGTTTGTTTGTTGGTTTGTTGGTTTGTTTGTTTGTTTGTTTGTTTGTTTGTTTGTCGTTCTTTTAAATGTCAAATGTTGTGACGTACACGTGCATAATGACTTATCGGAAAAAGCTATATATCTTTAATTTGCTCTTATAAAACCAAACTTAATTCGAAGGAAGGGTGTGCGTTTGTTTCTCCCACAACACCAAACATGCAGAATTTCAAGTAGTTTTCGTTTAGGATTATATCAAAGATATATAACCTTCTCCGCCAAGTCATTATGCACGTGTACGTCACAACATTTGACATTTACATATCAAACAAACTGAAATAATTTTCGTGTCATATGCACTTTAACCAGCTGTCGTAAAAACCTAAAACGTCGTTATCTTTATACTTTAGATACGGCAACAATATTATCAAGTGTTTTGCGCAGTATCTAATGCCGAATCTCGGTCTCATTCACATTCAACTGGCACTATTAAAAAGGAGCGACCGCGAAGTACATTTAATAGTTGGGTAAGCTAGTTTTAGCTGATCTATTTTTTAAATGTACACATCTCTTTTTCAAACATAATTTCTATTTATTGCATGGACTATACTTATTGCATATTACCATCACCCATTTCATTCATTCATTCATTCATTCATTCATTCATTCATTCATTCATTCATTCATTCATTCATTCATTCATTCGTTCGTTCGGTCGGTCGGTCGGTCGGTCGGTCGGTCGGTCGGTCGGTCGGTCGGTCGTTCGGTCGTTCGGTTGGTCGTTCGTCACTCACTCACTCACTCACTCACTCACTCACTCACTCACTCACTCACTCACTCACTCACTCACTCACTCACTCACTCACTCACTCACTCACTCACTCACTCACTTCTTCATTAACTCATTTCTTCTTCGGTATACATCCATGCATCCACCATAACACTCTCCACCCACCACACCAACCAAAACGTAGCTCTTGCTACTTCCCCTTTAATATCGGTTCTCGTAATTTAAGAAAATATAATATCTCATTAATAGCCATGTTATGCCGTTTCAGTTGTGGTCGGTTTCTCCATTAAAGTTCCAAGACAGTAAATCCGAAAGTTGTCCTACAGGTAATCTTCAATAATCCATCAAATCAATTTATTAAATTAACACTATTTATACACGATAAAAATACAAAGTTTATATGAAAGACCCAAACTCACTACTATTTACAATACTATTTATGTTACTTTATTTTATTTGCAATAAGTCGGACATTGACGTTTCACGTTTTGCAATGTATTTAAATCACAATGTAATTTATTTGCAGTTGGGGAAAATACTTTAAAAAGATTGGAAAGTCAGTCCACGCACTCTCTTTCGCATTCACCGTTCACTGACCGAAAATTACAAGAAATCCGCAAAGTGCAAGAGCTACCACCGCGGGGCTTGAGCTCAATCTATCACGACAGTGATGAAAATATGGTAAGAAACATACACTTTTTGCTGTAATTCATTGAGAGAAAATATACGTTTATTAGAGTCGGGAAAAAGCTGGGAGTCATGTGAGTACTACCCGTGAAAAAGATTACTAGTGAGGAAAGTTCAATATGAAAAAAAGCTTTTGAAACATCACATAAAGCCATTTAGAGTCCGAGAAAGTTGTAATTGATGAGTCAAAGTGTTGAAAAGCACGGTATTGATTTGCGTGATAAAACAGTGTCATTGGCTAACCAACAAATGCGCAGCACTGGCAGCGGCGCAGCGCATGGCAGCAGTCACGGTAAGACGCCTGAAGTCTGCCTCTCTCTAGGGAGTCAGGAGTATAATTAGCTTAATTATTATATGCGTGACAAAATTACTACATTCTGATTGGTTGAGAGGAGTACAATTTTTGAATTTCAGGTATTGCGTGCGCATCATTTTGCAAAGAAATTGTTGGCAAACAGACTTACTAGCGAGCTCTGGTGGCAAACAGACTTACTAGCGAGCTCAAAAATCTAATCGATTTTTTCGTGCTCTCCCAATTTCCCGCGTGCATCCATAACTCGATGGAGCACGCTAAACCATGAGCCAATTCTTAAGTGGACAACATAGAAAATATTACGCGTGACGTTAGTAAAAACGATCTATTGATTTCAACCTTTACTGTTTTTTAAGGATAACATCCCTGACAAGATCATTATTGTAAAGCACAACTCGAGGACAAACAATGAAAACTTAGAATGCGAAGAAGTAAGTTACAATTTGCGCATATGTTATAGCGTGAAGACTTTATAGACCACTTTTATAATGGGATCACTTTAAATCACCGTAGCTAAAAAGATGGCAGTTTTACCTCAGTAATTCTTTGCGTTCAGCTAAAACGTTATCTCGTAGAAAGCTGTCATTTATTGAACTTACGTTGTCAGAACACAATTGGCTTTACAATGGGTCATGGTAAAACGTACAGCCGCCATCTTTTTTGCTGCGGTTTCGGGATTAGAAAGCTTTTTAGAAAGCATGCGTGCCATGTAACCTTACCTAGAGTGCAAATAAACTCATAGGCGTACGCGCGAAATACAACACTATTTGCACAATATGGCATACCATAAATTTATGTGTGTGTTCCTATGGTTATATGATTAGTTTATAACTATAACCATTAATAGCACGGCTTAGAATGTAATAAGCCAGTTTCCAGAGTCTGACTGGTCGTTGTTGCCCAACCGTTCACTTATTTTCGCTGACTGAACTTGGGGGAGGGGGGGGGGGGGGGGGGGGTGGCTGCAGCCCAGCCCGTACGCCTATGAATAAACTTCAATTAAATTATATTGAACTCAATTCAAATATTAAAAGTGATAGATACTAACATTATTCTACCGCATTCGCCTCACAACTATAAGAACAAAGTTGTGAGATTGAAGTCAATTTTAAATTGTTCTCGTTCTCTTAACTACAGAATATAACAGCTGGAATGTTCCCTTCTGAGGACTATTGGATATCCACTTTATCAAGGGAGAACAGCCAAGAATTCCTTCAAGTTCCGCAAACGACATGCGAGGACTGTTTGTACGAAGTCAGAGAATGGGAAGACCAACAGGAATTAGAAATTAGAAAAACAAAAAGCTTGCATGAGCAAGAACTTAAGAAGGTCATTGCCCCTAGTTCCACTAATTCACAGGAAGAAAGCAAGTCAGATGCGGACGAAGAATGTTCGGACGAAGAAACTAAAGACAACTCAGTCGAGGAGGTCAACAAAGATAAAACCACCGAGAAATGTACAACTTTTACAACCGTTGTGCCGCTAATTATACTATCAGGTGAGCAGGACACAGAGAGAGGGGCCAGAACTGGACTATAAGAGGTGCCTTGTTCAACCATCAACCATAGTGTTTAAACGGGATATGTAAAATAAAGCCTATATTTTTCTTAAGGTTTTTGTATTCTTTATTATAAGTAATAGCATCGTTTGGAGTGCAATTTATGACATGCACGGGTGAGTCAGGTGAGTGAAAGACTGTCTTTGAAAAACTCACAAGTGCAATTAATGCATGTTATTCCAAATTGCAATTGCACGAAAACGTATGCTATTACATATAAGAAAAAAAAATAAAACAAAACATGTTCAAGTCAACTCTACTTACGACATTAGTGTCCACTCCTCGTATATTTGGTCGGTTTAAAATTGGGTTTCGCTTCTTCCACTACTTTATACTATTTGAAAAATTTACTCAAAGCATTAAGAATCTTCTAGTCTTCTTGTAGGTACTTTACTTGACAATATTAAGGAATAATTAGCTTCAAATTTGAACGAATTGCCCTCCACTATTCTCCATCTTGGCCGCCATCTTTGTTTATTTTGTGCAGGGCCTGGGTATGAGGCTGGAAAATGCCATTCATCAAAATCTGTAGAATGTGATTGACTCTTTTCAGTTTTTATTGTTTTTGATTGGCTCATGGGCCCAAAGAATTTGCAATGCTTATTCTCGTCCCCATAGACCACGATCCTTTTGGTCAGCGATAAAAATCGGGAGCGCAATAAATACTTCGTGTTACGTCCGAAATGAGAACTAATTTTAACGTATAGTCGTCAACCTGACGAATAGAGCGAAACATTTAATTCTAATAGCGGTAAGAAATTAAAACCCTTAACCGTTTCCACAAAAACGTTGTAAAACATTTGACTAAGAGTAAATTTTAAAGTAAAGAGTAAATAATATTTTTAGTGGTGCGGAAAATCAAAAAAACTGCTTCAACAAATTTCAAAACTCTTAAATTTATTATCCTAGTGCGGTTATAGTGTCGAACATTTTCATATACAAACCTCTCTTGTTGTAAAATGCTTAACATTGCAGTAATTACGCATTTATCTAATTAAACATAATCTAAAATTTTCCGATGGTACTGAAATGTTCGGTTGTTTTAGAACGAAAAATATTTCGGACAGTTTTCTTGACGGAAACATTTTTTTTTTCATTTTTTTTTTTTATTTATTCAAGATATCTTATTTTTCTCATTCGCAGATTATTCAAATAAAAAAGTTACAAGTACTTCCAAAGTTTCCCAAATGGTTCGGATGATAAATTCGAAGAATCAGGAAAAAAATTCTCAGAAAAGATGTAAGTGTACTCGCTTTAAATGTAAATATTCTCGCTTTTTTCTCACTACGATCTTCGAGGATCGAACATACTAGAACTTCCCAAAGGACAAACAACATATACGGACTAAAATCACGGACTAAAATCATGGCGCTACACTGCTGCGAAACATTGGAACTCACTGGCAGAACCTGCGAGAAACAAAAATTTAATTTATCAAATTGATACGAAACTTGGACGTAGAATAAATTAAATACCTCACATTATTTATTATATAGAACAAATTTCTGACAATTGGTAATAGATTAGTATTTCATAGTCTATAGTAGTTTATAATTATATATTTTTATCTAAACAGTGGCATACCTGTAAACTAGCTGGATTAGCTAAGCGCATTTGACCACTTTAAATAAAATTGTATTGTATTGTATTGTATTGTATTGTATTGTATTGTATTGTATTGTATTGTATTTAAAGAATAGTTGCATTTTTAATTTGGTGCGTTGTTTTAGGTCAGACAAAGTATATTCTAATCTTATAGGAAAAAGGTTACTTCCTAGTTTCAACTTATACACACGGGAACGTGACAGTCCGCCAGCTGATTGCGGATTTGACAGGAAATTTCCTGATAGTTAGGGAATTTGCGTAAAAGCGCTCGAAAATGAGCACAGATATCTCGCGTTTTCTTCAGTGAAAGTTGTACAGTTCAAGAAGAAGATTATTCCTTTCTACTACTTTTTAAGTATTCTTTGGGTAAAATTTTGCTTAATGTTAAAAAAAACAACATTAAATTTTGTGATATTGACAAAACCATTTGAACAACCCCATTAAATGTCAACTAAACCTTTTGAAGTTATATTTTCTTCTGAACGGGCTATCATTTAACTTAGCAAAAGTAACGATAAATATGAATTTCGAGGTAAAGAAAATCATTTATCAGTGAACTTTCTTAAGTCTTCATGAAGCGTGACCACGTTTCTAGGAGAATGGGTACTCCATTGTCTTTGACGTCATACCGGTAACCCACCAATCACCTTGTTGTTTGTTACTTGTATGACATCACAAGGTACTAGTTAGTACCAGTCTTTATTTCGACGCGGTCGTATTTCACACGAGTTCAGCAAAAGGAGTAAAAACACAAACTTAGACAGTTCATAAAAGTGGAACCGAGTGACTGGTTTCAATTATTTCTTCGGTTTTAGATTGAAATTTTCCGACTTTAACGGAAAATAAAATAACCTGGAAACGTATAGTTGCCTCATGAAAATATTCTTACCATTGCATTCATAAACATTCATTATTTGTATGATGTTCAATGCGACTGTAGGAGACGATAAAAAGAAGCTGCATACCAAAGTTTCGAGCTTATTTGTAACTCATAATTTGTCATTTGAAGTTATAATTGACAAGTATTTGCTTTCTTTTTATCCAGTATTCGGTTCGACCGCAGTGTAAAGGAGAGGTTTGCATGTACCTCGCTACTGTTTCTCGCATTTCTGGTTCTGACATCCTAGAGATGCACATATGAAGGAGAGGATGAGGATATAATGAATTATGTGGATGCATGTAGCCGTGGATTTAAAGGAGAGGACGCATGTGGATATAAAGAAGATGCAGGAGAGGATGTGGATAGAAAGGGAAGGATGTGGATATAACCTTTATCCTCTCCTGAACGCGAGAACGCCGAGGGATGTACAGACGAAATGCATAAATGAAAAACACCAATGAGCCGGATTCGTAAATGATGGCGAATTTAGTATTCTTTCCAATATGTGTTTGAGTAATAGTATTTTGTATTATAAACACAATAAGGATCGAAAAACTCAATAAATGTACATGTATATATTTAAGATAATAGTGAGGAGGTTACCGTTGAAGAGTTCCTCTGGCATATACAAAAGTGCAATATATGTAATGGCGGGAAACTCAAAGAAACGTATTTATACATGCCTATAATTAGCTTTATGCAAAACGTTCCACGTCGTTACCAAAGCTATAATGGCATCAATGGACTTAATTCATTACTTAGTAGTTGTAAAATATTATAGTTTATAAATACGCTGTTTTGTTCGTCAAACGCTTTCTGGCCATAAGAATGTATCTGGAATATAGCAAGCATATTTTCGAGCATTGTTTCAATGCATAGTAATTAAATTTCAGAATCAAGCAAAAGTTCCCCAAGTAACGAGTCGCTCCTTTCGGATTCAGTGGCCCTTTCTATCGTGATTTTCAGGGGGGTCGCTACTTTCAAGGTGTCGTTACTTTCGAGTGGCAAAATGCGTATCAGAAGTAAACCCTATCAAATATATCAGACTGTCGGCTTTTATTGTAAAATAATTTTTGCAAAGTGTTCTGTGCATGGATATTTCCCATTTCAGTTTCCTCTTTAGTTTTCTACATAAATCTTTTAGTCTTTTTGGCACCTGGCGACTCCGCTGGCCAGTTTCGCGGAAATGAAACCAATGGTACGCATTCTTGTTTAATCCACTGCTGCCGAGGATGTCTGAGGGTTCTCCCTTTGACAAGTAAAATTGGCTGGCATGAGGCAGCGTTGATAAAGGAGCCGGTTTTGGCTAGCCCATGCAGAAGGAATGAGTTAACAAAGTGGTTTTTTTTTACTTGTTTTGAAATTATTTGTACATTTTTATTGCTTTTTAACAACTTTGAAACCAAAAGTCGACTTTTTTGAAATCGTTACTTTTGGCTATTGTCGGGGGAATATAGTTACTTTGGAATTCCGATTAGAAAACAATGAATGTTATCGTTACCTTAACCTTTTTGGGGGTCGCTATATTGCGGAGTCGTTACTTTGGAAGTGTACGCGGTATTAACCATTTTCAAAAAAAGCCTGGTTTACATAACTGTAATACTGTATGATTTGACTGGCTTGCTTCTTAACAGCTTCAGTCAAGAAACCCATGAATTAACTACAGCACTTTTAATAATTTCAAAAAATCCAATTATTCTTTTCTTGAGAAATCAAAACTAGCAAAAATTGAAGAAAGCGGCAAAATAGTCGGCAACTACACGCCAAGTAAACACTTGTAGTGTGGAAACCAAGCTTTAAATGGTCAATTAATACATGAATGAATTGACGTGGAGGTCTTGCTCTACCAAAAAGTGACATGATCTTTCATCAACGTATGTAATGTATCATTCCAAGAATGGCACAAGACGTGACCCGTTGGTATAAAATGTACAAATCTTGTAAAGTCTCGAGAAAATAATAAATAATTGTATTTATCTGGCAAAGTACTTGTGTGTTGTAACAAAACCATGGAAGTGAAAGCAAGTGAAGCTTTTACCCCTTGCATGGCGCCCGAGATCTCTCCCCTTGACGAGTAAAATCGTCTGGTGTTAGCCAGAGTTAATTAAATACCAAAGTCTGCCTCGTTCCAAAAGAAATGACCGGTACAGTCGAGAAGGGGTTAGGCCCTGTTTACATGAAGCGGATTGAGTGTTCAAGTCAAATCTAGACTACCATGTTGTTTCTCCTTGTTGTGTTTACATGAAGTCAGAAGATTGAAAGTTTTCGATCTGATCGAAACGAATGGCTGAAGTCAATCCACGCAGTGGAGTGGATTGACTTGAGATTCAAGCAAGGATCAACTTGAATGTCTCCAATGTGATTCGTGTAAACACGGTTTGACTTGAAATATACGTACGCGAGTGATGAGTTATGTTGGTGCGTGTCATGCTAAATGGCAGACATCGAGGGAAGCACAGAAAATAGTGTTCCAAAACCGAAAACAATGTTCCAAGCGGATCGGATTCTCCATGTAAGGAGAGGGTCTTAGGGCAATCTTTAACAGGCAGCAAGCATCCATCAGCAATGTGTTCTTGTACAACCAGCTAGAGAATGAAATCACATCATTTTCGTTTTGGTGGAAACGGCAAACTTTTTGAGAAATTGGCCATATGTACATGTCGTCGTCACACTGAAATCAGTAGCATTGACAAGTCGAACTTTATTGTAAGATCTTTCCCAACGTTTCAATATAGTTTGGTCAAACCATAGTCATTCAAAATATGGTCAGGAAACTTAGCTAAAGTCTTTGTTCTATCTTTTTGTTCACCTTTATGCATTTTTGTGCACGGTGCACGGTCAATGAACCCATTGTATTTTAGTATAATGAACGAATTATCCATGCTATTTAAATATTAATAAACCTAAAACAAAGGATGTGCACCGTGTAAGGTACGGTTCAACATAAAATCACAGCTGATTATAGGCGCTTATGAAGTTTGCCGAGTTTCCAGACCATATCTCTATTATTAACTAGATAAATTGGGATTAATGAGAAGCTACATCTTAATACTCTCACGCAATAGCGCAGTTATGACATTTCTACGTTAGGTCACTTTTATTGCACTTAGCAATTTGGCAAAAACAAGGTATTAAAAAAAGAAAAGGAGTGCATGCCCAAGTTATCTAATACGATCTAATTAAACCGGACATCCCAAGCTTATAAGCACTAAAAGCACGTCAAAAAACAAGATAGCTCACTCTGGTTTTGATCGCCTTCGCCAAAACACCTAGTTTGACTATGGTCAAACCTTTTTATGTCCACAAATATTTTACTGGATTAAATGCCAAAAATGGAAATTTATTATTTTAAAAATAGACAAAAACACTAGTCATCCTGCAAATGAACTATACATAACAAAACATAAAAAGCAAAAAAAAAATGGTACAAAACATGATAGAATTAGCAGTTTAACAAACTTAACAAAACGTTTTTCAATGACAGTATTTTTCGACAATATTTTTGTTTTTGAAACAATGGACCAGCCCGCGAACAGGCTCTTGGAATATTGTGGAAGAAGAGACCGGGGGACGGAGAGCCTACACGAACTCCGTACAATTTTCAACATCCGCCCTAATTTGAAATTAACTCTTTCCTGTCCGAATTGGTCTTTAGTATTTTATTCTGGCTAACGCCAGATTAAGCAAATCGACCCATAAGTACACACTAGATGTCTGATCGTTTGTGTGACTGAACAAATAAATTAATCAAATAGCATTCGTTCTTTTTGATTGCAAAACTAATACATTGATCAACAAATTTACATTGTGTCATTATTGAATATTTTATCATCGTTATCCTTAATTTTCCTTGCAAAAGTATTTTTGGCGATTGTCTTATCCTTCTTGATAAATCGTTTACAAAACGTACAAGGTTTCTTCGTGATATTTATCAATGAACTATTATTTCTGTCTCTCCAGGTGGCGAGGTGAAGCTTTGTTTGTACACTTTATCCGCAGTTTCGAATTTTCTTCCAAAATCCAATCTCATGCATGCATGACTCGGGAGATATCAATGAAAGGAAACTTTTCCCAAAAGTTGGAGAATTTGGTTAATTAGGCAAAATTATGTGCGAGTCGGACAATGAACAATCTAAAAGTGAGTTTTTAACTATCTCGAGAGTAAATAATGTCACGCTATACGTCTGCAAGGTATACTTATTTAAAAAAAGACTTCAAAGTCAAACGGACTAATGACAATTTTGTATAACGATTTAGGACTCAGTTATTAAAAATTCTATAATATCCCGGCAGGCTCTCTTTCACAGCCATCACGTCTGGTCGTCTCGCCTCTCGTTCCCTCCCTCCCACCAAAAGAGCCTGCTTGTAGGCTAACACCATTCCCCACTCTATTTCTTGGGGTTTTTTAATATGAAGTTCATTTATTGTTTGTTATTAACTTTGTACAATATATCTTTCCAGGAGCTGAGAATGTACGCTAGTCTATGACAAAAGACCATCGAGTTTATTTACAGTAACAGTACATGTATGCATGACTTGGCGTTTGACAGAACTCAACTCCTTTTTGTAAAACCAAACTTTAGTTGGTGATTATGGTACTTGTACTTGGTGTAGTCGACATTGTTTCGGCTTTTTCTTCCTTGTCCCACTCGATTTTGAATCGCGTCACTCTTGGTTCAGAAGCAAGAATATTTCTTTGCAACTAACAAAAAAAATATAAACTTACAAAGAAACTTATAAATTAAAATTACAGTACATGCACGATATATCTTAAAACGGAAATGTGTCAGGAGAAGTATTTTGAGTTAGTACAGAGTCAACTATTGTTTTTAGTTGGTATTAAAAGTTTCCTTTGTTTTTGCTGTATAAACTGTCGTAAGTTGTTAAACTCAGAAAACTCTGACGTCTAAGGGAGGTGTCATTAATTCTACCCGGGAGGGGGCAGAAGGTTAAAGTGCTGGGCCATGAAACTATAAATCAAAATTTGGTGGGGCTACGAAAACATTCGGAAAAACTTTGATGGGCCATGAAACCTTTTTGGTTAGTATCAAATGTAATCGATGAAAACAAATATTTAATACATAAAAATTAATACGCTGTATATTAAATTCCAAGAGATATCCGTATCACACCCAAAGAAAAAATTAAATTGTTTCGAGAACCCCTTGTTCCCAGAAAATATGTATTGTAAATATAGTAGTTGGGCATCCAGAGCTTCGAGAAAATTTCATAACCCCAGTGTTTGTCCAATTACCTACATCTTATTCAAAAAATACTGGGCCGCGAAACCAAAACAAATTTTATAGTTGGGTCATGAAACCATCCTGAGAAATGGTGTTGTGCCACGAAACTTTAGCAACAATTTTCAGTTTTCCTTCTGCCCCCCTCCCGGATAGAATTAATGACACCTCCCTAAACGGGACAGTTTGTACAGCAAAAACACACGAAACTTTTAATACGAACTTCAAGTTGAAAATACTATACCAACGTAGAAGTATTCTAATCCGAGAAATTTAGGCAGGCTTTCTAGCAGTGTAGGTAAAAAGGGTAGGACGAAAATTTTAGGGAAAGTATTAAGCCCTAATCAAACGAGAACGCAAGTCATCGCAAGTTGGCAGTCACGCTTTCTCAGCCAGACGCTCTGAATAGTTTCCCGAAAATATCATGTACCGTGACAAAGTTAAAACTTATTTAAAACACTCATGAAACCTTTATTTTGTTAATTTGGGTGTTCAAACGACCGCCACAGAAATTCTGACTGCCAACTTGCGATGACTTGCGTTCTCGTTTGATTAGGGCTTTAAAGTAGGAACACGTATAATAAAAAAAATTATATTATTACAAAAATATGATTGAACCCCCATTTTGTACGCAACAAACCTTCTGAAAATCAGTTTTTTCTGGTGGATTTTCCCTTAGTTCAGGATCAACATACTCGTTGTTAACATAATATCCAATCCTCGCAAACTCTTGTCCACGGTATGAACAAGTTAAGAGAAGAACAGTAACTCCAATAGCATCTTGAATGGGGATTCGTTTAGGATCTGGACTGTCAGCCTTAATTTTAAGAAACGTTCAAAAACTCATTAATAATTCACGTATAGAAGAAACAAAAGAAAAAAACCCAATTAAACCCTCTACTGAAGAACTTGACCATGTACATAGCTCGGGTGGTAGAGCGCCGTCGGACTAGTAAACCGAAAGTCGCGGGTTCGAATCCCGCGGGTTCGAATCCCGGTACGGTTCGTCATTCGGAGTAGCACCTATATCATTATTCACCTGGTTTCGCTGTCCCACAATTATTCAAACTTTCAACAATTTTCCACAAATATTCCAACAACATGAAGAAATAGTGTTTTCAATAAATCCAGAAAACCTAGTTTGTATAAAATCAGCCGCATACCATGAATATAATTTTTCTATATATACATGTACAGGCAAGCGCAATACAAGTAGAAAACTTTTCATTAATCAAGACCACCACTAAAGTTATGCAATAAATTAGAATGTAGCTTATGAAACTTGCATGTGCAAAACGTTTTATGAGAAAAATCGTAATTTCTCAAACGATAAAGAGGTCGTAATTACCCCGGGACCCGGACCCAGAAGGGGCCCGCTAAAAACTCAGTCTATGAAGATATATCATATATTATAATAATTATCAAAAACTTACCGCTGGGGCCCAGTAAAACCTTGGTAAAGATATCGGAGGGGGCCCGCACGCAAATTATGACCCCGGGGCCGTTCTGGCGCTCGACGGCCCTGTGTACAATACATGAGTATTCTGTTGTTCCGCTTTGAATTACTAAGAAATATTTTACCTGGAATACAAACATATGTCTCCCGCCAGGCACTGGGCCAACCAAAACAGAATCTAATACTTGATCATAATCTGTGTTCTCTGCCGAGCCAACGTAGATAATTTTCCACTCTAAATCTGAACAAAATACATGAAAGAGTCTTATTGATATCAAGGCAGCAAATTCACCATATTTTCCATGCGATTACCTATTTTAGTGCTGTTCTATACATTTGCCAAATTTTGCCTCAATTTTTTTTTTTGCTGACAGATTACCTGCATCAGAGTCTGGTTGTACAAAGCCAGGATAGCTTATCCGGTGGAAAAGTTCTAGCTAGATAACCACACTAGCTAAACACTAGCTATGCTTTGAACAACGTACAGGTTTACCGTAACTTAAATTTTACTCCGTGGTTATAGGTCCGACACCGGACCTTCTTGTTCTCCGGCTATAGGTCCGACATTGACAGAACGCGTGCATGCGCAGTGCAATTTATTTCGACTTTGCCTGTCTGATCTTTTCAACAACTAGTACAAGGTCCGACATTGTTTGATCTTTGGTTTGAAAGGTCCGTGGAACAGAACACGTGGATATTTACCAATAAAACTGAACTCGTGTGGCACGGCGATCGGCTTCGTCGCACAGAATATGTATTTATAAGTTTCTCGTCCGTATTAAAGACTTTCTCCTAATTTACGGTACATTTAAGTTACGGTATTCGACAGATAAAAAAAAGAAACGTAGATACTCGCGTTCATTCATGCAAGGAACATAAACTAAAACCAGTTCGAAGCAGAAAACGTAAACTTCCGAGAGTAAGCAGAACTTAATTTAAATTCGGTCGCAGTAACGCCATAGTTTACACTCGTAATCTTTTTCTTTGTGACTTTATCGGATCCTCCCGTGCTGTATTGCGCACGCGTTCTGTCAATGTCGGGCCTATAGCCGGAGAACAACAAGGTCCGGTGTCGGACCTATAACCACGGCGTAAATTTTAACCATTAAATAGTGACTTATATACCGTATTTCGCGGCGTATAATGCGACATTGTGTATATGACCCCTATTTTTTGGACCAGAAATTCATAATTTTTACACTACACTCAAATTTAAATAAGTACCAGACATGGATTAGTGTTCACAGCAACTTTTAATAATACTTAAAATATCTACAATCATGACATAATTTTTGTTTTCAGAGGCATTTTTATTTTGTCACATTGTTTCAGCTGGACTAAATTCTGGCAAAACTGATCTACAATCTTCAATTTAAATATTTTTTTTGTAATTCCTTGATTTTGACAGCAAAAGTAAGATTACCTACACCCAAACTCACTCAAAGGTAGCCTGAAAGAATGTCATCTTTGATTGTGCATTTGTTGCTTCAACAACTGTTCAATGGGTGAACTGTTTTAATACTATATTGCAATTCTTAGAATCAATACTGAATCGCACTGCAGGAAACGCAATAAAGAAGCCACAAAGGAATTATTTTGTTAACATGGACCTTACCACATATACATATATTTTACAGTTTCAGTGCCAAGCACTATTTGTTCTGACTGTACAGTATAAAAAGACCAGTCACAAGCAATACATTCAATTTGTCTTGTTATCATATTTTATGCAAGGAATATTCAGTGGTGTAGCCAGGGTCTTGGGTTTGGGAGGTAGGCAAAAACCGCAATCTCCTAGGGGCATATGCTCCCCTGGAAAATTTTGGATTTCTAGGGTCTCAGAAACACTATTTCCTGCATTTTGAGGCAAGTATTTAAGAGTAATCTGAAAGCCATAAATTACATAATTTTGTTGAAATCAAACAAGAACATAGAATGATGCACATCAGAATATTGTTAGGTTTATTTATAAACAAGTCGTAAATGTAAAAACAGGTTTAAGGTATTTTGTATTAATAGACCCTCAGTATTGTAATTTATAGCATATGCATGCCTGTAATATATACTCAAGAAATAGAAAATGGCCACCCATGTTTATATAGCCTGATGCAAACACGAGAGTGAGTTGGGAGAATATCGAAAGTTTATGTGAACCCGAGCCGTAGGCGAGGGTTTACATAAGTACTTTCGAATTCTCCCAACTCACTCAAGTGTTTGCATCAGGTTATATAAACACAGGGCATCCATTTTCTATTTCTTTTATGAAATAAGGCTAAAAAATGTGCCGTGACATCACAACCGTGTTTACATAGCCTGATATAAACATGGTAATTGACCAATCACAGCGTGCGTAAGATGCAACTTATTTTATAAAGTGTAATACATCACTGTCTACTCACTTGGCCTTAAAACAACTGCACCTCCCCCCCCCCCCCCTACAAGTTTCTCCATGGATTTAAACTTTTCACAAGAATGGTCTTGGAGACCATTGAGGAAGCGATCACTCCCCTCATCCCCTCCCCTACCCCAACCCCCTCCTTTAGGGACCCTGTAATGGAGCAACAACTCTGTGGGACTTCCCTGCCACTCGTGGCAAAGCTTGTAAATAAATAAAAATAAATAAATTGCCTATACCACTGGGAATCTTTTTATGGTGGCGAAAGGTCTGCATACAGTATAGCTTCAAGAACTAGTAATTTGCAATTCAAAATTACAGTGTTTGGAATTGATTGCTTTACAAAAGTTGTAATTAAAACTAGGAATTGATTACTTTTTAAAGTACCGTAATTGGAACTGGAATTAATACCTTTTACAAGAGTAATTTTAATACAGCTCTGCATGGTCATTAATCAGCCCACTAGTGAGTTTAACACCTACTGTACATATAGTTTCAATCTATTTGAATGCCAAAATTAATAGACTTTGAATTCTGCAGTTTAGCCCAGTTTTTCTACAGGTGCATGCATGTATGTCCTGGAATGGGAATTACTGTAATTCTTGGTTTTCACTGTCACCTTGACAGCCATGTTGGAAAAAAATGATGGCATATTTCATCTTGGATGTATTAATATAAACATCATTTACTGTACATACAGTACAGTGGTGCAACAACTGTAGTTCTATAACTTCTAAGATGAGAAGGGGAGGTAAACCCTACAGGACAACAGCAAAAGGAATTAACCAGAGGGCCCTGAGTATTTTGTGATGTTGGAATATCTTGGCAAGATCTTATAGGATCATGGCAAGTTCTTCCAGGGTGGATTCCATGTTATTGTCACACCGGAGATATGCCAAACATTTTGCTATCATATGCCAAGGTCATTTGTTGAACATTTTTCTTGATCGCTTTTGATGACAAAAATGCCCAAAAAGAAATGGTCGAAAGGGAACTGATCACTGTTTGTGAGTTTGATATATTTAGCTGGGGGCTAAACGTCAAACTTTTCATGAGTCTAACTTATTACTTGATATAAATTAGGAGCTGGGTAGTCTATTGTTTATGATAAGAACCTCAATCTCGATCTCCTAGGGGGGTCTGAGGACATGCCCCCTGGAAAAGTTTCGATTTCTAGGGTCTCTGAAACATTGTTTCCTGCATTTTGAGGCAAGTATTTAAGAGTAATCTGAAAGCCATAAATTACATAATTTTGTTGAAATCAAACCAGAATGTAGAATACCATGTCAGAATATCTTTAGATTTATTTATAAACAAGTCGTATAGTATTGTAATTTAAGTATAGCATATGCATGCCTGCAATATATATAACACATTACTAGTCTACTCACTTGGCCTTAAAACAACGTAAACCCCCCCCCCCTTACAAGTTTCTCAATGGATTTAAACTTTTCACAAGAACAGTCTTGGAGACCATTGGGGGTGACCACCCCCCCCTTGCCCCCCTTGGCTAGGCCACTGGTTCGACTAATGGTTATTGATTCGTCATAAAACTTCTGAGGTTTGACAGAGAACAAGGTTACACCAATACACCAACTGGAGTTTTACACTGGATATCTCCGGCAAATTCTACATGGAATCCACCCTGGAAGTTCTTGCAGGATCGTGGCAAGTTCTTGCAAAGATCTTGGGAAGTTCTTGCATGATCTTGGGAAGATATTAAATAAGATCTTATGTAAGATCTTGATACGATCTTGTTAAGATCTTGACAAGATCTCCAACCTGGGTGAAAGCTGAGCAAAACCTTTCACTCCTTTCAGCTTCACAGCAACGGACCTTAATTATTTTATTTAAAAGTTAACTGAACAATTTTGTCTCAACACAAGCGAAAATACTATTTAACGATTCAGCCATAATCCCTACTACACATGTAAAAATCTCACCTACTACACACATAAAAATCTCACAGCTTGTCAACAGGATGTGTTTGTAACAGGCTTGTAGCAAGGCTGGGAACAAGCTGTAACAATGCTGTTCATTCAAGAAGCTGCTACAACCTTGTTAGCATCAACCTGTTAACAACTTGTTAAGTGCAAAGCGGTAACAGGTTGTTGGAACAACTTGTCATCAGTCTGTTGGAGTCATCAGCCTTGTTACAAAGTTGTCAACAACCTGTTACAGACATGTTAACAGACTGGGACAGCCAGTGCGAACACATGACGGTGACAGCCTGTTGAACAGCCTTGTAACAACTTGCTTGCAGGTATGTAACAGCTTGTGCATTTTTACGTGTGTAGTAAATCCCTATTACATAATTTTGTATAGTAAATATAAATATAATATAGTAAATCCCTATACATAATTTTGATTATGAAAGTGAAAGTTAGAAAATTGTTATTAATAAAATACACCCTATAAATGTAGATATACATGTACACTGACTGTAGTACTGTACAGTATACAATTGGCTCGTACTTTAAACTTTAACACCTAATATTAGTTTTATGATAACAACAATTCTTTTAAGAAGCATCAAGACCTGTCTTACCTTCACTGAGATCTTCTAGGCATTCAAATGTGATCTCGAATTGAAATGGATTGAAGTATGGCGATGGATTGTCGAGAACAGTGACATTGCAAATGTTCACTTTCGCCATTATATTTAAGAAACTCTACACTGTTCAGAAGTTTCAAAAAGCGAAGAACAACAGTAATTTCACTTCAACAAACCAGCAATAGTGAAATGGGTCGGCAAACAACTGTAATTTTATTTTATTTTCCTCGACGACGTGATCAAGACAGTAATTTTGGAAATGGCGGGAGATTGCGGGAAGTGCGTTCTCTTCACCAGACCTCCTTCACACTTCGTCTTCCTTGCCGGATGATGTCACCATCCAGGATAATGTTAAACCTTTACTGGCTAACGCCAGACGATTTTATTTAGCACAGAGAGAGGTCCAGGCGTCAGAGGGTTAAAACCTATCTCTTTAACCCTTTAAAGCCTGAAGACGAGTCTTTAGTATTTTATCTGGCTAACGCCAGACGATTTTATTCAGCACAGGGAGAGGTCAGAGGTCCAGGCCTCAGAGGGTTAATTAAGGCCCAAATTTATAAATTCGGGCCGGTTTTACCGGCTGGGAGGTCCGTACCACTGATACTAGGAAAATATATTTGCCTGACGTCTTAAAAATGGCCGGAGGGCGCATATAATCTGACGCTTTTGTAATTTTTAACAATTGAAATAATTCAGTAGTACTGCAAGAGCCATAGATTGAACAGGCTATATACTAGATTGAAGAAAAAAACTTTTTAAACCCCTCAGAAGGGCGGCGGGGGAGGGGGAGGGGGTCATAAAACAATTTTACTATCTAAAGAGGATCAATAGAAGTTCACTTTACTCAGGATATATAACAAAGTTCTAGAACAGATTACAGAGAGTATATTGTATTGAGTATTGTTATAGTACAACATAATAAGAATGGTATTACTATAATTTTAGTAAGATATTGAATTCATTCATAGAATACATGAAACGACATATTTCTATCTGAATGTCCTTCATCAATAAAAAAAACTTTCTCATGCAATTGTTGTATTGGTCTACTCCTCCGCAGGCAACTCTGTGTCTTCCCTTAGAATGTCTTCCCAAACGGCAGCTTTGTGGTTTTGGCTGAGCACAAAGGGACAGCAAGGGATTGGGAGCGGCAGAGTGGGGACTATAAGGGAACTGGGGGGATAATATTAGTAAGCCCAAGCCTCAAGCCTGGATGTGAAGTGTTGCAACGAATTTCTTTTGTTATATAACTAAAGAAACACATCGCTACGCTTCGATCGATCGATTCCGCGCGCGACTGTTAAGACGCGGTCGCGACCAAATGGAAACCAAGCTTAAGCAGTTAAGCTAGTGCGGAAGAAGGTCAAAAACGCCGAATATTAATTGGGCGAGAAATGTCCTTCAAGGTTTGTTTGCAAAGATGGTGGTCGTCAAAATAAGTAAACATCCAACATTAGTAAGTTTAACGCTATTCTGGCTTCTATTCCTTTCGCGTTCTACCGTGAATTGAATCAAAGGCTCGATTAAATTTAACTGAGTGGTAATTCAAAAGTATATCCACTGATTCCAGTAAAGACTTGCCTAATATGAATTAACGAGTTTTCTGATTGGCTGTAAGTAACCAATCACATTGTCGATTATCAATTCGTTCCCGTGCTGATTGGGATTTACTGATTGGCCGGGGTTAGGGAAGGTGTTGGACCAATCTGAAGCCTTCTTAGTATAGGTACTCGCTTCCATATAAACAGAACGCAAAGTTTATCCCGGCAAACCGGGTAACTCGGCTGACCGAGTAACTCGCCTCCATATAAACAGGCCCTAAATTAGCAATAACAGCAGACACGGGCTGGGGATTCCCGCCATGTTGTGCCAGTCATACACAAAACTAGTTGTGTTGAAACAATAGGTCACGAGTTCTCAAATCCTAATTAATTGGTACAGTCGTTCTTTAGTTTCTTTCACGTATGTATACTAAAACATTCTAACATTATTATTATTATTTACATTATTATTTTAACATTATTATTAGGTAACATGCATGTGCCGGAGACCCAATTTCGTACCCAGACCGGGTTATCTAGGGGGGGGGGGGAGGTAGGGATAACTCGGGGGCTAGGGTCAAAGTTGACCCTGTTTCGCATGATAAAACGCAACTACCGAGTTACCCCTGGCCCCCGAGATAACCCTAGCTTCATGTGAATTACAATTCATGATCACCCCGAGTTATCCCGGGCAACAGCATAATTACGCATGTGTAATATTTATACTGTTAGTACTAGCTCAAATAGGACAAAAACACTCGGTTAAAAGCGTTCACATGGAGGTAGAGTTAACTCTGGCCCTAGGCGTAGAGCGATAGGGTAACCACCCTATCGCTCAGACTGAGTTATAATAATAATAATAATAATAATAATAATAAATATATTTTTATATAGCGCTGTTTCGAAAAATAATTCCCCAATAGCGCTTTACAATTTACAAAATTAGCAATTTACAATATAATTAATTACAAGCTGTCTAATTTTAAAAACTAACTTCTACATGTAGATATGAACAGTTCCTAACTACTGCTAAATAATAAGATAAACAACAAAAGTCTCAAATAATGTCTCAGACCCTGTTTACACGATGGCGGGACAATTTGAAAACGGAACAAAATCATGCCGGTGTGTAAATACATGCAGGCGAAAACGTCTTGCGCTTACACGGTGCCGGTATAATATAATGACGGATTAGCATGTGACTATTCACGGATTAGCATGTGATTAGCATGTGACTATTCTTCCAATGAGAATTGAGAAGACTTTGTGAATACTGCTGACCCGAATACTGTGGTCGTATATGTCGTGATTACCGTCATCAAACTGTTACGGCACGAGCGTTTACACGCCGGTTAGTGTTCCGTTTTCATTTCATGCCGTCAAGGAACCCGTCTTCATTTTGTGCCGTTTTCTTGTCATTTTTGTGCCGGTATCGTGTAAACGCAAGGCCTAAACGGCATGATTTTGTTCCGTTTTCAAATTGTACCGTCATCGTGTAAACGGGGTCTTAGAGTCATGTTCAAACGCTTTCCTAAAAAGCTGGGTCTTAATCTGACTCTTAAAAGTTAAAACTGGACACAGAAATTAAAAGCAAATTTGACTTCCTGTGGTAGAGCATTCCACAGTAAATTAGGTGCTGCATGATAAAAAGCCCTGAAACCAGAAGTTCGCAAATTATATGATGGTACAACTAGTAGCTTACTTTGTGCAGACTGGAGAGTACGTGGTGGTACATAAATTTTGATAAGATCAGATATATACCGAGGAGCTAGACCATTAGGCATAGGCGGCGGAACCAGGGGGGCTAGGGGGGCTAAAGCCCCCCCAACTTTGTAAAAGTGGGAAAAAGGAGGGGCTGAGCCCCCCTGCCTTTGCGCCGAAGGTAGCGGTTATTATACGTTGAATATTTATACATCTTTGATATACAGCATTTTGAAAATTCCATATCACTGCAGGGTGACAATCCTGGTGAAAATCGTACCGTGTGATAGCTCAAAACTCATTTCATGAAGTACTCCACGTATTAGCATTTGATGATTGCTGACCAGAAGTATTATGAATGAGCCATATCGAAATGCCAAGAATTAAGAAAGGCCGAAAAAAATGAAGAATAATGAAAAAATTGTTGCCGTAAAGGTTTTATAACGTTTAGGATTCTGTAAAATGTTCCCCCAAAATGCAGGAAATGCCATTTCAGAGACTCTAGATTTAAAAATTTTCCGAGGGGGCATGCCCCCGGACCCCCGTAGAGGTTTCTTGCGCCTTCGGCGCTCGAAGTTCAGCCCCCCCAACCAAACCTATCTTCCGCTGCCTATGCCATTAGGTGCTTTCAGTATGTCAATAACAACAATTTATATATGATCCCTTGCTCAACAGCTGGCAGCGCTATATGCAAGTTGTACAAAACCGGTGTGATATGATCAAATTTACCAGTAATTAAGGTGCCTTACAGGATGCGATTTTTCTTGCAACTTGCAACAGATCACTGAATGTTGCAAGTTGCATAAAAAATCGCACCGTGTAACACCCTGTGGCAACTTGCGATTTTGTTATTTTTGCCGTGTTGCAAGTTGCAAGAAAAGTTGGATGGGTTCTACTTTTTGCTGCAACTTGCAACAAAAATCGCAAGTTGCTGAACGTGTAACACCCGCCCTTCCTGCAACTTGGGATTTTTGTTGCAAGTTGCAGCAAAAAGTAGAACCCATCCAACTTGCAACAGGGCAAAAATAAAATCGCAAGTTGCTACGGGGTGTTACACCAGTCCGTATAGAACTGGATTGTCCCAAGAGTAATCTCAACACCGTCTTCGTTCTTAAAGCCTGGTTTCCATTTGGTCGTTGGCGGGTCGCTAGCGATCGTTGGAAGAGTCGCTGGGATATAGGAGGGGCGCAACTAGAAAAAAGGGCGAAGTCGTTCAGTATTCTAAACAATTTGCAGTGCCGTAGCAAGGTGTCAAAAAGTGGGGGGGGGGGGGCAGTAGTGGCACTTATTGGCCGCATTTGTAGGGGGGTCCGGAAATTTTTGAAATCTAGAACCTCGGAAACACCATTTGCAGCAATTTGAGCGAACTTTTTCATCTAATTCTACAGCGGAGTATAGTTCAAATTTTACTGTAAAAACGAAGAAATTATCACACCAACATACGCTACGCTACAGGTTGCCAAAATCCAGCTCTATCCGTCTATGATTGGTTCAGGGAATTGAAATAGCTTCTAATATACTCCTAAGATGCCTCTGCCCTCGGACACATGAAATGTTCGACATTTGGTCTTAGCCTTATTTTGCACAAAGTTAAATTCAGGTTATCAAAACAGGCAAAGAACTTTATCTGCGAAAACTTTGGGGCACTGATTTGGGATACTAGATATCTTCGTTATGCTTCTTCGAGAACACTCAACAACTACTATATATTGTATTGCGTACTACAACAGACGATTAATTATCTGTTTATCTGATGTCTAACCTAGTATTAGAGGTCTCACAAAAAGGGCAGGGGTTAAAAAGGGCAGGGGTTGCACCACCCCCTAGTTGCGCCCCTAGATAGGATTTATTCTATGCCATGCAGCGACTGAATGGGCTTGAAGCGAATGAACCAAGCTTTATTCAACATTTTCACGTCTTCAGGAACACCAAATGATGAGCCAGCACTGTTGCTTCATGAGATTAGAAATGAATCATTTTAATTTAGCAATATTGGGGCGTTTTAATTTGGCCAAGTCGTTAACCCTTGGCGCCCGAGAACTCTCCACTTGACAAGTAAAACCATCTGGCGTTAGCCAGAGTCATAAAACACTAACGGCTGTCCATCGGCGTTCCGGCACAATTAATTGTGTTTTAACCGCCGTCGTACCCTGGCCCCAGAGGTTTTGAAGAAGTTAAGGCTTGGAGAAGAGGGGAGGGCTTAGTTGACGGTATTGAATATGGAGTTCCCCCATCAAAGCCCGCACATTCTTGAGAGAATCGTATAATTCAGAATTAATGCATGAGCGAGAGTTTAATTTTTTTAAGAAAAAGTAATTAAATACTCATTATTTCATTGGCATTGTTATATAATTTTCTCAAGTTATTTAAATCAGGTATTGTTTCGATGCAACCATGCATTCATTGGCTCATGGTGTGTGCTGTTTGGATATCAAGCACCACAGCTATCTTTGCGAAAACACAGGTCAATCGTCACAACTCGCTTTACTTCGACCGGTATATCTCAAATTTCTTGTGATTTTCTCCTGCATATGGTATACACAACAACAGTGGTTATGTGTTAGATCAGTTGGCGCCGACGAACGGCACATACTTCAGCCAGGTTGGTGACTAATTTATTATGTAGTTAAATTACTGTAGGTTAATTTCAGGTTACTTATAGTTTTGAGAGAAATGTTTCGAAGTTCGTTTTGAGCTACACGCATTTGATTGGCTAATAGTTTGGAACGAACTTGCAAACTTGCTTCGAAACGAAATGTCAAAAGTAACTCTGTAACCGACAGTAATTAGCATGTCTTGACTCACTGCACATGAGCATGACGATAACAAGTTTGAAGAATTTTACAAGACTGTTTAGTCGTGTAGGAAGTCGATGTCAACTTTACTTCAGAATTTTTAATGTTGCATTCCATTGAGGAATATGAGAATACGAAGTATTTCAAAGATACTTTTACCAGATTCAATATCCAAGAACGCTATTGGACCAGTTTTATATTTTTATTTACTTTTATCAAACGTTTTCACTAGTGCGTCAAAAGAGTAATAAAACTATATCAAAGTCAAAACTATGTCGATAGAGTCTGATAAATATATAGTTAAATATATAGTTTAGCTGCCGTATACACAGAAACTGAGAAACAAATTAAGAATTTAACAGTCAACAGATTATGCCGATGCATATATAGAAAAGTATAGTATATACGTGTATATTCCGACTTCGATATCTATATATCATATAAGTATACTGCTGAAGTAAAAACACAGCATGATTTTATGCCGATATGTTTGATCGATCGCTGGTGACAATCGTTCTGGTCGATGTCTGGAAGCCATCATGCAGTATAATCGGTTACAGCACCATGCGTGCAGTAACTAAATTCTGCAATCTGATCTGGCATTCAAGTCATGATTGCAACATTAAGGTTTAATCTACTATGGAAAAGAGATTTCTACAGTATTTACGAAAAGCAACGCAAAAACGAAATAACGCATACAGCGCGAGACGAGTGGCTCGCTAACTTAATATATTTACTGACTACACATTCCTGATAGGGCCATTATCTATAACTACCGCCTAGCGGTTACTAGTGTAAGACTGTTTTCAAAAGAGATACGGTAATTATTTCTATACTTTTTTGTTAATTACTGCATGCATAACGATATCCTACAGCGTGGGTTTTTCATATTATTTGTGTTGGAAAATATTCAGACTTGATCAGTATTAAAATAATTCTAATTTGGCGGCCATTTCTCTCATCTTGACTGTGATAATATGACATGAATACTTTCAGTCAAGGAATATATCATGCCATCCACCGGTATGACATTTCAATTCCAAAGCCAGGAGGTTTTAGATATAATCACATCGTTCTGGTTCAGCAACTCTAGAAAATTACTTGCTATGACAGTATATTATGAGTGAGTGGGTGGGTTGCGAAAAACTCATTTCACTAATTAAACGAAAAGTTAAGAAGAAGGGATTAAACGACAAGGTTAAAATATGCGCATGATTGTCTAATGCATGCTCACATGCAGAGAAAAACTAAGGACTACTGCCCGAGACCAATGCCGGGACACCTGCCATATAGAATTTTTAGTCACTTGTAATTAAGCTTCAAACTCGTCTTAACAAAACATGTTTACTATATGTATAGCTAGCAGTATTAAAAAACATGTTTCACAGTATGCGGACTACAGTGCAAACATGTCGGCTTTTTGGTGATACCGAATGTAATTATTAGGATATATTTAATTGACTACAAAGCTCAAAAGACCAAAATTCAAACGTTATGCTCATAAATAAGAACTGATAGCTTCGCAAATAGTTCATTTTTGCTAGATGCATGTTAAGTGATCTAACTTATATAGTCCAATTTAATTTTATCGCCGCAGTTGATATCGGAGCATGAAAACAAGATAAACATGATATGAGAATTTTTATAGTGAGCTGCAATATAAATGAAAAATTGTGGGATCTTTAATTAGAGAACTTTCATTAGGTCAGAGGATAAAAGGAATGGCTCAAACCTACCGGACTACTGGAGTTCTAGATTTTGCGTGACATTTATCTAATATAAGCACGCTGGTGTTATATATAGCTATATAGTTAGAACCAAAACCACGCATGTAGTGCCATCGGATTTTTTGTCACCACAAAGTGACTGACTGAATCCTATAAACCTTGGTAATATACTGGAATTTCGGTCGATCATTCTGAGTCATCAAATTTAGCTAAAGAAAGGAATGAAAAAGGAAAGCAAAGCAGGGAGAGTAATCATCCTTATAAATGCATGCAGCTGCATGATAACCGAATTGCGAAGGGCGCAGATGCAATGTATATACAGTATCTTTTATCAGCCTTCGACTCGGCTATATATACAGTATATACTGTATATATAGCCGAGTCGAAGGCGCTCCTGGCGGCCGCTATGGTTAATTTATATAACTCGATGAAAACATAAAAATGCTCTATTCTTGTTATAGTGGTATCGACCTTGCTTGGAGAAAGGTTTAATTGTTATGTGTGTTAATGTTGCATGCATGTGGGTGATCCATGCATTCTTTAACTCAACATTTCATTTTAATACTATATACAAATGTCTATATAATATATCTTTTTGTATCATTATGCACGAAACTGATAAAGAAAAAAAGACTTAAAGTCTTATGTTATGATGCTCGTTGATATAACGAAAAAGAATTATATGCATGATATAGCCTTCATTCCTAATTATACATTCTTCATGACGACGTTCATGTCTTCATAAACATCATTTTGAAAAAATTCTCGACAATATTTATATACTTCCATCATATATATAGCAAACAATAATTTACAAATCAAAGTTTTGGATTATTTTTAAAACATATAATTATATCACGCTTACATGTATTTTAAATCTTAATTAAAAACTGATTGCTGTTTTTGCCGCGTATATATGTAGATTTTTACTAAATATCGCTGCAGGATGCTGTAGATTAGTTCATTATTTTGTTAATCTTGTACAACATATTTTATCCTTCTCCGCGTTAATAGCCGTTGGTTTAGCCAGACATGCATGCATGCAGTTTGTAAGGACCTTTCGGCGAAGAAGAATTTTGAGTGTAAGAATGCCGAATATATGTTTCTAGACCAAACCCGGATCAACTAGTAGCTATACTCAGTTGCGAAAATGCAACATCAAGGCCTTCCAGCTATAGGAATGGACCCGCGACTTTCCAATAGATTTTAGTGTGCAGTGCTCTGACCAATGACCATGCAGTGAACTACGGAGCCGGCCGTTGCGAAGGCCCAAAGGCTTAGTTAGGAGAGGAATTGGGTATATAATTACACTGAAGTAATATTTAGCATGTATTTCACTCAGGCTTTTTGGTCAACGTGAAAATTTAAAGATACAAATTAAAGGAGTACTTTTATTTAAGTATATTCTGGTAGGTATAGTCACCCAACGCCATCAAACGTCAACATGCATGCAAATGTCTATTAGGTCTCCTGCCAGTTGCACGCTCGCTGCGGTAACCAAGGAGTGGTTTAATTGCTCATTGTATGCATAACGTATATGGGGTTCAGTCGGGTTTCCTGTAGGTACTTGTAGCCCGCGCGGCAAGAACTCCTGCCACGCGCAGGCTAGCCGCTGCAACTGCAACTGCTCCTGTTCAAAGTTTCAAAGGTTTTAATAGCTAACAAACAAATTTACGACATGCGAACAAATTTCGTGCTCTTAATTTGAATCTTAAACTGTATCTTTGAACTTGAAAATTAAATCTGTATCTTTCCAACTTTATCACAGCAGCAAATGCCAAAGTCATTTGAAAACCTTGAGCCAACATGTCAAAAGCTTAGCAATAACTAATAAAAATAGGCACGCAATGCATACATGCGTCTACGTTTATCTATCTATGTTGTCTGCCAGGACGTCCCCCCCCCCCAAAAAAATAAAAATAAATAAAAATAATCTACGTTTAGGGCTATGGCGGTATACACAACCTCCTACCCAGGGCCTTGCTATATACAGCGTTTACAATCACGTGTCATTAGACGCCATATTGGCTAGTTTCCACTTAATTTCCAATACTCCAGCTAAAACAAACATGACGATCAGCAACAACCTCGTTCTCAAGGCCTTTTTGAAATTGGGAGGGCTGGAAAAGGCCCTGGCATCGGCTGGTCACAGCACTCAGAAATACTGGGTGTAATAATTTAGTTTAGTATGCAAAATCATTCGGAGTAATGCATGGTGGTTCCATGGGAGAAGTTCGTCGTAATGGGCGGTCTCATTGGTCCCGTTGAAGCTATTTGATTATAACTGACACAAAACTATGCATAATTAGGTTTCCGGAGGAATGTTTAAGAAAAGTAATCAACCAATGAAAATGCAGAGTCCACCAGCCAATGCCAGGGCCTTTTCCCGCCCTCCTAATTTCAAAAAGGCCGCCCTGGGAACGAGGTTGGGTCAGCAAAAATTCTCATTTGCTATTTATCATTTGACACATGCAAATATTCAAGGTATTATTTAGTGTTCAGTATTTGTCTAAAATTCAGTTTATTTCTTTTCCTTCTTAACAGAATTATAAACAAGTTTTAACTTTATCAATGTTTTAAAACAAAGAGCAATGAAAAGGTATGTAACACATGTGTTTGCTTGCGTTTAAAAATAGAGAGACATTTGTCAAGCAAGATATAGCTAGAGGTTGTTAGTACTCACTTCACTTAAAGTGCTAATATAAACCCAAATATGATATTACTGCATATGGATTCTATTTAATGTGTATAGTTGAATGCCAAAATATTTTTTGATTTGAACTATTATTTTATTGAGGTTTGTATTTCCAAATGGTAATGAGGATGACGTCTATGTTGGCATAATTTGCATACGCAGTGTTCCATTACAGCAGAAATATTACCGGCCAATTCACATGTTATAATGGAATACTTGAATAGTATATTCTGTATTTTATCATTTTTTCCATTAAAATCTTCAAGCGGTTTATCATAAGAAAAAAAAAATACACACACACATCCTCGTTAACATTTTGGAAATACAAACCTCAATATAACAACAAATAGAAGTTCAAGTCAGAAAATATTTTGGCATTCAACTATTCACGTTACATAGAATCCATATCAGTAATATCTTATTTGAGTTTATAGGCACTTTAAAGTGCATATTAAGCAAAAATTAAGTTTGTCTTATTTGAAAAAAATTCTTAAAATAATAAATAGTAATTTATATAGCTTTCTCATATTTAGTCACGAGTCGTGAAATATTTCGACTTACGCAATGACGTCAAAAGATTTATACATTATATTTTAACATGTTAGAAATTAAAAAATATGTTTATATTGTTAAAATTAATGAACGCCGAAATCACTTGAAACGTTGCTTATGTATTTAGACCACGAAACAGAAGAACATCCTTCAAGTTTTATGATCGCTATATCATAACACATTAGTTTCCAGGCTTTTTAATTTCTAAAACAAAATTATCTTTTTTTATGACACGATACATTACTAGTTTTACCAGATAAACGAGTTAAATGTTTTGTCAGAGGACTAAACCTAAATTGTATTCAATATGACTGGATCGATAGCGAGTTCCCTATATAGTCGAGGAAGAGAAGCGAGAAAACGTTGACCACGTAGCACCCCCACTACACATTAGTTTTGACTCCAGATTATAATAGGCTGATACCATTAGAACATTACTAGGTCAGTCGTACTCCCAAATTGTGGGGTCAGTGGCCTGCTACATAGAGGGGGTGGGTGGACCTTGACAGACTTAAAGACAGACCTTGACATTGACAGACTTAAAGTGCGCATGAAACGAAAATTAAGTTTGTCTTATTTGAAAGAACACTTAAAATGATAGAGTAACATCTTTTGCAGTTTTTCGTTTCCTTGCTTCGTTGTTGAGATATTTCAGTTTGTTTGAAATGTAAATTAAACAACTTGACGTCACATGTGCATAATGAGTTATCAGAGAAAGTTATATATCTTTGCTATTATCAAACATAATCACTTGAAAATTCTACATGTTTAGCGTTGTGAGAGAAACACACGCACATACTTCCCTCGAATTAAGTTTGGTTTGATAATTTAGCAAAGATATATAACCTTCTCTGATAACTCATTATGCACATGTGACGTCAAGTTGTTTAATTTACATTTCAAACAAACTGAAATATCTCAACAACGAAGCAAGGAAACGAAAAACTGCAAAAAGATGTTACTCATTTTAAGTGCATGTTCTTTCAAATAAGACAAACTTAATTTTCGTTTCATGCGCACTTTAAGTCCGTCAATGTAAGGACCACCCACCCCCTCTATATGTAGCAGGTCACTGACACCACAATTTATGAGTACGACTGACCTAGCAATGTTCTATGGGTATCAGCATATTATAATCTGGAGTCAAAACTATTGTGTAGTGGGGGTGCTACGTGGTCGACGTTTTCTCGCTTCTCCTCCTCAACTAATACTATTTACTGGATACATTGAAATATAGAATGTACTGAGAATAAGGTCCGCAATCACCATCTTCAAAAATAGAACCTTCCGCCAACTTTGTTCAGAGTTGGAAAAAATCTCCAGATATATATGCGGGTACCACCACTGGTCTACCACTCGTAAAAAAGGTTTACTATAGTAAGGAAGGTTCAAAGTGAAAATTAAACACGTTAAACAATACATAATTCAACAATGTAGAATCTGAGAAAGTTACGATTGATCAGGCGAAGTGTTCGGGAGAAAGGTACTGATCTGCAGCAAAACATTGGCTAACCAAACGCACAGCACTGGCCTGCAGTCGCGGTGAGATACCTAAAGTCTGATTCTCCGCAATAATTGAAAGTAGTTAGCAACAGCCAGTAGCACACTCGCAGTCAGAAGTACTCCGAGCAGCAGTATATTGTTTAAAACTTTCCCCAGGCATAGCCGTAAAATTAAGATAAAATTCACGCTACTTTGAGAAAGGTTGTGAAAACATGAAAACCCGGAGGAAAGATGAAAACTTTTTCCTACTCTGTCTTTGTTCGGTCATTTCATACTGCGTGTATATTAGAATTGTCTTCTTCGTGCCAAGTTATTGTTTTGCATAGATTAATGCAAACTCGATAGGGAAGCACGGGTGGCGTGTGCTGTTAGGGCGCTGCCTCTCACCGCTGTAGTTAAGCCTAGTTGGACGGGGTTAGTACTTGGATGGGTGACCGTCTGGGAATAGCCCCGTTCTCGAACTTGAATTTCATGTGAGTAGAGTTTAGCTGGTCTCTCCTGTGCCCCGAGGGTTTTTCGCAGGGTTCTGCGGTTTTCCTCCCTCCGTAAAATCAACACGTTAGGTCTTAGCTTATGTCGTGCACTTTTAACATGAGCCTCTGGATCGGATGATTGGGCGACCACATCCTGTGTTTACGACTTTAAATAAATCATTACTCATTACTCAGATAACTACTCGTCACAATGTTCCATATTAATAATTCTCATAATGCAATCTTATTTACAGTGAATCGTCTCAAAGATGTCAGAATCCATTCTCTTTCTGGACTTGCTGTTGTTCTCATCTCCTTCAATGGATCTCATTGATGTTTGGCAAGACAGGGAAATGGATCGCCAAACACCCATGGTGGGTGATTCTCCTAACCCACCTGTTAGTCGTGTTCTTCTCCTGTGGGTTCCTCTTCATCAAGTTTGAAAAGAAAACAGGAAAATTATATAACCCTGAAAATAGCCAAGCCGAGAAGGATTTAGACCGAGCCAGCGAGCACTTCCTGTTGAAAATTCGCCGAGAGACGGTCATTCTTAGTCCTAAGAAAAATCAACCCCGCGGCGTGTTAACTAAGGAATGTTTCATGGATGCTTTAAGATTACATCAGGCAATCACTGGCTTAGAGTATTACCACGAGTTATGCACTAAAAGCCCTGGTAGCAACCAATGTGTAACTGTCACCCCGCTGGAAATATTCCATTACGACGCGGGTCTTTTAAATAACATCACGACAAAGTTGACAACGGCGTACAAAGACAAAACGTTCATGATGGCCAATGGTCGTCCGGCGTATTACAATTTTTTTGCGATTTTTGGCAAAACATTAAAAGTAGATCCGAACAGAAGAACCGTGGAAAGCGCAGGCGCACTTCAAATGATGTACGTCATGCAAGATCCTGCAGACGATTCAACGTACGAAAAAGTTTTGAAATTCGAGAAAGAATTCCTTGGGACTGTTGCACGGATAAAAAAACAGTTAAAGTCTGTCGAGATACACTACACAAGCAGTCGAAGTATCGACGATGCCGTAAATGAAAGCACAATGTCTGACGTCAGTCTTTTCTCCCTCACGTTTCTCTTCATGATTCTCTTTTCATGCCTCGCTTCGGGGAATTTCTTCAATCCCACACAAGGCCACGCCCTCTTGGCTACGTCGTGTGTCATCGCAGTGGGTTATGGGATCATCTCTGGCTTGGGGCTCGGGATGTGGCTTGGTATTCCATTCATCAGTATTGTGGGTATTTTACCCTTTCTCGTTTTGGGCGTCGGACTGGACGATATGTTTATAATAGTTAACGAGTTCGATCGACTACCACGTGGTCTCTCCGTGGTACGCTGCGTGAGTATGGTCATGACCAACACCGGTTCATCCATCACCATGACAACCGTAACGACATTAGTTGCCTATCTGATTAGCACATCGACGAGTTTCTTGGCCATACGTTATTTCTGTCTCTACGCCGCCTTCTGCATTGGCTTCTCCTACTTGTTCGTCATCGGCTTCTTTGTGGCTGCTTTGTCTATCGACGGGCGACGGATAAAAGTTGGACGACTGGATTGTTTGCCTTGTCTGTCTGTCAAAGGGAAACACACCTATGGAGATAAAATGCCCGACAAGGAACAACTGCAAAAAACAAAAAAGAACGGTTTTCTGTTTTCTGATCGAGTTATGAAAATTTGGGCGAAATTTCTGCTCAAGCGACCGACCAAGATCCTCGTTGTCCTTATTATGTTGGGGATGATCGGTGGGGGAGTGACGGCCGCGATGAACATGGACCAGCGGTTTGACCGTGCGTTGTTGGCCAAACCAGATTCCTACTTTCAAGAATTCTTGCGTACGTTCGAGAAATATTACAGCCAGTCCTTGGAGGTTGACATCGTTGTCGATCAAAATATTTCGTACAAATGGTGGAAGACGCAGAAAGAACTTCTGAAGTTGTCTACTATAGTCCGAGAGAACAAGTATTATAAAAACACCACATTCTCTTGGATCGAAGCTTTCAAAGCTTGGTCCAAAGCTAGTCGCATGAAAACAACGGGAAGTAGATTTTTAAAAGGCCTGAAAATCTTTCTTAAGCTCCCGCCATTTCGACACTTTAACCAAGACATTGTTTTCTCGAAAAACGGAACTGAAATCAGCGCTACCCGTATTCTGGCTTACACAAAGAGTACCACAGATACAACGGAAATGTGTGACGCAATGGTGGCAATTCGTAAAGACCTAAAGTCCAAAACACGGCTACCGGCATACGCCGTAGCAAAGGAATTTTTAAGTTTTGAGCACTATCTCTTAACACCGCGTGAAACTATTCGTAATGTTATATTCTCCTCCATTGCAATCTTGGTGGTAACTAGCGTCTATCTGGTTCATCCAGCCGCGATATTTTTGGTCTTTCTGAACTTCGTTTGTCTTGTCGTAGAACTTCTCGGCATACTTCATGTTTGGGGTATTCCGTTGAATACACTCGCTATGGTTGGTTTCGTCATGGCCGTTGGGTACTCGGTCGATTACAGCGCCCATGTTGCGCATGCGTTTATCTTGTCGCCGCATCCTACCGCCGATGAAAGAGTGATTCATGCTTTGGCTACAGTGGGCTCAAGTGTGTTTTGGGGAGGTGAGACTTGATATCAATGCTAACTTTATTTTTGTCTGCCTATTTCATTTTATGCAAACGTGTTATGGCTGTATAGAACTACAGAAACACTTCATTACTCTAAGTTCAATTAAATTCAAGTAAATTACATTCCACACCACCACATTCCACTATACATGTCAATCCATTACATTATATTGCATTGCATATTTACATTACATCGCATCGCATTACATTACAATACTGATTACATTAGATTACTGATTACATTACATCACTGATTACATTACATTACTGATTACATTACATTACTAACGTCTTATTAACCGAGAGCGCGGTCATTCCGGGAAAATATCAGACCGAGGTCTTGACAGTACGGACCGAGCCCATAGGGCGAGGTTCGTACATAAAAGCCCAAGGTCTGATATTTCCCGTAATGACCAAGCGGTCGAGGTTAATAAGAGGTTTATTATATGGCATGGCTTTTTTAAACAACATACTTTACATATGTATAGCGTGACATAGAATCGTCATTTTCAATCTTGTTCTTCTATTGCTTTCATGATAGTAAGGCTCTCTTTTAGACTGTTCATCGTCCGACTCATACACGATTTGGTGCTTAGTTTACTAGATTCATTCAATTTTTGCGGCTTTTCAAAGTTTCCTTTCGTTGTACGGGCTTTGTAAACAAAATGGCTAACCAAATCCGTAATCCGGACCGGTCCATTACCGGGAAATTACGGACTGGCACGTGACATGTCTCATCCAATCAGAGCACGCAATTCCACCGGTAGTAGCTTGTGTCATATAATTACACTACATTGCATTACATTACTGATTACATTACATTACTGATTACATTGCATTACTGATTACATTACATTACTGATTACATTACATTACTGATTACACCACATTACTGATTACATCACATTACTGATTACATTACATTACTGATTACATCACATTACTGATTACATTGTATTGCATGACATTAGATTACGTTACAGATTACATTACATTACGTTACGTTTATTACATTACATTATATAGCAGTGAAATAAAAAAGAAAACATATATATATAATAGAATTAATTGTGAGTTCATATACATATATATATATATATATATATATATGATGATGATCCCGTTTAGCGAATTCTTTAAGGTAAAACTATACTTCATACTTTGTATTTTGCTCTATCTATATATGGTATTGAGCACTCTCTAACATTTCGTGAACCAAAACTCACTTATATATATATATATATATATATATATATGAACTCACAATTAATTCCAGTATATCAATATTGTTTTGTTCTTTCATCCAGGATTCAGTACATTTTTGGGAGTGATTGTGATTGCATTCTCAGAGTCAAAGTTGTTTCAGCTCCTCTTTCGTATCCTTTTCTCCATCGTTGTTCTTGGTCTTGTCCATGGTCTGGTGTTTCTTCCAGTGCTTCTCTCTCTTTTCTGCCCATGGAAACTTAATGTTGTTGGAGATGAAAATAACAATAAAGACCAAAGTGAATCTGACACTGAGGATGAAAACTGTGATCACGATTTCATGGAGTACAACGCCTATGTAGACTCAAGGTGTCTTTGTGATTTTTGTGATCGCTACGAATGAAGTTAATTCTGTCATAACCTCAGTTTGTTTTAAAGTGTATATGACATGAAAATTCACCCAGTAATTTTTTTATGAATGTATTTAGAATACCTATTGCTGAAAAATGTTTTTTTACACGCCTTTTACAATAACATCTCATTCCATTCAGATTGAGTTATAATAATACGTCTAATTTTATTAATAATATTAATAATAGTCCAGGTCGGATTGCCCCAACCGGAAATCGAACCTCAACGCATCGGCGCTCTGACCACTGAGACACGGTCAGGACATGTACAGTTAGAGATATTCATGATTTAAACATCGCAAACGCCGTAAGACCCTGGGTACGGAGTTGACGTATTTTGTGGGTTCTGGTTGGGTGATTTGCACCACCACGTGATACCCTGTTCAGCTATGCGTTAATAACAGTACTATTGCCTTAATTTCATTAAAGTATAGAGCGAAAACTTCCCACCCAGTATACAACTTTTCTCTATTTTTCTTCGTTTTCGAGATATTTCAATTTGTTTGTAAAATGAGATGGTCTCGTCTTGTTAATGGACGATTTGAAACGAGAGTCGATTTGACACAAGAGTCGATTTGAAACAATAGTCGATTTGACGCTAGCCTGAGTAAACAGCCGCCATTTTGACGCAAGAGTCGATTTGAAACGAGATTCGATTTGACGCTTCTTTTCTTTTTGACACAAGAGTCAATTTGAAACAATAGTCGATTTAACGCAAGACTCGATTTTAAACGAGAGTCGATTTGATGCTTCTTTATTTGACGCAAGTCGCTTTGAAACAGGAGGCGCGATTTGATGGAAAATTCGATTTGAAACGCAAGCCGATTTGATACAAGAGTCGATTTGACACTCACACAAAAGTCGATTTGAAACCTGCAGGGTCCAGGGTTGATTTGAAACGAGAGTCGAATGACATGATAGACAATTTGACATATGCAAGAGTTAATTTGCAAAAGAGCCAATTAGAATGAGTCCCACTGGGGCTGATATGCAGGACATCATAAGCAATCCCAAAAGTGGGGCTGAAACCGACCCTGGCGTGAAAGCTGTTTTGGTTTGAGGGGTTAAATTAGTAAACTGGAAAACGGTGGGGCTGATTTGGAAAATGAAGGGGCTGTAATGAAAATAGATAGGACCAATTTGGCTTTTTAGTGTACCTAAAATAGCCTTGTATTAATTAGTGTCGCTACAGCTTCCAAATGCCAAAATGACTTTCGCATAGGGCCAAAACAGGATTGGCCCCTTTTTTCATTTAGTAGTGCTGTCAAGTGTAAATCCCAATGACACGTCACTCCCACATACATACACTTACAAAGTGAAAATAATACCAATTAAGCTTCTATTTGGCAATCTTTTCTACTAAGGCTTTACAAAAGGTTGGTCATAAAAGTCCCAGAAATCTTCATCGTCATGGACTGGTTCAGACAATTTTGGAGGCATTTCTTCTTTTGAATCATTAACTTGAGATTCGCTGTTGTCTTCAATGTTGGTTTCTTGTATTTTATTTTTCTCAGATTTTTTAACTTTCTTTTTCATTTTCTTTGGTTTAGGACCAATTTGTTGAATTCTCAAATTTGTGTTTTTATCAGATGGTTGCATTTGTGTTACCACTGAAAACAAATCACAAGACACAAGTTTATGATTGGGTGCATTATTAACAGGGGTGGTGCCAAGAGTTCCCCGACACGGGGGCTAGTAGAGTGGTCTGGGGCATTCTCCCCCAGAAAATTGAACGTCTAGAATAGGCCACTTTGGAAATGAGGAGGGGACGGGGGTCAAGTGTTAAAAAGTAACAAAATAAAGTGCACGTCCCCCCTAACAATACATTTCAAAGTTATTTTCGCGATTTTTGAAAGATTGCTATTCAAACCCTATTTATCGAAACATATTCAAACTTCACTTACATACTAATTTTGAGGTACTCTTTCCAGTGGCTAAGTTTATTTCTTTATTTTGTTACTTTTTAACATTCGACCCCAGTCCCCTCCTCATTTCCAAAGTGGCCTTGTTTCAAAAGGAGTTTCATTTCACTATTAAAAAACTCATTAATAATTCATGAGGAAAACACAAAAGAAATCAATACCGTAGCAGAGGTTGTAAATCGGATACAGAATCGTCCTGATTTACATAAACTTTAGCTACGATTTTCTCGGCTAAAATAGAGTATATCGCTAAAATAGTTGGTGAACTTGATTACTTAGATGCATTTGTATTTTAAGAAAGATACAGCATTCGCAGCCGAGCTGTATCTGATTTACTACGGCTCGCCTTCGGCTCGCCTTGTAAATCAGATACAGATCAGCTGCTCATGCTGTATCTATTACTTAAAGCATTTAATTACTGACTTGTCTGGCTTAATCAATTAAAAAGTTCTTCACCAATTGTTAAAAATACAATTTTTGTTCCAGATCATTCATTCCCCAACAAATCTGTCAATTTTCCCCCAATGAGGGGGCTAGGGTTCCCCAACAGGGAAGACTGTAGCCCCCTCTGCACCCCCCTCTGGCACCACCCATGATTATTAAACACTCAGATATGATTCCATGTTGGACAGTCATGCTGATGTCCCAGACCACCCCCCCCCCCCGCCGAAATAATATTGCAATGCCCCATAATTGTAAGAAATTCACCCCATGATTTAAAATCACCAACCTGATTTAAAAGCTTTATTGTTCAATTTGAAACAAGTTTTAATATTAAAGCTTGATTTAAATTTTTTTACTAAGTGTTTTAATAGAAATCAAATTTCAGCCACCATTTAGCACAGCCAGGTATCTTGCTAGTTTTGATTTTTCATGCATTTTTCACTAAATCTGCATAAATGCATTTTTCACTAAATCTGCATAAAAATTCCATGATCAAAGGCAATTTTTTTTTAAATTGCACAGCTAATGCGATTTTTTACGAAAATTTTGCGAAGATTGCGGAAAATTTTCTTGAAAAATCGCGCAACGGAAAGGGAGAACCCTCAGAGTCTCAGACATCCTAGGCTGCAGCAATAGGTGAATATATTGTTACTGATTCTTACCTACCCCTGCCCACTTTTGCTAAAGACTCGAGATAAGCATCCCAAGATTTTTTCATTCGCTCATGATGCACACTCGCTTCGTTCCAAGCGCCCAGTTCGTCCCTTCGAATGCCGTAAAACTCATCCCGAAGATCATGGCTTCTGTGCCTTCCCAAGTTCAACGCTGATTCAGTGTGGACCTCGTTTGACTGACTGTGCCAGCCATAGTTACCTACACCAGGAAAAATATTTGAACGCGTAGTCGTCGAAAGAGTTTTGTAGTCACGTCGAGGAACACTAGCTGAAGGCGAAGATGAAGAGGTCGTGTTTCGAGAAAGAGATTTCGATGAACTCTTTACAGAATTTAAAATGTTATTCGAGAATACTAATTTACCAGTTTGAGTAACGAAGTTTGTCCGTTTTGAATCAATTTTACTAGTATATCTTTCCTGCTCTTTCTTTTCGTTTTTGTGTGGTTTTATTTCCCTCCATCTTCCGTGCCCATCTCGAACAATTTTCCAGTGTCTCTTGTTGTTCGACTTGCCACTTAATGTGTTCCCGTCAAAATGAGGAGTTAAAAACTCTTCTATATCCTGATATGTCTCATCAGATACTAGCTTACTCAGCTTGTCCTGAACATCCCCCAAAGAAGAACACATCAGTCAATAATTTAGATAAATGCGATACTAGGAAATAGTTCAAAAAGAACAACACCAAGAGATTGTCAGGTCGGCCATGTTTGCAGTTTACACGGTTGTTATGGCAATAAAACGATAATAAGCCGAATATCTCTCGACCTCTCTCGACATCTTCCGAGCATAACCACTGATGATGCTGACGGGTTTAGCGGAAGGCGGGAACAAATAAAGGCCTGACATTCAGGTTAGCACCCACCATGAGTCTATTATTTGAGATCAGTTAGCCTGCGTGCAGACTTCCCCCGTTTCACCCTCCGGGGAACGGAAACGGGGGAAGTCTGCACGCAGGCTAGAGATCAGCGGCATAAACCAGGGCGCTTATATATAGCGCCCTGGCACAACCAGGCCTAGCCTGGTACCCTGGCCCAATCAAAGAATATGGGCCAGGTAACTACTAAAGACTTCTGCTTTCCGATTGGTTGAAATTTCGCGCGTTTTTATAGTGGCTATGAGTGAAATTGCAATCGTCATAAGTGGATTTCGCCCTGATGACGCGAGAATGAGATTAGTGGTTACCTGGCCCATATTTCTTTTGAAATTGGGCCAGGGTACCAGGCTAAACCAGGCCCTGACAGAAGTCCAACTCGACTCGAGTGACAACTTGTCCGCATTTCTTCAATGCGCAGGCGCGATATTTTACGCCATCCGACGCCATCTTACGCGATCCTGCGCAATGTCCTACGCCATCCTACCACTGATCTCAAGTATATATTTGAGATCAGTGCATCCTACGCAATCCTGGCAAGTTCCCCGGCAATTTTAACCTTCTTTTGAAGGTCCAAACTGCCGGGGAAACTTGCCAGGATTGCGTAGGATGGCGTAGGATGGCGAGGAATCAACTGATGCGCGAGGCGACATGACAAATTTCAACCAATAGGAAAGCAGAAGCCTTTAGTGTTTACAAAAAAAAAACACGACTGGAATATTCCGAGTGTGATGACCACGTGACGGTGAATACTTGTTTCCATCTATCAAACTGACATGACGTCATTTTCCCCTTTCTTTTTCTCTTTTTTTTTGAGTTAAAATTAGTATTTTCTAGGATTAGTTTTGTGTTTAAGATTAGGTTTTTGGTGGGGGAGGAGAAGTATTTCGAAATTTGTTACTATTAAATGTGACTAATGTCAGTTTGACGGTTGGAAACAAGTGCCTTTGGATTCTAATCATTCTTTATTCTGTGGGCTGTTGGCCAGGTTTCATGTGCACGTATAAATTCACGGATAATAAAATTACGCAACTTGTCAAACACAGCAAACAGTCAACACTGTCAGTTCAAGTCATAACGCTGAGAAGTTCGACGTTTTTAAAGAAGGTAAGAGAACCGCTTATATATTAAATGCATTTATATGGTAAAAATTTGACGAAATTTCATGTTAATAAATATTCTGGGTGACGTAATAAACTGGATCAGACGACCAATCGACCTCTCTATTCAAAAACACACCTACGTTTTTTTACCGACATCCCTATGTCTTCAAAATGGCAGACAATGTTTTCCTGTCTTCATATTGGATGTTGTAGTTAGTATGGTAAGGAAATAATTTGTTCGATCTCTTTTAACTTTAATATCACATTTCAAGACTGTGTATACGATTTGTCTGAAGTCGACCGGCCAAATTAAAGTTTTAAATACATGTATATGCATTTCCTTCCTGAAGTTGAGATTTGTTTGCTTTGATATGGCCCGGCATCTCTGCAGTTTAGGAATAAATATTCTAAACATGTCGCACTTTCAAAATAACTTTCTAAATTGATTTGTGTTGGGTAGTGTTGTCCGGTTTAATCACATGAGTGTCACCTGACAAGAAAAATTACGTTTCTTGCTATTCTATTCCTATAAAATACAGTGGGCAATATGCCAATATCTTCATCTGATTTTAGAGATGGCCTACATGTAATGTTGATAGGAACAGAAAACTGAATAGAATTTTGGAAAAGTATCAATTAGTTGACAATTTAAAGTTGTTGCTTTTAAATACTGTACTACTCTTTGGTTTCCGACTTCCATTGCAGTAGCTAGTGTTATGTCAGTTATTAACTACTTAATAACCGAGAGTGAGGTCTTATGGTAAAATGCTCCAGACCGAGGTTTAATATTTTACTGTAAAGACCGAACAGTCGAGGTTATTAAGTAGTTTATTATATGGCACTTTTTATTTCAAAATCAATCTTGTATTTCTTGGTCTTTGCTTCCTTTAACTTTGTCAAAACACCAAACTAGCATTATTTTCTTCTGTTTCTTTCTCCTCTGGATAATAGAATTTACTTTTATAATGTTCATCGTCATCTATTTCATCTATTTTTGCCATTTTTTGGCAATAAAAGTTTCTTATTTAATAGGATTTTTTGTTTGTTTCCAGTCGTAGGGCGTTAACAATTTTCATAATGCCTGTGGGCATTACGGAGAAATCTCACCCCGTCAGCAACCAATCACAGCGCGTAATTTTACCGGAAGTAATCCATGCCATATAATAATTTACATTATTAACCCTTTCCCTACTAGAGTTCTTCCCTTGATGAGTAAAATTGTCTGGCGTTAGCCAGAGTAAAATACTAAAAGGCCACCACAGTAGGGAAAGGGTTAAGGTGTTTTCATTGGCAAAATTTTACTAAGAGGCTGAATATTGAGTTTCTGATTGAATAATGACTGGTAAAGTTATACAGTCATACATGTACCAAGTGAGTCTTACTCATTATTTTATTGTGGGCTCACAGTAATAATGCCATTCTATAAAATTATCAGCACATAGTGACTAGAGATGAGCCGATTAATCGGAAACTAAGCTGCAAAGCCAATTAATCTGCCAATTTAACATAATCAGTAATCGGCCGATTATTGTGTAATAATCGGCAAAATAATCGGCGTGTCAACTTCTTCACACATGGTGCAAATACATGCCGAGTTAGTCATAATGAACCAAAGGTGAGAGCGTTAGAGATTGTAGATGATGCAAATACAAAGTATGCTGCCACCTTATAAAATCTTCCCTTATTTTCATTGGCTAAACAAGAAAACCTGAACAAACCGGCTTTCTATTTATATATAAAATGTTCGAAAATAGAAAATTTTTCACATTTCTAGCCTTGTTGTCTCTAGCAAAGTGAAAAGGTTGTGAACTGCCAAAATTTTGAAGACGTTTTGAGTAGAATTACAAATACAGACAGGGATGGATACTGACGTCTTTCTGCACAGCACTATTGCTTATTTTTTAAACAAACAAAATGCACAATGAATGTTTAGTATGCACCACAATCCATTTTCTTTTCACCCTTCTAGGAAAACCTTGATTTCTATTATATTTTCAAAATATTGTTTGTTCCTTAGCAAGTGCATGAAACATTTGCAAAACTATGCGGGGATTGGTAACCAACAACATGCTGATAATTGGTATATGCCGATTAATCAACAGATTATTTTGAATAATCGGCCACTGATTAATTAGTCTCCTTCGCAGCCGTCAGTTCGGGTTCGTTCTCACTCCCCTCAACTACCGGCTGCTTACCCGAGCAGTGAATTCCGTTCCAATTGTTGACCAATCAGAGCCAGACTTCCAATATCTGGAAACCTGACCTCCGACCTTGAGCTGCCGTTTCAATGTTTGAAGTTTGAACCAATATTTCGAAAACTATTGCTTAAAATTTAGTAAAAATTTTGCGTAAATGGGATCAATAAGATGATGTTGTAACTGTGAATCGCAATATGAATACATGTACATGAAATAAAGTTAAAAGCACCACTGCATGGAATATGAAGCTGAATAACATTGAGGTTGCTAGCCAGACATGGCCAGACATCCCCGTAAAATTTATTATCCACTAGATACAGATTTCGCCGACACTTCTAGCTTTTTTAAAACTTTTCGCACAGATTTATTTACACGACCAGCAAGAACATATTCATAATACCATTCTTCGTAAATTTTGTAAAGCTCTGAGCTATAGTAAGCGAAATATTAGCTTTCAAGAAAACTAATTTGGGCAGTCGCTTCAGACACTATAAAACCGTTAACACCTTTGAGCGTTTGTTTACAATCTTCAATTTCTCTCAACGCTCTTACGCTTTACACTGACTTTCACGCTTATTTGTTTGCATAGGCAGCAAGAACATAATCAAAACAATATTCTTCGTAAATTCCGTGAAGTTCTAGGCTAAACTTTTCAAAATAATAGCTTTCGACTAAACAAATTACACATAACACTGGCCCAGCACGGCTTTAATTATTTAGCACGACAATGGTGTAATTTCATTGGTCCATGTGCACAAAGGGAATGGAATGTAGCTCTCGGGTGAGCAGACGTTAGTTTGGGGAGGTAAGCGAGCCATAAGAACGTCTGCGAAGGAGGCTACTGATTAATCAGCTTCAGTAATCAGCTATTTTCGTAATTGGCTCATCTCTAGTAATAGTGACTGAAATTACCATGGTTTTACACAAAATTAAACACTGTATGGTCAAAAACAGTATGGTGAATGGCAAAATACTTCAAGGCAAAAAATAATAAATACACTGGCATGAATCTGCCAGGTGTCTTTTTGGGGAAGGAGGGTGTCACATGTAGGGGCTGATCCAATCCCATCACCTCTTGTGCACTCCAGTTTTTAATTGTGCCTGGGTACGAAGCAGGGCATGAATAGTCGTTCAAAGCAAGTATAAAAGGCTTAAACCAGGCCTTGAATTTGAGCATGGCTATCATGGCCAGTGCTGTCGATGCCCTCCCATTTGGCCTCTTATGCTCTCAAAAATTAACCACAGCTGGCTACCAATCGCTATTTAACAGCCTTGACCTTGGTGCCCCTCACAGAATTTTTATGTATTCACTACATCATGTCTTCGAGGCAGATCTGAGGAAGCTTTTTACATTAATCATTTTTGTTTATTACTTTGACACTGTGGGCTTGACTGAGTTCATCTCTCTTACACACACAGTACGTAAGTTAAAGCTGTCTACAGTGAAAACTCATCAAGCAAGATCAAAACTGGTTTGTCTTGCCCCAACTTTTGGGTGATGGTGACTTCAGAGACAAATAGACTGCACTGTATGTACATGGTTTTGCCAGAGTCTCTTTGTTCCACCTGTGAGAACATCAAGGAGTTTCTGCTTACAGGGTAACACTTCTAAATCTGATGCGGAACTGTTGTTCACAAGGGCTATATATAGCTACACTAGGCTGAACATATTTAAACTGCTCTATAGTGTCATCAAAACTGTGATGTCATCACCTTGGCCCCCTACTTTTCCACGACTGGTGGCACCTTTGTCTGGTACCCTTGTTCACCATTTCAAATGGATAACATGACTTTGTATTGCTGTTTACAATAATAATTATTTAATAGTAGTAACCTACATGTACGTGACACTTCATGTGACTGCTGTAAGGTACATGTATTTCAGTGTTCTCGCCAGAGAGTGGTGCTGTGGCACTCTGCCGCATTGTTGATCCCATAAGAAGAACCAAGAGGAAGAAGAACACAGAAGTTTAAGTGTAAAACTTAAGCCTTGAAGTCTTTTAATAAACTAAACATTTATGATGGGTCAGCCATGTTGGATTGGAGTTTCCAAAACCCAGTCTCCAAGCCCCATGCCTGGAGATCTATCTTTGAGAGGCTCTGGGGAAAAACTTCGCAAGAATGGTCATGATAACGAAATCATCAAATCAATCACGCCAAAAAGCAACATCAACACTAGGGAGAACACCACCATTATACAATACTTTCATTTGATTTGTAAAATTAATATATAAGCGCAAATCGAGAATTAAAGTTCACTTAACGTTGAGTCATCGCGCGCGCCTTGAGTCATCGAGATGCGCATTTTCCCATGTGCCTCGTTCAGTCGTTTATTGTGACTCGCAGCAAGATATCACGCTCCACGACTGATAGTTCAGAAAATGTTCAAAACATTGAGTGAAGCCTAACGCTCTGTAAAGTACAGTAGCGCAATGTCTAACAACCTAGTGTAACAGCTTGCAACTTAGCGGAACATTTTATAGCATGGCGGAACATCTTGCTGCATTTTCGTAACGGAACGTTTAATAACTTCGCGGAATATCTTACAACGTAGCGGAACGTTGTATAGTGTAGCCTTTTACAACATACACTAACGTAACGTTTTATCCGGTATCGGGTCATAACGTGGCGTAACGTTTTACAACGTCGCGTAATGTCATATATACAAGGCAGCGTATATTATAATTATATAACATATCGTAACATCACAGTGGGACGTCTGGTGTTTAGATATGTGAATATTATATTGTATGTAACTGACCAGTGACAATGTGATATAAATTTTCTACGTTAAAGAAGTCAGGGTTAACTGACTATTACTGTATATTTGAAGTTTGAAGCCAGTTTAACCCGTTTTGCATGGCTTTCTGAGACGTCTCCTTTTGACGAGTAAAATCGTCTGGCGGCATTCAGTAGACAGAGTAAAAAGATAAAGTTGTTCTACGACAACAATATGCATGAAAGGGTGTGTAACGAGCGGAGGTACAACACATCGTACAGAGTCAGAGCCAGAGTTGAGAACAATTTATTGAAGTAAAGCACAATCTTATATAATACAATATTGCATGGGAGCCTCTCCCAAGGAAGGAACTACGTCATTTACATATCTCAGTATATCAACATTTATGAAGATAACTGCAGGAAACAACGAAGCTTCTGCTGCGTAATCCGATAATTATTACTATGAGTCTAGGACTAGGTCAATGCAGCACGAAATCTATAAACGCTACAGGTGTAATGACTTCTGAAACGCCTCGGTGCTGCATGCTAAAACAATTGTAATATATAGTGTCTGTATTGAAGTCATTCTTAAGCAGCAGTTCTCATCTTTTGGCGAGTTGACGTCGTCTCTAAGTGCAACGTTGTATAAAGAACGAGGACGGTGTTGGAATTATTCTAGGGACTAAAAATTATTCGTGAAATTATATAAGTGAAAAGATGGAAAACTGCCAAGATTAGTTTTCAATTTATAACGAAATAATGCTGACGTTTCGAGCAGAGCCCTGATCATTAGTAGTGTTTCGTTATCAAGACTAATCTCGGCAGTTTACCACCTTTTCACTTTGCTCTATCTAAAACACTGCCTACGCAGCACTCTACTTTTTAAAAAATTATTCACCCTCTTTGTGTCGCAACTATAGAATCTTATATTTGTTGGAGACTTGAAGTTGCCGCAGTAAAAACGGCAGTATAATAGATCGTAAGGTTCGTTTTACCGAGTATATATTCAGCACAGTCATGCAGTAAGTAGCACGGCTAAATGTGACCAATTAAGCACTGCGAATCAGGCCTTTGAAACTTCTGATGTCTACTTTGTTTAGAATGACAACAGCACAATAGAAGAAATAGAGATGGAGCCTGGACCAAGTAATGCAGAAGAAAATACTTGTCCCAATAACAGTTCCATGAGTTCTGATAGTGCAGGTAAATTTGAAGGTATGCTCTTGTGAAGATGTTTTTGTTTATACTACACGTTCAATTTCGATAGGGAAATGCAACTCAAACTCGCTTTAGAAAAACTAACTATCTATCTTTCTATTTTGGGCAAAAACTAAGCTTTAACTTTGTTATTTCAGACAGGAATGATGTCGAAATTGACCTTGGTCGAGCCGAGTTTTTAATTAATTATCGTATGATTACAAAGCAACCAATCAGCGCTACTACCCAAATCTCGGTAGATTTACGTCATCAGTATGGAATTTCTTGGCTCGTTGCTCAGACGTCTCTTTCGCGAGGGGACGAGCGAGAAGAGGTGGCTGTATACTCAGGCTAGTGACCGTGCAGCGTGCACAAAAATGCATAAAGGCGAACAAAAAGATAGACCAAAGACTTTAGCTGAGTTTCCAGACCATATCTCGATTGACTATGGTTTTCGTAGCACGAAAAGAGTTACATTAAGCAAATTTCTGCTATTGGTTTCAAACAAAGAACACTGTACAGCACGAGGTTTAGAAGCTTAGTTTTTGCATTTTTTGGTATTATTAAGCAGTAAAACGTGGTATTTCATAGTTTTTGTATCTACAGGTACTGCGCGTGCGAGTAGATACTGTCGGCATGTAAGGTTTTCCGATGTTAGTTAAAGTAACAATAGAATATTCCTCGTACAACCGAGTTTTTCTCACCTTTTCTCAAGAAGAACCCACAGAGTTGTCCCGCGGAGGAGGCTGTAGTTCTTACATTACATGCCTCGGAAGTTTACCGTTTGGCCGCACGCTAAATTTGATAGCCCGCTCCGAGCAAATAGAAATACTCATGGTTATAGCAACACCGCTGCCAAACGTTTGCGCGTGCGTGAATTTGCTAGAGTAAACATTACAAGGGAAGTGGGAACTAGCCGTGGCAACAACAACCAGACATTGAAGACTAAGTAAGACTCGACTATTCCTTTGTGTTTTAAAAAAAAGGTCATGAAAATTACGAAGGGGTCATTTCAGAATATGTTACAATATTGACAAAGAAGCCATGCACAAATTACCTACCTTATCTTTTTGGTGGTATGCTTATAATTTTGACTTTTGTGTCGGACTCTCGGAACAATCCAAATATTTCAGTGTTTTCCCGCTCTTTTTTTGAGGTGCAAGCTCGAACGTCGCGCATGCGCAAACGGTTTGGCAGCGGTGTTGGTTATAGGCGACACCATGACTGGATTGACTGGATTGGAAACTTGATGGCGTGAGCATAACCTGGTTGCAATTGACAAGCTTAAAAAACCCGAGTATATTCAAAGTTTGGGATTAATACAGCCTAAAATGATAATCGAATTGTCTGTAAATACGACAAAGCCACAATACGACAAAATGTCCGTCTATTCTTACTCATTTTAAAAGAAGATATCAAGATATCAAGGTTTACTAGTTAAAATATGCATCCCAAATTCCGAGCAAAACAAAGCACAATTTAGGGACGCCAGTTTCTTCAAAACAACACAGGAATCATCAAAACAAAGATCAACAACGCTTACCCCGAACGCTCGATTGTGGCTTAGGCAGGTTTGTAAGGCGATAAAATCATTTGAAACGTCAACATAGTCATCTGAATGCGAGGATATGAAGAATTTGAAGAAACGTTCACTAAAAACCTCAGTAAAACAAGCGTACTCACGCCATTCGTGACATCACAATTTGCAACTAGGTTTCAACATTTCTCGAGCAAAGAAAAACGCTTTTCAGCCAATCGTCGGCCTGGAAACACCTCACGTGACTATTAGTTTCCAATCCACTCATTTTACTATCCATGGCGACACTAAGGAGAGTAATTATCCAATTGAAACCCATCTAAGCTCGCTCTTAATTTTAAACCGATCACAATGAAGTATACATAATTAGGTACTCTTTGGGATTCCGGAACAAGATTTTTTTCCCCTATTTTGCATACGCGGATATACTGTAAAACCACGGGCCATTTCCGTAACCTATAAATTTGACCAATTTTGAAAAGCTACTCCCGTAACCATTTTTTACGGCCCCGAAAATTGGGTTTAAACACAGCATTACGCTTGTATTAAATACTTTGTTTTAGAATATGACGAGTATTTATATATTTTTATTTCGTATATACCCTTTAAGGTTATGGTGCGATTAACAACCGCTCCAATCTTCCTGTAGAACATGAACTGTCTGGCCATCATGCATCCAACGACCGTCATGATCACAAGACCACGTACTTTGAATCAAAAATTACAATCCCTCGGCAGAGTGACAACGATGTAAGTACTGCAATTTACTCACAAAATTATGCGCCACATGTAATATACGTTGGTATAACGTACGTAGGGCCGAAGGCCTGGAGCTCTGTTGTAATATAACTATTATATGATTACAGTATGACTATTTTTGTGAGCGGTACGGAATGTGAAATACAGCAATATGATTGCCTGAAACGTCTCCGTAAACGACGTCATGTTGGGTCCACATAACATTTTGGGTTAGGTTTAGGCCCGTTTGAGTTAGGCTTTAGGACTTTAGGTTCGTGGTAGGGTTAATAGAGACCTTAAGATTGACGTTAATTTTATTTACCGCTGACTACAGTTCGAGGTTAGCAGTTTGACGATTGAGGTAAAAATGAATTACACCTTAAGATTGACGTTTACTTGATTTCCAGCTAACCCCGAGGAATCTTGAATAATTGACTCTTGAGGTGGCTCGATACAGTTTTTTAAAATTTTGATGTATATCAGTTTGACACTGTCGGATTTTAAGCTTCACATGTTTAAGCATTCCGGCGACAGATAATGCTTTATATAGATAAATTAATATTTCTAATTTTGAATTCCGTTATTTTTAATAACATTGAGTCAGTTGCTATGGCAACACAGACGTAACAAATTCCCTTCAAAATGGCCTATTACCTCGCGTATTTGAGAAAAAAAAGCACGGTAACTCCCAATTTTTTCCTTGCAGACTTTTCCTCCAAGCATAAACAATCAATAGAAACATTTATAAAAATCTGTAATGCCAATATTTTTTAAAAGCAAAAAAATAACGTTTTCTTTAATAAAATTTTTTTGGCATTGCAGAATATTTTTATTTTTTGTATAAAGAAAGATTTTAGCGGTATAAAATATCGTACAAAATTTCAGCATACGTCACCGGATAAAATACTGAAATACACTGGGTTGCTTTTAGAAATTTGTAGTTTTCGGTGGCGTCAGCATTTCACGCGAATCGCACGTACATCTAATGGCGCAAGATGGAGCTTGCGTACGTCATGTCAGTTTGATGATCGTAATTTTCTCCTGATTGGCAAACATTCTTGCGCACACGAATTGTCACGCGTCACGCGAGTTTTTTTATTTCTCGTAAGGTTTCTCCCGAATCGCACATGCACGGAATTTGATGAAATTAAATTGGAAATTTAATTGAAATTAAATTAAAAACTCGGAAGATGACATTTCTCAAATATTCAAAATAAGAAACACAAACTTGAGAATCTATGCAAGTCAAAACCAGACAGAAATACTATAACTGCAAATTACAACAAGATCTTTGTTTTTTAACTTCTGAAATTGGCTGCCATGATTATTTTTACCAGTCAACCATGCTTCGGGTTAAATTACTCAAAATAGATAGATTTTATCATTTTCGCGAACAAAAAACCTACCGAATCAAAGCGGATAAGATAGTGTTTGTCATGGATATAGTTGTAAAACGTGTAGCCACTGAACAGTTATTCGTTAAGATCTTGAAAATCACTTACGTAGACATGGGTGTCTTGCGTAGAGATGGTGTCTTGCGGTTGAAAACGTCAATCTTAATGTCCCTAATGTTATGGTTACCATGTATGGGTCAATTCCATCCGCGGTCATCTCCCCCTGGGCAAACACCCGAGCATTTAACTTTTCTTTTTTTTGGGTCTAATTTCCCACTGTGTGGGCAGAAAACACAGTCAGATGCCCAACTGTCTAGAGATCCCAGCTTTGAAACAACGTGTGAATAACTTGTCACTATAAAATGTCTTTTCATGTCTATTTTTTCACTCATTACTGCAGTAAATGTTATGTACATGTTACACCAACCCACATAAAATTAATCTTTTTCTTACGCCTTTTTCAAACAGTATAGCTTTAGTTTCAAAAGACTATGGGCATTCACCGGTCCTGGTTTCTTGATGAGTATTGCTTATCTTGACCCTGGAAACATCGAATCTGATTTACAGTCTGGAGCGACAGCGGGATACAAGGTATAATGTGCCGCCATGTATAGGTAATAGCACGGTAATAGCATGAAAGCACGCACGAGTGAGTTTTTCAAAGACTCAAACCATGAAAAAGATGAAAAGATCAAATTTCAACGAATTGTCCTCCACTATTCCGAATCTGAAGCCGCTCTATTTGTTTTGTTTTTTGTTCACGAGGAGCCTATCCAATCCATTTGATATAAGTATATTATTGATATAGTAGTAATAATATAGTATTTTCGCACACATTTGTTTTACACTTAGAGTAAAGTTTAACGTGAGCTGTTTTTTGTTTTGCAGCTGTTATGGGTTTTGATGTTGGCCACTTTCATCGGCTTTTTAATGCAGGTAAACAAAACACAGCCAATAGTCTACAAACATTTCTTGTATTTCAAAGTTTTAATATACCTATAGTGTAGTTGTAATTTGTTTAATTGTTATTAACTCATTCCTGTCTGAGGGCTTCCCAAGAGGTGAATAAAATCGTCTGGCGTTAGCCAGAATAAAATACTAAAGACCGATTCGGACAGGAAAGAGTTAAACCTGATGATTATATATAGTGAAATAATTGTTTATCCATTTTACAGAGACTTTCTGCCCGTCTTGGTACAGTCACTGGTAAATATCTGAACATTGTGCTTGTCTTGATAATATACTCAGCTTCACTTCACCGTTAAAGCTTTACTCGCAATGATAAATCCTTTATCACACTCGTGACCATTGATTAAAGTGCCGATGAAACGAAATTTCACTTCGGTTTTGTAAGATTGTGTTTGGAAGAACACCTAAGATAATGCAAAATGGCTTTTACATGCTTTTCAAACCTTATCCCATTCTTGAGTTATTGGCTATGCAATCTGATTTGATTGGTTTGACTAAACTGAATCAAACGTTGGAAAAAAATTTGGGGTATGGTCTGATTACATCTGCAACGTGTGGTTTCGTGTAGTTAAAGGGCAACTATACGTTACCAGGTTATTCTATTTTCCGTTTAAAGTCGGGAAAGTTCAATCTAAAACTGAAGAAATAATTGAAACCAGTCACTCGGTTCCACTTTTATGAAGTGTCTAAGTTTGAGTTTTTGCTCCTTTTGCTGAACTCATGTGAACGACGACCGCGTCGAAATAAAGACTGGACTACCTTGTGATGTCATACCGGTGACAAACAACATGGTGATTGGTGGGTTTTACCGGTATGACGTCAAAGACAATGGAGTACCCATTCTCCTAGAAACGCGGTCATGTTTCAAGAGGACCTAAGAATACTTCGCTGATAAATTCTTCCCTTTACCTCGAAATTCATATTTTTCTTTACTTTTGCTAAGTTAGATGATAATCCTTTCAGAAGAAAATATAACTTCAAAAGGTTTAGTTGACCTTTAAACCAATGCAAAGATATGACCGATTTTTCGTTTTCTCCCACATACAACGCGTGACGTCATTGCTCAAATTGAATAGCCAATAACTCGAAGACGGGATAAGATTTGAAAGACTTATAAAAGCCATTTTTCATTATCTTAGACCATGTCCACACTAATCCGTTTTCAAACGAAAAAGGAGACTTTTTGATACTCTGAGATACTTTGAATACGTCTGAACTCTGAATTTGACCTTTTGATGTTTTGATAAGCTCTGCCGTATAAGCACGTCAACTACTGTAAAAGTATGAATCACGGAAATTATTGGAGAGGGCGGCCGCACCCTCTCTCTCCCCCCCTCCCCCCCCCCCCCCCCCCCTTAGTGTCCGCCACTGGTAATCAACATACTTATTAGTATGCGATAAATCGCATGCATACTAATCAGTTGAATAAATTATTTAAGATAAGAAATTATTAAATTGTATATGAAATTAAAATTAAAATTTGTCTTATTTCGAAGAACTCTCAAAATGATAAAGTAACACCTTATTAAATAATTTTTTTTTTCATATCTCACGTCGTTCTTGAGAAAATAAGATTTGTTTGATATGCAAATAACCCACTGCATACGTCACATTGCATGAGTTAGCACTGGGGCTACTGCAAAATCACAGTACTATGCTGAAGCGTTATCGAATGCAGTGCTAAGATCTAAAGTCTAAACACATTGGTCACAGACAAAAGTGAAAACACAATCCAATTATCCGATAGAAAACACAATTTGCAATACACAAAACACGATTGCCTGTATTTAACGTATTCCACACATGTACACAGCGTTCAAATGTCGAGTCTCTTCGGGTATTATTTATCAACACAGCTTTTAATTAACGGCGTGTGCGATTGTAAGCGTATATAATATCAAGATACTTGCCAGGGATATTAACCAATAAAAACCGCGCTGTGTTGTCAAGCTAACCAGCAAGGTACAATCCAGTGCTGAACATGGTCTGTAGCTAAGAATAACATTTTTTGGAGGGTCGCAATCCCCGGTGGGGAATCTCGGACCGGCAATCATTACACCACGCAGCTAGCAATTCGCCAAGGCCTGGTGTCCAGTGTGGTGCTGACACAGGAAGCGCGATCCTGCTCACTTAGGTAAGTGGTGTTCCTGCGCGACCGAGAAACCCACTCCACCCAGAGGATTACGGGTCACACTAGCCTAGTGGAGGTAAGAACTAAGATGGTTAATAACAAATGTACTTACCTGTAAATTCCCTACACGAATCATAAAGGAGACGGACATCGTCAAGAGGAAGAACCCGGTCAACAAGGGCAGGTGGCTTCAAGTAAACGTGCTAACTATGTTATGCCAGCAACAACTACTGAGTATGACTGCGACAACATAGGCATGCCAGGGAAAGCAAGACTGACGGCGTCTGTGCTCACAGCTTACCGTGACCAGCAGTCACGGCAACAATAGCCAGAAGAGCCCTCTTCCGGCGCTGGCAGCGAACAAGGTTCAGCGCAGAGAACCATGATTGTTGACCGAAGGCGAAACCGGAGAACAGACTCACAAGGTTCTAGAGCGTGATGAAGCACGTGCCTCGTGCGTGGCTACTGGCCGCTGAAGATACCCGGAGATTAAGTCACGAACAGCACACAGCTAGTTTTAATCTTATTTATTACATAAATCCCAATAACTATGTCTGTGAACACACAGAACACATCCGAGACGAGAAAGACTTGATCAGATATCAGGAAAGCAAAGAAAGAAAGCATTATTTCCACGCATGTACAACGTTCATATGTCAAGTCTCTTCGGGTGTTAAATATCAACACAGCTTCATGTTTACCTAGAAAGTATCACTAACGGCGTGTGCGATTGTAAGCGTATACAATATCAAGATACTTGCCAGCGACATTACTGACCAATAACTATGTCTGTGAACACACAAAACACATCCGAGACGATCAGGAAAGCAAAGAAAGAATTTCAAAGAAAGCATTTGGCATGCACGCATCAGTTTCGCAAAGCCTCGGATGGGACGACATAGACAAAAAAACAAAAAAACAAACCGGAGCCGAAACCTAGACTCGGTCTACCACATGCAGTAGCCTGAGTAATCACCAGTGTGACGTATGCAGTGGGTTATTTGCATATCAAACAAATCCTATTTTCTCAAGAACGAAGTGAGATATGAAAAAACAACTGTATATGAGGTGTTGATGTCGTAGCACGACGAAAGCTTGATCATATAAATATTTTAATTTTTTTACACAGTAGCTTTTGATCTTAACCCTATTCAACTCAACATGCTACTGAAGGACGACTTCATCCGCTGTATGAGGCGTTACTTTATAATTTTGAGAGTTCTTTCAAATAAGACAAATTTTCATTTTCATTTCATATACACTTTAACTAAGAATGAGGTCGGTACAGGAAAATATATCAGACCAAGGTCTCGACAGTATGAACCGAGCCGCAAGCTAGGTTTGTACCAAAAAGACCGAGGTCTGATATTTTTTTGTATCGAGTGAGTAAACAATGTTAATAAATCGTCTATTATATGGCTATTTCAATTTGGGTTTGTTGGGTTTTCGTGGGTTTTTTTTGTGCCTATTTCTGGCTGATATAATTTCGAGTATTCGCTTTTGCGGTATAATCGTTCACTTCATTATTATCTTCATTATTTATACTGCAGGAAAACATTTAGCAGAATTATGTCACGATAAATACCCTCGCATTCCAAGAATTATTCTATGGCTTATGGTAGAGATAGCTATTATTGGCAGTGACATGCAGGTATGGTATATATACGCGAGTCTCGGTCTGTACTTGTACTTGCGATTGTAATGATTTGCCTTTTGTCTCCTATTCAGCGGATTCAGTTTAAGGTTACGTAACACCTTGGAGTAGTGCTTTTTACAGTTTATAGCAAAATGATTGTAGAATTGGACAGTTGATTTACAATTTTGAAAAGTATTTAAACTTGTTTTGTTTTAACAAAATTCTGAAAACGCATTCGCTTTGTGCCGCGACTTTTGTTGAACTACAGTTTCAATCAAATCATGTAAAAATAGTTTTAATTGAAACTCAACTAGCTGTTCTACAAAAGTGTGTGCGGTAGCTATGGGTTTTTGTTGTTGTTATTTTTGAGTTGTAAGGCATTCTTTTGCAACCTCAGTTAAGTTGCGTGCATACCATGAATCGTATATATAGAAAAAAAATCGTATAGCTACCGCACACACTTTTGAAGCTCTTATTGTCTCCAATACATTGTGAAGATTTATAAAAAATCGGCCAAAACCCGTGTTCAACAAAAGTCTTTGAATACGGCAGTTTAGCTGAAATTTAAAACTGAAGAAACAAGCCTTGGAACATTTAAATTTCGCGGGAAAACAGAGCTGCTGCAATTTTCATCGCTAAATATCTTAATTAATTTTGCTTTAAACGAAATAAACTTTTCAAGACCTTTCAGCATTTGGCTTAACGCAGCTAATTACGCAAAAAACTTTTTTTTAAATTTCTATGGTGTAACGTAACCTTAAGCGTTTAATCGCAGCGACTGTCTAAGCCTGGTTTCCGTGCATAAGATCGTCCCGATTGCCTGAATCTATCCAATCAGGTTGGGCAATTCGATATATCTCTAGTCTGATTGGAGAGATTTGGGCAATCGAGACAATCTTATGGAAACCAGGCTTTAAAGGGTATTGGCAATAAAAATGATTAATTATTAATTATTGTCTCATTTGAAAGAACTCGTCAAATGGTATAAGAAGACCTTTTACAATTTTTCCGTATCTGTTTTGGTTTTGGAAATATTTCGACCAAAGACAGCGTACTGTCCGCCATCTTGTTGTAATATTGGGTCTAATTAACTAGGAAATTGGTGATGTCACAACCAGGGTAAACCTGATGAAACTACTCTGTGGGTGACCAAATTTCCACGGAAGGCTTTTTAAATGTTGTGGGTCAATTTAAAATGGAAATAGCGCAACAAAATCGGGTTTCTAGCTCATAATGTCATAAGGTTGGCCGAGATAAAAATTTCACTTTACCCTGGTTATGATGTCACATGCATATCGAAAATAATTCCAAGATGGCGGACAGCAGGCTGTCTTTGCATGGTCCATTTCCAAAACCAAAACAGATTGTAAAAGGTCTTCTTATGCCATTTGACGAGTTCTTTCAAATGAGACAAACTTAATTTTTATTGCCAATACCCTTTAACAATTAAGCCCGGCATACACTAGAGAAAATTTCCGAAACAAGTTCCCGAAACTTTCAATTGTTTCAGAAACCAAGTTTCCCTGATTAAAACACTGTTCTGTCTTTTGAAACAAGTTTCGGAAACTTTGTCGAAAATGTGTTTCGGAAACTTGTTTCAGTGTATGCCGGGCTTAAGCAGTGTATGCCGGGCTTAAGTTATAGCAATCGAAATATAGTAACTTAGGTTAGATATACTGCCGAAACAGAGAACGTAGGAATCTAACGTTTCGAGCGAAGGCCCTTCGTCAGAGGGCCTCTCTGACGTACAGACCCTCTCTGACGAAGCCTTCGCTCGAAATGTTAGATTCCTACGTTCTCTGTTTCGGCAGTATATCTAACTTAAGTTACTATATTTCGATTGTTTTTTCTACACTGCCTACGCAGCACGCTACTTTTATTTCACTATTAAGTTATAGCAGTGTATATGCAGTTGCGTTAGGCAGAATGCTATAGACGTGTATATGAAATATGTCGTGAAGTAGACTGCACAACAGCACAATGTATTCAATTTATTAAGTGTTACATTGTGTTTTAAGTATCTAGTATGTGGCGTTTCCTTGTTTCGAGTATTTATGTATGACGTTCTTTAACCCTCAGAATTTTGTAAAATCTTTCTCCAAAATGCAGGATATGGCATTTCAGAGACTCTTGGGGCGCTTTCCAATTTACAAGGTCAGACAGGTCAGTCCGGTCAGTCCGGTCAGAATGGACGGTCAAATTTTCCAGTCTGACAGCCCCAAGGCTCAAATGTATCGTGTTCCATTTTACCGGACTGACCGATCTAACCGTGTAAATGGAAAGCCCCCTAGGTTTTAACATCCTAAATTGTTTTCGCGATTTTGGCTCCCCCTCTCCTTAAAAATTACGGTTACGTCTCTGAGGGTAACAAATTCAGTTAAAAGCCAGGCGATTGTTTAGTGTGGAGCACCAATCTATCCTATACATACGTAATTTGACAATTGGCCAGGTGGATAGCCCTTGGATAGACCACAATGCATTGCGATCAAGATATCGTTCCTATACTGTATTAGTGAGTTGGTCTATTGCGAATTTACTTCCTTTGTTTTACAGTCAAAATGGAAATACCTTCCCACTTCTCCTGTAGTTCGTTGCGTATTACTGTATTTCTGTAGCCGCTACCGAAGCCTGAGAAAATGTTTTGTTGAAAACTGTACATAAATAGTATAATTTAGCTTTAAATGGCATTTAATCATAATACAATGGATATTTATCCCAAATCGATACCAACAGACGAATATACATCAAGAATTGGCGACTTTAATTGCTAGACTTTCCTCACGCTTCTGTAGCGGCTATAATACACAACCAACTACAGAAGCGGAAGTGGGAAGGTATTTCCATTTTGACTGTAAGATGGTGCCATAAATTCTATGTAATAAATTGGAAAATCGGATTTTCACTTTATGGACACTTTTAAAATAAACAATATTTATACCCAATATTTATTTGTTGTGAGTTGTAATCATGATGTAAACTCATGAGGTTAATGTGTTTCATTGCAGGAAGTTATAGGAACAGCTATTGCTTTTTATCTTCTTTCGAATGGGAAGTGAGTACAGTTCTATTATTTATTTTTATTTTTAATAGGCATGATATTAACTACGTATTGATTGAGCGTGAGGTCTGTACTAGTGAAATATCGGACCGACGTTTTAGTATGGAGCGAAAAACAGATAATTTTTGGTCTTATTACTATTATAAAATCTTACCTTAGTTCTTTATTGAGGCGTCTATTATCTTTGTTGAATTTTTCCGCTCCTTGGATATAAATCGTGGCCACCATTTTGAAGTACCCGGCCGCCATTCCCGGCCGCGCGTATTGGCAAGTTCCATTGTCTCACTGGATACTAGCTTTTCTCCTCTAATGGCGCCGTTCAATTTCCTCGCACGTTTGACTGGACTCAGCATAGGAATGTCCCCTCTAGTCTTATATTATGACCTCTGTGGGCCTGTTTATGTGAAAATCTATTAGCTGTAAGTGTGACGTCAGAATTCAGTGCTATCACGAATCGTCCCGTATGCCAACAACCAATTACAATCGAGATTAGAAAATGCACAATAAGTAATAGAACACGAGCAACCAATTTTTATTTGTTATACAGACGCCAGCCGAAATATCGTACTTAAAAACTGATGTATATAAATGTTTTGGTCCTTATCCTACCAAATCCTGCTTTATGATTGGCTAACGAGCGGTCCGTATGAGCCTGTACGGACCGCTCGCGCCTGTACGGACCGCTCGAGACCGCTCGGTCTCAATATATATATATAGTTCAATCTACAGACACGGTGTTTCGCTGTACAACAGCTCATCAGTGTAGCTTGGAACAATCTGAATGAATTTCATCAATTACTTATACACATGCGATTGTTGGTGACAACCGCATGTGGGACAGCATCGGTGAAGTACATTCAGATAGCGTGAAGTGCGCATGGGCCCAGAGTGCTCAAACTTCCACAAGGGTAGTGAGCGTTGCATTATGGCTAATAGGTACCCACGGCAACTTCACAGTTCACAGAGTGCTCAACAACACCGAAGTGAAGGAGCGTACATAGTTCAATCTACAGACACGGTGTTTCGCTGTACAACAGCTCATCAGTGTAGCTTGGAACAATCTGAATGAATTTCATCAATTACTTATACACATGCGATTGTTGGTGACAACCGCATGTGGGACAGCATCGGTGAAGTACATTCAGATAGCGTGAAGTGCGCATGGGCCCAGAGTGCTCAAACTTCCACAAGAGTAATATATATATATATATTTCTAAAACTCATTAATAATTTATGAGGAAAATTCAAAAGAAATTAAGGTTTAATCAACGTCTGTTTACCACGGAACAGAACTGATATCAGTGTCTGTAACTGTGATACAGAACTGTTTAATAAAACATCAGTTCTGTATCACATTTACAGACACTGATATCAGTTATATAGCAAGTGTACAGACACTTCGCATTCAACTATCCTGAGTAAGGTACGCTGGTAGCGTCCTCGTACAAGATGAAGATGCAAACAGTTGTTAAAGTGCATATGAAACAAAAATTAAGTTTGTCTTATTTGAAAGAACACTTAAAATGACAGAGTAACATATTTTGCACTTTTTCGTTTCCTTGCTTCGTTCTTGAGATATTTCAGTTTGATGTAAATGTCGCACGTGCATAATGAGTTATCGAAAAACGTTATATATATGTTTGCTATTGTCAAATATAATCACTTAAAAATATCGTAGCCTATTAAACCTTACTTCGAAGGTTTATCAGCTCTTAACATGATGTATATTTTGCTAACTTAATAGACGTTTTAGAGGTCATTTACAGAATTCGTGTCCGTTCTGTGTCGGGATACAGGCACTCGGCTTCGCCTCGTGTCTGTATACCCCAATACAGAACGGCCACTCATTCTGTAACATGCGCTTTGATTTAGTATTAGTCCCACATTTTATATTCTAAGTGACGTGCCATAAATAGCCGTTCTGATCATCATTTGTTATTCAACAAATGTTGTTCTTTAAAGTGCCTATGAAACGAAAATTAAGTTCGTCCTATTTGAAAGACCACTTAAAATGATAGAGTAACATCTACCTGTTTAGTGTTCTGGGCGAAACACACGCACGTGCTTCCCTCGAATTATTTTGGTTTGATAATAGCAAAGATGTATAACCTTTTTCAACAACTCATTATGCACATGTGACGTTAAAATGTTTAATTTGCATATCAAACAAACTGAAATATCTCAAGAACGAAGCAAGGAAACGAAAAACTTCAATTATATATATATATATATATATATATCGATTATTTTAAAGATACAAAGTGTTTTAGCTGAGAAAATCAAACAAAAAGTTTATACAAATCAGGACGATTGTCTTCCCGATTTATAGATATTGATTAAATATTAGTAATATTCTTTGAATTTTCCTCAGTTTTTTAATATAGTATATCTTTTGAATGTTTGTTTAGCATTCCACTGTATGCCGGAGTTCTAATTACCATCATGGACACATTTATTTTTCTATTTTTGGATAAATATGGTAAGTGGCAGGCAAGCTGTTTGTTGCGTTTATAAAAATAGAAAACTATTCTTCCAATTTAGTATCTCAGTATGTAACATTGATTAGCATTCATTCCGCCCCTATCCCGCATTCTGATTGGTTAATTCGCCTGCAAATAACTGAGTGCAAATCATTTTCTGCTGCAAATAATTTGCGGAGTTTTCCTCAGCTGTCCGAGGAAGAAATCGAGAGTATTTGGAAGCAAGGACAAGCGACAATATACTTCAGAAAAGAAATATTTAAAAGGAAGAAGAATGGCGATTCCTTATTAAACTTCAGGCATTTCAAATTTTTGACTATTTTATGAATGATAAAACAATTATTGAACTCGTCTATCGCAAAATATCATGATTTGTCTCCGCCTTCGGCATGGGCAAATAACTGGTAGCTCGCCACTGACAAATCATGATATTTTGCTCAGACTCGTCCAATGATTGATAATTATTATATGGCGCAAGTTAAATCGCGTGTGCTGATTGGCTGAGATTCGTCATAGACCAATCCGAATTACGGGTTTCGTCAGTCATTTTGTTTACAAAAAAATCAACAAAAACCCAACAACAATGAAAGTAAACTTTGAAAAGCCCTAAAGTTAGCTAAGCTGAAGGTGAGTTTTTAGTATCTCGAAAGTAATAACAAGAACAACTTAACACTGAAAATAAAGATTCTTTATCACGCTATACGATAATAAGCCATTAATTTTCTTAATATATATAAATGATCTTTGTCATGTCTCAAGTATTCTTGATCTTGTTCTGTTTGCCGATGATACAAATTTATTTTTTTCTCATGCTGATTTATCCAGTTTGATGAATACAATTAACACTGAATTGCTCAAGTTGGCCGACTGGTTCAAAGCTAATAAATTATCAATTAACTTAAAAAAATCTAATTTTATTATTTTTAAGCCAAGGCAAAAAAGGCAAACATTCTATTTAACTTTAGAGATAAATAATCGAAGGATCGACAGGGTCAAAGAGGTAGTATTCCTCCAGTGCTGTAAAAGTTACATAGTTTTTGTAACTACAATCCTGGACAAAATTGTTGGGCCACTTTGCCGATTTTGACGATTTTCGCATAGTGTCCCAAGCACTTTTGTCCAGGATTGTCTGAAAATGACGAATTAAACAAAATCGAAGAAAAAAACAATTTGGGGGCGGCGATTCTGCGCAGTTTGCTCGAAAATGACGTAAATACGCTCCCACATGCATGAACAACAAATTGTTTGTGGGGTATAGAAGGTTTGGTGAATATGCAAATTAAATAGAGCTCTCGTGCGGGTGGTACCGGTGCGGGTGGGAACTCTGCAGAGACTCTGCTCCAGTGATCCCTTCCCCATTGAGGGGGTAAGGGGAGCCGAGATGGGGGCTCTTTTATTAAACTGTATATATTTTGCAATGTCACAAAGTTAAAAAGCTGTGTTTTATTGAAAAATCATAAACTCGTCATTTTCAGACAATCCTGGACAAAATTGTTGGGCCACTTTGGCCGATTTTGACGATTTTCGCATAGTGTCCCAAGCACTTTTGTCCAGGATTACAGTTACAGTTACATCGTTAGAAAAGTAACTAGTTACCGATAAAAGTTACAATGAAAAGAAAGTAACTAGTTACAGTTACAAAGTTACTTCAAAAATTTTGTAACTAGTTACAAAGTTACATTCCTTTGTCCGTGTTACTAGAATCAACAAAGAAATTACTGGTTTTTAGATGCCAGTACCATAATTATGTTTTTACAGTTAAATGCCTAAATATAGTTGTCACTAAGCAGAAATAGTCAAATGTGTACATAATGTACCTTTATTATTATATCAAAACCATGTTTATCAAGAAAGAAAGACATCCTCAACTGAATATCATACTAGTCACATTTTTGAACCAAATATTGTAACTAGTTACAGTTCTTTAAAAAAGTAACTAGTTATAGTTATAGTTACTTCAGAAAAAGTAACTAGTTTCAGTTACAGTTACTTAAAAATGTAACTAGTTACTGTAACTAGTTACTTGTAACGAAGTTACTCACAGCACTGTATTCCTCGGTGTGATTTTAGATGAGAATATGTGGAATATTTGGATAGTTAGTTATTTGCACTGTTTATTTGGATTGTTAGTCAATCAAATTTATCACACGGGAAACTACTCCATGTATGCTTATTATTTTGTCCTGGTGCAAGTCGCACTTCTCTGGCCTTTTTAAAGTTTTCTTTTTCCATAAAAATTTGTTGATCCGAGCAGTTGTATAATAAATCTCTTATTAGATGTTTTGGTGTGTAGTATCGCTGTTTATTTTTACTCGTTTGTATTTTGACTCGTTCTGCGGGCTCGTCAAAATACGGCACAACTCGTAAAAATATACAGACCAAAACATCTAATAAGATATATTTATTAACTCTTCGATCGCTTGGTCATTGCAGAAAGATATCAGACTTTGGTTAAGATATTTTTCTGTCAAGACCGCGGTCTGACATTTCACAATAATGGCCGCATTCTCGGTTTATAAAAAGTTATTCATTGATACTTCTGAAAAATTACTAATGAATTCTTTTGTATTTTAGGTTTGAGAAAACTAGAAGCATTTTTTGCAGTTTTAATCACAACCATGGCGATCACTTTTGGATATGAGGTTTGGGATTCTTTCCAGTGTATATTTTATTATTACTATTTATAAAATAGGTTGCGTCTTACGCACGCTGTGATTGGTCAATTACCGTGTTTATATCAGGCTATGTAAACACGGTTGTGATGTCACGGCACATTTTTTAGCCTTATTTCATAAAAGAAATAGAAAATGGATGCCCTGTGTTTATATAACCTGATGCAAACACTCGAGTGAATTGGGAGAATTCGAAAGTACTTATGTAAACCCTCGCCTACGGCTCGGGTTCACATAAACTTTCGAATTCTCCCAACTCACTCTCGTGTTTGCATCAGGCTATATAAACACGGGCGGCCATTTTCTATTTCTTAAATATTATAGGGTAAGAGCAACAGAAATTACAAGTACACATTTTTAAATTTCTGATTAACAAACTGTCTTGCGATGGTAATCCAAGTAAACAAAACAACTCTTGTGCCAAACTACATCACTAATTTTGACAAAAGACAATCAAAGGCCATCTTGTTGTAAGACCTTGCCTAATTAACTGACGTCACACGCTGGGTAAACATGATGAAACTTATTCTTCTGGCAGCTGAATTTCTGTGGTATGTTTTTAAAGTGTTGTGGTTTAATCAAGAATGAAAATCATCTACAAAAAATGAGTTTCAGGCTTATATATGTGAAAATATGGCTAACTAAAGTTTTTGCTTTACCCAGCTTGTGACGTCACATGCATATAAAAAATGTATCCAAGATGACAGATAGCGATTCAGATTAGCAACTTTAAAAGTGCAATTAAGTTGTTTTATTGGAATACTTTGGGCAAGGGAGCACGTTAGAATGTGATAGTTCTTATAAATAAACTCAACTTTACTTACCTAAGTTATTGACGTTTTGTGCGAGTCTCAGAGTTCGACAAAACGGCTGATAATATGAGCCACCGACGAGCGAGCCGAATACTCTCCGAAGATACGCGAGGGCGGAGCGGGAAGGGAAGAGAGAAGGAGTGCAACTACCGAGCACGTGATGGCTTTCAGCCAATAAAATAGTCCGATTAGAAATAGCTTTTCTCCTTATGCTCGTAGCAGTCAGTGGTAGCAGTAGATCGTATAAAGATCCAGGGGCCACAGAGGGGTGGGGCTTGGGGGAGGGGGGGGGGGGGGGGCTCTTTTTAGCAAGAGGCAAAAAAATAAAAGCTGGGAAAAATTGAAACTGTAATGTCCACTGCATGTTAGAAAATGGTTTGTATCTATAAACTGTTGATTCTTAAATGTGGAAATTCACAGTTGTTTTTTGTATAGTCCAAGTATCCTAAAGTAAAACGCGCCCAAACAACCTAACCAAATTGAAATCATTGTGTATATTTAACATGAAGTATTTTTCGAGAAGAAGCTCTTGACGCTGGACAAAATAACCGCATATTTTAAAAGATCGTCTTTCGTCTTGACTGATTCAGCGTTTTCATTCCCCGTTGCGATTGCATACATTTTGTAGTTTTGTTTTTGCTGCATTTAAAGTTATTAAATTGTAAGATTTATTTAATAAACTGAACTAAAAATTGTGTTTTGTTTTAATAATTTTTTGTTAAAACGCCCTTCAAAATTGTATGCCCCCGACCCCCCTGAAATATTTTTTTCCCTTCAGCCCCCCCACTTCGAAAGTCGCTCCACGGCCCCTGAGATCGAGCCAAATACACTAAAATTATCATATTCTACGACTCGTTCAGTAACTACTGACTACCCTATTAAAGTTATTGTAAGAATTTCATTAAAAATAATGAATAGTTTTAACACAAAAGGATACTCGTACTGGTCGATCGTTCCACAAACTCGTCTCCTCTTCTTCTCACACGAAGGAAATATTATGAAACAGAAACTTTCCAAAAGTTGCACGATTCAGTGGGTTGACCTTGCAATCTATCTCAATACCGAAGAAGCCCACGACATATACAAAAGGAGTTTATCCTGGAGCGTTGACAAACAAACCCGCGATTCTGACAATAAAAATTCAAACTGACTTTTTCACCATGAAAGCCAACGGTTTTCTCATCAGAGTCCAAATTGATAAATCATTCAACCAAAACAACTTATGTCTTGCTGTGAATATCACGAAGATCGGGTTTTTCGCGTTGGTTGTCTCGGTATTCGCGTATAATTATTGTGCATAGCAATACTCTATGTGCATAGCAACGTGCTACGAGCATTGTCGAAATATATCTCGGTAGTTGCACTCCCCTTCTCTCTTCCCTTCCCGCTCCGCCCTCGCGTATCTTCGGAGAGTATTCGGCTCGCTCGTTGGGGGCTCATATTATCAGCGGTTTTGTCGAACTCGGCGACTCGCACAAAACGTCAACAACTTAGGTAAGTAAAGTTAAGTTTATTTATAAGAACTATCACATTCTAATTTCTAACGTGCTCCCTTGCTTTGGGTCTAAATAACAAACTAGATTGTATCTTGATGTCATTGGTTTCCTTTTGAAATTTTTTGTTTTTGTTGCCCATACCCATTAAGGTGGCTCCACACAGACTCACAGTTTCTAGAAAAATGGAATATACAAGTTTGAGAGTCCAAAACACGTGCATACACAATTCGGAAAAAGAATAAAACTAAATGTTATGCATAGTTAAACATTCTGACAATCAAAAACTGTTACCAAATAAATAGCAACAGTTGTTGCTATGGCAAGAATGACATTTCAAAATGGCTGCCAATTACCTTTCAAACTAATTTAATTCGAAAAAAACTTTGGTGACCCCTAATTTTTTTTCCATTGAAATTTTTCTCGAAGTATGAGTAATCAATAGGCCGATTTAAAAAAAAATTATGTAGATCCAATTTTCTTAAAAGATTAACAAACATGAAAAAAAAATTATTCCTTCTACAGAATTTTTTTTAAATCGGCCTATTGATTACTCATACTTCAATAAAAGTTTTAATGAAAAAGAAATTGGGGGTCACCAAAGTTTTTTCCGAATTAAATTAGTTTGAAAGGTAATTGGCAGCTATTTATTTGGTAACAGTTTTTGATTGTCAGAATGTTTAATTATGCATAACATTTAGTTTTATTCTTTTTCCGAATTGTGTATGCACGTGTTTTGGACTCTCAAACTTGTATTTTCCATTTTTCAAGAAACTGTGTGGAGCCACCTTAATAAATATTTCTAAGTGGGTGTTCACCACGATCGGAAATCGCATAGAAAATCGGCCACTTTTATGGGGCAGTTCGCAGTCCACGTGCGTGCTGGCTCAAGTGAGTTGTCGACCGTGTATTGATGACGTTTACACGCAAGATATTCGTTCTACGCATGCGTAGCTAATACGGGTCACCCGTATTTCGCGGGCCTCGACAGCCGCCATTTCCGATCGTGATGAGGCCTGCCCGAACTCAGGCCGGACTGATCTCGGGTCGGTTGTAGTGTTTTTACAATAGATCGTTTCTATGAGTCTGGCCTGAGATTCAGGTCACGCCGGCCTAATCTCAGGTCGCCCGCTAGACCGAACTGAAGCACTTTCACCTCTCAAACTCAATACGTTGTTTTAAATGAGATTGGTGTCAAATCCACATAAAAGAATGATTCTTCGGCGGTCACGAGCTGTATAAGGCAATTGACACAAATCTTGGAGTAAACAGCGAAACCAAGCCTATTTAGTTTCAAGTTTTGTAAACAAAAACCGAAATGCAAAATTCAGGCCGGTCCAAGTTCAGGTTGGCCTCATGTAAACTGCCCCTAAGAACACATTTCAAAAGATCTTTTTCTTATTGTTTTTTAAGATAAACCTTTCTCAGATTTTATTCGAAACCGGTGTTGATAATGAAACAATTAGAGAACTCGGGTTCGTTATCTAATTGTTAAGCAGAGCGCCATTGCGGCAAGAGTTTAGAAAGCAATCAGAATTTGGGGTCTGGGTCGAGTGATGTCAATAGTTCTGCAACTATGCCAACTATTTTGATGTCTCAATTTTTAGGGGGAAAAGCGCGGTCTTCAAATGCTAAATAAACATACTTCCATTTAATTGTTCGTTCTAAAAGTTTCACAGTCAAAAGAAGTGATATCAAACATTACTTAATGTTATTTCTTATTGTTTTTTAAACTCTAGCAAAGATGATAAACCTTTCTCAGATTTTATTCGAAACCGGTATTGATAATGAAACAATTAGAGAACTCGGGCTCGTTGTCTAATTGTTAAGCAGAGCCACGAAAAAATGGAGTCTGTTTGTTAAATAAATCTAGTGACTTTGTGAGTGCCGAGTGCTGCTAATTTTTTACTGCACCAGCATTGTCGGTAAAACTAATGTTCATAACGTATATCTTGTATATTACTCATTACACTTTTATTATTTGAAACAGTATGGTGTTGTAGGGCCAGACCAAGGCAAATTGATAACAGGGTTATTCGTACCTTGGTGTAGCGGTTGTAGTGCCAAAGCAAGAAAACAGGTGAGAGGAAACATTCAGCTGATATGTTTTGTAATTGATAGTCTAACAACAGGGCACTCAGAGACTGCATATCTCCGCCAGCGAGTTATTATTAGGGGCTGTTCCACTGATCTCTATATATAAACTGGATAGGCCATTCCCTATGGCCAGCAGTCAAACATTTCGTGCCAGTCGCCGCCATCTTACGTAGTGGAACATATGACGCATTGCGGCCTTAGAACTTGTTCCCAATCCCAAAGTTGACTAGCATAAGCAATCTTGACGTCAGCACGGTCAGATTATCCGGGGTGAGGAATATTAAGTACTCTGTGCTGGGGGAGTCGGGAAAGCCGTAAAGCAAACAACAGATGCCGGTTCGTTTAGTTTTCACTGCTTAACAACAAATACATTCAAAAGATGGCAAGTACACAACACGAGATATTGTTAAGGCATTAAGCCACCACTATACAAGGTACAATTTAAGACTTGGCATTGAATTCTTCGTATATTTTATAGTCTGTTTTACAGTTTATATTATCGTGAAGTTTCTTCGTTGTCGGCACTGAAGAAAAACAACAAAATTTAAAGGTTTTACAGCTTAGTAATAGAAATAAATACAAGAAATTAGCGTCTTAAACCTTATTAAGTACTTCTTGTGACCTTACATTCGTTTAAATTTTCTTAAAGTAACTCTTTTTGTCTGTTTTCAATCTACGAAAGTTATGAACTTCAGTGGCAGCCATCTTTGGTAGTGGTCACGTCATCATACAACTAGCACACAAAATCCGGCCTCATGCCCCCATCCAGTTTTATTGAGATCAGTGGGCTGTTCATATGAGGCGGGCTGGCCTGGTTACCGGGCTGATTTTATGTCACGAAAATCTTTCTTTGACTACAAAAAGGAATTGTACTACTCCGTGTGCTATACCTACAGAAAAACAAACCCAATTTTGCTTCGTTATGTGATTTTGCATTTCTCAAATAGACGTAATAAGATTTTCGTGACATAAAATCAGCCCGGTAACCAGGCTAGCCCGCCTCATATGAACAGCCCCTTAGAGATGTTTAAAAGGAAAACAAGTCATCCCGTTAACCAGGCTAGCTCACGAGACCTACACATGTATGAATGAATAAAATGCTTGATTGTACTCGTACCAAAATTATGCAAGAATGTTTGCATAAAATAAGGATATAGATCGCGATCAAGCATTTCTTCTACACGGAGAATCTTGTTGTCAGATTTTTATTATTTTCTCATCTAAATCTCAACCAAATTCAACCAAAGATTGAAAGAGCTGGTCCTTGGCCTATGGCCAGTCTTTCCATAAACTTTCATGAAAATATGTGTGCCGTATTTTGTGAGATATCCTGGCGAGAGACAGACATTACAAACAAACAAACAAACAAACAAACAAACAAACAAACAAACAAACAAACAAACAAACAAACAAACAAACAGACAAACAAACAAACAGACAGACAAACAGACAAACAAACAGACAAACAGACAAACAAACAAACAGACAAACAAACAAACAAACAGACAGACAGACAGACAGACAGACAGACAGACAGACAGACAGACAGACAGACAGACAGACAGACAGACAGACAGACAGACAGACAGACAGACAGACAAACAAACAAACAGACAGACAGACAAACAGACAAACAAACAGACAGACAGACAGACAGACAAACAAACAAACAAAGGTGAAAAAATAACCTCCTGGCGGAGGTAATAATTTAAAAAACTACTTCGTGGGCCGTGTGATTATTTACGACAGACCATGCGACTATTTTTGTTTTACTCGTCTTTTATTCACGTCTTCGTCATTGTATATCGCCGTATAAATATTTATAGCCTATAACCTAGTTATTAATTAGTTTTTACTGTTTAAAATTGCTTGCAGTTAAGTTTATTTTTTGCTATCTACATATTTTTTATTTTATTTTTTTATTTTATTTGCTTTGCCAGTTACACGTTACAATTACAAACGTAATTACACAGAACGCAAACAATTTTGGCAGGGACACCACAACAGCAAAAGCCGATTACTGCAGGCCCAACACACTTAAACAACATAGAATAAATATATATTACATAAATAATATACCAGCGAGTCAAGATTAGAAGCAACATTCTAATAATCCTGACACATTGCGAGCAGTATTGCATGAAGGGCAAATTGTTCTCCATGAACGAGGATCTTCAGAGTCATAGGAATGTACAAGTGCGTTACTATAATATTTAATTAAAAGCGTTTTAAAAGTTGTAAGTTTAAAAGAAAGAGAAAACTGTAGATCATTAGATCATTAGTATGTATAACATCAAATTTTAATCGCTGTAATACTTTTCAGGCTGTGGGTATAGTTGGTGCAGTGATTATGCCTCATAACTTCTATTTACATTCAGCCCTTGTCAAGGTAAAGTACACTTGGAGATTGTAATTATGTTTAATCATGTGTGTAATTATGTGCCCCTATTTAAAGTTGGCTCTGTATTATTGTAACTTCTCAAAATCATTAATTATTCATAGGCAAATTAACCAATAGCAAAAAAGCCTCATATATATGCCTCCATACATGTCCAATACTGTCGAATAGACACGAGTCGTGCCAATCGTGAAATTCGTTACTTGATACCAATTCAGTTATATTATAACCGTGCTTCAGCCAATTAGTCAATACGCCTAAACACTATGTCCTTTTTAGGATACCTCTTCCTATAGGTACCTATATACCTTACCTACTCTAAGTCTATGCACTTCACGGATATCACGAGTCGGTATGACTCGACAAATTGGCCCAATCGATCGACTCGACGGATTTTTTAGGGTACCTCTTCCACCTATATACCTTATCTCCTTATACACTTCACGAATATCATGAGTCGGCACGACTTTTAGGGTACCTCTTCCACATATATAGCTTATCTCCTCTAAGTCTATGCACTTCACGAATATCACGACCCAATCGATCGATTCGACGGATTTTTTAGGGTACCTCTTCCACCTATACACCTTATCTATATACTCTAAGTCTATGCACTTCACGAATATGACGAGTCGATCGACTGGAATCTATGCGACAGTATTGGACAACCTTCATATATCCATATTTATTATATAGCATGCTATCGGATATGAGCTTTTGCGTAATCTGATTGGTTCCCTACTACCAGGTTATCAGCTCATATCCTGCTAGTAGAGGAGAAACAAGATGGCGGCATGTTTTTTTAAACTGCCGAAAAGCGTTGAAATTGACGGATTTTTATACAGAAAAACATCAACACCCTCAAACCAATGTATAAAAAAAAACATTGTGTAAAAATACATTAACAAATACACAATTTAGCATGTTAAATGGTAAAATTCACCTAAAAATTACATCTTTTTACTTCAAAAACCCGACTAAATTAACGGGTTGATATTAATTTGTTGCCAAACAAAGAAACTCACGGTTAAAATCAAGCTTACAACACACATTTCGTAGGAGATCACCAGTAAAGAGACTTTTTTTATTTAGATAAGCATTTGGAGTAGTAAAAAGTAGGCTGTTGCGGTATTGAAAAAATACCGATATCGGTTATCGAAAGAAAAAACCCGATAATATCGATATATCGATATTTTTCCGCGAAAATTAACTATATTTTAAGCCTAATTTTTCGCCATCAATTGTTTGGATTTTTATGTATTTATCCATCTCCTTCTGCAATCGATCGCGCGGCGACTGTGATGGCGATGATATCTGCGACGACTTCCGCATGGTGGTCAGGGAGCCAAGCGTCTTCTTGACTTTCTGACGTTTCTGTGGCGGTGGTTGACATGGCTCGTCTTCAGGAAAGTCACTTGAAGCGAACACAGCTTCTTTTAAAAGAGGTTTCTCTCTGACGAAGGGCCTTCGCTCGAAACGTTAGATTCCTACGTTCTCTGTTTCGGCAGTATATCTAACCTAAGTTACTATATTTCGATTGTTATTTCTACACTGCCTACGCAGCACGCTACTTTTATTTCATTCTTTTAAAAGAGCTTCTTTGACGACAATAAGCTCGTTTGGCTTTTCAGTGACAGTGTCGTCGTTCATCTGTTCACCATCGCCATCGGCAGTAAAGAAGTCTGGAGATTGTCGATTGAGTCGGTATATACTGCATCTGTCACAAACATGTTCTATTTATTCTAGCGATGACTCATCGCGTGCGAAAAAAATTTCTAAAGACTGCGATGGGTCTATCCTCGACACTGTCGAGTCGACAGCCCGTGAAATGTGCGCTTTGGCACCATAATTCAGGATGAGTCATAGTTTGACAATAGGTGGCGTGATTTGCCGCAAAGAGAGTCCCGAAACTTCCGCAACAGAAGTTCAACAAAAAATCAAGCGTCAAAACAGTGATAATCGGTTTTCGCGCGTCTAATACCGATAATATCGTAGATTTCGATATTTTCGGTAACATTTCGATATTTTCGGTATATCGATATTTTCAAATTTAAAATACCGAATAACCGATATTTGAAAAAACCCGATAATTATCGATATATCGATATACCGCAACAGCCTAGTAAAAAGCATGTTCTTTTTCAAAAACAACCAACTAAGTAATTTAGTTTCACTACCGAAGGTGTTTCAGTTTCATTTTTGCATGAAATCAAAACCTTTTTCACGACCGCAACGCTAATATAAACAACTGACCCACCTTTTGACTTCATAAAGGTACCTTTTAGTCTCTTTTGTTGATCTGCTTAACACATTTTTTGCCTCTCGAGCAACATTTATACAACATTTCGAAGCTGTTTACCAAACAGCTCAGCGAGAAACTCTGCGTGAATGCATCATTACGCATGGCGGAAGTATTAGTTGCCTATGCCGGACTTTTGTTGTTTCAAACATTTCGCTGTAATTTTGTCTCTTGTACAGTGCTTGGCTATATAATAAAACAGTTGTACCATTCGCTCTCGTTGTATACGAAATAATAGCCAACTCGGCGAAGCGCCTCGTTGGCTATGAGCTCGTATACGACTCGAGCTCATGGTATAACTGTTAAATATCCCGCCGGGGAAAAGCACGTGTGATTGTTTGATTCAGATTTCGTACTATTTTCAATTCAGATTAAGAAACGAACATGAACCAAAAGAAAAAAATCCCCAACATCTCACAAGAGAAAAGCAAACGAGAAAGGGTCTGACCAATTTACCATAATCGTGACCCTGATCACAAACCCGGATCCCAAATCCTAACCGTAACCGGGAACTGCGGTCATATTGAAGATTAGGCAGCGTGAATTAACTCTCGATTGATTGCATATAGTGTTTGCCGCATCAGATCATTGTTTCGACAGCGGGTCCAGTATGGGGCTTCAAAATGGCCGCTCAAACGGTTATGAATTCATGTCCCCAATAACCCAGGTACTTTATGTAGCCCTGACCCAACACAAACCATAACCCTAGAATTGGTGCGTATTGTACATGAACCGATTACCTCTAAAGCGAACAAATCCAAGATGGCCCAAATTGACGAAAGGCAAGTGGGAGCTTTTTTTGGGGGAAATTATAACAAAGAGAATCATTGGGGGGTGGGGTGGGGGTGGGGGGTGGGGGGGGGGGTGTTATGTGGTCTAATGGGGGCAATGTTGAGAATTATTTCCAAGCATTATTTTAGTTTGGATTTTTTTGTTTGAATGTTTTGTTTAGTCACGACAAGTTGACAGAAATAAACATAAGGAAGTAAAAGAAGCCAACATGTACTTCACGATAGAAGCCGGTATGGATGTAGTATTATGTCCTAGTCAATCGAGATATGGTCTGGAAACTCAGCTAAAGTCTTTGGTCTATCTTTTTGTTCGCCTTTATGCATTTTTGTGCACGGTGCACGGTCACTGAACACATTGTATTTTAGTATAATGAACGAATTGTCCAATAGCAACGTTTCAGTTCAATCATTCAACCGTGCACAAAAATGCACACTTAAATATTAATAAACCTAAAACAAAGGATGTGCACGGTGTAAGGAGGTACGATTCAACATAAAATCACAGCTCATTATAGGCGCTTTGAAGTTTGCCTAGCTTCCAGACCATATCTCGATTGACTATGATTATGTGAAGTGCCTAGGAATTGAAAAATTGTGTTAGAAATAAACTCTGTTATTTGCAAGTAGGCATGCGATTATAAAGATTTTATAACTCCTGTTCTTGGGATATTGTAAATTATTTGATATGGAAATTTATGGGAGACACACGTACAAGATTAATTTTAAGTGATTTCGTTTTTTAAGTGGTTCTCTGATGAAAATATTGTTGGCAATATTTTTACATAATTCTAAAGATGTTATCGTAGTTGGTAACCGTGCAAAGTTTCCTTTCAAAATTCGTTGAAGAAAAGGTGGTATTTTACGTGTAAAGTTTGTATTTTGTAGCGCCGCCGTTAAAGTGGCCAAGCTTGATAAGAATGAGTCGACGTCATAGACTCAATAACAATAACAACAATGACCATTTTGTTGACAACAACAATGATATTTTGTTTTTATTGAGTCTATGACGTCATAAGCTTCCTCGACTCGTTATTCTTATCAAGTTCGGCCACTTTAATGGCGGCGCTCCAAAATGCATACTTTACACGTAAAATATCACCTTTCCTTCAACGAATTTCGAAATGAAACTTTGCTCGATTACTAACTACCATAACAGCTTTAGGATTATGCAAAAACATTGCCAACAATATTTTTATTTTAATAATTCCAAAGGTATATAACATTTTTCGATAAGTCATTATGCACGTTAGCACATAAAATAGTCATTTTGTTATAATCGTGGCGGTTGATTTTCCAGGCGGAAAGCGCGAACGTAAAATGAAAATGAGAGCCCAGCTCAAAACTTTTAAATGAAGAGCCATAACACAACGCTATACACTAAGTCTCCCATCCGTACCATCTGCAACCATCTGTTACCGTCCGTAGCAGCTGCTACCATCTGCACCACCTGTAAACGCTTTACACTAAGTCTCCCATCTGTTACCGTCCGTAGCAGCTGCTGTCATCTGCACCACCTGTAAACGCTATACACTAAGTCTCCCATCTGCAACCATCTGTAACCATCTGTTACCGTCCGTAGCAGCTGCTGTCATCTGCACGAGCTGTAAACGCTATACACTCCATCTGCAACCATCTGTTACCGTCCGTAGCAGCTGCAGTCATCTGCACCACCTGTAAACGCTATACATTAAGTCTCCCATCTGCAACCATCTGTTACCGTCCGTAGCAGCTGCTGCCATCTGCACCACCTGTAAACGCTATAAACTAAGTCTCCCATCTGCAACCATCTATTACCGTCCATAGCAGCTGCTGCCATCTGCACCACCTGTAAACGCTATACACTAAGTCTCCCATCCGTACCATCAGTCCTAGATAAAGCATTTTTCTTCCTGGCAGCAAAATCCAAAAATAAATATTTCCTGCTAGATAGAATTTTTCAATTTTATAAGTTGTGATACCACCAGACTTGCAAGTTTGTATCTCAAAACCATAATTTATGTGAATGTGGTATCTATACATACTTTGAAATAGCGAACTTTTTCAATTGAATACTACCGCGCCCTGAATACTACTGTATGTAATACAAGTACTAGCGTCAAAAATCGAAATGCTGAAGCGGTTGAATAAGATTAAAGCAGCTTGCATTCTTGCAAATGCACAATGACAGCTGCAGCCTGCAACAGCAACACTATACTGAAATGATAAATATTTCATTGTTTTCTAGAACAAATCGTTGCATCATTTGCGCAAGGATATACGAAACTTGGTCATGTAATAAACCTTCAAAACACTTTCGAATTGTTTACAAATCGCCGCTGGGTTTGGCAAGAATATAGAAAGATGAGTCACCGAATATGAAACTTGATATTCGATCAAAAGTGATGCCCATCAAAATTGTGTGACCGTGACGCTTTTTGATCTTTTGAATAATAGGAAATTTATCTTAAACTTTGACTTGGATTAAAAAAAACTGACAAATATTTCCTGCAAGATACAAAAAATTTCCTGCGAACAACTTTTACAAAAAATTTCCTGGCAGCGGTGCTGCCGGCGCTGCCGGACATTTTCCAGCACTGCGTACCATGTGCAACCATCTGTTACCGTCCGTAGCAGCTGCTGTCATCTGCACCACCTGTAACCACTACACCACTCATGTTATCATGCAACCGCCTGTAAACATATCTTACCGTCCGTAAGCATCTGCAAACGGATGCCTATATTGGACATTATACTCTCGATTTTACTGACGTTTCGTTAAATAAATACTCCTAGAAATACTCATTTGTATATGACAAAAACAAATCGTCGGCTATATGTAATCTATGAATAAGTTTATACTATAAAGTATATATGTTAAATATGCTTTGTGGATTTCTAGTCAGATTTATAACTTCAACATTTGGATTCTTATATAGGAATCGCCCTGTTTGTATCTTTTCTAATCAATTTATTTGTCGTTGCTGTTTTTGCTGACGTGAGTAAAATATCATAGTCTAAAAACTTTGTTTTTTAACATAAATTGAAATACACTTTTATATATCATACGGTAAATATGATGTACTGTTGTCACCTATACATATATACGTACTGGAAAATAGTATTTCTCGATGTCGTATATATTTTGAGAAAAGCGCTCAAAACTTAGTAACCTTTCAAATTTGATTAATTCTTTGAAAGTTTTCATGGCGATGTAATATAGATAAGTTTTGTGTAAAACATTTATTTGCTAAGCTTTCGGCCTGTTGACTCACAGGCCGAAAGCCGAAAGCTTAGCAAATAAATATTTTACGTGGTGTTTCCACAAAACTTTCAAATTTGGTTTACGCAAATTTTAAAGAATCGCGATGTATTTTGGTTAGCCACTGTAAGTCAGTAGACTATAGAAGTATATACTAATGTAAAAAAAGTAGAGACGCGTAGGCAGAGCAAAAAATTAGACTAACAAAAACTTCACATTTTATTCTGATAAAGGGCACCGTTGTATGATTGCTGACTGTCGAGCGGCGTACGAACAACAATCTGAAACAAACATATAGCTAATGAAAAAAAATCACAAAAATCTGTAACGGGCTAAAACTTGGTTTATTCACTATTCTTCTGTTTTATTTTCTTCTACAGGGATTTTATAACAAAACTAACCAAGAAGTGGTACGTATTGGTTTGTTTCTACTCAGCTTATTACTCGGGCTACCTATGGCAGACCGAGTCTAGGTTTCGACTTCGTTTCTGTTTCTGTTTTTTTTTTCTAATAATATTTAATCAGGAAACTTTTTCATATTACATGATTTTCAAAAAGGACCTGCATTTTCTCCGTCACAAAATTGAATTTTTGCACAATTTAGGACTTATATAGGTATATAAAATCATCCACTTTTCGTAGCTTTGTACCTTTTAATGTAAACATGTCGCCATCTGGTTGGTTATACAACATATATTCCGTTTTCTTATAGCTGACATGTAAACCTACTTTTCCGGCGACAATTTCTAATGTAGTAACAGAAGTTGTCCCTGTTCAAGGAGGTCAGATATTAACGCGATGTCGTCTGCGAAATCTGTGTCAGTAATATGTGTTACTGGATATCGACTGCTTTGACGTGTTGTTATAGGGTGAATTCTGTCTTGTCAGGTTCTCTGCTGGCTTCACCAAGTGTATAGTCCAAGTCAATGATAAATAAAAATGGTGCTAGAGTATCACCCTGTAGAACACCTGTAGAACCCTTGTATTATTATTTTTAATATTTAATAACTTGCAATTTTGCGGAGCTGTCAATAAAGTAATTTTACTTGGTTTGCCGACACGCGTGGCACCAGACTTATATATGTTTTGTAAATAGAATAATAAAGCCTTCTCATATAGTTTTGCTTTATGTAGTAAATACGTTTATCGTCGGAGTTTTGTACGACAATAAGTATAGGTTATTTTGAGGCCACGAGGGGATATCAATTAGTAAGCAATTGAAGGATCATTTGTATGAAGCGTTTCAACGAATAAATACACTGATTGTCTGAATTGAAAATGACCCAAATGGCGTATTTAACGTTTTCATGGAGAATAATCTTTTAAAATTTTTATTAATTAATACTCATATATTTTTAAAAACTATTTAGTCGTTAACAAGGTATACGTTTACTTTCATTTTTCACAAATGTTTTGTTACTTATTCACTAAAATGTGCATGGGCGTGTGCTGAACTGTGAGCAGCTGTGGCCCTCGGTGAATAAACACATATCCCCGAGGGGCCTCAAAATAACGTACTTAATTTTCACATGACGAGGTTGACAGGAGTCACAATAGAAAAGAAGTATTGAGGGGAATATTACAGGAGAATATTAATCTATTGTTTTGCCATTGTTATCAGGGGCTATTGAATATATTCCCCGAAGAGAACAAAGGAAACCGGGGCGTGTGAAAATTAAACAGTATTACAGTCAAACCGGATATTCTTGGCTGCGCGACCTTGCAATATTGATACAACATTGCAATATTGACTTGCTAACGATACACGGCGACTCCTTGGCAAGTTGCTAAAAATTCGCATTTTAAATAATTATCAAACTTCGCATAACATGAAGTTTACTTAGAGTTAGTTGTTCTGACTTCCAATAGTAACTACTTATTATATGTCTTGCGAGTCCGAACTGGCGTATTGAACGCTGATTGGCTAACGTGCGAGTCCGTACTTTACCGTACGGACTCGGTGTACGGACCCGCACAAAAACAACATACAAAAAAAATTAAAAATTATAAAAATTAAAAATTAAAAAAAAAGTAAATAAAAAAAAAAAATGTTTTCCCTTTTGGTTGTTTTGTTGTCAATTATATCGAATCGCGACTATGAGACCGCTCAGCCTCCGCTTGCGCTGACGTGCAGGAAGACGTACTGTAGACGATAATGTTTTCTCTAAATTATTTCCCGTTGTTGTGGAGACATATAATAAATTCCTTATTAACCTCACAAGCTCGGTCCGTACGGGAAAATATTTTGCTTTCGATCTTTTGAGTACGGGTTCGGTCTGTACTCAAAAGATCTCAAGCAAAATATTTTCCCGTACGGACCTCGCGCTCGGTTAATAAGTACTTAATATTATGTGAAGTTCGATATTTAAAATGCGAATTTTTAGCAACTTGCTAATTGCAATGTTGCTATCAATATTGCAACGTTGCTATCACTATTGCAAGGTCGTGCGGCCAAGAACATCCGATTTGACTGTTGATTTAAGTCAGTCCTTAGCTATAGCCAATCAAAACACTCCCCGATATGAATTATCCCGGAGCCTTCTTTGTGCGCGGCGAAGGCTCTGGGTACGAGATTGGGTAAAATTCAGCCTTCTTCCAGGGCTAGTCATTCTAGGAGGGCTGGCTCTCTCTCTTATATAAATAGGCCAATACAGCGTTTTTATTGACTCGACAAATCTGAGAGATGGAATGGTCTGGAGGTTTCTTCCGCTTGCCAACTCGATTTTCGCCCCAGTTTTTATTGGCCTGCAGCGCGGAAAAAAACCCAAATCTCTTAAATCGAGTCAAAATTTAACTGCGACCGATAACAGTGTATTCATGCACCGTTCTTATTTTGCGAGAAGTAAAAAAATAAAGAATTATAATCTTTCAAGTTTCAACAATATACTGCCGTCACTAACATGTATTTTTTACTTTGTTTTGGTAGCTTGGCACTTGCATAAAGAAAGGCCATAATATTCCTCATACGTCAGTGTTTTCTGTAAGTACAGTAATAAACGTTTCTCATACTCATTTCTATATTCTCTCAGAGTTGGAAAAAAGCTGCGGGTATGCGGGTACCACCCGGAGGAAGGTTTACTTTAGTGAGGAAGGTTTAAAGTGAAAACACGTGAAACAACACATTCGGTAATCTGAGAAAGTTACAATTGATCAAGCAAGGTGTCGAGAAGAAATGCGATTTGCAGCAAAACATTGGCTAACCAACAATTATGCAGCACTGGCAGTGGCAGCAGTTACATGTGTGAGACATGTACGCTGATGTCTGCTGCGATGTCTGTATCTTCGCAGCAGTCGAGGGTAGTTGGCAGGCTATCAGTCAGCAGCGGTCAGTTATTAGTAGCTATTGTAGTATGCCAAAGCTTACCTAGGAAAACCTAGAAAACCAAGGTACTGTAAAAGTCACGCAGTATTTATGAACGTTGCAAAACACAAAATTCTCGCTATTTATTTTGAGGAAGGTTATCTAAACTTAAAACTCTGTATTCTCTACACATATTTAAATTAATGTTTTAGTTTACTTATACATTTTAAACTCTATATGTTTGTGAGAGGTGATCAAACCAAATATTTAACAATTATACAATAACGTGACTTCTGTGTGCATTTTGATTGGTTGTTGCCCATGATCTATTAGAGGACAGATGCACAAATTACGTCACTAACGTGGTCTGGTTTCTGTAAACTAATTACAGCACGGATATCACTACTGCAATTGGCCATTTCCCAAAAGAGTTGAAGACTGGTAAAGAATATTGAGCGCTGGTGTTCTGGATCGCTTGGAGGGACAGTTTTATTATGCTTACGCTACCCTGCCTCCTCATCCTGTAAAAAATTTGGCAAAACTTGGCACGGAATAAATTTGCGTAATTAATTACCATTGTTAATAGCCGAAGATTTTGAAGGACATTGAAAACTTACAACATACGAATCCTAGCTTTAAAATGAAGGAATTGTTGAAAAAGTGCACTTTAGTCTACCCAGAGACTCTTGGGTTTATACTTTTTCGGTTTCCACAACAACTGAACTTGAATTATTAAATCTCATTAACTCTTGGTCAGTTGACAGTCTTCGATAGCTAAATAAACAAACAAAAAAAAACAATAAGAAAAACCTGTACTTTCTTGACCGTCGAATTTGCTTTTGTTCGGCAGATATTTTCCCCTTCAATTCCTTTTCGTCGCTAAAAATATTATTGGCAGAAGGTTGGCAATTCTAAAACATACTGCATGGTTTCTTCATTGTCATGATCTGTAAGAACGTTTAGACCGAATTTCCTGGTGGGTCACAGTGTTAAAAGAACTTGGACGTACGTTTGTGGAATAGCGGCCGGAAAGATTTTGCAGGCCCTCTCAACACTATCGCCTCTAGGGCCTAGTCTCACTGTGCATAATGGGATCGGTCACCATTTTGTTTACAGGATCTGGCAGGCCCTCTCAAAAGTGTGACCTGTCCATGATGCAATGAGGGCCTGCGAAGGAGGCAGTACGCTACCAAGCATGAAATCTGGTCCTCCAAACGATCCCAAGTACCCTAACGTCCCTAATCCGTCACCAGTCTTTTGGGAAATGGTCAATATGACGAGCCAATGACGTTCTTGATTTGCATAGATCATGGATCACGTCAGCTGACGCGATTCGTCTTTTTCAATGCCCCGAAAATTCCCCAGGAATATTCAGAAAAAATATTTTGAAATGTATTTTTTTATAATGTTTATTGTATAAAACAAATAGATTTCATTTTCACTCGCCTCGGCGGCTTGTGGGCCACTTTTTCACGATCGGAAATTGCGGCTGTCGAGGCTCGCGAAATACGGGCTGACCCGTATTAGCTACGCATGCGTAGAACGAATATCTTGCGTGTAAACGTCATCAATACACGGCCGACAGGCTGCACACTTCAGCGAGGACACCCCGAGCTCAAAGTCAAACATCTCCGCTCAAAATCGTCGCTCGACCATAATTCTTCCACGAGCGCATAGCACGAATGTTGGGCTTGCCATAGAATACGGTTTGTTGACAACTCGTGGAATTTTCGCGATGTACGAAGCCATTATCCTTCTCAAATTCTTCAGTTTCAAATGTCCTCAGAACTCACTTGAGCCAGCACGCACGTGGACTGCGAACTGCCCCATGAAAGTGGCCGATTTTCTATGCGATTTCCGATCGTGTGTTCTTACCACGTTGTGACGTCGTCTGTGCATCTATAACTGAACAGACAACGGCAAAATGGAATCTATTTATTAATTAAACATTTGATAGTGAAAAACAGTCCAAAAACTTACGAGCAGTTCTGTGCACACGTGAACCTAATGCCACTGACGCGTGGACACTTCTCTTTCTCTTGGTCAGAGTAGGGACAGCGTTAAGTTCTTATTGTGTATGTCTTTTCTTTTCTAGAACGATACACATCTGGTCGATGGTGATCTTTTCAAAGGGGTAAGCTATAACTGAAGCTCAGATTTTGGATGACCGTGCTGAAATGATTTCCCCAACAACCGATATATATATATATATATATATATATATATATATATATTATATATATATATATGTGTGTATATATGTATATAATCTTTTTCCTATTTACGATCAAATGGAAATATGTTGAAATATGGTTCACTCGTGACTCGCACACTCTCGAGCAACTCTTACCTTTTTGTGCTCTCACAAATTCCTGCGTGCATCCACTTGATGAAGCACGCTAGACTATGAACCATTTATAATTTCTTAAACAGATGAACGGTTGACGATAAACAAACGACACTGTAGACCAATTAAATAGACTACAGAAGAACTGTTGACACGAATGGACTACAGACGAACTGTTGACGATTTGGGCAAACGACGGACCAAAGACGAATGGACTACAGACGAAATGTTGACGATGTAGACAAACTATACAGACCAAAGACGAATGGACTACAGACGAAATGTTGACGATGTAGACAAACTATACAGACCAAAGACGAATGGACTACAGGCGAAATGTTGACGATGTAGACAAACGACAGACCAACGACGAATGTACTACAGACGAAATGTTGACGATGTAGACAAACTATACAGACCAAAGACGGATGGACTACAGGCGAAATGTTGACGATGTAGACAAACGACAGACCAACGACGAATGTACTACAGACGAAATGTTGACGATGTAGACAAACTATACAGACCAAAGACGAATGGACTACAGGCGAAATGTTGACGATGTAGACAAACTATACAGACCAAAGACGAATGGACTACAGACGAAATGTTGACGATGTAGACAAACGACAGACAAAAGACGAATGTACTACAGACAGGGCAAGGACGGGCTGGCTGTAGGTAAGGATGGACGGTTAACGAAGGACATAGAAGGAAACAGGAGATTGGGTCCAGGCTGTTTGTTGTAGTTATTTTTAGTATTGCTCTGTTTCGTGAACGTGTTTTGTTTTGAGTTTCTTTCCCTTGAATCTATAGGGTGTTTATCTTGGTTGTGAATATGGTATTGCAGCGTTGTACATTTGGAGTATTGGTATTTTGGCCGCTGGACAGAGTTCTACAATGACGGTAAACCTTCTTGCATTGGATGTTGTAGCGGAGAGCAAGAAATACGCAATTTGCCTTTTTTAATCTACAATGCATAGAATATTGATAGTTCAGTGTTCTTTTCTTGTTTAGGGCACGTATGCGGGACAATTTGCTATGGAGGTACGTTCTTGGTCAGTCTAGTTTATGATTGAATAACGTCATCTAGTCTCCATTGTAAGATCTGGGATAGACTGATAAACTTGTTGGAGTAAAAGTTTTGCCGTCCTGCCCGAACGGCTTCCTCAGACTGAGTGCTACCTGGTGCAGTGGTCAGCGGTGACAATCGCGAAGTTGGGCGTCAAATCTTGGGGAGGGGGTCGACCTCGGTTCTCTTAGGAGGACAGGGTCGTAGAAGGGGGTCGTACACGCGTAAAAATGCACAACTTGTTCACGGTTGTCAACAGGCGTGAACAATGTTGTGCTGCTCACCGTGAACAATGTTGTGCTGCTCGCCGTGAACAAGTTGTCAACAAGTTGTTCACTTATTGTTCGAACAACTTGTTCACGGATAAATCAACAGTCATGAACAAGTTGTTCCAACATCACATTTTTATAGCCAACAACGTTGTTCCCACATGATACAACATGTTGTAACAGCATGACGAAATAACAACGATGAACAACAATGTTACAATAATGGTGAACATAGTTGATGTATCAACACGTTCTTCGGTTGTTACAACATGCGTGAACAACGGTTGTTGTTTCATCAAGCTGTAACAACTTGTTGAAACAATGATGAACAATGTTGTTCATTTATCAATGTTGTTCACATATGTCAACAAGTTGTTACAGTATTGTTCAGGCAACAATGCTGTAACAACTTGCGAGATTTTTACGCGTATAGACGGGGGACAGTTATTAGGACCCCTCGTGTCTGTTCGTGGCGTCAGTGGTTCTGCGGGGAGATCATCCGTCCAGCCCAGGAGTTTTGCACCTTTCTAGTGTGGAGCGTGGTTCTCGTCCAACATGCGGTGGTCTGGTATAGACCGTATAGTTGACTTGTCTAACTCTCCTGTGGTTGAACGATGGGCCGCCCGAGTCACTCCCTTGTCACAATGGGCCACAACGCGTCTTTCTTATGTCTTCTTCCGACCTGGTGCCGGGAACTTCACCGGTCTCCCCAATGTACACGTTCGAACAGTTAGCACAGCCAATCTGCATGGCAGACACAGCAATAATGTCTTAGTTATAACAGGTCTTCTTTTGTGAGCTTTTCCATGTTATACTGAGACCTCGGGCAAATATTTTACAGATGAAATTTTAGGACCTCACTATTATACGATAAGTTGACTTGTGTTTACAATTTTAATTTCAGGGATTTCTCAAAATGTCGTGGACTCGCTGGAAACGAGTTCTTTTCACGCGCTCTATTGCTATCGGACCAACTTTAGCTGTGGCTGCTTTCTTGGGAATAGAAAATCTGACTGGAATGAATGATTTTTTGAACGTTTTACAAAGTCTGCAGGTTAGTTCATGCAAGGAGTTATGCATATGAATAGGCACAGTGGCATAAAATAGGTGTTCATACGATCGCGGTCTAAGCGGGCTGACCCGGTAAGCGAGACGAAGTCTGTCTTGTGTTCATATGGTAGTTTTCATCCCGCCTATAGCGAGGAGAGAGAAATCATGAATATAATTCGCTTGTCTGACGTGACAAGACATCAGCCATCAAAGATCACAATTCTGTTGTATTGCACAGGTTTGTTTGCTTCTAAATGAAATAAACAAAATCTTCAACTATCCTTAAATCCCATCAAAAATAACTAACTTCTTGTCCTCAATGACCAGGGCCAGCCCGGTTTGTCATATGAGCACAACGAAATTTTAATAGGGAAATAAGTGTGAGGCGAGATCGCGCGGGGGGGTGGGGGGGGGGGGCAGCCCGCTTACCGGGATCATATGAACACCCCCCCAGGGCCTGTTTATATGGAGCCGAGTTACCCGGCTAGGCGAGTTACTCGGCAAACCGAGTTACACGCCATGTATAGAAATTCAATGCTATCCCGGCAGAGTGTTTATATGAGACAGGCGCGGGTAACTCGGCTAGCCGAGATCCCGGCAAAACAGCTGAGATCTCGGCATGTTGGGATGAAAATATTCCCATATAAACACTCTCTTGCCGGGTAACTCGGCTTGCCGAGTTGAATTCGTCACAACAGCGCACGCACCACTTATGAAGACAATCGGAAACTACTCATGGAATATGTGAACCCATAGACCTTATTCAAAAATGGCCGCCGAATTAGAATTCTTTTAAGTGCATATAAATTAGCCCTTATGACCTCGTTTTAAAGTAAAAATTCTTTTGAATTTCACACATGAAAACGAGTTCATAAGGATTAATTTATATGTATATAAAAGAATTCTAATTCGGCGGCCATTTTTGAATAAGGTCTATTATAATGCGTGGGCGGCTTTGCCGAGTAACTCGTCTCATATAAATACTCGTCTTTTTTCAACTCGGCTCCATATAAACAGGTCATGGTATCTGTATTATTATTATCTTCTGTATATAAATGTTTTTAAATGAAGAGAGGATTTATTACTTCTATATATATGACCGCGGTATTTACTTTATAAATCATAAGACCAAGCCAAGCTTTAGTTTAAAAAAACAACTTTATTACGTATAACAATTTGCGTTTCATAAGCTCGCAGTAAGGGGTGATCCGAGGGATCAATCATTCGGGCCCCCATAATTAATTAGCTCTGATTAAATATAACGGCGAAATATGTCAGTAATGGCACACTTAACCCGCTTTCTTTAATTATAAGGCGGCGTTCGATCAGACTGAGTGCCCGTGCCCAGGCACTAGTTAGTCTGAGCATCGTACCCGAGCGAAACCGGGCACACCTCAAGAGGTAGTACCAGGCACCGTGCCGGGCACGAGCACCAATCTGAACAAGATTTTTACGGTGCATGTCCAGCACTTTTAACCAAAACAACATACATAAACTGAGCCAACATCCAGTCTTAATAAGAACAAACAGTGGAAACACGTCGACAAAATATATTTTGGCGCCAAGAAGCACAAAAAGCATCCAGGATTTGGGAACGTGTCTGGACACCAGTGCATGCATTCAGTGCCCGGGTACGGGAACAGGTATGGACAGGGGCACTCAGTCCGAACGCCGCCTAATACTGTACTCTATTTTCCCAACTGTCGGGGCTTTAGTTTTCGACCTAACTTTACCTAATGAGCTAGCGCTACGCACATTAGGCACAAGTATACGTACAAGTACGTGGCGAACTTTGAAGAATAATCACCAGATGGACTTACAATTTTCACTGAACGCTTCTTGCATGCTTCTCCCTGCATTAATGTGGAAAAAATAACGCCATCAAATGTTTCACTGGTAGACACTTTAACACGTTGAAGCCTGAGGACGAGTCTTTAAGGTTTATTCTGGCTAACGCCAGACGATTTTATTCAGCACAGGGTATCATGGCTAGAAATCCAGGACACTCAGCGGCAGTGGCCTGTGGGCTCATATTTAGATGGTAATATTAATTTGAAAATTCTGATGGCTAAATATCGATCATTTCGGCTATAAACAGAAGTCTATAGCAATAAATTAAAGTAGAGTTATTCGCTAAAATGTCTTATTGACCCATTTCTTACCCAAATATCAAATTACAAAAGGTTTAATCGTCTAGACAGGCCTGTACACTCGTACTCACAAAAATTGCCGCATAAATTTCGGTTATTATTTCTGAATCCACAGTCACATTTAATAATAATAACAGCGGTTAAGACCCTGGCAACCTAGCAACAGCTCCATAAGAAATGGCGGACAAGAACCCGAAATTATCGAGGAATGCATTGCTTCTTCACGCCGAGTTCAGTATTTATCTCGGCGCTTGATCGATTAAATTACAACGACTCGGCTGCAATAAATCGTACATTTTAAGGTCTTTGGGAACCTATTAAACAACGAAAAAGTGGAACGAACAACTCCGCAAAACAAAGTAACGTTCATCCCGAGCAAATTCAGACGTTCGCATCGTGGACAAACAACACAGAAGCAGCCAAAATTGGAGCTCCAAAATAAGTGATATAGCAGATTAATAGACTTTAAACAGCGAATAAGAGGTATGTTTGTGAGGGGCTCGGGAACCTATTTAGGACGCTCCAAACTTAATAGAAATTGTAGTGCTGAACGATTGTTCAATTTGATGAAGTTTTGGACGTTCGCATGTCGGAATTTACAATAGTAAATAACCGAAAATGATTGTTCTTTATATTTCCTTAAGAAATCTATTGAAGGACGCCATATTGAATTAATTAAAAAGGGATTCAGTGCGCATGCTTTGCCGCCATGTTGTCCTAGATTTCTGGCCATGGGTTGATCTTGGTATGGTCATCCGACATCTGGATCTTGGGAATTGTTTTTGTTGACAGTTATAGTTAGATTAATTTTAAGTTTGAGCTTGTTATCTTGTATGCTCGCTGAGTTTGAACTGATGTGATATCGAGGCTAGTAAAGGGAGAGATCCAGGCCTCAAAGTGTTAAAGCTACTTTTTATGACTAAAAATTCGTATTCATTTCTATAGCTTCCTTTTGCTTTGTTACCTATGCTGTACTTTACAAATGAAGTTAAAGTGATGGGAAGTTTTGTTAACGGGAGGTGAGTGCTGATATGTTAGAAAATTAAAGTGCTGTTTGGTTAAACATGCGTAATGTATTAACCGGGCAGTTTGGAATGCAGACCAATACCGACGGAATATTTTATGTTATTTACAATGAAAAGACGACAGTCTGATAATACTTGTCATTAATTATTTATTACACATTTATTTGCATATATATTTTCGCTTGCCCTTCTTTTTGAGCTGGCGACTTCATAAAACAAAATGTTTGTAGAACTTCCATATATTAATTGTTTATTTTATTGCTGATTATTCGTGCCATACACTCGGGACGTCCTTAATTCAGAGCTACAAGCCTACAGCAATAATTGTCTAGTAATTATGTTGTAGTTCAGAGCACGGTCAGAGCTACAATAAGTCTCTTATCATGAAAATGTTCCGGGCCGCTCAGCAACAAAAGTAAACTGATATTTCGTTGATGCAAACTCGAAGTCATGTTCTACTGATATTCCTATTTGGTCAGACAAATAATTCAGTACGCCTTTTCAGTCTTGGTTCTACAATAGAGAGCTTAAGCATATTAGGCGTTTTTGAGACACGGACGGTGACCGGAAGAACAGGAATACAATACAGAACTACTGAACCGCGTATTCTTTGAAAATACTTTTTTACCCAAAACAAAGGCAATAAATAATCACATATCTAAACTGTTAGCTCATAAGCTTAAATTTCATCTTTATATAAAAATACAGATCCTTTATTTTATATTGTAATGTAATGAAATTATCCCCTTAAAATACAAGTTTTCTACTTTAAAAGCATGTCTATTGTAGTAAAACAACGATGACAGGCCTCAACGTTCTAGATGTTCCCGTCGTCTCAAGAACGTGAAAATGCTCTCAATGACGTCTTGTGTAGAACGACGACGGCGTTCACTTTGCTCTTGGAATTTTAAATTGCTCATTATCATTGTTTTGAATGAAAAATGCTATTGAATTCAATCGCCGTCCGTGGCCCTAAAACGCCTGTATGCTTAAGCTCTCTAATCAACAATGACCAACAACCATGCATGTAAAGTGACAAAAATCGCCTGCATTTACATAAATATCGAAAACAATATTAACGAATTTGCGATAAATACATGTCAGTGGTCGTTACCATTCGCAGAAGGACCTATAAATGCCGCCATTTTGAATCTGAAAATGGTCACACATTTTTGGGCAGCACCCGCAGTCCAGTTATATATAGGTCAGTGATCTTTGTCTTCTAATCTCAAAGGATTGATTGCAAACCATCAAAAGCAAATTCCTCGCCCACCCCGAAAGGTAACGATAGAAGGGGGTGTCAGTACTAAAGCAAGAGTAAAGAGCTGCCTAATATGAACGAGTTTTCTGATTGGCTATAAGTAACCAATCACATTGTCGATTATCAATTCGTTCCCAATCTCCTTACTGATTAGGGTTAGGGGAAGGTGTTGGGTTAGGTTATCTAAACCAATCAGAAGCCTTCTTAGTATAGGTAGGCGATGACCCAGACTTCATGATATCCCCAGCTTCGTTAAACTGTATCTTGTTAACGATGCTAGTTTTCTTTTACATTCCATTTTTCTTTAAGGTTGATGGCAGCGTTTGCGTGGATTGTCTCGATAATTATATTAGGAATCAATTTTTATTTTGTTGGTGAAACGCTGGTAAGTTGTAACAAATTATAGATATTTTCTATGTAACTCTACGCCTACGACATTGACCTCTAAATACTTTGACCACTGACTGCAAATTATTCATTGACAGTGTCTTCGTTTTGATTGAGAATTTTTATTGTTAAACGATGTGGGCAGATTGTATTCTAGTACAGAATAAGGTTATATAGTTGTTACTCCAAGTGAATTAACGAAGGCTGGGATCCGAGCCCACGACCTTCGGTTTACTTGTCCGTCCGACGCTCTACCGACTGGGCTACATACATTACGAGTCAAGATGGGAGCAAGTCGTGGGATATGATAGCACTTTATGTATTCGATATTTGGAAACAGACTATAGTTTCTTCAATACCGACAATTTATCTGTTCTTGATGCAGATGAATGATGAGTTCTCCGAGTGAATGAACCATACCGAGTGGGTTTCGAACCCGCGACCTTCGGTTTACTAGCTCGATGAGCTCCAAAAATGTATCGATATTAAAAACATTATCGATATTAAAGAATCTGGTCTGTTTCGAAATATATAAAGTATGACCATCATCCTAAGACTTGCTCCCAAACTTGACCTCGTATAGCTCAGTACAGGCAGAGCGTCGAACCAGTAAACTGTAGGTCGTGGATTCGATTCCCAGAACGATCAGTTAAGCCCTAATCAAACGAGAACGCAAGTTAGCTTACGATGACTTGCGATGCCATCAGTCAAACGTCGGCACAAGTCGTCGCAAGTTCTGTACTTCCGCTAGTTCCCACGCCTTTTCGTTAGTTCTCATGGTAGTTTCTATGGCGACGGAGCACGAAAGACTTGCATCGACTTGTGTTTTGTGTTCAAACGTTTCGCAAGTTGAAGAAAACTTGCGATGAAATTTGAACAAGATCAAATTAGTCGCAAGCTAACGCAAGTCACCGCAAGTCATCGCAAGCTGTGTCTCAAACGAGACACAAGCAAGCACAAGCTAAAACTTGCGATGACTTGCGTTCTCGTTTGATTAGGGCTTTAGAGTTTTTTTCTACTTTCCCTATAACTTAATATAACCTAAATTTGTTTCGTTGAGGTTTTCGTCATGACGTTCTTGTTCTTCTTGTGTATATGTAAGGTTTCTATTACTGCTGACAGCAGCGCAATCTTGAATAGTTTTCCTTCTCATTTGTCTTAACCAGTCGCATAGCCACGCTAAGGCGCACTGCATGGGGCACGTGCCCCAACAACTTATGTTTGTGCCCTGGCAAACACTCACCTAGTGACCTAGTCCAGGATGAAGATGAGGACAAGGTCAAGTCAAGGTGACGCCACGAAGATAGTCTTTTTAAAACTTAGGCCCTGTTTACATGAAACGGATTGAGTGTTCAAGTCAAATCTCCCATGTTGTTTCTCCTTGTTGTGTTTACATGAAGAAGATTGAAAGTTTTCGAGCGGATCGAAACGAACGGCTGAAGTCCATCCACGCAGTGGAGTGCATGGATTGACTTGCGATTCAAGCTAGGATCGACTTGAATGTCTCCAATCTGATTCATCTAAACACGGTTTGACTTGAAAATGACTTAACACGCACGCATGAGTGAAGTTAGTGCGTGTCGTGCACTAAGGAATGTTTGGAAATTTGTTGTGCGCTCATGCTAGTAGTCTTTTAAGTCTCTGCAATCTGCATGACGAACTAACCATGTGACTTTCCATTCAAAAAGTATTTTGTGCCCCTGCAGCCGTGCCTCAGCAACCTACAATTCCTAGCTATGCCACTGGTCTTAACAAGTGGTTTTGTTTGTTTTTCTCAGGCGGGTTTACCAAGTAACATTGCATTGTTGATATTTATCTCACTCCTTGTGATATTCTATGTTGCCTTTGTTGCACTTCTGGTAAGTTTTTAATCAATTTTCTTGCTATATCATGCAGTCAAGACATCACTTTTTTTAAGGAAAAGGCTTTTGCATAATGTTTGAAAATACTACATCCACGCAATTCGTACTCACCCTCGTAATGGTTTGCGACATCTTCCCTCGTACTCGAGAAAAGGCCGTTTTCCATTTAACGTGCACTTTGCCAGCGCGGGCGGAGCGGGCTTTGGATGTTGGAAATTTTCAACTTCCAAAGCAAACTGAACAATGCACGTTTCGCCCGTGCGGGCAAAGCGGACGTAGTGGAAAACGGCCTTAAAGGCCAACTATCATCTCATAGAAATTGAGAGCGAATAATTGTTTTAGTTGAAGTAACTTGTATATATCTTAGCTTTTTTCGATTATCTCAAAAAAGCAGTAAGACCTACCTAATAGGTAGTGTTTTCACTCAATTTATCTATTTTTTTCTTTTATTTAACACTTCTGAAGACGTTGTTTTTGTTTAGCAAGGGCGGACATAAACAGTGTTTTCACTTAATTTAGCTATTTTTTACTCTCACTCATCCTCGGTGGGAAGAGCAAATGTCTTTCGCATCTCATTGATTTGTTGTTATTTTGCTCTGATTGGCTAATTTTTTAGCATCTCATTAATTTGTTGTTGTTATTTCTACCTGATTAGCTAATTTTTGGTCACATGATTATTTTTCTTATATAAGCTCGTTGTTTGTTTACACTCTTTACGTTTCTCTCTGACGAAGTCACGAAGGGCCTTCGCTGGAAACGTTAGAAAACTACGTTCAATAATTTCGGCAGTACTCAAACTTTACTATATTTCGATTTGTATTTCAACACTGCCTACGCAGCGCATTTCTTTTATTTCTCTATTTTATATATATATATATATATATAAGTGAGTTTTGGTTCACGAAATGTTAGAGAGTGCTCAATACCATATATAGATAGAGCAAAATACAAAGTATGAAGTATAGTTTTACCTTAAAGTCTTCGCTACCAGAGGTTTCACCCTAAACGGGATCATCAGGCGATATATATATATATATATATATATATATATATTAGGCGATATATATATATATTACGTAAACCGCTCCATTTTAAAACGCGTCGCCCCTTACACAAGTGGAGCAAGCCGCTGTAATCTGTGCCTGGAAGAAAAATTGCTTATTCTGAAAGCTAACAAGGCGAACCTGCTCAACAAACCATCGGAGTTAATTTCAAAATGCCGGCATGAAAATAAATTTTATGCTAGGAACGTCCGCCGTTCTAGGAACAGAGATGTACATCCGGGAACAATCTCTCGAATTTCGGGCGTGTGGTGATGTCACGTCATGCGTGCCACGCAATATAAAACAAGCTAAAGTGAAACTTTTTTAGTTTTTCAGAGTAACAATGTTCATTTTTTTCAATAAAATCTATCTTGTTCTACCTTCAGAAGTATCGAGCACTCTGTGGTTTTATAAACGACTACTTGAACTATTATTATATAGGGAAGCACAGAAAATAGTGTTCCAAAAATGTTGCTTAGCCAATAATGTTAAAATTATATATATATGCAATGTTAGCAACCTGAATGGCAGCCTTAACTCGAGAACGAGTGCAGATCGTAAAACTATTAATATTTTAAAATATAATTATTTAAGGCCCTTTATTTATTTAAAGTACTTCAGTTGTTGGATGGATGTATGAATACTTAAAATACTCATTAAAAATTCATGAAGAAAATTCAAAAGAAATGAATGTTTAATCAATATCTGTAAATCGCATACATACGGATTCGTCCTGATTTACATAAACTTTTTCCTCAATTTACTTAGCTAAAATCACTCCAACTTGAAAAATAGTTTGAAAACATGGCTATTTAGATACGTCCATTTGATAAGTACGGTAAATTCGCATTCGCAGCCGATCTGTATCTGATTTACTACGGCTCGTTTGCAGTTCGCTTTGTAAATCAGATACAGATCGCTGCTCATGCTTTATCTATTACATAAATTACAATTAGTTATTTTGACTATACTTACTCTCTTGTAGTTTTACTATGCTCTTGAATTCAAGTTTCTTGATTCTATCACGGTGAGTATATACATTAAAACGTTATTTAATTTAGCTGCGTGTTAAGACGGTGTCGATATTAGTTAGATACTTCATGTTTTACCCTGTGCAATTCAGTGATGATGCACGCGCCTGAAATGTTGGAACGAAACACGCTGATATAAAGAATATTGTCATGTGGCAGGACGTGACGTGTGACGTTATGTGGTGTGATGCGCAGATGCGATGTGCTGTGTGATGCGATGTGATGCTATATAATAAGATGTGCTGTGGTGCGATGTGGTTTGAGATGTGATGTGGTGCGACGCGATGCGGTGTGATGAGATGTGGTGTGATGCGATACGATGTGGTGTGGTGTATGCGATGCGGTGTGGTGTGGTGTGATGCGATGTGGTGTGATGCGGTGGCATATGTGGTGTAATGCGACGTGGTGTGATGTGATGGGTGTGGTGTGATGCGAAGTGGCGCAATGCGATGTGTTGCGATGTGATGTGATGTGGTGTGGTGTGATGTGATGTGATATAAGACATAAGGCGGTGTCTTTCGATGTGCTGTGATGTGATGCTATATAATAAGCTGTGGTGTGATGCGGTGTGGTGTGACGTGGTGTGTGGTGTGATGTGATGGGTGTGGTGTGATGCGAAGTGGCGAAATGCGATGTGTTGCGGTGTGATGTGATGCGATGTGGTGTTAATAATGTGGTGTGATGCGATGTGTGGTAATGCGATGTGATATGATGTGTGATGTGATGTGATGTGATGTGATGTGATGTGATGTGATGTGATGTGATGTGATGTGTGGTAATGTGATGTGATATGATGTGTGATGTGATGTGATGTGTGGTAATGTGATGTGGTGTGATTTTAACGAGCATTTTTTGCTCCTAGGCGCTACGTTTAAATAAACTATTATTACTATTATTATGTGATAAGATGTGGTGTGATGTGATATGATGTGGTGTGGTGTAATATGATGTGGTGTGATGTGTGAAATAATTCCTGAAAACAGCGGTCCCGCGATTTGTTGTAAGCATTGCTGTTATAAACAGTAGTCTAGCGCAACTAAGGAGTAAGAAATTTGTCTGGGCATTAAAGCTCAGAGTAGTTCTAGCTATTTCTCCACTGATTTAGCCATAAACAATTGTGCTATTTAAGCTGCTGGCCAGAAGTGCAGACATTTCAAGGGGTTGGGGAACTTGATCCAGGCTGAAACAGACGCCTGTATAAAATGTCCATACAATTTGACCGCTCATATTGTATATTACTGGTGAGCAGCGCTTATCCTTCGTCGATTGCGAATTTCAACTGAATGAGATGTTGTATAAACAAAAGTATCGCATTGTTTTTTTGTCTACCTGTTTGTTTGTTTGTTTGTTTGTTTGTTTGTTTGTTGGTTTGTTTGTTTATTTATTTATTTTCTCTTTCTCTCAATTTGTATTATTAGTGCCTTCGCAACCCACCAGGCGATGGCTACGAAGAATACAATGGCGACGATTGCCCGAGTAGCCCTGACGAAACTGCCCCAGCCAGTCCACCTTAATATCGTCGAAGACCCCTAATAGTAACTGTAACCAGCACTACTGATAATTTCATTAAACATTAAGGTGACTCGATAGTCAGAATATCTTTTTTTTGGCAATAAAAACATGTAGTGCAGATCTGAGTTTTATGCTACACAATATAGTTCCTTGCATACATCTAGTGTTGGTCTTGATTATTGAAAAAATCACAGTGACTGTGAACGCACTGAAACCAGGGTAGCGCGTAGACTGGGAATTTCCTCCAAACCGGTTTGACACGTTTTAACAATTACCCAATCACAAGCGAGATTCAAGTTCTGAACCGATTCAAGCATGGAAGCGAGATTCTCCACCGATTCGACCAGAGGCCTTTTCTTTCCGCCTCGTCTTTTCTTGCGCTTCGCCTATTTTCAACTTTTAAGATGTTGAATCTAGAATTTTTTATAATGCAATTTTCTCCTGATTTTGACTATCGAGGTACCTTATTATATAACAGAAAATATCAGTCACGGATTTACTAATTTCGTAACGGAGGATTTTTATATGGAAGTTTTTCAAGAAAATGTGTTCATTTATTCTTGCTATATACCATCTTACTCCACCTGGTTGACATCTAAATGGTTGAACCCAGATTTTTGGGCGCTTAACGCCTGTCCTCGAACCCTGATTAAGTACCCCCTACGCAACTGTATCTCTCTCCCCCGCAGAGGTTCTTTCGGAAATCGAAGATTTCGGGGATCGTCTCAGATGTGTGGGAATCACCAGCTGGACATAACGAGTGCGAGCGAAAAAAGAACAAAGAAGAAAGAAAAAAATTATTTTTATATTTTCCCGTTTCGGCGTTTCGCCCGCACTCGTTATGTCCAGCTAGCGATTCCGACATCTCCGACGATCCTACATATCTCCGACGATCCCCGAAATCTCCGATCTCCGAAAGAACCTCTTCGGAGGAGAGAGCACCTGTATGGTTTAACGTCACTGGAACCTATAATTGTGGGATGCTCTGTAAAGTTCAATACGTCACTTGGCGCAATTTTCCAGACCTTTTGGCGTGTATGCTCAAGTAGGCTAAGCTCGTATTTTTAAATTTAGGAATCTGGATTCAACTCATTTAGAAGATGTTAACCAGGTTTATACACGGCACCTGATTATGGGTTTCTGACGGCGAAAGTATTAAGAAATAATTTAACGGAAATATGCATGCATATAACGGAACGACTATGATTCACTTTGCATCCGTACACCGAGTGCCATACCCTGGGGGCTCGTATGCAGTTAAGGACTAAAGAACTTCGGTAATATGAGCCTCAATTGAGAAGTCTCGGATAAATAGCCTCGGATGAAAAGTCTCGGGTGAAAAGTCTCGGGTAAAGATCCCCGGTGAAGAATCTCGAGTAAAGAGTTTTGGGCAAATTTGATGGTGAAAAATCACACGCCTCGTTAAGATGATTCCATCTAAAGCGAGATGATGCTGTACCCACACAAGAACTTCTCGTTGCCAGGGAATGGAATGGATGCTTCTGTATGTAGAAAACGTTCATAGAAAATAATTAAAGTATTATTGTAATCATTTTCAATTTTAGAGTGTAATCGAGAAACTAGGAACTGAATTTTACTTGTTTAAGACAAACGTAAGGTTGTTATTCATAAGATTAAAAATCAGTAACTTTTCACGTTGAATTTATAAAACTATTGATGTTCGCCAGAGCTATAAAACAAAAACCTTCGATGTTCCACTCTATCAAACTTGTTTTACTGAGAGCCTATTTAGCCAGCCTACGTTGGCACACTGCGATAAATCGTGTCGATGTATGGTGTCGATGTATCACTGATCTCTATATAACTGGATTGCTCATCCTTTATGGTCAGCAGTAAACATTTTGAAGCCACTGGCGGCCATATTGGTACTCCAGGTCCAGTGTACCTTGCGGGCTTAAGAGTAGTAAGAGTTTACCGGGGGAGTCGGAAAATATGGCAATTTACTCTTAACACCGAAAAACAGAAGGGAAATACAAGCAACTACAGTCCTACCCTGCGAGCAGAGCCTTCTTTTCCTTATTTCTTCGCTGAGAGAGAGGAAGAAAAGTTGGCTCTGCTGTATTCGTGTTTGGCTTCCTCCAAGATTTAGGACGAAGTAACCCGTAAGACCCGTTTAACCGGTTCTCGTTTTGTTTTCTGCTCTGCTTGGGACTGGGTTCGAGATTGTAACCAAGCAACTAACATGCATGCGCAATGGAAACCAGTCGCGAGTACATCAGAGCCTACTTTTCTTCCTCTCTCAGCGAAGAAATAAGGAAAAGAAGGCTCTGCTGTATTCGTGTTTGGCTTCGTCCAAGATTTAGGACGAAGTAACCCGTTTAACCGGTTCTCGTTTTGTTTTCTGCTCTGATTGGGACTTGGTTCGAGATTGTAACCAAGCAACTGACATGCATGCGCAATGGAGACCAGTCACGAATACAGCAGAGCCTACTTTTCTTCCTCTCTATCAGCGAAGGCTCTGCTCGCAGGGTAATACAGTCCGAAATTGTCAACTACATACTTCAAGGCTTTGTAAAGACTTGTGCTTTAATACCAAAAGTGTATAGATAGTTTATAATGAAGTTATTGATTGATTTCGTTGGTTTTTACGAGTTTTGTGATATACGCATGCAAGTTTATCGATTAACGGGCAGAGTAAAAAAACTACAAAATGACACGTTTTACTGCTAAATAATACCAACAAATGCAAAAACTAAGCTTCTAAACCTTTTACAGTGTTCTTTGTTTGATACCAATGGCTGAAATATTTTTAATGTGGCTTTTTTCGTCTCTTCTCTTTTCGTGCTCCGAAAACATACAATTTTCTGTGCCGGCCATTTTGGTATTCCAAATTCGTCATCTCCGCTGGCTTCATTTTTTGAGCCGGATGAGCAAACCAGTTGCATAGAGATCAGTATTGGTCAGATGCCAATCTCGAATCCAGAGTCTCCATGCTTTTTGTCAGCGGGGGAAATTGGACGCGTTTTGCGTCGAGATAAAACTTATTTCAATCCATAACATCAGGCTAAGGCCGTATGATTTATTTGCGTTTCCATTTACATTGTCGAATTCGTTGTACTGGAATTTTTCACTCTGATGTTATGAATTAAAATACGTTCTATTCCGACGCAGAATGCGTCGTTTTAATGCGCAATCGAGATTATGAACTGGCCGTGAACATGACGTCACAATTTGTTTGTTCGCATTTACCCATAATTCTTGCAGTCTGAACAATTAACTGTAATAATTTGAAATTCAATTTCGGTGAATTTTGTGCTATAAATAGCAACTCGGCCGTATGCATGCTATTGCTTTTTAAAGGGCTTATGCAGCGAAAAATAAGTTCGGGAGAGACTCTTATTTAAAAGAACTTCTGAAATCATAAAGATGGACGTTTGCAGCTCTTCCATATCTCACTTCGTTCTTTAGATATTGAGATTTGTTTTATATGTAAATAACATCGCTCAGACGTCACACTGCATAATGACTTGTTGGAAAATCTTGAATATCAATTTGAGATTATTTAACGAAATCACTTGTAACTTTGCATGTGTATCGCGGGACACTATACATGAAAAGTTTCAAGTGATTTACTTGAAATATTGCAAGAATAGACATGATTTTCCAACAAGTTATCACGCAAATCTCAATATCTAAGGAACGAAATGAGATAGGGAAGACCTGCAAACGTCAATCTTTATATAACTTCAAAAGTTCTTTGGAATAAGAGAGTATTATTTTTCGCTGCATAAGCTCTTGAAACGTCAGAATTTTTTTAGACCCGTTTACATGTACGATCTTGGATGCGATAGATGTCGCCAAATTCTGGTTTAGATACATGTTGATCAATTACGAACGAGCATAAAAGCCGTGATTAAAGGGCAATAGCACTAAAAATTAAGTTTGTCTAATTTGAAAGAACTCATGAAATTGTAATAGAACATCCTTTACAACTTTTTCGTATCTCTCTTCGTTTTCAAGATATTTCAATTTGTTTAATATGTACATGAGATGGTCTCTGACGTCAGGTGTGGGGTAAAATATTTTCACATGTAGCAAAACCAGTTATATCTCTAAGTTTGTTCATCGAAATCATTTGAAACTGTGCACATAAAAACTCCTTGCGACGCTGAACATTTCACGTTAGATATGTAAGTGATTTTGCTCTGTATGAAAATATTTTACCCCACTCCTGACGTCAGAGACCATCTCATTTACATATCAAACAAATTGAAATATCTTGAAAACGCAGAAAGATACGAAAAAGTTGTAAAGGATCTTCTATTACAATTTTATGAGTTCTTTCAAATTAGACAAACTTAATCTTTGTTGCCAATACCCTTTAAGATGAAACCACGGCACAATCCGCTAACTGTTTTTCTACTTAACATGTACCTAAACGAGAAATTGGCGATATTTATCGCATCAAAAATCGCACGTCTAAACGGCCCTTTAGATTTATAATTTCCTAATCCCGTTTCAAGAGCCTGCGTTCCTCTGGGAACGAGATTTGTAACATGTTTACAGTCCCCAATTTCGAAATAGTGAATGTTATGGTGATTGTGACGTCATTAATACTTGTATGTGGATTTTTTTGTGATCTGTAACACTAACGGCTTCACAGCCTTACTTGTGATTGTGTTGTTTTTATTATGTTGACAAGCCTGTTCTAGATTGTTTCAGTAACTTGTCACGGTATTTCATGACTTTGTCACCAGTACAGCGCGTCACCTGGGCCGAGCCAAACGTGAACAAAATCTCTTCCGGACGCACTAACCAAAATTTACTCCACTCATTCGTGTCGCAGTTGGTTTAATTCATTAAGCAATCCTGTGCGAGCATTTGCGGTCGCCTTCTGTACTGTAGGTGACGTCGGATTACCACTAGGCAAAAAAAAAAGTCGCTCGAAAGAATTCTTATTATTTCAATTGACGAAAGCTTAGGTGAGAAGTTGCTTAACGTCTATATATTAATTATATGGCACAAGTTACTTCCGGTAAAATTGCGTGCTCTGATTGGCTGAGGCGCGTCGCGTGCCGGTCAATTATTTACCTACCTATACTAAGAAGGCTTCAGATTGGTTTAGATAACCTAACCCAAACAAAACCCTCACCTTCCCCTAACCCTAAAATGGGAACGAATTGACAATGTGATTGGTTACTTATAGCCAATCAGACAACTCGTTCATATTAGGTCTACTGATTATTTTCTGTTATGGGTGGTCTGGATTAGATACGGGTCTGTCAGACTTTGAAAATCCGAATAAATTTAATGAAAACAGTAACCTAAGCACTAAATCATGTAAAGCAATTACAACCGAAGAACAGCAAAATTGAAAATGACGAATCTTGGCGATTACGTGAAAATGACGTGTCATGGCAATTACGCCATACGTGCAGTGTATATTTAACGTATGCTGTTCAAAATAGCCATGCATACAATAATCCTCTTATTAACCTCGACTGCTTGGTCATTACGGAGAATCTCGGACGTCGGTCTTCTGTGTCTCAAGACCTCGGTCTGATATTTTCCCGTAATGACCGCACTCTCGGTTAAGAAGTTAATATCAGACCTGGCTTTAGTAAAATGACTATCGAAGACGATAATCCACGTATGGGACAAAGGACAAAAGAAAAATACAGTTACCTCGGGTCCCGAAATTTCCTTCTCAGTAAATTTACTGTATAACGAACATCTATAAAGCGGACACCTCTATGATAGGGACATCACAGTAAGGTCCAGAAGGTGCACATGTCGGCTTAATAGAGATTCACTTTAGATTCAAGGTTTCACTGGAACTCTTGGGGGCCATGCATAAGATTGTCTGGCGGATTGCCCAATTGGAACGATTCGTACATTAATCCAGAGGATGTCATGGGAACTACGCCGCCCTAAGGGCCTGTTTATATGGAGGCGAGTTACCCGATAGAACTATTGACAGCTGTTTTTCCCACCGCAGTGTTTATATGAGACACTGGCAGCCGGGATCTCGGCAAGGTGGGATAAACATTTCCCCATATTAACACTTTTGCCCAGGTAACTCGGCATAGTGGGATGAATTTTCTATATTCGTTACTTCATGTCACTTTCGTTGCTGATAATCTTCTCACAAATATTATATATATATATATCCCACAAGCAGTTGTCTTTTCACAATTCACAATTATCGCCGCGAAAAATCTTCTATTAATGACGTCATAATCACGTCAAACGGAGTGTACAAAGAGCAGAAGCAGCAACGACGCAATTAAAGCGGTGCCTTCCAGACGAGAAAGGTATATACATTCCGTTTCCAACGAAGTAGCTAGCACCAGTTGATCAGAGTCACACTGCACAGACACAGATCAAGAACAAATATATAAAGGTTTGTGTGCGCATGCGGCTTCTGACTTCGTGCAGATCTATTGCGAACGATGTGTGTATTTGTGAGATGCGCGTATTTAGCAAAACGCGATTGATAATTTACCTTCTCAAAACCTTTGGCTTTGTTGAAATAGCATTGATCTAGTTTCCCTCGCAGCATGTTTTAGCGTTGATCCGCTTGATCGAATCACAACGAAACACAATTAAAGCGAGGAGATTGTGGGTACGAGGTTGTACAACTGCATGTGTCCTGTAGAAAAACGGAAAGCCTTCTACAGGAGCCCGAACTGGTAAAAAAAGATGATAACATTAAAAAAGAATGCAGGGATGTTGCATCATGCAGCTAACGTGTGCCATGCACTCCGTATAGGTGTTTTAAAAATCATGCATCTGTAATATACGTGTTTCACAAATCTAATGTTTCTTTACGAAATTCTTCTTCAAAATATTTACATGGAATTTTTAGTTCATAGTGTACCACAAGTCGTTGGAAATGTGAAAACTTTCCATTGCAGAATTGGCCGTCATTTCGAATTTTATTGTCAACATCGTTCCCAGGGCCTTCTCTATTTTTATTAATTGTACTGCAGTACAATTAATAAAATAATTGTACTCCTCTCAACCAATCAGAATATAGTAATTTTATCATGCATATAATAAAAAAGCAAATGAATTAAAAAGCATGACATCTCGGCTTATTAGAGTGCATGATTAAATGTCTCTGAAAGCCGAGGGAGGGTTTGTGGAAGTCACGAGAACCGTTTGAGGAGCATCAATGCCATGCATTTACTTACAATAATTGTTTTATGTTATAGATATACATAACAACATATCCGCATAAGGAATATGTGTTTATACAATCTGTATTTGACATTGACGTATAAGCCACACCAAATATCACAGTGCGCCTTGCATCTTCGTACTTTGTGTCGATACAAATGACGACATTGCGTAAGCCGACTTGCATTGAAGAATTGGAATGGTGATCTTTGCACATCTTGGCAGTTGTAATAATATTAACCCTATCATGCACGAAATCCTCTCCGCGAACTCTAATCCCTTGCTATGGAAGTAAAGGTATTTCACGCTGAAACAAAAGTAGAAAAAATAGAAACGGAAAAAAATCCTCATCCTAACCTTGGCGGTGAACCCGTGGACAATCGAAAACCTTCTGTATTGCAACGGATCAGTAATATCGTAACTGGTAATTTGGAGATAGCATTTTATAAGTAAGTGATATCAGGGAAAAGATGCTTGTTGACGTGTTACTTTAACCGTGCTTTACTCGGAAATATAAAATTCTTGTGTGATACTGCAGTAACATATCTGCATTACCATGAGTGCAGTTGTTGTAAATTATATATAACCGGTTAGTTCCAAATTCTATTTTATTTCAAATCCCTATATATATATATATATATATATATATATATATATATATATATATACATACAATACCCTGGTTGCTATGCGTGTTTTCATTGGTTGTTGGCCATGATCTAATATTAGAGGACAGACATATGGTCACATCAGATCACGTCAGCTGACTTGCCGCGTCTCGTGGGCCACATTTTGTTCTTACCACGTTGTGACGTCATCTGTGCATCTATAACTGAACAGACAACGGCAAAATGGAATCTATTTTATAATTATATATATATATATATATATATGACAACTGCTACAGGTGCACTTTAATATGTATGCTAAACTGCACACTTACAAAACAGAAATCTGAATAGAAATTGGAAAAAAACTCGAGGATGTATATAAAAAAGCGTACGAATTTTCAAAATACCATAGATGAGATTTCTGAATTTTTTTAAATTTTTATTTAGGATTTTTCAAAAACTTTTCAGGATTTTCTAGGAATTTCATGAAATTTTTAGGAATTTCTATAGATTTTCATAAATTTCAGATTTCTTTTTATTAGCAATATATAAACAATAAAGGGGCCAGTTTGGGCCTGCTCAGGCATTCAGGAATGGGTTAATCACTTGTTAACCCATTGCTGCCTAGGATGTTTTAGGATTCTCCCTTTGACAAGTAAAATCGTCTCGCGTTTGACAAAGTAAAACAGTAAAGGGTTCGTTTTTTCCCGGCTCAGGCAGGAATGCATGGGTTAATGCAAATTACTTTTATCAAAAATAATTATTGATTACAACAGTTTAACAAAGAATTACAAAGTATCGCGATGAATATCTTCCAAATACTTTGATTAGGCCAATATTTTTTCTATTGGTGGTTTGCAATCAATCTTTTTAGACTTAGGAGACAACGATACGGTGACCATGTTAGAGGAAAACATTCTCCAAATACAATAGCTGCTAATGAGATTTTTTGTTAAAGTTCCTCCAACATGGCCGCCATGACGACGTCCAGTGCAAACCAAGAATACCAATATCGGCCAATCTCCAAACTGATAAACATACCAACCTCTATATGTCTATGAAATCTGTCGTGATTTGAAAGAACGCTTAAAATGACAAAGTAACATCTTTTGCAGTTTTTTGTTTCCTTGCTTCGTTGTTGATATATTTGAGGTTGTTTAATATGCAACTAATTTAATAACAACGTTTTGCTTTTATCAAACAAGATCACTTCAAAGGAAACGTGCGCTTGTGCTTCTTTCAGAGCGTGTTTTACAACATGTAAATTGTCAAATGGCCATGGTTTCGGCTGATATAATAGCAAACTATACTAGAAGTTACTATTGCAAGTGAAGTGCTGCCTCAAATTGGACAAAAACCTTTAGCCTACTCCACGGGCAACTATATGCAGTCTGTGGCCAATGTGACACCCCCCTTGCCCACTCCACCCAAGATTGCCCACTACACCCAAGATTGCCCACTCCACCCAAGTTTTCCCACTCCACCCAGGTTTGCCCACTCCACCCAAGTTTTACTCACCTCTTCACCATAAGAGCCCACAGAGTTGCCTGCAAAGGAGGCTGGAAAGTCCAAAAATTTAATATTAATTACAATAGACCGAGTATTTACACATTTCTTCTATATTGTTTAATTATAAAATTGAAAACTACAAGTTACTATAACTTATCGCTTGACATGATATGGCAAGGGTTTTGACAGGATATATACACAATTCATATACAAATATTAAATAATCATGCCTCTTGCTCTAATGCTGTGGCAAAACTGTCAATGCAATTCCAAGTGCTTAATATGTTTTGACACATCTAGAGCTTTAATACCATTGAGCCCATCAGATTATTTTGCAGAATTTGTATAAGTCAAAATACACACACCGACACACGCAGATAGTAGCGTCTGATCAGAATGCTGATCAGTGCAAACCAGCGCCGGATTTAGGACTGTGGAGGCCCCTGGGCGGTCACTGACAAGCACAATATATCAATTCTATTTCTGAATGTATGCTAAGTTACATAGTCATATAACTTTAAACATCAAAACATGCTAGAGGTTGAGTATACTATGAGTAGGACAAGCAACTGAGACCAAAACTGAGGAAGTTGAACATATAAATTATATTTATACATGTACAGATGTACCTATTAGCTATTACAGTGTCGGTATAATACAAGACATTTTTGTGGAGGCCCTCACTTAAACATTATTTTGTGGGGGCCCCTGGGCGACCGCCCAGTCCGCCCTGTCCTAAATCCGGCACCAGGGCCGGCGCGACCGGGGGTTGGGTAGGGGGGTATTTACCCCCCAAATAATTTTGCGAAGAAGTGCCCTTTTTTAGCCAAGCCCTGGATATTAAACAAAACGCGTGCGCGCAGAGCATGCATGCCTTTTTCAACTAGATTGTTATGAACAAAATGTAGCCAAATATATAATATTCGTTGCTTTTTTTGTTTTGATATACACCAAAAGTTAAAAACCCTGATTAAATGGCCTCTTCTTGAAACTGGTTTTACGCGGTGTGTGCAATCCACGTAATGTGCCCTTTGGAAATCGTACCCTCCCAACTCCTAGAAGCTCGCGCTGGCCCTGTCCGGCACTGGTGCAAACACAATGAACCCACACCAATAATATACACCTATAAGATGAGACACAGAACACACATGTCAAGATTAGTGTGAAAAGTTTAATTTGCATGTCAAACAAACTGAGATATCTCAGAAACGAAGCAAGGAAACGAAAAACTGCAAAAGATGTTACACTGTAATTTTAAGGTTTGAGGTTTTTTCAAATAAAACAAACTTTATTTTCAATTCATGTGCACTTTAAAATTAGTTGGGCTTTTTTTTTGTAGAATAGGTAAAGGTGTTGGTCGGAACCCTTGGATTACTATCTTTTCCTCACTCGTGATCAGTGCAGTTTGCTTGCTTGGTTTACTGAATTTTCGAAAGGAAGGAAGGGTCGAAAAAATGTGGGTTCCTGAGGATTCACAGGCATTACAAGATAAGAAATGGGTAGAAACAAGATTTCCCGCCAAATTTCATCCTGTCTCAATTATTATTCAAAACTCGAATATGCTTACCGTACGTTTATTACGAAAGGTTTGTCATCGTGTTTGAAGTTTTGCATGGAGTTGACATTGTTATATGGCAGAACTTGTCTGAGTCGGACATTTGATCTCATTGAACAAACGCATGCGCAGTGTTCAAATAGTTATCCGCGCGATGTTGGAAACGAGTAAGCTGTGACCAAACGGCATCAAGAGGAAAGCTAGCCTGGTACCCTGGCCCAATCAAAGAATATGGGCCAGGTAACCACTAAAGACTTCTGCTTTCCTATTGGTTTTTAGTGGCTATAAGTAAAACTGCAATCGTCATAAGTGGATTTAGCCCTGATGACGCGAGAATGAGATTAGTGGTTACCTAGCTGGCCCATACTTGTTTTGAAATTGGGCCAGGGTACCAGGCTAGAGGAAAGCTAGCCTGAGTCGCACTGAGACAACTCCGGAGTTTAGTCGTCTGCGGTGCAGGCTGCATGAGGAAAGCGCTCTCGTCCATGCGAAGGGTTTTTTGAACGGTCGAAGACGGCCGAATTTACTTCACATGTGAAACGCGGCACATGCTCTAAAGGTTGTATACATTTCTCATTATATAAAGCCATATCAGGCAAGCTTAGGCAAGCCATCAATCTCGTTCCATACCTTGATAATATAACAAATCGTGAATATGATTCACCATCGTCCATTCGTTGTACTGCCCTAGGAGTATGTAACTTGTTTACACGTTACGATTACTAATAGGCTGTCGGTTGCTGTTGTTGTTGTTGTTTGTTACTGTTGCTGTTTTGTTGAATTGGTAGTGGGGTGGTGGTGTTGTTGTTGGTGCATGGTGTTCATGGTGGTGATGATAGTGTTGTTGTTGTTGTTGTTGGTGGTGGTGGTGATGGTGGTGATGGTGGTGGTTGTGATGGTGTTGTTGTTGTTGTTGATAGTGGTGTTGGTGTTGTTGTTGTTGTTGTTGTTGGTGGTGGTGGTGGTGGTGTTGATGGTGGTGATGGTGTTGTTGTTGTTGTTAGTGGTGGTGGTGTTGATGGTGGTGGTGATGTTGTTGTTGGTGGCGTTGATGGTGGTGTTGCGATGCCCAAGGAGTTGCACAGAACCGTGAGTACGTTTATGAAAAGAAAAAAGAAAACTGGCGGAATTCTGATTTATGAGGTCAAAATGGGTAAAATGTTTGTGTAATTTCACTAATTTGCGCTTGTCAACACCACAGGCCGGGGATTGATACCTAAGATTTTGTTGATCAGTTGCCACAGGATATTTTGCCGGATCATTACGCCAAATGGCACACGTCTGAGTGCTGAGAGGCCTAAAAAAGGGGTAATGTATGCCCTCCCTGTACTGCATGTGGCAAGGCATTGCATCATTTTTAATGACCTGCAAGTTTTTGCGGGAAGATTTTGAGTTAATTTTTTAACAGTAAGACGTACGTCCTGGAACATTAGTGATCTTTTTTTAATAAAAATTACTTATTTAAAAGCGCGGGGGAAAAATGCTTATTACAGATGTAAACATGAAACGAAATGAACATTATAAGCTCAAAAATAAAGAAAACGGAAACATGAAAACGCGAAAAAAGAAGTAAACAAACCAAATCCCTATAATAAAATGCTTATTAACCTCGTTTGCTCGGTCTGTGTTGGGAAGTATTTGCTTTCGGTATTTTAAGAACACCATGGTCGTTTATACAAGAAAAAATAAGCGGCAAACTGCAGCTTGCATGCAGGCCTGACGAGAAGGGGGGTCAGCCTGGTCGTTAACCAGAGGCCCATGGTCAAAAGGGGCCCATTCTTAACGAAACCAAGCAAAGGAATACGTTGAACTGCCGTTAAACAATAAATTCAGTTCTATAATAACCAACAACTGAAGTTTTAGTATAGATCATTACATTGCATTGGGTTCCTAATAGATTTGTCACTGCCATGGTGGCTCTTGTACAGTACAGCTTTATTACTGCATGCCATTGGGCTTTTTATGACTTTGTTCTTACCATCATGGGGCCCTCTTTAGCCTTTTCAATTCACTACCATGGGTTCTTTTTATGGTTTGATAAAATATGACAAACATGAAGGGAGGGGGAGGGGCCCACAAATATTTTTTGGCCAGGGCCCCCAAATTTCTCTCGGCGGCCCTGCTTGCATGTACAATATAGATGAACAAACGGTCAATTCTTGAGTACATAATCTATTGAGAGATGGTCCGGAAACGCAACAAAATTCTTTGTTTTATATATTCCTTTTTTACGGTTTATGTAAACTTGCATGTGCACTGTAAGCACGATGTATTTTTGGGATAATTAATTAATTTATCAATCATATCCAATAGCATGCAGCGTTTATATTCAATTGCTATGCAACCATGTTATTGAAATATTAATAAGCAAAATACCAAAAGGTTTGTGCACGATGAAGACCGTCTTAACATAAAATCACAGCTCATTATAGGCGCTTAGTTTGACGTTTGCCGAGTTTTCAGACCTGCACATCTTGATTGATTCTGTTCAGTATATGAGCTTGTTCACACGAATGACGAGACTGAATGACCGAGTTATTTCAGGGACCAGGAATAACATGGGCGATAGGGTCAAAATTAACTTGATGAAAACGCGGAAAACGTTTTCTACTTCTTAAATAAACTATCCTTTAGCTGCAATTTCTGTTTGGTCTCAATTTAATTATTACTAATACCATGATCGCCTCGGATTCTTTTGTTCTCCGAGGGAGTGTAAACCTCGTATTTCCCTCATTGCTCATGCAAGAGGGAAATTTATCCTTTGTCTTCTAATTTTCCCGTGCATGTTGATGAGGGAAAATTAGAAGACAAAGAAATCCTTTGTCTTCTTCTAATTTTCCCTTGCATGTTGATGAGGGAAAATTAGAAGACAAAGAAATCCTTTGTCTTCTTCTAATTTTCCCGTGCATGTTGATGAGGGAAAATTAGAAGACAAAGAAATCTTTTGTCTTCTTCTAAATTTCCCGCTTGCATATATTTTCCCTCATCAACATGCACGGGAAAATTAGATGCAACTTCTCTGATCAACCGTGTAAATTTCCAAAGTTTTCCTCGGCGATCATAATATTACAAACTAATAACATGACTTTTCGGGAAATTAGCGATTAAATTTCCCCTTTGCCTCGGGAAGATTTGTAAAAGTCCTCGGGCATGCGGCCCTCGGACTTTCACAAACCTTCCCTCGGCGGCGGGGAAATTTAATCGCTAATTTCCCTCAAGTCATGTTATTACTTATAAATATTTTGTTTTCGATTCTAGATGATGGAAATTCATCAACGCATTATTAATATTTCTATAACATTTGAAGAAAAGAATGTACTTTGGGAAGATATATGTTTCAAGTAAGAACAAAACAATAGTTAATACTAAAAGTATGTTCCGTTTTAGTTTTATCTGAATTTTTGTTAGCAATATTAGTTCCTATATTCATAGAAATTATAGGTATATTATTTCTATGTTCCTAATCCATGCACCAAAGCAAAAACAATGGCAACTGTACGTTTTGCCATCACCCTTTGCCAGCTCAAATGAGTTCTGACAAGAGTAAAAACATTATTTGACATGTCAACGTAAGTTTACTTTTAATTTCCTTAGCTTGACTGCAGCTCTGTCTTACGATCTCTAGTTTTACATACTTAAAACGTGTATAAAAACCTTATACTTAAAGTGCTTATGAAACGAAAATTAAGTTTGTCTTATTTGAAAGTACTTTTAAAATGACAAAGTAACATCTTTTGCAGTTTTTTGTTTCCTTGCTTTGTTTTGAGAAGGCCTGCCAGATCCTGTAAACAAAATGGGGACTGATCCCATTATGCACAGCGAGACTAGGCCCTAGAGACGATAGTTTCGAGAGGGCCTGCAATTTTTTTCCGGCCGCTGTTCGACAAACGTACGTCCAAGTTATTTTAACACTGTGACCCACCAGGAAATTCGGTCTAAACTTTCTTACAGATCATGACAATGAAGAAATTGAAGGATATGAAGGAAAAAATATCTGTCGAACAAAAGCAAATTCAAGATGGCGGGAACAAATGGCCCTGGTGGAGGCTAGGCTATCTCAGCCTCTGATTGGTCAAGAGCTTATTGTATAAATTAGATGGTTTGATTTTGTATTTTTTAAATAAAAAGTATTTTGGCCTTGTCAGGTTGGTCTTGCCCACAGCGCGGGAAATTATATTTTAAACCATGCAATAATTAGGTGTAATTAGGTATAATTATTCGGTATAAAGGAATGAGTTCTAGTTAATAAAATGCGCAATATACTGCGCATTTTGAGCTAGCCTCCTCCAAGGGCCATTTGTTCCCACCATTTTGTTTTTATTCGCCATCTTGGCCCAGTGTGGCTCTCTGTTTTGTTTTGGTGGTTTATGCAATTTACACATTGGTTCTAAAGCAGGTCGCGTCTTTTAAAATGAACCAGAAGAAATTGGGTTTTACATTCTAATTGGCTGAATCTTCAGATCTACACAACGCACTATTATAAACAATTTGAGAGTACTGTTTATATGCTGTTGGACTTTTCTCTAACTAGTTTTAAAAATTGCAAAGTATTTGATGACCAGTTAATGTTAGGATTAGGGTTGGGATTTGGGTTAGGATAAGGTTCAAGATGGTGATTCAATATCATCATCATCATCATCATCATCATCATCATCATCATCATCATCATCATCATCATCATCATCATCATCGTCGTCGTCGTCATCATCAGCATTGTATACTTCAGTGGGTTTTTTTGTTTGTCTAATAGAATTGGAGGAAAATGTGTAATGAGTGGAATCTTAGAATTATGGTCATTTGACAAAAGCGTTAATGAGAAAAGATTGAGTAACGAAGAAATCGTTCTCAAAATCAAGAACAGACCCGCTTTGAGGTACAAAAGCCTAAGTTGTTATTTCCTTAACCTTGTGCAAAACTGGATCTACCGGTTCAGGGGGTGTTTACGGCCGGCCGGCTAAACTCGAAGGAAACCGGAAACAACTGTTTAAATAACTGTTCTTAGCTTTTAGTTCCTCTATATCGTATAATCGATTCGAAATATGACAGGACCGACTTAGAAAGCTCTTTCGATATTTTAATAATAATAATAATAATAATAATAATAATAATAATAATAATAATAATAATAATAATAATAATAATAATAATAATAATAATAATAATAATAATAATAATAATATAGTATAATCTTATATAGTTAATATAAAAAAAATGTATACTGTATATATATAACAAAAAAACACTATCATATACTCGATATATAATGTATATATGTCTTAAAATGTGTTGCCTTTTGCGTATTTTATATGACGTTTTATAATCTTGACTTAAGAATTCTGTAAAATCTCGTCCAAAATTAAAATGCAGTAAATAGCGTTTCAAAGACTCATGGGGGTCGGCGTGTTTCCGGCCTTCGTTAGAGGTTTCTCGTGCTTGGCGCCGCCACTGGTTATAGAAGCACTTCATTTAATAGTTGCGTCGGTTTCCTTTGTTCTTCGTAGCGTGTATTTCTGTATATACCTATAACTGTATAAGTATACACAGTATATATACAGATACATCCTTTGAATTTGTAATGAGCAACTATTAAATAAGTAAGTTACTTACGGCCCCTCAGGCCGGTATATGTATCTGGCATATAGCCTCCATCTTCGGTATAAATTATAACTCTTAGACCCGGTTTACACAATGCCGGTACAATTTGAAAACGGAACAAAATCATGCCGCTGTGTAAATACAGGCCAAAAAGTCTTGCGTTTACACGATGCCGGTATAATATAATGACGGATTAGCATGTGACTATTCTCTTCCAATGAGAATTGAGAAAACTTTGTGAATACTGCTGACCCGAATACTGTGGTCGTATATACCGTGATTACCCTCATCAAACTGTTACGGCACGGGCGTTTACATGCACGATACCTGTAGTGTTTCGTCTTCATTTCATGCCGTCAAGGAACCCGTCTTCATTTTGTGCCGTTTTCATGTAATTTTTGCGCCGGTATCATGTAAACGCAAGGCCTAAACGGCATGATTTTGTTCCGTTTTCAAATTGTACCGGCATCACGTGTAAACGGGGTCTTAATGCAGATGACATCAAAACCTGGTAATTATTATAAGAACAACAAATTGGTGGCTTATGTTCATACCACGTTGTGACGTCTTGTGTTCACCTATATATATGAACATACAACAAGAAACTCTTTTAATTAACCCTAGCTACATTGTTGAATTATAGATTAATATACTCGTGCTTAATTTTAGCCCATACTCCAACCGACCATTTAATTTGAAAAGAGTATTAGGAGGTATGACGTACAAGGATGGGAATTTATCTGGTGCCAAGGTGCTCAAGGCTTCATATGCTCTTGAAAGCAAACTAGAGCTCGAAAAATCTTCGGGAGAGGAGGTCTGTTATAGTTTTTTGTTTTCAATGATATTTTATTATAATGACAAAATCATGTATAACCCAGCCGCTTGGGTTTTTTCAAAGGTGAAAAAAATTGTCTGGCGTAAAAAGTATCTTTATTTCATGAACTTTAGTGTGATACGCAACCTCGTTCCCAGGGCCGTTTGGAAATTAGTAGGGCGGAAAAAGACCCTGGGTGTAATAAATTAGCAATTTAGTTTAGTATGCAAAATAATTCTGAGTAAGGCTGTCCCGTGGGAGAAGTTCATTGTAATGTGGTCCCATTGGCGGTCCCGTTGAAGAGTATTTGATTATAATTGGCACAAAACTATGCATATATTATTCCTTCACGAGGTATGTTTAAGAAAAGCAATCAACCAATGAAAATATAGAGTCCACCAGCCGATGCCAGGGCCTTTTTCCGCCCTACCAATTTCCAAAGGGCCCTGGGAACGAGGTTGTGTGATACAGAGTTTTCTCAAATCATTAATAATTGATAAGTAACTTCTTCTTAAACTGATTAAGTGATAACATTTAGCGATAAAAAAACACGTTTCGATGTCATCTCAAGTGAACTAAATAATGATACAACATTTGAAATATAGTAAAGGTTAGATATACTGCCGAAACAGAGAAGTAGTAGTCTAACGTTTCTCTGTTTCGGCAGTATATCTATAACCTTTACTATATTTTGATTGTTGTTTCAACACTGCCTACGCAGCACGCTACTTTTATTTCACTAGTTTAAATAATGATACAAGTTTAAAACTTTAAATATTCGAGATGTTATGAATACATAATAAAAAATTGTTAAAATGCCAAAATTTCAAATTAGGTAAAATTTTCGATTTAATCGAGTCTAATTGTGTGTTCGATAAATCCCTAATAAATAACATTTCAAAAATTAACAATCAAATTTATCCATACATTTGCAAAGAGCGAAGAACATATTACTTATATAATAATATACATGAAAAAATATCTCGACTGTGATTGGCTGATTCCAGTGCAGTTAATCCCAAACAACAGTGCAGAATTGTGTTATCACAGTGCAAAAATCTGTAATCACAGTGCAAAAATCTGTAATCACAGTGCAAAAATCTGTAATCATAGTGCAAAAATCTGTTATCACTAAGAACCAATCAAATTGATTGTACAGCGGATTTTTCCCGACACAAAACAAACAAAGACGGCGGCCAAGATTCGGCGGTTTTGGGGATAATTTGTTCAAATTTGAAGCTAGTTATGCTTTAATATTGCCAAGTGAAGTACCTACAAGAAGACCAGAAGCTTCTTTATGCCTCGAGTAAACTTTTTCAAGTAGTAAAGGAAGCGAAGCGTTTTTTAACAAATAAATATGCGAGGAGTGGACGGCTAAACACGTACGTTAAAATGTTAGTACAGTTGTTTTGAACATTTTTTCATGTATATTATTATTAAGTAATAGCAAACACCGTGGAAAAACGTCTGCGCATACGCGTGATTCGAGCACATTGCACGCGTCAAATTTGTTCTCAAAGATGGCGGTTGAGGAAGTTTACTCGGTTTCGGTGTGTGAATTTGGCGTTTGCCTTGTGTTTTGTTGGATAACTTTTTTTGCGTAGCATGCATAATTTTTGCGTTGACTATATTTAAGGGTAATGATTTACTCTACAATTTAAGCGTGTGCAAATGCTTAACTCTTTGATAGTTTGCTTAACTCTTGTGTCTTAAGTTCGGTATTCGACAATTTTTCAAGAAATGTTCGCACGCCTCCCGGTCTAAAACGACAATTTTTTATTTAAATTCTGTTTCTTTTTATATTTTAAATGTTAGAAAACTTTTTATTAATGTCCAAACTACCCGTCTAGTGTATTTTTTTGTTTGTTTCACTTACTTTGAATAATTAAAAGCCATGTTTTTGTTTACGAAGATGGGATTTAAATTCCCCGCCATTTTTTCTAGTACACGCGCATGCGCAGACGTTTTTCCGCGGTGTTGTAATAGCATGGTTTCTTGTGCAATTTGGAAAAAAACATGCACTCGTGAGTTTTTCAAATACTTCAAATAGCACTCGTCCTTCGGACTCGTGCTATTTTGACAGTATTTGAAAAACTCACTCGTGCATGTTTTTTTCCAAATTGCACTCGAAACCATGCTATTACCTATACATATCGAGACTTCCTTTGTGAACGTTTTTAATGTGCCTGCCCCAATTCCTGACGCTATAGGCCAGTTGCACGATAATGCGCGCGCATCACTTTGGCGGGCCACATACATTAAAACGTGGCAAATACTAAACGAAATTATAACTATTTTCAAAGATAGAAATAATTCCTGATGCGATAATTTAATATCTTCAGAAATTGTCGAACTTCTTTCATTTACCACATTTGTTAGCATGGCATAGCCCGCCAAAATGATGCCTGTGCCCCTGTGGCCCGCCAAAATTATGTCTGTGGCTCGCCAAAATGATGCGTGCGCACGACCGTGCAACTCGCGTATATACTTCTCCATGCGTTGGCCGGTGCATATATACAGTCAACTCTCGTTACAGCGGACACCCTGGGGACCGTCATTTGGTGTCCGTAATAGCGAGAGTCCGCAATAGCGGGGTGCGATGAAAATGACCCGATTTCAGGTTGTAACTGAAATGTCACTATAATGTATTACTGCTCTTTTCTTTTGAAATATCCAGTTTCTTTTAACTCCTAGTTAACATTTACTGTGATACATAATTCAATACAAGTCATATTACAAACCAAAAATTTCAACTGTAACATGAATGTGAAATGACTTTTCTTTGTCATTTTTGTCGACAGAAATGACAAAAGAGAAGAGTATAAATTCATTCAATACGTCCAAGGTGTCCGTTGTCACGAGAGTGTCCGTTGTAACGAGAGTAAAACAATAAAAATGTTTGTTTGGGACCACATGAAGTGTCCGCAATTCCGCAATAGCGGGAGTTCGTAATTGTTATTTCCATACATTTCTTAGTATCTTATTAGTAGTTTCGGCCAGGGATTTAGCTCCTGTCCTTAATAGCGGGGTGTCCGCAAGACGAGAGTTGACTGTAGTTCACTTGAGAACGATGTCCAGATGGCATCGAATTGAAACGTTGTGTTTTTTATTGTTCAGTAAACTTTATCATTAAATGATTAGTAGAAAATTCAAATTAAAAGAAATACATAATCAGTATATTTAGTAATCGTGGAGGAAGATTACACTGACAAATTTAGCAAATCTATTTTCTCTTAAAATATATTGATTCGTTTGTTAATTAAACGACGTTTGGGAGTCTGAGTCATGTTCTTGCCTCGTATCAGCGCCGGATTTAGGACTGTGGAGGCCCCTGGGCGGTCACTGACCAGCACAATATATCAATTCTATTTCTGAATGTATGCTAAGTTATATAGTCATATTTTTTTGAATAAGATGTAGGTAATTGGACTGACACTGGGGTTATATAATGTAGATGAATAAAATTTGAAAGAATGCGGTATATGCATGCCTTAAGCCAAAAAGCGCATCTTGCTGTATTTTTTGTTAACTTGCGAAGCCAACGACGGTTGAAGGCGCAGTGTAAATTTGATATGGGAGTAAGTTAAACAATTATAAGAAAGGATTAAAGATACGTAAGTAATATTCAGTTTATATAGTACATGGGACACAACCCTCTATATATCATCTATATATCTATATATCATCCATATATCTTTTGTCTTGTTTTTTACTCATATTTTGGGCTCTCAAGATTTTTTTCAATTCAACACCTATTTTATTCAACTTTCAAGACATTTTTGTGGAGCCCCCCCCCCCCCCCCACCCCCTTAAACATTATTTTGTGGGTTTTCTGTCCTAAATCCGGCACTGCCTCGCGTCGACCTATACCTAGCTGAATTTAAAAATTAGAGGAAGAACACTCACTCTTCGGTTGGTTATATAATAATTATACTTTGGCCATTAACTGAACATTTTATTTGAACTTTTTGTACTATATAAAAATAGGATATTTTACATGTAAAAATATTAGGATCCAATGAAAATTGTGCTTTTATTTATCTTTTTTAAGTGCTTTAAGAATTCCAATATTATATATGATTTATAAGTTGATTTTTACGGCTAACCTATACATAAGGATTCTCGATCTTCTGTGAAATCTCCACTGATAATTGTATGTTGGGGCAAACTTATTTTTATAGACCAAATAATTCATTCAATTTTTATTCAATTTTTTGTTTATTTTTCAAGGTCGACAAGAGAGCTGAAATATGGGAAAAGAAGTTTTCAAGAATTTTGGACAAATATGATGGGATAGCGTATTTTACAAACACTAAGTAAATGTTGTTTTCTTATTCTTTGTGACTGAATACTAATTTGTTTGACTATATATACTTTGTGACTGAATACTAACAGTTTTGAGGCCGGTATTGGAGAAAGCTCTTCCCAGTTTTAGCATGTGCATGATTTATAACAAACTACATGCATAAATATACGCCAAAATTAAGAACTAAAATATTTTAAAGTAGCACTACGACGAAAAAATCTTGAATCCAGTGTTGATACCAGTAAATTATTATAATTTCCAAATGAGGAATACCGGCGTTTTCAGTTTCTCAAAATATTGTTTCGTTCTCGAGATATTTAAGTTTCTGAAACATGTAAATTAGGTGCCTTGTGACGTCATTTACTCACACAGGCTAAATAAGATATACAAAGTGAGTAATATATCTGAAACTAAGAGGTAGCTAGAAATAATTCAAACTTTGCAGAAGTATATAGTTATGGGGAAAATACACTCCAACGATCACATTATGTTGTTTCCATGGATACCGTTTGCAAACAGGCGCCTTCCATTTGTAAAACAAAAATGTTTATTTTTTCTCCATAAAACAACTTTTACTGCAATTGAAGATGTAATCAGTTTAGAAAAGGAAGATATATTACAAATCCTCTCAGAAGGTCAGTCCAAATATCCTAAATATGTAAAATTTCCATGGTCTGGAAACTCGGTTATATCTTTTTGTTCACGACAATCGTGGTATTTAACTCTTTCACCGCCAGATTTCTTCCTTTGACGAGTAAGATCGTCTGGCGTAAGGTTAGTCAGAGTAAATTGACAAAAGTCGACTGCTCATTATAAACACTTTGAAGTTTGCCTTGGTTTCCCGACTATTTTAATGTTTCATGATTGACTATATGGGATATTACACTTTGTATGTACTGTTTATTAAACGAGCAGGAGTGTTTTATCAGATATAAAGACACGAGGCGAAGCCGAGTCTTTTTATATCTGATAAAACACGAACTGCGAGTTTATCAGTTGAACGGCTTCAAAAACGAACCACTTGCATGGTAAGTTCATTGGCGTAGTAAGTTTGAAAAATAACCTCGCCTAAGCCGAGAAAAGCAAAGCTAAAGTTTATGTAAATCAGGAGGTATCTTTATCACATATAAAGACGACACGGTACGGTCATGATTTTCTTTTGTGTTTTCCTCATGAATTATTAATGAGTTTTTGAAGTATATATACGCTATACCAACCTCGTTCCCAGGGCCCTTATCTCCGCTCGCTGCGAAAAGTACCCTGGCATGGGCTGGTCACGTGTCGCTGAACAAAAAATATCATTGTGGGAGGGGTCCTATTAATGTGCTTATTGTTACGCTCGACCAGACGCCATGTTGAAGTATTCGAAGTGTGATACCTTCCTTTCGTGTCTTAATTTTGCTATTATAAATAGTCCATCAAGGACAGGGTAAAGCTTCTTCGGAGTGCAGGTGCCAACAGGTGCAACCATGAGAAATTAAACGCTACCATCCCCTCCCATTATTAAATTATCTTTTGCTATCACCCAGAATCTGGGTGACACGTGACCAGCCCATGCCAGGGTACTTTTCGCAGCGAGCGGAGATAAGGGCCCTGGGAACGAGGTTGACGCTATACCCGGTTGATTAGCATATATATTGCCTGTATAGAAATCGTAAAGAAACAACTTCATAAATTTTTAAGAGCTAGGCTTAAGAAACCGGTGAAAATTCTTGATAACTTGCACTACATATAGTGTTTTGATAACTTGCACTACACCTGTCGGTGGATCATCCATGCAACTTATAAATTTGTCTGGCGTTAGCCAAAGTAAAATACGTAAGACTTCAAAGCTATATGCCCGCACTAGTGAGTAGTGATCTTTGGAAACCGTTAAACTTTGCAATTCTTTTTTACAGGTTTCGTGAAACTTCTCAGAATGCAATCAACAGTGATGTCAAGCTACTAAGTACTGGATATTCATTGGTCGTAATTTACGTCGCATTTATGCTTGGAAGATTTACAAGACTTGAAGCTAAGGTGAGCAATGAGCTATATCGGTAATAAACCAATTCATATTGTTTAAATTTAAATTATAATAATCATCGGGGCAATGTGAAGGGTGTGAACTATGTTAACCACTGACGTGTATACAACTGGACTGCGGGTGCCACCAAAAATGTGTGGCCATTTTCAGTTTTAAAATGGCGGCATTTATATATAGGTCCTTCTTGGTCCTTCATAAGTCCTTTTAGCTTAAACTTCGATGAAATAGACAATACACTTGGCTGTGGAAGTTCTACAAAAATTTTGTTTTATGAAGTCGCCAGCTAGCTCTATAAATACGCGCAAGCGCTGAAGAACACGAGAAACTGATCGTAAAGAGCGAAGGGTATATAGTCGAGTTCTCCTTACTAGAGTATCTTCTTCAACCTTTCTCCAATTGTCGTTATAACTCGGTGAAGTCTTCCTACTTGAAGACGAAAGCCTTCTGACTGACGGGTTTTGACGGTCTTGCGCTGTCCGCTTGCTTGCATGTCTTAACGACGGGAAAATAGACGGACAAATTGAAGGTGGAAAACTCGTCCTTTACCGGATTTTAAAGCGCCTGACGACCGATGAGTTTCTCGTCTAAAAGCATTTTTTAGTTTGAGACGAGTTTCTTGTTGCCGAGCAAAATGCAGTTTTAAAAACCTGTGTCAACAGTCCGTTCTTATATATAGATATACCTGAAAATGCCGCCATTTTGCACTTTTCCCAACTCAGAAGTAATGGATCGTTTTCACTCAAACCCTCCCTTAGCTTTTAGGGATATTTAATAATCCTGATAACCCTCAATAGCATGCATTTATACTTATAATAAATACGAGTAATATTTAAGCAATATCTTTTAACAGGTGTGGCTTGCTTTTATTGGTGTTTTTGGTGTAGCTATGTCTATTGGTGTCTCAGTTGGTCTTTGTAGTGCAATGGGGCTATTGTTTGGAACTGCTCATTTGACGTTACCTTTTCTTTTACTTGGTAAGAATATTTTGAACAACCACCTGAGAAATGCAACTTATTGTTTATGAAACGAAATGTACGAAAAGAGTACGTTGGTATTGTTGAATGCATTGTCCTGTTTGTTAGGTATTGGTGTCGATGATTTATTTATTATCGTTCAATCTTGGTCAAATATTTCCTCACAAGTTCATCGAAGTAAAGCTGTAGAAGAAAGAATTGGTTTAGCTTTGAAACACTCGGTTAGTGAAGTGAAGTGAAGTGAAGTGAAGTGAAGTGAAGTGAAGTGAAGTGAAGTGAAGTGAAGTGATCAGTAAAGTGAAGTAAAGTGAGGTGATGAAGCAAGGAAAGGGATGGGGAGGGATGGGAAAGGACATGACGTGAGGCGAGGAGACGTGAGGTGAGGTGAGGTGAGCCGAGGAGACGTGAGGTGATGTGAGGTGAGGCGAGGAGACGTGAGGTGAGGTGAGGTGAGGTGGGGTGAGGCGAGGAGATGTGAGGTGAGGTGAGGTGAGGTGACGTGGAGTAAAGTGAAGTAGAGTCGAGACAAGTCCAGTAGAGTGGAGTCGTATGGAATCAAGTGGAGTGGAGTTGGGTAGAGTCGAATGGAGTGAAGTCGAATAGAGTTGAGTCGAGTGGAGTTGAGTGGAGTAAAGTCAAGTGTAGTGTAGTTGTGCGGAGCAGAGTGGGGTGGAGTCGAGTGGAGTCGAGTGGAGTCGAGTGGAGTCGAGTGGAGTCGAGTGGAGTCGAGTGGAGTCGAGTGGAGTCGAGTGGAGTCGAGTGGAGTCGAGTGGAGTCGAGTGGAGTCGAGTGGAGTCGAGTGGAATCGAGTGGAGTCGAGTGGAGTCGAGTGGAGTCGAGTGGAGTCGAGTGGAGTCGAGTGGAGTCGAGTGGAGTCGAGTGGAGTCGAGTGGAATCGAGTGGATTTTAGTGGATTTTTTAATCATATATAGCCAGTTTGCAAATATATTTTATAATTTTTATAAGAAAGTGCATCGTTCTTGCTCAGTTTTAACCTTTATTTCTTAGTTGTTTCTAATTGTTATTTATCAATTGGAAATATAAGTAATTATTTTAATATGCAACGTATATTTTAGGGGACGTCTATAACAATAACTACTGTCACTGATGTGTTAGCATTCTTGGTTGGTGGAACAACTGTAAGTACGACTTTTTGGAATATTGTTGAATTTTTATTTTCTTGCGCCACATGCAGCCCAGACTTGTACTCCGCCTTTAGATTAGAATTGTGCGGGTTGACAGTAATAAATATGACAGTTGAATTAAGAATTTGAATGAGAATTCGGTTATAATTTGAAAAATATTGCCGTTTTTTCGTTAAATCTATAAAATAAACTTTCTTTTAACAGTTCATATTGTTTACCTCGAGTGAGTTGAGACTTGTAATAGCATTACTTTGAACGGCCGTAGTTGTTCATTCATTCATTCATTCATTCATTCATTCATTCATTCGTTCGTTCGTTCGTTCGTTCGTTCGTTCGTTCGTTCGTTCGTTCGTTCGTTCGTTCGTTCGTTCGTTCGTTCGTTCGTTCATTCATTCACTTTTGGGCGAAAATGTTTTTTATTTAGCTTTTTGATACTTGCAGTGGACAATTAGTAATGATAAATGTATTTAGATCGATCTATAATTTTTTTACAATTTAGATACTTCCAGGATTAAAATCTTTTTGTTTCTACGCAGCTGTAGGTAAGCACTTTTATGATTTTGCTCAAAAGTGTTGTTAGAATGCGGCAAGCCATTAAGAAATGGTCAACTTGTTGTTTTGCCAGTCCATGGGATCGCTAATCGAAACAAACTTTATATTTGTTTTATGCCAGGCATATTATCTGGTTACATGTTACAACTGACTTTCTTTGTTGCCTGGTTAACAATTGATGCGAGAAGGTAAACGATGATTTAGTTGCTATCAGACAATACACGTAGCATTACGACAGTCATGTTGGTTGGTTGGTTGGTTGGTTGGTTTGTGGGTGGGTGGGTGGGTGGGTGGGTCGGTGGATCGGTAGGTAGGTAGGTAGGTATAGGTAGGTAGGTAGGTAGGTAGGTGGGTAAGTAGACAAGTATAATAAGTATAGGTAGGTAGGCGGGTGGGTATTGTTTTTGGATAGGTATATGTAGGTAGGTAAGTATATAAATTGGGTGGCCGTGTGTAGGTTTTGGATGGGTAGGTAGGTACAGTGGTAGGTAGGTAGGTAGGTAGGTACAGTGGTAGGTAGGTAGGTAGGTAGGTAGGCAGGTACAGTGGTAGGTAGGTAGGTAGGTACAGTGGTAGGTAGGTAGGTAGGTACAGTGGTAGGTAGGTAGGTAGGTAGGTACAGTGGTAGGTAGGTAGGTAAGTACGTACAGTGGTAGGTATAGGTAGGTAGGTAGGTATAAGCATATTATATATTCAGGAAATAGAAAATGGCTGTCTGTGGTATGGTTGTATACCGTACAAGTTTAAATAATAAACACATTAAAGTGAAATCCAATTGAATTAAATGTTTCAATTCCGTATAAAAAGTGCACTATTTTTAATTGATTCTATATAGACATAGCAAACGTCGTGATGGTTGCTTCAATTGCATAACACTTCCTAAAGATTATAAACCTAATAAGCTTGGAAAGATGAATTACTTGCAGCTATTCTTTGAGAAAATCTACGCTAGACTGATATTAAAACCACCTGTAAAGGTGAGGAAATGGCAAAATTCAAATTCACTTAATATTTACATATTAACTGTTTCGTGAAAACTTGCAATAAATAACGAAAGAAAATAATGGAGCAAAATATATATTTTGAGATTAAAAATTAACAGACGTTTGGTGGACGTTCGTCAAGCTCAGTTGCTCAGAAAAGATTTCTGAGCCCCAGAAGGGTTCGAACTTGCAACCTTCTAATGACCGGTTAGACGCTCTAACCACTGAGCCACTGAGGCTCAGATGGAGAGCTAAGGTTGCAAATTCATGGAATACTGTCTGTAGCCGACTGGATTTTGTTCCCATCGGACGCTAGTGTTTTAGTATTCGAAAAGTTGGGAGTTCGAGTCCCATCTTGAGCTCAGAGTTTTTTTCAGTTTATCAATTCATGACAGCTTGTACAGCAAAAACAAAAGGAAATTAGTTTTGAGTTTGAAATTACAAACACAGTTGGTATAAAACAAAAAAAGAAAACAAGATGAGGCCTAGGTCAAACGTCGCCAACCTCATACCCAGGGTCTTACCTCCGCTCTAGCTCTCTCATGCGCCAAATCTAATGATAATGAGCTAAATCCTTTGCATGTCTAAGCTGATTTCATTATTAATGTTCGGTTGTTCGGCGCCAGAGGTTCGGCGCATGAGAAGAGCGACGTCTGCCTACAATCAGTTCAAAAAATGTTGAAACGCAAGGTAATACAACGGGTGCATCCCCCCCTTATTCAATGTTGGTCTGAGCTAAATCATTTACATATCTTCAAGAAATGTGAAAGGCATATTCTTTGATTGCCTTAACAAAGAAACATTGAACAGGGGAGGGGGGGGGGGGGGGATAGAAAATTTTAAATTAGTAAGGAATTGAAGGATCATTTGTATGAAACGTTTCAACCGAACGAATAAAGGCACTGATTGTAGGCAGTAGGCCTAAAGCCGGTTTTCCACTAGGCGACGTTTTTTCGCGCGAAGCGACTTTTTCTTTTGTCTCATGAGCTGCATGTGAGCTGGAACTAATAATAAATCTATAGGTGGTTTTCACTGTGACGTCACAAAATTCTAAAATCTAAATTATTAAACCTAAAAAGCTGGTTGTTTTATATATTTTGTAGATCGTTATTGCGAGTATTTCTGGAAAATTTTGAGTCGATGCAACTATTCGTTCTTGAGTTACAGCATTTTGAATAATATTATTGCTGACGTCAGCATAATTTTCAAATGTCGTTAAAAGTCACTTTGTACACGCAATTCAACGTACAAAGCTTGGTTAAGCTTTAGAAGTGACATCTAATTGCATCTGATGTACAATCTGAAAATTCTGGTTGAAACTACACTTTTTATGAGCATTTGGTTTTTGGCCGCCATGTTTGTGTACCTCGCAGACGTCAATTAGGTACACAAACATGGCGGCCAAAAACAAAATGCTCGTAAAAAGTGTAGTTTCAACCAGAATTTTCAGATTGTACATCAGATGCAATTAGATGTCACTTCTAAAGCTTAACCAAGCTTTGTACGTTGAATTGCGTGTACAAAATGACTTTTAACGACATTTGAAAATTATGCTGACGTCAGCAATAATATAATTCAAAATGCTGTAACTCAAGAAGGAATGGTTGTATCGACTCAACATTTTCCAGAAATACTCGTAATGACGATCTACAAAATATATAAAACAACCAGCTTTATAGGTTTAATAATTTAGATTTTAGAATTTTGTGACGTCACAGTGAAAACCATCTATTGAATTCGACTGAACAAAAGAAAGTCACTTCGCGCGAAAAAAATCGCCTAGTGGAAAACCGGCTTAAAGACGGTTTTCCACTGGCGCCAATTTTGTCGCGCGAAGCGACCTTTTTCTTTTGTCTTATGAACTCTCGAGTGGAACTAATTAGAATTCTTTTCCAATCTAATAGAAATGTCGTCTCGCACGACAAAATCCGCCAGTGTAAAACCGGCTTAAGAGCATGAGTTGGGCTCCCAGCTGTAACGATTATCATCTGATCTATCGATTCGATCAGAGCTGCGCAAAGTTGGCGACATAAGTTTAAAACCAAGCTTCAATAATTCATGAGGAAAACACAAAGGAAATCAGTACCATGTCCCTGGTTTTTTTTTGTCTGATAGAGAAACCTCCTGATTTACATAAACTTTAGCTTTGATTTTCTCGGCTTAGACAACGTTATTTTTCAAACTTACTACGCCAATGAACTTACCAAATGGGTCGTTTTTGAAGCTATTTAATATACATTCGCAGTACGTGTTTTAAATATTACATAACGTTCAATACATGCATGCACTACTCGTGCATTTATCAATTGATGGATATTTTTAGATTTTGATCTTCCTTATTGTCAGCATTCTTCTTGGCTTGAATATTTACGGGACACTGAAATTACGACAGCACTTTGAGCCGAAATGGATTCTACCACATGACTCGAATATTAGAAAATATTTAGATGTCAACGAAAAGGTACGTATTTTAAATTAGATGCACAAATAACGTCACAACGTGGTGAAAACAGAAGAAGTGGTCCAAGAGACGCAGTCAAATGGGTCATTGATGCTCTTACCACGTTGTGGTGTTTTCAGAGCATTGATGACTAAACATAAGAAATAGATCTATTTGTTTTATACCTTAAGAATTTAAAAGACTATTGAAACTGCTCTTCAGCGGGAAAATACTTATCCAAGTCAGTTGACCCCTATCTTTTATTAGTATGAAGTATGAACCAGCTAATGGAATATTACAAATCTTGCATTCTGATCTGTTGAGCTACTCACTCTCTATTAGTGATTGCTACTAGTAGCGAATGGAGTCAGCTTACAAAATGCAAAACAATGGCAGAAATTAAAACTTGCGCCAATTGCAAAGGTTTCAGATTACCTTACCTAAACTTCTAGCTATACATTTTGTCTAAATGCTGACGTGGTGTTAGGGTCCAGTGCATGCATTATTGTCTTAAAATCTGATTGGATTCTATTTTTCTATGCATGTCAATTACAGGAATTTCCCCAAAATGGACACCCGATTGCTGTTTATACAGGTTAAAAAATTTGATATTTGTTTTAGCTAGACAACGTAGTGTTTAATTTTAATTGTACTGTTACTAAAATGTTATTACTGTTATTAAAATATTAAATCAAATTATGAGCTCGATAGCTGTAGTTGAGCATTATTTCATAGAAATAATTGGTTATTTGTTAAGTGCCTATAAACTCAAATAAGGTATTACTGATATGGATTCTACATAAAGTGAATAGTTGAATGCCAAAATATTTTCTGACTTGAACCTTTATTTCTTGTTATATTGAGGTTTGTATTTCCAAAATGGTAATGAGGATGACGTCAATGTAGGCATTTGTGTTTTTTTCTTTTCTTATGATAAACCGCTTGAAGATTTTAATGAAAAAAATGATAAAATACAGAACATACTATTCAAGTATTCATTAACATGTGAATTGGGTCGTATATTTCTCGTGTAACAGAACATTGTGTATGCAAATTATGCCTACATAGACGTCATCCTCATTTACCATTTTGGAAATACAAACCTCTATATAACAACAAATAAACGTTCAAATCAAATAATATTTTGGCATTCAACTATACACATTAAATAGAATCAGTAATATCATATTTGGGTTTATAAGCACTTTAATGTTTTGAGATTATCTATAACTTGATCATCCATTTTAAAGATAATCAATTCACGGCAATTTAGTTGGAATTTTGTTAAAAATTCAATTTTAGAACTGTCTATTTCATATTTATTTATTTTGGAAAATGATCTGTTAATTTTAAGACGACTCCTGGTCCCCTTGGCTTAAAGATCTAGCGTTCGATCTGCTGCGCAGTCGCTGAAAGCGGGCTCAAGTCAATATGTTTGTTGATGATTCCTACACTTCGGCTAGGCTACTTTCATTGTTAGCTCAAAAAATATGGTTGGGTGGGCATTTGTCATGAAGAAAGATTTAAGTGCCAATGCAGCGAAATTTCACCCCAGTTTTTTATGATTGCATTTGAAAGAACACTTGAAATGACAATGTAACATCTTTCGTAGAATTTCGTTTCCTTGCTTCATTCTTGAGATATTCAGGTTTGTTTGATATGCAAATGTCATACTTATGACATCACACTGCATAATGACTTTTTAGAAAAGTATGATTTTCTTTGATGCTTATCGAAAGTACTTAATAAAAATTTGCACTTGCATGTATGTAGCCATGACTGGTCACTAAACGTGTGTAGCTGGGTGTAAAATATTTGGACTATCCTAAAATTGATGCTATCTCAGAAAGTCATTATGCATGATGTGATGTCATAAATATGACATTTGCATATCAAACAAACCTGAATATCTCAAGAATGAAGCAAGGAAACGAAATTCTACGAAAGATGTTACGTTGTCATTTTAAGTGTTCTTTCAAATGCAATCATAAAAAACTGTGGTGAAATTTCGATGCATTGGCACTTTAAAGAAGTTGGCACTTCCATGCATACACTAAGAAAGTTTCTAAATAGTTTAGATCGATTTTCTAAGCCAAATAGAAACCCTATGGGAACGAATTGGTAATTGACAATGGTTACTTATATTCAATCAGAAAACTGGTTCATATTTTGTAGGTCGTAGATGATCTTTAATAATTGAATACAGCTATTTTATTAACGGTCTTTTAAAGTTTACCTTAAAGCTTAAAACTACTTAAAAATAATTAAAACGACTACACTTCTTTTAGGATCTATGGACTATTACAAAGAACAAAGTAATCTTCATTATCTTTATCAAAAACTTCAAAATAAAAAGGAATGCTTGTCTAGTAACAGCGTCGAAAGCTGGTACGAGGAATACATTAAATGGATGAAAGTTAACACGCCACAGTACATAGACTTAAACAATTCAAGTAAGTGAAAAACCTGTGGATCGGACTTTCAAATTGTTTATTTATAAGTCATAGCATGGCTTGAGATTGATTGCAGTGATTAAATCTTCCCGAAAGCTGAGGGAGTTTAATTACTAAACCCCCCGAGGCTTGAGGGACATTAAATCACTACTAATCAACCGAAATGCCATGCTATCACTGCTATCACTTTGTAATATTACGGTTTCCGAGGAAGAAGGAGAGTTAGACCCCGTTTACACGATGCCGGTACAATTTGAAAACGGAACAAAATCATGCCGGTGTGTAAATACAGGCCAAAAAGTCTTGCGTTTACACGGTGCCTCTCTTCCAATGAGAATTGAGAAGACTTTGTGAATACTGCTGACCCGAATACTGTGGTCGTATATATCGTGAGTACCATCATCAAACTGTTATGGCATGGGCGTTTACACGATCACTCCGGTTAGTGTTCCGTTTTCATTTCATGCCATCAAGGAACACGTCTACAAGAGCGCTTTTGGCGGAGTCAACAACTAATTCAGAGTGAATAAATTATTGAGTTGTGACTAATACTATTGGGAATTTGATAGGTGTTCATGCATGTATTTGTTAGTTATTATATACTCATTAATTATATGCATAAACGAACTTTGGCGTAAACATTAGGTATGATTAGTTACTAATCTTACTTAATCTTTATGCATCGGGTAATTATTTAGAGATTAAATGTCCCTGTGGGAACAATGAAAACCGAGGTGGCCGTGATATTATAGCTATTATATTATTTTGAATGGGCAGCTGCAGCACTGTACAGAGAAAGGACTAGGAGTGGACGTGACAAATATATCTAGAGATGTGACGTTTACTACTTTACTGGATACCGGAAAGTATAAACTGTCTGATACCGATATTACTTATTTACTGCCGAATTTTGGCTAGCTAGATCACTAGCTAACACTGTCCGGTGAATATCCGGTAAATTGGTAAAAGTTTACCAGATACTGGATTTAACTGGATAGCCAGTTTTGCCGGATATTACATACACATTATCTGGTATTTTTCTTGTTCTACAATTTTAGCTGTAAGCAACGAGGAAGCGTTTTATTCTTACCTGAAAGTGTTTCTAAATAGCACCGAGGGAAGAAAATTCGTCCGCCAAGTCAAGTGGAGCGATAGTGCAGGAAACACGATTGAAGTAAGTTTTTTTCTGAGGTAAAACTGTTAGAAAAAAACCCCCTGAAGTGACATGACTTTTTAAATAAAAGGCAATTTTTATAATTTTGAAACTTTTACGATATCTGCTCTCGAATTCGAGAATGAATACTTTCTTATATATGGTACATATGGTACGTATAATAGTGTATATATACATGCATGCAGTGTGTATTCTGTTCAAACAACCTATTAGTAGTTTGAAAGCCCTAAACACCTCTGAGCCACGGATGCGTAAAAAACACGGTCTTAAACACCTGGGAAATTAAGATAACTTGATGTTATGCATGGTGAAAGTATTTGAAAGCATTTTCTCTTCCCGTTTAACTTATGTGCTGATTAATTTATAACGCAGCGCTGTTAGGGCTTTCAAACTACTACAATAGGTTGTTTTAAAAAATACTAATTCATTTTCTAAGGGTTCTGGTTTTTTTTATACACACTGTATAGTAGGAAAGTATACTCATATGGCACTGTAAGTTGTTTTCCCAAGAGGATGCTGCATTATGAGACCTTGTGGTCAGACGAGCACTTATAAAGAGCGGTATACCATGCTGAAGAAGTCACTCGGTTAACATGCAGTGTTGGTCATCAAACTTGAATTTCACTTCTGGTGTATCTCTGTTCATATACGTTTTTTTGCTATAATTCCTTTGGACGTGTATTTAATGCTACCCTGCGAGTCAGAGCCCTTTTCCGACCTACGCAGGCTTCGGGGGAAAGTGGGCTCTGCCAAGAAACTCGATCTTCGGCAACCTGACTAATTCGCCCCTTGGGGCGAACTTCGCTCCAAGTTTGGGGCGAGTTAGTCAGGTTTTGAACTGCTCAAACAAGTTCTAGTTTATGAGCACGCGCAACACGTCTGTGATTGTTGGCGACCGAAGCGAAACTAAAAGCTAAGGTCCAAATAAAGCCGAAGTTAAACAGTCATATGTAAACCCCAAAACGAAAAGTTGCTTCTTCTGTGTTTTTGTTCTCGATTAAGTCCAAGGCATTAATTAGGCGTCGTGTTGTGTGAAAGAAATACTTAACAACAACAATAGTTTATTTATTACCAAAAAAAAATAAATAAATTATTACAAAATGATTGCTCGACAAAAAGAAAGTAAATACCACCCAGAATAACTACAGAAGAGTTAATCTAGCTGGATGGATAATATTGTTTAATTTATAAAAGTATTTCAAAAACTCATTAATAATTCATGAGGAAACCACAAAGGAAATCAGTACCATGTCCGTGGTTTCATATCTGATATAGAAACCTCCTGATTTACATAAACTTTAGCTTTGATTTTCTCGGCTTAGACAACGTTATTTTTCAAACTTACTACGCCAATGAAGTTGAACTTACCAAATGGGTCGTTTTTGAAGCTATTTAAAACATTTGCAGTACGTGTTTTATCAGATCTAAAACACTCGGCTATCGCATCGTGTCTTAAATCTGATAAAACACTGCTGTTCATGTTTTAAATAATACCGTATGAAGAATATACTTAGAGTATATATTTACACAGAATGATGTCAACTCAGGGACACGCAAAGATGTTACATAGCACAAAGTAAAAATGTGGTAAACTGCCGGGTTTTTGACTTTTTGGTAACGGAACACTGACGTTTCGAATGAAATGTATTTTCCTCATGAATTTTTAATAAATTTGAGAAATTATGATAATACATGTACGATTGTAGTCTTTGTTTGTTTGTTTGTTTGTTTGTTTGTTTGTTTGTTTGTTTGTTTGTTTGTTTGTTTGTTTGTTTGTTTGTTTGTTTGTTTGTTTGTTTGTTTGTTTGTTTGTTTGTTTGTTTGTTTGTTTGTTTGTTTGTTTGTTTGTTTGTTTGTTTGTTTGTTTGTTTGTTTGTTTGTTTGTTTGTTTGTTTGTTTGTCTGTCACCATAATATCTCTTTTCAAAAAGTATCATTAACCGATTTTTACGTAACCAGTTTATGGAAGGATTTGCCATATAGCCCAAGGAGGCAAGGACCAACCATTAAATTTGGATGCGGCGAATAACAATCTCATAGAAATCCTTATATTGTGCAAACCTTTAATATTCACAAACTATCTGAATTAATGAACAATTTATTCTTTTTAATTCATTTAGGCATCACGGTTTTCAGCCGTTCAGAATAATTTTATTGATTCCAAGCAAAAGGTCGAGGCAATGGATTTATTGAGAGAATTAGTAAGAAGTGTCAATATTTACCCATACCCAAGAGTATATGGAGAGCCTTATCTATGGGCGGAAAGTTACAAGGTAAAACACTTTATTACTAATACACGTGGCCAATTCAAGCATTAAACAACCCACTTACATTTGCAACATACTTTTCACCAAAAATGTATGGAAGTCGTTCCGAAGTTCGCAAGTTTGTTGGGAAGTTCGTATAGTTCGTTTTGAACTTCGCATTTGATTGGCTGCTAGGAACCAAGCAACCAATCAAATGCGTAGTTCAAAAGTATAACTTCGCATATAACAAACCTGAAAACGTCCAAACGAACTACTTCCAAACATTTTGGCGAAACGTATGTTGCAAATGACTGTAAAACACTTCAAAAACTCATTAATAATTCACGAGGAAAACACAAAGGAAATCAGTACCATGTCCGTGGTTTTATACCTGATAAGACTTCTTGACGTCAGAAAGAATACCAATGAACATACAATTTTATATAAAGAATACTAATGAACATACAATTTTATATAAAGAATACTAATGAACATAACATCCAATAACGAATCGTTTTTGAAGCCATTCAAAACACTCGCATCACGTGTTTTATCAGATCTAAAACACTCGGGCTGCGCCCTCGTGGTTTTAAATCTGATAAAACACTCCTGCTCGCGTGTTTTAAATATTACTTGAAAGATTTTGACTGACGTCACATGTGCATAATAACTTATTATCGGAGAAGTTTATATATCTTGGAATATGCTATTACCAAAAGAAATTAATTATAAGGAATTATGTAAGTGTGTTTTTCCACAACGCAAAGATGTAGAATTTCAAGTGATTATATTTTATAATTACAAAGATATATTTAACCTTCTCCGATATGCACATGTTACGTCAGAGTTTAATTTACATATCAAACGACCTGAAATATCTCAACAACGAAGCAAGAAAAAAATTACTCTGTCATGCAAACACGTCAAGTGTTCTTTTCAGGGCCTTTTTTAAGCATTTTCCCAGGGGGGTGTTCCCAAAAAGGGACTCTTCTAGGGGGTTCGGGGCATGTTCCCCGGAATTTTTTGAAATTTACAGTCTCGGAAATGCCATTTCTTGCATTCTGAGGGCTGATTTTTAAAAACACTGAAGGTCATAAAATGTCATAAAAACTAGTTAAAATACAACACATATTACTGACTGTTTCGCTTTGTGTCAGAACTCATCAGCTGTTCGATTCACTTACAAATATAATACGGAAAATTTTGTGAGGAACTATTGAAAGATTTTTCGTCACCACATAATCTTATCAAAATAAATACTATTTAACTAATATAAAGATTTATCTATACCTGTTTATCTATATCTATGGTAATTAATCAAAGTCGCGTATGAATTACAAAGCTGAGCAAAGCCTGAGTCCGACATTTTCCTTTTAATGCTTTATTGCTTTATTCTTTGTTCATTTGTTTCGGTACTTCAGCAACAACTAACTTTTCCTGGGGCAAAAAGGGACTTTTACTTGGTGGTGGGGGGGAGGGGGCAAAATCAATTCGTGGGGGTCTCAAGGGGGGACTGGGGGGGGGGGGCTTGCTTCTTTTAATTTTAAGACAGCCTTAATTTTTGCTTTTGTTTCTATATATTATTTTAGGTGATTGGCAGTGAACTATACAGGAATGTTGTACTTGCGATGGTCGTGGTTTTTCTCGTCACTTTTGTCATCATTGCCAATCCCCTCACATCAGTTTTGGTGTTTTCTTGCGTTGCTCTTACAGTTGTAAGTTCAATTTTTATGCTACTTTCCATTTATATTTTGAAGTAACGACGCACTTAAAATGCCTGTAAAAACAGTAAAATTAAATTAAACATAGGTACGCACTGTACATATGCGTCTACAGATTTAAATGTACTGCGTGTTGCACGGTACAATTTTCTCGTGATTTCAATTTTCAACTGCAATGGTTTGTGAATCAATGAAAGCGAGACAAGTTTCACGAGATCAGAAGCGTTACACGGTGCAGATGTATATGGTTCGTGAAATTTGTCATGCAATTGCAACGGCGTTCAGTGCAATATGAGGCTGACATAATCTTGATTATGCTTCTTGGTCGCCACGCAAAACCCGTAAGGCACTGATCTGAAAACGAGTTTACTGGTAGCTAGCTTGTCATATCACGCATATGGGTCACGTGTGGCTTGACAAAACATAGGCATATATAGGCACATGCATAATAGAAACATCCATGCTGCTGGCATATAGCTCTACATGGCTGCGTAAACGCAATATGTAGACGTAAAAACAGTTAGAAACAAACTCTCTTATGTGAACTTTTAGTATTGTTTTGCAATTGTAAGCGTTTACGTTTATACAACTCTCAGCGTTGTCAGTAATAGACGTCTTTCATATCTCTAGAATATAAGCAATCGACGAACTAGGCAGGAATCTTGGGTGTAATTAGGAATATCAAAGCGGCAAAACCCGGCAAAAAGAACGTCGTAATGGAATTACTTAATTAATATATAATTATTTTAAATATCAATTAAAATGCCTTGTTTTTTTGCTTGGCTTTGATATTCCTATTCAGGTGTCTCGTTCTTAAGATTTGGAATTTGTTATGTTTCTTATTATATCTTTAAATTGTAAAATGTAAATGCCCACACAGTTCGGCCGCATATATATTTTGTATATATCCCATATATAATTGTATATAGGCCAACGTTTCTAGCCACTATCTATGATATAGCGACTTAATTTACCTGTATTTAATACTTGTCTAATATATTGTCTAATAGACAATTTCGCTGCTGGAATTGATAATCATATCAAAATGAGTTTTCTTGACACTCATCAACTGTCAGCCGGGTCGTAGCCAGGATTTTCAAATGGGGAGCCGACCAATTTTTAGGGAGGTCCTGGGGCATACTCCCCCAGAAAATTTTGAAATCTAAAGTTTCTGAAATTGTGGGGGGAGGATTTTAGAAAATTTTGAAGGTTAAAGAACGTCATATATATATATATATATATATATATATATATATATATATATATATATATATATATATATATATATATATATATGAATACTGATAACTCGTAAACATCACATCATGCATTTAATCATTTCACAGTTGCATGTCTGTCGTTTTATATACCATCAGGGGGGTGCCGCGGCACCCTGGCTCTCCTCTGGCTACATCCCTGGCAACTGTGCATTTAAACAGCTGTTTTGTCTTTTAGGACTCTTAAAGGACATTGGCAATAGAAATTAAGTTTGTCTAATTTGAAAGAACTCTTAAATCTTTTACAACTTTTTTGTATCTTTCTTCGTTTTTAAAATAGCTCTGACGTCAGGAGCATGGTACAGTATCTTCATACATTACAAAATCACGTACACCTCTATGACGATTGCTCAACTTAAAATGGTTAGCTTAGTGTCATAAGGCGATTTTATGTGCACAGTTTCAAGTTATTTTGTTAAACAAACTTAGAGATATAACTGATTTTGCTACGTGTGAAAATACTGTACGCTGCTCTTCACGTCAGAGACCATCTAATCTACATATCAACGAAGAGTGATACAAAAAAGTTGTAAAAGATCTTCTATTACAATTTTACGAGTTCTTTCAAATTAGACAAACTTAATTTTTATTGCCAATGTCCTTTAAGCACAATGTAGCTGATATAGTGATCACTTAGCACTGAACACGTCTAAACGTTGCACACTCGTCACAATTACAACATTGCATGCTGGACATACAGAAATATTCGAAAATCATGTTGTCTAAACTCACACAGTTTACGCACTTTAACTGGCAAAATAATCTGCAACCATTATAAATTAAATTGCATGTCTGTCCGTCATTCATTACAGGTTAATGTTACAGGACTTATGTATTTCTGGGGCCTAACTATTGATTTAGTGTCTGCAATTGTCTTGATAATTGCTGTCGGATTATCTGTCGATTATGCATCACATGTTGGCCACGCCTTTTTGGTACAAACCGGAACTACACAAGGTAAATATTTTTCTAATCAATGAACATAAGATTAGCAAATTTATAGTTATGATTTTTTTGTTTTTATTTCTATATGGTCTTTGTAGGACCGGTAGGGTGAATTTTCCGTGACATGTAAAATCTGAAGGATTGTGTTGTGTTGTGTTGTGTTGTGTTGTGTTGTGTTGTGTTGTGTTGTGTTGTGTTGTGTTGTGTTGTGTTGTGTTGTGTTGTGTTGTGTTGTGTTGTGTTGTGTTGTGTTGTGTTGCCGGTTGGGTTGCGTTGCGTTGTGTTCTTATTGTGTTCAGATTTGTTTAGTGTTTTGTTTAGTGTTTTGTTTAGTGTTTTGTTTAGTGTTTTGTTTAGTGTTTTGTTTAGTGTTTTGTTTAGTGTTTTGTTTTGTTTTGTTTTGTGTTTTTTTGTTTTGTTTTGTTTTGTTTTGTTTTGTTTTGTTTTGTTTTGTTTTGTTTTGTTTTGTTTTGTTCTGTTTTGTTCTGTTCTGTTCTGTTCTGTTCTGTTCTGTTCTGTTCTGTTCTGTTCTGTTCTGTTCTGTTCTGTTCTGTTCGGTGCTGTGCTGTGCTGTTCCGTTCCGTTCCGTTCCGTTCCGTTCCGTTCCGCTCCGTTCCGCTCCGCTCCGCTCCGCTCCGCTCCGCTCCGTTCTGTTCTGTTCTGTTCTGTTCTGTTCTGTTCTGTTCTGCATGTGGGCTATATATGCATATATATATAATAATGATCTTTAAATTTAATTATTGTTGTGTTCTACCCTTCATTCAAACATTGATACCATTGTAATTAATTTAATCTTTATATAAAAACACGCAAGCTTTAGCAATACCTGGTGTATTAAGGTCATGCCAATAAAGCTATTATTTTTACTATTACCTTTACCTGTCCTGTCCTGACCTCTCCTGCATGTCTTTTTAATTCTCACAAATTTAAAAATCTCAATATACGCATATTATATTTTATATCTGAAAAAGATAATTTACTTGCCAATTTAGCTCTTTCCTATCCAAATTTGCTGGTTTGTATTTTATACTGGCTAACGCTAACTTTGCATGGGGAAACCTTGGAAGCCTGATTTAATATAGACTAGGTGTAAAAAAAAAGTCCGACTTAAAGTGGCTATGAAATGAAAATTAAGTCTGTCTTATTTGAAAGAACACTTAAAATGATAGAGTAACATCTTTTGAAGTTTTTTGTTTCCTTGCTTCGCTCAGATATGCATGCGCAAATTAAACATTTGACGTCATACGTGCTTAATGAGTTTGGAAAAACTCATTAATAATTCACGAGGAAAACACAAAGGAAATCAGTACCATGTCCGTGGTTTTATATCTGATAAAACGTCTTGACGTCAGAAAGAATACTAATGAACATACAATTTTATATAAAGAATACTAATGAACATACAATTTTATATAAAGAATACTAATGAACATACAATTTTATATAAAGAATACTAATGAGCATAACATTCAATTCAATAACGAATCGTTTTTTAAGCCATTCAAAACACTCGCATCACGTGTTTTATCAGATCTAAAACACTCGGGCTGCGCCCTCGTGGTTTTAAATCTGATAAAACACTCCTGCTCGTGTTTTAAATATTACATCAGAGAAGGTTATAGTATCGTTGCTATTATCAAACCAAATTGATTCGAAGAAAGCATGTGGATGTGTTTCTACAAACACCAAACATGTAGATTCTCAAGTGATTGCAAAGATATATAGCTTTCTTCGCTAATTACTCATTATGCACATGTGACGTCAAAATGTTTCCAAATATTTCAATATGTGAAATATTTCAAGAACGAAGCAAGGAAACGAAAAACTGCAAAAGATGTTGCTCTATCATTTTAAGTCTTCTTTCAAAGACACACTTAATCTTCGTTTCATAAGTACTTTAAAATTCGACAAAAGTTAATTTAAAATTTGACTTTATAAATTTATTAACGCTTTCAGAAAGAACATCAAAAGCCCTTCGCGATATTGGTCCTGCGGTGTGGAATGGCGGTTTCAGCACATTTTTAGCAATAGTATTGCTGTCTTCATCAGAATCGTACATATTTATTACATTCTTTAAGGTTAGTCACGCGTCTGGTCTTACAACCAATAGCGCTCCGTCATGATGACGTCACTATTTATGTTTGTCCGCTTTTACCCATAATTCTTGCAGTCCGGACAATAGATAATGGCTCATTTGCAAGCATTCGAAAGTCAATTTTGGTTTGTTTGTCCGTATTCTGTGCTAAAATAGCAGTTCGACAGCTCGATGCATGTTTTTAGAATATTGTAATTATTGTGGGACAGCGAAATCTGGTGGAGAATATAATGATATTCAGCGCTACTTCGAGTATGGTTCGTCATTCGGAGTAGCACCTAGTATCAAAATGCATGTTTGACATTTCTTGACTGCTTTGCAAGGTCTATGGTTATAGAAACAGAGAGTAGTATAGACAATTTTCTTTTGTGTCAAACGCTATATGTATACAGGCAAACCTGGGCGTACACAGCTACAATTTGCAGAGTGTAGAATATATACATTTTAAGACCAGACCGGGACCAGTTGCAAAAAATGCAGCTACACAGGCCTTCCGGCAGGAATTGAACCCACGACCTTGCGATTCTAGTGCAATGCTCTGAGGCGAAAAAAAGCGGGGGATCAGAAGATAATAGAGAGATCCCTCTGGTTCCCAGGGTAGTATATTATAAGTAATATTGGGCATTTCACTCGATTACATAGCATGTTCTCAGGATTTTGGGTGAAGGAAAATTCGAGCGTAGAACAGGGCCGGCGCGAGCTTCTAGGAGTTGGGAGGGTACGATTTCCAAAGGGCACATTACGTGGATTGCGCAATCACACCGCGTAAAACCAGTTTCAAGAAGAGGCCATTTGATCAGGGTTTTTAACTTTTGGTGTATATCGAAACAAAAAAAGCAAAACAGTACGTTTATTCTACTAAATCGTTATTTAGAAGTTATTACAGATTCCTACATGCAATAATATATAAAGTAATATGACAAAATGAAAATTATGAGATTCAATATGTTGCAAAGAAAACATTAACTACCTATATCCCTGAAATATAATACAGTCTATAAACTCACTATAACTTACAGTAAAGGAAAACAACATCATGTCCGCTAGCTGGAGTTTGTTCGCATAAAAAACACAAATTCGATAGCTAGTTAAAAGAACCAAACAAGGACATTCTGCCTTCACGACCATTCACAAAATCCTGAGTTAGTCTGTTACTTGGGTCGTGGGAAGATAACGAATATTATATATTTGGCTACATTTTGTTCATAACAATCCAGTTGAAAAAGGCATGCATGCTCTGCGCGCACGCGTTTTGTTTAATATCCAGGGCTTGGCTAAAAAAGGGCACTTCTTCGCCAAATTATTGGGGGGGGGTAAATACCCCCCCTACCCCCCCCGGTCGCGCCGGCCCTGTAGAATACATACATTTTAAGACAAGACCGGGACCAGTTGCGAAAAATGCAACTACACAGGCCTTCCGGCAGGAATTGAACCACTGATAGTGGTCAGAGCATTGCACTAGAATCGCAAGGTCGTGGGTTCAATTCCTGGTTAGATTCATGAGATGCCCTCAAGAAATGGAAGAGGAGGCTGTATACATTCACCTTTACTATGTTGGGTTGCCTCTGCGGATTTTCAAATTTTATGTTGAATGAACCGCCATGACTCGATTCTGTGTCAACAAATCATATCGATCAATCTTGACGCCAGCGGGCAGCTGATGGCTTTCCACTTTTATCACAAAAATTTGGGGTAACTTGATCGAAACTGATATGTCCCACCTGTTTAGCGGGTAGCCATGTTCCGTTGTATCACATCTTAAAAAGAGAAGTGAATTTTTAAAAACCGGAAATGAATTTCACAAACCGGACGTGAAGTCCTAAATGACCGGAAGTGAATTTCCATAAATCGGAAGTGAATATACACAAACCGGAAATGACGCCCAGAATGATTGGATGTGAATTTTTCATAAACCGGAAGTGACGTCATAAACAACCGAAAGTGAACTTTCACAAACCGGAAGTGACGTCGTAAACAACCGAAAGTCAATTTATACTCTAACCCTAGTTCAAATACTTACAGCAAAAGCTCATCCGGTACTTGTGGGAAATCTTGTATGTTTTGTTTCATCCCAAAGTCCATAAGCCTGACATTGGATGTCGGCTGCCTTTAGTGCATTGACAAATGACTCGACGGGTACACTTCTAGGGAAGCCAAGTGACACGTGTTCAACTTCCTCCTCTGCTGGCATGATCAGGTAATCTTCATCGATTAGAGCCTCGCACAATCTTTGTTTTACGTCGGGCAGTCGTAAGGTTGAAATAACCACTGGATTGTACGCAAGTACTATAGCCTGGTACTCGTCTTCATGGTGAAATTTACGGTGCGCTGAGGTTGCGATGTTTATTTTGTTGCCAACAAACGACTTTAATACTGGTAAGATGTCCATGTCGACGTCAATGTTTATGGCATACATATCCACATCCGGTACATATTCGACTTCTGTGATTCGCCAAAAGACATCCGAGCACGGCTCCATAATGAGGAGCGCTACCGAAAGCTACTACAAGCGCTACACGTCTGTCCTCCACGAGAAGCAGTGCCAAATGAACCTTTGAGAACTAGTTGTGCATCTATCTCCGTTCAACTCCAACGCAAAAGAGGAAGTAAACTATGTCGCACTGACTTTTATACCCAGGTGATGATTGACGGCTAATCCGGACAGGAAGTAAGGCTGCACCAATAGGAATCAAAAACAGTTATTACATAATTTCTCCATGATGACGTCACTTTTTCTGACTATTATATTAACAAAAAAGTCTTATCTCATCGCGATATAGCTAATGAGCTTTACCCCGTTTCGTTAGTTAAGAAGTTGGATTTTCATTTTGGGGCTGGGGCTGATCTGACCCCTAAATACAAACTACGTCATATCCGGTGATGACGTCACTTTTTCCTGACTATTATGTTAGGCAAACTTGCTCAGCTACTCGAGATCCATAAGAAAAGTTTTATCCCTAGTCCCCAACTAACTCAGACCCAAAATTCGGCCAGCCCCTCTAAACCCTAACCCTAACACGAATTGCAAGCATCTGATTGCTGCAGTTTTTGCCACATCATATAATTTCAACATGCAATCGTGTCTCGACGACATGGGTTTTAATCTGTAGTTTTTATAAGATTTAGAGAACTGTTCCTGTATTTCTATTTAATAATTAGATTATGAGCTCGAAATTTCTATAAGTGAGTAGTTGACCAGTTTGTACCTTAGCCTCCGGATTACTTCAAAAGTAGCAATAATTTGTGACTAATATCGTGTAAAAAGAAGGGAAATATCATTTTATGGACTAGACTATAAAGTGGAGTGGAGTTAGACTGAAAGCCAGCCGTCGATCTCATCTCAGCAAGTGAGAACGGGGTGAGATCGGCGGCTGGCTTTCAGTCCAGAGTGGAGTGCGGTAGAGTATAACGGAGAGGTGGGGTAGGTGGGGGTGGGGCTGTGTATTAATATTAGCGTAGGGTCAAGCCCCTGTAGCCCCCCCCCCCCCCACCCCGCTTCCAACGCCTATGCCAACGGCTCACCCAAACTGCTGAAAATAATTTTGTGACCCATCCATCAGTTCCCTCTGATGCACTCTAGCAGTTACTTCCTGGCCGGTCCTTAAATACAATATATAATGAATTTAAACATATTTCCTACAGGTTTTGTCTGGAGTTGTCATATTTGGCGTATTTCATGGCTTGGTCTTTCTACCTGTTATCTTGTCCATCATCGGTCCTTCGCCTTATAAATTTGCTGAAGGAAATAATAGCTCGAGAAGAGAAACAAGAAGCTCAACTAAGAACACTGCCGTGGTTACGTCATTACAGACGGATGAAATTATTGAGGGTAGTAAATAATTTACATTTTTATACAGTAGTTAAATTAATATTAAACCTACAATTAATACATAAAAGAAATCATCATTATTTATTTTTATAAACATCGTTTTCTAAAATTTAATTACCTAATAAATTGAAAAGAGTGGAATTCAATTGGAAATAATCTATATACCAATACTGCCTGATCAATCTCGTTCCCAGAGCCCACGTTCCCCACCCGGGAAACGAGAGAATCTGCGATAATTCGTTTCAAATCGTTACGTTATTGGCTGAATAGTGAGCATGAGTTGGTCTGAAATGACCGGAAGTAGAATTAATAAAACCAAAATAACAAAGATGTCGGACGACAAGACTCCAGTGAAGACGTTGCCGCGATCGATATCTTCGCCGTATGTGTGTAGATGCTGTAATTCGAGCTTCGCCAGCAACCCCATTGACTTGTTTGGGGAAAAGTCAAACAAGGAGAACATACTATCCAGATTCCGCTTGGATATTTACGCATGCGTACCTCAACCGGAATAACAAGAATCTTGTGATTTGAAACGGATTATCCCAGAGTCTCTCGTTTCCCGGGTGGGGAACGTGGGCTCTGGGAACGAGATTGTGCCTGATTATTTTTGTCTTTTCAAGGCTCGCGAATAGCTACGCTTACGTGGCCCGAATTATTCATGACTTATTTAGTAGCTCAATTTCTATTTAAACATCTCGAATTCTAAATACGATTAAGAAGAATTTTTTTCTATGTCGCGTAACATTACTCTGCGAGCAGAGCGTTCTTTTCCTTATTTCTTCACTGAGAGAGAGAGAGGAAGAAAGAAGTCTCTGCTGTATTCGTGTTTGGCAAGTAACCCGTTTAAGACCCGTTTAAGACCCGTTTAAGACCCGTTTAAGACCCGTTTAAGACCCGTTTAAGACCCGTTTAAGACCCGTTTAACCTGTTCTTGTTTTGTTTTCTGCCCTGATTTGGACTGTGTAACCAAGCAATTGACATGCATGCCCATTGGAAACCAATCACGAATACAGCAGAGCCTTCTTTTCTTCCTCTTTCTCAGCGACTGAGAAATAAGGAAAAGAAGGCTCTGCTCGCAGGGTAGCACAACATGTGCTCAAAACTGATGTCTACTGATCATATCTACATTTACGATTATATAATTTTTTTGTCTTTTAATATGTTTTTCAATTTCAACCCTCACATGTACTTAACGTTTGTTGACTGTATCATGTATGAGCTAGTTACACAATAATACTAAAATAAAGATATGTTGAGTGGTACGCCACTCGGAAAATGCTATCCGAACACGAGTATCTGGTCTTTTGCTTTACAAATTAAAATTATACACAACCGAACATCAATTGACGGTACCGAAAAAGATGGCGGCGGTACATTTAACCACAATGCTTTACGACCTCAAATCAGCTCAAATAATAACTATAAACATTGTTTATCATGCTAAGATGGATTTCGTAAGCAAGAACATCATTCCTACCAATTAAAATGTTAATCGTTTTGAAACCATATCTTCCAATAATTGTTCAAGAAACAATATTTACTGCGCGCAAAGGATTGTGGTTAAATGTACACGTCGCCATCTTTTTGGTAAGCACGTGCTGCCTGGAAATACTAGAAGCTCGACAGTCGATGAAACTATTAAACTCCTAGTGCCAGCATTTGCTAAAACTATTATGTTCCAGACATCTCTTTTCATAAGAGCTTCTAAAGGCTTGGAACATTTTAACGAAAAAACATCGTCATAGTGACACTAGTTTATACGCTTTCAAATTAGGTCTTAAAATTTACTATAAAAATGCTTTGTTAAATGTTTATAATTGTGATGATCCTCGTGCTTGGAAATCCGTTTGCATGCATTAAATGCAGAAAGGCTAGGCGTCTTGATATTTCTCCAAACTGCTGTTGAGTAACCAGCACATAAATGTTTTACTCAATCATGTAATTAGCGGTTTAATTAGATTAATTTTGTATTTGTAATTCACGTTTCTATTATGGGATCGCCGTAATTGGGGTTATCTGTGGCGACTTCCTAGCTCAGCTTATTTCTAATGTAGTGGCTGAACCTATCATTAAATCAAATTTTGCATTGATTACTGTAAATATGGTGGATTCAATATGTTTGTAGCATACCTATCTTCATAATTATCTTTTTTCTATTTTTTGATATTTTGCCCGACTGAAACGGAAATTGCCCGACTTTTGTTATAAAAACCCCACCTTTTCCTTATTTTCATCCTATTTTAAAATTTTTTCCTATATTTTTTGCCCGACTTAGGTTGAAAATTTGCCTGGCCCGACTTAGCAACATTTCCATTCGTCTGGGGGGGGGGGGAGGGGGGGGCTTGGTTACCAACTCAAGCTGAAAAGACTATTAAATAACGTATGTATGTATGTATATATGTATGTATGTATGTATGTATGGATGGATGAATGAATGGATGGATGGATAGGTGGATGGGTTAAAAATGTAACTGTTGACGAGCAGGCGAAGAATACAACCCAAGATTAGTGCCCCGGATACTCAAAATAGTTAGCAGGGGGCGGTTGTACGAAGGCCGGATAGCGCTATCCACTGGATAGCGATTTTTTCAACCTTCGTAAAAATGGCCCAAGAGCTGTGATACTACGGATCTGGAGCCCACAATAGATCATAAAAACTTCAGTTTATAAATACCAAATCCTAATCTGAAGTCATAACAATCAACGGCCAATTTTACGAAGGTTGAAAAAATCGCTATCCAGTGGATAGCGCTATCTGGCCTTAGTACAACCGCCCCCAGAAGGCTTTTGCGCATGCACCGTTTACTTTGATTCAATTAATCAAAATGGCGACTGGCTCAATGATCAGACGCAGCAGTCGCAGCTACGAAAGAAAACGATGAATGTACACCGGTGAAATCGATGTAAGTTAAAATGAGTCCACTGATGTAGACTGACCTATATACAGGTATATACAGTGTGCGTGTACAGTATCGATGGCGAGAGGAGACACCAACAGATTATCTGACAATGATTCAACAACGAAATTCATTATGTGACTTGAGCCACTAATAATATGGAGGAAATTGCTTGTCTATTTTCAAATTTGCTTCAGCAGTATGTTGCGCACTCACTTCTTTGAAGCTTTTGCAGTGCGACGTTAAAATTTAAAATAACATTCATAATTAAGGTGAGTTTTTAATAATATTTTGAGGCCGTGATTTATTCACCGAGGGCGAATTTTGTATTTATATTTGGAAATTTAGGAGCGATTTTAGATTCAATATAACCGTCCACTTTTGAATGTGTCTTTAGAGAGTAGAGACACAAATACAAGAAAGGATTCATTTCCTCCAAAACTTTTATTATAATTAATGTATTAAAATATGAAAGTTAATTGTATGTGCATAATTTCAAACACAAGTACATGTTAATTTACGAGACTCAAAAACGTTTGTGCAGTAGAAAACCAGTCAGTTGCCTATAGGCCCCTTTAAAAATTAAATTTATAGATGGATTGCCTATAGGATTGTATTCCTATAGGTCATCTATAGAGAATGGGCCAAATTTTGCCTATATTATAACTTATTGGATTCATCTAAGCCCAACATAGCAATTAAATATTTAAGTCGAGAATTCAATATTGGACTGGCGCTGAAGGTCAAACTTCATATTAAAATTTGAGTCTTAAATATTTTCTGTATCGGGTGAAGATGATGCAAATCCAATTTAGGCAAGGTTCGAAAATAACAAGTGACTTTTGAAACTTTATATGATTGCATATTCGGAGCTAGAGGCCTAGGTACTAACACTGAGTTGGTCTTGCATAGCATACATGAAGTAGTTTACGTTAAGTGGTAAGTGATACTGTGGAAGCATTGCAAACTTTGGAGAAAAAAAACTTTCCAGGAAATTGGAGAAAAGTTCCAATGTTGACATTTCTCTTCTGACAATGTTGGACTTGGAAGATGAGAATGACGACGATGCGGTTGACTGGAACTGAGTAAAGTCTGCAAGTCACAGAATGCATGGCAGGCTCTGGGAACTGATTGAATCAACGCTGACAGTTAGTTTTGTTTTCCATCGAGTCTCGATGTTTCCCTCAACTTCGTCTTGGGAAACTCTCGGGAAAACAAAACTAACTGTTCCCCTCAGGAGCAGACATTATTGTATAATATTATACCTCATTACTTCAACTGTAAATTGTCCAATCAGAGAGCTAGAGTGTAGCACTTGACCAGTTAATTTATCGTAGAATTACCCTCCACTTCCGTGGTATTGAATTAATTAAAGTAAAATACCCTGCTATGGCAGGAAATAAGTTCAAATACTCCACCACAGCGGGGTATTTGACTTGAATACCCCGGCCCACCAGTCGATTTAATAATTTTGTATTGAGAAAGGACTTGCAGCCACATTTGAAAATCTTACAACTCAATGAACTTCTTTGACTATTCTACGCCAACAGTTCATTTTATACTAAAAACACACTGAACTCTTTCTTTTTTGTTTTCTTTGACACTTGGTATATAATAAAATAGTTATTGACTGGATTCAACCTTCACCAAACTGAGTATGTTTTGTGGTCCCTCAACCACCAATGTTTCCCCCAGCTCCACCTTAATTGGGAAACATCAGTGGTCTCAGGTCCACAAAACATAATGTTTCCCTTGGTCCCAGTCAATAAGTGTTAAATAATTATGTGATCTTATAGGTTTAATGATACTGTAGCTTCAACCACTACATTAGAAATACAGTAAGCAGAGCTAGGGAGTTCACCACAGATAACCCCATTTATGGTGATATATAGGTTGCCTATAGAATCTATAGGTCAACCTATATATATATAGATTGTTTGCACGTGTTATCATGTCCACCATCTTGGTTGATTTTTTGGTAATTAGCAAACAGTGTTGACAAACCACTGACCACCATGTTTGATTTTGCATGGGTTTAGAATTTAACTGGAAATCAACCAAGATGGTATCAAATGTCACATGATTCCAAACGATCTATAAACTTTTTTGTAAGAAAAGGTGTGATTGATGTCTGTAAATATCTGGCTTTCATTTGGAAAAAAAGTATACAATTTTGTATTATTAAAGGTGGTCTACAGTCCGTTCTGCGCATGTGCCAAGTGTGGGCTCCATATGTAATTACATGAAGTACTCAGCTCAATGTAAACCGTTGGGAACAACATGGCAGAAAACCAAGCGATTCGGCGAGGATATCTCTTCGATTTCTTCTATTTCTTTTGAAAATGTTTTGTTTTGGGTACAAGTAATGAAGAGGAAGCAAGAAAAGCTTACAATCTTGAATAAGGTATCAGTATTTTTTTGGTAAATAAAGATGCAAACATTAGTTCCCTATATGCGCAGAACGGACTGTAGACCCCCTTTAAACATTAGCTCTAGGGATACATGCAGTGGTCAGGCAAAAAGTGAAGTCTTGTGAAAAAGATAATTTTTTACCAAATAATTTGCAAAAGAGCCATAACAATAAGGTTTGAGAAGAAAAATAAATTTACTTTAGACATAGTTTAATGCTACTCTGGTTACTTTTAAGTTACTTTTAAGCTACGTTCAAAAAAACTTTTAAGCCAGAGTAGCGGTAAACTATGTCTGATTCTTCACCTGGCTGCGTTGGGAATTTATTTGTTGTATTTACTTTAAGTGAGAAAAATTAACAATGTGAGAGGACAACTTAGGCAAACAGTGACAGAAATTATAATACTAAGGGAAAAAAATATATATGAATTTCGGTTTCCCAACCCTACCTAGTTTTTTGCTAGCAAAATGCTGACCCTAATCTTTTTACTGAATTTTTGAGGAGCATGGGCCCGAGTTACAGCATGATTTGCATCTTGAGATAGGCGCTCGTTTTCGCGCGCCTACTAAATCTGAGCCAGACATGTGTCATATATAACTACAGCGCCGCCGCGTGCCGTTTTATTGCTTCGCAGACTATGTACTTTTATCTTTCGTTGTTTATTTAATACCTGCTGTACGTTAACTACGCTTAAAGTGCGAACTCTTTTGTAAGTTTCTTTAGGTTTGAAAACGACTTTCCCAATTTAGTTAGTTATATATTTACAGCAGTTATTTACGGCTTTATTTAATGATTACACTTGACAGTATCGACACGAGGTCGATTTAAAAGTAGCCTGCGTAGCTGGCGGTTTTAAGGGGTTGGGATCTCGCGGGCGAGGGAGAAAAAGCGGGCGGAAGAGCGCGCGGGCTTCCAACAGCCAGACTGCCGAGTAAAAAAACATTACGAGAGACACTCGCCCGCTTTTTCTCCCTCGCCCGCTTCTTCGCCCTCGCCCGCTTCTTCACCAAGACCCCAACCCCTTAAAACCGCCAGCTACGCAGGCTAATTTAAAAGATAAACAAACCCGAAGTCGACTCGCAAACACGTAACCAAGCAAAGACGTAACAAGTGGATGTTTACGTTGTTTATGTTTTAAATAAAAAATAGTTGACAAGTATTAAAGTTGAGGAATTTATTAAACGCACGCGCGCGATCAAAGGCGCGCCGTACGTATTTTAACGCGCGCACTACGCGATTGCGGTGCCTATATGCTTTTAGTATAAACACACAGGTAATAATAGAAAATCGCGCGCGCTGATTGGTCGAGCTACTTCGGATTAATTCTCGATAATTACCTACAGCATTTATTCAAAATGGCGCCAGCCGATTTGTCAATGCGACAGACGAGGAAATTGACAATTTTAAAGAAAATGCTTTTCCTAAAAGTATGAAAATGTGTATTTATACTAAAACAATTATTCACCTCATGCTCAGTGAACATCGGTTATTATTCACCGATATTCACCTCGCCTTCGGCGAATAATTGTTAAATATTCCTATAGGCCGCCAATAGGAAACGTTCCGATTGCATATAGAAACCTATAGGGTCCTATATAGGTTAGCCTATATACTACTCTATAGGTGAACCTACAGACTTTTTTTAGATCACGTATAAATGTCACATAAACAGTCAAAACACATGTAACACTTTGATTGAATACACTGTTTACAGTTTATTTCATGACATATTTCATATTGCATCAGTGAAGCATATTGCTGCATATGTCCATCAAAACAATGCAAAGAAGTGATGAATTAACGTACTGTAACAAGGCAAGCGATAAACAAAATGCAAAAATGAAAAGTCTCCCTTAGACAATTTATGAAACTGAGTTAGTGAGTGTTAACTGACTTATAAGGAGCCGCGGCTCTCCACAGTTCACTCTGGCTACGTCCCTGGACTTGTTTGAACAAAATATGATTATCGGTGGAATGTGCGGCCGGTCAGTGGTGTCTCAGATGCACGATCTCCTAATTCTGCTATATATGCAGGAACCGCCGCCTACGTTGACAGTTATATTGGGCATCTGAGTTAAGTGTTAAGTCATTTTCAGATTTTGTAATTATGGTATAATTCTTCACAGTGCTTGTCCTTGAATAAGCGCCCACGCTCTAAAATAAGCGCTCCCTTCGAATAAAAATAAGTGCCCCTCTTGAATAAGCACTGACCCGCTTCCTCGGACCTCGCTATCTGGGGCGCTTTCCAATTTACAAGGTCGGACTGGTCAGTCCGGCCAGAATGGACTTGCTTTTGATTAGGACCAAATTTTCCAGTCTGACCGTCCTAAGCCTCAAACGTATCGTGTTCCATTTAACCGAACTGACCGGTCTAACCGTGTAAATGGAAAGCCCCCAAAGATGAGTTGTATATAAAGGTTTAATGCAGTAAAGAGAATACAAAGCCAACCACCAGCAAACTTATTGTTGTTTGTGTTGTCGCTTTTACAAAACTAAACTACAGTATATCAAAATAGAAAGCCAATTTCTTTTCCTTTAAGTCACATTTTGTATAATTTTTATATCCATGTGGTTGCAGAGCTCTCGTGTGTGAACAATTTATTTATTTATTTTTTTCCATTGCCACGATCTCCGTAATTATTACAAAGTTTTTTTGTTAAAAAAATATGTTCAGTCGAATTAGTCAAAAGAAAATATTTAATAAGCGCCCTCTCTCGAATAACCACCCGGACGCATTTTCATATTCGAGGGAATACGGTGTACCGAAACGAGTTGCTTTTTTCATTTTTTTTTACTTTAGACCCCGTTTACACAGTACCGGACGAATTCGGAACCGGTCTCGAATATTATACGTTTCCGCCTCATTACACGGAAGAAAAATTCGGAACCGGTCTCGAATTAGTACGGTTCCGCCTGTTTACACGGCGAAATACGACGAATTTGAGACCGGTCTCGTATTCGTCCGGTACCGTGTAAACGTAACCTAATAGTTACGTTTTTTAATGTATCTTTAAATATATATATATTCCTACTGTTCGCAGCTGTTGCAGTAGTACATCCTGTGCTCCCACGCCAAGAACATCTCACAATTGTTGATCTAATTGTTTTCCAACCCCCTGTTATTTCTAGTCTCCCTTGTTTCCCGATTTTGTACAAGTCTAATTTTTTCCTACATGCATTGAAAGTTCGAGGTAAGAAATAGTGATAGGCAACTGAAAAAAGGTTCAACTGCATGAAATGCCGCGTGATATATATGTGTTATGTGACAAGCCTTATGCAGAAACGTTTTTTAAGTATTTACATATTAAAATAATATTGTTTGTCTTGTTCATTGGTAGATAAAGTGTATATATAAATTAGTCTATTAAACAGATCAACTTTTCTATAAAGCCTGATTCACACTTGTGAAATAAGCATGAGCATGCATAAGCACAAACAAAACAGTCGTGTGAACTGGGGTAAAACAAGCGTAAGGACAAGCACGAGACAAAAGCCCTGTTTACACGGCCAAAATTTAAGCGGGATCTGAGCCACATCTGACTTTAAGCGGGCTTAAAATGTCCGTGTAAACAGATGGGGGTAAATTAATCGCGATTAGTTTGCACCACCTCAAGGAGGTGGAATAAACTGAGCACGATCAGTTAATCGCGCTTAACTTGGCCGTGTAAACGCAACGGGATTAAAAAACGCTTGCTATTAATACGGTGTTATTAATACGATAAAATGATTTTTTTTGCCCTGCTGTAGAAGCTTCCATCTCGCTATTCTTTGTTCCTTTGTTTCTTTCTTTCTTTTAGCTATTACTCTTTCTCGTGTACCGATGTCTTCCGTTGTTCTTTGACGCACGCTACCCATACGAAGCTTCCAAAACCAAAAATAATATAGCTCGTCCGCCATGTTGAGTAATGGTTTACGTGTTTTAGTAAGGGATTATTAAATGACCGTGTAAACGCACCAAGGTGGCGCATTTTAAGCACACGCTTAACTTAAGCGTGCTTAAATTTTGCCCATGTAAACAGGGCTAAAAGCTCTTGTGCTTGTGGCTTGTGCTTCTGCTTATTTCATGTGCTTGTGCTTATTTCGGCCCATATAGGAATACCTTTTTGTTTTATCTTTTCTTTCGTTTTTGTGCTTATTTCACAAGTGTGAATTTAGGGCTGTTGACATGAGTTGGGCTAGCCTGGCTAATCGAGCTAATTCGTGTCAGAAAATTATTTTTCCGGCCGCAACATTTAATTATTTAAATCAACGTTTGGAATTGTTTGCAGCTAAACTAATCGACGCTTGGCTGAAGTCACTATACGCGAGTTGCACGATCATGCGCACGCATTATTTTGGCGGGCTACATGCTAACAAATGTGGTAAATGAAAGAAATTCGACAATTTGTGAAGTTATTAGCTTCAGGAATTATTCATATCTTTAAAAATAGTTAAATTTCGTTTAGTATTGGCCACGTTTTAATGTGTGTGGCCCACCAAAATGATGCGCGCGCAACATCGTGCAACTGGCCTATAGTTCGAATCTCGTAGCCGTATACACGGTTGTTTGGTCTCTTGTTGTTCTCATATTTTTCAACTGTTGATCAAAAGTCGTGCACGGTTCAGTTTTTTCTCTGGTTTCGTCCACATATAGATGAGAATATACCTCATCTTTACATATATAGGGAAAGTTGACAGGATTGGTTATAATTAATAGTTAGAAAACCAATATAGTATAAAAAGAAAAATTGTAAATACTTATCAAATCATTAATAATTCATGAGGAAAATATAATGTTACCGAGACGTTGTTGTGAAATGTGGTAATAAACGCCCATAAATTAAGACAAGTTTTTCCTCAATTTTCTCTTTAAATACTGATTCATTTGAAACTCGAAAGCCGTTTATTATCTGATTTAAAAACACCTCGAAGTGAGTTAAAAAACTCGGCTATCGCCTCGTTTTTCGACACACTTCTCGATGTTTTCAAATCAGATAATTAACAGCTTCTCGTGTATGATATATTACATATTAGCTTCATATGTAACTAATTGTAAGATCCCTGCATGCATGCTTAGGACCACTTACCCACAGCTATAGATCGGTCAAGGTTTGCTTTGAGAAGGCGTTCACACTCGATTTCGATTATGAAATCGGTCTAATTGATTGTATTATAGTCTGAACAGTCATTTTGATAGTTGAGCTATATATTATAGTCATGATTTATTTATGTTTAACTCAGAGCTCAGCTGATGAGCTCTGATGAGGAGCGAGTTGAAGAAATTTGTAATCTTATATGGTAATCTGTATATTATAGCTGAAAATATATCTGTTGGAAACATCTTGCAGCTGTAATACTTAGGTTATTCTTTTCACACCAGGCCTGTGGTTCTCGTCGTCAAATTAATTCGCCCACTCCAGCTTTAAAGTGATCTTATAAATGGTGTGTGTATGTATTAAATTAACTATACTGTATGAACCAGGGCGCTTATATACGCCCTGGTATGAACAAGACTATTACGATTCAATCTTAAGATTTGTGGTGTGTGCACTGTGCATTTGTAATTTCTACGAGGAACATTTTTTTACGACTCGATGAAGTTTTTTACTGGTGAGTCAATTAGCCACGCAACTAAATGAGAAAGTCAAGAGCTTTGCGCATGCAGTTTTAAATGCCGGTCTCGTTTCGCTCAATGATGTCTCTCGACTTATATTAGCTTGCATTTACTGAAGTTTAATTGGAATTTGCTTTGACTTTCGTTTTTGTCTTCCCGCCAATAGGACTGGGAGTGCATGGGCTTATTCCGTTCCGGAAACGTTTCGGAACATATATAGTGTTGATTTTTGGGGCGGGAGGAAAACAAGGGTACCCAAAGAAAACGCCGCGAAGTATATAGACAAGATAAAGAACAAACAGAAAACTCTGCTCACACATTGATGCTGAATTACATGACTTGCAATTAGAGATACAAGCTTTCGAATCAAACCCTGGGCCCAGATTAGAATCTAATCCACTGTTTTATTACAGTATATATTCTCCTTGGCTACATTAGTTCAAACTTCCCAGGACAGAAGCTAAATGCGTTTGCACGCTGTTTGTAAAAATACCCTATAAATTCCTTTGGCACTATATATTCTTCTTCTTCATAATTTGGTCCACAAATTTACACTAAACCAGGATTAAGCTAGTCGCCTTTTGAACAACCAGCCCCCTATATACTTTCCAAAATGGGAGCTGTGGCGTATTATTTTTGAGGAAAAAAACCCCTTAATTTTTCTTTTTTAATTTTACAATTGTTTCAGTCGCAATAAACATGTATCTATAGAAATCTATATGCTGCATGTAGCAGTTTCGCCGATTTATGAAATGCTAGTTAACACACTGTCGACCTTTGGAAAAACAACATATAGTGCCCCGTGTATTAATTGAAAATATGTAAACCTAGATATCATTGGAGAGCTTATAGAACTGGCTATACAACATTATACTAAAATATTTTTGGCTTTATTGAAAAAGGAAAAAAATACACACTCGTTTTTTTTAACATTATACACTACATGCATGCATACTATAAGCATATTATAAGAAGCTAAAGCGTCGCCCAGAAGTCAATTGTGTGAACCTCAAAAATGTTTGAAATATTTAAAACGTTATCGCAATTCTACTTCTCCTGCCTGGGCCTCGCTAAAAGCTGCAGAGATATACGGAAAAGGCTTTCAAATGATTAAGAAATAAAAATTCCAAATTTCCAGACCGCATGCACGTTGGTTATCTAAAGGCTATAATAAACAAAAAGATGGGCTTAACATGACTTGAGGGAAATTAGCGATTAAATTTCCCCGCCGCCGAGGGAAGATTTGCGGCCCTCGGACTTTTACAAATCTTCCCGGGGCAAAGGGGAGATTTAATCGCTAATTTCCCGAAAAGTCATGTTGTTAGTTTGTAATATTATGATCGCCGAGGAAAACTTTGAGAATCTTACCGACAGGAAATTTACACGGTTGATCAGAGAAGTTGCATCTAATTTTCCCGTGCATGTTGATGAGGGAAAATATATTCAAGCGGGAAATTTAGAAGAAGACAGGATTTCTTTGTCTTCTAATTTTCCCTCATCAACATGCACGGGAAAATTAGAAGGCAAAGGATTAATTTCCCTCTTGCGTGCATGGGCGATGAGGGAAATACGAGGTTTACATTTCCTCGGAGAACAAAAGAATCTGAGGCGATCATGGTATTATAAAATAGCTATTCCCTTTATATAAACAAATCATTTGCCACTTATTAACTGGAAGATATATAGAATTAAATTTTTATTGTGTTTGATTCCGAGGTTCGACTGTAAATTTTGTTTCTCAAATCAGTAATTCTCATGAATTCAAAAAAATCAAAAGAAATTCAAAAGAAATTAAATAAAATTGGAGGAAGGTTACAGTCAAATTTAGCAAACTTTGAGGTCGATTTTCTCTTAAAATATTGATTCGTTTGAGAAGCTATATCCAACACTCGTCTGTGTTCGTCCTCCGATGTCTAAATGCAGTCAAGCTGGTTAAAAAAACTCGGCTTTGCCTCGTATTTTCAACGTGCTTGGCTGTATTTCGAAATCGAAGGAAGAACACTAACTCGTGTTGGATATATAACTTAAAAAAACGTTGGAAAAAACGATAACGTTTTGGTATATTTATACATAAATTTTATGCTATCCCAGTGGCTAATTGCACGTTCTATATATAGCAGTGCAGATCCTCTACGGCATTTTTTAAGATATAGAATATAATATACATTATAAGACAAAACCGGGACCAGTTGCGAAAAATGCAACATCAAGGCCTTCCGATGCTTGTGCAGTGCTCTACCACTGAGCTACGGAAGCCGTTGCCAAGAGCTTGGCCACGAGTTCTGTAATACCAGCGTAGTTGGCAATTATTTTGGATTAAACTGGATGTTATAATATTCTTATAAGACCAAACCAGTGACCAGTTGCGAAAAATGCAACATCAAGGCCTTCCGGCTAGGAACTGAACCCGCGGTGTGGTTTTATTCTATACACTCGAAATTTTCCTTCACCAAAATTACAACATCCAGTTTAATCGAGTGAAATGCCAAATATTACTTGAAATTTCTATAACTGGGCTATCGCGGGACACAGCACTGCAGGACATTGCCAGGAAGCCGATTTTATTTCTAATTAGCTTTCCTAGGAAAATCTAGGAAAGTTCTAATCAAACTAACTCTTAGACTTTTCTGTATTTTGTACGTATATGTGCGACCGAAGATAACTATCGTATACTACTATACTGTTTTCTATGAGCGAATAGTCAACCAGGGCGAGTTGTCTAATTGTTTTAGTATAAATTTACCAACAAAAGTTAAATAAATTCTCGACCATAACCTATTCTTTGAGGCTCGTTAAATACATTTTTAACTGCCAACAACAAACGTTCAACATTGGTATTTCGGACATTTCCTTGTCCCGTATGGTAACTGTAAAGTTTTCTCCCATAATTTAGCATGGGTGTTCATGTACAATATTAAAACAATATATTTCCACTCATTTGATATGTAAAAATGACAAAAAGTTGAAAGAAATAGTTATTTTAGCATGTAGTTTACATCACAAAATCTTATCAATAGACAATAGCAAAGGTAATTTTGAAATGTGTTTTGTTTGCAGATATTTCGTTTTAAACGAACACAGATAAACAATTTAACGATCTTACCATTAATAATTAATTTCCATTCTAACCATTTTGTAGCCGTTTTGGTTATCTGTAGAACTTATTGCTTCGCGTAAATGTTCAATTTCTTCTGTCATTTGCTAGTCTCCTTCGCAGCCGTCAGTTCGGGTTCGTTGTCACTCCCCTCAACTACCGGCTGCTTACCCGAGCAGCAAATTCCTTTCCAAATCACGATCAGAAATTGCGGCTGTCGACTGGGATCTAATCCAGGTTGACCTGGATTAGCTACGCATGCGTAGAACGAATATCTTGCGTGCAAACGTCATCAATACACGCGAGACCAAGCGAGGCAGGCGCGAGATGAATGAGGAGCGAAGAATGAGGAGCGAAGGAGCGTTGTGGTACATGTGGGTTCATACGATAAAATTACGAAGATACTAGGGATATTGTAGGATATCAAGCATTTGTTGACTTGAAATCAAATTTGGCGAAAAATTAGACGAAGAACAAGGTGCGATCTAGTATCGTAAACTACTAAAGTAAAACTTCCATGTTAAATGACTAAAATCTGTTGTTTGTTTTCCGTTTACTACCCCCAAAAGAAGTCGGGTTGTTTTTTTTTGGCAGATGTGTGTAACAAATTGGCCTTTCAATGGATTTTAAAGTTCGAATCAGTCGTGGAAAGTATACTTGACGACTGACGAAGTGACGAGTTGACATAAAGCAAACCCAAATTATCCACTATGGAGCGTGAATAAAGATCTCAACTATCAGATAACTTTTATTGATTTTGTCTTCATTTTGTTTTTGGCTATATATGGACAGTTCACTTGCTGTTGTTTTGCGTGTGTGTGTTTAGAATTTAGTATTGAAATTTCCAGACGAGTTCGGCCAACAACTTGAGCCAGCACGCACGTGGCCTGCGGACTGCCCCATGAAAGTGGCCGATTGTCTGTGCGATTTCCGATTGTGGTTGACCAATCAGAGTCAGACTTCCAATATCTGGAAACCTGACCTTCGACCTTGAGGCTTGAGCTGATCGTTTGAACAAATATTTCGAAAACTATTGCTTATAGTTTAGTAAAACTTTTTTGCGTAAATAGAATCAATAAGATGATGTTGTATTGACTGTGAATTGCAATATGAATACATGACATAAAATAAAGTTAAAAGCGGCAATGCCTGGAATATATGAAGCTGAAACATCGAGGTTGCTACCCAGACATGGCCAGACATCCCGTAGAAATCCGCTAGATATATATGTCGCCAACATATTTATAATACCATTCTTCGTAAATTTTGTAAAGCTCTGAGCTATAGTAAGCGAAATATGAGCTTTCAAGTATAAAACTGAATTCGGGCAGTCGGCCAGTCGCTTCAGACACTGTTAATAAACACCTTACAATCTCAAATTTCTCTTAACGCTCTTACGCTTTACACTGACTTTCATGCTTATTTGTTTGCATAGGCAGCAAGAACATAGTCAAAACAATATTCTTCGTAAATTTTGTAAAGCTCTGAGCTATAGTAAGCAAAATGTTAGCTTTCAAGTAAACTAATTCTTTATTTAGCACGACAATGGTGTAATTTCATTGGTCCATGTACACAAAGGGAATGGAATGTAGCTCTCGGTTGAGCAGACGTTAGTACATGCGGGGAGGTAAGCGAGCCATTAGAACGTCTGCGAAGGAGGCTAGTCATTTGCCCACTCCATTTATAATTTCGGCGCCATTGTTGCTTAACAGAACAACCGGCCAGCTCTAATGATCATTGATCGTAACACACTACGCATTTTGTGATTGGTCAATTTAGTTAAAAGAAGGCTTGTCATTGGCTTATCGCCAGAGGTTTCTATCAGCGGATAGTAACTCCTGTGAAAGCCAATGAAATTCAAGGATTTGTGATAGAAACTTGATTTATACTAAAATACTTTATAAACTTTAACCTAAACTTTCCCATATATTCTGACATTAATTCTCGCGGTCTTGTTTCCCGATTTTAGTGTACATACACATGCAGTCGTGCATATTGTATCTTTTCTTCTGAATCCCATGCAGACGAACCAGACACAGTGCTTAAAAGCGGTGCCCTGTGGCATTAAAAAATGTCGCTCAAAAATGTCGCTCGCTTTGATTCCTCACGAACGAACTCACAGGCAGAATATATAGCTGCGGAAAGTTGGCTGCATGAGCGCGCAGCTAACTTTCAGGGCACCGCAATTTAATTTAACAGTTATTTTGCATGCTGATAGCACAGTATGTGGGAGGAACAATGTGGAATAATGTGGATAAACCCGACAAAGTAATATAATTGCATAATGAAATAAGACTGTATAAGTTAATTATTCATAAGCGTTAAACCGTCAAATATATTAGGGAGATTAAGATTCACGTAAACGGGATAAATTATATATATATATATATATATATCATTGCACATAAAAGTATTGTATACGATAGTTATCTTCGGTCGCACGTACGTACAAAATACAGAAAAGTCTAAGAGTTAACAAACTAAAATATCTCAAGAACAAAGCAACTGAGGAAAAGAAAAACTGCAAAATATGTTACTCTGTAATTTTAAGACTAGTGTTCTTTGAAATAAGACAAACTTAATTTTCGTGTGAGACGAACCCTATGAAAGCATTCCTGTAGGCGATTTTTAGCTTATAGTCCACTTAATTGCATTTTCCTGTGAATCTGTACGTCACAAATGAAAGTATTTTGTGTAAAATGCGCCCTTCTTACTTATAATTATCTCAGAACTTTGAGGCTGCATTTTACCAACGATTATACAAGTACAATCATAAATTATTAGGGTAAAGTTGAATACCCTGAGATATTGTCTTTTTAATGTAAAAACAATTCTTTAAAACATACTAGAATTGCCATAACTTCGTTAATATTTGATTATTTAATAATCGCATACGTATACTTTTTCGCAAGTAGCCGTTCTGGTTCAAATAAGGTAGCGTTCATAATTTATGTGGTAGGGGGGCTATGGGGATTTGGAGGGGGGCCAACTATTTTCTCCAGTAACAATTAGGGGGGGGGCTATCGAAAATAATTTTCGAAGTCAAGAACCCGGAAGGGGGGGCCATCAAAAACTGACAGCCATGTGCATAATGTGATGTACTTATAGCTTGAAATTTTTAGCGTTTTTATTTGAAAAAATAAATAAAATGTAAGCTATATTAACATTCTAATGCTGTTTGAACATGAAAAAATCAGAAATGAAAATTTTATCCTTTTTCTCAGTAGAGGTTTCTTGTGCTTTCCATGAAAGTTGAGTACAGCATGAAACATAGGGGAGAAAACATTTTTTGAGTGTGAAATAGTTTTAGGGGGGGGGGGGGGCATGATAATTAGTATCTACTGAAAGTCTGTAGTTTGGGGGGGGGGGGTCACTGAAATATATTTTGGGCATGAAGGGGGGGCTGCCCAAAAAACATTCTTTCAAAATGCAAAATCCCCAAAGCCCCCCTACCACATAAATTATGAACGCTTCCTAAGTCTCAAAATATAACCGTGAATGTTGAGTTAAAATTATAGAGTTTGTAAGGTTTTTGATAACGTAACATAAAGGTTGTTTTCCATTACGTAATGGAAAGCAGCCTTAAAAGAATATTTGACGTGTATATATATAGCTATTACGAAAGTGATCTATTGGCTATAAGTATTGGTTAAGTTACTACAGGGAATGATTCGGACACTCGTTATATTGAGTCAATCACGTCTCTTTTTACTATAACTCGACAATTGTGATATTTATATGAAGACTACATTCAAGTCAAAACAATTCCATTTTAAGATATGCCACTACGGAATTTAACTATATATATATCAAGTGCATACTTTAAGTGAATTGAAATCCTTTACAATAAGTGTCTTTCAAAAGAACCTGCATCGCGTTATTGTTTGGAATTTAAAATTTGCATTTAAATTTATTCTTACGACATAACATATACACGGCAAATTATATCTGAATGACGACTTGTTTGGCCATTAGCGAAGTTGAGCGTAGTCTGAGCCAGGAAAATAGAATCCTAGAACGGACGGCAAAAGACAAGCTGAAAGTCGTATTCATTATTGCTATATGAACATATTTCATTCATTGTTATTGGAGGAGATTTTAGTGGCATTAGTGCCGGTGTTAACAACGGTAAGGTCCCTGTTCTCAGTAATATCTATATTATACTCATTTGTGGTCATGTCTTAAGGCAAGTCGATATATATGTTGTATATTTCTGACTTACTATACTCAATCTCAGTGACAGTATAACAGAAATTAGGTGCGAGGACTTTAGCTAGATATCCATGTTATTGTGTTATACTATTCAACAAGCCTATTATATTGTTGAAATTTATATCATAGCAACATAGTGATGTTTTCTAGCAGTTAATATATGTAATTATACTTGTGATGTTTTGATATATATATATATTTATATATATTGCGTTCGATTTTTGTGTACTCCCTTGCAGATTGCTATCCTGGTTGACCTCATCTATTAAACTGAAAGTGTTTAAGATGTCCTCGAGCGCCACCGACTCTAGTCAGCAGCCAGGTAGTAACCGCACTCCCGTTGACAACAACAAAAGTACATCCCCGTTACAGAAAATCAGCAACGCCATAACAGGCTCGTTGGAAAAGGGGTTCTACAAGTAAGTCGACGTCTGTCGCACTCAATATATTTCATTTTGATATTATGACAACTTACTGTTCTTCTTTACGAGCCTGTACTTAGGTTCTAGACATTTCCAGCTGCGCTGTGCGAGAGCCGCTTACCGACTCACTAATTGTTCTGCTATGAACAGCCGTATATAGACATCTTGAGAACTTAATAGTCGCTTTTTTATTTTTTCTTATATGTTATTGCACTATAAACCTCAGAACACTAAACTAGTATAAGTCTTTGACTCAACGCCATCACTGCCTGTACACTTTGTTCAGTACTTTATGCACGTTTGGTCAAAAACGTTTAAATTGAGAGTAATTTCAATTTATAAGTCGTAATACAACAGGCTGTTTTGATTAAAGAACATATCGTGCAGTATAGTAAAAAGTATACAATGTGCCACGGAAACAGCGTAGAAAAACACAAGGTTGACGTTGTACCGAAATACTTGTAAATTAAGCTTACGACCTATAAGGTCCTTCGTCGTAGAGAAATGTTGTCGCTAGAACTGTTAGATTTCTACGAGTACTCGGCAGTAGACCAATTATACCTTTTCCTCGTTTCTCTCGGACGAATTCATTTAGTCAAAGCGCCTTCGGTCGAAACGTTAGATCTCGTTTACGGTACTTCGAAAGTACACCGATCTTTTAGCATTTTCGATTTGTACATCGTAGAGTAATTTCAGTTACTACCATAAATGCAAGCCAGGCGATATGTATGTATGTATATATATATATATATATATATATATATTATATATTTGGTGGTAAATATATGTTGAGAGTGAAGTTTTTTCATTAGACTGAAATGTATTGTAATTTTACTCTGATGAAAGAGCTTCACGTGAAACCTCAGTGTTTTGGTTAGATTTTCGGTACGGACAAGTATATTTGTACTTTACAATATTTTTCATATTTGAGTTTGAGCATGCAGGTTCCTATTTAATTTGATCGCAACGGTATTCTATATATAGCGGTTTCAAAACACAAAGCGTTGCAACATGTTGCAGAGTGTTTCACATATTTCGCCAAATGTTGTTATATATGCTTTTATCAATTACCTGTTGTTATGCCGTCTGTTTTGACTTTTATTTGTTTTGTCTATTTTGATAAAAACCCAGTATTATTATTTGATTGTATCGGTGCGTTGCAAGCGGCAAAGGCGCTACTAGTGTACGCAAAGGTGTCAAAGGTCACAAAGGTGATCGCAAAAGTGTCTCTATCAGAAAACACTCATTCATGGCATTCTTTTCGGTCGCTAAGATAGGGTCGAACTCTGTCTCCTATCTTTTTGTGTGTTCCGTTTGGCCGGCACTATCTTTCGCGATCTTTTGCCAAGATGTGTAAGCTCAGCCGTTCCAGAACGTTGCCTTTTTGACCGCACAATATTATATTTGACTGCATGAATATTATAACGGTATATATGTCTTAGGATCAAAGTAAAACAACGCAGTGATCGAACGAGAATGTGTCGATTTATTATCATACGAAATTCTTCTTTTGGAATGCAAATCTTCTGTTAGCAACGAGTTCCGCATGCATCCCTTTGAGAGTTCGTTGCCACGGGCATGTTTCTGCTTTCTTGCATATATTTACATGTAATTGACACAAGACGCATGCTTGCATATGCATCAGAATTATAACTTTAATTTAGGATTATCGCCTTGGTCTTTGCTGCATGCATGTGAGCATTCACTGCCTTTTAAGCCCCCTCCACACGCGTACACATTTTATTGCAAAACAGAGACTTTTATTTCATTGTTTTTGATTTTCCACCACACGTATAAACGGATTGTGTGGGCATAAATATTTTGGCGTGCTTTCAGTTTTAATTAAAACGGAGAGATTTGAAAACGTATACGTGCATGTGGACATGGTCTGAATTCTGCTGCTTTAATTTGTTTTGTAAATTGTTAATGGACGAGTTATTTCGTTCGTTCGTTCGTTCGTTCGTTCGTTCGTTCGTTCGTTCGTTCGTTCGTTCGTTCGTTCGTTCGTTCGTTCGTTCGTTCGTTCGTTCGTTCGTTCGTTCGTTCGTTCGTTCGTTCGTTCGTTCGTTCGTTCGTTCGTTCGTTCGTTCGTTCGTTCGTTCGTTCGTTCGTTCGTTCGTTCGTTCGTTCGTTCGTTCGTTCGTTCGTTCGTTCGTTCGAAATCAATAGCCACGGTACCGCCTTTTAGAACTGAGTCTGGTTTTCGAATGATTTCTGGATGTAATAACTCATTAGTGGACGTTCAGTTTTGTCAGTGCTAAACCAAATATGGAAATATGTCTTAGTTTCAAAGTCTTTATTTTGTAGAGTGGGTAATAAAACAGCACTTAATATTTCAAGACGTGTATATAATTGCAGCTGAATTTTGAGGAGGAGTTTTATGACGGAATAATTACATTGTTCACTGGTTTTCAAAATGGTCTCGATGGGGCTATCACATGCGCGAAAGAGCTATATTGACATGAGCTCGGGCTTTTCGTGCCATGAAATTTTTGACTCACTTCGGTCTTTGCAGCTTGTATTCTCGACGTTCAAATAAAACTACAATAAAAAGCTAATTAACCTCGCTTGGTCGGTTTTCAAGGCAAAATTATTCTGCCCTTGGTCTTTTTGCACAAAGCACGCTCTTTCGTTGCTCGTTCTGTACTGAAAGACCACAGGGGAGGACAATTTTGCCGCAAAGACCTCCCGCTTGGTCAATAAGTTCATATTCATAGCTTCCTTGTTCAGACTCATAAACCGTTGTTTCTGATCAACACATATATAAGAACGCCATTGTTTTGATAGTTTCCTTAGCAGAAGAAGGTTATAGTGTTTCTAACCGTAACGTCCTGTAATTTTTAAGCTAGAGTGAACAGTATTATATTTTTATCCATAGGACATTTATTGTTGTTATAACATTATCAAATAACACTGATGTTTGCTCTAACTTATAATCGAGCTATTCATCAATACCAACGCCATCTTGAATTTGCAATGCATTGTGGTTTACCAGGTGACGAGCTCAATTGGCCATTTGCACGATGACGTAGGATGGCGTTGGGTGTATCTGCTTTGCCAGTATCCTCTATTTATTAGCATTAAAATACTGGCAGAGCATTCTGGTAGTTTTAGTCACCCAACGCGCGCCATCCTACGTTATCGTGCATATGCAATGGCCTATTAACTAGGTGATAGCTTAGTGTGGGGATATATATATATATATATGATATAATGTGGGGATATATTATTATATTATTATTAAAGACTTATTAACCGAGTGCGAGGTCTGTACAGGAAAGTATTTGCCTGAGGTTTTCGTACAAACAGAGCGACGAAAGAGCGAGGTTGTGCGATAAAAGCGAGGGCAAATACTTTCCCGTACAGACCGAGCAAACGAGGTTAATAAGGAATTTATTATATGGCTATTGGTTCATTTTATTTTTAAGCTTCGAGCGTTGTTTTCGTCTTCGGATTATGCTGTTTACCTTACCTGTTAACGTTTTCGTGTCGCTTCTTGACCTTCTTGTTTACACCAGTTCGGCTTTTATTTGTCGTGTTTTTAGATAAACAGCTTTAAATAAAACCAGCAGTAATGTTCCAACACATTTTATTGTTCAGAATATTTAAATAAAAATACCCAGTTCTCTTTTATTTGTATTCAAATCAACTCAGACATTTTCCCGCAAAAACTTACAGGGCCGTAGCCTGCGTGCAGGCTTCCCCCGTTTCCGTCCCCCGGAAACGGGTGAAGTCTGCACGCAGGCTAACAGAAAAAAAATTGTGATTGGTCAATTAGCGTTTGTGGGAAAAACTTTTTGCCCTGAAACGCTATAACTGACCAATCGCAGTAAGGAAGAGGTCAGGGTCACGTGGGGGGGGGGGGGGGGGGGGGTGAGACAAGCCCATTAGAAGCCAGAGGGATTTCTGCTATTACCGGCTCGTTTGATGGATATACGTCTATTGATTTATCCTATAAAGGTCATCATTTACTTGTGTTGCATTATCTCATTGCGTTTATTTATCGTTTTTCCATGCCAGATTGGGTAAGGCTGTTGGTCGAAGACCTTGGACGACCATTATTTTTGCAATTTTACTATGTGGAGCATGCATGACAGGACTAATAAAATTTCAGAGGGAAAGCAGAGGTGACAAATTGTGGGTTCCAGATAACTCGAAAGCTGTTAAAGACAAAGAATGGGTGGACGAAAGATTTCCAGCACAATCAGGACAAGTTTCTTACATTCTTCAAGAGTCTAACGTTCTCACCACTGACGGCTTGAAAAAGGTTTGTTTTTCTATTTTAATTTACTGAAATATAAAATACTTTATTTATTTATTTATTCATTTATCTATTTATTTATTTATTTATTTATTTGTTTGTTTGTTTGTTTGTTTGTTTGCTTGTTTGTTTGTTTGTTTGTTTGTTTGTTTGTTTGTTTGTTTGTTTGTTTGTTTGTTTGTTTGTTTGTTTGTTTGTTTGTTTATATATATATTTATTTATTTATTTATTTATATATTTATTTATTTATTTATTTATTTGATTATTTTTATTTATTTATTTATCCGTTTGTTTATTGTTTGTTCATTTGTTTGTTTAATAAGCTAGTTCGTATAATCTCGACTGCGCATCAAAATGTCACGTTTTGCGTCGTGATAAAAGTTAGCCTAGTTTCTACACCCATTTCGCAAGTGTCTCAGTTTGATTTGCTTGCACAATCGCAGTTTCTAATGATCTCTGGTCAATGTAAATATGCTGGCTTCAAAATCAGGTCATCCGACACAATAGAAAACTCGATCCAGTCCTATTTTTCAGATCAGTGACTCACAGGAGAAGGCCTAGCAAAATTCGTAAACACTTTCACTTTACAGCTTTAAGCCTTGTTTATGTGAGGAAGCTAGTGTTGTGACGCAGTCAATGGCTACTGGATTGTAGTCGAAATATTGAACTATATATGTATAACTCATTATCTTGGTTTGGCTTTTCTTATTAAATTGTATGGCCAAAAAGACCTTACTTATGTCAGAAAGTAGATTAAATAGTAAGTTGCTAGAAAACGTAGGCTAAACCAAAAAAAGTAAATTAAACAATTGCATATGTCATGATACATTTGGGCAGGTAGCTTTTGTAGTACAGTAAAAACCCGCTAACAAGAACCTACCACTATTAAGAACCTCAGGCTGAAATTAAGAATTTATTTATATAAGAATATTTAAGAACCTATCCCAGGCTGATTTGGTAAAATGTAGGTTCTTGTTAGCGGGTTTTTACTGTACCGAACTTGCTACTCACTATGGCGTTCTTGTCGTTAGCTGTTGAATGGAAAATCTTTTCTTAGATGCTGCAAATCCACAAAGACGTTGTAAATATAAACATTACCTATGAAAATAAGAAAGTATCTTGGGAGCAGATTTGTTTCAAGTAAGTTCAAAGAGAATGTGTTTGGTATGGAACAGTATGATGTTTGGTATGGTATGGTATGGTATTGTATGGGTTGGGATGGTTTGGTGTGGTACAGTATTGTATATATTGTATTATCAAACAGTATTCTTGCGGTTATTGCTATATACACACGTGTTGTTGTTGGGGGAAGCGGCGGTGGTGGTGTTTACACGTTCCCGCCTTTTTTTTAACCATTTCGTAATCAAACTTTAGAGACAACGTCGAAGCTAGCCTGGTACCCTGGCCCAATCAAAGAATATGGGCCAGGTAACCACTAAAGACTTCTGCTTTCCTATTGGTTAAAATTTCGCGCGTTTTTACTGGCTATGAGCAAAACTGCAATCGTCATAAGTGGATTTAGCCCTGATGACGCGAGAATGAGATTAGTGGTTACCTGGCCCATATTTCTTTTGAAATTGGGCCAGGGTACCAGGCTACGTCGAAGCAACCTCGCCCATTCTCCTTGCTCGGTTGAGACGTCGCGTTGACGTTCCCGTTGTCGTTTCGTAACCTCCCTATTGTAGGTATTGATGGTGTAGTTGGTGATTGTGGTGGTGGTGCCACCGCCAGGTGTTGGTGTTTTTGTGTGGTCGTTGTGTTGCTTTTGTTCTAACATTTCTACTCTAGATGTTGCTATTTCGTTAATTTTAATTTGATATTTACTGTCTGTTGGTTATACAATGCCATCATTCAAACCTGATAAATATGGCGTTATATAGACTAAGCACATACTATTTCAGTAGCGCTTTGTGTTCAAACCAATTTAGGAAAGGAGGAATATGTTCAGTAGTATCGATATTAGAGCTGTGGTCATTTAATGCAACCGAAATTGAAAGTCTAACAGATGAAAAAATATTACAGGAAGTCAATACTCGACGAAATCGAAGGTAAAGAACGGGAATGCTCGATAGTTTGTATGATTTCATGCATAGTTAGATGTAACCTGCCCATGGGAACTCTAGAAATGTGCTAGAAAGTTGTCTAAACACAGGGAGGGAGGAAGGAAGGAAGGAAGGAAGGGAGGGAGGAAGGGAGGGAGGAAGGGAGGGAGGGAGGGCGGGCGGGCGGGCGGACGGACGGACGGACGGACGGACGGACGGACGGACGGACGAACGAAAGGACGAACGAACGAAAGGACGAACGAAAGGACGAAAGAAAGGAAGGAGGGGAGGGAGGGAGGAAGGAAGGAGAGAAGGAAGGAAAAAGGGCAGGAAGGAAAGAAGGAAGGCCGGAAAGAAAAAAGAAGGAAGGGAAAAGGGAAGGAAGGAACGAACGAGGAAGGGAGGGAGGGAAGGAGGGAGGGAACAAACAAACAAACAGACAACGTATGGTTGGATGGATGGATTGTTAAAGGGGTAGGAACGAGGCCGGAAAGAAGGACGGAAGAATAGATAAACAGAAAGGAAGGAAAGCAGGAAGGAAGGAAAACAGGAAGGAAGCAAGCTAGGGTAAGTGAATGAATGAATGAATAATAAGGAAGGACCGATGGAATGGTCAGGTAGGTACATGTTGTAGGTGAGTGGTAAGGTAAGTCGTAAATTGTTGATTACTTTATTTTATCTATCTGATACAGTTTTTCAAACGTTTATCTCTCAATTTAGTTTAAGTCCATATTCCAATATCGCCTTTAACTTGGACCGGGTTTTAGGAGAGATAACATACTCTAATGGCATGATATCTGGTGCAAGGCTATTAAAAGCTACGTATTCGTATAGAAGTATAAAAGAGCATGACAAAGACTCGGGAAGAGAGGTAAATCACGTATATATCATTTTAAATATCGCAAGTATGGCTACTTTACATAGCGCAGTGACTTCTTTTAATTCGTGTGACTCAAAGTGACAGTTATTTTTTTGGTGGGTGGTTAAATTGGGTATTCTACAGTACATGTATGTTATGCCTGATCCTCAAATAGAATGCAATAATATTACATTTTATTTGTGAAAATGTGAGATATCCAAATTGGTATGTCATGAATTATTAATAAACAGTGTTTTATCGAATTTAAAACACGAGTCGTAGAACCATTAGTTCATTGCATGAGGTAGTTGTTTTGAAAATCAACAAAAGCACTGTACTCTGCCATAAAGATCAGAGAGAAATTTTGAGCAACATTTTACCACATAAAAACTGATTTCTTTTGTTTTTTTTGGGTGTTTAAAATGCAATCATATAACAGCGTCACCGTGTAAAGAACAACAGTCACGCCACTCCACTTCGTCTCTTGTCGTACTTTTTTCTTCTAAACCAACAAACTGAATAGTTTTTTTATTCACTCATTCTTTTGGGCTGGTAACAGTCTTGGGCCGAGGGCAAAGGCACCCCGAAACACCCTTTATGATATGTCACTTGAAAATGTACAATAGATGTGTTAATGGGGGGGCGTTGCGGGTGTTTGGGGAAAGGGTGGGGATCAGAAGGGGTACGAGTGTATTTTTGAAACGGGACGCGCGGGACTTGATTTGTCCCTCCCCAGCACATTGTTAAACCTTATTTATAGTTCAATCCACTCATTTGTTATTATGCCTTGGAATCGTAAGAATTGTCTCATCTGTGAAAAGAAAAGTTGAGAAAACATTTCGAAGAAGGAATCGAACGGTGTTAAGTTGATAGTTAAGCAAACTGTGAATCACACTGGTTTTGTAAACCGTAGTCTATGGAAAGATGGTCTGGAAACTCAGCTTTTTCTGAAATCAAGTTTGATTATATCTTTCAGTATAAGTAATTTAAGCTTTTCTCGTATTTTTGAAGGTTGATGAAAGAGCAGAACTGTGGGAGAAACAATTTGCGACTACCATGGAAAAATACAGTAATGTACTGTATCTGTCACGAACAAAGTAAACAGCAAAACTGTATTTCTATTTGAACATGTTTTAACACTACTCTGGCTCAAATAATCTTTTCGTTCTGTGTCCAGTTAAGGAAGAGTACTTGACTATAAACTTTGTAACCCTTCCTCCCCCGGCGCGCCTTTTGTGCACTCCTTTAATTACTTTAAATTAGTGTTTTTGTGTCCATTGACTTTATGGGGTCACGTGGTACACTAAGCCAACGCTGACCTTTGAATCTGAGTTTGTTACCAACGACGTCACAGTTGAAATCGAACCGATGTTTTGGCGACCATTTACGAATAGGGCACATGTGTTTTTGAATGATCAGTGGTACGATTCTTTGTATTGTTTCCTTCAAGATTCAAAACAAAACATTGTTATCAAGAAATTAATACGAAAGCTCTTAGTTTCGAGTACTGACTAGTTCATTGTTGATTTGTACGATAACATATTCAAACAACTTATCCAACTTTTATTACGATTGTTTGACGACAATTGAATCGAATGTCTTTATACAGGAATCTTGCTAGTATTTGATTTTGACAAAGAAGTTAGTCATTTCATGATTTCTATCTCTATTTAGAGCGGGAAGTGCAGGCTACATCTCTCTTTAGGCATTGACACATTTGCTTAAACGTTAACAAAAACGTAGCAACGTAATTCTAGTGACTGCTGCTACTGGTGTATGCAGTACCAAGTGCTTATCATGGAGCTTTATCTAGTCCTGAGTTTCTCAAATACGTCGGTGACACATGCACACATTGTGTACCTATTTTTGAAATGTTTTTCATTTTTTTGCAGATTCAGGGAAATCTCGACGGATGCCATCAGTGGTGATGTTGTACTTCTTACGAGTGGTTATTTACTGATTTTTGCTTACGTAATTGTTATGCTTGGAAAATTCACGAGACTGGAAATAAAGGTAAGGGATAATGATGATCATGATATAGTCACGATAATAGGGAGCTTTAGGTTTGACTACGAGTACGACTACGAGATTCGCCATTGTATGCGCCATCTTCTTTCGCCATCTCGTACTGACGTGATAAACATGTAGTAGCCTTTTATCTGAGTACGAGTTTCAAGGAAAATCTCGTACTGAAATATGCGGCGACTACGAATTTATCACGTCAGTACGAGATGGAGAAACAAGATGGCGCGTACAATGACAAATCTCGTACTCGTACTCGTACTCGTAAAGCTCCCTAATGGTGATGCTGACGACGACGACGATGACCATTACGAGGACAATGACCATCACCACCACCACCACCACCAACCTCGTACGCTCTATCTTTTCAACCCGCAGCGAAAAAAAACCCCTAGACGGACAGAAGTTTTAATTAAATTGGATATAAACAACCTAGACAATTAGCCAAGGAAAATATCTCAGCGCTTTGGTTTTTTTTACGATTTATTTGGTATGATGTATTTGTCAATAATTTTTCGTTTACTGTAAAATTAATGATCAGTCCTCAAGTTTGAGTACTGATTATCTTTGTATATTTCACTTGTTTATATCAAAAATCTGCCTCGTCCTGTGCGAGACGAATTAGTTTCCGTCTCCGTTCAACAACGCAGTGTAAGTATTATAGTAGGAGTTTGTCTCCGCTCCACACTTCGATAATTTGCGTAGTATTCACATCAAAACAAGTAGTGTGTGTAATAGCATTATAGCAAAAAACCCTGAGCAGCTAGATAAGGAATCCGAATTTAAAACGGGAAAAATATTTACCACTTGCGGTCACTGCTTTTCTACGCTGTCAGTGCGATCGTACTACGTTACCACTTAGCGCTGAACTCTTGAATGCAAGATCGAAGTATTTTCTCAAACGGTATTAAGAAGCTTCAAATCGTCTCTACCCCACCCCTGTCCAAACAAAATTTGTCACAACCAGATTTTGGTAGTCACGTGACCATGATATACCAGGGTCACGATCGGAAATCGCATAGAAAATCGGCCACTTTCATGGGGCAGTTCGCAGTCCACGTGCGTGCTGGTTCAAGTGAGTTGTCGGCCGTGTATTGATGACGTTTACACGCAAGATATTCGTTCTACGCATGTGCTCGACGGCCGCCATTTCCGATCGTGCTTTTTTTCGCGCTGCGGGTTGAAAAGAGCCTGGGTACGAGGTTGTACCACCACCATCACCACGACGATGACCATGACGATGACTATGACGATAAAAATTTCATATATATCAAAGTTTCATATTTTTATCAAAGGAAGTAATAAGTTATCGCAGCAATGTAGTCAGACGCAGCAGAATTTACAATGTTATATAGGAAACTGGTTACTTCATTTTTGGAGCCGGATGAGCAATACGTACACGTGACAAAAATTGTTATTATCTTTCAGTTTGACTAGAAACTTTGTACTATCCTTGGTATCTAGTTATTTTAAAATTCGATTCTTTTCCGGGAGTCCTGACATCATCGTCGTCATGTAGGCGTATCCTGCTGATGCGGATGTTGGCCCTCCACTGAGTTTTGTTCTTTGCTGCTCTTATACATTGAATGACGTAATTCATTCTCAGCCCATTCTTTGATATTGCTTATCCAATTGGTTCTTGGCCTGCCTCTTGGTCTTGTTCCGTTGACTTTTCCTTCCAAAATATGTCTCTGTACGTCATTCTGTCGAATAATATTCCCGAAGTATCTGGTTTTCCTCATTTTTATGGTGTAAAGCATTTCTCTTTTCACTCTGGCCCTTAGGACTTCTTTGTTAGTAACTTTCTGTTCCAATGATATTTTCAGCATCCTCCTCAATGTCCACGTCTCAAATGCCTCAATATTACCCGCCATATCCGCCATGATGGTAAACGTTTCACAACCGTACATTAGAGTTGACAGGGGGGCGCCACGGGTAGGCCTGGGTAGACCTGGGTAGGCCAGTGCCTACAAGTGCCTACCCTGGAATTGCTGTGCCTACCAAAACAAATGTGTGTCTTCCTAAAAATAGGTAGCCTGCGAGCCGGCTCTTGGGTTGGAACGGGAGGTAGAGAGCCGGCTCGCAGGCTAAAAAATAGGTATTTACCCTTACTGTACGTGTTGCGCCGCCTGCGGTTATCGGAATGAAACACGAGAGTTGAAACGCTTTACGCTTGTAAAATACGATCATAGGCGTTAGTAGCAATGCTCTCAACAATTGAAACTACAGATAAAATAGTTTGCGCTGCTAGTAATTTGAGCAAAGTAGTGAACTTGCTACTAGTTACTTGTATCTATAGAGGAGTGTCTTTTCCGAATTGTCTTCATTTTTTTTGTCGTTAATTACCTTAATAATAATTAATAATAGTGTCTAAAATGTAAAAGTGAGCGCGTTAATTATAAAACCTTGTCAATTAAATCTCCCGTGGTTTGGGTACCAACTCATATATTTGTGCCTCCCTTCTCAGACACAGACGTGCCGCCGCCCTGAGAGTTGACCCTTGACCATACATATAAACACTTCAGAATTCTTATTGTTGCCTTTAGACTGATACGTTCCGATGTTAAAACTTTCTTCATCTTCATGAATACTGATCTTGCTATCTCTATCCGTCCTGACACAAAGCTAAAAAAACAGTGTCGGGGTTTTTCATTCCGATTCTAGTGTGAAAAGTTAAACAACATTTTATAAATTCACAGAAAAAACCCTGAAATAAACGCACGGGAAAGGCTGTCATCGTAAAAGCTTTCGGAATTATCGAATTCCCCGACCCGGTTTTGTCAGTTGATGATATTATCTATCGGCTCTGAAAACTTGATCATGAGGGAAATTAGTTGTAACTAATTAGAATCTCTTCTTATTGTGAAGAATACGTTTCCAGCAAACGGACTTTAAATTTTACATTATATACGGTGAAAAACATTGCATCGTTATTTCTCTGTCACTATTTATTTCTTACTATTCTTTTGTCTATGAAAGTTTTAAGAGCACGAAACTTCTAAGTTTAAAAACATGTTCCAAGGGACCAGTCATTATTAATGCTGGGTAGGGGGCCGGAAGATATTTTTCTGCTCACCCGAAATTTTTCATGACCCCTCACCCCAGTATTCAGGCAATGAAGAGTTATAAGAAAATTTGTTATATATCAAAGACTTATAGTATACGTTTATAGACAGAGGTTAGCTAAAACTGAAGAAAGTTACCTAAAGGACCATTCAGGCTGTTGAACAATGAGACTCTGAGCTGTTTAAAAGCATGCGCAGACATGCAGTATAAAAGTTTAGTGTAAACTTACTTGTAGTTGTGAGACAAAATATTATCCGAAAACTTGCCTGAAAGAGTGAAAGTCTCATCCCATTATATTAGTAGTCTGTCGTTGTTAGACAGTGATTATTTAAGCCAAACAGAATGCAGAATTTGTAATATATACTTCACTAGTTCGTTTATAGTGATTTCTATTTTAGTAAGAGTTAGGTTACGACTAAAGGGGATGTTGGAATTAGGTCTTGGTTTACTTAGGGTTAAGGATCATGGTTAGGATCGTGCAGGAAAGGTTCTTTTGAGTTATTCTCTTCAGTCACGTTAATTCTTGCTGAAAACGAAATCCCTTCGGCCAAATCATGGTAACTTAGTGTTTTAGTACAAACTAAACGTTTCTTTCTCGCAAGGAAAATAGTGAAATGTTTCGTTCTAAAGTTCTTCTACACAATATTCATTACATAAAGGACTAAAACACCAAGTCCAACAACAACTTTCAACAATTTGGTGGCTTGGAGCATTCCGAAACTCAACAGCTTGTTAGCCTTGTTTAGGCAAAATATCTTGGTATTCTATCAAAGGAGGAATGTGTACATTTGCATGCATGTCTTTAAATAATATCCAAGAAATCCTGGAAATTAATGTTGTTTTTTGTATTTATTGAGTCTTGTTATCAATGTCGAGCATCTCCTATTAAGTGAAGAGAAAGTTATATACAGAATCGAAGCGTTTTCTTTGTTACACTGAAAATCATTCAGATGACAGTGCTGGTGTATTTGCTCTATTTATGGAAACTTTATATGAATTACTGTTCAGTTATTCTCTTATTTTTAATATAGTTCTCAGTATGTTGTAATAGCTTTTGTGACCCCCCCTTTTCATGCCCAAAATATTTTCATGGCCCCACCTCCATTGCTCAAACATTTTTCGTGGCCCCTCAAAATATCTTCCGGCCCCCTACCCAGCATTAATAATTACTGGTCCCTAAAAATATTTTTTTCGAAAAAATTCGCCTCTTATAATTAAGGCTGCAACGATTGCAGCAATTTGTTTCAGTGTTGCACCGTGTAACACCCCCTTCAGAAACTTGTCTCGCAATATTTTGTTATGATTTGTCACTCAATCGAGCCTCTCCCCAGTCTACCCACTTTTGTCGAAAAATGCATTGGAAATTGAATGAACGCGTTGCAGCGGTGTAACGGGTGGCGATTTTCCCCGGGCGTAGAGAGAGGCTGAGCCTGCAATGCTACAGCGGTCTAGCCAAAGAATGTTGGTGTATACTAAATCGTGTTCGCTCAGGGGACACTATCGAGCTGCTCGAGGAACGTCGCATTTTCCGAGTTTTAAAGAGTTATAATTCAGTTTTTACATATTATACGTCAATCTCGAAATAACGTAATTAAATACACATGCGTAAAGCTCATACACATACACTCAAGTAATCACTCACAAATACTATGCTTACCTTTCTGTGAATAGCGCTTATGATTCTTGCCCTTAATGTGCTTCTCAGCTCGAATAAATGAAGTAGAACTCAGAGAAAGAAATCTGTCTAGACAGTCATTTAGGCTTTCTTCGTTACCCTCGAATGTCGCGAAACAATAACAGCCTGCAAATCGAACATCATTGAAGTTGCTGTTAAGAAATTTAATTTCATTTTCTGCCACGGTGTTGCTGGCGGAAGGAATCGATGTTTCGCTTGCCGCCATGTTTACCATATTTCCCGCCAGATTAATTTGAATATTCAATATTAGTATAAATACACAGGTGATTATAGAAAATCGCGCGCGCTGATTGGTCGAGCTACTTCGGATTAATTCTCGATAATCACCTACAGCGTTTTTCCAAAATGGCCGCCAGCCAAGTTGTCAATGCGACAAACGAGGAAATTAACAATTTTAAAGAAAATGTTGATCCTAAAAGTACGAAAATGTGTATTTATACTAAAACAATTATTCGCCTCAGGCTCAGTGAATATCGGTGAATATAAATAACCTCGACTTCGTCTCGGTTATTATACACCGATATTCACCTCGCCTCGGCGAATAATTTGTTAATTAGCACGACGCCTTCTGAAATATACGATTTAGTATTCACCAACATTCTTGGGCTAGACCGCTGTAGCATTGCAGGCTCAGCCTCTCTCTACGCCCGGGGAAAATCGCCACCCCGGTGTAACGCCCCCAGATATCAGTGGTAACACCCCCTGTCTTGCAACTGTAATGCTGCATGAGGCACCATTGCGAGACAAGTTGCATGAAAAATTGCACCGTGTAACAGGGCCTTAATTTCGACGAATTAAATGCGACGGAACTTCGACGTCTAAAAAACCCAACCCACTGGGGCCTCTGCAAGCTTAATAAGGTATCGGAGTTTAGACTCTGGGTACCATACGGGGTCCCTTCTTTTACTCGTGGCTCGTGCGCTCCACTGCGCTCTCGTACGTATAAAAATCTAGCTTTCGATATGCTACGATTCGAATACATATATGGCCTTAAATATGGATTAATCGTCCAGTTTCAGTCAGCCATGATTCTATTACAGTCAGCCATGATTCTATTACAGTCACTGGTAACTAGTTTTGGAAAGGACGAAGTGGATTTGCTGTAAAAAATGTTGTCGGCATTCGCCAAGATGGAGTAGTGATCCAAGGTGCAATTTATATTACTGTTATTTTTTACACTTGATTTAAAAATTGTAAATCCTCTAAACAGGGGAATTATATCAGAAGTTACAGCTGTAATTTAAGTGAAGAGTTGTGTTCATTATAAATCAATGGACCTCCATTATCGCTGAACGATGAACGATGGATGATTGTGCTGCTCACTGTGCTCAATGCCTCAGTTAATGTGTTCATGTAGATATTTTTGAGCTGTGAAGTGCTTACCTTTACTGTACTTGTTTTTAGTGGATTGAAATCTTTGTGTATGCTTTACACGAATTTTTGTAAAATTTATATCCTTCGGCTATAAACCCACTGATAAGAAAAACACGTTCGCGCTCTTTTTCATTGGGAGCCTGGAAATAGCCGTTGGAACAATTCAAAATATAGTTTTGAACTTTTAATTAAAGTATAATATTTGAAATAAAAAAAGTTGTTTAACTCTAATTTTTAAAGAAAAAGGTAATAAATAACAAAGAAAATTTTCAAGACAATATCCAGAAAAAAAATTGAAATGAAGAAAAATGCAGGTCGCATCCATGGTTTGAACTTGGCCATTCTGCGTGTAAACTGAACATGTCACCACCAGGCTACTGAAACAAGCGTCGAAATATCAGCAAAAATATTAGGGTTATATTTTACAGTTCTTTTTTTTCATGTTCACAAATAACATTGCTAGAGCATCTAAAAATATTTTGCATTTTTCAAAGGCATTGGACATCTGCCTGGCTGCCACGGCTTTATTCATTTTATGGCAAATTCATTTAGAATAGCAAAAACAAATTTCGTCTCAAAATCTGAAGTGTTAAAACTATTTTCACCTTTATATCTGTAATATTTCAACATGCAGCACTCAGCAGTGTTTATATGTTTAACAGATTGCTCCACCGATTTTTATGCCAAATTATAAACAAGCTACGCTAAGTTTTACAAGTGATTTTACCAAAGGGAAATATTTAAAAGGAGATAAGATGGCAGCCAACAACGGGCCACAGGCAAGCCAAAATATAACGGATACGTTACGTTTAAAATACTTTAAGGACACACGATATTGAAAACAAAATTACTGTAACAGTGACAGGGAAACTTGAACAGCATTGCTACTAAATTGGTTCATGATTTAATACTGAAAGTGGCCACTCTATAGTTTTACCATAAGCTTAACCTATTCAGTCTTTTTCTTCGTTGGTTTTTTCCTCTTTCGAGTTTCAGTGTGATGGGTTTTCTTCTACTAAGGATGTTGTTCTGCTTTATACGTAGATGTTGATTTGTTTCTGTTCTTTCAAAAGTGATAAACGTTTCCCAAAAACTCCTTTCTCAAGTCTTTTTGTCAAGAATAAATTAAGGTGTTAGTTCAAAATTGAAATCTTTTTGTCAATAACTATATTGTCCCCAGTGCCCCACAATCTTAACCGCGTATGGTCCATCCACACATATATATATATATATATATATATATAAATAAATATTCAGATCACAGAAATTCGTTCGCAAATCACATTTGTCCACACGTGTAAAATGACTCCACGCATGTCAAGATTAGCACCCTCACCAGGCTCCAGGCCTTCAGCCCTATGCCTAGGCTTGTGGACAAAATACATGTAAGGTTTAGTAGTCCCCCCAAGAAGTATGCACCCTAGAAGTATGCCCCCCCCCTCCCAGAAGTATGCCCCCTGAAAGCATTTGATTGTGTGGCCTAATTCATTTGCTGTGGACTTTTCGCTTTTGCCCTGACACCAATACTGTATGAGCTGCCATAAATAGCCAAATTAAAAGTTGAGTGTTTGACTTGCAGTTTGAATTAACCCTTTCACGCACATTGTTGTTGTCAAACAACTTTGTCTTTTACTCTGTCTAATGCCAGATGATTTTACTCGTCAAGTAAATAGTCAATCTCGATCCTCTGCTGTGCACGCAAATGAAGGCTCTGGGTTAATCCATATTGGGAAGTGTTTTGATTGACTAGCTAAAGGCTGGCTTTTTTCAGCAACAGTTTTCTCTTTTTTTGTCCCAGAGCCTTCATTTGCATGTGCGGTGAAGGCTCTAAGGTAGGTGATTGGTAGAATAATAGTGAACCTGTATTCTAGCTAGTGTGTTCTATTAACTATGTGTGTTTACAAAATAATGGGTAAATCACTTTGCAGGAGCTGTAGCAAAATGACTTAATGTAGCGAAACAACTAAACTGAACTGTCTTGTTACATGTTTGATACTTTGACTGTTGGGCACTGCCCACTCTGGGCAATTAAAGCCCTGACAAAGCTTGCTTCTAAACTCTGACAGCCTGGCTTCTTGGGAAAATTCTTAAAATTTGCTTGTCTATATACAGCTAGCCTGCGAGCATATACAGCACTCTTGTGTACATCATATGCTTGTGCGAATGCAGTGGTGACTTTGGTTGGTTTAATACATGACTACATGTACAGTACGTATCATAATTCAGATTACTTTGTGTTTTTAGTCTTAACACAATTTTGTTCTAATCATATTGACCTAAAATTGTGCCAGCCTACAAAATAAAATTTCTTAATTGAAGATTTTAATCATTTTATGCACCAATCTGTGCACTGCACTGCACGGCCCAACAGATCACTTTTAATTTTGCGCCAGACATGTGTGCATGCTGCCTTCATTCCATACTGGTCTATTATTAGGTCTATGGCTTTGAGTTTACCATAACTTGGAAAAATATGTGAAGCATTTTTTCATTATTTTCTTCAGTCGACTGGGGTCATACTTGGATGAGTAGTATCAAATTTTATTGTCCTGGTCTTTTGAACAAGCAAGATACTGTACAGTTGTACACTGGATTTATTAATTAAAATTAGTGGAAAATACATTTACCAATTTTGCAGTGCCAATTGCAATTTTGCATTGCCAATTGCAATTTTGCATTGCTGATCTTGGTCTTGTTTCTTTTTTCTCTTTTCAACATCACATGATTCTGTGAAATGCTTCATATATATGATTGGTTGTCAGATGCAACAACAGCCTATTATTGTCAGTTTAAAACAAACACGAGCACTCCATCATACATAATTTTTTATGTAAATTTTATTGAATGAAATAGGATTAAGATTATTGGATGATGAAAAACACCATTGTAGATATTGCAAAGAAAAGTCACATACATAAATAAAAATATAAATACCACCACTGGTAATAATAAATTTCATGTGGTGGGAAAAATACATGTACATGCTGGTGGATTATGCTGAGCTGATGCTGATCAAATATTCAATTGATGGTACTGAAAAAGATGGTGGTGGTACATTTAACAATAATGCTTTGCAACCTCAAAACAAAAATCAGCTCAAATAACAACTAAACATTGTTTATCATGCTAAAATGGATTAAATAAGCAAGAACTTCATTCCTACCAAAGTTGTACGTAGCCTCCTCCACAGGCTCAAGCTGGGAACAGAAGTCAGGGAAACATTAGTTCAAGCTTCCCTCATTCTAGAAGTTCCCATGTGCTAAGAGTTGCCTGTGGAGGAGGTTACCAAAGTTCAGTTGATTGTTTTAAAATCCTGTCTTGATTATTCTATAAGAAACAATATTTGATGTGTGCAAAGGATTGTGGTTAAATGTTCAAGATGCCATGTTTTTGTACAGTTAATTTCATCAGTTTTATTTACTATCCATGGTTTTATACACATACATGTAAATGCAATTACAATGTACTTATATACTTGCTGTATTGTAAATACTTGACAGGTATGGATAGCTCTTGGTGGTATTGTCAGTGTGGGATTATCGATTGGTGTATCAATGGGTCTTTGTAGTGCAATGGGATTGTACTATGGACCTGCTCATACAACATTGCCATTTCTTTTACTAGGTAAGATCTTTGATTTATAGGCCACTTTGCATTAGACTTTAGCCTATAATTATATAATTTATGTTATCTCTTAGGAGAGGCTGCATTACATGTACAGTATTTGTCCATTATTGGTCTCCCATTCATTATTTGACTTTGAATAAAAGTTTTGTGTGGGTTATAGTGAATGCCAAAGTTCACCAGCAACTACCTGTACATGTAGTTGCGGTGGCTGATTAGTCTCAATGATTATAATACTGATTTGCAGTATCAAACTTGAAGTATGATTATTTACAATACGATTGCTTCTACCAATAAATTTCTGATTATTGGCTCATCCCTATGTATGAGACCACCCAGGGTGCATTGGGGCACTGCCGGTTAGGGGGTTGTCAATTCGAGATTGCATAGAGTTTCATAGCTTATGTCATAGCCTGTTCATTTCCACCTGCGAGCATCTGTGACACAGGCTAAGAGGTCCATTGCCTGTCATAAAGTTAGTATCTGTAACAGTACTGTATACAGTAAATAATTGAATTTTATTTACAGGTATTGGTGTGGATGATTTATTTGTAATTGTTCAATCCTGGTCAAATATTCCAGCTCGTATTCATAAAAAAAACAGCATTGAAGAAAGGATTGGGCTAGCTCTAAAACATGCAGTAAGTTACTGTACAGTACTTGGTTTTTTCCCCCTACCTGTTCACTGGTGGGGGAATTAAAGTACTTTCATGTGACTGGGTTTATTGGACTAATAGACAGCACACTGACTGTCAGTTGTGTTTTGTTTCTTTATTAAAGGGATCATCAATAACAATTACTACCTTCACTGATCTAATGGCATTCTTAGTTGGTGGTACAACAGTAAGTAGTCTTGTACAGTAATTAAATCATTCATGCCTGATCGGCCGGCTAACAATGGCCACTGACATTTTCCCATCAATGGTTTTCTCTGTGATGAGTGAAAATGTCTGGTGCTATATATAGCCAGAGTGGGAAGATTTGTAATATATCTTCCTTTTCTAAAATTTCATCTTCATGGACTTTTTTGCTGTGAAAGTTGATGGAAGTGATGTCAAAGTAGGAAACTGTAAAGTGTTTTTTTTATATAGGCAAATCCCTCTTGATGTCACTTCCATCAACTTTAACAGCAAAAAAGTCCATGAAGATGAAATTTTAGGAAAGGAAGATATATTACAAATCTTCTCAGAAGATTCCAAATATTCTAAATATGTAAAATCCCCAACCATGATATTGGCACTTTAATAAGCAAAAAACAATAGGTTTGTACATGCATGGTGAATTCTCAAAATCACAGCTTATTATACAGTGCTGTAGGTGTTTTGAAGTATGTTTGCTGAATTGCTGGGTTCCTGAGAAATTTTGATTACTACAATGTACATGTATACAAATCGAAATATAGTAAGGTTTGAGCACTGTGGAAAATATTGAATATTTTTCAATTGTAGTACTCATCAGCAGTACTTAAACCTTACTATATATTTTGATTTGTATTTCAACACTGCCTACGCAGCACACTACATTTATTTAGTTCACTGTTTTGGTTGGCTACAGTATATATGTACATAGTACAATAAAAGTAGTGTGCTGCATAGGTACTGTAGTGTTGAAACAACAATTGAAATAATAGTAAGGACTCTCAAAACGTTAGACTCCTACATTCTCTGTTTCAGCAGTATATCTAACCTTACATATTTCAATTGTTATACATGGTATTATAGTTGTTTTTACTGTACATGTGAATCACGTACAGTCTGTTCTGCCCATGTACAAAACTAATGTTTACATCTTTATTTACAAAAAAATACTGATACCTTAAATTCAAGATTGTAAGCTTTTCTTGCTTCCCCTACTTGTACCCAAAACAAAACATTTTCAAAAAAATAGAAGAAATCTGAAGACATACAGTACCCTTCCCGTTTTCTGCTGTGTTGCTCCGAACGGTTTACATTGAGGTGAGTACTTCATGTAATTATCTATGAATGTCATGTTTTGGGGACCACATGGTGGTCATGCTCAGAACGGATTGTACGTCACCTTTAATTATACCCAAAACATCATTATTTTGGATTTTATTTTTGCTACAGGCTACCTAATTTTCTTTAGCTTAGGGAAGAGAATCTGGATGTCTCTTTGTAAACTTTGAAATATATTTTAGATCATTCCTGGACTAAGGTCTTTTTGCTTCTTTGCAGCTGTTGGTATGTTTATTGTACAATTATGTCCAGTGTATAGTTTTGATAAAATTAAGTTTAATAATAGTTTCCTAATTCTTGTGGAAAAGCTGCAAAGACTGTATGGTATGTGTTATATATATATATATATATATATATATATATAAAATTATATATATACTACAGTTTGAATCCTAAAATGTAGTCATTGCTACTCTACCAAACACCTGGTATTGAGCACTCTTCAATCTACTACAAACATAACACATTGGTAATATATATATATATATATATATATATATATATATATATATATAGGATAAAACAGGAGCCAGCCTGGGCCTCGAAACATTGTTAAAATAAAGTTTTTCAAAAAAGTTCCTCTTGTCTATTATTATTATTATTATTATTATATTATTATTATTATTATTATTATATTATTATTATTATTATTATTATTATTATTATTGTTATTATTATTATATATATATATATTATATATAATTTTGTTAACTGTTAGTTTTCACTCAGTTCAGTATTTTCGCTGCCGCAGTTTAGAATTAACAGGCAGTTTTATCTGTACTACACTGACTGAAAAACTCATGCCGCCATCTTGCTTTTTATGACTAATGATATACCTGTATGAGCTGATATACTGCTAGTAGCAGAACCAATGAGATTGCAGAACAGCTCATATATAGTGAGTAGCTATATAATAAATATATATATATATTTATATATATGGTATCAACCAACTAGTGGTCTATTACAAATTCAGCATTCTGATTGGCTGAGCTATAATGGTCTATTGGCGATAGACTACTACCGTAATAGCATTATCCAATGACAAACATTAAACAGGAATATTCCTATCCTGACCAATCAGAAGCCACGGTATATTCACACTGCAAGCAAAACCTGGAAACTAGGCCAAACATGGTGTTCACTAAAATTTATATACGAGTGATATATATTATATAATATATATATATATTATATTTACTGTGCACATTAATACATACAATAAAGGCACTTTTTAATAAGCAAGGGGGTTTTTGTTTTTTTTCTTCACAAACTGAAATAAAATACATGTAAATGAGTTTTTGAAGTACTGTACAGTATATGATATACTGACTATGATGTACTAACTCTTTAATATTATTTTGTTGGTGGTGTTGTATCATTTGTTTTTCTATAATTGTCTTTTGTTTCCTCTTAGGAATTCTTTGTGATTATATTTTACAAACAACATTCTTTGTTGCCTGGTTGGCCATTGATGCAAGAAGGCAAGTGGTTTTCATTATGCACTGTACATGTACAGTACCTTGTAATTAGCCAAATATTTATAAATACTAAGTATTTAGTAGTCTTTCCTTGGTTTGTTTGTCTGTTAGTCTGTTGGTTTGTCTGTTGCAAGAATATAGTACAGATCTAAAAAGGTATTGAACTGATTTTCATGTATATGTAACTTTGTGGAAAGATAGGCCACAGACCAAGAACCAACCAATACATTTTGGTTGAGCGTTGGATGGAATTTCATAAAAATCTGACTGCAAGATTCTCCTTGTAAGAAAAAAAGAAAGCTTGATTGCACTTACAAGTACAATCAAGCATTTTAAAGTGCCTATGAAACGAAAATTAAGTTTGTCTTATTCGAAAGACCACTTAAAATTATAGAGTAACATCTTTTGCAGTTTCTCGTTTCCTTGCTTCGTTGTTGAGATATTTTAGTTTGTTTGATATGCAAATTAAACATTTTGAAGTTGTACTGTAGGTGCATAATGAGCTATCGGAGAAGGTTAGATATATTTTCTATTATCAAACCAAATTAATTCGAAGGAAGCATGTGGATGTGTTTCGTCCACAACACTAAATATGTAGATCTTCAAGTGATTATTATATTTGATACTAGCAAAGATATATAACTTTTTCGATAACTCATTATGCACGTGTGACGTCAAAGTGTTAATTTGCATATCAAACAAACTAAAATATCTCAAGAATTAAGCAAGGAAACGAAAAACTGCAAGATATGTTAAGTACTACACCATTTTAAGTGTTCTTTCAAATAAGACAAACTTAATTTTCGCTTCATAGGCATTTTAATCATACTGTACATGTGTAGGGTAGGTCTGGTGAGCTAGACTGGTTATTGGGATGGCTTGGTTCTCTTTATTTAACCCATTGCTGGCTAGGCCAAGGAAAATCGTTTGGTGTTAGGCAGAGTAAGATATTAAAGAGGCTGACTCAAGCAGCAAAGGGTTAAATACCTCTAATAACCTGGCAGAGGTACTGTACAGTATGCAGTCTCTGATCAGAGTTGGAAAAAAGCTGGGGGTATGCGGGTACCACCCGGAGGAAGGTTTACTTTAGTGAGGAAGGTTTACTTCAGTGAGGAAGGTTTAAAGTGAAAACACGTGAAACAACACATTCGGTAATCTGAAAGTTACAATTGATCAAGGAAGGTGTCGAGAAGAAATGCGATTTGCAGCAAAACATTGGCTAACCAACAATTATGCAGCACTGGCAGTGGCAGCAGTTACATGTGAGTTACATGTGTGAGACATGTACACTGATGTCTGCTGTCATGTCTGTATCTTCGCAGCAGTCGAGGGTAGTTAGTAGCTATTGTAGTATGCCAAAGCTTAAGGTACTGTAAAAGTCACGCAGTATTTATGAACGTTGCAAAACACAAAATTCTCGCTATATATTTTGAGGAAGGTTTAATATCTAAATTTAAAAACCCATCCGGAGGAAGGTTGAATACTTTTTCCAACTCTGTCTCTGATTAGCCTCTAGTTATTTAGATTTATCTTTAGATGTATTTGGGGTTTTTTAGAATTATTTTTTATATTTAGATTTCTATATTTAGATTTATTTTCTATATTTAGATAGATTTTTTATATTTAGATAGTTTATTTTTTATTATTATTTATATTTATTTTTTAAATTTTTAGATGTATTTATTTTTTATATTTAGATTTATTTTTTAAATTTTTAGATATATTTAGATTATGCCAATTACTACGGGCCCAACAATGAAACAAAAAAAGAATATAACAAATATTAATTACAGATTAAAAACAACGCAAGATCTTCAAAAGGCTACGGGTGGAATTATATTTTAAACATATAGGTTCTAGAGTCATCTGGAATCATATAGGTATAGATTGTAAGGCAGCAAAGTACTAGTTACGTAAAATAGTTTTAAAAGGACTGTATAAATATTAGAAGTATTAACATTATCAAAATTTGAACGTCGTACACTTGCTTAAAAAGGGGTGTTGGTGGCACAGTGGTTAGTCCACGTGCCTTTCACCTCTGCGACCCGGGTTCGATACCTACACGGTGCAGTTATCTGATTAAAAAAAAAATTCACCTTGGCCGCATGTGAGAAGAGTGCTTCCAGTTTGACTCTACCAAACACCACAGGTTTCCTCCGGTACTCCGGTTTCCTCCTGTAGTAACACTGGACCAATGAGGGTGGGCCCTTACTGGACCTCTGAGGATAACAGTTTAGATATAACTGATAGAGTTATCCAGTATAAATAAGGTTAGTTTAGTTTAGTTTAGTTTTTTAGTTTAGTTTAGTGTTCGTGATCCAACTTTCGATACTCCGATCTATTGACATTAGAAACGCCAAGATTTAACTCGTGATCTCGAGCAGTTCATGTATACATACACTGAGCAATGATTTGTTGCATAAAGTATTGCTAGAGAGAGAAATCCTAATGAAGTAACTAACCTCGCCTTTAACCGTGGCGTGGGTACGAGGTTGAACTTTGGGCTGCAGTGGTGGGAGGAAGCGCGCTAACAGCGCATGTCACCTGTTCTGTGGAGTTGTCTCAACTAGTTCTGAAGTAACTCAAATTTGCCTTCTAATGACTGGGACTACATTTTTCAATGGTGGGACATGGTCTACATTTCGGTATGGACAACGAGAAAGTTGATTTCTTGTGTAAATGTAGACAGCCGACTTAACCTTGGAAGCCACTGACTTGAGGCGTCGTCACAATACAGTACATTTTCCAAGTTTATTTCGCTTTTGTTTTTTTGCAAGAAGTTCACCTAAAAGATACTTGGCCCATTTTCAAACGGAATGACCAGAATTTTCTATGTCCATAAAGTGGGAAAGAATGTTGCCGGAATTTTCTGACCTGTAATAGTCAATGGCTTTAGTAAACAGAAGTAAAGCCATTCGTTATGACAGTACATGTTTATTTCGCTTTTGTTTTTTGCAAGAAGTTCCCCTAAAAGATACTTCGCCCATTCTTAAACGGAATGACCAGAATTTTCTATGTCCATAAAGTGGGAAAGAATGTTGCCGGAATTTTCTGACCTGTAATAGTCAATGGCTTTAGTAAATCGAAGTAAAGCCATTCGTTATGACAGTACAGAAAAATCTGATAGCCACAGACAATGAAGGATACGTTCGTGTTATAAACTATTTACGAAAGGAAAGGACTGGGAGCTAATCATCCTTACTCGCATCCAGTGATTGAATTGCAAAGAACCCAGATGGAACGTGGCCGAGTCGAAGGCATAACAAAGGCGCTACAGACAGCCGCTATACGACACGTGTCAACGGGTCACAGCAAAGACCTACAGTGGGTGTTGATTTTACAGAGGGAGGGAAACCGGCGAAAAACCTTCGAAGCACAAGAGAGACCAGCTGCAACTCTACTCGCATGAATTCCAAGCTCGACAACGGGGTCATTCCCAGATTCTTACCCATCCAAGCACTAACCCCGCCTTTAACCGTGGCGTGGGTACGAGGTTGAACTTTGGGCTGCAGTGGTGAGAGGCAGCGCGCTAACAGCGCATGTCACCTGTTCTGTGGAGTCGTCTCAACTAGTTCTGAGAAAGTAGCACCAATACAATAGTACAGTACATTATAATTTTTGGTTTGCGATATTACTTATATAATCTTATTTTTGGTTTGCGATATTACTTATATTATATAACCTTATTTTATCAACTTGTTGTTTTGGAAGAAGTTTGACCAGAATTTCCTAACGAGTTTGAAAGTTTGAAGTTTTCCACTATCCATAATTTGACCGAGTAGAAAGGAATGCTGTCAGAATTTTCTGACTTGTAATACTCAATGAAAATAGAAATATGGCATGCAGTATGCCAGAACAGAAAAATCATCCTGGAATTGAAGAATATGTATATTTATTGGTCGCAATTCCTTATAGCCGTTCGTGGTTTGCAATTCTTCGAACGAAAACCTGTGCGTGGACTGGGTTTTATTTTGTCAACTCTATGTTTTGGAACTGTATTTCCCAAGATACAAGGACCATTTGGAATGGATCGACTGACTGCCTGACCAAAATTTCGTATCCATAATTAAATCGAGTGGAAAAGAATGCTGCCAGAATTTTCTGACCTGTAATTATTACTTATTGACCTCGCTTGTTCGGTCTGTACTAGTGAAATATCAGACCGACGTTTTTAGTACGGACACTTACACTTTAGCACTTACAATTAGGAAAAAAGGCATTGACTTAACGTTTAAGAAACCTATTATGATACCACATTTTTATGTTCATTATGGTTATTTTTTATTGTTAATTTTGGTTTTATTATTGCTATTTTTGTTGTTATTACCTCCGCCAGGACGTTATGTTTTTACCCCTGTCTGTCTGTCTGTCTGTCTGTCTGTCTGTCTGTTTGTTTTGTTTTGGTTTGTTTTGGTCTGTTTTGGTTTGGTTTGGTTTGGTTTGGTTTGGTTGGTTGGTTGGTTTGTCTGTCGCCGGGATATCTCAAAAACTATTGCACTTGGTCTCGTGAGCTAGCCTGGTTAGCGGGATGCTCGTTCTCTTTTTAAACATTTCTAATAACCCGCTGGCGGAGGTATATATAGTCCCTGACTGCCCTCTAGTTTTTATTATTGTTACTTTTATTATTATTTTTTTATTCCTGTTTTTATTATCATTATTATTGTCATTGTTATTATTATGATTATTATTTTGTTATTATTATTATTGGTTACAATAGCCCCCAAATACAAGGTGGGCCACAGCCTACAGCCCTTGCACGCAAGGGGAACGGCTCATAAGCTTCGAAAATTTGCTAGCCTTCTACATAGTCAAGACGCGATATACTAATCTGTCTGAACAATCCCTGATGTGATTTTCCTTTACGATAGTTTCACTCTCCATCAGTACAACTTTCTGCATCTCTCTTGCTATCTTCAATCTCCACTCCTCTTCTGGAATCAGCTTAGCCATCTGTTGTTCTACGTGTGGGACACATAAATTATTAAACAAACAACGCTCTTTCCTTATTCAATTATGTTGGTACTTAGTTTTTTTTTCTCTCACCTTGTCCTCAATGTTCGACTCTGATGGGCATGCCATGTCAATTAGCCAGATCTTGTACTCTTCTAGGTCCTCCAAGGTCAGATCAGGTCTTCTGGCAGAAGTTAACCTGACAGAGTCAGGCCCCCTTTTCCCTTCCTGCGGGAGGCGGAAACTTGCGGCCTGGCCGCATGTACAAAGCCGGATTTTGGCTTTTTCATCTGATTGGTCCATAATACAAAAAAATCACGAAAAGCTTTATTCTGATTGGTTTGTGTACATTTAATTATGAATTAATATGATTTACATAATTAACAGAGCGTCTAACGAATCTAGCGATTCAACGATGTCACAGACGATGTTTAGACGGAAGTTTAACGTAAACTATCAAAAGAAAGAACGGCACGAATGTATAGAAAAAGTCCTGTTTAATGAGGATGTGCTAGCTGTACTCTGTACTGGTTATGGCAAGAGTTTAATATACCAACTTCTCCCAAGCGTCTACGAAGAGAGAGCGAAGAGAGTTTATAAGAGACGTGTTCGTGAGGAATTACTCCGAAACAATTCTGGATTGTTGAGTCCGCTTGAATATCTAAGGAAACAGCAAATTTCAAACTTGGAACGGCTGGATTGTGCGATTAAAGCTTCGTCGATAGGAAATTCGGAAAATTCATTTGGGGGCGGAAAGCGGCCAGGTAAAGAATTGTATCGGGCTTTATTTCTCGTCTTCTCGCCCGCCCGCCTTGCCCCCACTTACTTTTTAGCGGAGGACGAGAATAATGGCTGAACTCAGGTTAGGCAGAAGTGGTCTCATAATTCTCATTATTATTATAATTATTATTATTTGTAGTATTGTGTTATTACTTGTGTTTTTTAGAAGTGACAAACGTCGCGATGGCTGTTGCTGTTGTTTTACTTTACCTCAAGAATATACACCAAACGACTGCGGCAAGAATAGTTACTTGCAAACTTTCTTTGAGAAAATCTTTGCCAAAGGGATTTTAAAATTGCCAACAAAGGTAAAAGTTACACAAACACAAACGTCAACATGCCGGTATAAGGGTCAACGTCTATGACCAACAATGCAGGACTAGAAAACGCCCAGTATGGGGCCAAGGAAAATTAAGGTTTGATTTCACGAGTGTTTTCAAAATTTTACAAAATTGTCCGAGTCGCGAAGCGACGAGGAACTAGAACGAAGCACGGAACTAGAATGAAGCACGGAACTAGAACGAAGCACGGAACTAGAACGAAGCACGGAACTAGAACGAAGCACGGAACTAGAATGAAGCACGAATCTACACTGAAACGGTGCAAGGAACTAGAACGAATTTACACTGAAGCGTTTTAAAGGGAAAAGTCTGATTATTCATAAATTTTTCCTATCGAGCCACCTTAATACTTTTCGGTGTATGCTCTTGTTCTCGAGGCATAATGCAGTCATGCATTCTCGTATTTTAATATTGTGAAGGCCACGATGTTGGAGTTTGCTCGACGGCGCAAAGTTGATGTAGAGCGATTGTTTTCTTTTCAATTTTGACGTCATTGAGTGCTTGTCTTTTGTCCCCAGCACTCGATAACGTCAAGATTCAAAAGAAAGTCCCGCTGCAACAACGATTTGAGCCGTCGAGCAAACTCTAAAGTGGCGGAGACAAGATGCATAAGTACGAAAATGAAAACGTTATTTCTCGAGAACAAGAGCTGAAAACTATATTAATATTCCTAAACATTATACTTAAATTGTCTTTTATTCAACACCTGATCCTCTCCCCGTGCTGAATAAAATCGTCGGCGTTAGCCAGAATAAACCTTGAAGACTCGTCGTCAGGCTTCAAAGTGTTAAAAGAAACATATTTTTTTATATAAGCTATAAGCTTTATATAGATATAAGCTGAGAAAGATTGTTGATTAATAACTGTATGAACAATTAGATGTGTGAATCGGATAAGTCGTGTACAATATTCGCGTTTGAACTGTAAATGTTGGTGTAAATGCCCATACAGCGCAATACTGACTAATCTCACCTCGGGCTCTCGTATAATCTGGTAAACAGAAATGTGATAAAACACTTGGGTGGCACATTTCTAGTGCTTTAATACCTTTGGCCTTCTTATTTAGATCTTTGTTCTCTTGGTTGTGGCTGGTCTACTTGGCGTTAACATCTACGGTACAACCCAACTGAGGCAACAATTTGAACCAAAATGGTTCGTTCCCAAAGGGACCGTTGTGAGGGATTATTTTGACCTTAACGACGAGGTAATGTACTTACTTTATCAATCGTGAGCCAGTTGACGATATAGACTATTAACTATACTTAATAACCGAGAGTGAGGTCTATATGGTAAAGCATTAAATCGAGGTCTTGCTGTATTAACCGAGCGATAGCGCTGTTTTATATTTTTATAAGACCGACGTTTAATATTTTACCGTAAAGACCGAACGGTCGAGGTTATTAAGTAGTTTATTATATGGCACTTTTTATTTCAAAATCAGTCTTGTATTTCTTGGTCTTCGCTTCCTTTAACTTCGTCAAAACACCAAACTAGCGTTATTTTCTGCTGTTTTTCTCTCGTCTGGATACTAGAATTTACTTTTGTAATGTTCATCGTCGCTTATTTCATTTATTTTCGTCGTTTCTCGGCAATAAAAGTTTCTTATTAGGATTTTTTGTTTGTTTCCAATCGTAGGGCATCAGCAATTTTCATAATGCCCGGACGCATTACTGAGAAATCTCGCCACGTCAGCAACCAATCACAGCGCGTGATTTTACCGGAAGTAATCCGTGCTATATAATAGACTTTCATAATGGCGACTAGTCTGATCTATCGGACTGGATTTGGAGTTTCAAAAATGTTTACTTCCCACCATAAGGGGTAAGCAATCCTGGACTAGTTCTATTCAGACCGGCCAGTGAGGGCTAAGTGTAACCCAATGAAACTTGACTTGCATTTTCCAATGACAGTTGAGAGATAAAACCGAGTTATCGATTTATCGGATCGTGTGAATAAAAAATAAGAGTACAAATGCGCAGGAGCGGTATATTTATGTTTTATAAAATAAATAAACATTTTCTTGTAACGTCTTTATCCAAGACATTTAACTCTGAGAAATACACGCAGCCTAATCAATCAGAGTTGCATAGAGGATACCTTATTTTATAATAGGCTTCTAGTCCGAGAGTTCTTGACTTGCCTCAGGGCCTGTTCACATGAGACCGGGTTATCTCGGGGGTAGGGACAACTCGAGGGCTAGGGTCAAAGTTGACCCTGTTTCACATGATGAAACGCAACTACCAGTTGTCCCTGGCACCCGAGATAATCCTAGCTTTCACGTGAACAAAAGAACACGCCAGTATAACGTCAAAAATTAAACGCACGCAAATGGCACGTGAACAAGAATAGTGCGTATAAATCAGTGTTTTTTTACAATGTACGCATGCGTAATTATACGAAAGTTGTTGGCCCTCGGGTTACCCTATCGCTCGGACCGAGTTATCCCTATCTCCCGAGTTATCACGGTCTCGTATGAACGGGATATCTCGGGGGGTAGGGATAACCCTAGCCCCCGAGAAAACTCGCCTGGTGTGAACAGGCCCTAAATCAATGAAAGTGTTTTCAATCAGATTTTCAAGGTTTTCCCATCTTACGTCTTTCTTAATAAACAATCTTGACTTCGTACAACCAGGACTAGTTTTTTAAGTTTTGGAATGTGAGTGACAAAGGTAATATATATTGAAATTATTGATTTCGCATTTATTGTATTGTAGGAATTTCCTGAAGGCGGATCGCCGGTTTCTGTTTATATTGGTAAATATTTCTCATGCATGCATATATAATATTTTTCATGTCGGTGAATAGTTGGCCTTTTATTAAGGTTGATAGTTGTTAACACTTGATAATATTTTAATTTAAAATATGAGAACAATTTACAACTGGTAAAGCTTAAGGAATTCATACAGGCTTTAGATTTAATCAAACAATCGATTCAGAACCGACTGACTCACCCAACCATCTGTCGCTCGCTCGCTCACTCACTCACTCACTCACTCACTCACTCACTCACTCACTCACTCACTCACTCACTCACTCACTCACTCACTCACTCACTCACTCACTCACTCACTCACTCACTCACTCACTCACAAGTTTCAGCAATTCATCTATTCATTCATTCATCCATTCATCTTTTCCTCCTCTTTCTCCTTTTACTTAAATTTAGCTTTGAACTTTATCTAAGGCATGCATTTTTAGGTTTTTTTTTTTTTGTTTATTTCAAGAAGCCAGTACTCTTAAAAAGTGATGGAAAATTCTTAATATTTCAATCCGATTGTGTTGCTTCTCTTACAGGGCCTATCGACTATTTCAAGGAACAAAAACAATTGCACCATCTTAGTAAGGCATTACAAAGCGAGACCAAATATTTGTCTAGGCATAGCGTTGACAATTGGTATGAAAAATACGTCGAGTGGGCCAACACAACAATACCAGAACACACCGACCATGCCAGTGAGTATTTATGCAGAATCTTATACGTACTAAATACAGTGCTCTTCAGAAATATTAAACCTAACAGTGCAACTGAGGTTGAGATATTCTGCGACCTCTCGCCTATATCAGGGTTCAAAATAAATATTTGGGATTTAGATATTTTTGTAGGCTGTCTTGCATATGTACATTTATGGTAGCGGCTATTTTGATATATAGGCTATTTGCCTGCTATGTGAGTCCATGAGAGGCCCACCCAGGAATTGTTTTAGTTAATAAGCTCGTATTCAAAAAATAATCTCATTTACTGTCACGTCGCGCTACATTGGAAGTTACACTACGTTTTAAGACGTTACGCTACGTTATAACACGTTATTAAAGCTATGTTATACAACATCACGCTGTGTTGTAACACGTAAATAAGCTATGTTTAAAGACGTTACATTACGCTACGTTATAAGACGTCACACTTTCTTGTGAGACGTTTTCTACGTTCTATAACATTACACCACGTTGTAAGATGATACGCTACGTTATAAAACGTATACACTAGCCGGCTAGCAGCGTGAAAATGCCGGCTATAGCCGGCAGCCGGCCACTATTTTGAACCCTGTATATACGCTCAGATTCCAGACCTTGGGTTCTCGGTGTACCCACAAACCTCGCCCAACCAATTGGGAGAGGGGGAGTGCGGGCGCCGAGAACCCCGACGGCTAGAATCTGAACCTACCTCGAGCTCTCTTCCTCCTGCCCCCCCAGAAAAAAACAAAACAAAACCCAGCTGCTACGCAGGCTAAGGTTTAACTATTGCTAAACATTTGAAGATCGCAATTTGACTCTATTATAACACAGAAAACATTCTGTCCCTGTTTTCATTCATTTCCTTTCTAGTTTAACTAGACCATCATCAAACTGAGATTCAAGCTAGGTTTTTTTGTTATTTCTGGAGTCATCACGTAGCTGTAGTAAGAAGGTCCCTGATTGGGTTAGATAACCTATTGAAACCCAAACAAAACGTTCCCAAACAAGCATGGGAACGAATAATTAACAATATGATTGGTCATAATTAACAATGTAATTGGTTACTTATGGCCAATCAGAAAACCTGTTCATAGTAGCTACGTCCTTACGGTATTTCTGAGCAGTACCGTAGTTTGTTCAATCACCTTAATCACTTAAAACCATAGGCTTAAATTTAAGCTTAAAACATGACGCTTAAACTTCGGTAACACACCCTTCACTACAGGTTATTTAGGCCGTATAGAGGGAGGGGTGGGGTCGGGGGAGAAGTGGTAGCCCGTCAACTATCTTAAAATCAGAAATTTTGCCCGCACAACAAATAAGGTTGGGCACCCTATGCGTAAAGATACTTTTCAATCGTTGGCCGTTCAAGAGGTATCTCGGATTTTACCATTTTAATTTCATTTAGGTTTAACTATAAAGTCAAAAGTCGAGTTTTACAAGCAGTTGAACGTTTTCCTAAACACTTCGAACGGAAATCGTTTCGTTGGAGATATCAAATGGAGTGAAAGTCGTGATGCAATTGAGGTATGTTGTCAAAAAACAATTGTTGTAATATACAATGAGTCCTAGAAAACGATAATTTCTAGGCAAGGAAATTAACGTTTATAGCTCTAACTGGTGAACCATTGCCATTAGTATGAAAGTTAGATTAGAATAATTAGAAACTTAGACCATGTAGCGGGTAGTCGCATGACAAACATTTCAAAGGTTATATGTTATTGATTAAAATAGTTGACTGACTGACAACATGCATGACTGCAAAACTGACTGGCTACATGACCGACCGACTGACTGCCTGTCCAACCGACCGGACTGACTGGTTGATTTCCTTCCTTCCTTCCTTCCTTCCTTCCTTCCTTCCTTCCTTCCTTCCTTCCTTCCTTCCTTCCTTCCTTCCTTCCTTCCTTCCTTCCTTCCTTCCTTCCTTCCTTCCTTCCTTCCTTCCTTCCTTCCTTCCTTCCTTCCTTCCTTCCTTCCTTCCTTCCTTCCTTCCTTCCTTCCTTCCTTCCTTCCTTCCTTCCTTCCTTCCTTCCTTTCACCCCTCCCCTCCCCTCCCTCCCCCCGCCCTCCCTCCCTCCCGCCCTCCCTCCCTCCCGCCTTCCCGCCTTCCCGCCTTCCCGCCTTCCCTCCTTCCCTCCTTCCCTCCTTCCCTCCTTCCCTCCTTCGTTCGTTCGTTCGTTGAAACACATCGTGTATCTTAAGTTTAAATCGGGCATTTGGTAATATGCGACGCCAATTTCCATATGACTTTCATTGATCGATTTCAAAAACGATGTCTTGCTGCATAGATTTTCGGTCTTTCGTTAACTTAGTAAATACTGTTTTTTCTTTAGGCATCTCGCATTCGAGCGGTTATGAAGAGACTCACCGAGACTAAAGATCATGTAAAAGCAATGGACACATTGAGGGATTTAGTTCAGGATGCTGGCTTAAGTTCCGACCCAATAGTCTACAATCGACTCATTTTGTTTGCTGAAAGCCACAAGGTATAATAATGAACAATTTAACAGTATATGGCAGTGGCGCTGAGAGGTCCGAATATGGAAATTCTGCAATCCATCTGATTGTTTCATAAGCGGTCTGATATTTCCCGTATCCGCCCGCTCAGATCCGAAAGATATAAATAACTTGGTTTATCGGAGATAAAGAACCCAATTACAAATGCTCTTTGATTAATTAACGAAGAATTAAAGAAGCCAAACAAATTATCTAGGGTTTTTTCGTTCTGAATAAAAATAAATATTTGTTAAACAAAACGTTGCGAGTTTTGCAATGGCGTCTTGGCGTTTTCGTGTCTCTAACAATTTTAAGTTAAATAATAATTATTTCAGCAAGGTCATATAATAAACTACAGTACTTATTTACCTCGCTTGTTCGGTGTGTACTAGTAAAATATCGGACCTCTGTTTTTTTTTTGCACGACTCAACTCGCTGCGCTCGTCTCGGTCCATACTAAAAAACATCGGTCTGACATTTTACTAGTAGACCTCACGCTCGGTCAATAAGTAGTTATTAGCGAGGTTCAGATCACAGAGGAGGGGCGAGTAGTGCTGGATATTCACCGAGCGTCTATCTACACTATTCATCGACACCGAGGTGAATAATTGTTTTAGCATATACTTCCCAAATGAAATAACAAGTTTAACATTCTTACATTTTTTGGTATTTTTATGCAAGACAGGGCCGCTAGCAACTTGGTGTACTCGATATTTGTCGACAAAACAGTTTTTACAACTTTTGGTTTGGCGTGGTCCATCGAGTTATTGATTCACGTGGGAAGTTGCGAGAGGGCGTAAGGCGATAGATTTTTAAGAGTGCTCTCCTAACTTCCCCAAGTGCATCCATAACTCAATGGAGCTTGCTAAGCCATGAACCATTTCTTTTATAACAGAAAATCAGACACCAAACAACGGTTCAAAACAATATTTTATTTCCCTGATCAAAAATGAGTTTCTCATTACGTTTGAAATTGCCGCGCTCCATCGAGTTATGTAGCACGCACGGTAGCCAATCAGAAACGCCGTTATATTACATCTATGTGATAAATATTAATGGTAGAAAATTTTAAAGAAACATACCTGTGTACACTTTTCTACTTAATTTAGTCATAGTCATTCAAAACATGGTCTGGAAGCTCTGCTAAAGTCTTTGTTCTATCTTTTTGTTTGCCTTTATGCATTTTTGTGCACGGTCACTGAACTTGTATTTTAGTATAATGAACGAATTATCCAATAGCAACGTTTCAGTTCAATCACCCAACCGTATACTATTTAAATATTAATAAACCTGAAACAAAGGATATGCACGGTGTAAGGTACGGTTCAACATAAAATTACAGCTCATAGGCGCATTGAAGTTTGCCGAATTTCCAGATCATATCTCTATTGACTATGATTTAGGTGACCGTTCTGTGTTTGTCCGTCATCTTGAACTTAAGAAAAAAAGGTCCTCGATACGAGGTTGATAATTATACTTCCGTTCATTGTTTAGGTTATCGACGAAGAATTGTACCGAAATGTATTGCTTGCTATGGTTGTGGTCTTTCTTGTAACCTTGCTTATCATTGCCAGTCCAGTGACGTCAGTTTTAGTTTCTTTGTGCGTTGTTTTCACCGTGGTAAGTAAGGCCTGTTCCAAACGCCGCTCTTCTTATGTGCCGAACCTAATGATAATGACCTAAATCCTTTGTTTATGCTGATTTGCATTAGGTTCGGCGCATGAGAAGAGCGGCGTTTGGAACGGGCCTAAGATGCTTGTGATAACAAGTAAACGAGAATGCTAATGCCTGAAAAGTTTGTATCAGAAAGTGTTACACGAGTTGAAATGTCTGTAAGTCAAGAATCATGTAACAAAGAACTAAAATTATGTCAGTCGCTCTTCAACATTCTCAGTTAAACCACTGTTTATGAGGTCGGGTTTTCTCCGGGCGGAGGATATACACGAGTATGAAAACCCATCCAAAAGAATCTATAACCAAATAGTTTAAAGTACCTATGAAACGAAAATTAAGTCTGTCTTATATGAAAGATCACTTAGAGTAACATCTTTTGTAGTTTTTCGTTTCCTTGCTTCGTTTTGGAGATATTTCAGTTTGTTTGATATGCAAATTTGACTTATGAGATAACTTTACGTCACAGTTTGCACAATGACTTATCGCAAAGTGTTCTACATCTTTGTTATTATCGAACAAAAGCACTTGACGAATTAGGAACCATGTGCGAGTGTTTCTCCTACAACAGAGTCTGTAAATTTTAAGTGTTTTTGTTTGACAATAACAAAGATATATAATCTTTTGTGCAAAGTGTGGCGTAAAGTTATCTTATAAGTTAAATTTACATATCAAACAAACTGAAATATCTCAACAACGAAGGAAGGAAACAAAAAACTGCAAAAGATGTTACTTTGTCATTTCAAACTTAATTTTCGTTTCATAGGCACTTTAATATATAAGATTCTCAAAATCATTAATAATTCATGAGATAATTAGCCAATCAGAGAAATATATTTGGTCATGTGCATGAGCTTTGAAACCCGGTAAAGGCCGCGCAAACTGAATTCATAATTAAGAAATCAGATAATAAACGGCACAAACAAAGAACCGTTTATTACCACATTTCATTAACCGTTTATTACACCATTGTCTATTCTGATATGTGACTAATATCACCAAGTCCCTCGCGAATCTTACTATATAATAGACGATTGAGAAGCTATTTCATAAACTCGTGTATCGTATTTTACCACAAACACTCGAGAACAACAAAAATCACTCGGCCTATAACGCCTATTACCTCGTAATTTTCATTGTTCTCTCGTGTTTGTAAAACATCCGAAAACAATAAAAATCACTCGCCCTGCAGCCTCGTGATATTCATAATTCTCGTATGTCTTACAAACACTCGAGAACAAGTAACAATTATTCGCCGATAAATACATGTCTTCTCGTGTTTGTAACTCTTGGTAACACGTGTTTGAGCCTGATAAATACATGTCTTCTCGTGTTTGTAACTCTTGGTAAAACACTCCCACTCGTTTATGAAATATTACGTCTAGTAACGAAACACTGACGTTTCGAGCGGAGCCCTTCATCAGAGTAAATCAATCTGATGAAATTAAATAGAGCAGGGTTTATATATGCCGAAAGGATGACGTCTATTGAAAGCAGCCAATCAAATGCTCGGGGAGTAAACAAGCTAATAATTTATGAGATGCGAAAATGTTAAATCGTTTGCTATTTTACAATATTATTATTATAATCAGATTAAGGGGGAGGAAAAACTTGTACGATCTTAAATAAAATAAAAACGTTCGTTAAGCCCCTAGAAATAAATTGTCTGGAAACGCAGTCAAAGTCTTTGTTATAAGTTTTTGTTCACGTTTGTGCACTTTCGCGTTTGCTGAACACATTGTATTTTGGGTACAATAAAGCAATCAGCCAATAGCAGCGTTGCTGTATAAACATCAATAAACGTAAAACAACTGATTTGTGCACTTTCAGGTCACCCTCAACATAAATTACCGCTCATTGTCAGCCGCTTTGATGTTCACCGCGTTTCCAGACAATTTAAAGTGCATATAAACCCTACACAGTTTTTATTTGTTTGTATAGATCACGGCAAAAGAACTGATAAGTTATTTTACAGTTTTTGATTTGGTCCATTCGTTTCGGAGATATCTTGCTTCAAACATCGGCAAAATGCTCCAATTTGATCGTCCCACGAAAAATTGCCGCAAATATTATACGACCAAAATAGGACCTGGAACCGACAAGGCGTAACGTCATTTAAGAAACGTCAACACTGATCGCTCTGTCACTAGCCGTGTACGCACGAAGTTTTCCATACTAAGTTTAGCTTTAAAATTCGTCGAATATTTGCAGCTTAATAATTATAGTAATGCCAGATAGGTGTGCTGTATACGGTTGCTCAAACACGGCAGTGTAGCCGATGACGTCAAATTAAATTTGATTTTTGACTTAAGTGACGTCACAGGTGTCTCGCCCCAATCCTCTATAATTTGCGGCTTTTTCATTTAAATAGCTATGTTTAAAGCGAGATATCTCTGGAATGAATGGACCAAATCAAAAACTGTAAAATAACTTATCAGCTCTTTTTGCGTCCTGTATACTGAAAACTGTGTTGGGTTTATGTGCACTTTAACTCTAGGGACTATGACAGACGTTTGTTGGACGTTCGTCAAGCTCAATTACTCAGAAAAGATTTTTGAGCCCCAGAAAGGGTTCGAACCTGCAACTTTCTAATGACCGGTTAGCGCTTTGAGTCCATAAGGCTCGTCTCGTATGTAGAGCTAAGGTTGCAAATGAGATGCACCTAAAATGATATGAATGATAAGTTGTACAGTATGTAAGTTGTACAACTTATCATATCACGTTAGCTGCGTCTCATATGCAAACGCTACCACTTAGGTCTCCATCTGAGCCTCAGTGGCTCAATGGTTAGAGCGTCTAAGCAGTCATTAGGTTGCAGATGCGATAGATGTGAGAGCTCCACTACTTGAAGTGGTCAGAACGCCGACGTCTTTTTTATAACCGTTAAGGCTGATTTCCAGTCAGTGGAATTTTGCGAGCGGGCGGAATTTTTCTTTGTCTTGTGAGCTCTCGAGCGGAACTAATCTAATTCAGAGCACAAAAGACAGAAAAATTCCGCCCGCTTTCAAAATTCCACTGACTGGAAATCAGCCTTTACGTGTTTGCCGGTCTGTTGTGATCTTTAACCTGCGCCCAAACATTTTTTGAGTTCAGATCAGTACTCACGATGGTGAATGATTTTACAGGTTGATGTGGCAGGACTCATGTATTTTTGGGATCTAACCATTGACACAGTATCTACAGTGATCATCATCATTGCTGTTGGATTGTCTGTAGACTATGCGTCGCATGTTGGTCATACATTTTTGGTAAAATCTGGAACCCGTGCAGGTAAATACGAAAATCCTGATTACTTATATTGATTCCTTTTCCTGTTTTTCTATTTAAAATAATTACTCTGATTATAATGGTGGCCACTAAAAGGGATCACTCAAAAGGACCCTCTCAGTCTTTCCTCAACTTTTCCAAAATATGTCGTCAAATTTTTTTTCTAAATTTATCGTCAAGTTTCAGCGACTCTCAAGAATTTAGCAATCTTTTGGATAACCTAACCACAACAAAAACCTTAACCCTTTGAGGCCTGGACCAGGTCTGGACCTCTCCTAGCCTCCTTCGCAGACGTCTTTTGGGCTTTTGTTCCCGCCCACCAACGTCTGCTCTACGGAGCACGAAATTCCTTTCCTGAAGCGGACCAATCACAGCTAACTTCCCAAATTTTGGGAAGCTGACCTATTGACCTTCAAGATCTAATCGAGGCGTGAAACTCGGAGTAGCAAACTAAATATATCAAGCCCTGCCTTTGGTCTTATGGAGTTGCTGGTCATATACTATATAGTCGTGGTTGTCTCACCACTTGTGGGCCTAATGAAAGACCAGGTCAACAAACTGCGAAAAATCGGGATTTCTGCTGTATTCTGCGGCGGTTCTGTAGCCCACAAGGCGTCTGCGAAGGAGGATAGACATCCCCGTAAAATTTATTATTCGCTAGATACATTTCGCCGAAACTTGTAGCCTTTTCAAAAACGTTCGCGCAGATCTATTTACACGGGCATCAAGGACACATAATACCATTCTTCGTAAACTTCGTAAACTTCTAAGCTGTACTACGCAAAATATAAGCTTTCAATGAAACTAGTTCGCTTCAGATAATCCCTGTACACCTTTGGGCTTTTGTTTACAACCATTAACTTCTCTCACGCTCTCTTACGCTTCACATTGATTTTCACGCATAGTTATTTGCATAGCCAGATAAAATACTAAAGAGTCGTCTTCAGGGCTTCAAAGGGTTAACCCTGGTCGGAAATCTAGTTCATATAGCCAGAAATACGTGACATTTGAGTCTGCAAGACATACTTGTCTTTGTCAGCGTTTTACGTACAGCGCATGAGTAATCGGAATATTTCCTGATATTCGTCTGACTTCGGCTTCCTTAGGATGGTCCAAAAGTAAGCGGCAAATATGTCTAAAATAATGCGTGCGTCGATTTTCAAACCATGGTAAATAAAACAAGCAGACAACAAGCATTCAATTCAATACCAAAAGAGTTGCGATACTGCAGAATATCGCGGAGTTATGGCAATTTTAAAACGTGGATGTTTAGATTGTCGACCCAGAGTTTGTTGGTCATATTATGCTTTATATAATACAACAGCGAAATGGACAAGCGAAAGTAGGGTAAAATGTTAAGCTATTACTTAAACCAGCAACCTCAGACATTGAACTCACATAAACAGATTTCGCATGTTTGATTTTGTGGATGTTACGACTTCACGAGCGGTTTTAAATATGTAACTAGGAGTTTAGTTCGTACTAACACAGACTAAACCATAGAGAACCAACCAATTTTATATATTTTCTGAGGGACAACCGAAAGTTTGCCAATAGGGCTCTATTTTTAGTCCATGATATTCTTCAACATTAACCTTAATAAGATCTGATTTCGAGAAACAATACATCATCTTTGTCTATATCAAACAAATACGCGCGCCCCTATATAATTTAATATGCAAATTGTGCGAGTTCAATGAGCCACATTGGCCTCGACGCGGTATTGCGCAATCGGATGTCGCGTATTTCTGGCAATGCTTACCGCCTAGCTTTTTGGAAAAGCATATTTGACGACATTTTGATATGACCGTGGAAAGACTGGTAGGGTCCTTTTGTCTTTTGATTCATCCCATTTAGTCAAGACCGCTTATAATTTCCGAGCACGCGCGAGTAATATCTGACCGCGCCTCGGACCCAGACCTTCAGATTTTCACTTTTTCCATGCAATGCCACTTTTTATTGATATCTATGATGAAATGAATTAGTGAATCTTTTTTACTGGTGGTAGCAGCTATTTCATTGTAATTTGAAAAAAAGTGCTATTCAGTATAAGTACTTTTATTTTCTATTATTATACGGCACAAGCTACTTCCGGTGAAATTGCGTGCTTTGATTGGCTAAGAAGCGTCACCGGTCCGGGTTTACGGGTTTGTTTACAAAAGAACAACGAAAGAAGCACAAAGTTTTACGATCCTGAAAGCAAAACAACCGAAGGACATTGATAATTGATCGGTGTCACAAGGTGTTTTATGTGCATAGTTTCAAGTGATTTCGTCTAACAAATTTAGAGATATAACTGATTTTGCTATGTAAACACTGTAGCCTGCTCCTGACGTCAGAGTCTATCCAGTGGCGGATTACCTATGGGGCAAAGGGGGCATTTGCCCCCGGCCCCAGATTCTGACCGGCTCAAAAAAATGAGTGAATAAAAACTAGCCTGAGAAAATCACACGCTATCTCAGCCACGGGCCCTCTTCTGTTTGAAAGAGGGAGGGGAGTGGCGCCTGAGGAAACCTAAGTACGAACCTCCGATGATCCGATCAACTTACGCTTTCAGTTCACCGTACTCCGGGGGTGGCTCTCAGTTTGTGACCGGCCCTAAAATATTTTTGCCCCTGGCCCTGGGAAGGTTAATCCGGCACTGAGTCTATCTCATTTACATATTAAACAAATTGAAATATCTTGAAAACGAAGAAAGATACGAAAAAATCGTAAAAGAACTTCTATTACAATTTTATGAGTTCTTTCAAATTAGACAAACTTAATTTTTGTTGCCAATACCCTTTTAAGGAAAATTCAGCCATTAAATGCGGCAGAAGTTCGACGTTTGATACCATTAAACTCGGCGCATTGAATTCGACAGCTTCTCGCATCGTGCTGTCTTTCGAACACCAAACCTCTATGTCGAATTCAATTCATAAATTATGACTCCGGACAATTTAATTCTAGGAATTATGGTCACATCGAGGACGGCACTAGAAAAATTCGGTTAAGCTTGGTTCATTCATAGTCCTAGAATTAAATTGTCTGGAAACGCGGTGAACATCAAAGCGGCTAACAATGAGCTGCGAGATTTATGTTGAGGTTGGCCTGAAAGTGCACAAATAGTTCGTTTTACGTTCATTATTAATATTTATTCAGCAACGCTGTTATTGGCTGATTGCTTCATTACACCAAAAATACAATGTGTTCAACAAGCGTGAAGGTGAACAAAAACATAGAACAAAAACTTTGGCCGCGTTTCCAGACAATTTATTTCTAGGGACTATGATTGATTCAACCTGCGTACGAGATGTAATATATCCAACACGAATGAATACACGAGCGGTGTTCGTCCTCCAATTTCTAAATACAGCCAAAAAGGTTGAAAGTATACGAGCCGAAGCCGAGTTTTTTTTAACCAGCTAGTGTTTGGATATAGCTTCTCAAACGAATCAATATTTTAAGAGAAAATCGACCTCGAAGTTTGCTAAATTTGACCGTGATCTTCCTCTGATTTCTAAATATTGATTAAATATTGATTTGTTTTGAATTTTCCTCATGAATTATTAATAACTTTGAGAAAGATACCCTTTCTTTCCTTAGAGCGAACTGTAAAGACATTTCGTGATATTGGTCCGGCAGTGTGGAATGGAGGTTTTAGTACATTCCTGGCTATCCTGCCTCTGGCAACCTCTGAGTCTCATGTCTTTACCACTTTCTTCAGGGTAAGTTACTACACCAGTTTTTGCGTTATTCTTAGAAGGACGTGCTGGAATAAGCGTCAGTCAAAAAGTGTTGATGGAAATGTGATTAGTCGTACAATAACTGCTCTGGTACCCGACAATACTGCACTTATTCCGATTACGCGCCATGGGGCGTCCGAATCGAGGGCCTTTTTACTTTGTAGATGGCCCAGGCCCGCGCGTTCCCATAGATTTATTGCTAATTCCTTACTGTGCGCTAATAATCTGCCCAGTGCCCAATTTTAGCGAATTAAAGCTACTGTTACACGATGCGATTTTTCTTGCAACTTGCAACAAATTTACCCATTGAAAAAAATCGCAAGTTGCCTAGAGGGGTGTTACATGCAGACACATTTTCCTCGAGTATGTCATCGTCACGTTTATCCGCCATGTTTTATGTTCCAGGAGCGTTTGGCCCCAGTCCCGAGTGCGCGCGGTATCCCGAAATTCTCACACCTGATTGGCTAGCCTTCAAAAGAATTGTGCTGCAAGTTGCAGGAAGGGTGTTACACGTTCAGCAACTTGCGAACTTTGTTGCAAGTTGCAGCAAAAAGTAGAACCCATCCAACTTTACTTGCAACTTGCAACACGGCAAAAGTAACAAAATCGCAAGTTGCTACGGGGTGCTACACAGTGCGATTTTTTTGCAACCTGCAACATTCAGTGATCTGTTGCAAGTTGCCAGAAAAATCGCATCGACAGCGCACCCTAACCCAAGCAGATAATTCTGAAAATCAACGTGGCGTTAAAGTGACAATGAAGTGAAAAACTCGATGGTATTTTTGTTTGTTTTTTAACGAATAGAGGAGCATGGCAGGAGTATTAACAGAAAACTTTTAGAGAATTTGGTGTATTGTTTTCGCGCTATTAACTCTCGAAGTTTGTCATGGATAGTTCGTTTTTGGAGTAAATTTGGGCTTTCGGTATATAACAATGCCTTATGACGTACGCAAATAAACAACTATTTATAAGAATAGTGAAATAAAAGTAGCGTGTGCTGCGTAGGCAGTGTTGAAACAACAATCGAAATATAGTAAGGTTAGATATACTGCCGAAACAGAGAACGTAGGAGTCTAACGTTTCGAGCGAAGGCCTACTATATTCATAAGAACAATGGGTTTCAGCATTAATGGTCATATGGCAATGTTACCGAGAGCCCATTTCCCCCCAAAACGAGCTATTCATGGCAAACTTTGAGAGTTGATAGCGCTAAGAACATACAACAAATTCTCTTGAAATTTCGAACGAGTGCTCCTACAATACTCGTGTGTTTAATCCCACGAAGTGCTGCCGCGAAAACTCGGGACTAGTGACACCTAAGAATTTGGAAAATTAAAATGTTTTACGTTTGCTACGCCCTACAAGAACTTTGGGGGAAAACGTCGTTCCCTCGTACAAAAATATTAGACATACCCACGAAGGTTTTGGGTTTTGTTTAGCCTGCGAGCAGACGTTATTTCCGCGTGCGTGGAAGTCATGCTGGGCGAGACGAATTTTGAATCAGAATTTTGAGATGAATTTTGTTCTTATTTATTATTAATTATAACTAGAAGTTACTATCGCAAGGGAAGTGTTGCCTCAAAAGCCATGGGAAGCCTAATTTTTTATAAAATTTCAAAAATGAACCCTGGGATGATTATATAAATTATAACAGACATAGTGTAATTCTTTTAATTATATTTAAATACAGCAGACTTAAATTACAAATAACTATCACTTAATGTATCTGAATATAATTGGCAAGGCTGTTGACTGCATACACAGTATACTACATACATTGTGACTATGTGTTGATGTTTGGTAAACAAATTTATGATAAATCACTGTCACTATAAATCATGCTTCTTACTGTGACAAAGCAGCTGTCAGTGGAATCCGGAGTGTCTGATATGTTATGGCAAAGCAAGCACCAAACAAATAGGCACTGACTAAGGCCCCGTTTACACTGGAGCAAAAGTATCCGGATTCACATTGTTTTTCATCCTCATGGGAATAAAAAACAATGTGAATCCGGATATTTTTGCTCTGGTGTAAACAGGGTCTAAATAAATACCAGAAATGGTATGTAACAGATGTTTACAGTATTTGTTGCTCCATTGTTTATATTGTCTAACTTTTATTGGAGTTCTTGTTGAGAATGCAATACTTATAATTACTTTTTAAAATAATTTATTGTGGATACACCATGTATAGTTGAAATCTAAATTACATTTCACCATGCAAAACTTCAAATCTTTATATTTACTTTAATAAAATATTGGACTAGTTTCCAATATTTTAGTAAAGTTTTAATTCATGTTGACCTTGAACAGTTTAGTTTTATAATTATAATGTAGATGGCAACAAGTATTTACTGCAATTACCCACAATGTGGTATTTTTCTTAAATACCCCTAGTAAGAGATTTAAATTTAATACTGATGTCATTAGCCAATCACGAATGAGGAAAATTGGTTGAAATGTTGTTATAAATATAATTCTAAAACTCATTAATAATTCATGAGGAAAACACAAAGAAAATCCATGTTTAATGAGGGTCTATATATGTGATATAGATTCCTCTTGATTCCTCTTACATAAACTTTAGCTTTGATTTTCTCGACTTAGACAACGTTTTTTTTTAGAAAAACAAGACGCCCGATAGGCGTAAACTCGGGCTACTTATAGGCCGTTTAACTCTAGCTCACATTATACAACAACCTAAGAAAAACAAACAATCTGATTGGCTAAGAACTATGCGTTATTAAAGTACACATGCACAGCTGACGTAACGAAGTCGCAAAAAAATTTTGTTTTATAAAAATTTGATCAAATTACACGTTTGAAGATGCAACTTGGTACAAAATAAAGTACATTTCAACTGTCTGAGGATTACACATATCACTCAGTGATGAGACACGGGCACGGCCATCAAGTCGTTGTCCGACGACACAGACACATTAAAATTATCGACATAAATACGGTCATTTAATACTTTCGTCTCCGGCGCACAACGCAATCTACTCCACAGCTTCAGGAATTTTCTGATACAATTTCCATTCCTCTTCATGGAAATACTGTTCAGCCATACAAATCCAGGAGATATCAGCCATTGTCAACAAGATTTCCAAACACAGAACATATAATTTCGCTGGTTAATAGTACGCGTGCTTCTCGGCCTTCTCCAACGATAAATGCTTTCCCAGCTGAATTTGCAGCATAAGAAGCGTCCAAATATACATGGGACAGCAAGATCCCGTCCAGAAGAACTAATCTGTTTGTTCAACGATAAATATTTTGGCTAGAAATGCCCAACGAAGACACGATCACACGAAGTTTGAATAAACTTTCAATTTGTCATGAACTAATAATCATGATTTGCATAAATTATACGTGACGTAACCGAAGGCTGAAAATTAACCAATCAGGACAGCCTTATTTCTTCTGTCACCCAATCAGATTGCTTTATTTGTATAGATCACTTATGACGTAATTAAACCTGAATTGAAAATTTGACCTCCTTTTCAATAGCCCTGCCGGTTCGACGATTCAAAAATATCAAACATTTATTATTAAAATAATAAAATTTGATGCATCAAACAAATAGATGACATTTTTCCGTGCGTGTCTACTGTAATAACGCACAGAAGACGTCACAGCGTGTAAAGAACAACAGTCACGCCACTCGACTGCGTCTCGTGTCGTACTTTTTTGTTCTTTACACGCTGTGACGTCATCTGTGCGTTATTACAGTACACACGCACGAAAAAATGTCATCTATTTGTTAAATAGACAACGGACAGCATTACTCAAGTTACAAAAATATATTGTCAATATATAAAAATATATACAACATAACAAAGAAGATTAATACGAACTATGAACAATAAAAACACAGAAACTGAGGCGAAACCTAGCCTTGGCCTTACCATAGGTAGCCTGAAACATTTTTGGTGTACCAAAACTATGAAGTGGTGGCCATACTGAGTGGTGTACCAAAACAATGAAATGGTGGCCATACTGGTGTAGCAAAACATTTAAATGGTGGCCATACTGGTGTACCAATACAATGAGATGGTGGCCATATTGGTGTACCAATACAATGAGATGGTGGCCATATTGGTGTACCAAAACAATGAAATGGCAGCCATACTGGTGTACCAAAACAATGAAATGGTGGCCATATTGGTGTACCAAAACAATGAAATGGCAGCCATACTGGTGTACCAAAACAATGAAATGGTGACCATATTGGCATATTGGTGTACCCAAACAATAATACACACTTGATGAAAGTAATGTATAAACTGTTGAATAACATCGACTTTTATTTGCAAGACATCAGTACAATAATAAACAATACAAGCAAAAATACAGCAAACCACAAATATTAATACAGTTACCTCAGTACATATACATATACAGCATTCACAGACACAAGTCAGTTCAAGGAGCACGTTAGAATGTGATAGTTCTTGTAAACTTACCCAAAGTTGTTGACGTTTTGTGCGAGTCGCCGAGTTCGATAAAACCGCTGACGATATGAGCCCCCGACGAGCGAGCCGCATACTCTCTTTGGGTTGTCCACGTTGTCAGCACATGCAGACATGTCGAAAACATGCTACAAATAGTCTAGATTCGAATAAAACGGGTGGGGTAGAGTGCTTGGCGTAATGTCTTTAAAAGCAGCTCTCACCACGCCTTTTTTGCTCTAAATTTTTCGGAATTTGTCTTAGATATATCTGCCTGTCTGATAAACCGAAAAGCCAAATATCCAACTTTAATAGATTAAAAAATTTCATTTTTTCAATCTTTTTCGTCATGTAAATGAGGTAATTTTCGGCTCGCTCGTCGGGGGCTCATATTATCAGCGGTTTTGTCGAACTCGGCGACTCGCACAAAACGTCAACACAACTTAGGTAAGTAAAGTTTAGTTTATTTATAAGAACTATCACATTCTAAGCACGTTAGAATTCAGTTTGGCTAAATGTCAACCTCGATGAAGATGTAAAACACAGCATGTTTACCTTTCACTTGCAAATTGGCTTTATCAACTTTCTTTGTTCTTTGAAATATACAGCACTTGAGCAACAATTTTCAGTACAATTTAATTAATAACACATGTATTAAAATTGATCGAGAACACATTGATCGAGATTTTTCGTATAAAGTTTGACTGAGTACTACACATTTTCAGCGTACGGTTATCGAGATCGCGGACCAACCCAGGTCTACTATAGTCTATTGTAAGCATAGCCTGCGGGCAGGCCCTCCTGTTGCTGTGAAATTGTAAGCATTGTGAGCGTGTTTATCGTCAGGAGAAGAAAAAACTCGTCGCTCCTGCATGAAAATCAGTCATGATGAAATCAGCAGCATGGGAAATGTGACGTCAGAAGTGCCGTTTGTCGACACAAAAAAAAATAACAGCCGAAACCTAGACTCGACTACCACAGTAATTACTACGCCAATGAACTTACCAAATAGATCGTTTTAGAAGTAATTTACAGAATTTGTGCCCGTTCTGTCAGAACGGCCACTCATTCTGTAAATATTACTTATAGTAGTTATAATAATTTTAATATTTTTAATATTTATAATAATAATAATTTTAAACAAAATTAATTATTAGTTTCAGTATTATTAATGATTATCTAAAAATTAAAATTATTATAATTATTAATTTATTATATTATTATAATTAATTAATTGTAATTAATTATTATAATTATAGATTTTGTTCGGCGTTGTGCTATTTGGAGTCTTTCACGGCATGGTTTTCCTGCCGATCATGTTGTCAATAATCGGCCCCTCCCCGTACCAATCTGCACAGACAATGGAGAGCACTTCGAAAGAAGCAGACGGGGGTGGGCAGGAGGTGGAAGACAAGGTCATAGAACCAGTTCAATCCTACACCAATGAAGGTATTGAAAATGGAAATGAAGTTCCTCCGAACAAGAACGCATTTGTTATCAACGATCTTCAGGGGACGAATGGTGGAAGTGTTTCTAATGGGAAACCTTCTATTGTAGAAATGAGTTTATAAGGTGGTTCCAAATTTGCTGCAATCAATTTTAAGAGTCTATAAACCCAAATACTAATTCGATGTAAAGTGAATAGTTGAATGTTGAAACTGTATTTGATATGAGCTTTTATTTATTGCCGTATCAAGGCTCTCTCCTCCAAGTCCATACGGAGAATAGAGGTAATTGAGGTGTGTATTTTCAAAATGTCAATGAATGTGAAGTTAAGTAGGCATAATTTGCATACACAATTTTCTGCTACTTTAACATAACATATTCTATATTTTATATTTACCCAAATCGTCAAGCGATTTTATACTATACGAAAAGGAATACAGAAACACAAATGCCTACATTGCTGTCATCTGTATTGGAAATACAAACCTCGATATAACAACTCGAATCAAAAATTATTTTGACATTCAACTTTTCACTTTACAAGGAACCCATACAAGTATGGTCTACGTGTAGACCCCTCACTGAAACCCGTTTCTCTAATACCAGTAATGTCGTATTTGGGGGTTTATAGGCTTTTTAAAGTGCTTATAAACCCAAGTATGATATTACTGCATATGGATTATTTTTAATGTGTATAGTTGAATGCCAAAAATTTATTTTTTTATTTGTTGTTATATTGAGGTTTGTGTTTCCAAAATGGTATCGAGGATGACGTCTCTGTAGGCATACAAACCTCAATATAACAACAAATAGAAGTTCAAGTCCGAAATATTTTGGCATTCAACTATTCACGTTACATAGAATCCATATCAGTAATACCTTGTTTGAGTTTATAGGCACTTTAAGGTAAACGTGGAAAGAGTCCAAAAATTGTGGGGGGAAGGAGTAAATAATGTCATCAATTATGCATAAACTTTAAGTCTGTATTGAACCGTAATTTCTCCATTAATAATATAGAGGGGGGCAAAATTACTCGAATATGATTGGCTAATGAAGAGGGCATTTTTTTGTAATTCAGGGCAAAATTACTTGCACTTGATTGGTTCCTTGATCAGCAGTACTTGCATGTGATTGGTCGCTTGGTTACTTAGCAACAGTGAACCTCAGAGGACTGACCTTTTTTCAACAAATCTGTAAGGTTTTTCGGTCTGAAAAATGAAAATGCTTTTTTGTTTACTTTGAACTAATTTAAACTATTGAAGGAGTATAAACTATTAGTGAAGGTGAATACACTAGAAAATTTACGAACTTTTGCCTGTGTTTACAAAAAGAAAGCAACAAGCTGTCAGGCACAGTTATAGAGCGAGGAAATTCGGAATGTTGCCGAGCACCGACCGTGGCTCTTGAATAATTTCCCCCACTATATTATTAACACATAATCGCATGAGTTCTCGTAAAATTAAGGTTTAATTTCACTCGTGTTTTAAAAATCTTACAAATTACCCGCTTCGCGACTCGGGCAATTTTGTAAAATTTTGAAAACACTCGTGAAATTAAACCTTAATTTTCCTCGGCCCCATGCAATTACCTATACTAAGCCCCCGGGGGGCTTATTTTTTCCAAGCTCCTTTGAGGGGGGAGGGCTTAATAGAGAGGGGGCTTATTAGAGAGGGGAGCTTATTTCAAATAAGTACAAAAATCTGATTCTCCATTTATCAACTGATTTGGGGAGGGGGGCTTAAGGTGGCTCGACAGTCTAAATCATGAGAAATTACGTATTTCTGTCATGAAAAGTTTTGCACAGGTCTCATGAGCTTCATTTTAGTTCATTGCATAGCTCTAGTGGTGGTCTTGATTGTTGAAAAGATTTATACTTGTAGCGCTTGCGTAGCTAGAGAAATTGTGTTTGGTAACTGACAGATTTTATGCAAATTGCTTCACTTAGGTAAACGTTGAGGGTATAAATCTTTTCGCTAAATAAGACCACCGCTAGAGCTATGCAATGAACTAAAATAAATGGGGGGAAACGACAAGTTCTTGTGACTTAGACTGTCGAGCCACTTTAATAGAGCATAGTCAATCGAAATGTGGTCTGGAAACTCTGCTAAAGTGCATTTTTGTGCACGGTGCACGGTCACTGAACACATTGTATGTGATAGTTAAAATATGATCGGCCGCTCATATTTTAACTGTCACTTATCAAATTCTAAGTGTAAATAATGAACACTTTGTTTAAGAGTCGTAGGAAAGGTGAGATAAGATAATTTACAGTCAAAAAAAGCTCAATTTGAGGCACTAGTGGCTGTTAACTCTGATAAAACCTTGATGTTTTATTAATCAATGTTTTATCCGTAGTTAATTTATTATCGAGTCGGTTTTCTTTGTTCTTCCGAGGTCTTTATATCGCATAAAGACCTTGAATACTAACTAGATACGAAACGAAGAAAAAAACAAGGAAAATCTTTGTCCAAGGTGGAAAAAAAAGACAAAACTTTGTTGGAAAACCTCCTCGATAATAAATTAAGTCAGATAAATCCCTCGAACGTCGGGATGTATGCGATATAAAGCCCTCGGACGCTGCGCGTCCTCGGGTCTTTATATAGCATACATCCCTCGTTCTCGGGATTTATATATTACTTAAAGATGCTGATTAAACATTCATTTCTTTTGAATTTTCTTCATGAATTATTAATGAATTTGATAATTTAGTATTTTGTCCAATAGCAATGTTTCAGTTCAATCACTCAACCGTGTTATTTAAATATTAATAAACCTAAAACAAAGGATGTGCACGGTGTAAGGTACGGTTCAACATAAAATCACAGCTCATTATAGGCGCTTTGAAGTTTGCCGAGTTTCCAGACCATATCTCGATTGACTATGAATAGAGAGGGGTGCATGTAATAGCACACGATCTATGTGTTTCACCTAGGTTAGCATTCTGCATTTGTTGTATAATTTTTGTAAAAGTGCTTGTTATATACAAGTTGATAACGGTGCTGTTTAAATTTTGAACTCTATCTTAAATTACATGCAGAATTATCGTTTTCAATCACTATCGGTGGCTTTTTTGGGGTTGGTGAAACAACCCAATTTGAATAAGAATAGAGTTAAATTTCCACAGGATAAAGATGGACACCAATATGCCGCCATTTCGTTATTTTGGTACACCAATATAGCCGCCGTGACGTCAGATGAAAACAATCTATACATAAAGAACATCAAGCAAATAAAGCCGACACCACTGCCAAACGTTCTGCGCCTGCCCGAACTCCCGACCAAACGGAGCAGGAAACCAACGATTATTTTTTATTATTGTGTAATTTGACGAGATGCCACACGTTTCTTGGAAATTTTAAGAAAACCCGTAATTTTTGTGGTGCGACATATCCACTTTTCTGGAAACTGGTTTACATAAGGGCAAATGTAATTTGTCGGTAAATTGGTAACCTGAATGTCAGGCCTTTATTTGTTCCCGCCTTCCGCTAAACCCGGCAGCGCATCACGTTTCTTTTAATGACGTTTGTCCTCAAGCTGATAAGCATGCGCATTGGGCAGTCAAAATGACAATTGAAATTTGAAAAAGCTAGCATTCTCGCAAGCCGAAACTCGTTTTGGGTTTTGCAGAGAAAAATTGAGTAAAAAACTCAACTCTGAATATCAAAAACAGTGAAAAGTATTTTTCATTACCGAGTTATCAGCCTACTCAGCGTCTAGATTATGTTTTCAAACATTCTTGAAAGCTGTTCACGATGCAGTGTGTATCTTAAGCCCGAAAAAGAAAAGTAGACTTCAAGGGGAATATTTTGGATTTTTTGTTGAGGACTCCTGGATATTTTACTTCATATCGATAGTCGTTTCTTAATTTGTCAAGTGACTTGATGAGGCAAAAATATAAAAGGTATTTGTATACTGATTCCCCCCGCTAAGTCGCTTTCAAGACGGTACGCGTGAACTGATCACCGAAATTTTCTGCGCGTTTAATATATAAATCATTTGTTGAACTTTTTGTTGAAGCTTTTCACAGTTTGAGTCCTAAATAGACATGCCTACTTTACTTAATTTACCCTGCGAGCAGAGCCTTCTTTTCCTTATTTCTTCGCTGAGAGAGAGGAAGAAAAGTAGGCTCTGCTGTATTCGTGACTGTTTTCCATTGCGCATGCATGTCGGTTGCTTGGTTACAATCTCGAACCCAGTCCCAATTAGAGTTCAATGCATTGCCCACACTCCCACTTTGGTACGTATATATTATTGTCTCGACTGTAAATTGTCCAGTCAGAACGCTTCATTTGTACCACGTGACCAGTCAATTATCGAACCGCCCCACAGCGGGGTACTTGAGTTCGTGCAAACACGAAGAACGTTTCGCCTGAACATTCAGATGTTGACAAGAAGATTGTCAGGTGACAAGAAAATAAGAATTCAGGAAATACAAAGAAAGCAACAAAGAATGCATCCAGAAGCCTCGAGAATCAACAGAATCGAAACAGACAAATGAAAAGCTGACAAAAGTTAAGCTACCTGTACTTTACTAAAATTATTTAAGCTTTTTTTAGAAAGATTAATATGTTTCAATTATAGACCTTTTTCGCCCGGGGTATTCCACAAAAAATTACCCCTTGGGATATTTCATCCTGAGGGGTATTTTTGTGTGGAATACCCCTTGCTCCAACTTCCAGGTCTATAAATTATTGTATATTAAAAAAGTTTTTTAGAAAATTTATAGGCTCTATAAATTTTCTAAAGTACATGTATATATAGCTCCGTCATTAATAACTCAAACTTGTCATATGATCCAAAAAAATGGTTGCTATAACAATCCACATAAACAAACACGTTCCTTTCAATTTGACTATTTACACTTAGAAATTTTCTCCTAGGAATCATCAAAGTGTGTTTCTAGGGCTCACAAATATCAAAATTTTCTGGGCCAGTGTGTATCCAACCTGCACCCCACCTCCCCCCAAATAAAGTCTCAACATATTGTACATTACCAGTATGTCAATTTTTAATGTGGATCCATAAATTGCAGATCAGTGCACTGACTGGTTGAGTGTGACCTTAAATATAGAATAACCTGAATAAATATATATATGTTATTTACCGGCTTGGAGGTCCGTACTAGAAAAATATTTTCCCTCGGTCTGCAAAAACGTCCCTCGGCCTGCGGCCTGTTTTTGCGACCTCGGGAAAATATTTTTCTGGTACGGACCGACAAAAACGGTAAATAACGTATTTATTTTTTCCCTGATGGTGTGCGTTCATGCCTCCACCCCTCCCTCCCAACCAACAAAAAGCTTAACATTGACGTCAGAACAAAAAGCCACTCAGCTAGCTGCGACCACTGATCTTGCTGCGACCAAATAAGGAAGTTCGCTGGGGGTAAAAAAATATTTATTTCAAAACAGGCAAAGCGAACAAAGTTCGTTAACATCGGTTGTTTGTGTGTAACCTAATTTTTTGCATTACGTTGACGAAAAGTTTACATCAAAATACTTGGATCTTACAAAGGAAGGTAAATGAGATGCAACTTATAAGTCGGAGTCTGGATCATCGCGCCTACATACGTAAAAACGCGCAAGCTGTTACATACCTGCCAGCAGTTGTTACATGCAAGGCTTAACATGTCTGTAGCAGTTGTTGACAACTTGTAACAAGGCTGATAACTCCAACAGACTGATGACAAGTTGTTCCAACAACCTGTTACCGCTCTGCCCTTAACAAGTTGTTAACAGGTTGATGCTAACAAGGTTGTAGCAGCTTCTTGAATGAACAGCATTGTTACAACCTGTTAACAGCCTTGCTACCAGCCTGTTGCGAACACATATCCTGTTGACAGGCTGTGAGATTTTTACGTGTGTAGTTACACATCCACCTTGCTACATCACTGAGCGCAGTTTTAAAAACTACGAGCCTACAGCTTTTTCCACCGATCTTATTGCCAACTCGTCTGGGTTTTCCACCACTCCAACAGACGGGGATGTTGACGCAAAGTTATCAAGTTTTAATGATGTAATTGCCTCAGTCCTCGACGCCCACGCGCCCAATAAGAAATTATATCTCCGATGAAGCTAGTCCAAAAACATAAGGATAATCCTGGCTCGCTGTGGAAGATCATCAATCGCGCTATCCCTACCAAAGACAGAGAGCCGCAAGTCTATAGTAAAGATAAAAAATTGGTAGCCGAAGAATTCAACCACTTTTTCTCTTCTGTCGATAGAAACACAGCTAACGCAGCACTGCGATTGGTGGACGACTACAACAACGAGTCATTAAACCCCACCCTTATACCAGCTGATGTTCCACCAGGAGATCAGTTCAATCTTAGCCCAGTTTCCCGTTTAGAGGTACGTCGCATTATCCTATCAATGCCCACGAACAAGTCTCCTGGCCCTGATAAAATCAACATGCGGATAATCAAAGATTGTCTTCACGTCATCTTGGATCCACTAACAGACATAATAAACTGTTCACTCACAACATCGAAGTTCCCTGACGTATGGAAAGTTGCCGAATTGATACCATTGCTGAAAGAGGGTGCATGACCATGAGGTGCCTTCCAATAACCGACCTTTATCGCTACTCGCCGTCGCTTCTAAAGTTTGTGAGAAGGTCGTGCTTGATCAGTGCGGGTCTTATCTTTTGGAGAACAATCGACTTTCCTCTCACCAAAGCGGAAACAGGAAACATCATTCTACTGAAACACTCAACATATCTGTCAGCGATAAAATACTGGAGGCCATGGACAAGAAGAAGTTGACAGCACTGATCTTGTTAGACCTATCTAAAGCATTCGACAGCATCAGCCACACCATTCTGCTGCAAAAGCTTAGCTACGTTGGCGCGTCTCCTGATACGGTAAACTGGTTCAAAAGTTATCTGTCTGGTAGAACTCAGTATGTTCGAATAGGATCTGCAGTATCTTCACCTCTTCCCATTACGCACGGCGTACCACAGGGAGCTATCTTATCACCGCTGTTATTTGGCATTTACCTATATGATCTTCCCTTGGCCCCGCAAGCCTCCACTCTCGATTCATATGTCGATGACTCAAAAATTCTCCTTTTCTTTCCCGTCAAAGAGGTGGAACAAGCAACACGGAACCTGGAAGAAGACCTCACCAGAGTAGCTAATTGGTGCTTTAAGAATCATCTACTCATCAATCCTGGTAAAACAAAATTCATCCTCATAGGCACACGGCAACTCATGAAGAGGCTCCCTACTGAAATGACCCTGAATTTCCTTGGTAAAGTCATCAGTCCGGTTTCATCAGCGAAAGACTTGGGAGTCACTGTAGATACCCACCTATAACATTTGATTCTCACATTGCTAAACTTGTTTCATCTTGTATGTCAAAACTCTGCCAGATTAACCGCGTTAAAAACAGTTTTAATCACAAGATTATTGTTAATTATTTCAGCACTAGTAATAAGTAAGCTTTTGTACTGTTCGACGGTGTGGGCTAACACGAGCACCAAAAATATTAAGAAGCTCCAGGCTGTTCAAAATTTTGCTTGCAGAATAGTCACCAATACTAAAAAGTATGACCATGCATGTTACGCCTGCCCTACTTCAACTCAACTGGTTACCTATAAAGATACAGTTAAAGTACAGAGACACAGTCATGACTTACAAGTGTCTGAATAAACTCGCGCCCGTATATCTGAGTAATAAATTCGTCACGCGATCCGAGTTACACGACCGTGATACTCGCAGCGAGAACCTTCTGAACATACCTCTATTTAGGACTGCCTCGGGGCAGAGAACATTCCATTACAGAGCTGTCAATATCTGGAACAATTTGGACAGTGAGCTCAAGAAGGAGCAGTCTCTTAGAACCTTCAAGATCGAAGAAGCTAAAAGCTAACTTGTTAGCCAGCTATCATGGAATAGAACATGAATAGCATGTGACAATTTGAATAACAATGTTTTGATCTTTCGTTTTTACATTTAATTTTTTATCTATTCCTTTATAACCTGTATAATTGTGTATTGAAAAACCCTTCGGGGAATTACCCAATAAAATATGTATGTATGTATGTATGTACATTGTTTTTTGCTTGTTTTGAAACTGTTCTATGAACATTGCTTTCGATGTCTGGCAAAACGATTCGTTCGTGTTTAGCGCAACTTTTTTTTTCAATACAACAATTTTACAACCGAATCAAAAAAAATTAAAGAAAGAAACTTAATTCAGTCTGATTCGGACTCGTCGCTGACGATCACACGGCGTTTCTTGTGTGTTGAAACTTCGCCACGATCTTCGTTCGACATCGGATTTAGGTAAATATTAAAGGTGCAGCCTTGGATATTTGAAATCGTTGCTCCGGAAAACACTCCTTCAATAGCCGACCTTCGCGTAAAAGAAAATTCTTGTTGTTGCAATTCAACGACTGCGATGCTGAGCTTGCGGCTTGGTGTTCTGGTAAACTTCCAGACAAGGCAGTGACGCTTGAAGAGTTTGACCGATTCAAGACCATGGACATCTTTCGCTGGTAGCTTGTTGAAGCTGACTTGTAGGAATCCAGACTTTTAAGATTCTTATGTCCGCTTAGTTGGGCCACGTAATTTTCTGGAATGTCAGCATCCATTAACCGCGAAATGCACGTTTTCCGAACAGAGCGATTGGTGATTTTACCTGGCAAACCAACAGACTTGGCAACTTTTACGAGCAGCTTTCTGATTTCGTTTTTACCCAACGGACCATTTGTGTACCAAATTTTGGAGCCTGGTTTTCGTCGGTGGTTAATGGCCAGGTAAAACGGTGAATCTGGCTTTTTCATTTCTTCGGACCGATGGCTGGCAAAGGATTTAAACAATTTAACTGGGCAACGCTCGTTGCATGGTCGCTTGAGCTGTTGGATTATACGCCCATCTGTCTTCGCCGTTGCCATGTCTTGTTTTGGATCCACGTTCGGCTTTCCATATCAAGACTTCGTCTCCTGTTTCTGGATCCTTCCCAAGAGCCAAATCTCCCCACTTCAGTCTTCTTGATTCGTCACGAACTCTAAATCCAAAGTGAAGTGATAGAACCCACCAAATGGTTCTTTGTAGCACTTTGGGTTCGTGGTCACCAAACATCCCGGTTTCAAAAAGACGATCTTCTTCAGCTGTTGTCAACTCTCTAGCTGCCTGCGGCCTGTTTCCTTTAACGTGTTGCTGCACAAGCTCTCGTTTTTTCGCCAAGAGAACTTCTCTGGACTTCGAGAATTCTTGGTCTTTGAATATATTAACACTTGAATTCTTGTTATTCAAATATCTCTGCAAACTTCTCTGGAATGAAGTAAGGGACGACGGCTCATACATTTCGCCATTTTTTTTTCGTGCGTCATAATAAATTTACAAAGCAGGACATTAATTCATGAGCAGGTATGATTTCAATTTCTCTTGTTTCCTTAATTGATAAAAAGTACCTTTTGAGGACATTTAGGTCGTATTCCGTCTTCTTCGTCGTATAACTTCAGCTAGGTGGTTGTTTCTCAATAAAGTTTTGAATTATGTTTATATCGTCGGCGTTACTTTCGTCTTCTGTGTTTATAACTGCTGCAGTGTCGCTAGTTGGGCAGTGAGTTGTTGGGCATTCATTATTCACAAGTTGTTCTTCAGTCCAATCATCTGACGGGTAATAAAATTCACTTTCGCTATGCTCGCTTTCGTCTTTATATTAAAAAGTAATTTTAATTAATGTCTAAAGTCAACCTGCTCAGTTCACCTAACATGTGTACTTCAACTTTCCCATTGGCCAGAGCAACAAGTTTCTTGATCATAATGTCACACAACGAGTTCATCTGAGGTATCATAAGTACTTTCGGTGAAACACTGGGTTCATGACACGACCGTTGAATCTACAATCTGTTTCGTCTATATTGGTTACAAGTCCATGCACCCATAAATCTTTGACCATATAATATACGTATTTTGTCGTACAAAAACGCTGCCTTGGGGTAGTTCTTCGTCATGTTTTTTTGTTGTTTTTTTGTTTTGTTTTGTTTTTGTTTTTTTTAAATATCTCGACCGAGTCCCTGTTCTGAAAAAAACATCCGAGTTTTGAAAAAAACAAGGAGCCATGTTATCGTCAGGTTCCGCATATAATAAAAAGAGGAGGGCCGCGAAGGAAGGCCCAAAGATGGTGGATATGGAATGGCGCGAAAACGCGAATGTGGAGATGAAAATTGTCGGTACAGAGGTGGGAATTCGGCTAATATTCCGAAGTATTAGATGTAAATTTTTGCTTGAAGTTGTGGTCGCTGACTCGCTGTTCAATGCGAAATATGTCCTAGCGCACAGAGGGATTCGCTTGTGAGTCTGCTAAGCCGCTAATGTAGAAACTCGTGGATGAATTAACTAATTATCCAAGGAAAGGTTTACGTCAAGTCAAACCGAACTGGTATTTTGATTTTAGTATTGTTCGATGCGCGTATATGTGGTCGTGGCTTGGCAGTTTTCGTAAACTAAGCAGTCGCGCGAGAACATTTCCTGGCAGCGTGTTTGCGTCGAATTTGCGCGAGGAGATATAGGCGCTTGAGAGTATTCTACATAAATAACTTTGTTCTCAATAAAATGTTATGTGAAAGATAGTTGAACTGACTTACTTTGATGGCTTGAGGTTTCACACCGGCTGAAAATTTGCGGATGACTTCCGAATTACGCTATGTAATTTAAATATTGCTGTGCACAGAGACGGAAGGAAGTTAGCGTTGCTATGGAAATGGGATTGGTGAGATCCTAGGGGATAATTTTTATTGTTCCGTTGTGTCCGTGTTGTTTACGAAGAATCGGACATTCGAATGTATTTGGGGGGTAAGCACTAGATAGTTGTCGCCAAAACCATGTTGAGCCCGCCGACACACGTCGTGATAACGTCTTTCATACAAAGGAAATTTACATCTAAAACAAAGACAATGAACAAATTGAAGTCCCAAGAGTAATCCCTGCACCGTCCTCGTTGTGTATATATACAACGTCAACTGATGTATCTTCACGTATTCAGGACGACCTTAACACATTGAACAGTGAAAGCTGTTGGGTGAATTTGACGTTAACGTATATAGCGGACAGCATCTTTTAGAGGCGCTAAAGCTTTTCGAAGGTCGAAACATATACATCAAACCCATGAAATTGCAGTGTCAGTGATGCATGATTTCTTTATTGTGTAATACGTCGTTCTTCGTAGGCTAGGACGATGCATGAATTCATTATTTTTGATTTTACATTGTATAAAGGACGTCGTCACTGACGTTCCCGTTAGCTTTGCTAAAGGTCCCTACCAACTCTGCGGTGACGTCAAACAGTCGGAAAGCGGAAACAGTCGGAAATACCTTTTCAACAATACATCATGTATCAACAAAAAACTTCTGCTTGAACATGAAGCAAATACACTTCCTTCTGAAAAATAATGTTACTTCCGTGCCAAATATAACGTCGTTTGCTTTTTGGAAGGTATCTACAATACCGCTGTGGATAGAGCATCTGTTTTCTGAAATTGAAGTCGGAAGTGGTCGGAAGTCGGCAACAGCCGCCATGTTGGATGGCCACACTTTCGCTAAATTTTACTGTTGCACAGTTATAGTTTTCGTATATTAAGGCATTTTTCTCCTTCGGGTTCGGACAAACTTTTTTATCACGAGGAAGAAAGGACACGTGAAGCATTTGGAGAGAAAACTTGTAGTTGTTTAACCCCAAAATGTTGGGAAAAACGGAATTTGCGAGTTCGATGGAGCGAACTCCCAGTGTCAGTGATGACAACTTTGAACAGACGAAGGCCGTTCTCATTCAGAATTTACTCAGAACATGGAAATACTGCTAAAGGACCAAATGAATAAATGCAAATGTTATCCACCACATGGTTGTGGAGTTTAACATATATATTAGCTTGATTTGTTTTGACTTTATAACATCTAACACTGGCCTAGTTGTTGATCAGTTTCAGGTTCTGCCACAATTTTCATAACATACAGAAGCCAGAGAACAGATTAAATTTTTAAAATTTATCACTATATAGTACATTTATACAGAATCAAACTACACAAGACAAAATACACTCATGAATTGTAAAAATGTTCTTTAATGAAATCATTGACAAAGTTTGAAAACTATAAATGACAACTATAAATGACACAGTTCAATTATATTCTGTATTAAGTTGTCATGCTGCTTCACCTTTAAGTTCTTCCTTCATAGTTGTTTCATTTTAAACTACCTACAACATAACATACAAATATCACATTCAATTTTACAGATACTCACAAACAATTTTTCCATCAAAATGACAGGGAGTAAAATAGCTCAGCTGTTAAGAACCAATGTTGACAACTTAATTTCTTAAATGCCAACACAACACGTTTTACATGACTTGGACACTGGGCGTGGAGTTTACTAAAAGAAACTGGCTCGTTCTTGTTTATGATGCATGCTACACTAGTTACTTCTCATGGAAGGAAGCACCAAACATGATAAGTATTACAAACTTATAGACTATTAACATGCTCCTATGTTGCCAAAGAAATATGCTGCTTGTCGAAATCTACTCTATTACAATGGCTCAATCTATCTTCTGTGCCATAATTTACACGTCCTTCGGCTTTGTAAGATGATATACTCGATTGTGAACATTCCACAATTACAGTATTATCTCACATTTGTATCCTACAAATCAGTTTATTAACCACCGGCCGTTTGCAATGTTGGGTTTCCCGTTTCCTTAGTAAATAACCCTTCGGGAGCTCTCTGTCCGCTTCGAAATTTCGTCAAAATATCAACTTATTTAGTTACGATTCAGTTTCCCTTCACGTTCTTAGGTCCTCCATAGTTCCATCACAGAATAAGGATTGACCAGAAGTCCGACTCGCGGAAAAAAGTGTCCTATTATTTTCATGCGCATGCGCCAGTCGGCCATTTTGAAAGTAAGTGTCCCCGGAAAATTAGCCTTCTCGTCCTTGCGACCCTCGGGCTCCTGTAATCAATTACTCTTGGCCGTCTTGTGACCTTTTAATTAACTTCATATTATTATCTATATATATAAATAATATTTAGTTAAGCAAATAAGTAATTTACTTTAGAAAACGATTCTTTGGATATGAAATTCTTTGACCACGGGGTTATTAAAACTTCAGTACGCGGATACTACGGGTAAAACTCCGTGGCAAAAAAGTCCTGCACTCACGAAGCTGTCGGCATAATCCAGAATTGTATAAACTCCACATTTGTTTATAGAAGAAGATGGCTAAAATGTTCGGAATTACGCATTGTTGAAATACATCGGGTACGTATGTTGTTAGAAATTTTATAAGCTTTCATTCGGTATATATTTCAAATCGTAGTGTTACCTGTAACTTTTTAAAATGTTCAAAATGTTCTCACCGTTGACCATAAAAGTTTTAATATTTTTTAATATGTTGAAAAGGTATGATCACTAATTTGCACCAAAAACGTTTTCAACTTCAACTAGAAATCTGCAAACTTTTCCACTCCTTTCATATTTGAATTAGCTTTTGTTTAAGAAATATCTGAGGTTCATACCAGAAGTCTTTCTGAGGTTATAGCAAACAGCAAAAGGCAAAACAAACTTAAGAAATTCATCCATTTCAGACGGTCCAGACCAAAATAATGTTTTTTTATTCTTTAAAATACTTCCCGGCGAGAAAATTAAACGTTCTGACATGAATGGCACTTCATAGTATCCTATGTTTAATATGTTGTTCAGGGTTGTGCGTTTAGTATTTAAAAACAATATCCAAAATTCTACAACACTTGTGAGGAGTCCATTTCCCATCATATAATTCTTATTTTACGAACAATGGTGTGCACATTTTGAACATTTTAAAAAGTTACAGGTAACACTAAAGTTTGAACTATACACCGAATGAAAGCTTATAAAATTTCTAACAACATACGTACTCGATATACTTCAACAATGCGTAGTTCCGAAATTTTTAGCCATCTTTTTCTATAAACAAATGTGTCGGCATATATAATCGAGAAATGTAAAGCCCGCTTCATGAGTGCAGGACTTTTTTGCCACGGACTCTTACCCGTAGTATCTGCGTACTGAAGTTTTAATAACCTTGTGGTCAAAGAATTTTATTTCCAAAGAACCATTTTCTAAAGTAAATTACTTATTTACTTAACTAAATATTATTTATATATATATATATATAACAATATAAATTTAATTAAAAGGTCACAAGAAGGCCAAGAGTAATTGAATACGGGAGCCCGAGGGTCGCAAGGACGAGAGGGCTAATTTCCCGGGGGCACTTACTTTCAAAATGGCGCCGGGATCGCTGGCCGACATTTCGCGAGGACGCTTACATCAAAGGTGCCGACGCTGAGTTGGACTTCTGGTTGATCCTAACCTGAATGTCAGGCCTTTATTTGTTCCCGCCTTCCGCTAAACCCGTCAGCGCGGGCAGAGGTGCTGTCTTCCGCCCACTTTGCTATTTTTAAACATGAACGAGTATGATTGATATGAGTTGTCAAAAGAACAAAGCATGTTTTGATTTCATCCCACAGAAATATATAGTCTTTCTCCGCGTCTGGTTTTAGTCCAGACTAGTCTAGGTAGACTTGCAATAAACACATGAGCTCGAATTGAAGGCGTTTGTCCATGGTATCTAGACCCAATCTAGACCCGATCTAGAGAAGAAGTTGAAGAAATTTTGATTCAAAATTCCACCATAATAAAAGATAAACACGATTTGATAGCCGCCTTGATATAGGTTCGACTAAATTAATAAAATATATAATTTTGTAGCACAGGCTAGAACGTTGGAGAAAAGGATCGACTGGATATTGATGTTTTATATTAAAAACAAACGCAATAGTTTGGAATTATTTTATACAGTTTTAGAATTAAAATTTTAGAATGCAGGTAGGCCATTTAATATTAATATTGATACATATTAAATTATAAACACGTCTCAACCGTATAAACTCAGTCATCCACAACTAAGACTAACTGCTCCGAGATTCCCATTTCGCAACTTACGGGTCCACTTTTCTGACAACTATTGTTCAGCACTGCTTGTTAACTATTGTTAAACAACTTGGACTTTCGCATCGGCTTCGCCTTCAGTAGCCATCGTCCCTGATCATCGAACGAAGGACCCAAGTAGACTGCTTTTCGCAAGCTAGGTCTCCACCTGCTACAACGAAATTCCTCACTGTGCCATGTTGAAGTCGATGAAGTTCAGAGAACACAAATGGCAATATCTGATATATCAGACTTTCACCAAAACCAGTGGGCAAAACAGCAAAGATACCTTGGCTGTCAACAGGCAACAGCGAGCTTTCGAATGCACGCCGTTTGTTCTGGTTTCAAAGACTCATTGCCGAAATGTGTCAATGAATTTAACAAAGCGGTTTCGAAAAGTCCTTCTATGGTTTGATTTCCGACATAATAAACGATTAAATGAATGAATTGGTCACAGAATCGTACACGATAAACACATTCGAGAAATGGCGATGACCTTGTCACGGTGCACCTTCACGGTGCACCTTTGGGCAAGTTGTTTATCTGAATGAACCAATCAAAATCCTAACTTCAATTAGTCAGCCAATCAGAGCTCCCGTCCATGAGATGGACGGATTCCCCACAGTTTTGTTAAGAGTTTCCTCAGGCCTTTGTTTTTCTCGCCTTCTCGCTCGCCCGCACCTCTGCCCGCGCTGACGGGTTTAGCGGAAGGCGGGAACAAATAAAGGCCTGACATTCAGGTTAGGTTGATCCTTATTCTGTGGTTCCATGATGTGTCCCGTTGCTTGAAATATACCAAAATGGATTTGTGTTGTTCGTCTATTTCGTGATTATATGTAGCGCTTAAGAAGGCTCTGCTCGCAGGGTAGATTATATGCGAAAACAACGAATTCACAACAGTAAAATATACGGCAACTCACTCCTCATGGTGGGGCCATCCAGTATGGCGTCGCTTACAAATTAGGGGTAACTTCCGGCTTCAATTTCTGGAGGCCTGCCGATAACATAATAGTCGAATTTACTGGTCCAGCTGTTATCCACGTGCACGTAGAAAAATACTATACGTCACCGCTGGGTTAGTGGTGTTTGTGGGCTCAACATGGTTTTGGCGACTACTATCTAGTGCTCACCACTGATCTCAATAAAACTGGATGGGGCATTGGGCCGGATTTTGCGTGCCAGTTGTATGATGACGTGACCACTACCCAAGATGGCCGCCACTAAGTTTCATACGTAAGTTTCATACTTGCGGCTAAATAGAGGAATCGCACATTCCATTTTATTACTGATTACACCAATTCTCAAATCCAAATGTTGCAATACCGCTGAGTGTTCTCATCGGTTTATCTCATTGAACTAAAAATAACTGGAACGCTACGTTCAGTAAACTGCGCATACAAATCTTGAAGCCAAAATTTGACTCCCATGAAGCCAGTTTTGACTCCCAGACACGCACTTTCACGCGTGTTTCTACTGCGCGATTTACTCGCGAGACAATGCAGGGGGCGATCGAAGCATGCCGTTTTGAACGTTTTCATGTTTTACTTAACTCGTTGAGTGGCATCACTCAAACCTTGACAAGTGAAATTGTCTGATATTAGCCAGAGTAAAATAATAGTTTGGTTATCAGGGCACAATCACCACCTAAAGGGTTTTTTAAAGGGTTAAATGTCCAAGCTCAGACTGTCCATTTGCTAAATATTCACTTGTATTTTTAATTAAAACTTGATTGTATATATATAATAAATAAATTTTCCTAATGCTTCATAATTGTGTATAATATATTTAATGTAATTTTTTATCTTCATTAATTAATGCGTTAAACCTGCTGTTTTTTACTTTATTAATATGGTAAATTAGTTATTACCTGTGAAAAGCAACTGTAACTCCTTCTCCATGGTGAGGAATGGCCCTATTTTTACATCCACGTATGACACATGTGTGTGGCATGCTTTCTTATTCGCTTGTGTGACCTAATTATTCAATTTTGCCTTGTACAAAAAACTTTTTGCTATTCAAAATATTTGTTTACTAAACAACTACAGTAAAAATGCGCTCTAAAGTTCAAAAAAAGGACTGGGCAGAGAAGAAACTTCAAAGTTTTGGCACTCATAAAGTTAACATTTCCTCGCAAAAACAGACTTAAAAGACTATCTTCATGGTAGAAGTGTTCTTTTATTTCATTCCCATCGCTAAGTGAAAAAAACTCACAAAAGTCTGCCATGCAAAATCGGCCTAAATATATCGCACTCCTAGCAGTGCGTTTTTGGCCAAAAAAGAGCAGTTTTGTTAATCATTTCCTTACAAAAAGTCGATAAAAGCAAGCTATTATCATCAAGAATGTTTTACAAACTTTAATGTAAAAACAAAACTATTTTACATCTTCGTAAAATGAGTTTTTTTGTGAGTTTTGACCCGTCTGGCGATCGATGTTTTTGTTTTGGCCGTGTTTGTTTTTTTCGTGGAAAGGCTGGGTACGACTTGCATAATTTGGCTTCAAACTTCCGGTTGAACGTAACGTTCCAGTTATTTTTAGTTCAATGGTTTACCTTTTTACCGCCATTTTTATCGGTTCACCTTTCGTTTAGCCAAGTTGCAAATCTGATTAAAATTCGAATTTAAACAGTTCCCTCTATAATAATTGTAAATGTGATTAGGTTTAGGGTAGATCTTTGGATAAGGTTATAGTTGGAAAAGTCGTGGGGGTGGTGGTCAGGGCCCCTTTTAAGGATTTATCCGTGGGGGGGGGGGGGGGGGGGAGCGTTCACAAAAAGGGACTCTTCTAGGGGGTCTGGGGGCATTTTTGAAATTTAGACTTAGAGTCTCGGAAATGCCATTTCCTGCATTCTGAGGGGTGATTTTTAAGTAATATTTCAAATCCGAGTTAGTGTTTTAGACGTGGTTTCTAAATCCTATGTGCCGTTAACAATAGCGAGGCGCAGCCGAGCTATTGTTAACGGCACATGGGATTTGGCAACCAAGTCTAAAACACTAACGAGGATTTGAAATAGCTTCTCACACATCATTAGATATTCATTGCAATGAGGGCAATCACAACAGACTGGTCGCCAAGCGCTTGCAGAGACAGGGAAAATTTTTGTTTTAAAACAGCCAGGAGTTTTGGTTCGCAAGACGTTGGATTTATTGGATAACATACATTAGATTATGTTGAACAGCAGGTCAATTTAGCCAGGACTGATATTGAGCAGAGAAAATATAGATGACAATTGGAATAATGTAGAACTTTACAAACTAAAGAAGGCAGAAGATGTTAATGGTCGATACCAGAGAAAACAAAGCGTGTCTTGTATACTTTTGTATCTATAAAATATTATGAAAGGTAGATGGACGTTTAAACTTCATTACTTCAATCAGTCTGCAAGCAACATCACTGTTTTAGCGCTTTTCGTAGGTTTCTGTCTGTCGTCGAATAACTTAAATTGCACCAACGTAGCCTAAGTTTGGTTTCTTGTTAGTCTATTTTACTTGTAATATATGTATCGCATGTAGTCGCTTATAGTGTGAAGCGCTGTTAGGTAAAAGAATGTTGTATTTGGAACTGGTTTCTATAGCGACAGAAAACTGTATTGGGAAATGATTTCTAAATACAGCGTACTGTATTTAGAAATGTTTTCTAAATACAGTTTACTGTATTTAGAAAACATTTCTAAATACAGTATTGAAATTTTAAATTAACATATGTATTGTTTTCCCCTCAATTTCCCTCATCTTCTAAGCCCTGTCCACTTGAATTAATTAGATCTCTGGTTTAGACTGGGTTTCTAGGTAAGTACATGTGACGTAAATCAAGCAACCGGATTGGCCGAAATGCTATGAATATCTAATGATGTGTGAGAAGAACACTGAAAGTCATAAAATGTCATAAAAACTAGTTAAAATACAAGACATTTCTGACTGTTTCGCTTTGTGTCAGAACTCATCAGCATGTTCACTTATGTTCAAATATAATATGGAAAATGTTGTGAGGAACTATAAAAAGATATATTTTTCCACATACATCTCATCAAATTAAAAACTTTAACTAATATAAAGATTTATCTATACCTTTGTAACAACGGAAACTATTCAACTGACATTACTGGGTTAAAAGGGACTTTTACTGGGGGGGGGGGGGACTGGGGGATCCTTGCCCCCCTCCCCCCCAAGTCATATAGTTAAAGAGGCCCTGGTGGTGGGGAGGGGGAGATTAGGTTATAGTCAAAAGAATGGGAATGGGGGAGGGAGGGGTTTGTTGGGGTTTTTTTTTTTAATAAATTAGTACCAGGGTTGGTATTTAGATAGGTTATAGACGATATATTATATTAATTAATTATTTATAGACGATTTTAGTTAATTTATTGATTTTCGTACACTTCACAAAAAAAACATAAAAATAATTTAGTTGAACCGAATGTGAGAAGTACTGAGAACACTCAGCGGTATCGCAACATTTTGGTTAGAGAATTGGGAAGTATGATCGATGAGGAGCCATCTACTTCTGGCGTTATTTCTCTGTCATCTCAGCCAAACTCTAGTTCTTTTCAGAACTCTTGCACGAGTTTGGTCTCTGAGATGCCAGTGGAAAGTATTTCAGATTGTTTGTCGCCGTCATTGGAAGAAAATTCAACCCCCAAATCGACGTATCATAGTGGTGGTGGTATTACATGCTGTGTTCCAAACTGTTTCAACAATTCTATCAGGAATAAATAAGACAAATTGTCCTTTTATGTTATTCCCAAGGATTCTAACCTAAGGAAGAAGTGACTCTACATGATTAAACGGGAAAATTTTGTCCCATCGTCTTCCCATCGAGTTTGTTCAGCCCATTTTGTTGGAGGTACGAAAACATACATGAACAATATTCCAACCATAAATGTGCCTAAGTCAACAACACCAACCATAGCCACGCCACGTACGACAAGAAATAGTTCAGGAGGAAGGATGACTTCAGCTCTACTACCAAAGAAACTACGATTTGAGCAAGATGTTGAAAACAAGGAGGCAAATGAATTGAAAAGTCTGCGAGAGAAAAACCAAGAACTAAAGGAGCAGATGGAACAGCTGAAGCAGGAGCACAGTAAAAAGGTAGAGGAGTTGACCAACACTATTAACGAACTTAAGCAGAAACTAAAATTTAATGCATTCTCTCTAGAAACATTTTATGTTTTATACTGGGTTTCAAAGTTATGATTTGTTCAAGATCTTTTTCGAATTCCTGGGACCAGCAGTTAATAAACTGAACTACTGGGGATCAAATACCAGAAATGATGACTCAGTCATGCCAGAGTCATCAAAACGTGGTCCAAAGAGACAAATGAGTCCTGAACAAGAGTTGTTCATTGTCTTAGCAAGGTTGAGATGTGGTCTTCTTGAGCAAGACCTTGCTGTAAGATGCAACCTGTCCACTAGCCACCTCAGCCGGATATGCATTACATGGATTGATATACTTCATTCAAATCTGCGAGCAATACCAATCTGGGCATCCAAGGCATCCCTCCAGAAAACTATGCCAAGTTGTTTTCAAAACTTGTACCCAACAACTAGGGTAATATTAGACTGCACAGAATTATTTATTGAAATGGCATCTTCATACCGAACACAGAGTGCAACATTCTCAAACTACAAGCACCAGAACACAGCTAAAGGTCTTATTGGAATAGCACCTAATGGAGCAGTTACCTTTGTTTCCAAGCTGTATCTTGGTAGAACAAGTGACCAAAATATTACCAAGCACAGTGGTGTTTTACAATTATTGGAAGAAGGTGGTTCAGTTAAGGCTGACTGAGGGTTTGAAATTTTGGATGACTTATCGAAAGGTGTCACACTAAACATTCAAGCCTTCATGAGGGGTAAAGACCAGTTATCTGTTGAAGAGGAGACAGCAACAAGGAGAATTGCCTCCTTATGTATACATGTTGAGCGTGCAATTGAACGGATTAAAAACTATAGGATACTCCAAGGAAGGTATCCAACAAGCATGATTGCAGAGCTAAATAAAATTTGAGTGATTTGTTGTTACCTTGTTAATTTTTTACCTCCTTTAGTTAGTGATGGTAATACATAATAGATGAAAACTATTTTGGAAATTTAAAAAAACAAATCAGTACGGTAGGTATAAAAAAATTAAAATGAATTAAATATTAAAAGTCAGGTATTCAGATCTTAGGAATAAAATGTTTTTCATATCATTTGGTTGTGTTTAGATATTTGTTTTAATGTATGCTGTAATTGTTAGTGTGGTGAGGTCTGATACATAATCAGTGATAAGAACTATTATAATCAGCCAGGGGGTGCATGCAGTAAATTTTTAACTTAAAATCAATTTTATACAGTTCGACAAACTGAATTCAAAAAAAACATTTTTCTATTGATGGAACTTAGAATTAACCCATTGAGGGACATATGTACCCCACTCTGCTGAATAAAATCATCTGGCATTAACCAGAATATAGTGGTGTACCCTTGCCTTCAATGGGTTAATGTAGCAATGTTGACAAACATTGTGAAATTAATACTGACATTATCTGTGTGCAACTGGAAAGGATCCTCATCATTTCACTTGCAACAAAATAAATATGCAAGGACGTTACTTTTCATTTTTGCCAAGGACTGTAATGTACCGACTTATTATATATGCCAAATAACGAGGACTGTAATGTACTGACTTATTATATATGCTTATAACATTTATATTGTTACCAAGAAGCATAATAATTTATTATGCCTCTTGGTAACAATATAAATGTTATAACCACCCAGCAACTGCCAGGTAGGCTAATAATTATTTAGTTAAATTTTAATAATATTTATTTAACTGAATGTCATGCCTTTAGAATTTCAGGCATCATAAATTTGAAATAAAAATCTGAGAGTTTAGGAAGCATGTTCTTGTTCGTTGTTCCATAATTGTTTGTCAGAATAAATTATTTCTATACAAATATCTTCCTGTGTATAAACAATGAAATCTAAAAAAGGTAACTGGCATAAAGTTCCATTACAATATTACTTATGCACGCGATGACATGATGCCCGCATTATAAGGCAGACACAAAATGGGACAACATCCAACCCACCCTTTACGGAAAGAGCTTGTAATCCCATATCCTAGCTGGGTCTTGACTTCACTTCCTGTTACTGTAATTGTTAGATATTCAACTACCACACGTGTTTCATAAGAAGACGTTTAATTCATAACAGAAAGGTCTTTTATACCTACTACATACATGCTAATTAGATGAGCCACGAATATGTTAATACTTAATAAGTAAATATTTTAATAATTACAACACTCGTCTCTCCTTACAATAAAAAATGTTAATTTTTTTTGTAACTGTTTTTTGCTGTACTATCCTAATTCAAAGTTAAATACTCTATCTAATGCATGACTATATTTTAAATAATTAACAAAATTAGAAAATGTTTAACCTAATACTATTCACTAAAACGTTTTGGTTTAGTCCTCACTCTAGCGGGATATCTCCTCTCTGATACAACTGAAGTTACAGTTCGAGAGTCCATCTGATTTTCTGTCAGGTCGGCGGAAATAGACGATGTACTAGCTAGAATTCGATAATGAACTGTTCTTTGGTTCTTCTGAGTTTGGGATTACAGCTGTATTCATTCCTTCATTCACGGTGGTATCCTGGATCACCTTAGGTAATATCGCATCCGGTATATCAGTTTCTACTCTTGAGGTAGACGAATTAACTGGTTTCCTCTGGCTAGATAAAGAGTGGTCTGCTGGAGTTACCCAAGGTACTACAGGTATAGCTGAATTCTCTCCAGGACTCCCTTCCATTGTCTTGATTTGGTCTAGACTGTACAGTTGATCAATGTGTCTTTTCCAGATGTGTTCACCAACTTGAATTCCATAAGTTAGAGGTCCACGTTTCTCCACCACAACGCCTCTAATCCAGGTTTCGGACCGAGCTCGATAATCTCGTACCAGCACAGGTTCTCCAACAGCAAGAACGCGTAGCTTCCTGGAGGAAGGAAAAACCACCTGCTTCTTCTGCACAGTGTTACGCAGATCTGGTCGTAATAAGGTCAACCTTAATTGTTCGTAACTGTCGACCCAGGAATAATTCTGCAGGGGGACAGTTGGTGGTACGATGTGGCGTTGACCGATAAGACAACAGAAATGCAGCAATCTTCTGACTAAGAGTACCAGGATCATCTTTCTTCAACTTCATAGCTTCTTTGAAAGTTCTTACCATTCTCTCAGCCTCACCATTTGAGCTGGGGTGATATGGTGCAGATAGAATATGGGCAATACCATTGGTCCTCAAGAATTCTTTAAATTCATGAGACGTAAATTGTGGGCCGTTGTCGGATACCAATTGCTCAGGTAATCCATACGCAGCAAAAAGAAATCTTAATGCATTAATAGTTAGAGCCACTGCTGTAGAAGACATTCTTAAGACTTCTGGCCACTTAGATCGCGCATCTACGACAACCATGAACATTTCATTCATAAATGGACCAAGGAAATCCACGTGAATCCTCTGCCAAGGCTTACCCAGCCACAACCACGAATTCAGCGGTGCAGAGGGCGGTGCAGCTCTGGTGATTTGACAGACATGGCAATCTTTAACACACTACTGACATCCAAATTAGGCCACCATACATGCATTCGGGCTAAGGACTTCATCTTAACGATTCCCGGATGGTTCTCGTGCAACGTTTCCAACACTTGGTGCTGGTATTTCTCAGGAATAATTACACGTATCCCACGTAAAAGACATCCTTCTTCCACGGTCAACTCCGTTTGATGACGATAATATGGTAATACTTCTGGAGGAAGATCTTTCTGGTCAGGCCAACCGTTTAATAGAAAGTTCCTCACTCGTGATAAGGTCGGGTCATGCTGGGTTGCATGACTAATATTCCGGGCAGAAACAGGTAACTTATTTATTTGCATGATATTAACCATGGAGACTTCCTCTTCCCCAATCAACAGCTCTTTAGAGACGTTGCTTCCTTCAACGGGTAACCGGGACAACCCATCAGCATTCCCATTTCGTGTAGTAGACCGATAATTAATATCATACTGATAAGCGGATAATTTAATGGCCCATCTCTGTAATCTTGATGCCGCTAAAACAGGAATTCCTGTCTTGGGACCCAGGATGGCCCATGGTTGTTAGAGGTTGATGATCAGTGATTAATGTAAACCGCCGTCCGTACAAATATTCATGGAATTTCTGAATTCCAAAAATAATTGACAAGGCTTCCTTCTCGATCTGCGAGTAATTCTTCTCAGCTGATGATAACGATCTAGAGGCAAAGGCTATGGGGTGCTCTTCCCCACCAGGGTACACATGCGATAATACTGCTCCAAGTCCCCAGGGAGATGCATCCGCAGCCAGTACTAGGGGTTTCTCTGGATCATAGTGAACCAACACCTCGGCTGTGGTTAACTTGGTTTTTAACCTTTCAAAAACAGCTTGGCAATTGGAATCCCAGGACCACTTCACCCCCTTTCCCAGCAACAGGTTTAGGGGCTGAGCATTACTAGACATCTCTGGAATAAACTTTCGGTAATAGTTAACCAACCCAAGGAAAGACTGTAGCTCTTTCACATTCTGGGGAACCGGTACCTTGGAAATTGCTTCTAACTTGGTCGCGGAAGACTGGATGCCAGAAGCATCAACTTTAAACGCAAAATACTCAACAGATGGCTGCATCAAAGCACATTTCTCCCGCCTTAGCTTGATCCCGAACTGCTGTAATCGTTGCAATGTTGCTTCGAGATTTTGGAGATGCTCAGCATCATCTTTCCCTGTAATCAGTTGGTCATCCAAAATACAACCTACTCCCTGTAAACCCGCCAAAACTTTATCCATAGTTTCTTGGAACACAGCTGGGGCGGAAGCAACTCCAAAAGGTAATCGAGTGTATCTATACAGACCTTGGTGGGTATTAATGGTCACATAGGCTCTTGACTCGTTATCTAATAGGACTTGCTGATATGCATGGGAGAGATCCAACTTGGAAAATTTCTTACCCCCATTTAAATTAGCGAATAAATCCTCTGCCTTTGGCAGCGGGTACTGGTGTACTTCAAGGTCATTATTCACAGTAACTTTGTAGTCCCCACAGATTCGCACCGTCCCATCAGGCTTTAACACAGGAACAATGGGGGCTGCCCAAGTGGAATAACTAACTTTCTCCAGAACACCCTGTGTTTCTAATCGTTTTAATTCATCATTAATCTTACCTTTCAATGCATACGGCACAGCACGCGGCTTAAAAAACTTTGGTTTGGCCTCAGCTTTTACCTCCAGTTTGGCAGTTACTCCCTTCGGCATAGTTCCCAATGTATCTTCAAAGACATCGGCGTACTTCACCATCAGGTTTTCCACACTCTGAACGACTGGTAATTTCTTTATCACTTGCCAGTTTAGGCTGATTTTTGCCAACCAATTCCTCCCGAACAAAGGCGGTCCACTACCCCGAACCACGATCAAAGGTAATTTTTCTTTCTGCTTCCCGTACTGGACCTCTACTTCTATCTGGCCAACTACAGGAACAACTTGCCCTGTGTACGTCTTTAACATCGCCTCAGTAGTTGTCATTGGAATATCTTTGAACTTCTCTTTGTATAGGGCTTCCGATATAATGGACAACGCAGCACCGGTATCGAGTTCCATTTCACAATGCTGCGATTCTATTTCCAAAGGAATAACAATTTCTTCTGCAGAGTTCGATGTCACCGAGAACAGCGGCCATCCTTGCACTGTATCTGGTTGCACAAAAGCTTCGGTATCTTCACTTCCCTCCGCCAACAACCGAATCTTTGACGATTTCTTCTTCAACTTTCCCTCCGGCCATTTTGAACCACTCGACTTCGTTGAAGAACCTTTTGCCACAGGTTTTGGACATTTTCGGCGAAGATGACCAGTTTCTTTGCAATTATAACATCGAGACTTCTTGTAATAACAGGACTCCGGTTCATGGTTTCAGATAGACTTCACGGTTTGCAAGGTTACATCTGACTGGATAGCTTTCAACGCCGGTAGTCCTGTTGGTCAACCAATTAACGACGAACGTCCAAAATAGAGCGCGGTATCAAGTAACTGCATGCGTAATCAACAGGTTGCCATACGAACTTTTACATTTAACCAAGGGGCAAAGATAAAGCGCAGTATAGTAACTGCATGCATACACACGATACAATACACAGGAAAGGTGTTATTCTGATAACTCGACCACTCAAGTGACTGAATCCGGCAAGTAATATATATCCGGCATGCATATATCCCTCATCAAACCACACACGATGAAAACTAGAAATATGCGCGGGGGTGTTCATATGATCCCGGTAAGCTAGCCAGCCTGGTACCTCAGTCACAATTATTTCCCTATTAAAATTTCGGTCGTGTTCATATGGAAAATTTTCCCATATAACACACCGTCCCGCTTACCGGAATGAAGTCATTAAGGACAAAAAGTTATTTATTTCGATGGGATTTAAGGATAGTTGAAGATTTTATTCTTTAGTGGAATATAAATCTCAATTGTATAAGAAAAGGATTGATTTTGAAGCAGAAAAATCAGTGCGATACAACAGAATTGTGATCTTTGATGGCAGATGTCTTGACACGGATCACCAGACAAGCTAAATTTAGATTTTTCCGGCCTCGGTAAGCGGGATGAAAACTATCATATGAACACAAAACAAACTTCATCTCACTTACCGGGGCTGGCCCGCTTACCGGGGATCATATGAACACCCCCTAAACCGGCTTTGGTTTCTAAATTTTGATACTACCTTAGATCATTGCTTGGAATGGGGTCAACAATCAATGATGCATAATGTGCGGGAACTTTATTTGTTAGGTTAAAGGACGATCGTTTTAAAGTAGTTATACCAAACATGTGTCATGGTTTGCAGAAATGTTCCTAATTAGTTGGTGTTTGAAAAACGGAACAAAATATTAAACAAAATGAGATGAGAAACCCAAAATTGTTAGTTTAATAAGATTAATCGTATATATGCAGTTTTTCTGTCCCTGTGGCACTTTAATAATGCATGCGAGCCATTCGCCGATAAAATGACAAGTTAAAGGAAACTCGGCATTAACTCTTTATCTTATCTATATTCTATAAACATTTATGCCGGCTATCAATCACAATTGTAATTAGCAATGTTTGCGTTGCAGTTATATGTTCCGCCTTCTTGGCAAAAAATTAGCAAATTTTGCTTGAGTCATGACTCGTGACAGATGCTTTTATATATAGTCATTAACTTTCCTACTCCAAAAAAGAAAGTATAGGAAATTACCTAATACGAAGACATAAACGTGGATACAAAACTCTTTACTGACCAGATTATTTCTAGCTCGATTGATTTATTGTCTTGTATACGACAATGAGTCAGCGTGGCCGTGGTTATTGCCCGGGTTGCAAGGCCGAATATTTCAACCGTTCTAAACCGCCAAACTGTGGTATGTGTGGATTTGCGTTAGGAGGCACGTTCGAACCGGCGGCTAAGAAGCACAAGTACTCTCCCCGAGCCGTTCAAATATCTGAAGGTATCTTTAGTGTAAAGACCAGCAACAGAGACGATCGCTGTTTTGTCACTACAGATGGAACTATGTGGTTCTGCAGTGTCGAGGAATGCAAGATTAAAAGATCGGTTCAACATAATTCATCCCGTTTAGAGGAGTTTAGCTGCAAACATATTGTTGAAGCCAAAAACACTGATCGTACCCCCCCAGTTGCCATCCTAACACCCGATTTATCCACATTCGTTTGCAGTGAGACAATTAAAAAATAACTGCAGGATATGCTAGATGCTACTAAGTTTGAAAACACAGTCATCCAAGTATCCGATGCTAGCTTTTCTGTTTTGGGGCCAGCTACAGCAAGCAACTTGTTAGGTTATTGCCATGTCCGCAAAAGTACAAGTTCTGAGAACCGGCTTTTGTGCACGGGAAAGGATTGTCGCAGCTACGCGTCTAAAGGCAAACAAACCAAGACGAAGTCTATGTGTATCCACATAAATATGTTGCGTTCTTCTCTGCCCCGGCGTACCGAGCCTCCTGCTAGTGCCAATTGTCCTGTTATAAAACCTGCTAACGCACCAATAACAGAGTCCGATTCTGTTTCATCTTTCAAAACGAAGCGTCTTTCAACCTTATTGTTGGCCGAAAAAGTTAGAGTGTTGCCTTATATTATTCCGCATATTGTGCTTGAATCAATAGGCAAACGAGATGCATGCACACTGCTTGGTGTCGGTGAAGGTTGGCCAATAACGCTTGCTCCCAGTGATATCAACGATTGTCAACTTTGTGGTTTGCCATTGGGCGACGTATCTAATCATCCAGGACAGGCAAATAACAATCCTATATACTTAATTACAGAGCTAAACCCTTTTCGAATAGTGAGTGTTAAAGTCAGGTTCTGTTCAGCTCGTAATTGTTTGGCGATGCATCAAGCTTCAGTGGAGAAATTAGGTAAATATATATTTTGGAAAAGGGACATCAGACTTTAACGGTATAAGGGGGATGTTTATATAGACTGAAAGCCAGCCGCCGATCTCATCTCGTTCTCACTCGCTGAGAGTAGCGTCTGAATTCAATGGGCGATAATGCCGTCCAGTGACGTCACTACGAAGAAACCTGGTAGTGAAATCTGATTGGTTGACATGTTTCTAATTTGGGATAATTATAGAATTATAGAATAATAAACAATCTGAATTCCTTCCATCTTGTCAAATATATGGGGGCGGCTGGTTTTCAGACTACAGAATACTCTCAACTTGGTAGATATTTAATGCAGGGATGTGATATTTTGGTCCCCGGTGCCTTTGGACTTTCATGTTGACGGCTTTTGAATGGTTCCGAGGGGAGAAGCGGTGAGTATATCAAGTGGCATTGCATATTAATTGAGCGCGGCATCTTGTCAGTTGTGGAACAAGATGGCTAGTAATTTCAGAACTACTCATTGTTAAAATATATTGTGTACGTATGTTATTAGATGTTGAATAAGCTTTCAATCCATGCATAGTTCAAGTTTCCCCGTTATGTGAAACTTGTTAAAATGTCAAAAATGTGCGAACCGTTGTTTGAAATAATATCACAGACAGGAAATTGACTTCTCACAAGTGTTAATACAGAATTTTAGATTTTTTTTTAAATACTTAACGCGCAACATCGCGAGATATATATCAAACAGAAGCTATTGAAAAATCCTATTTGGGGTAGAAATTTCTAGTTTTTAGCTAAACGGAGAAAAATTTTTAAATGGGGAAACGTCTGTCATTTGATTCATTGCGTGAATGTATTGTACTATTGTTGACTTCGAATTATTACAGTGTAAACCTTCTGAATGCTACAATCCACTTTATTCTGTATTTTAGTATTTCACTCTGGCTATATTATTACACTGTAACGGCAAACCATTCTAGTCGTTAGGCCACTAAGGTTAAAGAGTTACGGTTATACCATGGCAAAACCTACTCTGACCGCTGAGGCTTTTTTTTATACTCTGGGCTACACCAGGCGATTTTACGCGTTCCTGCCTGGGAGGCCGATGGATTGAAAGGGTTGAATAAAAGCTATGAATTCAAATGTGAAGTTACTGAAATTTTTCTGTTTTGGCTAGAAAGCCGCAAATGTTTCAAAAGCTTCATAATGGTAAGATCATGATGCATTCGAAGTAAACAATATTACTGATTTCATATACATTCACGCAATGAATCAAATGAAGACGATTACCCATTTAAAAAATATTTTCCATTTAGCTAGAAACTAGAAATTTCTACCCCAAATAGCATTTTTCAATAGCTTCTGTTTGATATATATCTCGATGTTGCGCGTTAAGTATTTAAAAAAAAATCTAAAATTCTGTATTAACACTTGTGAGAAGTCAATTTCCTGTCTATTTGTACAATATTATTTCGAAGAACGGTTCGCACATTTTTGACGTTTTAACAAGTTTCACATAACGGAGAAACTTGACTATACATAGAATGAAAGCTTATTCAACATCTGATAACATACGTACACAATATATTTTAACAATGAGTAGTTCTAAAATCACTAGCCATCTTGTTCCACAACTGACAAGATGCCGCGCTCAATTAATATGCAATGCCACTTGATATACTCACCGCTTCTCCCCTCGGAACCATTCAAAAGCCGTCAACATGAAAGTCCAAAGGCACCGGGGACCAAAATATCACAGCCCTGCATTAAATATCTACCAAGTTGAGAGTATTCTGTAGTCTGAAAACCAGCCGCCGTATATTTGACAAGATGGAAGGAATTCAGATTGTTTATTATTCTATAATTCTATAATTATCCCAAATTAGAAACATGTCAACCAATCAGATTTCACTACCAGGTTTCTTCGTAGTGACGTCACTGGACGGCATTATCGCCCATTGAATTCAGACGCTACTCTCAGCGAGTGAGAACGAGATGAGATCGGCGGCTGGCTTTCAGTCTAATGTTTATATTGAGAGGGTAATTAAATTTCAAAGTGGTAATTATTACAGACAGTACATAAAATTGGACTCATTACTGGATATTTTAAAATAGCCAAGGTTTAGGTATTGTAAGAGTACATAATTATGATCTTTCGCAAACGGGAATATTTTAGTTGGAAATGTACAAATAGAAGTACACAATCATGGATAATGCTGAATATAAAAGATTTTAGCTGCTCGCGAAAGGTGAATAATGGCTTATTTCGCATAATTCCTTGTGTATATTTATTGAGGACTAATGAAATTTTCAAGTTGGAGAAAATAACATTAAAGTAAAGTTTGAGATTACTTTTTTCGATTGTGACAGTTTCAGGGCGAATAATTAAAGGAAAGTATGTTTGTTTAGCGTTTGAAAAACGGCGTTTTGGCCCAGGAAGTCGAGACATATTTTATTCCACAACTATAATGACATCACTAGGCTCTACATAAATTCTTGTTGTTATCCGAACAGACTGTTCAAAACACTCTTTAGAAAACTAAACTCTCGTTGGAAAGTGTTCATAAAGTGGTCTGTGCAACTATGCCAACTATTTTAATGTGTCTCAATTTTTAGAGGGAAAAGCATTTAGTTGTTCGTCCTATAACGTTAACTTCTCCAGTCAAAAGAAGCGATATCAAACATGACTTTGATGTTATTATCTTCAACTTAGAAATTTCGTGGCATAGGCACTTTAACATTAGCGATTAAATCATTTTATGTAAAATAGATGCATGCATTTTTAATGAAGTTGTTAGACCAATAAAGAACTCTGCAGAAATCTGTGTCCTTGTATCCTAACTGCATGCCCTCTGACTCTGTTGCCCCAAACTGTGATTTTTAAATATATACATGTTTTGAAATATAAAGGTTTTATCTTACTGATATGTATATGTACAGAATATGTACGTGTATGTGCATGTGTATGTGTATGTGCGCGTGTGCATGTTCTACCCAGACTACCCGGACTACGCAGACTACCCAGACTACCCAGAACACCAGACTACCCAGAACATCAGACTACCCAGAACACCAGACTACCCAGAACATCAGACTACCCAGAACACCAGACTACCCAGACTACCCAGACTACCCGGACTACCCAGACTACCAAGACTAGCTACCCAGACTACCCAGACTACCCAGACTACCCAGACTACCCTGACTACCCAGACTACCCTGACTAGCTACCCAGACTACCAAGACTAGCTACCCAGACTACCCAGACTACCCTGACTACCCAGACTACATGGACTACCCTGACTACCCTATATGTATATATGTACATGTGTGTGTGTGTACGTGTGTATGTGTGTGTGTGTGTATGTGTGTATGTATGTATGTATATATTTATGAATATTGAGAAATATTTGAATATTCATTTATATTTCATGAAGACTTGGTTCAAAGCTAGTGTTATTATTATGAATGGTGGATAGCCTCTCCCCAGTCCCCTCATCCTAATGCCTGCTACGCAGGCTAAATGGTGGACTACCAAGAACACCGCTCCTCGAAGCTAGCCAATCAGAGGAGACCTTGCAAACGGTGAAGTCTGCCTCCATGGTTTACACTACCACAACGAAAACACTCTCCGCGAGTCACTCGTTCTCTTCGGTCTCTACCACCAACACGGTTGATCTTGCCACGGTCTTGCTTGAATTCATTTGCTTGTTGCTCGGCGACTTCCATAGTCTCAGCAATTTGAATCGTTTCCTGCAAATTCACTTCTTTCCCGAGCAGTCGTTGTCGCATAGCATGTGACGACAATCTTCTTGGAAGCCGGTCAACTCGGCCCACTTACGAACTCGGCCCAGTAACAAACCGACTCGGCCCACTGTCAAGCCAACTCGGCTCAAGTCTTTTTCGTTTTTCTTTCGAGCCTGTTATTTCTGCATAATGTGCAGTTCTGCAGCATTGATACAATAGGCCTCAAAATATGTTTTCAATAGTGAAATATGTTATCGGCAGTGAAATATGTTTTCGGAAGTGAAATACAGTCGCCAACGCTTATATGCAAATCGCTTATATTTTATATGCAAAGATTTTGGAAATCACAAACCAAACTTTATGAAAATCTGTAGTTTTTTATATGCAAAAGTCGGTTATCATGCAAAAAAAGGTTTTGAAAATTTCGTACCAAAGTGTTTCACATTCTTTCATGTTGACCCATCTCGTAAGCAACAGTGGTTTGCATCAATGCTTGACAACTTTTTTTCTCCTTTGCGTCTTTGTTTTCGCAAAACAATGCCTCGTTGTAGGTCTCCTAAGCGGCGGCGACTGTATATTTTCGGCAGTGAAACATGTTTTCGGTAGTGAAATATATTTTCGGCAGTGAAACATGTTTTCGGTAGTGAAATATATTTTTTGCAGTGAAATATATTTTCGGCAGTGAAATATGTTTTCGGCAGTCAAATAGACTATTTTCGGCAGTGAAATATGTTTTCGGCAGTGAAATATGTTTTCGGCAATGATATGAAAAATATTTCGCGTTTGATATTTTTTTCGGACTTGACAAATACCTTCCGACTTGAAAAAAAATTCGTATTTGAAAACTATTTTCCGATTTGACCGATTTTTTTTAAAGTTAAATATATTTTCGGTAGTGAAATATATTTTGGCAATGATATGAAAAATATTTCGCTTTTAAAATTTTTTTTCGGACTTGACTAATACCTTCCGACTTGAAAAAAAAAATCGTATTTGAAAACTATTTTCCGATTTGACCGATTTTTTTTAAAGTTTAAAATATATTTTCGGTAGTGAAATATATTTTTGGTAGTGAAACATATTTTCGGCAGTGAAATATGTTTTCGGCAATAAAGCCTTTGTCGGCTTCCGTATGTCGTTACTTTATTTATTTTAACCATGTTTTAACTACTTATTAGTATAAATTTACAAAGTTTATAATGCAAATCCTCGAATTTCATTGGCTATTGCAGGGGTTTATAATTAACAATTAGACAACGAGCCCGAGTTTTCTATGAGCGAATAGTCAACGAGGCGAAGCCGAGTTGACTATCGCTCATAGAAAACGAGGGCGAGTTGTCTAATTGTTTTAGTATAAATTTACCAACAAAAGTTAAATAAATTCTCGACCATAACGTATTCTTTGAGGCTCGTTTAATACATTTTTTAACAGCCAACAACAAACGTTCAACAGTCATTTCGGACATCTGCTTGGCCCGTACAGTAATTGATGGAAAAGAAAAGTTTTCTTCCATAATTTAGCATGGATTTTCATGTACAATATTGAAACAATATATATCCACTCATTTGTTTTGTAAAAGTGACAAAAAGTTGAAAGAAACATTCAATTTAGCATATAGTTTACATCACGAAATCTTGTCAACAGCTAGCGTAATTTTGAAATGTGTTTTGTTTGCAGTTATTTCGTTTTAAACGAACACAGATAAACAATTTAACGATCTTACGATTAATAATTTCCATTCTAACCATTTTGTAGCCGTTTTTGTTATCTGTAGAACGTATTGCTTCGCCTAAATGTCCAATTTCTTCTTTCATTTGCCCACTCCGTTATAATTTCGGCGCCATTGTCATTGTTGCTTAACAGAACAACCGCTGGCTATAATGATCACTGTTTGTGCTATACTACGCATTTTGTGAACAGCACTGTTGAACCAACAGTATTGTTCATCATTGTTCCAACAGCATTGTTCAGCAATGATGAAGCAACAGTAGCTGTTCATGGCTGTTGGAACAGGAGAGAACAACACTGTTAGAACAGCATTGTTCACTGTTGTTATAACATGGCTGTTCAGCACTGTTACTTCATCATGCCATAACAACCTGTTGTATCATGCATGAACAACACTGTTGGATTCACATGGTTGTTCAATGTTGTTTCAACAGGCGTGAACAGTGTTGTTGGACAAAAATAGCGTATGAACTGTATGCACACGCGATTTTCTCGCGGTTATTTTGGCGAATCAGTTCGTGAGCGATAAAAGAAAGGGGGAAGTGAACGCTTTTAATATCTGGCATGGAAAAACGAACAGAAGAGAGCCGAATTCTCAATTAAAGCACTCAAAACTTCACGTCTTTTCAAAAATATAATAGTTCAATGTTAATTTCAAGTTGTGGCATCTTTCTGCAAGTGTTTTTGTCGCTCAAAATATGTACCAAAACCCGTGTGGATTTACAGTGTCTTGAAGATGAAAAAAAGACAGTTTTTTTGACAGGCGAAGACTGACAGAAAGCTATTATGAAAACTATAAAGAAGTGGATGCTGTTTTCTTTTAAATACGAAGAAACACAAAGATTGTAAAGAGGTTAATAAAAGGTGAAATCAAAGATGGACTGCTCCACAAAAAGTTATGGTGTTAGCAGCAAGGAAGTATTTTTTTTTACTTTTTCTATTCAAAGACAAAGTGGTTTTCTTTTCAACTAAATAAAGGTGAGTGTGAACTATCCAAATAAATAATATGTTTAATATTATAGTAAGAAATATACTAATAGTAGAAAATAAGTTTCTTCTGACAAATTTTGGCACCCTTCTCATTGACTAACTCCACATAATTTTTAACAACTATGATTTCTATTCCTATTTAATATTTTTTATCTGATTATGAGCTGCAATCATCAGAGCATTATAGCTTCAAGCTCATGCATAGCTGACCATATTAAAAAGTGGCCCCCATAATAATTTCACTTGTTGGGTTTTTGTACCACCTTCATAATAGACCACATTTTTGTCAAAAATGAGAGGTAGGTATATTAATTGTTGCAATGCCTTTTCACATGATGTACTATTAAAAATGATTCCTTGGCAAACCATGCCAAACAATAAAATTCAGTCCAGCCATTTTTGTATGAGGTGTGGAAGATTATTTATATTCAATTTGGAAGAAAATCAGCCATTCTAAAGGAGGTTAATAGTTGTTCAACCTATTGGAAGGCAGGGTGCATGTGTGTGTTTTGTCATTTTTTGCATTGCATTTCACATAATGCAAGAAACAAATATGGATCAGCCCCAAGGTTAGATGCATGCATAGAGGAGATGGGAGGGGGGGGGGGGGTGTGTGTGCATGGAGACTTCCAAAAGCATTTTTTTATAACATTGCATGTTAGAAATTCACAAATCACAATACAGTATTAAATACTTAAAACCATTTAAACATCACTATTAAAATAGCTAATTTCAAAGTTTTACACAGTACATTACTCTAATTTAAGGTCCTTTTATTTAAAATACAGGGAATATCACATCAGATAGCCAAGAAATTTAGGACTAGCTAGCATGCTCCAGGATGCTCATCTGTACCTGTAGCCATTTGGACTCATCTTTCAGTTCAGGTAATAACATTCCTTTAATATCAGTGTACATAATAATTGTAAGAGAATTGAAATTAAACTTCTCTTGCAGCTTGAGGAGCTTGGTTGAGTCAACTCATGTAAACAGCCCCTAAGATTTCCTTTTAGATGTGCCAAATGACTGCAAAATTTCTGTTAAAAAATACAATAAGCATTTAGCAAAAAATGCATGAAAAATATATAAATACACTGCACAACAGCATGATGCAGTGCTGCAAGGAAAATATTTAGGTTTTTACAGGAAATGTTTCAGGAAAAAGACAAGAAAAGAATGAAATATTTAGCTTTGTCAACCAACATTCATTGCACTAAGGCAGAAAAACCCCAACCAGGTTTCAAGAACTAAATGTGTTCTCTGTTTTCTCTTTCTTTACAGTATACAGTACATGGCTTGATTAACAGATATGTAATGGCAACAACTGATGCTATTGTAAGTATATGTGAGTAAATGCATGAAAAAATAAGACCTTAATTAATTGGCAATTTAATTAAACAGGTTTAATTTATTAGAATCTAGATACCATGTTTGATATTTGTCTTAATTTTCTTTTTATATAGCTTAATGGCACTTGGGCTTAACAAGAAGCTAGGATAATATTAATAGCATCTACATGTAAGTATTTTGCTTTATAGCACTGGCTTCACATGGAGATAATTCATAGCTGATAGCAATTTATAACTATAAAAAAAGTGATATTTGTTTTTCTTCATTACTGAGTTCACTTTGTAAATTTCAGTTTTGCCAGACAAGAAGAAATATATTAATTAGAAGAAGAATTTGCTTAGCATTCAACATATGTGGCTGAAAAATAATAGAAATTGGAGAATTTGTTTACGAATCACGAGTTCCAGGCACTAATCAAATGTGTTTCTTTTTCTCTTTTAATAGTTTGGCAGAGAATTTTTCAAAACTGCGACCTGGAGATCAACTTATAGAAAGAGTAGTTTGGCAATGAGAAACTTGGGTTTTGAATATTAAAGACTATTGCAATTTGCAAGCAAATATATTGCACAGTCCTAACATTGTTTACTTCGGGTTTTTGTTTTTATACATATAACAGAACATATATCTTTTTTCATTGTTCTAAAACACATGATATGTACGTTTAAACAGAATAAAGTTTTTACATACCTGTTGTTTCAGTCGCAGAGTTTTATTTGTCTCCATCTCGAACCCGTTTCTTCTGTATTGTGTCGAGTTTTTCGATAGCTTGCGATTTGCTAGTCTCCTTCGCAGCCGTTTTCCTGCCTGTGCTATTCTTCGGTCCTAGGAAAAATAGGATCGAAGAATAGGATCGCCATAAGAACGGCTGCGAAGGAGACCAGCTCTTTGCTCGTTGTCGAAGCCTCGAAGCAACCGGGGTAAATTTTCGTACCGGAGTTTTTTACGTCCAGGAAAACATCCCTGATACAGCCTGTTGCAACAACATTGTTCACGTCTGTTGGCACAGTAAAAACAGGATTGTTATCAGGCATGATAAACACTGTTAGAACAGCATTGTTCACGCCTGTTGATTCATCATCCGTGAACATTGTTGTTCGAACAGGCATGAACAGCACTGTTGACAATACTGTTCACAGGGTGCAGCACATCATTGTTCACGGCTGTTCCGAACAACACTGTTCACGCCTGTTGACAACTTGCAACAGACGCCTGTTGACAACTTGCAACAGGCTGTGCGTTTTTACGCGTGTAGCACGAACAATGATCATTAGAGCCAGCGGTTGTTCTGTTAAGCAACAATGGCGCCGAAATTATAACGGAGTGGGCAAATGAAAGAAGAAATTGAACATTTAGGCGAAGCAATACGTTCTACAGAATACAAAAACGGCTACAAAGTGGTTAGAATGGAAATTATTAATGGTAAGATCGTTAAATTGTTTATCTGTGTTCGTTTAAAACGAAACAACTGCAAACAATACATATTTCAAAATTACGCTTGCTGTTGACAAGATTTCGTGATGTAAACTATATGCTAAATTGAATGTTTCTTTCAACTTTTTGTCACTTTTACAAATCAAATGAGTGGATATATATTGTTTCAATATTGTACATGAAAATCCATGCTAAATTATGCAAGAAAACTTTACTTTTCCATCAGTTACTGTACCGGCCAAGGGGATGTCCGAAATGACTGTTGAACGTTTGTTGTTGGCAGTTAAAAAATGTATTAAACGAGCCTCAAAGAATATGTTATGGTCGATAATTTATTTAACTTTTGTTGGTAAATTTATACTAAAACAATCAGACAACTCGCCCTCGTTTTCTATGAACGATAGTCAACTCGGCTTCGCCTCGTTGACTATTCGCTCATAGAAAACTCGGGCTCGTTGTCTAATTGTTAAATATAACATGTACTATATATATATATACTTTTAAATGTTTACTCTATTTTGATGTGTGCACAACATTCTTAATATTTGTAATAAAAATAAATTAATAAAAATTGCTTGATGTATTTCTAGTAGTCTTTTAAACTGGGCCGAGTTGGCCTTGACAGTGGGTCGAGTCGGTTTGTTACTGGGCCGAGTTGGTTGGGCCGAGTTGGTAAGTGGGCCGAGTTGACCGTAAATCGCCGATATTCATCCATGTGTCCATAGGCTGCCATAGTTTCAGTGGTAGTTCTTGCACCTCAGACTATACCAAATTCTCTTCAAGAGAATCCCATCTTTGTCGCCAATTTGTTAGATATTCAACTACCACACGTGTTTCATAAGACGTTTAATTCATAACAGAAAGGTCTTTTATACCTACTACATACATGCTAATTAGATGAGCCACGAATATGTTAATACTTAATAAGTAAATATTTTAATAATTACAACAGTAATAAACTTGGATAGATTGTGGACACCTGTGCAAGTACAACTACTAGTCAATTAGGAACAAAGCAGAGTGTTTTACGTGTTAACAATGGCGAGGCGCAGCCGAGTTAACGGCACATGGGATTTGACAACCAAGTCTAAAGCCCTGTTTGTTTACACGGCCAAAATTTAAGCGGGATTTGAGCCACATCTGACTTTAAGCATGCTTTAAGCGGGCTTAAAATGTCCGTGTAAACAGATCGGCGCAAGAGCCTTCGTGTAAACAGATCGGCGCAAGGGCCTTCGCTCGAAACGTTAGATTCCTACGTTCTCTGTTTCGGCAGTATATCTAACCTAAGTTACTATTAATCGCGATTAGTTTGTACCACCTCAAGGAGGTGGATTAAACTGAGCACGATCAGTTAATCGCGTTTAACTTGGCCGTGTAAACGCAACGGGATTGAAAAACGCTTGCTATTAATACGGTGTTATTAATACGATAAAATGCATTTTTTTGCCCTGCTGTAGAAACTTCCATCTCGCTATTCTTTGTTCCTTTGTTTCTTTAGCTATTACTCTTTCTCGTGTACCGATGTCTTCCGTTGTTCTTTGACGCACGCTACCCATACGAAGCTTCCAAAGCCAAAAATATAGCTCGTCCGCCATGTTGAATAATGGTGTACGTGTTTTAGTAAGGGTTATTAAATGACCGTGTAAACGCACCAAGGTGGCGCGCACGCTTAGTTAAGCGTGCTTAAATTTTGGCCGTGTAAACAGGGCTTAAAACACTAACGAGGATTTGAAATAGCTTCTCACACATCATTAGATATTCATTGCAATGAGGGCAATCACAATTAACAGATTGGTCGTCAAGCGCTTGCAGAGACAGGGAAAAATTTTGTTTTAAAACAGCCAGGAGTTTTGGTTCGCAAGACGTTGGATTTATTGGATAACATACATTAGATTATGTTGAACAGCAGGATCAATTCAGCCAGGACTGATATTGAGCAGAGAAAATATAGATGACAATTGGAATAATGTAGAACTTTACAAACTAAAGAAGGCAGAAGATTTTAATGGTCGATACCAGAGAAAACAAAGCGTTAGGTGACTGTCTTGTATACTTTTATATCTATTATATATATAATATTATGAAAGGTAGATGGACGTTTAAAATTCATTACTTCAATCAGTCTGCTGTGTGCAAGCAACATCACTGTTTTAGCGCTTTTCGTAGGTTTCTGTCTGTCGTCGAATAACTTAAATTGCACCAACGTAAGTTTGGTTTCTTGTTAGTCTATTTTACTTGTAATATATGTATCGCATCTAGTCGCTTATATTGTGAAGCGCTGTTAGGTAAAAGAATCGGTTGTATTTGGAACTGGTTTCTATAGCGACAGAAAACTGTATTGGGAAATGATTTCCAAATACAGCGGCTGTATTTAGATTAACATAGGTATTGTTTTCCCCTCAATTTCCCTCATCTTCTAAGCCCTGCCCACTTGAATTAATTAGGTCTCTGGTTTAGACTGAGTTTCTGTGACGTAAATCAAGCAACTGGATTGGCCGAAATGCTATGAATATAAGTACATGCGACGTAAATCAAGCAACCGGATTGGCCGAAATGCTATGAATATCTAATGATGTGTGAGAATGTCAAATACTATTTTCTTCCATCAAAATCCTTCTCCAAAATGAAGTAGAGATATTTGTTCAAACAAATTGTCTTATACTTTCAGACAAATTGCCCAACTAAACTTAAACTAGTGTTTACAAATATAATTGGGAGTGTGAGCAGTCTTACCCCTGATACCCCTATCCAGTAGTTATTGAATGAATAAATGAATTATGGATGAATGAAAAAATAAAGAACAATTATTTTGTTCAAGACTTGACACTCACCTAGTAGATCTACAGGTGTATGTACCACAGAATACCACAGTACCACAGAATACCAGTTTGTTTATTTCTTTTATAAAATTTGGCGGAAACATGCCATATACTGTATTTTTGTGAATATGTATTAATTTTAGTCTAAACGAACATATAAAAACCAAAAAAGGGTATTACCAAATCAATTCTTAAAAATAATCTGGTTTAACAAGAAATAAAATTCTATGTTTTTTATAATTTTTTCCTCTTAATGCCTATAAAACCCGAATTTTGAAATTAAGTTTGCAAACCAGCATAATTTAAGTTGCTCAATATGTCATAAATTAACCAACTGATTAGTACTACCACAATATATCTTTGAAAAATGGGAGTTACTATTTATTACATTGGATAACAATTTGACTGGTATTCTGTGGTACATCTACAGTAAATCAGCGTTAGCTGAATTGGACTACCATTTAAAGGGCTTCATTTAAATCAGCGTTAGCTGAATTGGACTACAGTACCCTGTATAAATATAATTAAATAAATCAATCAATGTATCAAAATGTTGTTTTTCAACATCCTGTAGAAAGGCAGAAAATATGCATTGATATATTTACAGAAACTGAACAAAGAGTTTTTAATAAAATTCTTCAGATCTCTGCAACTAAACATGTCCAGTCAATCTTCTTTACAAGTTCGAACTGAGACTTGAGATTTTCATAACACAGAACTAAAAACTGTGTTGCCATCTTGCCTTGGATATTCAGCCTAAACTCGTACCCAGCCCCAGGATGATTTCTGATTTTTGGCCAAGGATCTGTTTTACTGTTTTAGTTGTTTAGCCTGATATCAGGCAGCTTAGCTAATAGAAAGAATAGGTAAAGTTAAATTAATGTTTTTCAATGCAACACAATACTATCACTATACAGGAATCACCCAGAGTAACCAGTTTTACTATCGGATAACTGTATTTTTCAAAATTACTGATAAAAAAACTGGTATTCTGTAGTGATTTTAGTATTTACCTTTCACTTAAGTTAGCAATATCTTTTTACATCCAACAGTATTAGCACACAACATTACACAACAAATTCTTGTACAATTTGATAAACCGTTCCTTACTTATTGTGTGTTTTCTGCACTGGTATTCTGTGGTACGTCAGGGTTTTTTCCATCAAATTTTCAATTAATAAAAATAACAAAGTATATCAAATCTAGCCCAAAAACCCCCTGGGAAGAAAAAACACAGTGAAAAACTATCCGAAAAAATGTTAACATGCCATATTATATGTATTTTACAAAAGATATGGAACATGTAAATTTGTGCGGTATTCTGTGGTACATACACCTGTACACAGTAAAAACAATAGCATGGTCTGTAGCTGTAAGTAAGGAGAGATCTGACAGCAAAAAACAAATTACAACAATTACTCTTTGCAGGTAATTCCTATTGTAACAAGTTAGTTTTTTTGTTTTTTTGTTAAAGTAATTGTAACAAATCACATTTTTAAGGACTTACTGCAATTTTCAGTTGAGCTTAGAGACAGGAAGTTTTATTGAAAAGTTTGATTATTTCACAATTTGACATGTTCCCATGGGAAATTTGCCGAATGCTTAATAAGCATTCTGATCACTAGAAATTAGGGTGTTGCCCAAATTAACTTTTAAATTTGCCTTTGACAACATCTTAAATTGCCCCTCAGTGATAATGTTGAAATTAATATTCAAACTTTTCAATTATAAAACGTTCTGAGTCTAAGCTCAACCAAAAACCACAGCAACTACAATTTGTACTTTGTTACTCTTTCTGCAACATATTTTTTTGTACAATGTTTAATGCAGCATTGTATATACTGTACTGTAAGCCATGTGCATCCAGTGATTAGTGGTTGGTACCACAGTGGTCATTACTGCATCACCAGATAGTATTTGTGCCGTTACTAAATAACATAATTATTATTCAATTGTTTGACACCATAGTCAATGGAGATCTGGTCTGGAAACTCGGCAAACTTCAAAGCGCCTATAATGAGCTGGGATTTTATGTTGAACCGTAGTACCTTACACCATGCACATCCTTTGTTTTAGGTTTATTAATACTTAAATAGCATGGTTGAGTGATTGAACTGAAACATTGCTATTGGACAATTCGTTCATTATACTAAAATACAATGTGTTCAGTGACTGTGCACCATGCACAAAAATGCATAAAGGCGAACAAAAAGATAGACCAAAGACTTTAGCTGAGTTTCCAGACCATTATTTCGATTGACTATGTTGACACCTAATTTTGATGCTTTAGCTACGAGTTAAACATATATACTGGTGCTGTATGCAACCTCAATGTATCTGTTAGAAATATCTGGGATCTAAAAGGTTAACTTTACCAAGGAAGGGTACTGCCATCATAATTAAGAAAACAACCATTCTTTGTTGTATCCAGTGAACCAATCACCTTCAACATACTTGGAACAGACTCAGCTGTAGTAAGTGGCGCTTTTTGACTCCCCATATCAGTTTGAACCCAGCCAGGGTGAATAGAAACCACTATGATTCCATCCTTGATCAGGTCCAAGCTTAATGATTTGGTTACCATATTCAAAGCAGCTTTTGAAGTGCGGTATGGCAATTTCATCTGAACCCCCTGAGACTGATTGAGCTCAATGGACGCCATGATTGTCGAAATATTAACAACCGCTGCCTGTGGCTGGGAAGATGGTTCCTTTACTGAACCTGCACGTTTCAACAGTGGAAGGAAAGCTTTCGTAATCATCAAGGGAGCAATGGTGTTGACTTCGTACGACGATTTCATGGCATCAACTGTGACATCGTGCCATGAAGTTTCGTTAGTTGCAAGTCCTGCATTGTTTATCAATAAGTTTAAGCCAGAGCCTGCCAACACGGCTTCCACTTTCTCGACCATTTTGGGCAATCGTTGGGTTGAAACATCTCTCACGTCCAACTCCAACAAGTTCAAGTTCGAGTTCTTCTCAGCTAACTCTGTCAGCTCTCGGGCATTGTCTGCTTTCAACGATCGACAAGTGGCAAATATATGTTTAGGAACAACAGGCAATTTTAGGATGTGCTTTACAAACGCCAACCCAATGCCACGATTACATCCAGTGATTAATACAGACGAACAAACCAATGACTCCATTATATATTGAAACAAGGTCAGGCGTTCACTCGGGCTACTGCAAAATCGCAGTGTACGTGGAGGACCGGAGGTATACAAATGTCAAAGTCCGTTTTTCTAGCTCTCTGATTGGGCGAGCGGTCCTCGCGTGACGCAATCTCGTTCCCACCCGAAGACTCACAGTCACAATAGAGGAGCGCGATTAATACTGACCTCAGGCTGTACTGACCTATACGGATTTCTACTACACGTCTTTAACAATCCTGCAATATCTGGCATAGGGCTTGAACCACACCATTAACTACTGTACCCGCACTAGAGAGCCTAACAAGGACACAGTAATGTAACTACGACCTTTGGAGGGTGTAGCTCCGTCGGAGAGGGTTTGCCCTAATAGCTGAGGAACAGTTTACAGGAACAGGCGATCCACCAAGACAGGTGCGGTCTTATAGGTAGAGCAGCTCCAGGCAAGCCTAAACTCCCAACTAACTTGTAGCAATGTTGCCGAGAATTACCCTCTCCTAACAGAACTACTGTCACACATAAAGTGGAGAAGTAACTTACCAAATGATAATCAATGGTTCCGAAATTACCATACCGACCTGGACCTAAGAAAGCCACCAGGGGCCAACCAACAGAGAAATGGCGAAAGCTGCATTTGAACAACCAACATCCAGGTGACCATCAACGACCGGAACGTGTACGCAAAGCCAGAAGCAAAGGGCCACGCCTGCAACATAGACAAGCAACAGACGGGCCCTTTCCAGAGCAGGTAGACAGGTACATAGCAAACAACGGCAAGCAACGAGCTGGACTTAAGAGCAGCTGAAGAGCCCAATAGACTCAAATACACTAAGCAAAAACCAGATAAGCTGGTATTGTAAAGCACAAGCTACTACACATTACAGCACACTACGGCACATTTTCTCGGAGTAGCCAAGAACACACCCTACAAACTAAGTTATCACCCAGAGTAGCCGGGGAACAGACCAGATGTACTGGCGCGAAACAGAAACTACCAACAGCTAAGCACAAACAACTACCACTACACAAAATTACAGCACACTACTGCACATTTTCTTGGAGTAGCCAAGAACACACCCTACATAAGTTATCACCCGGAGTAGCCGGGGAACAGACCAGATGTACTGGCGCGAAACACACAAGCGCACTGCGAGGACCCCCAACACGACTGTGCAACAGCGGGGGGGGCACAAATACAGACCCCCAACGTCATGTATGGCAAAGTCGCACAGTACGGACCCACACACACTAGCAGCAGGCCCCAGCTGAACTAGTAGACCCCCCACACGACTGTGCAACAGCAGGGGGCACAAATACAGACCCCCAACGTCATGTATGGCAAAGTTGCACAGTACGGACCCACACACACTAGCAGCAGGCCAGAAGGCCACAGCTGAACTAGTAGACCCCCCACATGACTGTGCAACAGCAGGGGGCACAAATACAGACCCCCAACGTCATGTATGGCAAAGTTGCACAGTACGGTCCCACACACACTAGCAGCAGGCCAGAAGGCCACAGCTGAACTAGTAGACCCCCCACACGACTGTGCAACAGCAGGGGGCACAAATACAGACCCCCAACGTCTGTATGGCAACGTTGCACAGTACGGACCCGCACAACGACATCGCCAAAACAGTTAAAGAGACCCCCACACAACAGGGCAATGGCAGGGGAGCACAAGTACACTTCCCCATTGACAGTACGGCAGCAGAAAGCACAAAACAGTCCCCAGCGACTGTACGACAGCAGTAAAGCACATCTACAGCCACCCACAACTGTAGTATAGCAAAGTAGCACAAAGGAGCCTCCCGCAACTGCAGCTGACAGCAACTTAGCACAACGCAGATACCCAGCAACAGTATGACCGCGAGGCCCCGTAGGACAAAGGCAGACACCCATTTTACAGGAGGACAAAAGCAGTCAGCCAGGGTACCGTAGGACAAAGGCAGTCACCCAGGATAGAGGAGGACAAAGGCAGTCACCCAGGATAGAGGAGGACAAACACGGCCTCTGCAACTGAGGGATAGTAAATATCCCCAATGCAAAGCGGATCCCCCGCAACTGTAAGACAGCAAGGAACATTAGCACAAATGCAGTCCCCCACCAGCAAGAAGAGTACAGCAAAGAAGCGCACAAGCAACCATGTAGCAACTGTACGACAGCAAGGTACATTAGCACAAATGCATTCCCCCCGCAACAATATGATAGCAAAGGTAGCATACATGCGACCACCTAGCAAAGGCACGATAGCAAGGTACAAAGTACAAATGCAGTCCCCAGCAACAATATAATAGTAAAGTAGCGCACATGCAACCCCCAAGCAACTGTACGATAGCCAGGTACAATAGCCTAAATGCAATCTCCCAGCAACAATATGATAGCAAAGTAGCACACCCGCAACCACCTAGCCGTAAGACAGCAAGGAACATTAGCACAAGCAGTCCCCCCCCCCCCCCCCCCCCCCCCCCCCCGCCAGCAACAATATGATGGCAAAGTAGCACACAAGCAACCACCCAGCATCTGTATGATTGCAAAGTAGTGCAAATGCAGTACCCGGCCCACAACTAGCCCCGCAAGGAACACAAATACCATCCCCGCAATGATTGCAGGCACAAGGGTCACCAGCAATACAAATCCTACTTGCACGCCCGAGCGAGCTCAAGCGAAGGAATGGCAACGGCTCAACCACTTGGACGCCTTAACACGGGGTGGGTGGGTGTTTGGTAGCGAAGTGTCACATACGGCAGTCAGTACACGAATGAGCTCTGAGCCACTACGCTCATTAACTTAGCCAAGGGGCTAGTGGATTTGATACCCCAAGTAGAACCCCCAAGGGACCTGTGGAACAACAACACATACACATCGCATGATGTTAATTATTTTTATTTCATAAATCCATTTAACAATCCTGCAATATCTGGCATAGGGCTTGAACCACACCATTAACTACTGTACCCGCACTAGAGAGCCTAACAAGGACACAGTAATGTAACTACGACCTTTGGAGGGTGTAGCTCCGTCGGAGAGGGTTTGCCCTAATAGCTGAGGAACAGTTTACAGGAACAGGCGATCCACCAAGACAGGTGCGGTCTTATAGGTAGAGCAGCTCCAGGCAAGCCTAAACTCCCAACTAACTTGTAGCAATGTTGCCGAGAATTACCCTCTCCAACGACACCCTCCAGCTATGCTGGAGAAGGGATTCGAGGCACGAACCCTGCCCAATGGCGTTTCTACAACCCAAAAACCTCGTGGTGAAACTGCCACACATGGACAACTGCGAATGTAACGACGAGAGGCACTGTTGGACCAAGAGAGTCTTATTTGGGAAGCCCGCTACAGCATGGGTCAGATACATCCGGCACCGCGACAAATATATGGGCAACGACACATGAGATGCAGCAGGAGAAAAAAGGGGGGGAGGGCAGCACGACATGGCACGGGCCAAGAGCTTGTTGAACACTTAGAACACCTACAAGCAGCCAGAATGGCAAAGCACGCAAGCACTAGCAATCCTAACCTATAAGCCACCCCCACAGGCATGGTAACTTAACCTACACACCCAGGTAGAGTGACAATGGTAACCAACCACCCGGTACGTGCCTCAGCAGTAGAGAGCAACCTAAGAGACGACCAGCGGCAAACCGCAGATGCAGAAGCTATGGACCCCCTAAGCGCATCAGCATCGCAAGCGTAAGACCCATCATACACCGCGGCAGGTGGGCCCAACAATGCAGCACGACCACAAATGTCACACATCAAGAGCCACAGCTAGCAAAATGTGGAAGTAACTCTTAAGCTAAAACACGGCGCGCGCCGCAATCAAGGTAACCTAAGACAAGAATCGCGCAGCAGCTCTAAGAACCACAGGTTCGTCACATGCAGAACTACAGTAACCGAAGACAAGTGAGCGGAGCAACCATTGTAAAGACAGACACGGCGGGTGTGGTAGTAGTACCACAACCAATGTGAAAGACCGCTGTGGTGGTAACCTAAGGTACGCACAGCAGCAAGTGTGACTTCACCCTGCCCAATGAAAAACAAACAGCAGCACTGGACCCAGTGGTGGTGGGGTAAGGGAACCCACCTAAAACAGCAAGTGCAGCGGGATAACCTAAGACACATCAGGTGCAGCAGCAAAACATACTATCTGGAACCCCCGGGAACGGTGGCAAGCAGGGACTGAGACTGGCGAGGCGCAAGACTTGGCGACAAGAAACAGGGGGGAGGGGGCAATGGAAGCACCAGAAACACATCCGGTGTGGCAGCCAATTAACCCACAAGACATAACCCACAAGACATAACCGTGTATGATCTTTGATCTGGCCATGAAGAAAGGCTGGTAGTAAACCCCGCAGCAGTACAGCATCTAGACAAAAAAACAATTAAGACCCGCATAATTCCAAACCCTGTAGGAACCATGCAACAGTTAGCAGGCTGAAAGACGAAAAGGGTGAGCCCAGTGTGTAATACCCACTGTGGGAAAGGGGCTAGCATGGCCCAACATCTCAACTCGCAGCCCAAGAGTGAGGGAAGGCCTACAACACGTGCGGGCTCATAATGCAGATTGGCCCAGAACAGGAGGGGAGAATTAGCAACTTCCCAGCATGACACGCAGACCCAGGACGCTTAGCCCACGAAAGCAGATAATAGCACAATAGCACAATCCTAGCACACAAGGCCGAAGCCACAAGCAAGCAAGCCCCAAGGCAAATAGACAAAAGGCGCCTGAATGGCCCCCAAAACAGCCTGAAAGCAAGGCCATAACAAGGCCTTCTTGCAGAAAGCGCTAGCGTCTGAACCACTAAAGTAGGCTGGCAATCTCGCACCCTACAATATCAAGTCGAGCAGCAAAACGAGCCAGAAACAGAGCTGCCCTAATGTGTGAAGAGCAAACAATACAGAGTTTAATATAAAATGCAACACAAAATTAAAAAGACCGCGGTGTTGAGGAGATTAACATTGAAATAAGCAACCAGTGAAAAAGGCAACGTCGAAGAAAAAACAAATGCACTTGGACGTCTGGTATTACGTTGGTTATGATCCCTGTCACACCCATAAGGAGGCCACTTGGCTGCATTGTTTAGGAACAAAGGACAGATATTCCAGTGGGATTTGCAGTCGGACGATGTCAAGCCCATAAAACAAAACAAAACATAACAGATAATTAGCAAAACAAATTTTGCTCATAACATCACCCACCCAAAATTTCTTTGTTGCTGTGAGCTAAAGCAGTAAACCGCACAAAAGACAGCACAGAAAATATGGCCTTCTGTAAGCCAACTGTATTAACTAATAAGAACATATACTAGACAAGTTAGACACGGTATCGAAAAGACAACTTAAAAGAGCATGCCGAGTAAACTATAACGCTAAGGAAGCCCTATAAAGGATTTACCAAATAATAGTACAGCAAAGTGCCAGTGAAGAATAACTAGCCCCAGTGCGGACGGCAGAATAGAACAGGCCAGGCAATATTTAGATAAAATCGAACGACTCGACTCACCTGGTAATTTATCCCAAATTAGGGCGTCCAACGACTTGACAAAACGTTTGGCCTTTCGAACTTGTACGCCAGAGCGGAACAGTACTGAGAGCTGAGATCTGAACAGCTAGCATATGCTACGAGCCGGTCAAACATACAAACGCTTAGCTCATCAACCCAAGCTGATTGAACTGCGCCGAGAACCAGAATAAACAGTCTCCTTCGAGAAGGCTATAGCTCAAAACGCAACGAACAAGCTGTTGGGGAACTGCAAACAACACCACGGACCAAGTAGCGGTCTGTGAACAATAAAATTCTCCGGTAAAAACTGTAGAGAGAACGAACAACTGAACACGCCACGGAACTGAAGACAAGCAAGCTAGCGGCAAAACAGCAGCGCATAAAAATTGCAGCAAAACGATTAGACGCGACAAAAAACTGATCATTTAAGCACAAACGTGGCAATGAGCCACAGCTAAAACGTCTGAAAGCTAAGCTACAGTGTACAAACCATACAACCGGCATAAACCGGTCGGAGTGAAGAGCCAGTTGAGCCAAAGTCTACGGCAGCATATGAAGCGACGAAGCACGACCAGCAAAGGGCAAGAAAACCCTAGTTTCATGGCAGCGTTTCCCACTTATCTGCCAACAACGCTGTGGACGGGTAAATAGCTGACGGTGGTCTTAGACCGAATTCGAGAAACAGCTAGACAAGCAGCCTCTTGGTAGCGAAGTGTCACATACGGCAGTCAGTACACGAATGAGCTCTGAGCCACTACGCGATACCCCAAGTAGAACCCCCAAGGGACCTGTGGAACAACAACACATACACATCGCATGATGTTAATTATTTTTATTTCATAAATCCATATAACCGAACATACGTCGACAACGAATTACTTTAAAGATGCTGCGACGTGTTGGACTCAATAACACAAACAACAAGTTTGGTAAGCACTCACTTTATCTCTCCTTTATTATATTACTGTATTGATAGTGGTTATTATATTACTGTATTGATAGTGGTTATTATATAAGTTATGACTAACTCATAACATGAGACAATTTGAATTGCATTGACAGTTTTGCCACAGCATTAGAGCAAGAGGCATGATTATTTACTATTTGTACATTAATTGTGTGTATATCTTGTCAAAACCCTTGTCAATCATGTCAATGGATAGGTTGTAGTAATTTGTAGTTTTCAGTGTAGATACTCTGTGTATATTGTAATTAATATTAAATTTTTAGACTTTCCAGCTTCCTTCACAGGCAACTCTGTGTGCTCTTATTGGGTGGTGTGGGCAAAGTTGGTTGGAGTGGGGAAACTTGGGTGGAGTGGGCAGACTTGGGTGGAGTGGGCAAACTCGGGTGGAGTGGGCAGACTTGGGTGGAGTGGGCAAACTCGGGTGGAGTGGGCAAACTTGGGTGGAGTGGGCAAATTTGGGTGGAGTCGGCAGACTTGGGTGGAGTCGGCAGACTTGGGTGGAGTGGGCAAACTTGGGTGGAGTGGGCAAACTTGGATGGAGTGGGCAGACTTGGGGCATGGACTGGGCAAACTTGGGTGGAGTGGGCAAACTTGGATCAAGTGGGCAAGGGCCACAAAGTGCACAGAGACTGAATTAAGGTTCTTATTGCATTTGAGGCAGCACTTCACTTGCGATAGTAATTTCTAGTACTATAACGAAACGACATAATTAAACCTGTTTACGCCAACTATCGACATGGGACAGAGGAGCGAGAAATTCATAAAACAACCGCCACGGATGCCAGTACGTACGTAATATTTCAAATTTCATGGTTTTTTCTTTATAGACGTGTAATCAAAGCGAGGCCGTTAACATAGCGTTTAACGGCACATGGGATTTGGCAACCAAGTCTAAAACACTAACGAGGATTTGAAATAGCTTCTCAACATCACGATTAGATATTCAGTTGAATGGGCAATCACAACAGAGGTCGCCAAGCGCTTGCAGAGACAGGGAAAATTTTTGTTTTAAAACAGCCAGGAGTTTTGGTTCGCAAGACGTTGGATTTATTGGATAACATACATTAGATTATGTTGAACAGCAGGTCAATTTAGCCAGGACTGATATTGAGCAGAGAAAATATAGATGACAATTGGAATAATGTAGAACTTTACAAACTAAGGAAGGCAGAAGATGTTAATGGTCGATACCGGAGAAAACAAAGCGTGAGGTGAATGTCTTGTATACTTTTGTATCTATATATAAATATTATGAAAGGTAGATGGACGTTTAAACTTCATTACTTCAATCAGTCTGCAAGCAACATCACTGTTTTAGCGCTTTTCGTAGGTTTCTGTCTGTCGTCGAATAACTTAAATTGCACCAACGTAGCCTAAGTTTGGTTTCTTGTTAGTCTATTTTACTTGTAATATATGTATCGCATGTAGTCGCTTATAATGTGAAGCGCTGTTAGGTAAAAGAATGTTGTATTTGGAACTGGTTTCTATAGCGACAGAAAACTGTATTGGGAAATGATTTCTAAATACAGCGTACTGTATTTAGAAATGTTTTCTAAATACAGTTTACTGTATTTAGAAAACATTTCTAAATACAGTATTGAAATTTTAAATTAACATATGTATTGTTTTCCCCTCAATTTCCCTCATCTTCTAAGCCCTGTCCACTTGAATTAATTAGGTCTCTGGTTTAGACTGGGTTTCTAGGTAAGTACATGTGACGTAAATCAAGCAACCGGATTGGCCGAAATGCTATGAATATCTAATGATGTGTGAGAAGGACTACACCAAACCTACACAGACATTCAGTAAGACTTTATTTTTATTTTCAACTTGTCTATTATACTTCAGTGTTACACGCGCCTTCTAACATCTGTATTTTCGTCTTAACATATTTACTGATTTCAACATCGACTCAAAATCCCTCCTGAAGAAGACTGGAAGGTTGAAACGCGTCGAGGGTAATCCAAAGAACACAGACCTACATAAATCCTTCCACGTTTCATTCTTCTCCCAAACATACATCAAAACGCAGGCATATTTTATGACCTATCGACTGAAACTAGACATGCCAGTTTTAATGCTTCCTGGAAGTTTTCTTCGCTGAAGAATTCATTCAAACCACTGAGACCTCCGAAGTCCAAACGCAAACGCTACTTTTGAATACAGCATAACAGCAACGCTGTCAACGCGTGTTTATTTCCGGCGCGTTGTTAGCCAATAGATAAACGATCCAAAAAAACGTGGAACAACATTTCATTGGGCGAGAAACAATAAGAAATTTAATCCAATTTACTGCCGATAACAAGCTTTCGGGCTCCGTTGCGCAGACGGGGAGTTGACGGACGACGACGGCAGTGGACAACGCGATATAAATATTGGTATTTGAAAGAAACAACGGTTGAATAACTTCCCTGTTTGCACTCAAAGCTTATTTTATGACTTTTAAAACGTTCGACAACTCGTAAAATGATTACATTGAAAGAAAGTCTTGAAGGCATTCATAAGCAACAGCCTTCATCGGTCCATGACTTCACGTCGTCATGAAGACGTGAAAATGCACTCAATGGCGTTGTAAACATAACGAGGTCGACTTAAAGATTTCTCTTGGGACTGCAAATTATTCATTTTCTTTCTTTTAAAGGAAGAATTATTTTGTTTGAATGGTCGCGTCGTCCAAGGGAACACGCCAGACTGACCTGTGTTTCTTCTTCTTTGTTCGGAGTTCCTTCATTTATATTCAGCCATTCAGCCATTTTGAATAATGCGGTATATATCATTAGCGTATCGCAGGCGCGGGTTACGGCGCCGAAGGAAACCCGAGCGCGTTACGAAAATTAAATAACGGTCGGAAGGAAGATAAATAGAAGGGGAGTGAAACTCCAGAGATTTTGTAAGATGATGCTGGTTGACCGTTGCTAGGAACATTTCTAATTATGGTCGATATACATGTATGATGTCACTATCCATCCAAAATGAAATAGTGAAATAAAAGCAGCCTGCTGCGAGGGCAGTGTTGAAATGCAAGTCGAAATATAGCAAGGTTGGTGTACTGCCAAAACATGAAACGTAATGTCTAACATTTTGACTTTATATTAAAGGGCCTTGGCTCCAATCCGAACTCCAATCGCTCGAAACGTGAGACATCTACGTTCTATGTTTCGGCAGTACATAAACAAACTAATACTATCAGTAGATCGAAGGCGGATTTCAGTTGATATGCGAGTAAATTAAATAATGCGAGGTTCAAACACTTGGCAAGAATTTTTTTTTGTTATTGCATTCTCTTGTAGGAACCCCCCCCCCCCCTATAAATAACTCGGTCTTTTGTATTGCAGTTGAAAAGCATTCAAAAGGCCAAGTATAAATATTCCGTTTCATTTTTACATTAAATGGTTATTTGTAACACAATTGACAGTCTCAAATAGGATCTAGTGTTTGAAAAACTACAATATACATGAGTGTATGATTCTTCTAGGGGGGTCCGAGGTCATGCTCCCCCTGAAATTTTTGAAATTTAGAGTCTCGGAAATGCCATTTCCTGCATTCTGAGGGGTGATTTTTAAGAACACTGAAGGTCATAAAAACTAGTTAACTATACAACACTTTTCTGACTGTTTCACTTTGTGTCAGAACTCATCAGCTTGTTCACTTTCAAATACAATATGGAAAATTTTGTGAGGAACTATAAAAAGATTTTTCGTGCACCACATAATCTTATCAAAATAAAAACTATTTAACTAATATAAAGATTTATCTATACCTGATTTATCTTTACCTATGGTAATAGCCTGAGTCCAAAATTTTCCTTTTATATCTTTATTGCTTTATTCTTTGTTCATTTATTTTGGTACTTATGCAAAAAGGAACTTTTACTGGGGGGGGGAGAAATAAATTCGGAGGGGGGGGCTCAAGAGGGGCTGCAGGGGGGCGTGGCCCCCAGCTTGTATTTAAAAAAAGGCCCTGTAGAGAATACAGTGCATGGTGCAAGAAAATCTACAAAAACACAGAAATATAGACCTCGGAAATGATGTACTCTGCACCTATTAAAAGGATCTATAGCAAAATTTATCCAATGGATAGGACTTATCCACCAATATGTTATCCACATAGGCGTACGGGCACAAATTTATAGGGGGGGGGGCAGAGAACATTTTGCCCGACTGAAACGGAAATTGCCCGACTTTTCATATAAAAAAAACCACTAAGTGCATGTTGTTCAATATACTTTATCTCCTACAATACACAGATATTAAATTGTTTTGATTACTTTTCCTTATTTTCATCCTATTTTAAAATTTTTCCCTATATTTTTGCCCGACTTAGCTTGAAAATTTGCCCGACTTAGCAACATTTCCATTCGTCTGGGGGGGGGGGGCAGCTGCCCCCCCCCTGCTCCCCCGCCTCGTACGCCTATGGTTATCCAGAATTTGAACAACTGAACTCTGTTAATATAGCTTGCTCGATTTTTTTCCCATTGATTTGTTGTGCATGAATTGTTTTCCTCCTTTTCCTGTGCACGAATTTATTTTTGGTATTTGCCCAACCCCCCCCCCCCCCCCCCCCTCCCCCAAATATAATGGTGCGTCCCTTAAATCCTTTACTGGTCAGGTTTCCGGGAGCTCTCCCATTGACAAGTAAATTCGTCTGGCGTAAGCCAGAGTAAAATTAATAAGTTGCCATAAGGCAACTGTAGCCAGTAAAGGGTTAAAGCGATATATTAAAGTATCATACGATTATAGGGACTGCGTTTCCTGTTTTTTTTGCAATTTAATACGGCCGTCCTTTGCAAGTTGTCAATTCTGTTTTCAACGTTGTTTATGTCTCGCTCATCTTGCAGATAGTTTTCAGAAGTCAGCAGGTTATCAGATTGTGAGCATGAGTAATACTTTTCAGTATTAAACTTGAACAAATCATACAAATCGTTTATAATCAGTTTGTCTTGATGGAGACGGCGGAATATTACCCAGATAGAAATATACTGTAAATAGCTCAGCACCGTTTAGTGTAGATTTACCGCCATCAAGGTCTGCAGTTGTAAGCGTAGTGAGCGCAGTTTTCAGCCACATGACTGATTAATAACAGTGTTCTAAAGTTACTTGTGATGGCTTCTAAAAGCTTCGAGACGTAGCAATACCAGATCGATAGCACACCGCGTGGTTTCGCAAAGCCTATCGGGATGATGCAATACCTAGACTCGGCTACCATAGGTAGCCCGAGTAATAATAATAAATAATAATAATTTAATGTAATGAAAATTTAAATATTTAAATTCACTGAAATAGTAATTTAACCTCTAAACATTACGTCTAGTGTGCTGGGCTCTTATATATGTCACAAGATTCTCTAGTATTTTCAGTATGTTTTGGTATGTTTGTATGAAATTGAATTTACAATCCACAATTAGTTATCTTAGACTCTCAAGTCAAGTAAATATCAGTATCCGCATGTACGCATTGCGTACCTATTTTTAATTATGCACACATAGCTAGATGGCTAGATCTAAAACTTTAAACAGCAACAAAATAAAGTCATATCACTTGCACAAAACATTCTGGAAATTTACCATCTGGGTTGCTATAGGGGGAGCAAGTGATAATGGTATCTTTCACCCAATGAGATGAAACTGCTTAATGCGCTCATTAAAACGTTCTACATGAATTCTTGCCTTTGCAATTTTTCTTGTTTCAAGCTCCTCTGCAGCACTTAGATTGCTTCTTCCTTTCAGAAATGATGGTATTTTTAGGTGAGCGTGCAGAGGATTCAGCAAATGCTGCACTGTAAATCCACGATCTACAAGGATAACATCACTTTCAAAATTCCACATTCTTTAATTTAAAATTTGTACATCACCGATGTCCCCTTCATATAAATCTGAAACAAAACAGGCACCTCCATTTGGGGTAACTGCGATTAAACACTTAAAAGTATTTGTGTGCTTATATGATGAATATATGTGTTCCCTTGCTAACTGACAATCCTGAAGTAGGACTATTAACATATTCTTTCTCTGCCTCCTCAAGTTCAAATATATCAGGAAAAGAAAGGTAGCATCTTCATTTTCTTTTGCAGTGTCCACTTTCCTTTCCTTATAAATTAAAGAAGCCCTTTAGGCGCCTTTCTCTTTACAGGAAGAAGCCCTTGTGATTTCCTTTGGAGTCAAGTTCGCTTTCAGCGGATCTGGGTGGTCAGCTGTGGGTCCTAGCTTTCTCACCAGGCCAATGGAGAGCGCATATATACGTATTTCTTGTTATTTTTTTTCAATCAAAGTCTTCTCGTGAACATGCTGTGACCCAGCGCTGACATGTTTCGAGTCCTTGCGACGGCTTTGGGACAGTGGCGTATAGCCTGTAATAAATTAGATCTGTACTCTTGGTTTTTTATTCCTTTAATAATAAATAAAGACTATATAAATCTTCAAGAACTTCACTCAGAACTGTACTCGTCAACTCTCTTCAACTGTTCAACAAAAAAAAGGAACCATTTTCCCATGTGTTTCACGCACACGCGAGACTCACGCGCGCTACACACTCGCAATATCAATGTCACGAATTACAACATATACTCCCCACCTTGATTGATGAGAAAGCAATCAACAGTACTAAATACTATAATCAGTTTTCTTGATTAACGTGTTCGACAAAAGTTATCGGAATTTGGATGTTCTCATTCCGATCAGATTGGAGCTCTACTGGGTACAATCTCTGTATCGTTCGTAATCATCTCTTTCGGTCTTCCGTCCTTGCTAATTGTACGCAATACGACTGCTCGAGTATTTCCGTCTCGTCCCGTTAGCAGTTTTTCAACTAGTCCAATGTTCCAATTCAGCCGTTTTATGTTATCTTCTCGGATCGTCACAACGTCACCTACGTTGACTGGTGGTCCCAACGCTTTCTAATTCGGACGGTGATACTCACGTAACTGGGTAAGATATTCTTGTTGCCACCTTCTCCAAAATTGTAGTAGGACGGTTTTTAGGTGCTTTTGTCGCCACGTGGCTTTCTCAGAATTCTCGGCTTGATCGGTCTCGTTTACCTCAACTTCCTTGGCTTGAGACAGTACTCGCCGTCCTAAAACCAAATGCGACGGGGTTAACGGTTCGTTGTCTTCATAAACATAGGTGAGAGGACGGGAATTCATCACACCTTCTACTTGTATAAGCAACGTCAGCAGTTCCTCGTAGGTTAATTTGGCTGTACGTAGTACCTTTTTGAGACATCTCTTGACTGAGCGAACTAGTCGTTCATAGAATCCTCCCCACCATGGAGAACGTGCTACAATGTGTACCCATTTGATCCCCTTAGATGCGGTGAATTCTTTCACCTCTTTGGCCTTGAAGGTCTTGCCGTTATCTGAAATCATCGTAGCTGGGACTCCTCTGCGACTGATGAATCGTGTGAAACTACGGATGAATGCTTCGCTTGTCGCATCGGCAACTAGATCCAAATGAACAGCACGACTCGAGGCACATGTGTAGAGAACAATGTACGTTTTGTGCATGTTTTCATCACAGGTGAGTACTCCGTGGTACTCCGTAAGACTTTCCTTCTCATCTTCTGCAAGTGGTACACCGATATACGATCTTTTTGACCACTTGTCTACCCTTGACGATCCAAAATCTTGACCTTAATTGAGTCAAGGTTTCTCCCACTCCGTCGTGCATGACTTCTCGATGACAGCGAAGAACCACAAGCTTGGTAAATGCATGTTCACTCGAAAGCAATATGAGGAACTTTGTTTCTTGAGGAAGGCTAGATCTCTCAATGCGTCCATGGCAACGTATTATTTGTTCATCATCTTCAAATAAACGTAGAGATTGTTTCATCTTCTGGTACCTTGACAATCTTGGCAATGCAGCTTGTACTTGCTTTATCCAGGATTTCTCTGCTGCATCAAGTTCCTCCGCGGTAAGTGGACCTTTGATCATATCCAATCCCTTCAAGCGTCGCTTTAGATTAGTAATAAATCTTTGAATGTAGGCTGTTACTCTTAACAAGGTTTCAATCTTGCTGTATTTCGATGGGTCCAGCAGTTTCTGGAGGTTGTGATTCTGTTGTATTTCAGCACCTACCACAGCTACGGTTAACTTGTGCTCACTTGCTTTCAACTCTCGTAGTGTATCAGGACTGTCATTTGCTTCGCTAAATGGCAGTTCAGGCCATGACTCTTTATGTTTTTCCAAAAACTTTGGTCCATGCCACCACTTGTCATTTGCTACGAGCTTCTTCGCCGTTTCTCCTCTCGAAGCAGTGTCAGCTGGATTCTCCTTTATTGGGCAATATCTCCAGCACTCTGGGTCTGACAATCTACGGATTTCTTGCACTCTGTTCTCCACAAACTGCTTGTATTCCTTGTGCACACTTCGTATCCAGTGGATGGCAACAGTGGAGTCAGACCAGAAGACAATGGTGTCGATCTTCATAACATCTTGAAGTGCTTTCCTTATACTTTCAACGAGTCGCACTGAAACCAAACAGGATAGCAATTCGAGGCGTGGTATGGACTGTTTATTTGTCGGAGCTACTCTTGTTTTGGAAGCAACTAAATTGCAATGGACTCCAGCTTCGTGTTCGTAACGCAAGTATACACAGGCACCATAGGAGGTCTCACTTGCATCAGCAAAAGCATGCAGCTGGACTTGACCAGTTGGTTCTTTGGCGAAGTAACATCGGTCCACTGAGATTATTTCTGTTTTCTTCAAACAGGAAATGATCGAGTTCCATCGAAGACAGAAATTCTCGCTCAATTGATCATCCCATGCGACGTTGTTTCCACACAGTTCTTGGAATAGAAGCTTCAACTGGAGGACTACGGGAGATGTCAGACCCAATGGGTCGTAAAACTGTGCGGAGACACTCAGTACCGTTCGTTTGGTACAAACATTCGGATCATGGTCAGCTACGACCTTGGACACGTTGATTTCAAATTTGTCGTTACAAGTGTCCCATGTTTGACCAAGTACATGTACCTTGTTTTTGACTTCATGATGATCACCAAGAACGGACTTTGTATAACCGCGATCTTCTTCCTTAACTGACGATACTAATTCTGGGCTTGAAGAACATTCAGCAAATTCTTGGCCCTCTTGAAATACTTGCTGGAGATTCTCGGAGTTGGTTTGCCATTTTCGCATGTTGAAACCTCCACAAGACAGTCGGTGTTTTATTTTTCTGGCCAATTCCAGGGCACTCGATACACTTGTAGAACCTGACGCGTAATCGTCGACATAAAGAGACCTCAACACTTCCTGGACGAATTCTGGATCTTCTGCCAAATATCGATTCATGTGATAACGCAGAGTAGCATTAAGAATGAATGGACTCGAGGTAACACCGAAGACGACTCGTGTGAATCTTAATGGCTGAACTGTTGGACTCGTGCTATTTGGGTCGTCCACCCACAGAAACCTCAGGAGATCACGATGCTCTTGGGCTATGGAAATGTTCAGGAAAGCCTTCTCTATACCATGGCTACTCGATGCACTCGAAATCGAAGCAAAATATCAAAAATCAAAGGCGTTAGAGATGAGCCAGCATACAAACAGTCATTCAGGCTGGGTCCTGTAGTTTTGGCCGATGCATCATACACTACTCTTACTTTCGTGGTGTCCTTGTCAGCTCGTACCACTTCTCTGTGGGGAAGGTAGTGAACATTTCCAGGCTTCACTCTTGCTTCAGGATTGACTGGTTCCACAATACCCTTCTGGATCTGGTCTTGAATAATCTTGTCATATTCATGTAAAAGACTTGGTTGGTTCTGGAGGCGATGAAGCAGTGATCCAAATCTCTTTACACTGCCTGCGTAATTATCTGGTAGCAATGAATGATGTTCCTTAAACGGTAATTTTGCTTCATACCTTTCTCCGTCAAAATGAATATCTTCAACAAACTTATCGTAAACGGAACTATCATGGCTGCGGATACCAACTGTTTCCAAATCCCAGAACTTCTTAAGTTGCTCGTTCATCTTCGTGTTTAGCTCTTGTTGGACCGGTGTAGCATCAATTCGTAAGACATGGGTTGCATTGAGGTTGGTCGTACAGTGTGACTCATCACAGCTGCCACTGACGGGTCCGAACAAAACCCATCCAAGCCTTGTCAGTAGGTCCACTGAACCAGATTGCTCTCCCCTTCTAGACTCATTTGAGACAAAGTTCCAGTAAAAATCTGCTCCGATAAGGATGTCAATCTCTACATCATGTGATGAATCAATCTCGTCTGCTAATACCAAATCTTGTAAGTATGGATACTTTTCCACTGCCACCTCCACAGCTTGGTTACTAACAGGGCTGCAAATAACTGGAGTGCTAAAGGCATTGACGTATAGCTCCAACCCATCTGTGGCTGTAATGGACACTTGAACCAGATCACAGGTCATCAATTTCGGGGAGTCATTTCCAAATGTCTTAACTCACAGTGACTGCATAAACTGATAGTAACTGCAGTGATTTCTGTAGATGATGAGATATATATGATCTCTGGCTGCATGAATCAAACACAATTCGTGCTTGTATCTTCTGTTGGTCAGGGTTGCTTGGGTTGCCAGCCATAGCTGATGCAGTTTGTAATAGCACTGATGTACTGCTATTTGAACACAGATTTGTTGTTGTCTTTTCTTCTGAAGATTGGGAGTTTTTTCCTTCACCATCACCCTTTTCTGCACCACTGCTCTTGTTCTTATCAACTTTAGAATCATCCTTTTTCTTGGGAACTTCACACAGAGAGATGTGGTGGTGATTTCCACATTTTAAACATTTAAATTTAGAAGGGCAATCTCTAATGATGCTTTTTTCGAAGGATTGTTCTGCGCGCTGACACATCAGTGAGAATGTTGCACTTGGATGACAAGTGTTGCTGACCACAGAATGTGCAGGTTTGGGTTGTATAGAAGCTGGCATTCCCAGATAATAATGCTGATGATGTAAGTGGAACAAATCTTTTCTTTGCACCGTCTCTTTTGGCCTGAGTAGAAGTGCTCAATAAAGAGCACCATTCTCTTGCTTCTAACTCTACCTTAAACTCTTCAAGAAGATTGTCTATTTTCCAGTTGTCTTTACCCACCTTCCGACTGATCAATAACTGCATCTCATCTGGAATTTTTGCAAGAATCATTGGAATCAGGAGTGTTCCATAAGACTCAGAAGGAATTTTCAAATAGCTGAGACTTCGGATGTGAGTTTCAATACTGTCATATAACTTTCGAATTTTTCCTACTTCAAATATGTTTGACACCGGTTCTAGCTTTAACAGGGCATCCATATGGCTTGACACTATCACTTGTGGATTTGCAAATCTATCTGTCAAAAGTTTGATGGCTGCTTCATAATTTTCATTGGTTAATGCAAATCCTGCAATGGCGGATGCTGCTGGACCCCCTAGCAGACTCTTCAAATAATTAAATTTATCAACTTTCGATATAGTTTCATTACTATGAACAGCTGCGGTGTAGCTATCCCAAAATTATTGCCAATTGGTGGGGTTACCAGAAAATCTTTTTAATGATAATTTTGGTAATTTCGCTCTAGCTAATGGTGGATGAACTGAATGACTTGCCTCACTCGAATGGCTTGGACTCATTATTTCTGGTGTAGAGACTTTACTAGCTTCCATAAGTTTAATCACATTATCAATTTTAGCAAGTGTTCTATTAATAGACTCACCGACTTCACTTGCATCAAATACTTCTTCGACAATCTTTTCTTCATCTTCGAGCTCTTACAAAACAGCCTCGTCTAGCTTCTTCAAAGGTTCCTTTTTATCCATCAACGTAATCTTATAACCTTCCAACAAATCTTTCTCGTGTTGAGTTCCACCAAACCCATTGACAGCTTCGTTTGTTGTTTGTATTATCTTCGTTACAAAAGCTCGGTTTCCCCTACGAACTGCTTTCTTGTTCTTCTCCAGAGACATTTCTATCCACGACTCGAAGGACCATGTAATAAATTAGATCTGTACTCTTGGTTTTTTATTCCTTTAATAATAAATAAAGACTATATAAATCTTCAAGAACTTCACTCAGAACTGTACTCTTCAACTCTCTTCAACTGTTCAACAAAAAAAAGGAACCATTTTCCCATGTGTTTCACGCACACGCGAGATTCACGCGCGCTACACACTCGCAATATCAATATCACGAATTACAACATAGCCAATGTAACCAATTTCCATGCGTGATTTGTGTACTCGTGACTAAAGAATCTATACCGCAAGCTATTTTCACTAACATACTTGTATGCACAATAAATACATCAAACTGACTAAAATGTTTGCCACAATCCTCAAAAAAAAATAATGTAAATATTTAATTTTCGTATTTTATAATCTTCAGAATTCTACAAATTCTTTCCTTAAAATGCAAGAAATGGCCGGCATTTCAAAACCCCTAAATTTCAAAAAATTCCTGGGGCATGCTATCCCATTCTTTAGAAATGTCACTTCGTGCTCGCCCAATTGGTCAACCCTGGCTACGCCACTGCAGTTTGGGAAAGGAATAAATGCTTTTTGACCAGAAGCTTCCATTTCTTGAAGTGATTTTGGCAGCTTTTTGGGGAATGTCGAATCACTTGTACACTTACCCCAGCAACAATGCTTCATACTGACCATCACACTTATTTTACTCGAGTTCTGGTGTTAAAAAACAAGGATAAAGTGTAATAATACTGTTCGATTGCAGTCTAGTCTGCGAGCCGGCTCTCCTTTGGGGGATTGGGGAGAGGAGGAGCAGGAGAGCCTGCACCGACACCGCTGCCAAACGTTTTGCGCATGCGCGACGTCCGAGCTCGTCCTCAAAAAAAGAGCGGGAAAACACTGAAATATTTGGACTGGTCCGAGAGTCCGACACAAAAGTTAAAATTATAAGCATACTACCAAAAAGATAAAGTAGGTAATTTGTACATGGCTTCTTTGTCAATATTGTAACATATTCTGAAATTACCCCTTCGTAATTTTCTTTACCCTTTTTTTAAAACACAAATGAATAGTCGAGTCTTACTTAGTCTTCGCTGTCTGGTTGTTGTCGCCACGGCTTCTCTTGATGTTTATTCTAGCGAATTCACCCATGCGCAAACGTTTGGCAGCGGTGTTGCCTGCACCAACCTCGTACCCAGGGCCTCCTCAAAATGGCGGGGCGGAGAGGGCAAAGGCTAGTTACGCAACATGTCCTCCTACCCTAGAATTACCAATAATCAGATATTGTGACAGATACAACAATTAAATTTCCACAAATCCAAAACGTGTGGACAAGAAACATAAATGTGCTATACTGGACGGTAAATATACTTCCAACAATCAACAGCATTCGAATATTTTTAGTGTATGTATCAGTACCACTGATCTCTAATCAGTACCTTTATGATCGTTCGTCGCCTTCGGCTTCATTTCTGGCGATTGACGGCAGCAAATATGAATTATCCAGCAAATGTCGTAAATTTTGAAATATATCTAATTTACCGCTCGAATTTAACGTTACTGGACTTGCAACAACCTTGACGTTTATAAGAACCGAACAACCGCTCCCCCCAGGACGGGCGAATTTTGAAACGAAATACTGACGTTTCGAGGGGAGTCCTTCATCAAAGTAAAATGACTCTGGTGAAGAGCTTTGCTCGAAATGTCAGCATTTCAGATTCGTTCGAAAAATTTCACCACCTTTTCGCTTTGCCACGGTTGTTCTCATGGATAAGTCAATTAAATCAAAGGACAACTTCCTACGACTGAGAAAATATTATTTCTATAAAACAAACGATAGTTCGAAACACCATTCGCCTGCAATACACACTGATGGCATTTACGGATTTACCAAATTCAACAGTTGTGAATAGCAAACCGATAGCATTATTAAATCTTGCATGCCTTTCAAATGATTTATTGTTATAAAGCTCGCGGGATACCATATTATTTATGACTGAAGTTCCTATGGCCAGAAAGACTCCGGCTCCTTCTTTTCAGTTCTTCCATTCGATATGTGAAAATATATAGACATAGGAAAAAGTCAGACAGGACGTACCGAAGTGGCACGACGGCTTTACGGCATATCATTATCTTGTCATTTGTGGAACAAGATTTCAGAACTACGCATCGTTGAAATATATTGTGCGTATGTTGTTATATGTTGAATGAGCTTTCATTTGATGTAGAGTTCAAGATTCTGCGTTTTATGAAACTTGTTATACTGTCCAAAATGTGCGAACCACTGTTCCAAATAATATTTCATTAGCGTATTAGGCTACGTCCACACATATACGTTTTCGTAGCGTTTTCATATTGTTTCAGGTAAGTAGACCATTGTTTTCTATTCCCTTGAGGATGGAGAACAATATGAAAATGCTACGAAAACGTATACGTGTGGACGTAGCCTTAGTCTGGCGAGGAAGTAAAACCGTTTTCTTTGTTTACATTGCGCGTCTGGTTTGTGATTGGTCGCTTTTGACAACCCGTTAGAAGGGGCGGCATTCAAATTTGATAGCTAACCCAAGAGCCGGCTCGCAGGCTAATTGCAGTCAGGAAACACGAGCACACGTACTATTTTGATCGGTTTGTTTGTCTGAATCTCGCCGGCTGAGTATTTGTAAAGTATTTAGGAACTAATGTGATAGTCCAGGATGCGCGAGAACTTGAAAATGTACCTGGCGATCCCCATGAAGAATGATGGATCTGCGAACACGTGTAGTGAGTTTAGTTTATGTAGTTTTATGGTTTGTATTTGTTGAAATTAAAGAAGTTTTTGTTGTAACCTGTTTCCGACCAGTGACGAAAAGAGAAATATACTAAAGTATTGTCACTTTTGTGACGTAATAGGTTTTCCTCTATCAGATTCATCAGCGCGCGAAACGTTCGGAGCCAATATAAGCGAAGGTGCGCCGATGTTCTTCGATGTAGCAACGAAGTATGTGATTTAGTGAATGGCGTCTATCTTGCTTTCTGTTTGTGCTTCGTCCATCTACATTCTTGTCTGCGAACGATTGAATCAGTGAAAACGAGTTGTTTCTTTCGATTTCGGGAAGATTTTTTCAAGGTAAGGAACTATAGTTATAACTTATATAGTTATATTGATTTGTGTCACATCAACGTTAATCCATATAGAACTTCACTTGTGGAAACAATTTACCTGTTGTACACACGTAAAAACGCGCAAGCTGTTAATACATCCCTGCAAGCAAGTTGTTACAAGGCTGTTCAACAGGCTGTCACCGTCATGTGTTCGCACTGGCTGTCCCAGTCTGTCTTGTAACAAGGTTGATTACTTCAACAGACTGATGACAAGTTGTTCCAACAACCTGTTACCGCTCTGCACTTAACAAGTTGTTAACAGGTTGATGCTAACAAGGTTGTAGCAGCTTCTTGAATGAACAGCATTGTTACCACCTGTTAACAGCCTTGCTACCGACCTGTTGCGAACACATCCTGTTGACAAGCTGTGAGATTTTTACGTGTGTACTGCATGGCCTATCGGTATCTTTTTATAGGTTTATATGATCAGAGTTGTTTGAAAGGTCATTACTCAGGAAATATATATTTGCAGTTGTTTCGTTCTCAACTCAAAGTCATTTTGTCCTCAACTCAGAGGCGTTTAGCTCCGAGAGGTACAGACAAAATAGTTTATCGTTACACAATATGGAAAGGCTGCTGATTATGCATCAAAATAGTATATACACTGTACTATTAAAATGTGCAACTGTATATGCTATAAAGCACTCTAACCAAGCGATCAAATCAAAAACTAAACTCTCAGTAAATGGTCCCTGCCGTGATTATATTAATTTGCTTCATTGATACAGTACTTATATCTTTCCCCTGATTTTATTGTTATTGGTTTTAGAAATATTGACTGTGAAATAAACTTGTGACAGTTGTGCCCATTTGGCCACTGAAGCAAGCAACTCTAGTTTTTGCCAAACAACTACTGTACCAATTCAGGAAAATTACAACAAAATTGTAAATCACAATCAACACTTTGAGTTAAACTCAACATACTGTAAACTAAACATGTCATAATTAAATTATTAATATAAGTACTAGATATTAAACTGTTGTATTAGAATGGTGGTAACAATTACTGTAGGATGCCTTTTGTCTAGAAATGTGTATGTGGAGTATGCTATATTGTGTAACTTGCATTATTACTGAGAATGGCAGATCAGACATTGAGGAAAATCCTGGACCCATTGTTTATGATATAATTGACCAAAGTCAAACAATATGTGCCAGTTTTAGTCAAGGCAAACAATCTGTGTCAATTTTAGCTATGTTATTGACTGTGATAATATGTATTCAGATAAAAGATATAACCAGTGTGTAACATAATATTATGACAGTATTATAGTTGTGCATATATATAGTAGCAAATTCTTACATGCTATACTATTAATATGTATTTTATCAAATTAAATTGGCCATTTCCTGTTTTGGCATATTTCTATGTACTCTATTGTTATATTATTTCTATGTGCTCTATTGTTATATTAATTATACTGCCAGTGTCTTTGATGATTATCTCAACCAAAGGCCAATTCACATGATCTGATTAATCAGACTCAATTTTTCTCCTGGTGCATGTGATGCGGATTTACTTACTATAGTAGTGTACATAGTAGTTATCAAATCATATGCATCACGAAGAAAATTGTGAATAGATCGTTTGCACATGACATTACCTTCACCATCTTGGTTGATTTTTTGGTTGGCCAACAGTGTTGCAAATGTCACACTGCTGACTGTCATGCTTGTTTTAGCTTGGGTGCCTGATGTCACGTGATTGTAAACAATGTATATTGCAAGGCCCTGAGTGGGAGGTTGTGTATACCACCATAACCCTAATTAAACGTGTACGCATTGCGTGTCTATTTTTAGAATCTGTGCGCAACGCTATTGCAATATTCCAGGGAAACGAACATCCGGTAGCTGTAATAAAGGTCCTCTCTCCTCCGCAGAGGCCTGACATTCAGGTACTAGCTGGCATATTGCCAGCAAATTTATTGAAGTGCTGGTATGTTGTTCCTGGATAACATGTAATATATTTGCGAGGGCTGGTTACGCTCAACTACAGAGAGTTCATTCGCTGTCGAGGTGTCGTCGTATTCAGTAGAAAGTTTCCGTCGAGCTAAAAGAAAAGAAAACACGGTGAGTAATTTATATTAGAAGGCAGTTGCCGTGTTCCTATTTTACCAATGATACACGTTCAATAGGAGACTAATAGCGGTTTGAGCTTGATCACTCACGGATATTATTATTCACTGACACATGTAGTGTGGTTAATACTTAATGGGCGATAATTCTATATATAATGTCATATTGTTTGCGGAGTTTCGGGCCTAATTATACTGGGGTGTCCAAGGTGTAAAAGTTGACGCAGTGTACAGAACAGGACTGTTTACATTCGACATTCACGCGACAAAATAGTTTATAGCACTTTTGTAAACGTGTCGATTTTAATATGCATGTAAAACATTCATCTTGATTGGAAATTCTTAATGAAATGTTCATTCGTCTGACAAGTACGCCATTCGTCCGAAATGTGGTGGTTGGTGATATAAAGAATACAGAATCTTGTTTCGTTTCCCGCAGGAACGAAACTGTTACTACATGTGTTAGCTTCCATTGACATCACAAAAGAAACTGTCATCACAAATGAATTTATTTATTACCTCCGCCAGGAGGTTAAGTGTTTATCCCTTCTGTTTGTTCGTTTGTCTGTCTGACGCCAGGATATCTCAAAAAGTATTACACCGATTTTCATGAATGTTTGCAGAAGGGTTGGCCATAGACCAATGACCAATCCATTAAATCTTGGTTGAAATTTAGTCAAAATTTGGATGAGAAATTAATTATCTTATTTTATGCAAATATTTTTGCATAATTTTGGTACGAGTGCAATCAAGCATTTTATTCAAACATGCATGTGTTGGTCTCGTGAGCTAGCTGGCTAGCGGGATGCTCATTTTCTTTTTAAACATATCCAATAACCCACTGGCGGAGGTATATGCAGTTTCTGACTACCCTCTAGTTTATTTATACAGCTTTCATTGTGAAGCAAAAATACATTAATAATAATTAATAATTATAGTTAATAATTAATGGTAATAATATAAAAATAATGACTAATATTAACAAAGCAGTTCACAATGTGGGTCATCAACAACAGAGCATTATTCCAAACAGGGTTGTTGCCTAAATAATCTTAAGGCAAAAATAATTTAAATAATAATAAAAAAAAACACAATAATAATAATATAGTAAGATGTATTTATACCACGCAAATTCAACTTTTAAGGTTTTCAAATGCGCCTTACAATAATTTTTAACATGGCCGAGTCGAAGGCATATTAAAGGCGCTCAGGCAGCCGCCATACGACACATATTGGCCCACGAACTACAGCTAAGACCTAGGTGTTGGTTTAGCGGAGGGAGGAAAACCGGTGAACCTGGTGAAAAACCCTCGAAGCACAGGAGAGACCAACTAAACTCAACTCTACTCACATGAGTCTCAAGCTCGAGAACAGGGTTATTCCCAGACGGTCACCCATCCAAGTACTAACCCCGTGATCAAACACGCAGAACGAGTTTTTGAAATGGCTTCTCAAATGAAAGACGATGAACCAATGAGCCACCGTTGTGGGACTTACGGATGTTTTGTGATACAATTTTACTCAATCGTATCATGTTTCTTGTTTAATTAACATAAATGAAACCTAGTGTTTGATGAAGAAACACTAGTGTTTGATGCAGTGCTTTACCGGTGTTTCACAGCCCATTCACGTGACGGAATGGAGCTGTCTGATTGAGTAAAATTCTCATGAATCATTAATGAATTTGAGAATGTATGATCAAAGAAGCTCTTTTGAAAAAGGGATGTTCTACATTGGATTGTTTTGTAGTCCAGTGAGCAATTACTTTTCCTGGTGTTTTTAACTGAACTTCTTGGTTGAATATAGTTTGCATGACCAGTCCATTGAATAAAAACCTTTAGTAGCTTTAAAAAAAGAACACAAGATCTCTAATTTCATGCCAATAAGAAATAGGGAGGAGGTTAAGCTTTAAGAGTCTGTCTTTATAAGACTGGGAAGCAAGTGGATTTCCTAAAGTGTACTTGGTTTCTCTTCTTTACACCAGGCTTATAGCCAGGATTTTGAGAGAGGGCGTCCAATTTCCGTAGTGCATGATTTTCCCCAACTCCCCACGGCCACCGCGAGACGACGATCTCACAAACTAAGGACCGGACTGATGACACATGTTTTTAAAACTGCCTGTATTTTGCTATTCAGTCGAATTATGTTATTTATAACTCGATAAAGTCTTCATATTTATAGAAGATGAAAGCTTTCTGACTGACGACGGGTTTTGACAGTCTTCCACTGTCCCAGTCTGATATAGTTTGTCGACCGGCTTTCTTGTTTTAACGACGGGAAAATTACCGAATATAGACCGACGAACTCGCCGTTTACCAGATTTTAAAACACCTGACAACTGATGAGTTTCTCGTCTGCTATTTAATGACACTTGGAAAAGGTTGATAAAGACACTCTAAGAAGAACTCGGTATACGCCTCGCTTCTTTACGATTTTCTCGTGATCTTCAGCGATTCTTTATAGAGCTTCATAAAACGAAATGTTTGTAGATTTCCATGGCCATCATGTGCATTGACAGTCTTGTTTATTTTATTGCCAAGCTAGTGTTCGTGCCGTACGCCGGCCAGCACGTCTTTAATTCAACAATCGAAATATAGTAAGGTTAGTACTGCCGAAACAGAGAACGTAGGAGTCTAACGTTTCGAGCGAAGGCCCTTTCTTCACGTTTTCTCTCTGATGAAGGGCCTTCGCTCGAAACGTTAGACTCCTACGTTCTCTGTTTCGGCAGTATATCTAACCTTACTATATAATTATTTCGATTGTTTGTTTCAACACTGCCTACGCAGCTGAGCACGCGCTACGTTTATTTCGTCTTTAATTCAGACTGCTAGAGAGCTACAACAGTAACTGTCCAGGAATATTATTTTTATTGTAGTTCAGAACTACAATAAGACTCTTATCATGAAAACGTCCTGGGCCGCTCAGCAACAAACATAAATAATATACCCATGTATATTATTTCAAATAATCCAGCAGGCCTCTTGAGTCGTTCCACAAGATATCAATGACCAACCGTGCATGCATTAACTCTTTCCTGTCCGAATTGGTCTTTTAGTATTTTATTCTGGCTCTGGGGAAGTCCTCGGACAGGAACGATTTATTACAAACTATGGCCTGTTTACATGAGCAGGTGTGGCGGTCTGAGATTGTCACCGTGCTGAGATTGTAAACTAAGTAGTGCGCATGCTCGAACCAGCGGTTGCAATCTCCGCACGCGTCGAAACGGTCTGAGTTTGGAGCAGTCTGAGATTGTATACATCGTTTGATGGGATTGTATCTAAAATTGTGCAAAGAAATTTATGTTATCTGTCAAGTCTACCCACTTTGTTCATTGTCGTTGAATACTCCTATAAAACGAAAGTTTGCCTTTCAAGAAGGGCAAGTTATTGCTGCTGCACTGTATTAATGTAACCAGTTATGTCTTCCACTTAACAGTCTTAACAGTCTTCATTTTCACCATCATTTGCTGCAGTAGCTGAAACCTTCTTAGGTGTTGTAACCATTTTTCACAATGTGTAACTAGTACTGAAAGCAAATAGAAAATATCATTGTCAAATTGTAATTAAAATTAAGTCTTCAAACTAAATATAGACGTTAAAATGACACTCAGAGTGCTTGCATGCCATTTATATTATACTAATATACTAGACATAATACCTCGACATATAAAAACAACACGTGTTTTCAAAAAGCAGACACAAAAGTTGTTTATATGACTATATATTAGGTAATACATATAACAGCAGGTAAAACATGTATTTAGCAAGTCAAAAAATGCGTTTTCCTGAGTCTCCTACGAAAAATTAATGGTAACTTCTTATCCACAATTTGTATAGACACGTGCAGTCAGTGCAACAAGCTCTGTGCTGAAAAAAAATCCTAGACCTACCAAATTATTTTTAAAGTTAAGAAAGAAATTGTCAACAGACCCTTACCTTTATTAAAGATGAACTCCAACTGCCTAATTGAGACGGTCAAGGTATAAAGGGTAGCTTCAAAAATCTTTATCCAACAGTGAGATGTAATTCCGATTTCCGAAGAGCGTAGAATGTTTTGGTGAGTGAGTGAGCAATCTCAGCACGGTATGTTCACCGCAGACACTACCGCAGGCGCAAGCTATCAATGCGCATGTGCAGGTCAATCTCAGCACGGTACAATCTCAGACCGCCACACCTGGCTAGCCCGGTTAACTGGGCTCACGCGATTGATTAGGATCTTACTGTGGTTTTGAAACTCGCATAAACTAAATGCACAAAGAAGAATTGGTTTAGTTTAGATGTAAACTAATCCTAACGTTGATTAAAATCTTTTTTTGTGCCCGAGGAAAGAATTTCGTGACAGTATTTTATTCTGGCTGACGCTGGACGATACGATTTTATTCACCTCTGGGGAAGCCCTCGGACAGGAGCGATTTATAAACTATCTCTCTAACTCTTTCCTGTCCGAATTGGTCTTTAGTATTTAATTTATTCTGGCCAACGCCTGACGATTTTATTCACCTCTGGGGAAGCCCTCGCACAGGAACGAGTTATTCATAAAGTAAGAAAATCGCTTTGTATTTACATAAATATTATTTTTTCCTGTGATAAGTACATGTCAGTGGTCGCTACCATTAGCAGAAGGAACACAGAATAAATACTAAGCAGAAGGCCCACTCAGGGGTACGAACACTGATCTATATAAGAGACTGGATAGAGCATCCGTTGTCTGAAATTGAAGTCGGAAGTGGTCGGAAGTTGGCAACAGCCGCCATGTTGGATGGTCCCACTTTCGCTATATTTTACCGTTGCACAATTATAGTTTTCGCATATTAAGGCATTTTTCTCCTTCGGGTTCGGACAAACTTTTTTATCACGAGGAAGAAAGGACACGTGAAGCATTTGGAGAGAAAAATTGTAGTTATTTAGCCCCAAAATGTGGGGGGAAACGGAATTTGCGAGTTCGATGGAGCGAACACCCAAGTGTCATTGATGACAACTTTGAACAGACGAAGGCCATTCTCATTCAGAATTTACTCACAATATGGAAATACTGCTAAAGGACCGAATGAATTCGGGAAATTTGATCAACTGAACAAGCTACACTACGAACAACTGCTGTGGTATTATTATATCATAAGCCAAAAGACCGGAATCAAACAATTAATTTAAGAATGCGATGTGCCCAACTGTATAGATCAGTGGTGTGCCTATAGTTGAACAATATATTTTCACTCACAGAAAACTCGGGGTAATGATTCAAATAAGTTATCCTGGCATTCACAGGATTAATCAGAATGAGTTTATTATTTTCTATGAGATAGGGTTATCTAATTTGGGCAATTGGGCTTACATTTGCCTACAACTAAAAATCTTGTATTAATTTTACAATATAATTAGTTTTGTGACTATACCTTTGCCAAGATGCTTTTTTTTAGCCAGTTTACAAATGTTATCCGCCACATCGTTGTGAAGTTTAACATATATATTAGCTTGATTTGTTTTGACGTTATATAAACTAGTCAAACACTGGCCTTGTTGATCTACTTGTATAGTACACACTGATAGTACAGTATTAGTTCTGCCACAATTTTCATAACATACAGAAGTCAGAGAACAGATTAAAAATTTATCATTATATAGTACATTTATACAGAATCAAACTACACAAGACAAATCTTTAATCAAATCATTGACAAAGTTTGAAAACTATAAATGACACAGTTCAATTATATTCTGCATTAAGTTGTCATGTTGCTTCACCTTTATTGTTCTTCATTCATTGTTGTTTCATTTTAAACTACCTACAACATAACATACAAATATCACATTCAATTTTACAGATACTCACAAACAATTTTTTCATCAAAATGACAGGGAGTAAAATAGCTCAGCTGTTAATAAGAAACAATGTTGACAACTTAATTTCTTAAATACATGACTTGGACACTGGGCATGGAGTTCAATAAAACAAACTGGCTCGTTCTTGTTATGATGCATGCTACAGTTTACATCTATGGAAGCACCAAACATTGTAAGTATTACAAACTTATAGAGTATTAACATGCTCCTATGTTGCCAAAGAAATATGCTGCTTGTCGAAATCTACTCACAACTCTACAAGCCAATCTATCTTCTGTGCCATAATTTTACACGTCCTTCGGCTTTTTAAAATGATCTACTCGATTGTGAACATTCCACAATTACAGTATTATCTCACATTTGTATCCTACAAATCAGTTTATTAACCACCGGCCGTTTACAATGTTGGGTTTCCCGTTTCCTTGGTAAATAACCCTTCGGGAGCTCTCCGTCCCCTTCGAAATTTCGTCAAAATATCAAGTTATTTACTTACGATTCAGTTTCCCTTCACGTTCTTAGGTCCTCCATAGTTCCATGATGTGTCCCGTTGCTTGAAATACCAAAATGGATTTGTGTTGTTCGTCTATTTCGTGATTATATGCGAAAACAACGAATTCACAACAGTAAAATATAGCAACTCACTCCTCATGGTGGGACCATCCAATATGGCGTCGCTTACAAATTAGGGCGTAACTTCCGGCTTCAATTTCTGAAGGCGCTCAGATAATAGATGCTCTATCCAGTCTCTTATATAGATCAGTGCGTACGAAGTGTCCTCACTTTTTTAGTGCGCATGTCACACGCCGCCATGTTGAAAGCAAGTAAACTCCAGCGGATCAACAAGGAACAACATGGCGGAAAACGAAGTCGGGTCACCAAAACGGCTCTAGCAGGAAAAGTTTTTGGACGATTTCCTTTTAACTTTGATATTTTGCAAAAGAAAGGTAAGCGACCAATTTACTTGAGGTTAGAAGGCATACAAACACGTTTTCGCGTGGAATTTAGCAACTTCTGAGCGATGACCTGCCCGCTCCTCAATGACTGAAGTGCGTCAGTCGGGTACGGTATCTCGGTACATATTTCAAATTACAGAGAACTTTATCAACAGTTTTTAAACATCATTTCACATCAGTTACATATTTTTAATTGAGAATTGCACAGTGGGTAAAGCGTGCTCTTGTTTTTACGAATATTTTAAAGATATTATAATATGCGCACGAGGGCTCACACTCACTCCAAATTTGTTACATGTAAATTGATGAAGTATTTTAGTCTGGTTCAGTTCAATGGGTAAAAATACCAATTCCGCAGAATTCCATCTTTATGTGTTTGTTTACCTTCTTTTAGTAACGTTCTTACTCCAATTGTTTGTCTGTTGTATTAAGTGAATTGTGATTGAAGACATTGAACAAGATTTATTTTTGTCATTAACTTACCATGGCTAAAGTTGATACACTTGACAAGCTGTTGAAATGTTGATTTGATTTTGTTCTTTTCTTGTAATTTTAGTAAATAATTTTGGATTGTGCGTGTATTTGGACATGACAACTTACTGGATGAAAATCAGAAGCTTCCCTCAGAAAAGACACAGCTTGATGCCTGAATTGATGGAGGCTTTTATAAAACTCACATGTTTTTGATTCACTTGTTTCACTTTTAAAGTGCCATTAATAGTCGAACTTTATTTGAGTATTGTTGTATTACTGGATTTGAAAAAAGAAAAACCGATAATAAACACCACCTAAAACTATTCAAGTGTATATGTGTTGTCAGTTGTGATTGTGATGATGATATAATAATATTATATTATTGCAGTACCTATTAAAACTATCTGTTTCTGAAAGTCTCAAAACCCACACCTGTATTTGCTAGAGTATCAAAGGCTTGCATAGTGTACATTTCATTTAAAAGCATTATTTTAAATATGTCAAGTTGATGTGTAGATGATAAATTGCAAAAATGTTGACAACTGTTAACAGAAACAGCTGTTGGAAATGTGTTCCAAATTGTTAATGTAGATTAATTTAGGTATAAACCATCCACCCTATAATAGAGGATATACTGTACATTTGAGTTGTTCAGTTGTTGGTATACATTTAAGCATTTGCATAATTTATATACATATTGTATACCCTGCATATACCTGACTGTGTTTACCACTGACTACAAAACGTTTTTGCAAATAAGTTACAATGTTAACCAAACCCAACAAGTTTTAAACATTTATTTCATATATACAGTACAAAATAGGTAAAGGTCAGTTCTTTTGACCACTAAATTTTACTGTTACAAGCTCTGTGTATACAAGGTGCAAAATTAAGAAAATTTATTATTACCAGTTGCCCACCACAGGACAAATAGTAGTAACTGGTCCTTTATTATTTTACTGGCCAACACCCTATTAATTAAATTAACCAGTAGACCAATTAAACTTAAACATTTTTTCCTTATTTATTATAAAGCATGAAATTAACACCTTTTTGTTCTCAAACATGAAGTAAGTAGAAAGTCTTTTGTTCAAAATGTTTACACTCAGTATGACTGAAGCTGCTGAAGAAGATTTGCCACTATTCCTGTGTCAGTGGCCAGTGCTGTGAAGAATCCCCTCTTGATTTTCTACAGTTCATTGTTTCTTAAGATTTCATTTCAAATCTATTCTCAGCTAAAAAAAGGAGAGAAACTATCAGAAGGTTGCACATCTATAATCTAAACCTCTATTTAAGCAACAAATCATGAAATATTTAAAAAGCTTGGGGAACAAAACTCAAGACGAACTGTCCAACCTAGAGAATTAAGATACAGTAGGCCATTTCAAGCTAACGTGCAAATTCGTTATTTCGTATTTTAAAGTAAAATACCTAGACAACACTAAGGACCTGATATTTCAGGTTAATCTTTTTATCAGCAGCAACGTTTACAAATATTAAATGAAATTGGAGAAATACTGGCACTTGTTTGTCAGCCTTCAACAAATATATGTCAAATCATAATTGCCTGCTTCGTTCTTCAAAATTGCTTGTCCGATTAAGATAGAACAACCAATACGTGCAATTTTATCATTATAATTTAGATTTAAACTGTTTTTAAAGAGTTTCCTCACTTATTTATTCTTGAAAGTACAACTTCAAAAGTGGACGGATAGCTCCAGCCGGACCAATTAACAAGATAATGAAATCGGAAATTTCCCGTTCAAATTTCGTTAAATATCTTCCTTACCACGATAAATATGATTACTTACCTTCCTTTTCAATGTACTATCCGTCCCACGAAATATTACCACCAAAATTTTGAGTTATAGCCATTTAAACGATCAGAACGCACTTTTCGCCATATCGTTTACTGTTGCGAGGAGCGGCTTTTACTTGCTTTCAACATGGCGGCCAACATGCGCGAGGCGACCTGCGCGAGGACATAAACTTCAAAGGTTCCGACGAGAGTGGGCCTTCTGCTTAGTATTTATTCTGTGAGAAGGACCCATAAATGCCGCCATTTTGAAAGTGAAAATGGGGACACGTTTTTGGCCAGCACCCGCAGTCCAGTTATATATATAGGTCAGTGGGTAGTAGCAGCAGGGAACAGCTGGGAATTTTGTCTGCGCATGCGTCGCGCGAGTTGTCGTGGGGAGTCTGGGGACTTCAAAAACAAAAACAAACATGGCCGATAATCCCCCCCCCCCCCCCCCCCACAACCCATATTTAGTTATTTCTCCCAGAAAAAGGTGTATAGTTTGTAAAACGGCTTGTGAAAGGACACTGGAAACAGTCAGAAGCAGCCTCCCACAACGTGAAGAAATAGAAAGATATTTTAGTGAATCGTACGGTATTAAATTGTGTGACAACGACTTGAGTACGTTGTGGTCAATATGCCGTGGCTTCAAATGCACGCAGTTTAATTGAGCTCAAAACGGCCACCATTTCTACAATTTTTAGAACAAAAAAGTGTTGTTAAAATTTAAGAAAATCAACTAAAGACTGACAATCGGTCAAAATATTTTGAGGCAATAGGGCAGATTTTGCAGAAATTGACAATATTTGCATGTCGTCGCCGCAATGAAATTAGTAGCGTAGGCATGTCAAACTTTATTGTAAGATCTTATATATTTCTATGTACGAACGGAATTATACATAAATTTAGCACAACATTGTGGCAGTTAAGAGGTCTTGCTCGACATAAGACAGAATCTGAATAGGTTTTAAAGACAGCACTAACTAGTACACAAGTCGTTGGATGAAAGGAATAAATACATAATTTACCCACTTTCTACAATTTTCCCATTACGAAATACCTCTCAGATATCAAAAGCAGTAATGGAATAAAATGAAACCAGCATTTAAATTTAAGGCTAAAGGAAAATTTTGAATTTAGTCGATCAAGCATTCGCTATCAACTTGACTTCAATGCGGCTTCTTCGTACCATCACTTCATCTTCGATATTTATACACCTTCCTGGCTAAAACGTCTTCTGTCTGATAGGTGAAAGAGTATTTAATAATAAAAGGTTAAAGGTGCATGCAATGCCAATGGAAAACACCACGTCTAAATATAAAGCTTATAAAGGCATAGCAGCCCAAGAACTTTAAGTTAGCTTTAGTTAAGCTGATTTATCATTTGGACGAGGAAAAGGAAAGCACGAAAACGTGAACCTGTATATTGTTTAGGTTAAGCGAAAACTTGAAAACAACAAGAATCCTACCGTTAACTTTAAAATGATTTGACCATGGAGTGACTACAAACACTGCAATTCAGATCGAGTTTTTGTTTACCATACGCCATACGGTGTCACGCGGTAAGAATAGTTGGACACTGGTGACTAGCGACGAAGAAAACTATAAACTCTCAAACAAATTTTTTGCTTTCGTTTATTTAAACGAAACGAAATGGAGCACGAAGAAAAGAAGGATACAAACAACCCGTTTAATATATCTTGAAGAGAAACCAGAGAACTTGAAGAAACCAAACGCCGTACCTGACCGTACCAAACATATATATATATATATAAACTATTTCCCAGATTTCGTCTCCCTCTCCCTTTTCTACACGCGTGTAAAGTGGACCACACGCATGTCGAGATTAGCACCCTCACCGGGCTTCGGGCACCCTACGCCCGGGCTCGGGATAATCAGTTTTGTCTCACTCAGATCTTACAATAAAGTTTGACATGCCTACGCTACTAATTTCATTGCGGCGACGACATAAAAATATTGTCAATTTCTGCAAAATCTGCCCTATTGCCTCAAAATATTTTGACCGATTGTCAGTCTTTAGTTGATTTTCTTAAATTTTAGCGACACTTTTTTGTTCTAAACATTGTAGAAATGGGGCTTTGAGCTCAATTAAATATTAAACTGCGTGCATTTGAAGCCACGGCATGTTGACCACAACGTACTCAAGTCGTTGTCACCCAATTTAATATCGTACGATTAACTAAAATATCTTTCTATTTCTTCACGTTGTGGGAGGCTGCTTCTGACTGTTTTCAGTGTCCTTTCACAAGCCGTTTTACAAACTATACACCTTTTTCTGGGGGAAATAAGGGTTGTGGGGGGGGGGGGGGGGGGGGGGGGGGGGGGATTACCGCCATTTTTGTTTATGTTTTTGAAGTCCCCAGACTCCCCACGACAACTCGCGCGACGCATGCGCAGAAAAATTCCCTGCTGTTAAAGGAAGTAACTTCATGTCAATGTCTGTGGTACACTAAAGTATAATGTCAGATTTATTCACAGTTTTTTGAACATTCTCGACTTTGCGAGTTTGTGTTGTTGTGCATTAAATTGCGACGACTCTTGATTTAGCAATATTGATAAGCTACTTTTCGTAAAAATCTTTATCTTAGGCAAATCATTGAAAGTAACCTCCTTTATTTTTTAAATTTTGGGCGTCCAAAGCTGTCCACTTTTAATTCTAAGGCGTCCCAGGATGCCCGGGTGCCCTTATGGCTAAAAGCCTGCTTTACACTCTTTCAACAATTCATAGGCCTGTGCACAATGGTGAGTGGTGATCACACTTCACTGGCATATAACCTACAGTAGATGACATCTCACCAAAGTTAGATATATACAGTACACGATGAACAGTTTGGTCGATCGAAGTGATAATCTGTTGTTCTGTATAAGAATCCAAGCATTTTATCGACCAGATGTGGGACGCCAATTTCAGATTGACATTTACTATTACTCCCAGACCTTTTTGATTGATGGCTAGTGACATATGATGGGTACCAATGGTGTATTCACTTAGAATCAGAGTTTTTCGTGTAATGCACAAGGTCTGGCATTTTTTTTTGGTTGAAGCTCATTTGCCATTTCGAAGACCAATTGGAAGACTAACTAGTCGAATCGCAGTGCAGTATTGTTGGCAGCATCATCCAAAACTTTAATCTTATCCAATGAAATCAACATTCCGCATAAAAAATTAGTTGGAGGCGTGGTTTAGTGCCAAAACGAAGCGAAAACGATATTGCTGATCTAGCATAATTTGCTGAACGACATAAGCTGCTGATAAACCAAACGACTTTAGATTTAATAATATAGATTGAGATTGGGCGAATAGCATCCAAAAGGTCAGTCGAACTGTCTCGTTGTTAAGTGAAATTTCACGCGTTTCTAACAATTTAAAAATAGCTATTTTATAACCATGTCTTGAAATACTTAGTTTGTTTGAGCCTATTATATTGTGATACGGGACCTACAACGACGGAAATGATGTTAGTCTGACTTGACCATGGCTTTGGAAAAGCTACTCGAGTATTTATAGTAATTACGCTGTTAGAAGACCCTTGCTCTCACGTACACGTCTTTCCGATCAAATACAAACTTTGAAAGTATTACACACAGATTGGCGATTACTCTACGCCACATGCATGTACATTTCACTTGCTGTCTGTCTGTCTGTCTGTCTGTCTGTCTGTCTGTCTGTCTGTCTGTCTGTCTGTCTGTCTGTCTGTCTGTCTGTGTGAACGTCAACTTTCGTTCTGCCAAAAGTCGTCTTTGAATGCGATCGTTGTGGATCGTCATAATAATAATAATAATAATAATAATAATAATAATAATAATAATAATAATAATAATAATAATAATAATAATAATAATAATAATAATAATATTTTAACGGGGAGCCCATGTCACCGAAGTGTTTTTCAATGGGGCCCTGTGTAACATAAATGAAATAAGTAAATACAAGATCCCTTAGAGAAGCATTAAACTTGCAATATTCAGCAATCTCACGCAAACTGGCCAGGAATTCTGCAAAAGACTCGTTCGGTTTCCTGTCGCGATTATCAAACTTGTGTCGTTGAACGGTGACACTTGGCGTTGCATTTTTGACGATCTTTCATCATTTTGACTAACTCATCGAAGCTCTAGTCTCGTTTAATTGTTCAGGCGCAACCAAACTTACTTCTTAACAGTTTGTATATAGCTTCTGTTCCACATTGCTGTCAGTAAAATCGCTCATCTTTTGTCGCCATTCGTTATTCCTTGTGCTTCAAAGTAGAATTTCATTCGCTCTGCATACAACTCCCAGTCACCGCTTCTGGAATCAAACTCTCTGATCTTCCCGTCTGTTGCCATAGTCGTAATACCAGGGATTGAGTTTTACTTCTGGTGCACAGTTCTAGGGGGATCTGGAAGCATGCCCCCTCAGAAATGTTTTGAAATTTGGGTCTCCAAAATGGCATTTCCCGCGATCAGACAGCACATTTGAGCAAAATTTTGAAAAGTTTTAAAATATATATTTTAATGGCACATTTAATTATTGAGAAAATTACAGCATTAATTAAGATATGTTTTTGGTTCGTAGTTGGATATGGCAGTGCTGAGTCTTAGGTTAGAACCCAAACTCAGTCTATAGCCCAGAAACCCAATCTAACTCTAACCCAAACTCAATCTATAGCCCAAACTCACAGTACCTTTTGGTTTTATTGTACTATAGAATCATGGGCCAACGTTCTTCCAGACATCGTAGAATTAGTAATCCAGGTATATTTTTACATTATATATACGCACCATTGTCTGAATATATTCAACCAGTCCTATACTGCGATGTGGCCCTGTCTGTTGATTCCGCACGAACGAACTAACAAACAAACAAACTATATAACGAAAGAACGAAACGAATTACTGAACGAACGAGCGAGCGAGCGAGTGAACTAACAACGAAGGAAGGAAGGAAGGAAGGAAGGAAGGAACGAACGAACGAACGAACGAACGAACGAACGAACGAACGAACGAACGAACGAACGAACGAACGAACGAACGAACGAACGAACGAACGAAATGAACGCACGCAGAATACAGAGTTGCCTAAAGGCTAGCTGCTCTGAACTAACGCTTTAGGGCAACTTGTTACATACCTTATCTGGTATTATGGCTAGTGGTCTTTTACACACAGATACTGCACTCCCCAGATACTATTCCTTTAAACTTAAACAGATTTCAGCTGGTATATTGTCTCCCTATAAAAGTAAAATCTTAGACAATTTTCAAGACAAGTTGATTATTTTTAAGAGGAACGTATTAAAAATAGAACGTAGATTTTTTATATTTTTAATGTTTTTTTTGTTTTTTTTTTGGGTTTTTTTTAGGTTGCACTGGTCATGATTTGGTAAGCACGGGATAGTAGTTATATCTCATGAATTGTATAACGCACAACTACTTGAATACTCATATAATCTCTTTAATAACAATACGCCCAAGCACATCACATGCTTGCTGTGTTTACCGTGATATCCTACATCCTTGTGTCTTGTAATCCAGACTACTAACTTTGCTAACTGCATGCGCAGTGTGGGGTGGTGGTGGGGTGGTGCAGCATCTCGCTTTTACTGACGAATATCCTCTAACGTCCACCAATATCCCTCACATATCCAAATATTCCCTCGGTATCCCAATACTCGGATTTACCGATGATTAATTTCAATACCACCGAACAGTTTACCGGCAGGTCAATGTTTTCTCCCACAGACTTCTCGTTTTACTGACAGGTTAAGCGAAAACTGTCTGTGTGTTTGTGAGGGGGGTGGTGGGGTGGGGGTGGCCGGGGTGGTTTGGCACCTCCGTACACTATGCCCCTGCTGCGCAGAGAAGAAATGTTGGAGCCAGTAATAATATTAATATAATAATAATAATAATAGTAATAATAGTGATAATAGTAATAATAGTAATAATAGTAATGATAGTAGTAATGGTTATAATGGTAATAATAGTAATAATAGTAATAATAGTAATAATAGTAATAATAGTAATAATAGTAATAATAGTAATAATAGTAATAATAGTAATAATAGTAATAATAGTAATAATAGTAATAATAGTAATAATAGTAATAATAGTAATAATAGTAATAATAGCAATAATAGCAATAATAGTAATAATAGTAAATAATAGTAATAATGGTAATAATAGTAATAATAGTAATAATGGTTATAATGGTAATAATAGTAATAATAGTAATAATAGTAATAATAGTAATAATAGTAATAGTAGTAATAGTAGTAATAATAGTAATAATAGTAATAATAGTAATAATAGTAATACTAGTAATAATAGTAATAATAGTAATAATAGTAAATAATAGTAATAATGGTAATAATAGTAATAATAGTAATAATGGTTATAATGGTAATAATAGTAATAATAGTAATAATAGTAATAATAGTAATAATAGTAATAGTAGTAATAGTAGTAATAATAGTAATAATAGTAATAATAGTAATAATAGTAATAATAGTAATAATAGTAATAATAGTAATAATAGTAATAATAGTAATAATAGTAATAATAGTAATAATAGTAATAATAGTAATAATAGTAATAATAGTAATAATAGTAATAATAGTAATAATAGTAATAATAGCAATAATAGCAATAATAGTAATAATAGTAATAATAGTAATAAGTATAGGTAATAGCATGGTTTCGAGTGCAATTTGGAAAAAAACATGCACGAGTGAGTTTTTCAAATACTGTCAAAATAGCACGAGTCCGAAGGACGAGTGCTATTTGAAGTATTTGAAAAACTCACGAGTGCATGTTTTTTTCCAAATTGCACGAGAAACCATGCTATTACTTATTAAATAATATACATGAAAAAATGTTCAGAACAACTGTACTAACATTTTAACGTACGTGTTTAGCCGTCCACTCGTCGCATATTTATCTGTTAAAAAAACGCTTCGCTTCCTTTACTATACTTGAAAACGTTTACTCGAGGCATAAAGAAGCTTCTGGTCTTCTTGTAGGTACTTCACTTGGCAATATTAAAGCATAAGTAGCTTCAAATTTGAACAAATTATCCCCAAAACCGCCGAATCTTGGCCGCCATCTTTGTTTGTTTTGTGTCGAGAAAAATCCGCTGTACAATCAATTTGATTGGTTGTTAGTGATAACAGATTTTTGCACTGTGATAACAGATTTTTGCACTGTGATTACAGATTTTTGCACTGTGATAACAGATTTTTGCACTGTGATAACACAATTCTGCACTGTTGTTTGGGATTAACTGCACTGGAATCAGCCAATCACAGTCGAGATATTTTTTCATGTATATTATTATAGTAATAATAGTAATAATAGTAATAATAGTAATAATAGTAATAATAGTAATAATGGTAATAATGGTAATAATGGTAATAATGGTAATAATGGTAATAATGGTAATAATGGTAATAATGGTAATAATGGTAATAATGGTAATAATGGTAATAATGGTAATAATGGTAATAATAGTAATAATAGTAAAAATAGTAATAATAGTAATAATGTAAACTTTATTTATTGATCATTAAACGTAGAAATTACAATGATAAACCTCGCTTTTACAGGTAGTTTACTACTGACTATTTGAACTGATGCTACATGAGAATAAAAATCTTAGAATGTCATTAGTTTCGGGTTATTCCATTCTTTGTTACGTCGACAAAATACATAATACGAGGTTCTTATTGATATGTTGATGATTTTCTTTACGATATACTTTCTACAGGGAGGATCGAATTTAAAATCTTTTAGCATTTCAATGAAATCCATTGATGACTGTCCGAAAATTCCAAGTGCACTCAGAGATAGATTTATGAACTTAACCTTTTCATAGTTTCTTTCTTTAGTAATACTAGTAATAATAGTAATAATAGTAATAATAGTAAATAATAGTAATAATGGTAATAATAGTAATAATAGTAATAATGGTTATAATGGTAATAATAGTAATAATAGTAATAATAGTAATAATAGTAATAATAGTAATAGTAGTAATAGTAGTAATAATAGTAATAATAGTAATAATAGTAATAATAGTAATAATAGTAATAATAGTAATAATAGTAATAATAGTAATAATAGTAATAATAGTAATAATAGTAATAATAGTAATAATAGTAATAATAGTAATAATAGTAATAATAGTAATAATAGTAATAATAGTAATAATAGTAATAATAGTAATAATGGTAATAATGGTAATAATGGTAATAATGGTAATAATGGTAATGGTAATAATGGTAATAATGGTAATAATGGTAATAATGGTAATAATAGTAATAATAGTAATAATGTAAACTTTATTTATTGATCATTAAACGTAGAAATTACAATGATAATATTGGATTTACGTATTAAGTCGCACAGTCATATCATTGTGAAGTAATATGAACATTTAATGTAGATGAAAATATCGTGACAAAAGCACTTGTGACAAAACAGAACTAGAACATAAAACACGAGGCACTAAATCGGATACACCAAACGGTCGAACAAGAGTGACGTCATACTCATATATATACTATTTTAACACTCCTTCTCAATCGCAGTTCGAATGTTTCTTTAACTAGGTTTCATTGTAAGACCTATTAGTTCACGCAGTTTCTTAAATTGTACCTTTGGAATACCTTTAGTAAATAAATCAGCTAACATGCTGTTTGTTGGACAGTAGAGAACAGTAATTGTTTTCTTCTCTACTTGATCACGTACGAAGTGATGCTTTATGTCTATGTGCTTAGACCGTCCATGAAATTGCGGGTTCTTGGACATGGCGATAGCTGACTGATTGTCCTCATAAATGGTTAATGGTTTTTCAACATTTAAGCTAAGATTGTCTAACAATTGTCTCATCCACAATGCTTCTTGAGTAGCTGCAGATAACGCAATGTACTCGGCTTCTGCCGTTGATAAAGCTACACAAGTTTGTTTCTTACTCCTCCAGCTAACAGTAGCTCCACTCATCTGAAATGTATAACCAGAAGTTGACTTCCGGTCATTTACATCGCCTGCCCAATCTGCGTCTGAAAATCCAACACAATCTGGACTAGCACGCTCCGAGTAAAGTAGTCCGTAGTTCACAGTTCCTTTCAGATACCGGAAAATTCGTTTCACAGCAATCCAATGTTCTTTCGTAGGATTTGCGGTGAACTTTGCAACATGGTTAACGGCAAATGTTATATCAGGTCGTGTTGCAGATGACAGGTATAACAAACTGCCAACTGCTGACTGATACTCTTCTTTGTTAGACAGTTCACTGCCTTCCGTGGCCTTGACAAGCTTTGAACTCAGATCAACAGGAGTTTCAACTGTTTTACAGTTTTCCATGCTGAATTTCTTTAAGATATTCTCCGTGTAGGTAGGTTGACCAATCCACACTTTTCCATTCTCTTGAATTACTTGTGGACCAAGAATATACTTGAGCTCTCCCATATCTTTCACTTGAAATCTTTGTGCAATGCCTTCTTTAACTTTAGCGATCTCTTCATCAGTTTTACCAGCAAGGATAATGTCATCGACATGAATCGCAACAATAAAAACATCACCGTCCTCTTCTTTCACGTAAATACAAGGATCACTTTCCGTTTGGGTAAAACCGATTGACTTCAAATGCTCATCCAAAATGGAATTCCAGCATCTAGACGATTGCTTTAAACCATACAACTTCAAATCCTTCAGGCTGTTTCATATACACTTCTTCTTCTAACTCTCCATTCAGAAAAGCAGCAGTTACATCCATTTGATGTAACTTTAACCCTTTCTGAACAGACAATGCAACGACTGTCCGTATCGACTCAAAACGCACAACTGGGGAGAATGTCTCATCGTAATCCACCCCATATCTCTGAGAAAATCCTTGAGCAACAAGTCTAGCTTTATGTCTCTCAATTGAGCCATCAGCATTATGTTTTACCTTGTATACCCACTTACATCCAACTGCTCTCCGTCCTTTGGGCAGCTCCGTGAGCTCATATACATCATGCTCTTGAAGTGAATCAATTTCTTGTTGCATGGCTTCACGCCACTGTTCTGCATGAGGACCACACAATGCTTCACTTACTGTTGTTGGCTCAACAACATCTTCACTAGCGATAGTTACCCATTCACCGAAACGATCAGGTGCACGCCTTTCCCGCGCTGGCAGGCGTTCATTAACCTCGACATTAACGGCTTGATCATCCTCGATATTAATGTCATCCGACAGTTCAAGAGTTACAAGTTCATCAGCCTGAATTTCATTCTCTCGAAGCTCCTTCTCGATGCCAAATTCTCTTTCGTTGAATTTAACATCGCGACTATAAATAACTCTTGAACTCTGAGGATCATACAAACGATATCCCTTGGTTTCTGTTCCATAACCAAGAAGTACACATTTCTTTGCTTTTGGATCAAGCTTCTTTCTCTCATCCTTTGGAATGTGCGCATACACAGTACATCCAAAGCTTCGCAAGTGTTTGACATCCGGTTTCACTCCAGTCCACGCTTCAAACGGAGTCATGTTGGCTACCCCTTTTGTTGGGCTTCGGTTATGCAAATACACAGCAGTTGCGAGTGCTTCAACCCAAAATTTCTGAGCTAGGTTAGCTTGAACTAGCATAGCTCGGACAGCCTCAACAAGTGTCCTGTTGAGTCGCTCAGCAACGCCATTCTGTTCAGGAGTTTGGGGCACAGTTAACTCATGTTTTACTCCTTCTGATTTCAAATAGTTCTCAAATTCAGCTGAAGTAAATTCACCACCATTGTCAGTTCTCAGAGTTTTTAACTTATGGCCGCTCGATTTCTCCGCAACCGCTTTCCATTCTAAGAACTGACTAAACACTTCGCTCTTTCGCGTTAGTGGATACACCCAAACATAACGAGTTTTATCATATGTGAAGGTTAGGAAGTACTCAGCACCACCCACACGACTTAGTGTTTATCTTTCCACACACATCACTATGCACAACACCAAGTGGCTCGGTAGCTCGCTTCACACCCGTATTTGGAAATGTACAGCGGTGTAATTTCCCTTTCGTACATGCATCGCAGAACTCCAAATCTTTCTTCACATCAAAATTAAAACCTTCTACTAATTTTTCATTAGCCAATTTCTTTAAACTTTGGACTCCCAGGTGTCCATAACGTTGATGCCATAACATTTCATTTGAGAGTAGAGTCCCTTTATTTGCTACAGTGTTTGAACATTCTAAGATAGGTTGAAAATCTAAATAGTACAAAGATCCAACTTTCTTCGCACTAGCAATAATTTTCCCATTGCTACAAGAAATGTTGCATTTACCTTCTTCAAAGCTAACTGATTTTCCAGCTTCAGCTACCTTTGATACACTCAGAAGATTGTAGCTAAGTTCTGGAACAAGCAGTACATTGTTAAGTTCACATTCTTGCTGATTACCATTTGCAAGATTACAGTTCACTGTAACAACTCCACTTCCAACTGCTTTTAAGACTTTCCCATCTCCAAGCATAACATCAACAGGCTCATCAAATTCAACAAATTCTCCAAGTAAAGCTTTGTTGTTGCACATGTGGCATGTTGCACCCGAGTCAACAATCCATGTTTCACTGTTAATTCCACATGCACTTGCAGCTAAACTTTGCACAACAAATCCTAAACTTTCCTTACGAGAACCTGATTTTTCAACTTGATTTCCTTTGTTCAAAGGTTGCTTTGAGTCCTTTCCGTTTTTGTCCTTGTTGAATTCTTTGCAAAAACGCCTTATATGTCCAAGCTTTCCACAGTGATGACATTTAATAGATTTTCTATCCTGGGCCATCATCACTCTACGAGGGGGTTTTGGCGACTTTTCCGCTCACTCAATTTCTTTTCTTCATAAAGCAAACGCTCAGTGACAATTTCCATTTGTGGAACTTCAGTGCTTGCTTCTAGCGCAGTTACAAGCATATTGTAGGATTCAGGGAGACTTGCCAATAAGGTTACAACCTTGTCCTCGTCTTCCATTGGCGCACCAATCACAGCTAACTCGTTAAAAATCTCAGTGATCGACTTTATATGACTTGACATTGAATTCACGTCTTTCAGCCTCAAATAGTTTAAACGTCGTCTTAGAGACAGCTTGTTCGCCCATGATTTCTTCTGAAATTGGTCCGACAATTTCTTCCATACGGCTACAGGGTCTTCAGGATCTCCGAGCAAATACAACAGCGAAGTATCGACCGAAAGCACAATAATCGCCAGTGCTTTATCTCTGCGACCAACAAACTTCGCATATGCAGCAGCTTCTGATGAAGCAGGAGCTGTTTCAGTCCCAGAAACAATGCTCCACAGCCCGTCTTTCACGAGAGCCATACGACATTGGACTTTCCAAGTCCCATAATTCGACCCCTTCAACGGAACAACCGTGACAGTTTTCGATTCCGCCATATTTGTCACGCCGCTTTCATACCATTTTTAAAACACGATTCAACCGTCAAATTCATCACAATAATTCACTAAGACTTCCAAATTCTTCAGCCACTGGGCCCATAACCTATTGGATTTACGTATTAAGTCGCACAGTCATATTATTGTGAAGTAATATGAACATTTAATGTAGATGAAAATATCGTGACAAAAGCACTTGTGACAAAACAGAACTAGAACATAAAACACGAGGCACTAAATCGGATACACCAAACGGTCGAACAAGAGTGACGTCATACTCATATATATACTATTTTAACAGATAAACCTCGCTTTTACAGGTAGTTTACCACTGACTATTTGAACTGATGCTACATGAGAATAAAAATCTTAGAATGTCATTAGTTTCGGGTTATTCCATTCTTTGTTACGTCGACAAAATACATAATACGAGGTTCTTATTGATATGTTGATGATTTTCTTTACGATATACTTTCTACCGGGAGGATCGAATTTAAAATCTTTTAGCATTTCAATGAAATCCATTGATGACTGTCCGAAAATTCCAAGTGCACTCAGAGATAGATTTATGAACTTAACCTTTTCATAGTTTCTTTCTTTAGTAATAATAGTAATAATAGTAAATAATAGTAATAATGGTAATAATAGTAATAATAGTAATAATGGTTATAATGGTAATAATAGTAATAATAGTAATAATAGTAATAATAGTAATAATAGTAATAATAGTAATAATAGTAATAATAACAGTAATAACAGTAATAACAGTAATAACAGTAATAACAGTAATAACAGTAATAACAGTAATAACAGTAATAACAGTAATAACAGTAATAACAGTAATAACAGTAATAACAGTAATAACAGTAATAACAGTAATAACAGTAATAACAGTAATAACAGTAATAACAGTAATAACAGTAATAACAGTAATAACAGTAATAACAGTAATAACAGTAATAACAGTAATAACAGTAATAACAGTAATAACAGTAATAACAGTAATAACAGTAATAACAGTAATAATAGTAATAATAGTAATAATAGCAATAGTAGCAATAGTAATAGTAGTAATAGTAGTAATAGTAGTAATAATAGTAATAACAGTAATAACAGTAATAACAGTAATAACAGTAATAACAGTAATAACAGTAATAACAGTAATAACAGTAATAATAGTAATAATAGTAATAATAGTAATAATAGTAATAATAGTAATAGTAGCAATAGTAGTAATAGTAGTAATAGTAGTAATAATAGTAATAACAGTAATAACAGTAATAATAGTAATAATAGTAATAATAGTAAAAATAGATCGCCAATTGACGTTATTGGAGGATTGGTGCCAAGCCACAGGGGGGATACCACCCCTGATCAGAGGTAACCATGGCAACCCCGCCACAGCCCACCTCCAGGCACCAGTCACACTGCCAAAGCAGTGGAAATATATATACTTACCCTTGCATTCTATCAGGAGTGGATGGGTGGGTCACTAAACAGCGCGCGCAAAACCAGTCAAGCTCAGACCACGCTGACAAGACTTTGACGAGCGCTGAGATAATCCCCACATATTATAATGAGTGACCACTGACCAAGTACCTAATAAATAGATAGCGCGCGCAGAACCAGTCAAGCTCAGACCACGCTGACAAGACTTTGATGAGCGCAAGTCAAGCTCAGACCACGCTGACAAGACTTTGATGAGCGCTGAGATAATCCCCACATATTATCACGAGTGACCGCTGACTAGCATTGTCTCCTTTTTTACCTTGCCTAAATTACATTTAGCAACATTAAAAATAGATCGCCAATTGACGTTATTGGAGGATTGGTGCCAAGCCACAGGGGGATACCACCTGGG